>OX578144.1:1410000-2750000 GCA_951213105.1 Amaurobius ferox
CAATTCTTTATTGACGAAATTATTCTTTAGGTTAGGCGGATTTACATTTTGGGATTTTACAGTCGTCCCCTCCTGTTAGGGGTGAAGATGCACTCGGAGGTGCAGATCAAATGATGCTCGCAGGCATCCGTGCGTGTTAAACAGACGACCCCTCTTGTGTGGGGTGAAGATGCACTCTATTGTTCAAGCTCAGTGATGCGCGCAGGCATCTGTGCTTTACTGCTCGATTTGTAGAGTCTCTGTGCTATCAGTTTATGGCATTAGAGAAGTGTGTTTCACAATTGTCTACACAACATTCTAGAGTTTGATTTAGTTCACTGTTGCACTTTATAACACTGTTGCACTTTATAACATTGTTGCACTTAATAGCACTGTTGCTGATCGCTGTTACACAATGTGAGTGTTCACTGTTGCACATTAGCATTGATGGTGTTCACTGCACTTTATAACACTGTTGCTCTTTATAACACTGTTGCACTTAATAGCACTGTTGCTGATCGCTGTTGCACAATGTGAGTGTTCACTGTTGCACATTAGCATTGATGGTGTTCGCTGTTGTGTTCGAGGTCACTTTGGAGAGTTGTGCTAACTGCTTTTGTCATCTGCTTTTGTTATCACTGAGTATTGGTGGGAAGTTCTGTTAGTAGCCATGGCTTGGGTGGTTCTGCATCTCTTCAGCTGGTCGGTTTCTGCGCCAGGACGCTGTCGACTGTGTTATTGCCTTTGTCGACTTGTGGTGTTATTAGTTAGATCGTTGCTGCTGTCTGGGACACTCGCCGTGTGGATTTTCTGTCTGGGTTAGCCATTTTGGTGTAGTATTGTTGTTGGTGTGTTCCTGAGTTCCATGGTTCCGCGCTGTTCGCTGTTAATGGTGCTCTGTAGTTGTCAGGCTTGGGTTCCGCTCCGTGTTTTTTGGCTCCAGTGACATTGGTTTGAGGTGCTCCTCTGGATCCCTGCACGTTCCTCTACTGCCGAGGATGACCCCATGACCCGGCATCATCTTAATATTATGTGCTTATATATGTTACAGAACAGTTAATTTACATTTATTTACAGTTAATGCTTCTCTATACTATAATTACAAAGAATTTATGCTACAGGTACCTTTGTGAGGTCCTTAGTGATAAGAGGAGCTATATTATTTAAAGATTGGAAAGATCTTTTCATGAGGTCTTACTGTTGTATACCTCTTCCGAGGATGCACTACTGTTCCGCCTTTGCTGCTCTTTTACTAATCTTAAGTCTCTGCAAGAACTACATATTGTTATGGCTAGCACTGGCTATGTTAAGACTTATTTATGCGCTTAACGTCTGCTTTATTACTACTAAATAATGGGTTTTGGTGCAGATGCTTCTTTCTATTTACACTATACTTGCCAATTTCGCTTCAGGCTAGGGCTATATCTCTTTATTTTAGAGGGGCTAAAACACTTTATTATTGAAAACTACCTAGGTTAATTCTCTGAAGCTTTTGTGCTAGAGGTACGACCTTGACCTTTGAGTGTGAGAATTGTTTGAATAAGGGCGGGATTGAGAGGGAGGTATGACTATGTAAGGCCTATTCAGTTGTTCTCCGTGAAGATCATATATACTGGGAGACAGCCGTGAGGACCTGATCTGCCTCTCGACCTACAGGTTTGATTCCCCACGACTGGAGGTCGCCCAAAGACGACCCGGCTGAGGTCCAGAAAGGCAAGGCGTGTGATGCGAACTATGCCGAAAACTGTGTATAGACACAAACAAGAATAAGCAAATATGCAAGTGGACCCTTGACCACACTCACCCCACCTCGCAGGGCAGCAGCGCGAGGATGTGGCAAGCAGACCTCCTCTGGGGAGCTCCCCTAATTGAGGATGTCTGCGCACAAGAAAATAAAACGAGATCCCGACTCCAGGTCGGAGAGGGGAGACTATGACGAAGATGCAAGGACGTGAGCGTCTAATGTCAGTTGCAGTGGCTGACCTAATGCGGCACGATATTCCAGGATTGATTAGCAGCGGAGGATTTAAGTAACTTTTGTAGAGGATTCCAACTTTCTACCCTTCGGTAGTTATGCAGAGGCAGCATACAACTTAAAGAGGCGCTGTCGTAACCCGGTCTTATACCTGTACTGCCAGGTTAGCTTAACCTAGAAAAAGAGGAGGAAAGGAAAGAGAAAACAAGGGCCGGGCAGCTAAGGAAAAGGCGCGCGGAGAAGACAGAAGAGGAAGAGGAAGGGCTGCAAGAAGCATGAGCAGCAGAGGTTGCTAAGGAGGAGTGAGAGCAAGGGAGGAGTAGAGTTCTGTGTGGCCAGTGTGGCAGCAGAGAGGGAAAGGGCTAGTTACTAAAAACTAATCTAGTGCTAAAATACTAGGTGCTAATACTAAGGCTAGGTGCTAAGGCTAAGGAGAAAGAGTTCTAAATCTAAGAGCAAAAGGGACAGGCGCGCGACAAAGGGGGCACTTACCGGAGGGATGATCTGAAAAGGAAAGCGTTAAATAGGACGATGGGTCGCGGCTTAACTACAGCCAACTGCGACCCGCATGGCGCGAGACTGAAATACGGGAGTCTTGAGGGGCACGGGATCCTGAGAGGCTGGAGGTGCTCGTTCCTGAAAAGAAAAGGGGAAGAAGCAAGATTCATAACTTAGAAAATACAGGTTTAATAGAGATAATCCAGGAGTCACTTACTTACTATGAGAACTAGGGGTGCTGAAAAAAAAAAAAAAAAAAAAAAAAAAAAAAAAAAAAAAAAAAAAAAAAAAAAAAATTAAATTTTTTTTAAGTCCTGAAAGGGAACGTGAAATGAGCAAGGGTGTGAAAAGATGAAATGATTACAAGGATGCTGACAGGTGACAAAGTTATACAAGAGTGCGGATATTTACACCACAGTACAGATGCTGGGACAGATCCCCTGCCACGCGATGTACACAAGGAAAGACAAGGGGCTGAGACAACACCTCAGCTGCGTGAGAACACCAGCTTCATGTGAAGCAGAGGGAGGACGCAATGAGCCGAGCCCGCGGACTGTGGAGAAACGTGGAGACCTAAATATGGGAGAAAAGGTGCCACAGTTATGTGGCCCAACACCTGTATAAAGCTGGGACAATCCCCCAGAAAAGAGCTAAAAGGGAGGAGAGAGAAACGAGGAGAAGAAGGAATAGGAAAGGGAAAGAGCCTACGACGTAGGGAGCCTCTGGGGGGGAAAGATCCTCCAGAGGTGGAGTGCCGTGCCAGGGTAGAGGTTCTCTCCTAAAACTGGTGGGAACTTCCTTCCACCGATTCCCATCCTCAACCTCCCAATGGAGAGAAACCAGCTTGAGGTTTTTTTTTTTTTTTTTTTTTTTTTTTTTTTTTTTTTTTTTCCCTCTCAGGAAATAACGGTTTTTTTATTTTAACCCTCACTACACCTGGTGGCACAAGACCTATACGACCTATAATGGAAACAACGAGGGAGCTAAGCAAGAACTAAGCAAGAAGAGGCTGGAGATGATGTTAAGATGGATGACACAGCTGCATGGGTCAGATATCCGTTATGTGGTCTACGTTGTCCATTAACCACTGTATAATTTTCCTAACTTTGTTTTGAGTTTCTGTCTTTTTAATTATGTTATATCTCCAAGCCTGTAAATGTTGTGGTGCTGGTGTACTTAAGTGGTTTTCTTCCGTTAGCGGACAGGCCGTTAAGTAGTGATGTAGATCTCCCTCTTCGCCACAGGAGCAGACTGAAGATTGTTTGATGTTAAATCTATGTAGGTAGGCCGGGAAGGCACCATGGTTCGTGAGTAGTTGCATTAGCAACCTGCAGCTGTAATGTCTGGAGGGAGTGACGAACCTAAAGAAATCGTATGTACTTCTCCCGTCCTGCGCATGGTCCCACTGCTCTTGCCAGGCTTCGACCGATAGTGTCTTAAGCCTGCTTTTGAGGTATGATAAGGGCCATGGAGGATGCTCTAAGTTGGGAGTGTGGTCCTGTGTAGCTAGTTTGGCCTCTTGGTCCGCTAGTTCATTTCCGTAGATACCTGTGTGAGCCCTCACCCAATTGATAGTGTACCTATGACTTAGAGTCTTAATACTGGACAGTGTTTCATTTACTATAGGGTCTGTGTTGAAGGGCTTGTTCAGTGCCGCTATTGCTGACTGGCTATCTGAGTGTATGGTGAAGCTTGTGTTCTGGTTTCCAGCCCACTTCAGTGCTTGGAGAATTGCTACAAGTTCCGCTTGGAATACGCTATTATATCTGCCCAGTTTGCTGCGCCAGGAGAATATTTTTCGACAACCATCCAGCGCTACAAAGGCTGCTCCCACACCCGAGTTCATCTTCGAGCCATCGGTGTAGATGTTGAGTTTTGTGGGTTTGCCTACTTGATTTATCAGTTTTGAATTTGCGGGGTGGATTTCCCAAGGATTTATCTTTGTTTCGTAGTCCGAGGGGACAAAGGTTTTACCGAAGGCTTCGGTTTGAAGTTTTAGTCTAGAAATTCGGCCCAAGGCCCATTCATATTCGGATTTAATCCCTATCGGTATGATGCCTGTGAGAACTAAAATTGCTGATGTTGGTGCTGTCCTATATGCTCTCGAACTTGCCAGGGCGAAGTGCCTTTGGCATTTTGCCAAAATTGCTATGCAAGTTTTATTAAGATTAGTAGCCCAGACCGAAGCTGCGTATAGCAGTATTTTTTCGACTACGCATTGATACCATACTTTTACAAATTTGGGGTTAACTCCCCAGGTTTTAGTGGATATTCTGTTTAGCATATTGAAGGTCCTGTACACTTTAGTTGCCTGAGCTTCGCAGTGTGGGACCCACGAGAGCTTATTTTGAAAAAGGACTCCTAGGTATTTAATAGTTTCTGATGACTGTATGTAGTTATCTCCCACTTTAACTCTTTTCCAAGTTTTCCCCCGGCCACCGTGGATCTTTAGAGTTTTTGATTTGTCCCAGTTTATTACTAGGGATTCACTATTTGCCCAGTTATAAAACCTATTTGCCGACTCTACTACGTTACTTTGGAGATTTGCTAAGTTCTTTCCTTTGATCAGGAACATGAAATCATCTGCGAAGGCTTGAGCTCTTGTATGTTCTGGCCATTGGATCTTGAGGGCCGAATCTGCCACCACGTTCCACAGCAGTGGTCCGAGGCAGGAGCCTTGAGGGCAGCCTCCGTAGGTTTGCTTCGTCACCGGAATCCTATTTTCTTCTAGGGTGACGTATCTGTCTGACAAAAAGCTTTTTATGATGTTCACCAAGTAATTAGGACATGGAGAGGATTCTAAGTGTTTGACAATCGATGGCCAGGACAGGCTGTCGAAGGCGCCACTGATGTCAAACGACAGCATTACTGTGTAAACTCCTTTGGTCTTGTCTTCCTGGACTGTGTTGAGTAGGTTCTGTAGAGCATGCTCTGTGGATATCCCTGGCTTGAAGCCAAATTGTTTGGGGTGCCAATGCTTGGTGATGTGAAGATGATGATATACTCTTCCATGAATTACTCTTTCTAAGATCTTACCCAATGCTGGAAGAAGGCATATTGGTCTATATGACTTGGGATTGTCCGTCGGCTTTCCTTCTTTGTGGAAGAGGACCAAGATTGCTCTTTTAAGAGGAGTTGGGAAGTGTTGGATTGCTATGCACTTGTTCACAAAGCTTTGTAGTAGAGCCGGTGCGGTTCCATGGATTCTTTTGAGAAGGTTATAGTCTACCAGGTCATGGCCTGGAGCTTTGTTTACTTTAATTTTTGCCAAAATTCTGGATAGTTCACCTTGGCTAACCTCTGGGTGAGCTGTATTATCTATGTTATGGTTTAGGTCTGTGTTGGTTCGGTGGTCCGTATTATACAGTGTGTCTATGAAGTTTTCTAGTATGTTAGGGATGTTGGTTTCCGAAGAGAGGTCAAGTGTATTAAATAGAGAGCTGGGTGGACTGTTTTTATTTGTGATGATTTTAAACTGTGAGCCAAAGGTGTCTGTAGTGTCTGAACAGAACTTTTTCCAGGTATTATTCCTGGCCTTAATGATTTCTCTCTTGTATTTTGCTCGTTCTTTGTTGTGTATTAATTTGTACTGTTCCCTAGTTTCCGGGTTCTGTTCCTTTTGGTACCTGCGGCGGAGGGCTCGGATCCTGCTTCTATTGGATTTCAGTTCCAAAGACCACCAATTTGGTTCTTTCTGTGTCTTTTGTTTTCTGAACTTGTAGTTCGAAGTTGCTGCTGCGGTTAGCTCTTCCAGAAGCTTCTCGGTTGCTCTATCCAGGTCCCTCTTATTGCTAACTGTTTTTAAAATTTTTGTCCAATTATATGAGATGGTTTTGACTGTTTTCCTGAATGCTTTATGGTTTCCGAATTTTGTTTCTAGACGATGTCTAGAGCTGTCGCTTTTCATACTCTCGCCTTCACTCACCTGGAAGGTGATGTAATTGTGATCACTGAGTGTGGTTTCATCCAAGACTGTCCAGTTTGTTATGTTGTTAATTAAATTGTCTGAGGCTGCAGTTATATCCGGCCATCCCTTGCAGGAGGAGGTTTGGAAGGAGGGCCTACTGCCCTGAACGTTAGCCACGTTGAGATTTTGTACGAGCAGGAAATCAATTAAGTCTGTGCCCCTTCTATCTGTATCTGTGTAGCCCCATAGAGGTGAGTGGGCATTGAAGTCACCGCATACCAGGATTGAGCCACTTAGCGCTCCGAGTATACGTGACAGGTCCTGCAGTGCTTTCCCGAAATCTGCCGAGGGTGGAGCGTATGTATTTGTAATTGATAGCTTGGCTTGTCCTTTCTGGAGAATGATAGCTGTCGATTCCTGTGAACTTTGTATATTGATAGGTGTTGTGCCTATGTTGGTGGCTATTATTGCTTTATTATTTAGAGATGAATGACATCGCCAGCTATTGCCAAAAGCTATCGGCCTTCCTGTGTCGGTGTTCATGTATGCATCTTGAAGTAGGGCTACGTCAATTTTGTGCTCGCTGAGGTAAGCATATAGGAGCACAGTCGCTGCTCGGCTGTTCCTCAGGTTGATTTGTAGAAATTTAACTTTGTTTAACTCCTCGGGTTGGGATGGGCGGGTGTGTGCTTCACCTCCAGATGTGTCCGGCGAGAGACTGCTTCTAACGGAGCGACCCTGGTCCTGGGGCTCGTGGTCCCTATCCGAATGACTCGAAGATGGAGACTCTGCTACCTGAGTTGGCAATTCGCCCACCGCTTCCATTATGTGTAGATGCGTTGGGTATTACCTCCCGTCGACCCACTTACCTGGGCATTGGTGTCCCTTGCGCGGTCCTTTTCCTGTTGCTCTGTTTGAGCTATGAGGTAGGCCCTCATTTCTGCCTTCTTTTGGTCGTCGAGAAACCTTTTGTAGGCTGAGCACTCCCTAGAATAGGTTGTGTGGTCCGTCGGTGCCATTTGATCTTCCGGCGTCGTTGCTTTTTTATTAAAGCGGACGCAATTCCTGCATTTGGCAACCTCGTCCTGTCTCTTGCAGGTCCTGGTGTCGTGCCTCTTGGCGCAGTACGCACACCTGGGGCTTGTCGCTCCGCATTGCCTGTGAGTATGGCCGAACTCCTGGCAGCGGTAGCATCTGTTGACCGTGTAAAATTTCTTTGCCGGGCACTGCTTGAAGCCAATGCAGAAGGACCTTGCTTCTAGAGCCTGATCTTGGAGAGCCGCCGGTATCTCTACTGGCCAGTGGTTGGTGTCCCGGAGGGCTCTGATCGGGGGTTTCACCTTCACTAAGCCCTGGTCCAGGATACCCAATCTCCGGCAGATGGCCTCCCTGACGTCGTTTGCGTCACAGTTCCCCGGGACGTGAAAAAGAATAATCTTGGTCAGCCTGGGGGTCTGATGGGAGATTGTCGTCGATTTTCTTAGATCTCCATTGGCCTCCAGAGTCTCTTTCAGCTTGGACGCCTCCGTCTGATTCCCACATTGAATCATGACTGCATTTGATGTTCTGATAATCTTTTTTACTGTGACTTCTTTGGGGCACTTTATGCCGGCCAGTTGTTGCTGAACCTGCTGTGGGGTGCGGTCCTCCTCTGTAGTTTGCAGTACGAGTGTTGCCGTCGCTCTTGTGACGTTCGCGTATGATCGTAGTTCCGCCTGTGAGGACTTTGCCGGTACTAGAAGCGGAGTGTCAAGCTGCTGCCCCGCTGCCATGGGGTTCGATGCTGACCGCACAAGCTCCTTGGCGTGCGCCACCTCGCGTTGGGCCTCCACCGACCTCATCTCCTGTGACGTTATTACCAGCCTTAGTTCTTCCAGCATTAGCCTCACCCTGTCCTTCGTCGGGACCCTCATTTGGTAATCTCTTTCGCAGGTTGTTAGTATGTCTGTGATGAGACCGTTGGCTTTTTCGATCAGCTGTAGGCTGTAGTTGGTAGGGTCAAGGCGCTTGGCGAACCCCGAGTCGGTCCTTACGACCTCCTCGTCGGCCACGTTGGCTTCCCTTGTAGCCTCCTGGGCCTTCTGGCCTAGATTAACCTGTGCTCCATCTGGAGTCCTTGCTGCCTCGATTTCCGAGGATGTTGCTGTAGCGTTGTGGTCTCCATCAGGAGCCGGAGCTTCCCTTGGCGGCTTTGGCGCCTCTGCCGAAATATCCTCCTTGGACCTCACTGAGGGCAAGGTAGCGGTATCCTGGGCTCCGTCCGGAGCCCTTGCTTTCTTGGCCTCATTTTGGGCCTTGGCTATTTTAGCCTCTTTGGCTAGCCTTGCAGTTGCACTCCCATCTGATTCGTCCGAATCAGTGGAATCGGACAGATCAACAATCTCCTTCGATTTAGGAGGGACTGTTTTTTTCTTCCTAACTTTCCCTTTTCCCTTTACGAGCAGGAACTCCCCATCAGATCTTGACATCACTGAGATGCCAGGGAACAATAAGATATGAAAAGGCCAGCAGAAGGAGGAGGAGGAGGAGAAGGAGAAGGAGGATAACAGAGAGCCTTACCGAGCCTTACCAAATAAAAGGAACCCCCAGTACCTGAAAAAGAAAATGACGGCTGGCCTGGAGCTAAACCATTATGGCGAATAAAGAGCTGGTTTGAGAAATAGACTAAGTTCAAAAAATCCAAAAATAATGCAAAGTCCAAAAAAGGTATGAAAAGTAGACTAAGTCCAAGAAATGGCAGAGATGAGATTAAGACCTATAATGTGCGGGAAAACGACTAAGTCCAAAAATTAGCAAAAATGAGGCTGAGTCCGAAAAAGAGTTTGAAAAAAAATGCTAAGTCCAGAAGTTTGCAAATATAAGGCAATGTCCAAAAAAAAAAAAAAAAAAAAGTTTGAAAAATAGACTAAGTCCAAGAATTGGCAAAATTGAGACTAAGACCGGAAATGTGCGAAAAATCGACTGAGTCCAAAAGTTTGCAGGAATGAGGCAGAGTCCAAAAAGGGATGAAAAATAGACTAAGTCCAAGAATTGGCAAAGATGAGACTAAGACCAAAAATGTGTGAAGAAACGACTGAGTCCAAAAAGTAGCAAAAATGAGGCTAAGTCCGAAAAAAGTTTGAAAAATAGACTAAGTCCAAGAATTGGCAAAATTGAGACTAAGACCGGAAATGTGCGAAAAATCGACTGAGTCCAAAAGTTTGCAAGAATGAGGCAGAGTCCAAAAAGGGATGAGAAATAGACTAAGTCCAAGAATTGGCAAAGATGAGACTAAGACCAGAAATGTGCGAAAAAACGACTGAGTCCAAAAAGTAGCGAAAATGAGGCTAAGTCCGAGAAAAGTTTGAAAAATAGGCTAAGTCCAACAAATGCAGGAATGAGACAGAGTCCAAAAAAGGATGAAAAATAGGCTAAGTCCAAGAATTTGAAAAAATTAGACTGACCAGAAATGTGCGAAAAAACGACTGAGTCCAAAAAGTAGCAAAAATGAGGCTAAGTCCGAGAAAAGTTTGAAGGATAGGCTAAGTCCAAAAATTTGCAAGAATGAGGCAAAGTCCAAAAAAGACTGAAGAGTAGACTACGTCCAGGAATTGGAAAAAAAAAAAATATACTAAGACCAGAAATGTGCGAAAAAACGACTGAGTTCAAAAAGTAGCAAGAATGAGGCTAAGTCCGAGAAAAGTTTGAAAAATAGGCTAAGTCCAAATATTTACGAGATAGAGGCTAAGTCCAAAAAATTATAGGAAAAGGCACAGTCCGAAAACGGAACACCTGAACAGGCGGAAAAAACACAAGTCCAAGGATGAACAGAAGTTCAGCTAAGTCCAGAAACGCTCGGGAAACTACTAAGTCCCTAAAATGAAGAATTTAGGTTAAGTCCCAAAGAGTTGAAAAATACAGCAAAGTCCGAATACGGAACACCAGAACAGGCGAGAAAAACACAAGTCCAAACTGGGACACCTGATTAAAGAGGAACACTGGAACGAGGGGGGTGAGAGGGTTCAGAAAAACCAGAACACCTGAACAAGAACTTAGAAAAATAAAAACGGCAGAGCACGGGAAAAAGCAGAGTCCAAGTTGGAACACCTGAACAAGATGGCGATGCGGACACAGAGGGGAGGGCAGATGGCTCCAACAGAACACGGGAACAAGAACTTAAAAAAAAAAAAACTAGAAAAACAGGCAGAGGGGGGAGATGGGTGCAGGCACCAAAAGTAACAGCCTCCCAAAAAACAATTAAAAAATGGCGAAAAGTAGAAAAAATTACTGTTGAAATAAAGGGAAGACTATAAACTTGACAATGGAGGTGATTTAAATGAGATGCAGTCGCTAATTAGTTCGCAATCAGCGAATGAATTTCGCAAATGGCTAAAATGCCCTCAAGAAACACTTAAAAAAATACGGTAAATTCTCAAAATAGGCCCCCACTCGTTTTTTTTTCTAAGTACAAAATTGCGCCAAGTTGGCGCGTTGGCCGTGTTTTGAAATTGACTCCTCCCAATTGAAGTGACGTATATTCCCGTGTTTTAAAATAGGCTCCTCCTACAATAGTGACGTCTTATTCTAGAGTTTTATGAACTGTAATTTTGTTAAATGATATTGCAATTGATATAAATAAAAGTTAATAATACTCATAAAAAGATTACAAAATACTATTTTTGTGCATTTAAAAAATATTGCGTAATGGCAGAACTATAAAAATATTGCGTAATGGCAGAATAACAAAATTTTAAAAACGCTGGATACTTAAAATATTTTTTGAATTTAAATCAATATCAAAAACTTATAAATCGAAAATTAAAAAACGATACTTAGTAAACGGATTGCACTTTAACAAAATTTAAGAAAAAACGGAACTTAGAAAAAAGTTCGTACTTTAACTAAATTTAAGAAAAAACGGAACTTAGAAAAAAGTTTGTACTTTAACTAAATTCAAGAGAAAACGGAACTTAGAAAAAAGTTTGTACTTTAACTAAATTTAAGAAAAAACGGAACTTAGAAAAAAGATTGTACTTTAACTAAATTTAAGAAAAAACGGAACTTAGAAAAAAGTTTGTACTTTAACTAAATTCAAGAGAAAACGGAACTTAGAAAAAAGTTTGTACTTTAACTAAATTTAAGAAAAAACGGAACTTAGAAAAAAGATTATACTTTAACTAAATTTAAGAAAAAACGGAACTTAGAAAAAAGTTTGTACTTTAACTAAATTCAAGAGAAAACGGAACTTAGAAAAAAGTTTGTACTTTAACTAAATTCAAGAGAAAACGATACTTAGAAAAAAGTTTGTACTTTAACAAAAATCAAGAAAAAAATGATACTTTAAAATTAAGAAACCCATTTTAAAAACACGGAAAAATACAAAAGACAATTTCAAAACACGGGATGAACAAAGAAAAAACTAACCTTTATGTAACGGATATCCATATTTTTAATTACATCCGCACAGGAACACGTTTTCTTACACGTACATTCAACACTGCAACACGTTTTCTTGAACATACACGTACATTTAACACACACCGGAACACGTTTTCTTACACGTACATTCAACACTGCAACACGTTTTCTTGAACATACACGTACATTTAACACACACCGGAACACGTTTTCTTACACGTACATTCAACACTGCAACACGTTTTCTTACACGTACATTCAACACTGCAACACGTTTTCTTGAACATACACGTACATTTAACACACATCGGAACACGTTTTCTTACACGTACATTCAACACTGCAACACGTTTTCTTGAACATACACGTACATTTAACACCGGAGCCTGCATATCTATTGAAAAATTGCGTAAAATGTTAATGTCCATGAATTACGAGGAATGTTTTAAATATTTATTCCAAAAAGTTTGTACGTGTTTACATCTTTGCAAATCGATCGAAAAAGATCTGTAAAAGCAAGAGTCAACGAATTCGATCGAAAAAGGACTATTACTGCCTATTAAAATGCAGAATCCAAAGAATAAAAAGGCGCGCGCGCAGCATCCTAAAAAGGCGAGCGCTGATTGGATGTCCGTTCGAAGGCTACCAGATTCGCGAAGTAGCCGGAATAGAATTGTAACCCGCAGAATCGCGCCAACTTGGCGCTGGATCGTACTTTGAAAAATGAGTGGGGGCCTATTCTAAGAATCACCCAAAAATACTTTAAGACAGCCATAAAAATGAAAATAATGATCCGAAAAATACGGGACCAGGGGCGGAAGACAGGTTATACACTAGTACACAATAATAAGCAGGAATTATAAAATACAAAAATTAATTACGCCTCCACGGGGGGCTGATACACAGAAACCACGAGGCAGAAAAAGGAGGGGGGGAGGGACAGAACTGCCCCTTAAAACCAACGCAGAAAAAAAACAAAATATACAAAATGAAGGGAATTTAATTCCAAAGAGAATGGTACTAACACCAAGATGATCCGGCCACTAATTAACTTGTAATTAGTAAAAAACTGCCAAAAATCACCAAAAACACACGGAGTGCAAGTCCAAAAAGGCCTATAAAAAAGGAAATAATTGTCCGAATTAGATCAGACCAGGGGCGGAGGGGAGGGAACACATTAATATACAATATTAAAGCACTAAATAAACACAGAGATCAAAAACAGAGCACTGGGGGGGTCACAAACACAGGAAAACACGAAGTAAACAAGGGGGGGGGCAACAAGAAAAAAGGGGGGCAGGGGGCTGAAAATTACAGGAAGTGTAGAGGGGGTCCTCACAACACTTCCGCCGTAAAAATTAGGCGAATCGGCCCAAAGGGGAACACAGTATACAATTTTAAAAAGCTAATGTTAATCCTATGGGGAAAATTACAAAGTACAAATATGCTCAAAAATAGAAAAATAAACAGCAAAACTTCAAACAAAATACCACGGAAGGTGGGTAATACACTTATACATGATAAATGAGAAAAAACACCGACCTTCTCGCTTTATTTCCCTTGAAGAACCTGAAAAAAAGAAGAGCCCTAACAAACGCGACTTTCTGAGCACACGGTCAAAAAAAAAATCAAGGTCATATATACTGTTCGTTTATTGTTAGGTATTCTATGATGTTGGAAATCTTATTCATCACTGTCCTGTTCTTTAATGTGTTTTGTGCCCAAGCAGCTTGATTTGTTAGGGATGATTTATTGGTGTGGTAGGCTGTAGTTAGATTACATGTGAAGAGGTAATCTTTAGGAGAGCCCTCCTCGTCACCGCATATGCAGTCCGGGGTGGGTCTCTTGTTTACAAAGCTATCGTGAAGGTATTTAGGGAAGGGCCTTTTCCCGTGAAAAAGAGTAGAGCACTCCTGGACAGTGACGTGTGTATGTTGTTGACTGTGGGGAAGTATGTGTGTGTCTGCCTTGCTTTAGATGAGCTGTTCCTCTGTTACTGCCAGGATGTTGTTTGTGGTTGTTTCAGTAAGTTTTTTAAGTGTGAAGGTGGGAGAGGTATTGTGGTATCTATGTTGTTGTCTGTTGTTGCATTACGGGCCAGTGCGTCAGCTTGTTCGTTGCCAGGTACTCCTGTGTGTCCTCTGACCCAGCCAATCGACACTTTCTTGTTTGATTTAAGCAGGTCCGTGTGTATTTTTTGTGCCATCCTGTTCCTGGAGAGTGGTTGTATTAGGAGCTGGAGTGCCGATTGGCTGTCCGTCTAGAGGGTGATCTTTTCAAATACTGATGTTAAGTACCATTCTATAGCTGATGCTATGGCTGCTAGTTCAGCCAGGAAGACCGTGTTGTGTTGTTGTAGCCTTTGCTTGTGCTCGTGGATGGTCACATTGTTAAGATGTATGCAGTAAGCAAAGGCTGTGCCGGAATCCATTTTGGAGCCGTCTGTATATGCTTGTGGATGTTGAATATTTGTCTGCGTTGGATCATAGTTTTCTAGGTGTTGTAGGGGGACTCCTTTAGCAGGGTGCTTAAAGGAGATGGTGAGCCTCGAGTCAAAGTTATTAGCTCTTAGGTACTCTATTTCCGTGTAAATGTCTTGTTTGTGGTGGAGGATTGTGGATTTCCTTGACTCGTAGGCTAGAATGTCGGTTATGGGTGGTGAATTAGTGAGTACTTGCAGGGCAGCATTGGAGGTGTTGCTGTATGCTCTGGTGATTTGCAACAGACTGATTCTTTGTGCAGATATGAGTTTCCTGGCAGCGTGTTCGTTTTTTGTGCTGTATTTGTACCAGGCTGATGCTGCGTATGTCAAGATTCAGGTAGATACCGTGTTGTACCAATCCTTAAGAAGACGAGGGTTAACTCCCCAGGCCCTGGGGGCTAGAGTAGCGATGTTCTTGCTCAGCATAAACATTCTGTCTTTGAGGTTCATAATGTGGGGTATAAAGCTGAGAGCAGCGTCTATTGTTACTCCCAGGTATTTAATTTTGTTTGGGATACGAATGGTGGTCACGTTATTACTCCCGTTATCTATCTTAAAGATTGGTTTTCGGGCATTATCCCAAAGACCGGTACGGTCTTGAATTTGGCGACTTTTCTGGCGCCCGATGTTGAGACAGTTGCCATAGTATCCAACCAAGTCGCAAGGTTACCATGATTATGTGAGCACGAATGTAAATAAACAAACTGCGTAGTAAAATGCGCAGAAACGTAAGTGCAAAGGGACATTATTTTTATCATAGCTCGTAACGGTAAACTGACGATGATGCGAAATAAAAATTGAAATTAATCCCATTAAACATCGAATTTATATTTGTAATGAACATTAGTTATTTAGAATACATTAATAGCAATATATATTTAAAGATTTCATTTGCTAAAGTGCATTTTCAGTGAATATACACTACTAATCATTTTTATCATAGTCTCTAAGTAACGTTCTAAAGATGTATACATTTACTAGCAAATTCTGCAATGTATATGCGAGTGAGGGGAAGATATGTAACGATTTTTCGCAACAAAACTCATGTATATATTTTAATGAAAGTTAATATTTTATTTTCCGGTTAATTAAAAATATCCATCAAAGAAGATAAATTTAGATATATCCTACAAAAATTAGAGGTTAAACGAATGTAAATTTCTAAAGTAATGTATATGTATATATATACGTATGTATATGTATATATATACGTATGTATATGTATATATATACGTATGTATATATCGTAATTCAATGTATTTGTCGGAGGTCGCACGTAACAACAGCTGTTTGTGCAACAGGTGTTCTGTGACTCATAGAGTGATGCAGCAATTAGAACATGGATCTACGCCCGCTTCGCGAGCTAACCTCGATACGCTCGCCCGCTAAAACATATCACAGAATCCGGTCCCGCTGGCTATCGGAGGATGCACGTTGCAACAGCTGCTTGTGCAACGGGTGTTCTGTGGCTCATAGAGTGATGTAGCAATTAGAACATGGATCTACGCCCGCTTCGCGAGCTAACCTCGCTACGCTCGTCTGCTAAAAAACATCACAGAATCCGATCCCGCTGGCTGTCGGAGGTCGTACGTAGCAACAGGTGTTCTGTGGCTCATAGAGTGATGTAGCAATTAGAACATGGATCTACGCCCGCTTCGCGAGCTAACCTCGCTACGCTCGCCCGCTAAAAGAACATCATAGAATCCGGTCCCGCTGGCTGTCGGAGGTCGCACGTAGCAACAGCTGTTTGTGCAACAAGTGTTCTGTGGCTCACAGAGTGATGTAGCAATTAAAACATGGATCTACGCCCGCTAAAAAAACATCACAGAATCCGGTCCCGCTGGCTGTCGGAGGTCGCACGTATCAACAGCTGCTTGTGCACCGGGTGTTCTGTGGCTCATAGAGTGATGTAGCAATTAGAACATGGATCTACGCCCGCTTCGCGACCTAACCTCGCTACTCTCGCCCGCTAAAAACACATCATAGAATCCGGTTCCGCTGGCTGTCGGAGGTCGCACGTAGCAACAGCTGTTTGTGCAACAAGTGTTCTGTAGCTCATAGAGTGATTTAGCAATTAAAACATGGATCTACGCCCGCTTCGCGAGCAAACCTCGCTACTCTCGCCTGCTAAAAACATCACAGAATCCGGTCCCGCTGGCTGTCGGAGGTCGCACGTAGCAACAGCTGTTCTGTGGCTCATAGGGTGATGTAGCAATTAGAACATGGATCTAAGCCCGCTTCGCGAGCTAACCTCGCTACGCTCGCCCGCTAAAAAACCATCACAGAATCCGGTCCCGCTAGCTGTCGGAGGTCGCACGTAGCAACAGCTGTTTGTGCAACAGGTGTTCTGTGGCTCATAGAGTGATGTAGCAATTAGAACATGGATCTATACCCGCTTCGCGAGCTAACCTCGCTACGCTCGAGCGCTAAAAAAACATCACAGAATCTGGTCCCGCTGGCTGTCGAAGATCGCACGTAGCAACAGCTGCTTGTGCAACGGGTGTTCTGTGGCTTATAGAGTAATGTAGTAATTAGAACATATGGATCTATGACCACTTCGCGGGCTAACCTCGATACGGTCGCCAGCTAAACAAACATCACAGTATCCTGTTTCCCTGGCTGTCAGAGATCGCACATAGCAATATCTATCTGTGCAAAAAGTGTTCCATAGCTCATAAAGTGATTTTCATGTTACTTCCGCGCTTCAAAATCTCAATCAAACTCAATCTAGAATAAACCACGTACGATTCCTTATACGTATTGCGCATTCGCTCCAAAAACAATGCAAGCCCACGTATAATCATCAAACTCTTCCGTACTATCATTCCTCTCACACAATCGCATTACCCACTTGCAATCAACCCCTGATTCACACACCATTTAATCACATTAATTTACCGCTATCAACCAAACGATCAAAAGGAACAATACTAAATCTTTCACTCTTCACAGCCATTTACTACACTCAAATGAAATCAAAGAAAATTTACCAATACTTGTATTTAAATCTTGTTCCCAAACATCTAATTTTAAAATATCAGTACAATAATTCCTAATGAGCATAAAATAACACAAATTAAGACAGTTGCCAGAGTTATCAACTCGCAAGGTTACCATGGTTACGAAGTACGATGAGTTAAAGAGTTACCAAGGTCGCAACATAGCCCTCCGCTTATCGCCGATTTGGCGCGATAGAAAAAAAACAACCGTACCGGTCTTTGGGATTTAGCCGGTTTTCGCTTCTTTGATTTGTTTCTAATCTTTTTTAAAAGCTTGCCGAAAACTAGTGACTGTGTTTTACCTGATGCTATTGTTAATTGAAGGTTGCCTATTTCTTCTGTGAATTTCTGTATGGCTTTATTCGTTGTTTGCTCTAGCTGATCTCTTGACCAACCTTTTGTTAGCAGCATGAAGTCGTCGGCATAGGCTATGAGCTCTACTGAGGCCATTCCATCAAATGCCTTGAGGACACAGTCCGCTGTTACGGTCCAGAAGAGAGGTCCCAGGCAAGAGCCCTGGGGGCATCCTTTATAGGATTGGTAGATTACCTTCCCTTCTGGGCCGGGTCCAGAGTGTGTGACGGTTCTGTTGTGTAGGTAGTGTTCTATTAATTTGTATGTGTTGTAAAGACAGTTTGTTTTGTATATTGCATCTAGAAGGACGTCCCATCGTATGTTGTCGAAGGCGCCCTTTATATCAAAAGATATTAGTGCGGTGTAAATTTTCATTGCTCTGCTGGTTTTTATAAATTCCAAGACATTTATTATTGCTCCTTCGGTTGACCTTCCTTCCCTGAAGCCGTATTGGTTATTGTGTAAGTAGTTTGTGCTGTGCAGGTGATAGTTCAACCGAAGTTTTAATTATTTTTCTAAAATTTTGCCAAACGTGGGAGAAGACATATTGGTCGATACGATGTGACGTCCTTGGGGTCTTTTCCCTTTTTCACGAAGAACACTATTTCCGCTTCCTTCCAGGGGCCTGGGAAACAGGCATAACTTAGACATCTGCTATATAAATTCAGAAGGTAGTTTAGGTTTGTTACCAGTATGTCTTTTAACATTCTAAAATCTATGCTGTCTGCCCCTGGTGCTTTGTTGTAGTTGCACGTGCTTAGTGCATATTGTAATTCGTGCTCCTGGAAAGGTGGGTCTATGGTTGTGTCCTACGGTGGAGGCAGGAGTGTACCGTGGCTGCTGGGATGTCCCTGCGTATCGAAATAATTGTTTATCAGCTGTTGCAGTACTGATTCCCTGCTGACTGGGATTGATGCACCGTGGCTTGTCTGGTTAAAGACCGTGTGGATTAGTTGGTCGGGTAGTAATATCTTGTTGAATGCTAGTTTGAAAGCAGAGCCGAATTTTGAAACAGTGTTTGAGGCGAATGAAATCCATGCCTTTCTGTTTGCGTTTAGTATATTCTTTTTCTACATGGCTCCTGCTTTCGAGAAGGAAGCTCTTGATGTGTCAGTAGTGGCGGATTTCCATCTTCTCCACAGGCCCTAACCTTCGAGAGCTGCGTTCTTAGTTCCCCTGACCACCAGGTTATCTTAGGGGTATGATTGATGTCTTTTTTTCTAAGGGTGTTATTTGCTATGTCATTAATAATTTTGATTAGGTTTATTGTGTGTTCCTCTATTTCTGATCTGTTTCTGCAATTTATAATATCTAGGTTGAGGGCGGGTGTGCTGATCTCCAGCTGCTTAATGAATTTTTTGTGTGACACATACTTGGTTTTGAATCTTCTTTTAGAGAACTTTTGTATTTTTTCTTTGAGGGTGAAGGTGATGTATCTGTGGTCAGATGTTAGAGGTGCATCATGGACTGTCCAGTTACCTATCTTTTCCCACAGGGGGGTCGAGCAAATCGTTATATCTGGCCATCCGTGGATGAGGGTGGTTTCAAATGTGGAGCTGGAGCTGGGGTCATTTGCAGAGATCTTATTGTTGACCGCTAAGAAGTCGGTGAGGATATCGCCTCTCCTGTCGTTCCTACCATACCCCCATAGAGTGGAGTGGGTTGAGGTCTCCTGACAGAATGAGGTTGTTTTTGTTTATGAATTTTGCTTTCCTCCAGTCCTCCAAGTCCACTTCCAGGTCTCCAGAAGGTGCAGAGTACTGTGTGCCTACCGTAAAGTGGCTGACCGTATGAATGAGATGCCTTTCCTGGTTATTATTATGCCGCAGGTCTTTGCTTCCGAGAGGAAGGTCGTCCAGCTCAAAAGGAAGGCAAAGATCTTGTTGTTTCTTATGTAAGGGTCTTGTACCAAGATTAAGTCAGTTTTGTTTTCTTGTATATATTGTGCGGCTTCAGTGTTTGCTGCTCTGCAGAAATTGAGGTTTATGTGCAATAAAGTTAGCTCCGTTTGTGTGTGTTTGTTTTGTGCTGTGCGTGTATCCATTGGTTTGTACTTGTTGGTTGTCTGATTCAATAAGGCAAGCTTCTGAGTCTGTCCTGTTCTTCTTGCAGGTAGGGCCATGAGAGTGCATATGCCGGATGGTCAGTTCTGAGGTTCTCCCCTTTGGTGTTGCCGTGTGCGCACAGTGCACATTTTGGGGTGGACTTCCTGCATGCGTTAGTTTCATGATTCTCGCTTGCACGAAAGCCACAGCAGTTATTGAATCTGCACTGCCTGCTGGTGTGGCCTATTCCTTGGCACCTGAAGCACCTTATGATGGTAATATGCTTCCTCACTAGGCAGCTGTAGAAGTTTATATAGAGTCTCCTTCCTTCTATGAGTTGTATTGCTTCCAATCTTGGGAGTTCAAACACCCAGTGATTGGTGTCGTTCCTTCCTGGGAAGCCCTTTATAGTCCGGATGTCTCTGATTTTGAGACTGGTTCGCAATGGCTGTGAGGATTTCCTCTTCCTTTGTTTTTTTGGAATGAAGAAGAGGATCACATTGAGGGTTCGGGGTCCCAAGTGCTTTACCGTGAAGTGGTCTCTTATTTCTAATGTGTGTCCAGCGATTTTTCAATTTCTTCTGGGCTGGCGTTGCCAAAATACCCTACGATTTTTATGTCCCCTGCTAGGGTTGGAGGAATGTGGGACAGGATCAACTTCTTCGACGGGAGCGACCTTGGGGGTTTACACTCTGGATCCGTCGAAGGACTACCGATTATCTAGTTTCACCACCTACCAGGATGGCGGACGCAGCCAGCGACGAAGGACGGCCCCGTCGAGCAAGCCCCCAGCCCAACCCCAGAGGGGGCAGGAGAGGCGCAGCACCCGAAGGTGTCCTCCAGGTCGTCAGCAATTCTTTATTGATCAAAATATTCTTTAGTTTAGGTGGGTTTACAATGTGGGGGTTAACAGACGTCCCCTCCTGTTAGGGGTGAAGATGCACTCTGAGGTGCTGACCAAATGATGCAGGCAGGCATCCGTGCTTGTTTAACAGACGACCCCTCCTGTGTGGGGTGAAGATGCACTCGATTGTTCAGAGAGAGATGCGCGCAGGCATCTATGCTTTGCTGTTCAATTAATGGAGTGTCTGTTCTTACTGTCTATGACATTAGTGTTAGTGTGTTTCGCAGTTGACTTCACAGCAATCTAGACTTTGATTATTTCGCTGTTACTTTTTATAGCTCTGTTGCACTTTGTTACTCCGTTGCACTTAATAGCACTGTTGCTCTATGTGAGCGTTCATTGGTGCACAATAGCATTTGTGGTGTTCACTGCATTTTGTAACGATGTTGCACATTTTATCGCTGTTGCACTTATTAGCACTTTTTCTGATCATTATTGCTCTAAGTGTGCGTTCAGTGTTGAACCTTGGCATTGATGGTGTTCACTGCATTGTAACACTGTTGCACTACATGTCGCTGTTTCACTTAATGGTGTTCACTGCACTTCAATGTGAGTGTTTACTGTTGCACTTTTGCTGGTCTGATTGGGGCCTTGGCTTGGGTGGTTCTTCGTCTTGTGGTGCTGTTAAGTGGATCGCTGCTGCGGTCTGGGACCCTCGTCGTGTGTGCTTTTAGTGATGCTCTGTGGTTGCCAGGCCTGGGTTGCGCTCCGTGTTGGGATGGCTCCAGTGACAGTGGTTTGGTGCTCCTCCGTTGGTGTTTGGATGGCTCCAGTGACACTGGTTTGGTGCTGGGATGGCTCCAGTGACTCCAGTGACATTGGTTCGGTGGATCCCTGCACGTTCCTCTACTGTCGAGGATGACACCAATACCCGGCATCATCATAAAATTAAGTGCTTATATATGTTACACAGTTAACTTACATTTAAATTACATTTAATTACAGTTTAAGCTTCTATGTACTATAATTACTAGGAAATTATGCTCCGTGTACCTTTATGAGGTCCTAAGTGCAAAGTGGAGCTAATCTAATGAGAATAGGAAAGAGCCATTTATGAGGTCATACTGTTGTATGCCTCTTCCGAGGATGCCCTATGGATCTGCCTTTGCTGCTCTTATTCTACTCTTTAGTCTCTGCAGGAGCTTAACAATTTTATGGCTAGCACTGGCTAATCTGAGTCTTACTTATGTGCTTGATGTCAGCTGTATTACCACTAAGTAACGGGAATCGTGCAGATGCTACTTCTATTTACACTATTTAAATGATTTAGCTGTTATAAAGATTTAACTGTTATATAGATTTATCTGTTATAAAGAATTACTTCTATTTACACTATAATTTTAAAAGAGTCTGTTATATTGGCTAAGTGCCCCACTGATAATGAACATGAATTCATTTTATATATTAACAATGCCTCTTTCGCTTCAGGCTAGAACTATGTTTCTTTATTTTAGTGGGGCTAACACACTTTAAGATAGAAAGATACCCGAGTTCATTCTCTGTAGCTTTTGTGCTATAGATACGACCTTACCCTTTGAGTCTGAGAATTGTTAGAATAAGGGCGGAGTTGAGAAGGAGGTATGACTGTGTAAGTCCTAATCAGTTGTTCTTCGTGAAGATCAAATATACTGTTCGTTAATTGTTAGATATTCTATGATGTTGGAAATTTTTTTCATCACTGTCCTGTTCTTTATTGTGTTCTGTGCCCAAGCTGCTTGATTTGTTAGTGATGATTTATTGGTGTGGTAGGCTGAAGTTAGGTTACAAGTGAAGAGGTAATGTTCAGGAGAGCCCTCCTCGTCACCACATAAGCAGTCCGGGGTGGGTCTCTTGTTTACAAAGCTGTCATGAAGGTATTTAGGGAAGGAGCCTTTTCCCGTGAAAAAGAGTATAGCACTCCTGGACAGTGACGTGTGAATGTTGTTGACTGTGGGGAAATATGCGTGTGTCTGCCTTGCTTTAGATGTACTGTTCCACTGCTGCTGCCAGGATGTTGTTTGTGCTTGTTTTAGTAGGTTTTTTAAGTGTGAAGGTGGGAGAGGTATTGTGGTATCTATGTTGTTGTCTGTTGTTGCATTACACGCCAGTGCGTCAGCTTGTTCGTTGCCAGGTACTCCTGTGTGTCCTCTGACCCAGCCAATCGACACTTTCTTGTTTGATTTAAGCAGGTCCGTGTGTATTTTTTGTGCCATCCTGTTCCTGGATAGTGGTTGTATTAGAAGTTGGAGTGCCGATTGGCTGTCCGTGTAGAGAGTGATCTTATCGAATACTGAAGTTTGGAACCATTTTATAGCTGATGCTATGGCTGCTAGTTCAGCCAGGAAGACCGTGTTGTGTTGTTGTAGCCTTTGCTTGTGCTCGTGGATGGACACATTGTTATGATGTATGCAGTAAGCAAAGGCTGTGCCGGAGTCCGTTTCCAAGCCGTCTGTATATGCTTGTGGATTTTGAATATTGGTCTGCGTTGGATCATAGTTTTCTTGGTGTTGTAGGGGGACTCCTTTAGCAGGGTGCTTAAAGGAGATGGTGAGCCTCGAGTCAAAGTTATTAGCTCTTAGGTACTCTGTTTCCGTGTAAATGTCTTGTTTGTGGTGGAGGATTGTGGATTTCCTTGACTCGTAGGCTAGAATGTCGGTTATGGGTGGTGAATTAGTGAGTACTTGCAGGGCAGCATTGGAGGTGTTGCTGTATGCTCTGGTGATTTGCAACAGACTGATTCTTTGTGCAGATATGAGTTTCCTGGCAGCGTGTACGTTTTTTGTACTGTATTTGTACCATGCTGATGCTGCGTAGGTCAAGATTCTGGTAGATACTGTGTTATACCAATCCTTAAGAACACTTGGGTTAACTCCCCAGGCCCTGGGGGCTAGAGCAGCGATGTTCTTGCTCTGCATAAACATTCTATCTTTATGGTTCATAATGTGGGGTATAAAGCTGAGGGCAGCGTCTATTGTTACTCCCAGCTATTTAATTTTGTGTGGGATGGGGATGGTGGTCACGTTATCGTTTCCGTTATCTATCTTAAAGATTGGTTTTCGCTTCATTGATTTGTTCCTAATCATTTTGAAAGGCTTGCCGAATACTAGTGACTGTTGTTGTTGTTACCCAGACCGTCCGACCTACCAGAAAGCTGTAAGGTAACTGTTTGGACGGCCGGGAAGTGCCACCCAATTTAGACCGGAACCCAGTGGGGGAGGCATCCACAGGGCATACTAGTGACTGTGTTTTACCTGATGCTATTGTTAGTTGAAGTTTGCCTATTTCTTCTGTGAATTTCTGTATGGCTTTATTCGTTGTTTGCTCTAGCTGATCTCTTGACCAACCTTTTGTTAGCAGCATGAAGTCGTCGGCATAGGCTATGAGCTCTACTGAGGCCATTCCATCAAATGCCTTGAGGACACAGTCCGCTGTTACGGTCCAGAAGAGAGGTCCCAGGCAAGAGCCCTGGGGGCATCCTTTATAGGATGGGTAGACTACCTTCCCTTCTGGGCCGGGTCCAGAGTATGTGACTGTTCTGTTGTGTAGGTAATGTTCTATTAACTTGTATATGTTGTACGGGCAGTTTGTTTTGTATATTGCATCTAGGAGGATGTCCCATCGTAAGTTGTCGAAGGCGCCCTTTATATCAAAAGATATTAGTGCGCTGTACGTTTTCATTGCTCTGCTGGTTTGTATGAATTCCAAGACTCTTATTATTGCTCCTTCGGTTGACCTTCCTTCCCTGAAGCCGTATTGGTTTTGGAAATCTCGTTAATCCATTCATGTGCTTCACTAATTAGATGACGAAGCATTTGGCTATATATATATATTTTTTTTTGACACACGCCCTTTTCCCCTCAGCGGGGAAAGGGTCACCCCATGCCATAACCATAACCCATTTGTAGAGCTACGTTTCTCCAGTGCTCCGCATCAGAACTTGAAAAGCCGTCATATTTCTGTGTCTCCTGAACGCTAGGTACGAACCCAGTACCACCCTCGATACCACCCAGTACCACCTGTCAAGAGTCTTGATATCACAACACTTAATAACTTGCAACTTGAGTACTGTCTGGCGACCAAATCTCCCCCCAATTGATGGTGCAGGAGGATGTGGTGACAGTGGACGCTCCAGTACAGCTCCTCACTTAAGAGAGTCATAGTTACTTCCGCCGTTTACCCACGATTGGATAAATTTCTTCACTTTGACATTCAGAGCACTGGGCAGAAGTCACATTGCGTCAACACCGATCACCGGAAATAGCAATGCTTTGTTTTAATTAGACAGGCGAATTCCCTGAGTTCGTGCAAGTTCTGAGTCGGAAGTTAGTCGCCCGCCGAAAGGGTCGCTCCTGTCAAGAGACCCGGTGCGCCGTTTGGGACGACTATGGGACGGAGGACTCTTGGAGAGACTCTTGGAGGACTCTCTTGGAGGACTCTCCAAGAGGTGCATATCCTCTTTGGAATGACTATGTGTCTTTTGACGAAACAGGAGGCAAAGTCAACATATATTTTCCTTTCCTTCAAGAGTGTTATGGCATTCTGGCTTCCCACATGCATTACCCAATGCCAGCTACCATTTTTTCCCCTTGAATTTTTTATGAATTCTATTTCCTCGTTCCTTATGTCTGGAAATCTTTTAGAATTTGATTCTTTTATCCCTTGTTCTCCACTCTGAGGAGGAACTGAAAAAAATTATTATCTTTTGTTTTTTTGTTTCCATGTTCTTAATGTCAAAGTGGTCTCCTAAATCACTGTCATCCAAGACACTCCTTTCCTCCCCCCCTCTCTGAAGATGATCAATAACCTTTAAGTCCTCATTAAATGTGGGCCGAAAAGGTTGAATTTTTAAGTCACTAGGGCATTTGGAGATCCTTAGTAATATTCTAGGGTCTTGCTTGTCCTCCTTAATTTTTCTTATCAGTATGAAGGTAGAAGTGTCTGTTTTTTTCTTTTTAACTACTCCCGCATAAGTCATCGGCTCTTGGCAAGCTTGGTGCAATTTTTTTATCTTGTCAGAAATTGATTCCCCCAGCAAGTGATTACCTCTGTCGTCACTCCTACCGTATCCCCATAATGGAGAGTGGGCATTAAAATCCCCTCAAATTAAAACATTGTTAATGTTTAAATTAGGATGATCTGTCCATTCACTGAGATCTCTTTCCAAAGATCCAGAAGGGGGAAAGTACTGAGAGCCTATTGTGAAAATATTTACAGAATTGTTCAATGGTAAGTTAATGAATATCGAAATGTTTCTTTGTTGCTGAATTTATAGAAATGTCCCTCCTGGTAATTATGAGGGCACAGGATCCGCTTTTTGAGAAGAAAACTGTCCAGGCTACTGGGAATCCATACAGGCGGCTGCCTTGCCTATATGGGTCCTGTATTATTAATATATCTATTTTTCTATGAATTGCAAATACTACTGTCTCAGAGTTTGCAGCTCTGGATGAATTTAACTTTATTTGCGCAAATTTTAGGTTAATTGAAACTCCTGGACAGGGTCTAGGTTTAGTTGGACTAGAGATGTTAGGGAGAGAAGTCATTTAAATAGGTGCCTTAAGAGCTAAATTGTAATGGTGTCTATATCTGGGGCAGTCCTTAGTGTAAAAAGGGTGCCTGCAGTCGTATCCCCTTCCCTCCTCACAATTAGCTTCATGGCATTTGATACAATAGTATTCCTTCTTATTACAATGTTGCGAGGTATGATTTGCTGAAGAACATTTGGCACAGAACTCAGGATTCACACATTTTCTGCTCATGTCGCTATGAACGTTTGGCCGCCACAAGTCAATTATCCCTGTGGTAACTTTTCTGACACCTCTTGCATAAAACTCGTAATACAAAAGTATCGATAGGCCCCGCTTTCGCGGTCCGTATTCGTACTAAAAATCAAGCCAGCTTTTTTTTACTTTACGCGAGTTTTCTATCCTCGCTGAGCTCGGCTTAGGACACCAGCGTTACCTTTTGACAGATGTACCGTCCCAGTCAAACGCCCTGCCTGACACTGTACTCGGATCGGATCGGGGACTCACCACTGGAGAGAGTCCACTTAAAGCTGGAAACGTGGGCCAGTGGAAGACCGCTCTCCGACCTACCGAGTCGGCAAAGACACGATGAAAGTAGTGGTATCTCACTGACGACCCGAAGACCTCCCACTTCTAATACAGCTCTCATGTCTCTTCACAAAATCAGACTAGAGTAAAGGTCAACAGGGTCTTCCCTCCCCGCTGATTCCGCGAAGCCCGTTCCCTTGGCTTTGGTTTCACTATATAATAGATAAGGACAGATTAAAGTCCATGGTGAGTCCTGGGGGTTTAAGCCCGTAATTTCACCACGGCACTATTACTATCCGAAACAGAACCCCAATTAGGGGAGATGGGATGGTAGAACCCACGGTTTTGTCCGACTTTATGATTTATTTAACATATATTTAAATAGGGACATTACAATGGGGTTACAGGACCAATCTCGGTCATTTACCACATGGTGGTAAACACTCTTGCAAGAGCTTTCGTAATTCAAATATTCATACATTTTACTTTATTTTATTACACTTTCACATCACAAGATACGCAGTGTACTTATCACGAAAAAATGCCAAAACTGTCTCTCCTCCCTCCACCACATTTTTAGAAAATGATTCTATGACACTATTCTATTTGCACTGCATTATCAAGGATGGGGATGTGTGAACACAGACAGTACACAATTTTTCTTTATGTAATTGTTGAAGACCCAGACCGTCCGACTCATCCAGAGGACTTGAGCATCTATTTGGACGGCCGGGAAGAGAGTTAGCCAATGCCAACTCCAAGGCCAACGTCCGACGGTCCATACCAAAATTTACTTAAATCCAAGGAAGGTTACAAGGGGTGAATACATATTTGATGAGTACATATCTGATGAGTGCATATTTGATGATTACATCTTAGATGAGTATAAAATTGATGTGAACAAATTTGATGAGTACATATTAAAGTTTGATTGGCTGCAACTTCAGAAAATTTTTGGTTGAAATGTTACTACAACCAGGACACCACTATTACATTATTTCAAATACAAGTACAAATACAAACAAATAAAACCAAACACAAAGAATAAACAAAACCAACAAAACTAAGCAACACCCCCAGACACAGAAAGCGATTGCATAATAAAGGAAGGAGTCACCGACCAGAGACCAACATTGAAAGCAGAACAAGATTTCCGGCTGATTAAGAAATTTTATTTGAAATTTCCCTTGCAATGAGAACACAGTTTTTTATTTTCTTTATAGACGATTTGTTGGAGCAAACACTCGAGAACCAGGCTGCAGAATTAAGAGGGGAAGGTTTAGAAAGGTGATAAAATTTAGTATGGGGGCAAGAAAAAATAAAGTGGTCGGCGTCGCCGAAGGAGCCACAGGTACAGCGGGAGGTAGATTTACATTTGAAGGAATATAAATAGGCGAGAAATGGGCCGTGGCCCGTAATAAAATAGATTAAAAATTTGTTGGTGATTTGAGTGTTAAAGTTAACCTTAGGAAGGAAATTTAGAATTCTAGCAGGGTCGTGGGTACGGGGGGAAATATAGTTATTTAGGTAAAGTTGCCTGTTGTTAGGAATATCTAATTTTTAATGTTTTTTAGAAGGGAATAAGGAAAAGGTAAAAGAGTGGGGGTTCCAGAAGATGTGGCAAGTTTGGCATTTTTATCTGCAACCTCATTACCCGAGATATCAGAATGTGCTTTGACCCAACAAAGGTTAATTAAGTGTTTATTAGAATTTGCATTTGGTTTAATTTTGGATAAGTAATTAGATTTAGTTTTGATAGATTTTAATGCCGAAATGGAAGATTGACTATCGGTAAGAATATTTATTTTTGTGTTATTAGAAGAAGCCCAATTTATGGCAAAATGGTTTGCAGCAATTTTTGCCTGGGTAACTGTGTTCCCATGCTCGAGTTTAAAAGTGTATATGTTGTCTAAGGTGTCTTTTTTAAAGATACAAATGGCATACCCAATGTTGTTTTTAATGGCAGAGCCATCGGTGTAAATATTAATGTTTGAAAAGCTTAGAGGATCGCGGGGGAAAAGGTTATCAATACGTTGGGAGGGAGGGATAACCGAGAGAGGACAGTTGATATCAATTTTCAAAGGGGAGGGAAGAGTGGGGTTAGAAAATTAATTTACTCGGAGTTTCGAAAAGGTGAATTCTTTGTGTTGAGAATTGATAACAAAGTGGATAAGGGGGATGCCAGTTATAGAGTAGAGAGAAATGTTAGAAGCAGTCCGAAAACCAGAAGAAATTTTTAAAAGAAAATTCCTTTGAAGAGAAACAAGTTTTTTGACCTGAGCCCCAGTCAAAGCATTCCCCCAAACTCCCGCGCCAAAAGTAATGATCTTTTCGATTACTGAAAGATACTAAGTTTTAAGAAAGGATTTATCTACACCCCAGTTATTACCAATCACCCTCCCAAGGGTTCCTGCAAACTTAAAGCATTTCTCTCTAAGATTAAAAATATGAGAACTCCATTTCAGATTATCATCAATCGTGATTCCAAGAAAATTAAGTTGTCTTGTGGTTTGAATTTTAAAGTTTAATATTTTAAAGGAGGGACGTTGTCTTATTTTAGAACGATTTTTATTAAAAATGATTGATTTGCATTTTTCCTGAGCAATTGTAAGTTTAAGGTCTGAAAGGGAGGAGGAGATAAGATTGAGGAGGTTATTTGTGTTTACACGTAGTGATTTCAAGTTTGAAGAAAAAGTGACCACCGCAAGAAGGCCTGAAGATAATATATGTCGTTATTAAGCTTTAGGATGCTATTAAAATAAATACTCCACAGAGAGGGTGATAAAACCGAACCCTGTGGAGCACCAGAATTGATATATTTTGAAAGATGAGAAGAACCATTAGAAAATGTAATTTGTCTATTGTTCAGGTATGAAAAAATAAAGTTTTGGTAGGTTTCGGGAAGATTGATATTGGAGAAAGAATTAGGCAGTATGGTCCAGTTGAGGCTATCAAAGACCCCGCAGATGTGTACGGTGGTCAGTGAAACAAAGTGTTTGGATTTGTGGCTAGATATATTCTCAATCAACTTGAGAGTAGCATCATCACAGCTCACCAGTTCCCTAAAGCCGAACTGGAGGGGATGAAGAGCTCCAGAAAAGGATAACCAATAATTAAGTTTATTAATAAAAAATTTTCTAGGATTTTTCCGAAAGTAGTTAAAAGACAAATGGGCCGGTAGGAAGAGCAGAGAGAGGGGTCCTTCCCAGGCTTATTAAAAAATAGGATTTTAACATTTTTAAGGCAAGAAGGGAAATGACAGAATTTAAAACAGAGATTTATAATTTTGGAAAGAAAAGAGGAAAAAAATTTAAAAAGCTGTTTCCAAATAGTAAAGTCTAGGTTGTCCAGGCCTGGGGCTTTTCCATTTTTTAGATTTTGAAAAACAATAAAGAGCTCCTCATCCGAAATAACCCCCATTCCCTCAGGAGGCAAAGTAAAAGACGAAAAGTTATTAAAATCCTTATCTAATTTGAAATGATGGCCCAACAGACGTTTCAATTTATCTTCATGGTTTAAAGAGGGGGAATCATGAAAATGAAGGTAAATATGAAATGCGATCCAAAAGTTTCGCTGCATTTGGTACAAAAGGATCTCCAGGATTCTTGTCTGGTTTTTTTAATGAGAAGTTTATATCTTGCTCTGTTTTGTTTATAAAGAATTTTAATTGCGGAAATTTCGGAAGAGGGAGCAGAGTTCCTCTCGAGTGACTTTATTTTTTTGAAGAGGGCAGTGACGTAGTTTCTCTGTTTGGATAGGCTGGGGTTCCACCAGGAAAAGTTGTTTACAATTTTAGATTTTTTCTTTCTAATATATTTAAAGGCACAATTTTGGATTAAATCTATAAAGATTTCAAAAAAGGAATCAAGGGAAGTAGTGTCTTGGATGTTGTCTAGAAGGGAAGAAAGGAAGTTTAAATTGAATTTGAAGTTAAAGATAAATTTGCCTATACCATACTGGGTTTTTAGAAAAAGGTATTATTAGAAGGAGGGTCAAGGTTGAGGGTAATTTTAATATATTTGTGGTCGCTGAGGGTGTCACTCGAGAGAACCTCCCAGCATTGAACAGAATCAAAAAGTGTAAAGTTAATCAGAGACAAATCGCGATATCCATTACCAGAATGGGAAACGAAAGTTGGACCACAAGTAACATCATTACAAATGATAAGTTTGTTTTTTAGACAAAAATCAATCATGTCCAATCCCCTCTGGTCAGTGAATCCATATCCCCACATCCGAGCTCTGGCATTGAAATCTCCTAAGAGGAGAAGTTTGAACTGAAATAATTGAAATTTTCAATTTCATTGAGCAGTGAGGAAAAATTATCATGGGGAGGGAAATAGATACTTGCTAAGTTAATTGAAGGGTGAGAGGGGAGGAGGATTTCTATAAAAATTGATGAATGAGATTTAAATTTAAAATTTACCGTGAGAAGAGGGTTAAATATTAAGATGATTGCTTTTTGTGAGGCAGAGGAAAATTGGCGAGTGTCTGGAGGGGGGGAGGGAGAAAATAGTGTTATGGTAGACATAAGATTCTTGAAGGTATACAAAATCAAGGGTGTTATCTATTGCAAATTTAAACAAGTTAGAGTGGGCAGCAAGGGAAAGGTTGACGTTTATTTGTACTCCAGTAATTGTCATTTAAGTAAAAAACCAGGGCAAAAATTGAATATTGAAAGATATAAAAGAAAAGGGATCCAAAGCTCGAAGGTGGAAAGAGTACCCAAAAATATATAAAACACAAATACAAATACAAAATAAATACAATATATTCATACAATATAACGAGTACATACAAAAACAATTGAGTAATGTATTGACTATAGAAGAAAGGAGACAAATGGTTGTATGAGTCATGCCTCCTTCTGAAGTTTAAGAATTTTGGCCATTTCGGCCTGATATGTTTTGCAGTTCAACCTATCGTGGGTATTATGATTTGTTTTGTATCTAAGGAATGGGTGCAAATTGTTTGTGGTGCAACAGTTTATGCAGGTTGGAGTTTTTGCTTTGCATTCCCGGAAAGTATGTCCGCTTTCAATACAATGGCTGCAGTTACCAATCGGATAGTGACAGAAATTGGTCACATGGCCTTATCCTTGGCACTTTTGACACATCTTTAGTGCTATGTATTCCTTTATTTGGAATGACTTAAAGTGGTGAAACTGTTTTTTAGATTCAAGTAAGAGGTTGGCAGTATTGATGTCTGTAAGGAACACCCAGTTTACACCACCGGACCTGGTTTCAAAACTTTTGATTATTTTGATATCAGTAGGTTTTATGGAAGAATGGTTGTTGCAGATTAGAGCTATGGTATTTTCTTCTTTGTATGTAATTGTGTAGCTCTTTTCTTAATATCAGATTAATCACTAGTTTGCACTTGAAGAATACATTTGTAAACTCAATTTCCATCTTAAAATGACTTATCTGGCCTATTGAGCCAATGTTAATCACAAACGAAAGTCCATGTTAGAAATGGCTTTCGAACAAACTCAAAATGAAAAGTTGAATAGCTTATCCAATTTTGGGAGTATCAGGACAAACTATATATCAAAATTTTCGTCTCGAGGAGACGAACACGAATATGTTGAAGACCCAGACCGTCCGACTCGTCCGAGGACTTAGAGCAGCTATTTGGACGGCCGGGAAGAGAGTTAGCGGGTGCCAACCCCCAGGCCCAACGTCCAACGGTCCATAGCAAAATTTATTATAATTCTAAAGATTTACAAATTGTTACAAAAGATGGGTTACAATACATAAAAATCCTTCTTGGTAACATTTGATGAGGATGACAATGTTGACAATGAAGACATATGATGTTGTAGATCAGACATGTAATCAGACAAGTAATTCAATATGTAATAGATTAAACATGTTGAGTAAAGATATAATTTGTTGAAGAAATTTGATGACTACAGTTTGTTGATAATTTGATGATAGATATAATACTGCTGATAGGTATAATACAGATAAAATACAGATAGATATAATAAATATAATACAAATATAATACAGATATAGGTTGCTGAAGTGCTGTCCAAGTTTGTAAGGAAGCTGAAGAGCTGATCCAATTTTATTTGGATGTATAAACTTTGAAAAGTTATATATTCAATATTATTAATTTTTAAAATAATGAAAATGAATGGAGGTTGGTTTATGAGACATTATTTTGATGAGTTGTAAGATTTAGATCTTGAACTCTGCGAAAATACATATTCATTTGCGTTTAGCAACCAGAAGCACGAAAGAGTATTCATTTCAAACAAAACCAGCACAACAAGAGAACAGACAGGCACAGCACGACATAAACAAACAGGGCAACAAAAAAGACAGAACAGCGGCACCTCCGAGGAGACAAAACAAGAAAAAACCGGGGGGTCCCACAACCAGAGGAAAAATTAAGAGCAGAAAAGGCTCCCAGGCTGATCAGGTGATTTTATTGGAGATTTATCTCGCTATGAGAACACAGTTTTTAATTTTGTTTATAGACAATTTATTTGAGCAGACACTCGAGAACCAGGCCGCAGAATTACCGGGAGAAGGTTTAGAAAGGTGAAAAAATTTAGTTTGGGGGCAAGAGAAAATATAATGATCGGCGTCACCGAAGGAACCACAGGGGCAGCAAGAAGTAGATTTATGTTTAAAAAAATGGAGATAATCAAGGAAAGGGCCGTGGCCCGTTAAAAAGTAAATAAGATATTTGTTTGTTATATGAGTATTGAAGTTAACAATAGGGAGAAAGTTCAAAATTCTGGCGGGGTCATGGGTTCTGGGAGAAATATAATTATTTAAATAAGTTTGCCAAGCGTTTAAAGATTCTAGTTTGCAGTGCTTTTTTAATAGAGAGAAGGGAAAAGGTATAGAAGTAGGAGTTCCAGATATAGTAGCAAGTTTAGCATTTTTGTCGGCGACCTCGTTACCCGAGATGTCCGAGTGGGCCTTGACCCAGCAAAAGTTAATTAAATGTTTGTTAGAATTTGCATTGAGTTTAATTTTAGATAAGTAGTTGGATTTGTTTTTAATGGAGTTTAAGGCCGAAATGGAGGATTGGCTATCTGAGAAAATATTAATTTTTGAATTATTAGAAGATGCCCAGTTTATTGCGAAATGGATTGCAGCAATTTCTGCTTGGAAAACTGTGTTCCCATAATCGAGTTTAAAATAAAAGTGTTTTCTAATGCATCTTTATTGTATATATAGATTGCATATCCTGTTTTATTATCTATGGCTGATCCATCTGTGTATACATTGAGATCTGAAAAATTTGTAGGATTGTGGGGGGTAAGATTGGCAATACGATGAGAGGGTGGGATAGTGGAAGAAGGGCAGTTAAAATCAAAGTTGGAGGGGAGGGGATGATCAGGATTAGAAAAGTGATTAATGCGGAGTTTCCAAAAAGGATATTTTTTAAACTGTGTATTAATAACAAGATGAATGGGGGGATACCGGTTAATGGGTATAGAGAAATGTTGGAAGTAGTCCGAAATCCAGAAGAGATTTTAAGAAGAAAAATCCTTTGAAGAGATAAAAGTTTTTTGACCTGGGCCCCAGTTAAAGCTTGTCCCCAAATTTCCGCGCCGAAAATGATTATCTTTTCAATAACTGAAAGATACCAAGTTTTAAGAAAGGATTTATCAATACCCCAATTATTGCCAGACACGCTCTCAAAAGTGCTGGCAAACTTGAAACATTTCTCTCTGAGATGGAAAATATGGGAACTCCATTTGAGATTGTCGTCTATTGTAATACCTAGGAATGCAAGTTGTCTTTGTGTTTGTATTATATAATTTTGGATTTTGAAGGAAGGGCGTTGTCTACTTTTTGAGCGATTTTTATTAAATATTATGGATTTACATTTTTCAGGGGCGATTGAGAGTTTAAGGTCCGAGAGGGAGGATGATATTAGATTTAGGAGGTTATTGGTGTTTAATTGGAGTGATTTAAGATTTGAGGAAAAAGTGACCACCGCGAGATCATCTGCGAAGGCCTGCAAGTGATAAAGATCGATATTTAGTTTCAAAATGTTATTAAAATATATACTCCACAGGGAGGGCGATAAGACCGATCCCTGAGGAGCACCCATTGAAATATGTTTAGAGATGTGAGAGGTACCAATAAAAAGTGAGATTTGTCTGTTGGCAGGGTATGAGAAATTAAAACTTTGAAAGGTATGTGGAAGATTAATGTTTGAGAGAGTTGAAGGCAGCACATTCCAATTATCGAAAGCTCCGCAGATGTCCACGGTGGTTAAAGAAACAAAGTGCTTTGATTTGTGGGAAGAAATAGTATCGATCAGCCTGATAGCAGCGTCCTCACAACAGGTTAATTCACTGAAGCCAAATTGGAAAGGATGGAGGTCTCCCGCAGAAGAAAGCCAAAAGTTAAGTTTAATTACAAAAATTTTTCAAAAATTTTTCCAAAAGTGGGGAGAAGACAAATAGGTTTATATGAGGTGCATAGGGAGGGATCTTTTCCGGGTTTGTTAAAAAATAATATATTGGCGTTTTTGAGACAAGAAGGAAAATGACAGAGTTTAAAACAGAGATTTATAATTTTGGATAGAAAAGAGAGGAAACATTTATATAGTTGTTTCCAAATTGTAAAGTCTAAATTATCAAAGCCCGGGGCCTTACCGTTTTTTAAGTTTTGAAAAACTATCAGGAGCTCCTCATCCGAGATTACCCCCAGGCCCTCAGTTGGCAAATTGAAGGACTGGAAAATATGAAAAGTCCTTATCTTCTTTAAAATGATGGTCCAACAGTCGTCTCAGTTTATCATCATGACTAAGGGAGGGAGAGTGGGGAAAGAAAAGGTTAATATCATTGAATTTTTTATTTTTTTGAATGTGAATTCAAAAAGGGAATCAAATGTTTAGCTGCAACTAGAGCAAAATGATTTCCTAGAATCAAGTCTGGAATTTTTGATCATTAATTTGTATTTTACCCTGTTATGCTTATAAATAATACGGGCAGCTGTGATTTCGGCAGGAGAGGCAGAATTCCTCTCGAGTGACTTAATTCTTTTAAAAGGGGCAGTTACATAATTTCTATGTTTGGTGAGGTTGTTATTCCACCAAGAATAGTTTTTTGTTGTTTTAGATTTTTTCTTTCTTATGCATTTTAAAGCTCATTTTTGAGTTATATCTATAAAAATTTTGAAAAAAGAGTCTAAAGAATTTATGTCATGGGAATTGTTTAAGAGAGTGTAAAGGTAATTTAAATTAGATTTAAAGTTGTAGATAAATTTGCCGATGCCATATTGAGTTTTTAAGAAAAAGGTGTTGTTAATTGGGGGTCAAGGTTAAGAATGATTTTAATATATTTTTGGTCACTAAGGGTGTCACTCGAGAGGACCTCCCAACTAAGTAGAGAATCGAATAAAGAGAAATTTATTAAAGAGAGGTCAGGCAAACTATTTCCAGAATGTGAGACGAAGGTTGGACCACAATTTTTATCTTTACAAATTATAAGGTTGTTTCCAAATTGTAAAGTCTAAATTATCAAAGCCCGGGTTCTTGTTGAGGCAAAAATCAATCATGTCTAAACCTCTCTGGTCGGTGAAACCATATCCTCACATCCGAGCTCTGGCATTGAAATCTCCCAAAAGGAGAAAATTAGAATTAAAATAGTCAAAGGTTTCAATTTCTGAGAGAAGATCTGTAAAGTTGTCATGGGGAGGAAAGTAAATGCTAGCCAAGTTAATAGGGGGATGAAGGGGGAGTAGAATTTCAATAAGGATTGATGAAGAGGATTTAAATTTAAAGTTTGCTATTAAAAGGGGGTTAAAGATTAAAATTACAGCTTTCTGGGAGGCAGAAGCAAATTGTCGGGTACCAGGAGGAGGAGAAAGAATGAAGTTATTGTTGACATAAGGTTCTTGTAAGCACACGTAGTCTAGTGAGTTATCTAAAGCAGATTTAAAAAGGGAGGAATGAGCCGAAAGGGAACACGAATATGTATAGAACTGCTCGTTACACTCATTCAAACCGGCGCAAAACACGAAAAACTCGGAGCACAATAAAAAGACGTCTGAACAGGGTCCATTCAGAAGTAGTAGTAGGGGGATGAGGGACAGGATTATACGAACATCACACCACGGTGGCCATTGGGGCTTGCGCCGTATAGGTGAGAGTCGCGTGCAGGTAACGTAATCTCTCATCCAGCAAAGCCGCAGCTGCGGTCGCGAACTCAGCGGAACAATTCACCGGGCAGGGCCGAAGAACGCTTGCCAAGCCCGACCTCAGGCACCGGTCAGATCTAGGCTCAGGACATGAATAGCCATAGTCCGTGAGATCCAACCACCTGGAAGAGTCGGGGCCCTACCGACTCAATGATTCGTCGTCCACTTCATCGTCGATAGGGTAACCCGATTAATTTTTCCCCAGCAGACGGAGGACCAGAGGTACAGACCTAAGGTCCGTACACCGCAATCTTTGGCGGTGCCGCCCCATGGGGGAGTGGGGGATTTGGGACAGGATCAACTTCTTCGACGGGAGCGACCTTGAGGGTTTACACTCTTAGTCCGTCGTTTTGGCCTTCGTCCTACGCTTCCAACGTGGATGCACGCTTGTTTTTTCGCTCTCGCTTTCTTATGCCGTGTGCGCGTGATTTTGATATGTGTGCATAATTGTTTAGTGTTATCGTGTTGTGCTCTTCGTTAGCTTTCCACTGATATATGTGGTTTTTCGCTACGACGTTTGGTTGGTGAGAAATCCTTTAATATAAATTCAAAACATTCTATTTTATTGTTCAACTGCCGTAATGCAATTGTAATGGGAAAATTTTCAAAAAGTACTCAAATGGAGCACTTTATACATCTGTTAATCTGCTTGTATTTGTAATTTTTAGTGAATTTAAGTATATATATATATATATTTATATATATATTATAATGCTTTATTATTGTATTTTGAATATTATTTTCCGTCCAAAAGTTAAATTAATATGTGTATTATGCATTTTAAAATTGTCAGTTTTCAAATGCTTTACTTTCGATTCTACGCTTCTCCCCTTTTTCAGTGTTGGGTCCTACCCTGGACCAGTACCTTGCTGCACCTGTCCCCTTTTCTGGTAGTGTATTCTTCCAGTAGCCCGCCCGTACTCCCTGTTGTCCTCTTCTTCTTTTGAATCTGATTTTTTAATACTCATAAGTTAAATTACATATTCATTTCGTCTTGCAATGGGATTTCCCATGTTAAAATTTTTAAATATTTAATTTTAAGTGAAAAAATCAAAATTTCAACTATCTCTTCGGCAACTCGTGCTCAATTGACATTTTGTATTTGTACAAAAACTTTTGAAACTCTGGCACCCTCCCTTCCGGGTGAAGAATTGCTAAGCCTACTTTTTTCTTAAGCTTATATCTCGTCTCCCCTTTGCACTAGCAACTTGCGCTTTTTTGCTCTAGTATCCTAATTTTTTTCTTGATTTTTCTATGCTTTTTTGGTGCTCGTCATCGTGCACCATCCCCCTTTTTTGGTCCTGTCCTTTATCCTGTTTTCCCCTTTTGTCATTTAAGAGTGTAACTGAAATGTTTTACTATTCTTCAAAAGGTTTTATGATATGAAGTATTTGTACATAATTTTAATAATTGTAAACAGAGGAAATATAGGTTTTTATACAGTTTCAACAGTTCAACAAGTCCTTGCAATAAATGCCTGGTATTAAAATACATGATATAAAATAGAAATTTTAACATAGATATTATTGCTGGTAACATCTCCATCAATAAGTTGATTCTAAGAATTACTGTTTTATTCTTGTATATTATTCTGTTTATGTGTATTACCACTTGTGTTATTATCACTTGTCATTTATGTCTATAAACATGGAATCCCTCTCCACTGCAGACTTTCCTCCTCTTCCTTTGCTACCTACAGTGATGATCTCGCCCTAAATTTTGAGTCCAAACTCTAAAAATCTCTCTACAAAAAACTTTTCAAATGTTGGTGTCTCAAACAACAGTGCAACTAGTGAATGTGTCTCTACTGATCCCAGTGCAAGTTCATCAAAAGATAGTGTAACAGTAAATAGTGCTCTCTCCCACGAGGACACCCCTACCACTGGAAATCCTTTACGCTTTACAGACTTTAAGTGTACTTCTCGCACTTCAAAAATTTATGAATCTCCAATTTTTTCTCACTCAATATTCCCTCCTCGGCTACCTCGATACAGCGGAGCTTCTCAACCAATTCCACATGCCTTCCCATTAGCTCCGTTATCTTCAACATCCTCTTCTCAGCCTCCGGCATCTACTACTACAAAAAACCTTCTTTCCCAATTTCTACCAGGTCATTTTCTAACGCCATAGTACCTCTACAGTCCTCTTCGGTTCCTTCTCCAGTTTCAACTATTTCTCCTCAGTTGCTCCAGACTTCTCTTCCAGCTTCTGCCTCGCCTGCTGTTCTGGCTGCTCCCTTGCCTCCTTCACATCCTGGTTCTTCAAATATTGCCGTTTCTCCTTCTCAAGCTGCTTGTACTCCTCCTTGGTCTACATTAAAAGAAGTCTCTCCCTCTCAAGCTCCATCAACTTCTTCCAGCCCTGAATCTAATTTTACAGATGCTTCTACTATTCCACTTAATATAAATAATGAACATCTTCTTAAAATTCTTTCAAACGTTTCCAAACTAAATAATTACTTTCATCGAAATGTCAAGATGTCTGCTGGCCAGAAGGCTTATATTGACGACAAGATAAAGGAAATTCGTATCGCGAGTCATACCCTGGAGAGCAATATCTCTTCTTCTCCTCGTTGTCGCCCTTCCATTCCGGGCCCAGAAACTATTTCAAATTTGACAAAATCTTTAAACGAAGATCTGGCCCACTTTAAATCCATGATGCTAACTGAATTCCGATCTTTTGCAACTGCCATTCGCAAGGACATTCCTACTCTAATGAATGACTCTCTCCATCAACCTTCTAAGGACTCTTCCAGCCGTGCTGCTACTTTGCCATCTTTTTCTGCTCGTCCTCGTTCTTCAGCTACTACATCGCAAAATGCTCCTCGCTCCTTCTCCAGTATTCTCTTGCAGGGGAAGTATCGTTCTCTGAACAATGAACAACTCAAGAAAAACTTGTTTTCCCTTCCTTGCCCAAAGGGGGTAAATGTTAAAAATGTGTCTGCTCTCCCAAATGGAACACTAAAGGTTACGTGCAGAGAAAGTGATCCTAATAAACTGTTACCACTTTTCATCAACTCTACAATTAGCAGCCAGTTTAATATTCGAAAACAGGAAGATAAAAAAAGAGCCCTGATTATGTTTAACATACCACCAAATTACACAGAAGGCAATGTAAAGGCATTGATATGCAATAATCACCCAAACCTTAAACCTGGAGATATAAAAATTCTTAAAAACTTTAAGGCCAGAAATGGAAATATAAATTGGGTGTTCCTTGTTGACCTAATTTCTGCCTCACGAATCCTCGATGCCAAAAAAGTGTTCAATCATTTCACTTACTTTTTTATTAAGAAATTCATCTCAGTAAAAATTTGTTATAATTGCCAGGGATATGGCCATCCATGTGACGAACTTTTGCCACTTCCCAATTGGCAACTATAGAATTTGCACCCGTCCGGGTCATACTTACAAGGAGTGTAGGGCGAGATCTCCCAAATGTGTAAATTGTGCAACGTCTAACAATGATCACCCTGAACTTAACTATAGAATTGACCATTCAGCTTATGACCGAAAAAACTGTCGAACTTTCCAAGCTGAATTGGAAAAAATTAAAAAGTTTCAAAAAGAAGCCTAGTGGTTTGCTACTAAGTAAAAATTTTTATCTGCATACTCTTTACCTGCATATTACTGGTAATGTGCATCGTAACGGAGTCCCCAGTCAAATGACTTTACCTGTATATACTTGTATATTATGTTTATAAATTTCATATGTTAATTTTAATATTGGTACTTAAGATATTTGCTACTAATAGTAGTAAAGTATATTTTCCGTTTGTCCGGGCTTTGGCATTGCTGATATTGCCCTTTAATGTTGCCTTTTAAGTTTTTTCGATCATTCTCCAATTTTTCCTTGACTCTTTTCATGTCACCCTTTCCTAATGTCTTTAAAATGTATACAGATTAATACCAACCATTCCCTTGTCGCCCATTCTAACTCAATAAAATTTGCTATTGATAATAACATAGATATAATCTGCCTACAAGAACCTTATATTCTACACGATAAAATTCTCTCCCCCCCCTGGCACTCTTCAATTTACCTCCCTTTCTTAAAAAGCCATCATTTTAATTTTTAATACATCATTAACAATTAATTTTAAATGTAAAAGTTCTTCGTCAATTTTTATAGATGTTCTGCTCCCCTCTGACAAATTTTTGTCAGTTGGGAGCCTTTACTTCCCTCCTCATGACGATTTTCAAACATTACTTTCTGAACTCTCCCCCTTTGACTTTTTTAATTCAGTCTCCTTTCTCCTTGGTGACTTCAATGCCAGGGCCCGGATGTGGGGTTATGGTTTCACCGACCAGAGGGGACTAGACCTTATTGATTTTTGCTTAAACAATAATTTATTATTATGTAATGATCCTAACTGTGGTCCAACACTCGTCTCCCATTCTGGCGTTGGCTTCCCCGATTTAACCTTAATAAATTTCTCCCTTTTTGATTCCCTTCAGTGTTGGGAGGTTCTCTCAGGTGATTCTCATAGTGATCATAAATTTATCCAGGTAACTTTAAACCTTTCTCCCTTTTTAAATGATTCCTTTTTCCTTAAAACCCAATATGGGATTGGGAAATTTATTCATAACTTTAGACCCCATCTTAAACTTCTTTTCTCTCTTTTAGATAAAATCACAGATATACCTTCCCTTGATAATTACTTTAAAACTTTTATAGACTTAACTCAAAATTGTGCCCTCTCTTTTATTAGAAAGAAAAAATCCAAAATTTCAAACTTCTCTTGGTGGAACAAGGACTTAACAAAATTCAGAAACTTTGTTACCGCCCTTTCTAAAAGAATTAAATCACTTGAGAGGAACTCCGCCTCCCCTGACGAAATTATTGCAGCTAAACTTTTATTCAAAAGTAACCGGGCTAAATATAAACAATTAATCAAAAAATCCCGTCTAGAATCATGGAAAAAATATTGTTCAAACTGTAACCAAACTTTCGGCTCCCATTTTAAATTCTCTTTCCAAAAACATAAGAAACTTAATAATTTAAATCTTCAATTCCCGGATTCCCCCTCTCTCAGTCATAATGAAAAACTTAAACGTCTTTTGGACCACCACTTCAAAGAAGATTCGGATTTTCATGATTTTCCGACTTTTCCGCTTCCAGAGACTGGGTTGGGGATTGTCACTGATGAAGAACTCCTCTCTGTCTTCAACAATTTAAAATCTGGTTAAGCTCCAGGACTAGATCCTCTGGACTTTACCATTTGTAAACATCTTTTTAAAATCTTCCCCTCCCTCATTTCAAAATCTATTAATCTCTGTTTTAAATTTTGTCACTTCCCGTCCTGCCTCAAAAATGCAAACATTCTTTTTTTTAATAAACCAGGTAAAAATCCCTCCCTCTGCTCCTCCTATCGGCCCATTTCTCTCCTTCCAACTTTTGGAAAAAAATTTCATTCATAAACTTAACTTTTGATTGTCGACTGAGAGGGTTCTTCATCCCTTCCAGTTTGGATTTAAAGAGCCCACATGCTGTGAGGATGCTGCTCACAGGCTGATCGAATTTATCTCTATTCACAAATCACAAAACTTTGTTTCCTTAACCACCGTGGACATCTGCGGGGCTTTTGACTGTCTCAACAGGAGAATCCTGCCGCAAGCATTTTCTGATATTAATCTACCACCGACTTTTCAATCTTTTCTTTTTTCATATCTAAATAACAGACAAATTTCATATTCAGACAATCTTATCAAACTCAATAAAACATTATCCATGGGTGCTCCACAGGGTTCGGTGATTTCCCCTACTCTGTGGAGCATTTACTTTAATGCCATACTCAAACTCAATGATGACCTTTACCACATTCAGGCCTTCGCAGATGATCTTGCGGTGGTTACTTATGGTGTTAATCTTCAGTCCCAACAATTAATACCAACAATTTGCTTAATTTAATCTCCTCCGCCCTTTTTAATCTAAAACTATCTATTTCCCCCGACAAATGTAAAGCTATTGTATTTAATAAAAACAGATCTAAAATTCGTAATAGACCTTCATTTAAAATTACAAAATTCCTACCTCGCGTTCTCTTACTTATTTAGGCATAACTATAGATGATAATTGAAAATGGAGTTCTCATATTTTTAACCTCAAGGAGAAATGTTACAAGATCGCCAACACATTTTGGGCGGGTGTCAGGCAATAACTGGGGGGTAGATAAATTCTATTTAAAAATTTGGTATCTCACGGTAAATGAAAAAACTATTATTTATGGTGCGGGAATCTGGGGCCATGCTTTAACGGGGGCTCAGGTCAAAAAACTTCTTTCTCTACAAAGGATTTTCCTTTTAAAAATTGCTTCCGGTTTTCGGACCACTTCTAACATTTCTCTTTACTCCATTACAGGCATTCTCCCCATACATATTGTAATTAATACTAATTTTAAAAAATATGCATTCTGGAAACTCAGAACAAATCATTTCTCAAATTTGCCCATCCACTCCCCTTCCCTTTTTGATTCAAATCGCCCATTGTCCTCTATTCCTCCTGCTCACCGTATTGTTAACTTTGTTCCCCGCCCTCCCTCCACTTTTTCTAATCTTAATGTCTATACAGATGGCTCCTCCATTAACAATAACACTGGATTTGCCATTTGCATATTCAATCAAAATACCCTTCAAGATACATTTACATTCAAACTTGCCGATGGGAACACAGTTTTCCAGGCAGAAATCGCTGCCATTGATTTTGCAATTAATTGGGCCTCAACTAATAATACTAAAATTAATATTTTTACCGATAGTCTTTCCTCTCTTTCAGCCTTAAATTCAATAAAAAATAAATCTGATTATCTTTCAAAAATTAAACTTAATGCATTTGCCAACAAAAATCCAATTAATATTCGATGGGTTAAGGCCCACTCTGACATCTTGGGCAACGAGACTGCTGACAAATATGCTAAACTGGCTACCTCTTCTGGCTCTCCCTTCTCCCTCCCCTTTCCTTTTTCCCTTCTTAAAAAATATTGAAAAATTGATATCTCTCTTCAATGGCAAAATTATTTAAACTCTTATATTTCCCCTCGGACCCATGACCCTGCCAGGATTTCTACTTTTCTTCCCAGTGTCAACCCTTCCCTCCAAATTACTAATAAATATTTAATATACTTTTTAACTGGACACGGCCCCTTTTTAGATTATCTATTTTATTTTAAATACAAATCTTCCTCCTGTTGCACCTGTGGTTCTTTCGGCGATGCCGACCACTTTGTTTTCTCATGCCATGCCCCCATACTAAACTTTTTCATTTATCAAAACCTTCCCCCGCCAATTCTGCAGCCTGGTTCTCAAGAGTCAGCTCTAACATTTCTTCTATTGAAAAAATTAAGAACTGTGTTCTCATCGCACGAGACATCTCTAACCAAATCCCTTGATCAGCTTGTGAGTTACTTTTTCTGTGCTTCTTTGGTTGGTGTTTCCCTGCCTTCTTGGTTCCCCGGAGGTGTTACCCCCCCCTGTTGGGTCAGTTTTGTCCTGCTTGTCTTTTTCACTGTGTTTTTGAGTTGTTTGTATGTATGGTGCTCTTGTTACCCTTCGTTGTTTAATTGTATAAGTTACCTTTGTTTATATTTTATGTCTCTATCTTTATAGTGTTTTCCACTTGTTAATATTTTTCGTTCCTGACTGTGGAACTTTTATGTAAATACTCTGTAAACATTTGGTTTTCTCAATAAACGCTACTGGACCGTTGGACGCGGGCCTCCTCCCGGCCGTCCAATTAGATGCTCATGTCCTTGTTGACGAGTCGGACGGTCTGGGTCTTCAACACAGTCCGTCGAAGGACTACCAACTATCTTCATAGAGTTTCGTCCAGAACAGAGCACCAGGCGCGGTGGTTCTTATCTTCATACTGTGACATTATTTCATTGGTCCATAGTTGGAGGTTCGAGGTTTTTGATTTACTGTTTTTATTATTTGTCCTAGCTCCTAGTGTGGCAGTTTGTTGCACATTAAGAGTTTAAGCAGTTTGGGGGGTTGATGCAGATCTGAGGGTAACCTAGCATTTTAGCAGATTAGGATTTTAAACATTTTGTAGAAAACCAAAGATCGCGAGTTTTCGTTAATATCAACTGATTAAGGTGGGACGTTCCTAGTACCGAATATCAAAGTTAAGTACCGAGCGGGGTCTCTTACGAGATTTAGCCTTGCGATGATCATAGAATAGTTCATTTGGGACAGATGGCAGATTTTTGTAGAATTTAAGCGCTTTCTTTTTGATTTGGGCTCTAACAGTTTTTATTTTGAAGTCTTTCCTAATTACAGGGTTTTGTTTTGTCTTGTCTCTAATAAGTCTATGGTAGTTTTACAGGCATATCCCCATACGGGTGCTGCATACAGCATTCCCGGGCAGATGACCGATTTATAAATTAGGAGTTTATTTTGATAACTTAGATTTCCGTTTCCTATCATTGGGTATAAGGCTCCTATGGTTATATACGCTTTTTTGATTATGTTCGTTACGTGCAGTTTCCAAGTTAGGTGGGAGTCTATCGTTACACCTAGGTATTTAGTAGATTTTTCCGCTTTTAGGGCATGGTTGTTTATGTACAGAGGAGGCGGAGGTTTACGTTTTCTTGAGAAATAAATCCAATGACATTTATTGGGATTTAATTTTATTCGCCATTTTTCCTTAACCAACTATCTAGTTTCACCTCCTGCCATGGTGGCGGACGAAATCAGCGACGAAAGACGGCCCCGCCGAGCCCGCCCCCTGCCCAACCCCGGAGGGGGCGGGAGAGGCGCGGAGGGTTTGACGCCTTTGGCGAGCTCCGTTTGGAAGCGTGATTCTGATGTGTTGTGTACCCTCCCGAGTTCTAAAGATGTGAAATTAAGACGCGTGCAGTCTCAAGCTTCAAAACGAGCCCTGGTGGAACACGGTACGTCCATTTTTGACAAAGTTATGTCTACTGTTCTGAACGCTGTTTTGGCCCTTTCATAGTGCTCTCGACCACACACACCCTTTAACATTGAAATCGAAATTCACTTAACATTGGGATTTTAAAAATGTACTTTAAATGGTTTAAATTGCTTAATTTTTTGATTTCTGCTTTTGAATTTTATGTGTTATCATGTTTTAACTGTTAAATGAGTGATTTTTAATATTTTAATTCAGTATAATTTGTAATATAGACTATTTTTGATAGCGAATTATTCTACATGTTAACCTATGGCAAAACAGTAAACATTCCATAAAAAGTGATCTTTGAAAATGCAAGTTTAAAAGTATTTTAAAAACAAAATTTTAATTTTAAAGTAGAATATTATTGAGGTTAAATGTTCAGTGTTTCATTTAAGATAAGTTTTAAGAATTTCTGTTCAGTATAAGTGTTTTTAAATGATTTATGAATGTAAGTGTTTTGAACATTTTTATATTTCTTTGATCTACTGGGGTCATTTCGTTTTGCATGAGATTTACGGGTACCGATCTATTACACCCCTCAAAAGTACAGGTTGGCGAGAAAGTAGATAATGGCTACATCGACCGGCTTTGAGCGCCAAACAGGTTTCTTGCCATCCAATTTCTTCGTTTCAAGATGGCGTTTCTTTACATTGCCGCGTGTGCATATGATGGTACATACAAATTTTAAGATAAGAGAAACATTTCAAATAATTGAAACCTGTTTGAAATGTAATTATTAATGTTAATCTGCACATTAAGTTACCTTTTAGCGCTAGATGAATTCTAATGCAGATATTGCTGTAATTTTAAACGCATTATCTGTATGAGATATTTTTCTGGATTGGCATTCCCTACAAACTAGTCAGCACTTCCTGTACCTGCATATGTTTCTTTTTAGTTTAAATTATTATAATTTAGTTTAAATGATTTTGAGCTAAATTCTCTATATTTCCTTTTTATACGAGTATGTATCATTTCATTGAATGATGCATGTACTTAATAATATTTCACATGATGTCATTATACTTCTGTCTATATCCTCTATTATGAGATACATATTTTTAACAATTGTCATTAGGACAAATAAAACTGCAGAATCTTTCAAATCAAAATTAACAGGAATTAACTATCAAAATTAAGGGCTCGAAAAACTCTTTCAATTGATGCCAAGTTTGATAATGTGCCCCCAATGGGCTAACTTATCTCCCCCCCCCCCCCCCCCGACGCCCCGAACACTGAAATTGTATTGCGACTATTATATACTATAATGATTGAAGTTTCGTGATCATTAAGCCACAGATAACCCTTTTTATGAATGTTTATGTCAAATATTGACCTGTGCTGCCATGTTAAGAAAATAGAAAATTTTAAATGTTTTTTTTTTTTTTTTAATTTATAGTTTTCGCTCGTATTTAATTTTTTTTATCTAGTTCTAGATTTTCTGTTATCAAAGCAGAATTTAAAATTTCGTAAAAATCTATTAATATATGTGGCAGCTATCGTGCAGACAAGAAATCGACAACAGTCAGCCGGACATCACTCTAAAAATAGTGAAAACATGTTTAGGAGAAACAATATTTTCTTAATACTGCGATTATTCTTTATTTTATTACAGGTAACTATTCATGTTTTAAATTTTTAAGCATAGTTGCTATGGAGATATTAATAAAAATACACAAAAATTATTCTTCAATAAAAATAGCATTTAACAGATTATTTAATTTGAAGAAAGTTATTGCCCGCTGCATAGCAATTAAATAGTTTCTATTCTATAAATAGTATTTATTTTAAAATGCATTTTATTAAACAATTTTATCTAGATTTTATTTTCGCTATAATTCTGTCCCGTGAGTCCAAATTCTTATATATTGTTTATTTTTATAGGAAAATTAAGTGCTGTAACAGGTTTATTGAAAACTGGATATTAATAACTTAATTGAATACTTTTGTAACAAATTTTGTACTACATTGCAACGTCGCACATTTCATATTTGAAAATTACGTCAGTTGTAGTATAGTACAAAATTTGCTAACACATAAAACATGAGTAAATTTTCAAAAACATTACAAACATGTACCAAATTTGCGTTGAGTAAGTAAACAGAAATGTTAAAAGTGTAATTTATTTGGAATGAAATGTTAAAGTCTTTTCTCTTTTGTTATCAGCACCCATCAAATTGTGAACATTTACATTCTCCCACTATGTAATATAGTATAGAGAAAGCATTGTTTACTCAATTTTTGAATTTGATATTTTGATGCCAATATATGTTTAAGGATCTCCTGAACACGATTTGACTGTTTTTGGAGTGACGTCCACCTGTCTGTGGTCGATTTTTTGTGTACACGATAGCTGCCACATATATCAATTGATTTTCACGAAATTTTAAATTCTGCTTTGATAACGGAAAATGTAGAACTAGATAAAAAAAATTAAATGCGAGCGAAAATCAAAAATTAAAAAAAAATATTCAAAATTTTCTATTTTCTTAACATGGCAGCATAGATCAATATTTGACATAAACATACATAAAAAGGGTTATCCGTGGCTTAATGATCACGAAACTTAATGGTTTCAATCATTGTAGCATATAATAGTCGCAATACAATTTTTGTGTCCGTGGCGTTATTAGCCCTCTTGGGGGGGGGGGGGGGTAAGTTAGCCCATTGGGGTCACATTATCAAACTTGGTATAAATTTGAAAGAGTTTTTCAACCCTTTAATTTTGATAGTTAATTCCTATTAATTTTGATTTGAAAGATTCTGCAGTTTTGCTTGTCCTAATGACAATTGTTAAAAATATGTATCTCATAATAGTGGATATAGACAGAAGTATAATGACAGCATGCGAAATATTATTAAGTACATGCATCATTCAACGAAATGATACATACTCGTATAAAAAGGAAATATAGAGAATTTAGCTCAAAAACATTTAAACTAAATTATAATAATTTAAACTAAAAAGAAACATATGCAGGTACAAAAATTGCTAAGTAGCCTCTAGGGAATGCCAATCCAGAAAAATATCTCATACAGATAATGCTTTTATAATTACAGCAATATCTGCATCAGAATTCATCTAGCGGTGAAAGGTAAATTAATGCATAGATTGATATTAATAATTACATTTCAAACAAGTTTCAATCATTTTAAATGTTTTTCTTATCTTAAAAGTAAAAAGTACCATCATATGCAAGCTCGACACCAAAAGTAAACAAACGCCATCTTGAAACGAAGAAACCGGATGGCAGGAAACCTGTTTGGCGCTCAAAGCCGGTCGATGTAGCCATTATCTACTTTCTCGCCAACCTGTACTTTTGAGGGGTGTAATAGATCGGTACCCGAGATTTACATTTACAGTGCTTGCGCCGAATGTTCGTTTCCACACTTTGTTTGGTCCTTCCTGGTTATTTTCTCCGGTTGAGTGGCGTTCGGAAATTCCTCGTTGGATTCTCGCTGTTTCGTTCGATTTTCCAAGAGCTGGTCTTTTTAGTATTATTGAATTATAGTGCTATTACACTTTTGAATTTTTCTGAATTTTAAAACCTTATACATGCGAGTTTTTTGCAGTTTTGGAATCCTGGGCTTGAGCTGATCATTTTGATATATTATGTTATGGAGTTATTTTGAATTTTAAATTTTAAATTTTTTCAATTTTTGGATTTTAAATTTTAAATTGAATTTATCTCGAAAACTAAGGCTCATAGAGCATTTTTGACCGGTTTTTTCTTGTCCCAGACCCTTTATCTACTTTTAAATTACCTTTACGTAGATACCTATCATGAGCCATTTCTGCTCGTTTACGCTCACCATCCCTGTAGTGTATTAAACTTGATCCTACTGTATAATTGGAGTTTTTAACTTTTGTAGCAGTGTTCCTCTAGGTCATTGACACTCTGTGGTTGGATTTGAGATTTGTGCTCGTTCACGCTCACCACCCTCCCTTTTCTTTTGGAAATAGTCTTTTAATTTAAAGTTTTGGGTTTTTCGACTGATTTTGAGCTAGCCGATTTTTGTTTTCATCCTTTTGACTTTGTGCTAGTACTGCTCACGATTCTCTGTTTTGGAAATGTCAAGGAGAAAGGTTGATGGTGCTGGGGAGACTGGCTCTGGGGATGAGGATTTTGTTTCGAGACGTAGAGGTGTCCTTGTGCCTGAATATATGAGGCATTCTAGAGGCAGGGGAGGTTTTAGGGAAGACCAGAGATATAATTTTAGAAATGAGAGAGGACCGTCTGGAAGATTTCGGGGTGGTTCTTTGAGGAATCGGAATGAAGAGTTTGAGCAGGATCGAGGACGGGGGGGAGGGGGGGCGCAAAAAGGCCTTCCTCGTTTGTTTAATATGGAACGTTACTTGAGGAACATCAAATCTGTTGGTGCTGAACAGCAGCGTCGGTTTCGTCTTTTAGCTGATAGCTTGAGGGAACTGGTGAAGGATAGAGAGAAGGATGTCTATGGAACTAGGACTGTGGAGAAAGTGATTGAGGAAGATCTTCCTGCTGCTTTGGAGAGGCACTTGCCTTTGGTTGAGCAACCCTCTTACGCCTCGGTGTTAAGAGGACCCTCTCCCGAACCGACAAATTTTGTCCTTTCTAAGAAGGACGAGGAGAACACTGAGGATCCGTGGCTTCTCCTCTGTCGGATGGCCTGCCCTGAGGAACTGACAATCAAGTCGGTTCGTCCGTCCTCTAATGGTGAAATAAGAGTTGTGGGATATATTGAGACGGGAATGAAGGAGAGTATTTTGGAGGATACAGTGAGGGCGTCTTTTAACGTGAGGAAACTTGGACTGAAGTGACTGAAGTTAATTATCTTTTCTGTCCTCCCGGGGGACCATTAGGAGGAGGACGTTGTGCTTGCACTTAGGAGGTCTCTTCCGGCAATTCCTGAGGATGGAGTGAAGGTAGTTAAGAGTTTTAAGGCGAGAAGGGAGGGACAATAGCACTGGATTGTTAGTGTGGAAAAAGAACTTGCTGAGGCATTTTTGAAGGATGGAAGAACTTTCTTTGGCTTCTATAGCTGTTTAATACGTAGGCATGTGACGGTGATACGGTGTTTTCGTTGCCAAAAGTTTGGTCACATGAGCGGACAATGTCCTAATGATGAGTGTTGTAGTGGATGTGGTTCTGTTGATTATATTTCGTCATCTTGTTCTGCTGAGTCTCCGAAATGTGTGAACTGTGTGCTGGAGGTAGGCTTGGGCGATGTTGGAATTTCAACATCGTGATATATCGGCAGTCTAACATCGCGATATTGCGATATATCGTGATGTTAATCATGTGATCAACTCACGTGAATAAAAACTAAACGCGCTGCGACGCAGGTGAACAAACGTACTATTTATGCGAGAAATAATTTGGTTTAGTAAAATATTTGCTTATTTTTAGTTGCACTATAAAAATAAAGATATATTGCTCTGATATGGGATATTTATTTAGAAAATGAAAATAGATGCAAACTCTATACAATTTATCTGCATATACAGTAGTACAACCTCAAAAATCTGCACTTTGCTAATTATGGATTTTAGAATTTTTTGGATTATAGAGTTTGGATAAAATTCAAACTTAAGCACTATAAAACTAAATACACTATAATACACTCTTCAAACTAAATACACTATAAAATATTGTTTTTAGAAAAATAATGACAAAAGGTTAAGTTAACTCATTAAAAATATAATTTAATACAAAAAAAAAATAATGGAACAGAAGAAATTAAAAAAAATATATACACATATACAAGAAATAAAAAGGAAAAGTTTACATGTTAACATTTTGTTTAAACATTTGAACTAATTTTTGTTGTTTCATTAATTTTGGTTTGTGGAAAAAGCAAATTTTATTTTATCTTTTATCTTACAGGTAGATGGGCATTATTTCTTATTTGGTTATGAAGCTCCTTTGTTCAAGACCATTAATTACATGATCGACTGTTTGTACATGATTATAAATGGGTATTTTCTCTGTCAACCCCCCCCCCCCTCCCCACACACACCTCAATTCACTGGTGAAATGTCTCCATAATTTTAGTTTCTCATACTATAGAATAGAGGATATATTGTTTTTCCGAATATTTTCTATTTTGAACTTTTGGGGGCAATACATGTTTTAGGACCTGCTGAACACATTTTGACTATTTTAGAGTAATGTCAATATGTTATAAATTGCTAGTGTACACGATAGATGCCATAAATACTAATGGATTTTCACGAAACTTTATATATGCGGCTTTATTATCAAAAAATCAAGAACTAGATAGATTTTTTTTGGAATTCGAGTGAAATTTCATATTTCCTATGGCAGCATGAAACAAAAGTTTGCATAATAATGCATAAAATGGATCATTTATGACTCCATGATCACGAAACATAACAGCTTCATTATAGTGATGCTACTCAACTGATGAAGATGTCAATAGTGAGAAAAAGAAAATATCAGCAGTTTTAAGACTTTTTTAGTAGTCAGGTTAAGAAATTAAAAACGAAAAAGAAATTAAGAAATTAATTAGGTTCATTGTTCACATAATACAAAAATGCATATACAAAAAATATTTAAGCATATATATATATATAAAAATATGCATTAATATATATATTTATAAGTTTTTATCCAGTTAAACACAATAAATAATTATAAAATTAACGTTCAGCGATTTATGCAAAAATTAACTTTTAAGAAGTACATTTATTACTTACATGAAAAAAAAAAACTATCTTTTATATTCCACGCAGCGGTAAATCATCATAGTCACGCTGATTTGATTGGCATTACTGTGCACGCGGCCGTAAATATCCGTTATCACGCTAATTTGATTAGCATTACCGCGCACGCTGCAGTATACCCCGTTGTCATGTTAATTTGATTGACATTAACGCCCATGCCTCCGTAAATCCCCGTTGTTACGTTGATTTGGTTGGCATTACGGTGCACGCGGCCGTAAACTTGCATTGGCCTTCCCAGAAGACAATTTCCCATAGAAAACTATGCAAATTCCGTAATCGCAGGTTGTTTCCCGTAGAAACTGCAAAGAATACGTAGTAATCGGCACTTCTGTGAGCAGGTCGCCAAGTTGAAAATTCCCTGATTTTTCCAGAATTTTGAACAAAAAATCGATTTTCGCTGCAATTTCCCTGACATTATAGTCTACTTTCAAATTCCCGATTTCCAGAGTGCGCACGAACCCTGTTTATTAATAACTAAAAAAATCAATGTAAAACTTACGAGGGGGGGGGGGATCAGTATAAAGCTTACCGAATAAAAAATCTAGATACGACAAGATATTTCTCACGTAGCCACCGTAATCTTATGTTTACATCATTACGCATTCAGAAACTATGTTTCATTCCCTGGTCCACCCACTCACTCCTTTTCCTATAAACAATCATTAAAGTTAACTAATGTCATTACCGGGCAGAGAGATCTGCGGCATCTATTAAAAACATTCTAGTCAATAATTTACATCCTTTCGCAATCAAAATAAAAGTAAAACATGAAAGAGCTTGGAATGCAGACTATTAAAGTTGTTGCTGAGCTATCGTTTTCAAGTGTTTTCAAGTTTTTATATGCTCTCGTACCGAGTGTTTTTCATTAGTGTTTCATTTAACTATTCACGGAAGTTTCTTCACAGTGTTAGTGCGATACTGAGAGAGCTTTTTATGGAGAGCTCATAGTTTATGTTTAAGATTTGGCATATTTCGGCGAGTTTGGTTCTAAATGTGTGATTCGACTGACTCACAACTTGAGTGATTCTGCATGTGAGATATGAAGAGAGTGATCAACAAGTGTGACATGACGAAATCTAACACATGTGATAAGCACTCACAGACTGTTGTGTGTTACAGAATGAGATTATGTATCTCAGCGTCATCGTACTCATGTGTCTTCGATCATGTGTTATCTCAAGTGTCATCAGTGTCATCTGTAGTGTTATCAGTGTCATTTGTGTCATCAGTGTTATCTGTTACATGTGTCATCAGTGTCATCGTTCTTGTGTCGTCTCGTGTTATCTGAATCATCGTTTTCATCGTTCATGTGTCATCTGTGTCATCGTTTTCATGTGTTTTCAACTTTAAGTTTTGTGTTTTTAAAACAAAAATTTTAATGAAGCTTCTGAGGTGTCTAACTGGAAGTCGATCAAATACTTAGAATGTAAATATTCACACTTCTTGATCCCTGCGAGGATCGCAGGCCAAAGAGGCCAATGTTATATTCCCCCTGTACTCTTCCCCATTCTTTATTGTTTTTAATAAATTTCAGGATCGACTGATCTGCTGGTTCTGCCTGCCTGCCCCTTTTGGGGGGTTTTCGCAGGATTGTAGATAGTCAGTTCCATGGCGGTTTACAGGCATAAACCCTCAGGTCGCCTCGCCATGGGGCTTTAACTCTGTCCCTATCTGAAAGAAACCCCAGCCAGGGGAGGGAGGGGTGGCAGAACCAATGGTTCGGTCCGACCCTGAGTTTATTGAATAACACATATAAAAAGGAGGAGAATACAATGGGAATACAAAACCCAGTCCGGTTATCCACCACATGGTGGAAAAGCTCCTGCAAGAGCTAAGAAGAGTATAAGTTTACATTAAATTTTACATTTTATAGATTCAACAATAGGAAGGGAGTGAACGAAAGTAAAAATCACTTTTAAAACTTCTACTTGTTTATGCATTATAGGCACTGCATTTGGATCACTTATTGAGATTAATCATAAACTCCAATTCACATTTCACAAACTATTTAAGTTGTTGGCTTGTAACAATGGTTTAAGATTGTGAAACACATTCCAGACATTGGCACTCAGTGATAATAAACACACAATGAAGGTTAAGAAAGCACAAGGTGATGGTTCACACAGGTGATAGATGAAAGCACTAGGTGTAGGTATGACATTTTGTAGACACTACCACTTTAGCTTGAAATAGCACAGTTATAGAAATCACTGTGTTGATGCACAATTGACACATATGATGCAGAATGATGCATGATAGTTTATGCACTATAGACATTGCATCCCAATCACTCAATTAGAAAGATCATGGATCTCCAAATCACTTATCACAAACTATTGTTGTTGGCTTGTGACAAAGATGTGAGATGTGAAAACACAATACAGACATTGGCGCTCACAGTGATAATAAACACACAGTGATGGTGAATACTCTTATTCATTAGGTTTGTGAAGAAGCAATAAGGACCTTCATGATAATTGTAAATTGACAATAGACTTTGGCACACTCAATGTTAGTGAACACTCAGTGATGGTAAGAAAGCACGAGATGTATATGTTATACAGCACAATCAAGACATTGTCTCACACAATGTTAGTGAACACACAGTGATGGTAGAAAGAACAATGATGAAATGCTGGTTCACAGCACATGATACACAGGGATGGTAAGAAAGCTTTTACACAGCACATAGTGAAGGCCAACGGCCGTACCGTGCTGAAAACACCGGTTCTCGTTAGATCACCGAAGTCAAGCAGCATCGGGCGCGGTTAGTACTTGGTGGGTGACCACCTGGGAACACCGCGTGCTGTTGGCCATCTCGGGTGCGGTATCCCCGTGGTTAGCGCGCTAGATTTGCACGCTGCCACAAATGCCGCCGTGTTCATGCGGAGTACGATCACGTTAAACATGTGGGTCCGTAAGTCTTTCCGAGAGGTTGGTGGTAGGGGAAGGAGGGTACGGTCCCTGTGGATGCCTCCCCCACTGGGTTCCGGTCTAAATTGGGTGGCACTTCCCGGCCGTCCATACAGTTACCTTACACCTTTCTGGTAGGTCGGACGGTCTGGGTCTCAATCAACAACAACAACAACAGCACATAGTGAAGGCACATGGTACACAGACTTGGTGCACAGTGCAGGTAAGAAAGCTTTCAATGATGGTAAAGCTCTCAGGAAAAGTGATTTCGATGATGACACAAATATGGTTTAGGCATTCGATGAAGACACAAATATGGCTTAGGCATTCACAGTATAGTTAGTGAAATCTCATTGTGAAGGTGAGGATTTTTTAATTATGCTTTATATATGAAATTGCATACAAGTCACTTCTTAAAACACTTGTTAATTCAAGTCTATTGGCTCATTTGAAAGCCTTAGATCAATGAAGACACACTATAGGATGTAGGCCAACGGCCGTACCATGCTGAAAACACCGGTTCTCGTTAGATCACCGAAGTTAGGCACAATCGGGCGCGGTTAGTACTTGTGTGGGTGACCACCTGGGAACACCGCGTGCTGTTGGCACATTTTGGGCGCGGTAACCCGGTGGTTTGCACGCTGCCACAACTGCCGCCGTGTTCATGCGGAGTACGATCACGTTAAACATGTGGGTCCGTATGTCCTTCCGAGAGGTTGGTGGTAGGGGAAGGAGGGTACCGTCCCTGCGGATGCCTCCCCCAGTGGGTTCCGGTCTAAATTGGGTGGCACTTCCCGGCCGTCCAAACAGTTACCTTACACCTCTCTGGTAGGTCGGACGGTCTGGGTCTCAACAACAACAACAGTATAGGATGTGACCTATTCAGTAAATATGTGATTGCACATTGTAAAAAACCTAGATTTCTGGTGGTTACGCCATCATGAAAACATCACAAAGTTTTGTGAAGTTCAAAGAAGACGCTAAACTTCGTTAAGGCGTCAGCACATTCCTAACGGCATTGGCATACCCATCTCATAGGCAATGACACTTACTCACTCATCGTGAACTTTTATAAGAACCGATACTTGACGTATTCCAAAACTCATTTCATGTTAACATGGGTACAAGCCCATAAAATAGTTCACTCCCCGCCCCTAGCAAAAGGAATATATTCACAAAGTAAAGAAGAGAGAATACTGTAGCTTCTCTCTCACAGGAAACAGAGATGCACTGGGGGGGGGGGGGTGATGTGGAACACAGTTAAAGCCCCATAGCGAGATGACCTGAGGTTTTACGCCTGTAAATCGCCATGGAACTGACTATCTAATATACCAACGAAACCAATTCCGAGGGAGCAGGCGGGCAGGTCCAGCAAGGAAGTCGACCCGGACAATACAATGGGAATACAAAACCGAGTCCGGTTATCCACCATATGGTGGAAAAGCTCCTGCAAGAGCTAAGAAGAGTATAGGTTTACATTTAATTTTACATTTTATAGATTCAACAATAGGAGGGGAGTGAACGAAAGTAAAAATCACTTTTAGGACTTTTACTTGTTTATGCACTATAGGCACTGCATTTGGATCACTCATTGAGATTAATCATAATCTTCAATTCACATTTCACAAACTATTTAAGTTGTTGGCTTGTAACAATGGTTTAAGATTGTGAAACACATTCCAGACATTGGCACTCAGTGATAATAAACACACAATGAAGGTTAAGAAAGCACAAGTTGATGGTTCACAGAGGTGATAGATGAAAGCACTAGGTGTAGGTATGACATTTTGTAGACACTACCACTTTAGCTTGAAATTGCACAGTTATAGAAATCACTGTGTTGATGCACAATTGACACATATGATGCAGAATGATGCATGATAGTTTATGCACTATAGACATTGCATCCCAATCACTCAATTAGAAAGATCATGGATCTCCAAATCACTTATCACAAACTATTGTTGTTGGCTTGTGACAAAGATGTGAGATGTGAAAACACAATACAGACATTGGCGCTCACAGTGATAATAAACACACTGTGATGGTGAATACTCTTATTCATTAGGTTTGTGAAGAAGCAATAAGGACCTTCATGATAATTGTAAATTGACAATAGACTTTGGCACACTCAATGTTAGTGAACACTCAGTGATGGTAAGAAAGCACGAGATGTATATGTTATACAGCACAATCAGGACATTGTCTCACACAATGTTAGTGAACACACAGTGATGGTAGAAAGAACAATGATGAAATGCTGAACTGTTGGTAGAAAGAACATGATGGAGTGCACATGGTTCACAGCACATGATACACAGTGATGGTAAGAAAGCTTTAACACAGCACATAGTGAAGGCACATGGTACACAGACTTGGTACACAGTGAAGGTAAGAAAGCTTTCAATGATGCTAAAGCTCTCAGGAAAAGTTATTTCGATGATGACACAAATATGGTTTAGGCATTCGATGAAGACACAAATATGGCTTAGGCATTCACAGTATAGTTAGTGAAATCTCATTGTGAAGGTGAGGATTTTTTAATTATGCTTTATATATGAAATTGCATACAAGTCACTTCTTAAAACACTTGTTAATTCAAGTCTATTGGCTCATTTGAAAGCCTTAGATCAATGAAGACACACTATAGGATGTAGGCCAACGGCCGTACCGTGCTGAAAACACCGGTTCTCGTTAGATCACCGAAGTCAGGCAGCATCGGGCGCGGTTAGTACTTGTGTGGGTGACCACCTGGGAATACCGCGTGCTGTTGGCACATTTCGGGCGCGGTAGCCCGGTGGTTTGCGTGCTGTATTTGCACGCTGCCACAACTGCCGCCGTGTTCATGCGGAGTACGATCACGTTAAACATGTGGGTCCGTATGTCCTTCCGAGAGGTTGGTGGTAGGGGAAGGAGGGTAGCGTCCCTGCGGATGCCTCCCCCACTGGGTTCCAGTCTAAATTGGGTGGCACTTCCTGGCCGTCCAAACAGTTACCTTACACCTCTCTGGTAGGTCGGACGGTCTCGGTCTCAATAACAACAACAACAACAGTATAGGATGTGACCTATTCAGTAAATATGTGATTGCACATTGTAAAAAACCTAGATTTCTGGTGGTTACGCCATCATGAAAACATCACAAAGTTTTGTGAAGTTCAAAGAAGACGCTAAACTTCGTTAAGGCGTCAGCACATTCCTAACGGCATTGGCATACCCATCTCATAGGCAATGACACTTACTCACTCATCGTGAACTTTTATAAGAACCTCTACTTGACGTATTCCAAAACTCATTTCATGTTAACATGGGTACAAGCCCATAAAATAGTTCACTCCCCGCCCCTAGCAAAAGGAATATATTCACAAAGTAAAGAAGAGAGAATACTGTAGCTTCTCTCTCACAGGAAACAGAGATGCACTGGGGGGGGGGGGGGTGATGTGGAACACAGTTAAAGCCCCATAGCGAGATGACCTGAGGTTTTACGCCTGTAAATCGCCATGGAACTGACTATCTAATATACCAGCGAAACCAATTCCGAGGGAGCAGGCGGGCTGGTCCAGCAAGGAAGTCGACCCGGACAGTACAATGGGAATACAAAACCGAGTCCGATTATCCACCATATGGTGGAAAAGCTCCTGCAAGAGCTAAGAAGAGTATAAGTTTACATTAAATTTTACATGTTATAGATTCAACAATAGGAGGGGAGTGAACGAAAGTAAAAATCACTTTTAAGACTTTTACTTGTTTATGCACTATAGGCACTGCATTTGGATCACTCATTGAGATTAATCATAATCTCCAATTCACATTTCACAAACTCTTTAAGTTGTTGGCTTGTAACAATGGTTTAAGATTGTGAAACACATTCCAGACATTGGCACTCAGTGATAATAAACACACAATGAAGGTTAAGAAAGCACATGGTGATGGTTCACAGAGGTGATAGATGAAAGCACTAGGTGTAGGTATGACATTTTGTAGACACTACCACTTTAGCTTGAAATTGCACAGTTATAGAAATCACTCTGTTGATGCACAATTGACACATATGATGAAGAATGATGCATGATAGTTTATGCACTATAGACATTGCATCTCAATCACTCATTGAGAAAGATCATGGATCTCCAAATCACTTATCACAAACTATTTAAGTTGTTGGCTTGTCACAATGATGTGAGATGTGAACACACAATACAGACATTGGCGCTCACAGTGATAATAAACACACTGTGATGGTGAATACTCTTATTCATTAGGTTTGTGAAGAAGCAATAAGGACCTTCATGATAATTGTAAATTGACAATAGACTTTGGCACACTCAATGTTAGTGAACACTCAGGGATGGTAAGAAAGCACGAGATGTATATGTTATACAGCACAATCAGGACATTGTCTCACACAATGTTAGTGAACACACAGTGATGGTAGAAAGAACAATGATGAAATGCTGAACTGTTGGTAGAAAGAACATGATGGAGTGCACATGGTTCACAGCACATGATACACAGTGATGGTAAGAAAGCTTTAACACAGCACATAGTGAAGGCACATGGTACACAGACTTGGTACACAGTGAAGGTAAGAAAGCTTTCAATGATGCTAAAGCTCTCAGGAAAAGTGATTTCGATGATGACACAAATATGGTTTAGGCATTCGATGAAGACACAAATATGGCTTAGGCATTCACAGTATAGTTAGTGAAATCTCATTGTGAAGGTGAGGATTTTTTAATTATGCTTTATATATGAAATTGCATACAAGTCACTTCTTAAAACACTTGTTAATTCAAGTCTATTGGCTCATTTGAAAGCCTTAGATCAATGAAGACACACTATAGGATGTAGGCCAACGGCCGTACCGTGCTGAAAACACCGGTTCTCGTTAGATCACCGAAGTCAGGCAGCATCGGGCGCGGTTAGTACTTGTGTGGGTGACCACCTGGGAATACCGCGTGCTGTTGGCACATTTCGGGCGCGGTAGCCCGGTGGTTTGCGTGCTGGATTTGCACGCTGCCACAACTGCCGCCGTGTTCATGCGGAGTACGATCACGTTAAACATGTGGGTCCGTATGTCCTTCCGAGAGGTTGGTGGTAGGGGAAGGAGGGTACCGTCCCTGCGGATGCCTCCCCCACTGGGTTCCAGTCTAAATTGGGTGGCACTTCCTGGCCGTCCAAACAGTTACCTTACACCTCTCTGGTAGGTCGGACGGTCTCGGTCTCAATAACAACAACAACAGTATAGGATGTGACCTATTCAGTAAATATGTGATTGCACATTGTAAAAAACCTAGATTTCTGGTGGTTACGCCATCATGAAAACATCACAAAGTTTTGTGAAGTTCAAAGAAGACGCTAAACTTCGTTAAGGCGTCAGCACATTCCTAACGGCATTGGCATACCCATCTCATAGGCAATGACACTTACTCACTCATCGTGAACTTTTATAAGAACCTCTACTTGACGTATTCCAAAACTCATTTCATGTTAACATGGGTACAAGCCCATAAAATAGTTCACTCCCCGCCCCTAGCAAAAGGAATATATTCACATAGTAAAGAAGAGAGAATACTGTAGCTTCTCTCTCACAGGAAACAGAGATGCACTGGGGGGGGGGGGATGATGTGGAACACAGTTAAAGCCCCATAGCGAGATGACCTGAGGTTTTACGCCTGTAAATCGCCATGGAACTGACTATCTAATATACCAGCGAAACCAATTCCGAGGGAGCAGGCGGGCTGGTCCAGCAAGGAAGTTGACCCGGACAGTACAATGGGAATACAAAACCGAGTCCGATTATCCACCATATGGTGGAAAAGCTCCTGCAAGAGCTAAGAAGAGTATAAGTTTACATTAAATTTTACATGTTATAGATTCAACAATAGGAGGGGAGTGAACGAAAGTAAAAATCACTTTTAAGACTTTTACTTGTTTATGCACTATAGGCACTGCATTTGGATCACTCATTGAGATTAATCATAATCTCCAATTCACATTTCACAAACTATTTAAGTTGTTGGCTTGTAACAATGGTTTAAGATTGTGAAACACATTCCAGACATTGGCACTCAGTGATAATAAACACACAATGAAGGTTAAGAAAGCACATGGTGATGGTTCACAGAGGTGATAGATGAAAGCACTAGGTGTAGGTATGACATTTTGTAGACACTACCACTTTAGCTTGAAATTGCACAGTTATAGAAATCACTCTGTTGATGCACAATTGACACATATGATGAAGAATGATGCATGATAGTTTATGCACTATAGACATTGCATCTCAATCACTCATTGAGAAAGATCATGGATCTCCAAATCACTTATCACAAACTATTTAAGTTGTTGGCTTGTCACAATGATGTGAGATGTGAACACACAATACAGACATTGGCGCTCACAGTGATAATAAACACACTGTGATGGTGAATACTCTTATTCATTAGGTTTGTGAAGAAGCAATAAGGACCTTCATGATAATTGTAAATTGACAATAGACTTTGGCACACTCAATGTTAGTGAACACTCAGTGATGGTAAGAAAGCACGAGATGTATATGTTATACAGCACAATCAGGACATTGTCTCACACAATGTTAGTGAACACACAGTGATGGTAGAAAGAACAATGATGAAATGCTGAACTGTTGGTAGAAAGAACATGATGGAGTGCACATGGTTCACAGCACATGATACACAGTGATGGTAAGAAAGCTTTAACACAGCACATAGTGAAGGCACATGGTACACAGACTTGGTACACAGTGAAGGTAAGAAAGCTTTCAATGATGCTAAAGCTCTCAGGAAAAGTGATTTCGATGATGACACAAATATGGTTTAGGCATTCGATGAAGACACAAATATGGCTTAGGCATTCACAGTATAGTTAGTGAAATCTCATTGTGAAGGTGAGGATTTTTTAATTATGCTTTATATATGAAATTGCATACAAGTCACTTCTTAAAACACTTGTTAATTCAAGTCTATTGGCTCATTTGAAAGCCTTAGATCCATGAAGACACACTATAGGATGTAGGCCAACGGCCGTACCGTGCTGAAAACACCGGTTCTCGTTAGATCACCGAAGTCAGGTAGCATCGGGCGCGGTTAGTACTTGTGTGGGTGACCACCTGGGAATACCGCGTGCTGTTGGCACATTTCGGGCGCGGTAGCCCGGTGGTTTGCGTGCTGGATTTGCACGCTGCCACAACTGCCGCCGTGTTCATGCGGAGTACGATCACGTTAAACATGTGGGTCCGTATGTCCTTCCGAGAGGTTGGTGGTAGGGGAAGGAGGGTACCGTCCCTGCGGATGCCTCCCCCACTGGGTTCCAGTCTAAATTGGGTGGCACTTCCTGGCCGTCCAAACAGTTACCTTACACCTCTCTGGTAGGTCGGACGGTCTCGGTCTCAATAACAACAACAACAGTATAGGATGTGACCTATTCAGTAAATATGTGATTGCACATTGTAAAAAACCTAGATTTCTGGTGGTTACGCCATCATGAAAACATCACAAAGTTTTGTGAAGTTCAAAGAAGACGCTAAACTTCGTTAAGGCGTCAGCACATTCCTAACGGCATTGGCATACCCATCTCATAGGCAATGACACTTACTCACTCATCGTGAACTTTTATAAGAACCTCTACTTGACGTATTCCAAAACTCATTTCATGTTAACATGGGTACAAGCCCATAAAATAGTTCACTCCCCGCCCCTAGCAAAAGGAATATATTCACAAAGTAAAGAAGAGAGAATACTGTAGCTTCTCTCTCACAGGAAACAGAGATGCACTGGGGGGGGGGGGGGTGATGTGGATACAGTTAAAGCCCCATAGCGAGATGACCTGAGGTTTTACGCCTGTAAATCGCCATGGAACTGACTATCTAATATACCAGCGAAACCAATTCCGAGGGAGCAGGCGGGCAGGTCCAGCAAGGAAGTCGACCCGGACAATACAATGGGAATACAAAACCGAGTCCGGTTATCCACCATATGGTGGAAAAGCTCCTGCAAGAGCTAAGAGGAGTATAGGTTTACATTTAATTTTACATTTTATAGATTCAACAATAGGAGGGGAGTGAACGAAAGTAAAAATCACTTTTAAGACTTTTACTTGTTTATGCACTATAGGCACTGCATTTGGATCACTCATTGAGATTAATCATAATCTCCAATTCACATATCACAAACTATTTAAGTTGTTGGCTTGTAACAATGGTTTAAGATTGTGAAACACATTCCAGACATTGGCACTCAGTGATAATAAACACACAATGAAGGTTAAGAAAGCACATGGTGATGGTTCACAGAGGTGATAGATGAAAGCACTAGGTGTAGGTATGACATTTTGTAGACACTACCACTTTAGCTTGAAATTGCACAGTTATAGAAATCACTCTGTTGATGCACAATTGACACATATGATGAAGAATGATGCATGATAGTTTATGCACTATAGACATTGCATCTCAATCACTCATTGAGAAAGATCATGGATCTCCAAATCACTTATCACAAACTATTTAAGTTGTTGGCTTGTCACAATGATGTGAGATGTGAACACACAATACAGACATTGGCTCTCACAGTGATAATAAACACACTGTGATGGTGAATACTCTTATTCATTAGGTTTGTGAAGAAGCAATAAGGACCTTCATGATAATTGTAAATTGACAATAGACTTTGGCACACTCAATGTTAGTGAACACTCAGTGATGGTAAGAAAGCACGAGATGTATATGTTATACAGCACAATCAGGACATTGTCTCACACAATGTTAGTGAACACACAGTGATGGTAGAAAGAACAATGATGAAATGCTGAACTGTTGGTAGAAAGAACATGATGGAGTGCACATGGTTCACAGCACATGATACACAGTGATGGTAAGAAAGCTTTAACACAGCACATAGTGAAGGCACATGGTACACAGACTTGGTACACAGTGAAGGTAAGAAAGCTTTCAATGATGCTAAAGCTCTCAGGAAAAGTGATTTCGATGATGACACAAATATGGTTTAGGCATTCGATGAAGACACAAATATGGCTTAGGCATTCACAGTATAGTTAGTGAAATCTCATTGTGAAGGTGAGGATTTTTTAATTATGCTTTATATATGAAATTGCATACAAGTCACTTCTTAAAACACTTGTTAATTCAAGTCTATTGGCTCATTTGAAAGCCTTAGATCAATGAAGACACACTATAGGATGTAGGCCAACGGCCGTACCGTGCTGAAAACACCGGTTCTCGTTAGATCACCGAAGTCAGGCAGCATCGGGCGCGGTTAGTACTTGTGTGGGTGACCACCTGGGAATACCGCGTGCTGTTGGCACATTTCGGGCGCGGTAGCCCGGTGGTTTGCGTGCTGGATTTGCACGCTGCCACAACTGCCGCCGTGTTCATGCGGAGTACGATCACGTTAAACATGTCGGTCCGTATGTCCTTCCGAGAGGTTGGTGGTAGGGGAAGGAGGGTACCGTCCCTGCGGATGCCTCCCCCACTGGGTTCCAGTCTAAATTGGGTGGCACTTCCTGGCCGTCCAAACAGTTACCTTACACCTCTCTGGTAGGTCGGACGGTCTCGGTCTCAATAACAACAACAACAGTATAGGATGTGACCTATTCAGTAAATATGTGATTGCACATTGTAAAAAACCTAGATTTCTGGTGGTTACGCCATCATGAAAACATCACAAAGTTTTGTGAAGTTCAAAGAAGACGCTAAACTTCGTTAAGGCGTCAGCACATTCCTAACGGCATTGGCATACCCATCTCATAGGCAATGACACTTACTCACTCATCGTGAACTTTTATAAGAACCTCTACTTGACGTATTCCAAAACTCATTTCATGTTAACATGGGTACAAGCCCATAAAATAGTTCACTCCCCGCCCCTAGCAAAAGGAATATATTCACAAAGTAAAGAAGAGAGAATACTGTAGCTTCTCTCTCACAGGAAACAGAGATGCACTGGGGGGGGGGGGGGATATGGAACAGAGTTAAAGCCCCATGGCGAGACAACCTGAAGTTTTACACCTGTAAATCGCCATGGAACTGACTATCTAATATACCAGCGAAACCAATTCCGAGGGAGCAGGCGGGCTGGTCCAGCAAGGAAGTCGACCCGGACAGTACAATGGGAATACAAAACCGAGTCCGATTATCCACCATATGGTGGAAAAGCTCCTGCAAGAGCTAAGAAGAGTATAAGTTTACATTAAATTTTACATGTTATAGATTCAACAATAGGAGGGGAGTGAACGAAAGTAAAAATCACTTTTAAGACTTTTACTTGTTTATGCACTATAGGCACTGCATTTGGATCACTCATTGAGATTAATCATAATCTCCAATTCACATTTCACAAACTATTTAAGTTGTTGGCTTGTAACAATGGTTTAAGATTGTGAAACACATTCCAGACATTGGCACTCAGTGATAATAAACACACAATGAAGGTTAAGAAAGCACATGGTGATGGTTCACAGAGGTGATAGATGAAAGCACTAGGTGTAGGTATGACATTTTGTAGACACTACCACTTTAGCTTGAAATTGCACAGTTATAGAAATCACTCTGTTGATGCACAATTGACACATATGATGAAGAATGATGCATGATAGTTTATGCACTATAGACATTGCATCTCAATCACTCATTGAGAAAGATCATGGATCTCCAAATCACTTATCACAAACTATTTAAGTTGTTGGCTTGTCACAATGATGTGAGATGTGAACACACAATACAGACATTGGCGCTCACAGTGATAATAAACACACTGTGATGGTGAATACTCTTATTCATTAGGTTTGTGAAGAAGCAATAAGGACCTTCATGATAATTGTAAATTGACAATAGACTTTGGCACACTCAATGTTAGTGAACACTCAGTGATGGTAAGAAAGCACGAGATGTATATGTTATACAGCACAATCAGGACATTGTCTCACACAATGTTAGTGAACACACAGTGATGGTAGAAAGAACAATGATGAAATGCTGAACTGTTGGTAGAAAGAACATGATGGAGTGCACATGGTTCACAGCACATGATACACAGTGATGGTAAGAAAGCTTTAACACAGCACATAGTGAAGGCACATGGTACACAGATTTGTACACAGTGAAGGTAAGAAAGCTTTCAATGATGCTAAAGCTCTCAGGAAAAGTGATTTCGATGATGACACAAATATGGTTTAGGCATTCGATGAAGACACAAATATGGCTTAGGCATTCACAGTATAGTTAGTGAAATCTCATTGTGAAGGTGAGGATTTTTTAATTATGCTTTATATATGAAATTGCATACAAGTCACTTCTTAAAACACTTGTTAATTCAAGTCTATTGGCTCATTTGAAAGCCTTAGATCAATGAAGACACACTATAGGATGTAGGCCAACGGCCGTACCGTGCTGAAAACACCGGTTCTCGTTAGATCACCGAAGTCAGGCAGCATCGGGCGCGGTTAGTACTTGTGTGGGTGACCACCTGGGAATACCGCGTGCTGTTGGCACATTTCGGGCGCGGTAGCCCGGTGGTTTGCGTGCTGGATTTGCACGCTGCCACAACTGCCGCCGTGTTCATGCGGAGTACGATCACGTTAAACATGTGGGTCCGTATGTCCTTCCGAGAGGTTGGTGGTAGGGGAAGGAGGGTACCGTCCCTGCGGATGCCTCCCCCACTGGGTTCCAGTCTAAATTGGGTGGCACTTCCTGGCCGTCCAAACAGTTACCTTACACCTCTCTGGTAGGTCGGACGGTCTCGGTCTCAATAACAACAACAACAGTATAGGATGTGACCTATTCAGTAAATATGTGATTGCACATTGTAAAAAACCTAGATTTCTGGTGGTTACGCCATCATGAAAACATCACAAAGTTTTGTGAAGTTCAAAGAAGACGCTAAACTTCGTTAAGGCGTCAGCACATTCCTAACGGCATTGGCATACCCATCTCATAGGCAATGACACTTACTCACTCATCGTGAACTTTTATAAGAACCTCTACTTGACGTATTCCAAAACTCATTTCATGTTAACATGGGTACAAGCCCATAAAATAGTTCACTCCCCGCCCCTAGCAAAAGGAATATATTCACAAAGTAAAGAAGAGAGAATACTGTAGCTTCTCTCTCACAGGAAACAGAGATGCACTGGGGGGGGGGGGGTGATGTGGATACAGTTAAAGCCCCATAGCGAGATGACCTGAGGTTTTACGCCTGTAAATCGCCATGGAACTGACTATCTAATATACCAGCGAAACCAATTCCGAGGGAGCAGGCGGGCAGGTCCAGCAAGGAAGTCGACCCGGACAATACAATGGGAATACAAAACCGAGTCCGGTTATCCACCATATGGTGGAAAAGCTCCTGCAAGAGCTAAGAGGAGTATAGGTTTACATTTAATTTTACATTTTATAGATTCAACAATAGGAGGGGAGTGAACGAAAGTAAAAATCACTTTTAAGACTTTTACTTGTTTATGCACTATAGGCACTGCATTTGGATCACTCATTGAGATTAATCATAATCTCCAATTCACATATCACAAACTATTTAAGTTGTTGGCTTGTAACAATGGTTTAAGATTGTGAAACACATTCCAGACATTGGCACTCAGTGATAATAAACACACAATGAAGGTTAAGAAAGCACATGGTGATGGTTCACAGAGGTGATAGATGAAAGCACTAGGTGTAGGTATGACATTTTGTAGACACTACCACTTTAGCTTGAAATTGCACAGTTATAGAAATCACTCTGTTGATGCACAATTGACACATATGATGAAGAATGATGCATGATAGTTTATGCACTATAGACATTGCATCTCAATCACTCATTGAGAAAGATCATGGATCTCCAAATCACTTATCACAAACTATTTAAGTTGTTGGCTTGTCACAATGATGTGAGATGTGAACACACAATACAGACATTGGCTCTCACAGTGATAATAAACACACTGTGATGGTGAATACTCTTATTCATTAGGTTTGTGAAGAAGCAATAAGGACCTTCATGATAATTGTAAATTGACAATAGACTTTGGCACACTCAATGTTAGTGAACACTCAGTGATGGTAAGAAAGCACGAGATGTATATGTTATACAGCACAATCAGGACATTGTCTCACACAATGTTAGTGAACACACAGTGATGGTAGAAAGAACAATGATGAAATGCTGAACTGTTGGTAGAAAGAACATGATGGAGTGCACATGGTTCACAGCACATGATACACAGTGATGGTAAGAAAGCTTTAACACAGCACATAGTGAAGGCACATGGTACACAGACTTGGTACACAGTGAAGGTAAGAAAGCTTTCAATGATGCTAAAGCTCTCAGGAAAAGTGATTTCGATGATGACACAAATATGGTTTAGGCATTCGATGAAGACACAAATATGGCTTAGGCATTCACAGTATAGTTAGTGAAATCTCATTGTGAAGGTGAGGATTTTTTAATTATGCTTTATATATGAAATTGCATACAAGTCACTTCTTAAAACACTTGTTAATTCAAGTCTATTGGCTCATTTGAAAGCCTTAGATCAATGAAGACACACTATAGGATGTAGGCCAACGGCCGTACCGTGCTGAAAACACCGGTTCTCGTTAGATCACCGAAGTCAGGCAGCATCGGGCGCGGTTAGTACTTGTGTGGGTGACCACCTGGGAATACCGCGTGCTGTTGGCACATTTCGGGCGCGGTAGCCCGGTGGTTTGCGTGCTGGATTTGCACGCTGCCACAACTGCCGCCGTGTTCATGCGGAGTACGATCACGTTAAACATGTCGGTCCGTATGTCCTTCCGAGAGGTTGGTGGTAGGGGAAGGAGGGTACCGTCCCTGCGGATGCCTCCCCCACTGGGTTCCAGTCTAAATTGGGTGGCACTTCCTGGCCGTCCAAACAGTTACCTTACACCTCTCTGGTAGGTCGGACGGTCTCGGTCTCAATAACAACAACAACAGTATAGGATGTGACCTATTCAGTAAATATGTGATTGCACATTGTAAAAAACCTAGATTTCTGGTGGTTACGCCATCATGAAAACATCACAAAGTTTTGTGAAGTTCAAAGAAGACGCTAAACTTCGTTAAGGCGTCAGCACATTCCTAACGGCATTGGCATACCCATCTCATAGGCAATGACACTTACTCACTCATCGTGAACTTTTATAAGAACCTCTACTTGACGTATTCCAAAACTCATTTCATGTTAACATGGGTACAAGCCCATAAAATAGTTCACTCCCCGCCCCTAGCAAAAGGAATATATTCACAAAGTAAAGAAGAGAGAATACTGTAGCTTCTCTCTCACAGGAAACAGAGATGCACTGGGGGGGGGGGGGATATGGAACAGAGTTAAAGCCCCATGGCGAGACAACCTGAAGTTTTACACCTGTAAATCGCCATGGAACTGACTATCTAATATACCAGCGAAACCAATTCCGAGGGAGCAGGCGGGCTGGTCCAGCAAGGAAGTCGACCCGGACAGTACAATGGGAATACAAAACCGAGTCCGATTATCCACCATATGGTGGAAAAGCTCCTGCAAGAGCTAAGAAGAGTATAAGTTTACATTAAATTTTACATGTTATAGATTCAACAATAGGAGGGGAGTGAACGAAAGTAAAAATCACTTTTAAGACTTTTACTTGTTTATGCACTATAGGCACTGCATTTGGATCACTCATTGAGATTAATCATAATCTCCAATTCACATTTCACAAACTATTTAAGTTGTTGGCTTGTAACAATGGTTTAAGATTGTGAAACACATTCCAGACATTGGCACTCAGTGATAATAAACACACAATGAAGGTTAAGAAAGCACATGGTGATGGTTCACAGAGGTGATAGATGAAAGCACTAGGTGTAGGTATGACATTTTGTAGACACTACCACTTTAGCTTGAAATTGCACAGTTATAGAAATCACTCTGTTGATGCACAATTGACACATATGATGAAGAATGATGCATGATAGTTTATGCACTATAGACATTGCATCTCAATCACTCATTGAGAAAGATCATGGATCTCCAAATCACTTATCACAAACTATTTAAGTTGTTGGCTTGTCACAATGATGTGAGATGTGAACACACAATACAGACATTGGCGCTCACAGTGATAATAAACACACTGTGATGGTGAATACTCTTATTCATTAGGTTTGTGAAGAAGCAATAAGGACCTTCATGATAATTGTAAATTGACAATAGACTTTGGCACACTCAATGTTAGTGAACACTCAGTGATGGTAAGAAAGCACGAGATGTATATGTTATACAGCACAATCAGGACATTGTCTCACACAATGTTAGTGAACACACAGTGATGGTAGAAAGAACAATGATGAAATGCTGAACTGTTGGTAGAAAGAACATGATGGAGTGCACATGGTTCACAGCACATGATACACAGTGATGGTAAGAAAGCTTTAACACAGCACATAGTGAAGGCACATGGTACACAGATTTGTACACAGTGAAGGTAAGAAAGCTTTCAATGATGCTAAAGCTCTCAGGAAAAGTGATTTCGATGATGACACAAATATGGTTTAGGCATTCGATGAAGACACAAATATGGCTTAGGCATTCACAGTATAGTTAGTGAAATCTCATTGTGAAGGTGAGGATTTTTTAATTATGCTTTATATATGAAATTGCATACAAGTCACTTCTTAAAACACTTGTTAATTCAAGTCTATTGGCTCATTTGAAAGCCTTAGATCAATGAAGACACACTATAGGATGTAGGCCAACGGCCGTACCGTGCTGAAAACACCGGTTCTCGTTAGATCACCGAAGTCAGGCAGCATCGGGCGCGGTTAGTACTTGTGTGGGTGACCACCTGGGAATACCGCGTGCTGTTGGCACATTTCGGGCGCGGTAGCCCGGTGGTTTGCGTGCTGGATTTGCACGCTGCCACAACTGCCGCCGTGTTCATGCGGAGTACGATCACGTTAAACATGTGGGTCCGTATGTCCTTCCGAGAGGTTGGTGGTAGGGGAAGGAGGGTACCGTCCCTGCGGATGCCTCCCCCACTGGGTTCCAGTCTAAATTGGGTGGCACTTCCTGGCCGTCCAAACAGTTACCTTACACCTCTCTGGTAGGTCGGACGGTCTCGGTCTCAATAACAACAACAACAGTAAAGGATGTGACCTATTCAGTAAATATGTGATTGCACATTGTAAAAAACCTAGATTTCTGGTGGTTACGCCATCATGAAAACATCACAAAGTTTTGTGAAGTTCAAAGAAGACGCTAAACTTCGTTAAGGCGTCAGCACATTCCTAACGGCATTGGCATACCCATCTCATAGGCAATGACACTTACTCACTCATCGTGAACTTTTATAAGAACCTCTACTTGACGTATTCCAAAACTCATTTCATGTTAACATGGGTACAAGCCCATAAAATAGTTCACTCCCCGCCCCTAGCAAAAGGAATATATTCACAAAGTAAAGAAGAGAGAATACTGTAGCTTCTCTCTCACAGGAAACAGAGATGCACTGGGGGGGGGGGGGTGATGTGGAACACAGTTAAAGCCCCATAGCGAGATGACCTGAGGTTTTACGCCTGTAAATCGCCATGGAACTGACTATCTAATATACCAGCGAAACCAATTCCGAGGGAGCAGGCGGGCAGGTCCAGCAAGGAAGTCGACCCGGACAATACAATGGGAATACAAAACCGAGTCCGGTTATCCACCATATGGTGGAAAAGCTCCTGCAAGAGCTAAGAGGAGTATAGGTTTACATTTAATTTTACATTTTATAGATTCAACAATAGGAGGGGAGTGAACGAAAGTAAAAATCACTTTTAAGACTTTTACTTGTTTATGCACTATAGGCACTGCATTTGGATCACTCATTGAGATTAATCATAATCTCCAATTCACATTTCACAAACTATTTAAGTTGTTGGCTTGTAACAATGGTTTAAGATTGTGAAACACATTCCAGACATTGGCACTCAGTGATAATAAACACACAATGAAGGTTAAGAAAGCACATGGTGATGGTTCACAGAGGTGATAGATGAAAGCACTAGGTGTAGGTATAACATTTTGTAGACACTACCACTTTAGCTTGAAATTGCACAGTTATAGAAATCACTCTGTTGATGCACAATTGACACATATGATGAAGAATGATGCATGATAGTTTATGCACTATAGACATTGCATCTCAATCACTCATTGAGAAAGATCATGGATCTCTAAATCACTTATCACAAACTATTTAAGTTGTTGGCTTGTCACAATGATGTGAGATGTGAACACACAATACAGACATTGGCGCTCACAGTGATAATAAACACACTGTGATGGTGAATACTCTTATTCATTAGGTTTGTGAAGAAGCAATAAGGACCTTCATGATAATTGTAAATTGACAATAGACTTTGGCACACTCAATGTTAGTGAACACTCAGTGATGGTAAGAAAGCACGAGATGTATATGTTATACAGCACAATCAGGACATTGTCTCACACAATGTTAGTGAACACACAGTGATGGTAGAAAGAACAATGATGAAATGCTGAACTGTTGGTAGAAAGAACATGATGGAGTGCACATGGTTCACAGCACATGATACACAGTGATGGTAAGAAAGCTTTAACACAGCACATAGTGAAGGCACATGGTACACAGACTTGGTACACAGTGAAGGTAAGAAAGCTTTCAATGATGCTAAAGCTCTCAGGAAAAGTGATTTCGATGATGACACAAATATGGTTTAGGCATTCGATGAAGACACAAATATGGCTTAGGCATTCACAGTATAGTTAGTGAAATCTCATTGTGAAGGTGAGGATTTTTTAATTATGCTTTATATATGAAATTGCATACAAGTCACTTCTTAAAACACTTGTTAATTCAAGTCTATTGGCTCATTTGAAAGCCTTAGATCAATGAAGACACACTATAGGATGTAGGCCAACGGCCGTACCGTGCTGAAAACACCGGTTCTCGTTAGATCACCGAAGTCAGGCAGCATCGGGCGCGGTTAGTACTTGTGTGGGTGACCACCTGGGAATACCGCGTGCTGTTGGCACATTTCGGGCGCGGTAGCCCGGTGGTTTGCGTGCTGGATTTGCACGCTGCCACAACTGCCGCCGTGTTCATGCGGAGTACGATCACGTTAAACATGTCGGTCCGTATGTCCTTCCGAGAGGTTGGTGGTAGGGGAAGGAGGGTACCGTCCCTGCGGATGCCTCCCCCACTGGGTTCCAGTCTAAATTGGGTGGCACTTCCTGGCCGTCCAAACAGTTACCTTACACCTCTCTGGTAGGTCGGACGGTCTCGGTCTCAATAACAACAACAACAGTATAGGATGTGACCTATTCAGTAAATATGTGATTGCACATTGTAAAAAACCTAGATTTCTGGTGGTTACGCCAGAAATCTAGGTAATTAATAACGCCAGGGTTAATCTAGGTAATTAATTACGCCAGAATCTGGTGTAAAAAACCTAGATTTCTGGTGGTTACGCCATCATGAAAACATCACAAAGTTTTGTGAAGTTCAAAGAAGACGCTAAACTTCGTTAAGGCGTCAGCACATTCCTAACGGCATTGGCATACCCATCTCATAGGCAATGACACTTACTCACTCATCGTGAACTTTTATAAGAACCTCTACTTGACGTATTCCAAAACTCATTTCATGTTAACATGGGTACAAGCCCATAAAATAGTTCACTCCCCGCCCCTAGCAAAAGGAATATATTCACAAAGTAAAGAAGAGAGAATACTGTAGCTTCTCTCTCACAGGAAACAGAGATGCACTGGGGGGGGGGGGGGTGATGTGGAACACAGTTAAAGCCCCATAGCGAGATGACCTGAGGTTTTACGCCTGTAAATCGCCATGGAACTGACTATCTAATATACCAGCGAAACCAATTCCGAGGGAGCAGGCGGGCAGGTCCAGCAAGGAAGTCGACCCGGACAATACAATGGGAATACAAAACCGAGTCCGGTTATCCACCATATGGTGGAAAAGCTCCTGCAAGAGCTAAGAGGAGTATAGGTTTACATTTAATTTTACATTTTATAGATTCAACAATAGGAGGGGAGTGAACGAAAGTAAAAATCACTTTTAAGACTTTTACTTGTTTATGCACTATAGGCACTGCATTTGGATCACTCATTGAGATTAATCATAATCTCCAATTCACATTTCACAAACTATTTAAGTTGTTGGCTTGTAACAATGGTTTAAGATTGTGAAACACATTCCAGACATTGGCACTCAGTGATAATAAACACACAATGAAGGTTAAGAAAGCACATGGTGATGGTTCACAGAGGTGATAGATGAAAGCACTAGGTGTAGGTATAACATTTTGTAGACACTACCACTTTAGCTTGAAATTGCACAGTTATAGAAATCACTCTGTTGATGCACAATTGACACATATGATGAAGAATGATGCATGATAGTTTATGCACTATAGACATTGCATCTCAATCACTCATTGAGAAAGATCATGGATCTCTAAATCACTTATCACAAACTATTTAAGTTGTTGGCTTGTCACAATGATGTGAGATGTGAACACACAATACAGACATTGGCGCTCACAGTGATAATAAACACACTGTGATGGTGAATACTCTTATTCATTAGGTTTGTGAAGAAGCAATAAGGACCTTCATGATAATTGTAAATTGACAATAGACTTTGGCACACTCAATGTTAGTGAACACTCAGTGATGGTAAGAAAGCACGAGATGTATATGTTATACAGCACAATCAGGACATTGTCTCACACAATGTTAGTGAACACACAGTGATGGTAGAAAGAACAATGATGAAATGCTGAACTGTTGGTAGAAAGAACATGATGGAGTGCACATGGTTCACAGCACATGATACACAGTGATGGTAAGAAAGCTTTAACACAGCACATAGTGAAGGCACATGGTACACAGACTTGGTACACAGTGAAGGTAAGAAAGCTTTCAATGATGCTAAAGCTCTCAGGAAAAGTGATTTCGATGATGACACAAATATGGTTTAGGCATTCGATGAAGACACAAATATGGCTTAGGCATTCACAGTATAGTTAGTGAAATCTCATTGTGAAGGTGAGGATTTTTTAATTATGCTTTATATATGAAATTGCATACAAGTCACTTCTTAAAACACTTGTTAATTCAAGTCTATTGGCTCATTTGAAAGCCTTAGATCAATGAAGACACACTATAGGATGTAGGCCAACAGCCGTACCGTGCTGAAAACACCGGTTCTCGTTAGATCACCGAAGTCAGGCAGCATCGGGCGCGGTTAGTACTTGTGTGGGTGACCACCTGGGAATACCGCGTGCTGTTGGCACATTTCGGGCGCGGTAGCCCGGTGGTTTGCGTGCTGGATTTGCACGCTGCCACAACTGCCGCCGTGTTCATGCGGAGTACGATCACGTTAAACATGTCGGTCCGTATGTCCTTCCGAGAGGTTGGTGGTAGGGGAAGGAGGGTACCGTCCCTGCGGATGCCTCCCCCACTGGGTTCCAGTCTAAATTGGGTGGCACTTCCTGGCCGTCCAAACAGTTACCTTACACCTCTCTGGTAGGTCGGACGGTCTCGGTCTCAATAACAACAACAACAGTATAGGATGTGACCTATTCAGTAAATATGTGATTGCACATTGTAAAAAACCTAGATTTCTGGTGGTTACGCCAGAAATCTAGGTAATTAATAACGCCAGGGTTAATCTAGGTAATTAATTACGCCAGAATCTGGTGTAAAAAACCTAGATTTCTGGTGGTTACGCCATCATGAAAACATCACAAAGTTTTGTGAAGTTCAAAGAAGACGCTAAACTTCGTTAAGGCGTCAGCACATTCCTAACGGCATTGGCATACCCATCTCATAGGCAATGACACTTACTCACTCATCGTGAACTTTTATAAGAACCTCTACTTGACGTATTCCAAAACTCATTTCATGTTAACATGGGTACAAGCCCATAAAATAGTTCACTCCCCGCCCCTAGCAAAAGGAATATATTCACAAAGTAAAGAAGAGAGAATACTGTAGCTTCTCTCTCACAGGAAACAGAGATGCACTGGGGGGGGGGGGATATGGAACAGAGTTAAAGCCCCATGGCGAGACAACCTGAAGTTTTACACCTGTAAATCGCCATGGAACTGACTATCTAATATACCAGCGAAACCAATTCCGAGGGAGCAGGCGGGCTGGTCCAGCAAGGAAGTCGACCCGGACAGTACAATGGGAATACAAAACCGAGTCCGATTATCCACCATATGGTGGAAAAGCTCCTGCAAGAGCTAAGAAGAGTATAAGTTTACATTAAATTTTACATGTTATAGATTCAACAATAGGAGGGGAGTGAACGAAAGTAAAAATCACTTTTAAGACTTTTACTTGTTTATGCACTATAGGCACTGCATTTGGATCACTCATTGAGATTAATCATAATCTCCAATTCACATTTCACAAACTATTTAAGTTGTTGGCTTGTAACAATGGTTTAAGATTGTGAAACACATTCCAGACATTGGCACTCAGTGATAATAAACACACAATGAAGGTTAAGAAAGCACATGGTGATGGTTCACAGAGGTGATAGATGAAAGCACTAGGTGTAGGTATGACATTTTGTAGACACTACCACTTTAGCTTGAAATTGCACAGTTATAGAAATCACTCTGTTGATGCACAATTGACACATATGATGAAGAATGATGCATGATAGTTTATGCACTATAGACATTGCATCTCAATCACTCATTGAGAAAGATCATGGATCTCCAAATCACTTATCACAAACTATTTAAGTTGTTGGCTTGTCACAATGATGTGAGATGTGAACACACAATACAGACATTGGCGCTCACAGTGATAATAAACACACTGTGATGGTGAATACTCTTATTCATTAGGTTTGTGAAGAAGCAATAAGGACCTTCATGATAATTGTAAATTGACAATAGACTTTGGCACACTCAATGTTAGTGAACACTCAGTGATGGTAAGAAAGCACGAGATGTATATGTTATACAGCACAATCAGGACATTGTCTCACACAATGTTAGTGAACACACAGTGATGGTAGAAAGAACAATGATGAAATGCTGAACTGTTGGTAGAAAGAACATGATGGAGTGCACATGGTTCACAGCACATGATACACAGTGATGGTAAGAAAGCTTTAACACAGCACATAGTGAAGGCACATGGTACACAGACTTGGTACACAGTGAAGGTAAGAAAGCTTTCAATGATGCTAAAGCTCTCAGGAAAAGTGATTTCGATGATGACACAAATATGGTTTAGGCATTCGATGAAGACACAAATATGGCTTAGGCATTCACAGTATAGTTAGTGAAATCTCATTGTGAAGGTGAGGATTTTTTAATTATGCTTTATATATGAAATTGCATACAAGTCACTTCTTAAAACACTTGTTAATTCAAGTCTATTGGCTCATTTGAAAGCCTTAGATCAATGAAGACACACTATAGGATGTAGGCCAACGGCCGTACCGTGCTGAAAACACCGGTTCTCGTTAGATCACCGAAGTCAGGCAGCATCGGGCGCGGTTAGTACTTGTGTGGGTGACCACCTGGGAATACCGCGTGCTGTTGGCACATTTCGGGCGCGGTAGCCCGGTGGTTTGCGTGCTGGATTTGCACGCTGCCACAACTGCCGCCGTGTTCATGCGGAGTACGATCACGTTAAACATGTGGGTCCGTATGTCCTTCCGAGAGGTTGGTGGTAGGGGAAGGAGGGTACCGTCCCTGCGGATGCCTCCCCCACTGGGTTCCAGTCTAAATTGGGTGGCACTTCCTGGCCGTCCAAACAGTTACCTTACACCTCTCTGGTAGGTCGGACGGTCTCGGTCTCAATAACAACAACAACAGTAAAGGATGTGACCTATTCAGTAAATATGTGATTGCACATTGTAAAAAACCTAGATTTCTGGTGGTTACGCCATCATGAAAACATCACAAAGTTTTGTGAAGTTCAAAGAAGACGCTAAACTTCGTTAAGGCGTCAGCACATTCCTAACGGCATTGGCATACCCATCTCAGAGGCAATGACACTTACTCACTCATCGTGAACTTTTATAAGAACCTCTACTTGACGTATTCCAAAACTCATTTCATGTTAACATGGGTACAAGCCCATAAAATAGTTCACTCCCCGCCCCTAGCAAAAGGAATATATTCACAAAGTAAAGAAGAGAGAATACTGTAGCTTCTCTCTCACAGGAAACAGAGATGCACTGGGGGTGGGGGGATATGGAACAGAGTTAAAGCCCCATGGCGAGACAACCTGAAGTTTTACGCCTGTAAATCGCCATGGAACTGACTATCTAATATACCAGCGAAACCAATTCCGAGGGAGCAGGCGGGCTGGTCCAGCAAGGAAGTCGACCCGGACAGTACAATGGGAATACAAAACCGAGTCCGATTATCCACCATATGGTGGAAAAGCTCCTGCAAGAGCTAAGAAGAGTATAGGTTATGTTGTGACACGTCACAACACTTTATTTTATTATTCCAAATTAACATTTTTTTTTATAAATCATTGAATATTTTATTTTACTTAATTTATTATTCCAAATTATTCTATTCAAAATTGCTTTTATTTTATATACTCATTAATAGACCAATTGATTCTTTTATTAAATTAAATTATACGTGCTGCTATCAGTTCAGGTTTTTATTCGTACAGTGTACGCCCTTTTTAAAAATGACTTGATACGCGCACACCTTTTCAATTGGTAGATCTCGTTTCAGGCGAGACACGGAAACTTGTTTTCTTCTGTCTCACTTGACCTCTCTGGTTGAACAGAAGTTTGGTTTATCTGGCATGGCAACGGTGTGTGTGGCTTCAGCCAATCACAGTGTGCCAGGTTAGGCGGGAAATTGACTCGGGTGTGAAATGCTGATGCTCGCTCTCCTCTCTCAAAAAAAATTCTGGTGACAGCAAGGTGGTGTTAATTTTTTAGGCAGGAGTGCCATGGGCACTCCTAGCTCTAATACAAGTTCTATGAAGGTATATCTTAATCTAAATGCATCTGGTTATAAATTTTAGCAATCTTTTGAACCTTTTTGACTATAATATGAGTTGTGAAATGAAATTGTTCTGCTGATGATTTTTCTATATAGCATGATAAATAATTCAAGCATCAAGTCATTTGTGTCATTCTTGAATCAACTGTAATAATTGCAAATAATAAATTTCAGTATGTTGAAGTTTGTACAAAAAAACATTATATTCTCTCAATGCTGTAATCAATAACTCTGACAATGTTGATTCTGAAAAGAATAAATTGCTAGGTGACAATAACTTGGAAATTTCAATTTTTTTTTTTTTTTCGCAAAAGTGAGAAGGTGGAATCAAGGCATGAAGAGGAAAATCATATTTTAGTGAATTTTCTATGACTGAGAAAATGATGTGGTTATTATCTTTTTTTTAATGGATCTATTATAGAAGCAGAAGAGATGGTTAAATATGTATGGTCTGTGAAGTGATAGACTACAAGGCAGATTTTATTTATGTTCGTTTCTTAAAATTTTCTCAGAAGGGAAATTTTCAACAGCTGGTGACCTTGCTCATCAACATTTTTATTAAAGGTTGATAATCTTCATATATATATTCAATTTCAAGAAAAAATGCTGTGGTTAAAGTGATTTTGACTTTAGATGATGTAACAACCTGAAATAACTAAGAAACTTGAAAACTACATTAAATTTTAATGACTGATAATTTGGTTATGACTAATAGTTACAAAATGAATAATTCTGTTCTTCGCATCATTTGATAAAGAAAATTTAAGTAAATGAATTAAAGTTACAGGTAAGAAATTTAGGCGCTCACATACAAGTATGGTTTAATATCTAAATTAACACAACGCATTGTTTTATATTCAAAATTCTATTCCCCATTATACGATCCCATTCCATTAAAATTAACTATTTAATTGATTCCCTTTCATTTTAATTGTATGTGAGTGTCCGACCCAATCAGGTGTTGAGATATGATCGTTCAATTGATTTTATTATTCTTTAATTAAGTCTTTTGAATGGTTGTATCACAACATCAGGTTCTTTTAATTTTCTTCAACATACTGAAATTTATTATTTGCAATTATTACAGTTGATTCAAGAATGACACAAATGACTTGATGCTTGAATTATTTATCATGCTATATAGAAAAATCATCATTTCAATTTTTTTTTTTTAGAATCAACATTGTCAGAGTTATTGATTACAGCATTGAGAGAATATAATGTCTTTTTGTACAAACTTCAACATACTGAAATTTATTATTATTTAAAAAAAATTTTTCATTTGGAATAATAAAATAAAGTGTTGTGACGTGTCACAACAGTTTACATTAAATTTTACATGTTATAGATTCAACAATAGGAGGGGAGTGAACGAAAGTAAAAATCACTTTTAAGACTTTTACTTGTTTATGCACTATAGGCACTGCATTTGGATCACTCATTGAGATTAATCATAATCTCCAATTCACATTTCACAAACTATTTAAGTTGTTGGCTTGTAACAATGGTTTAAGATTGTGAAACACATTCCAGACATTGGTACTCAGTGATAATAAACACACAATGAAGGTTAAGAAAGCACATGGTGATGGTTCACAGAGGTGATAGATGAAAGCACTAGGTGTAGGTATGACATTTTGTAGACACTACCACTTTAGCTTGAAATTGCACAGTTATAGAAATCACTGTGTTGATGCACAATTGACACATATGATGCAGAATGATGCATGATAGTTTATGCACTATAGACATTGCATCCCAATCACTCAATTAGAAAGATCATGGATCTCCAAATCACTTATCACAAACTATTGTTGTTGGCTTGTGACAAAGATGTAAGATGTGAAAACACAATACAGACATTGGCGCTCACAGTGATAATAAACACACAGTGATGGTGAATACTCTTATTCATTAGGTTTGTGAAGAAGCAATAAGGACCTTCATGATAATTGTAAATTGACAATAGACTTTGGCACACTAAAAGGTTGGTGAACACTCAGTGATGGTAAGAAAGCATGAGATGTATATGTTATATAGCACAATCAGGACATTGTCTCACACAATGTTAGTGAACACACAGTGATGGTAGAAAGAACAATGACGAAATGCTGAACTGTTGGTAGAAAGAACATGATGGAGTGCACATGGTTCACAGCACATGATACACAGTGATCTTAAGAAAGCTTTAACACAGCACATAGTGAAGGCACATGGTACACAGACTTGGTACACAGTGAAGGTAAGAAAGCTTTCAATGACGGAAAATTTCTCAGGAAAAGTGATTTCGATGATGACACAAATATGGTTTAGGCATTCGATGAAGACACAAATATGGCATAGGCATTCACAGTATAGTTAGTGAAATCTCATTGTGAAGGTGAGGATTTTTTAATTATGCTTTATATATGAAATTGCATACAAGTCACTTCTTAAAACACTTGTTAATTCAAGTCTATTGGCTCATTTGAAAGCCTTAGATCAATGAAGACACACTATAGGATGTAGGCCAACGGCCGTACCGTGCTGAAAACACCGGTTCTCGTTAGATCACCGAAGTCAGGCAGCATCGGGCGCGGTTAGTACTTGTGTGGGTGACCACCTGGGAATATCGCGTGCTGTTGGCACATTTCGGGCGCGGTAGCCCGGTGGTTTGCGTGCTGGATTTGCACGCTGCCACAACTGCCGCCGTGTTCATGCGGAGTACGATCACGTTAAACATGTGGGTCCGTATGTCCTTCCGAGAGGTTGGTGGTAGGGGAAGGAGGGTACCGTCCCTGCGGATGCCTCCCCCACTGGGTTCCAGTCTAAATTGGGTGGCACTTCCTGGCCGTCCAAACAGTTACCTTACACCTCTCTGGTAGGTCGGACGGTCTCGGTCTCAATAACAACAACAACAGTATAGGATGTGACCTATTCAGTAAATATGTGATTGCACATTGTAAAAAACCTAGATTTCTGGTGGTTACGCCATCATGAAAACATCACAAAGTTTTGTGAAGTTCAAAGAAGACGCTAAATTTCGTTAAGGCGTCAGCACATTCCTAACGGCATTGGCATACCCATCTCATAGGCAATGACACTTACTCATCGTGAACTTTTATAAGAACCGCTACTTGACGTATTCCAAAACTCATTTCATGTTAACATGGGTACAAGCCCATAAAATAGTTCACTCCCCGCCCCTAGCAAAAGGAATATATTCACAAAGTAAAGAAGAGAGAATACTGTAGCTTCTCTCTCACAGGAAACAGAGATGCACTGGGGGGGGGGGGATATGGAACAGAGTTAAAGCCCCATGGCGAGACAACCTGAAGTTTTACACCTGTAAATCGCCATGGAACTGACTATCTAATATACCAGCGAAACCAATTCCGAGGGAGCAGGCGGGCAGGTCCAGCAAGGAAGTCGACCCGGACAGTACAATGGGAATACAAAACCGAGTCCGGTTATCTACCATATGGTGGAAAAGCTCCTGCAAGAGCTAAGAAGAGTATAGGTTTACATTTAATTTTACATTTTATAGATTCAACAATAGGAGGGGAGTGAACGAAAGTAAAAATCACTTTTAAGACTTTTACTTGTTTATGCACTATAGGCACTGCATTTGGATCACTCATTGAGATTAATCATAATCTCCAATTCACATTTCACAAACTATTTAAGTTGTTGGCTTGTAACAATGGTTTAAGATTGTGAAACACAGTCCAGACATTGGCACTCAGTGATAATAAACACACAATGAAGGTTAAGAAAGCACATGGTGATGGTTCACAGAGGTGATAGATGAAAGCACTAGGTGTAGGTATGACATTTTGTAGACACTACCACTTTAGCTTGAAATTGCACAGTTATAGAAATCACTCTGTTGATGCACAATTGACACATATGATGAAGAATGATGCATGATAGTTTATGCACTATAGACATTGCATCTCAATCACTCATTGAGAAAGATCATGGATCTCCAAATCACTTATCACAAACTATTTAAGTTGTTGGCTTGTCACAATGATGTGAGATGTGAACACACAATACAGACATTGGCGCTCACAGTGATAATAAACACACTGTGATGGTGAATACTCTTATTCATTAGGTTTGTGAAGAAGCAATAAGGACCTTCATGATAATTGTAAATTGACAATAGACTTTGGCACACTCAATGTTAGTGAACACTCAGTGATGGTAAGAAAGCACGAGATGTATATGTTATACAGCACAATCAGGACATTGTCTCACACAATGTTAGTGAACACACAGTGATGGTAGAAAGAACAATGATGAAATGCTGAACTGTTGGTAGAAAGAACATGATGGAGTGCACATGGTTCACAGCACATGATACACAGTGATGGTAAGAAAGCTTTAACACAGCACATAGTGAAGGCACATGGTACACAGACTTTGTACACAGTGAAGGTAAGAAAGCTTTCAATGATGCTAAAGCTCTCAGGAAAAGTGATTTCGATGATGACACAAATATGGTTTAGGCATTCGATGAAGACACAAATATGGCTTAGGCATTCACAGTATAGTTAGTGAAATCTCATTGTGAAGGTGAGGATTTTTTAATTATGCTTTATATATGAAATTGCATACAAGTCACTTCTTAAAACACTTGTTAATTCAAGTCTATTGGCTCATTTGAAAGCCTTAGATCAATGAAGACACACTATAGGATGTAGGCCAACGGCCGTACCGTGCTGAAAACACCGGTTCTCGTTAGATCACCGAAGTCAGGCAGCATCGGGCGCGGTTAGTACTTGTGTGGGTGACCACCTGGGAATACCGCGTGCTGTTGGCACATTTCGGGCGCGGTAGCCCGGTGGTTTGCGTGCTGGATTTGCACGCTGCCACAACTGCCGCCGTGTTCATGCGGAGTACGATCACGTTAAACATGTGGGTCCGTATGTCCTTCCGAGAGGTTGGTGGTAGGGGAAGGAGGGTACCGTCCCTGCGGATGCCTCCCCCACTGGGTTCCAGTCTAAATTGGGTGGCACTTCCTGGCCGTCCAAACAGTTACCTTACACCTCTCTGGTAGGTCGGACGGTCTCGGTCTCAATAACAACAACAACAGTAAAGGATGTGACCTATTCAGTAAATATGTGATTGCACATTGTAAAAAACCTAGATTTCTGGTGGTTACGCCATCATGAAAACATCACAAAGTTTTGTGAAGTTCAAAGAAGACGCTAAACTTCGTTAAGGCGTCAGCACATTCCTAACGGCATTGGCATACCCATCTCATAGGCAATGACACTTACTCACTCATCGTGAACTTTTATAAGAACCTCTACTTGACGTATTCCAAAACTCATTTCATGTTAACATGGGTACAAGCCCATAAAATAGTTCACTCCCCGCCCCTAGCAAAAGGAATATATTCACAAAGTAAAGAAGAGAGAATACTGTAGCTTCTCTCTCACAGGAAACAGAGATGCACTGGGGGGGGGGGGGGTGATGTGGAACACAGTTAAAGCCCCATAGCGAGATGACCTGAGGTTTTACGCCTGTAAATCGCCATGGAACTGACTATCTAATATACCAGCGAAACCAATTCCGAGGGAGCAGGCGGGCAGGTCCAGCAAGGAAGTCGACCCGGACAATACAATGGGAATACAAAACCGAGTCCGGTTATCCACCATATGGTGGAAAAGCTCCTGCAAGAGCTAAGAGGAGTATAGGTTTACATTTAATTTTACATTTTATAGATTCAACAATAGGAGGGGAGTGAACGAAAGTAAAAATCACTTTTAAGACTTTTACTTGTTTATGCACTATAGGCACTGCATTTGGATCACTCATTGAGATTAATCATAATCTCCAATTCACATTTCACAAACTATTTAAGTTGTTGGCTTGTAACAATGGTTTAAGATTGTGAAACACATTCCAGACATTGGCACTCAGTGATAATAAACACACAATGAAGGTTAAGAAAGCACATGGTGATGGTTCACAGAGGTGATAGATGAAAGCACTAGGTGTAGGTATAACATTTTGTAGACACTACCACTTTAGCTTGAAATTGCACAGTTATAGAAATCACTCTGTTGATGCACAATTGACACATATGATGAAGAATGATGCATGATAGTTTATGCACTATAGACATTGCATCTCAATCACTCATTGAGAAAGATCATGGATCTCTAAATCACTTATCACAAACTATTTAAGTTGTTGGCTTGTCACAATGATGTGAGATGTGAACACACAATACAGACATTGGCGCTCACAGTGATAATAAACACACTGTGATGGTGAATACTCTTATTCATTAGGTTTGTGAAGAAGCAATAAGGACCTTCATGATAATTGTAAATTGACAATAGACTTTGGCACACTCAATGTTAGTGAACACTCAGTGATGGTAAGAAAGCACGAGATGTATATGTTATACAGCACAATCAGGACATTGTCTCACACAATGTTAGTGAACACACAGTGATGGTAGAAAGAACAATGATGAAATGCTGAACTGTTGGTAGAAAGAACATGATGGAGTGCACATGGTTCACAGCACATGATACACAGTGATGGTAAGAAAGCTTTAACACAGCACATAGTGAAGGCACATGGTACACAGACTTGGTACACAGTGAAGGTAAGAAAGCTTTCAATGATGCTAAAGCTCTCAGGAAAAGTGATTTCGATGATGACACAAATATGGTTTAGGCATTCGATGAAGACACAAATATGGCTTAGGCATTCACAGTATAGTTAGTGAAATCTCATTGTGAAGGTGAGGATTTTTTAATTATGCTTTATATATGAAATTGCATACAAGTCACTTCTTAAAACACTTGTTAATTCAAGTCTATTGGCTCATTTGAAAGCCTTAGATCAATGAAGACACACTATAGGATGTAGGCCAACGGCCGTACCGTGCTGAAAACACCGGTTCTCGTTAGATCACCGAAGTCAGGCAGCATCGGGCGCGGTTAGTACTTGTGTGGGTGACCACCTGGGAATACCGCGTGCTGTTGGCACATTTCGGGCGCGGTAGCCCGGTGGTTTGCGTGCTGGATTTGCACGCTGCCACAACTGCCGCCGTGTTCATGCGGAGTACGATCACGTTAAACATGTCGGTCCGTATGTCCTTCCGAGAGGTTGGTGGTAGGGGAAGGAGGGTACCGTCCCTGCGGATGCCTCCCCCACTGGGTTCCAGTCTAAATTGGGTGGCACTTCCTGGCCGTCCAAACAGTTACCTTACACCTCTCTGGTAGGTCGGACGGTCTCGGTCTCAATAACAACAACAACAGTATAGGATGTGACCTATTCAGTAAATATGTGATTGCACATTGTAAAAAACCTAGATTTCTGGTGGTTACGCCAGAAATCTAGGTAATTAATAACGCCAGGGTTAATCTAGGTAATTAATTACGCCAGAATCTGGTGTAAAAAACCTAGATTTCTGGTGGTTACGCCATCATGAAAACATCACAAAGTTTTGTGAAGTTCAAAGAAGACGCTAAACTTCGTTAAGGCGTCAGCACATTCCTAACGGCATTGGCATACCCATCTCATAGGCAATGACACTTACTCACTCATCGTGAACTTTTATAAGAACCTCTACTTGACGTATTCCAAAACTCATTTCATGTTAACATGGGTACAAGCCCATAAAATAGTTCACTCCCCGCCCCTAGCAAAAGGAATATATTCACAAAGTAAAGAAGAGAGAATACTGTAGCTTCTCTCTCACAGGAAACAGAGATGCACTGGGGGGGGGGGGGGTGATGTGGAACACAGTTAAAGCCCCATAGCGAGATGACCTGAGGTTTTACGCCTGTAAATCGCCATGGAACTGACTATCTAATATACCAGCGAAACCAATTCCGAGGGAGCAGGCGGGCAGGTCCAGCAAGGAAGTCGACCCGGACAATACAATGGGAATACAAAACCGAGTCCGGTTATCCACCATATGGTGGAAAAGCTCCTGCAAGAGCTAAGAGGAGTATAGGTTTACATTTAATTTTACATTTTATAGATTCAACAATAGGAGGGGAGTGAACGAAAGTAAAAATCACTTTTAAGACTTTTACTTGTTTATGCACTATAGGCACTGCATTTGGATCACTCATTGAGATTAATCATAATCTCCAATTCACATTTCACAAACTATTTAAGTTGTTGGCTTGTAACAATGGTTTAAGATTGTGAAACACATTCCAGACATTGGCACTCAGTGATAATAAACACACAATGAAGGTTAAGAAAGCACATGGTGATGGTTCACAGAGGTGATAGATGAAAGCACTAGGTGTAGGTATAACATTTTGTAGACACTACCACTTTAGCTTGAAATTGCACAGTTATAGAAATCACTCTGTTGATGCACAATTGACACATATGATGAAGAATGATGCATGATAGTTTATGCACTATAGACATTGCATCTCAATCACTCATTGAGAAAGATCATGGATCTCTAAATCACTTATCACAAACTATTTAAGTTGTTGGCTTGTCACAATGATGTGAGATGTGAACACACAATACAGACATTGGCGCTCACAGTGATAATAAACACACTGTGATGGTGAATACTCTTATTCATTAGGTTTGTGAAGAAGCAATAAGGACCTTCATGATAATTGTAAATTGACAATAGACTTTGGCACACTCAATGTTAGTGAACACTCAGTGATGGTAAGAAAGCACGAGATGTATATGTTATACAGCACAATCAGGACATTGTCTCACACAATGTTAGTGAACACACAGTGATGGTAGAAAGAACAATGATGAAATGCTGAACTGTTGGTAGAAAGAACATGATGGAGTGCACATGGTTCACAGCACATGATACACAGTGATGGTAAGAAAGCTTTAACACAGCACATAGTGAAGGCACATGGTACACAGACTTGGTACACAGTGAAGGTAAGAAAGCTTTCAATGATGCTAAAGCTCTCAGGAAAAGTGATTTCGATGATGACACAAATATGGTTTAGGCATTCGATGAAGACACAAATATGGCTTAGGCATTCACAGTATAGTTAGTGAAATCTCATTGTGAAGGTGAGGATTTTTTAATTATGCTTTATATATGAAATTGCATACAAGTCACTTCTTAAAACACTTGTTAATTCAAGTCTATTGGCTCATTTGAAAGCCTTAGATCAATGAAGACACACTATAGGATGTAGGCCAACGGCCGTACCGTGCTGAAAACACCGGTTCTCGTTAGATCACCGAAGTCAGGCAGCATCGGGCGCGGTTAGTACTTGTGTGGGTGACCACCTGGGAATACCGCGTGCTGTTGGCACATTTCGGGCGCGGTAGCCCGGTGGTTTGCGTGCTGGATTTGCACGCTGCCACAACTGCCGCCGTGTTCATGCGGAGTACGATCACGTTAAACATGTCGGTCCGTATGTCCTTCCGAGAGGTTGGTGGTAGGGGAAGGAGGGTACCGTCCCTGCGGATGCCTCCCCCACTGGGTTCCAGTCTAAATTGGGTGGCACTTCCTGGCCGTCCAAACAGTTACCTTACACCTCTCTGGTAGGTCGGACGGTCTCGGTCTCAATAACAACAACAACAGTATAGGATGTGACCTATTCAGTAAATATGTGATTGCACATTGTAAAAAACCTAGATTTCTGGTGGTTACGCCAGAAATCTAGGTAATTAATAACGCCAGGGTTAATCTAGGTAATTAATTACGCCAGAATCTGGTGTAAAAAACCTAGATTTCTGGTGGTTACGCCATCATGAAAACATCACAAAGTTTTGTGAAGTTCAAAGAAGACGCTAAACTTCGTTAAGGCGTCAGCACATTCCTAACGGCATTGGCATACCCATCTCATAGGCAATGACACTTACTCACTCATCGTGAACTTTTATAAGAACCTCTACTTGACGTATTCCAAAACTCATTTCATGTTAACATGGGTACAAGCCCATAAAATAGTTCACTCCCCGCCCCTAGCAAAAGGAATATATTCACAAAGTAAAGAAGAGAGAATACTGTAGCTTCTCTCTCACAGGAAACAGAGATGCACTGGGGGGGGGGGGGATATGGAACAGAGTTAAAGCCCCATGGCGAGACAACCTGAAGTTTTACACCTGTAAATCGCCATGGAACTGACTATCTAATATACCAGCGAAACCAATTCCGAGGGAGCAGGCGGGCTGGTCCAGCAAGGAAGTCGACCCGGACAGTACAATGGGAATACAAAACCGAGTCCGATTATCCACCATATGGTGGAAAAGCTCCTGCAAGAGCTAAGAAGAGTATAAGTTTACATTAAATTTTACATGTTATAGATTCAACAATAGGAGGGGAGTGAACGAAAGTAAAAATCACTTTTAAGACTTTTACTTGTTTATGCACTATAGGCACTGCATTTGGATCACTCATTGAGATTAATCATAATCTCCAATTCACATTTCACAAACTATTTAAGTTGTTGGCTTGTAACAATGGTTTAAGATTGTGAAACACATTCCAGACATTGGCACTCAGTGATAATAAACACACAATGAAGGTTAAGAAAGCACATGGTGATGGTTCACAGAGGTGATAGATGAAAGCACTAGGTGTAGGTATGACATTTTGTAGACACTACCACTTTAGCTTGAAATTGCACAGTTATAGAAATCACTCTGTTGATGCACAATTGACACATATGATGAAGAATGATGCATGATAGTTTATGCACTATAGACATTGCATCTCAATCACTCATTGAGAAAGATCATGGATCTCCAAATCACTTATCACAAACTATTTAAGTTGTTGGCTTGTCACAATGATGTGAGATGTGAACACACAATACAGACATTGGCGCTCACAGTGATAATAAACACACTGTGATGGTGAATACTCTTATTCATTAGGTTTGTGAAGAAGCAATAAGGACCTTCATGATAATTGTAAATTGACAATAGACTTTGGCACACTCAATGTTAGTGAACACTCAGTGATGGTAAGAAAGCACGAGATGTATATGTTATACAGCACAATCAGGACATTGTCTCACACAATGTTAGTGAACACACAGTGATGGTAGAAAGAACAATGATGAAATGCTGAACTGTTGGTAGAAAGAACATGATGGAGTGCACATGGTTCACAGCACATGATACACAGTGATGGTAAGAAAGCTTTAACACAGCACATAGTGAAGGCACATGGTACACAGACTTGGTACACAGTGAAGGTAAGAAAGCTTTCAATGATGCTAAAGCTCTCAGGAAAAGTGATTTCGATGATGACACAAATATGGTTTAGGCATTCGATGAAGACACAAATATGGCTTAGGCATTCACAGTATAGTTAGTGAAATCTCATTGTGAAGGTGAGGATTTTTTAATTATGCTTTATATATGAAATTGCATACAAGTCACTTCTTAAAACACTTGTTAATTCAAGTCTATTGGCTCATTTGAAAGCCTTAGATCAATGAAGACACACTATAGGATGTAGGCCAACGGCCGTACCGTGCTGAAAACACCGGTTCTCGTTAGATCACCGAAGTCAGGCAGCATCGGGCGCGGTTAGTACTTGTGTGGGTGACCACCTGGGAATACCGCGTGCTGTTGGCACATTTCGGGCGCGGTAGCCCGGTGGTTTGCGTGCTGGATTTGCACGCTGCCACAACTGCCGCCGTGTTCATGCGGAGTACGATCACGTTAAACATGTGGGTCCGTATGTCCTTCCGAGAGGTTGGTGGTAGGGGAAGGAGGGTACCGTCCCTGCGGATGCCTCCCCCACTGGGTTCCAGTCTAAATTGGGTGGCACTTCCTGGCCGTCCAAACAGTTACCTTACACCTCTCTGGTAGGTCGGACGGTCTCGGTCTCAATAACAACAACAACAGTAAAGGATGTGACCTATTCAGTAAATATGTGATTGCACATTGTAAAAAACCTAGATTTCTGGTGGTTACGCCATCATGAAAACATCACAAAGTTTTGTGAAGTTCAAAGAAGACGCTAAACTTCGTTAAGGCGTCAGCACATTCCTAACGGCATTGGCATACCCATCTCAGAGGCAATGACACTTACTCACTCATCGTGAACTTTTATAAGAACCTCTACTTGACGTATTCCAAAACTCATTTCATGTTAACATGGGTACAAGCCCATAAAATAGTTCACTCCCCGCCCCTAGCAAAAGGAATATATTCACAAAGTAAAGAAGAGAGAATACTGTAGCTTCTCTCTCACAGGAAACAGAGATGCACTGGGGGTGGGGGGATATGGAACAGAGTTAAAGCCCCATGGCGAGACAACCTGAAGTTTTACGCCTGTAAATCGCCATGGAACTGACTATCTAATATACCAGCGAAACCAATTCCGAGGGAGCAGGCGGGCTGGTCCAGCAAGGAAGTCGACCCGGACAGTACAATGGGAATACAAAACCGAGTCCGATTATCCACCATATGGTGGAAAAGCTCCTGCAAGAGCTAAGAAGAGTATAGGTTATGTTGTGACACGTCACAACACTTTATTTTATTATTCCAAATTAACATTTTTTTTTATAAATCATTGAATATTTTATTTTACTTAATTTATTATTCCAAATTATTCTATTCAAAATTGCTTTTATTTTATATACTCATTAATAGACCAATTGATTCTTTTATTAAATTAAATTATACGTGCTGCTATCAGTTCAGGTTTTTATTCGTACAGTGTACGCCCTTTTTAAAAATGACTTGATACGCGCCCACCTTTTCAATTGGTAGATCTCGTTTCAGGCGAGACACGGAAACTTGTTTTCTTCTGTCTCACTTGACCTCTCTGGTTGAACAGAAGTTTGGTTTATCTGGCATGGCAACGGTGTGTGTGGCTTCAGCCAATCACAGTGTGCCAGGTTAGGCGGGAAATTGACTCGGGTGTGAAATGCTGATGCTCGCTCTCCTCTCTCAAAAAAAATTCTGGTGACAGCAAGGTGGTGTTAATTTTTTAGGCAGGAGTGCCATGGGCACTCCTAGCTCTAATACAAGTTCTATGAAGGTATATCTTAATCTAAATGCATCTGGTTATAAATTTTAGCAATCTTTTGAACCTTTTTGACTATAATATGAGTTGTGAAATGAAATTGTTCTGCTGATGATTTTTCTATATAGCATGATAAATAATTCAAGCATCAAGTCATTTGTGTCATTCTTGAATCAACTGTAATAATTGCAAATAATAAATTTCAGTATGTTGAAGTTTGTACAAAAAGACATTATATTCTCTCAATGCTGTAATCAATAACTCTGACAATGTTGATTCTGAAAAGAATAAATTGCTAGGTGACAATAACTTGGAAATTTCAATTTTTTTTTTTTTTTCGCAAAAGTGAGAAGGTGGAATCAAGGCATGAAGAGGAAAATCATATTTTAGTGAATTTTCTATGACTGAGAAAATGATGTGGTTATTATCTTTTTTTTAATGGATCTATTATAGAAGCAGAAGAGATGGTTAAATATGTATGGTCTGTGAAGTGATAGACTACAAGGCAGATTTTATTTATGTTCGTTTCTTAAAATTTTCTCAGAAGGGAAATTTTCAACAGCTGGTGACCTTGCTCATCAACATTTTTATTAAAGGTTGATAATCTTCATATATATATTCAATTTCAAGAAAAAATGCTGTGGTTAAAGTGATTTTGACTTTAGATGATGTAACAACCTGAAATAACTAAGAAACTTGAAAACTACATTAAATTTTAATGACTGATAATTTGGTTATGACTAATAGTTACAAAATGAATAATTCTGTTCTTCGCATCATTTGATAAAGAAAATTTAAGTAAATGAATTAAAGTTACAGGTAAGAAATTTAGGCGCTCACATACAAGTATGGTTTAATATCTAAATTAACACAACGCATTGTTTTATATTCAAAATTCTATTCCCCATTATACGATCCCATTCCATTAAAATTAACTATTTAATTGATTCCCTTTCATTTTAATTGTATGTGAGTGTCCGACCCAATCAGGTGTTGAGATATGATCGTTCAATTGATTTTATTATTCTTTAATTAAGTCTTTTGAATGGTTGTATCACAACATCAGGTTCTTTTAATTTTCTTCAACATACTGAAATTTATTATTTGCAATTATTACAGTTGATTCAAGAATGACACAAATGACTTGATGCTTGAATTATTTATCATGCTATATAGAAAAATCATCATTTCAATTTTTTTTTTTTAGAATCAACATTGTCAGAGTTATTGATTACAGCATTGAGAGAATATAATGTCTTTTTGTACAAACTTCAACATACTGAAATTTATTATTATTTAAAAAAAATTTTTCATTTGGAATAATAAAATAAAGTGTTGTGACGTGTCACAACAGTTTACATTAAATTTTACATGTTATAGATTCAACAATAGGAGGGGAGTGAACGAAAGTAAAAATCACTTTTAAGACTTTTACTTGTTTATGCACTATAGGCACTGCATTTGGATCACTCATTGAGATTAATCATAATCTCCAATTCACATTTCACAAACTATTTAAGTTGTTGGCTTGTAACAATGGTTTAAGATTGTGAAACACATTCCAGACATTGGTACTCAGTGATAATAAACACACAATGAAGGTTAAGAAAGCACATGGTGATGGTTCACAGAGGTGATAGATGAAAGCACTAGGTGTAGGTATGACATTTTGTAGACACTACCACTTTAGCTTGAAATTGCACAGTTATAGAAATCACTGTGTTGATGCACAATTGACACATATGATGCAGAATGATGCATGATAGTTTATGCACTATAGACATTGCATCCCAATCACTCAATTAGAAAGATCATGGATCTCCAAATCACTTATCACAAACTATTGTTGTTGGCTTGTGACAAAGATGTAAGATGTGAAAACACAATACAGACATTGGCGCTCACAGTGATAATAAACACACAGTGATGGTGAATACTCTTATTCATTAGGTTTGTGAAGAAGCAATAAGGACCTTCATGATAATTGTAAATTGACAATAGACTTTGGCACACTAAAAGGTTGGTGAACACTCAGTGATGGTAAGAAAGCATGAGATGTATATGTTATATAGCACAATCAGGACATTGTCTCACACAATGTTAGTGAACACACAGTGATGGTAGAAAGAACAATGACGAAATGCTGAACTGTTGGTAGAAAGAACATGATGGAGTGCACATGGTTCACAGCACATGATACACAGTGATCTTAAGAAAGCTTTAACACAGCACATAGTGAAGGCACATGGTACACAGACTTGGTACACAGTGAAGGTAAGAAAGCTTTCAATGACGGAAAATTTCTCAGGAAAAGTGATTTCGATGATGACACAAATATGGTTTAGGCATTCGATGAAGACACAAATATGGCATAGGCATTCACAGTATAGTTAGTGAAATCTCATTGTGAAGGTGAGGATTTTTTAATTATGCTTTATATATGAAATTGCATACAAGTCACTTCTTAAAACACTTGTTAATTCAAGTCTATTGGCTCATTTGAAAGCCTTAGATCAATGAAGACACACTATAGGATGTAGGCCAACGGCCGTACCGTGCTGAAAACACCGGTTCTCGTTAGATCACCGAAGTCAGGCAGCATCGGGCGCGGTTAGTACTTGTGTGGGTGACCACCTGGGAATATCGCGTGCTGTTGGCACATTTCGGGCGCGGTAGCCCGGTGGTTTGCGTGCTGGATTTGCACGCTGCCACAACTGCCGCCGTGTTCATGCGGAGTACGATCACGTTAAACATGTGGGTCCGTATGTCCTTCCGAGAGGTTGGTGGTAGGGGAAGGAGGGTACCGTCCCTGCGGATGCCTCCCCCACTGGGTTCCAGTCTAAATTGGGTGGCACTTCCTGGCCGTCCAAACAGTTACCTTACACCTCTCTGGTAGGTCGGACGGTCTCGGTCTCAATAACAACAACAACAGTATAGGATGTGACCTATTCAGTAAATATGTGATTGCACATTGTAAAAAACCTAGATTTCTGGTGGTTACGCCATCATGAAAACATCACAAAGTTTTGTGAAGTTCAAAGAAGACGCTAAATTTCGTTAAGGCGTCAGCACATTCCTAACGGCATTGGCATACCCATCTCATAGGCAATGACACTTACTCATCGTGAACTTTTATAAGAACCGCTACTTGACGTATTCCAAAACTCATTTCATGTTAACATGGGTACAAGCCCATAAAATAGTTCACTCCCCGCCCCTAGCAAAAGGAATATATTCACAAAGTAAAGAAGAGAGAATACTGTAGCTTCTCTCTCACAGGAAACAGAGATGCACTGGGGGGGGGGGATATGGAACAGAGTTAAAGCCCCATGGCGAGACAACCTGAAGTTTTACACCTGTAAATCGCCATGGAACTGACTATCTAATATACCAGCGAAACCAATTCCGAGGGAGCAGGCGGGCAGGTCCAGCAAGGAAGTCGACCCGGACAGTACAATGGGAATACAAAACCGAGTCCGGTTATCTACCATATGGTGGAAAAGCTCCTGCAAGAGCTAAGAAGAGTATAGGTTTACATTTAATTTTACATTTTATAGATTCAACAATAGGAGGGGAGTGAACGAAAGTAAAAATCACTTTTAAGACTTTTACTTGTTTATGCACTATAGGCACTGCATTTGGATCACTCATTGAGATTAATCATAATCTCCAATTCACATTTCACAAACTATTTAAGTTGTTGGCTTGTAACAATGGTTTAAGATTGTGAAACACAGTCCAGACATTGGCACTCAGTGATAATAAACACACAATGAAGGTTAAGAAAGCACATGGTGATGGTTCACAGAGGTGATAGATGAAAGCACTAGGTGTAGGTATGACATTTTGTAGACACTACCACTTTAGCTTGAAATTGCACAGTTATAGAAATCACTCTGTTGATGCACAATTGACACATATGATGAAGAATGATGCATGATAGTTTATGCACTATAGACATTGCATCTCAATCACTCATTGAGAAAGATCATGGATCTCCAAATCACTTATCACAAACTATTTAAGTTGTTGGCTTGTCACAATGATGTGAGATGTGAACACACAATACAGACATTGGCGCTCACAGTGATAATAAACACACTGTGATGGTGAATACTCTTATTCATTAGGTTTGTGAAGAAGCAATAAGGACCTTCATGATAATTGTAAATTGACAATAGACTTTGGCACACTCAATGTTAGTGAACACTCAGTGATGGTAAGAAAGCACGAGATGTATATGTTATACAGCACAATCAGGACATTGTCTCACACAATGTTAGTGAACACACAGTGATGGTAGAAAGAACAATGATGAAATGCTGAACTGTTGGTAGAAAGAACATGATGGAGTGCACATGGTTCACAGCACATGATACACAGTGATGGTAAGAAAGCTTTAACACAGCACATAGTGAAGGCACATGGTACACAGACTTTGTACACAGTGAAGGTAAGAAAGCTTTCAATGATGCTAAAGCTCTCAGGAAAAGTGATTTCGATGATGACACAAATATGGTTTAGGCATTCGATGAAGACACAAATATGGCTTAGGCATTCACAGTATAGTTAGTGAAATCTCATTGTGAAGGTGAGGATTTTTTAATTATGCTTTATATATGAAATTGCATACAAGTCACTTCTTAAAACACTTGTTAATTCAAGTCTATTGGCTCATTTGAAAGCCTTAGATCAATGAAGACACACTATAGGATGTAGGCCAACGGCCGTACCGTGCTGAAAACACCGGTTCTCGTTAGATCACCGAAGTCAGGCAGCATCGGGCGCGGTTAGTACTTGTGTGGGTGACCACCTGGGAATACCGCGTGCTGTTGGCACATTTCGGGCGCGGTAGCCCGGTGGTTTGCGTGCTGGATTTGCACGCTGCCACAACTGCCGCCGTGTTCATGCGGAGTACGATCACGTTAAACATGTGGGTCCGTATGTCCTTCCGAGAGGTTGGTGGTAGGGGAAGGAGGGTACCGTCCCTGCGGATGCCTCCCCCACTGGGTTCCAGTCTAAATTGGGTGGCACTTCCTGGCCGTCCAAACAGTTACCTTACACCTCTCTGGTAGGTCGGACGGTCTCGGTCTCAATAACAACAACAACAGTAAAGGATGTGACCTATTCAGTAAATATGTGATTGCACATTGTAAAAAACCTAGATTTCTGGTGGTTACGCCATCATGAAAACATCACAAAGTTTTGTGAAGTTCAAAGAAGACGCTAAACTTCGTTAAGGCGTCAGCACATTCCTAACGGCATTGGCATACCCATCTCATAGGCAATGACACTTACTCACTCATCGTGAACTTTTATAAGAACCTCTACTTGACGTATTCCAAAACTCATTTCATGTTAACATGGGTACAAGCCCATAAAATAGTTCACTCCCCGCCCCTAGCAAAAGGAATATATTCACAAAGTAAAGAAGAGAGAATACTGTAGCTTCTCTCTCACAGGAAACAGAGATGCACTGGGGGGGGGGGGGTGATGTGGAACACAGTTAAAGCCCCATAGCGAGATGACCTGAGGTTTTACGCCTGTAAATCGCCATGGAACTGACTATCTAATATACCAGCGAAACCAATTCCGAGGGAGCAGGCGGGCAGGTCCAGCAAGGAAGTCGACCCGGACAATACAATGGGAATACAAAACCGAGTCCGGTTATCCACCATATGGTGGAAAAGCTCCTGCAAGAGCTAAGAGGAGTATAGGTTTACATTTAATTTTACATTTTATAGATTCAACAATAGGAGGGGAGTGAACGAAAGTAAAAATCACTTTTAAGACTTTTACTTGTTTATGCACTATAGGCACTGCATTTGGATCACTCATTGAGATTAATCATAATCTCCAATTCACATTTCACAAACTATTTAAGTTGTTGGCTTGTAACAATGGTTTAAGATTGTGAAACACATTCCAGACATTGGCACTCAGTGATAATAAACACACAATGAAGGTTAAGAAAGCACATGGTGATGGTTCACAGAGGTGATAGATGAAAGCACTAGGTGTAGGTATAACATTTTGTAGACACTACCACTTTAGCTTGAAATTGCACAGTTATAGAAATCACTCTGTTGATGCACAATTGACACATATGATGAAGAATGATGCATGATAGTTTATGCACTATAGACATTGCATCTCAATCACTCATTGAGAAAGATCATGGATCTCTAAATCACTTATCACAAACTATTTAAGTTGTTGGCTTGTCACAATGATGTGAGATGTGAACACACAATACAGACATTGGCGCTCACAGTGATAATAAACACACTGTGATGGTGAATACTCTTATTCATTAGGTTTGTGAAGAAGCAATAAGGACCTTCATGATAATTGTAAATTGACAATAGACTTTGGCACACTCAATGTTAGTGAACACTCAGTGATGGTAAGAAAGCACGAGATGTATATGTTATACAGCACAATCAGGACATTGTCTCACACAATGTTAGTGAACACACAGTAATGGTAGAAAGAACAATGATGAAATGCTGAACTGTTGGTAGAAAGAACATGATGGAGTGCACATGGTTCACAGCACATGATACACAGTGATGGTAAGAAAGCTTTAACACAGCACATAGTGAAGGCACATGGTACACAGACTTGGTACACAGTGAAGGTAAGAAAGCTTTCAATGATGCTAAAGCTCTCAGGAAAAGTGATTTCGATGATGACACAAATATGGTTTAGGCATTCGATGAAGACACAAATATGGCTTAGGCATTCACAGTATAGTTAGTGAAATCTCATTGTGAAGGTGAGGATTTTTTAATTATGCTTTATATATGAAATTGCATACAAGTCACTTCTTAAAACACTTGTTAATTCAAGTCTATTGGCTCATTTGAAAGCCTTAGATCAATGAAGACACACTATAGGATGTAGGCCAACGGCCGTACCGTGCTGAAAACACCGGTTCTCGTTAGATCACCGAAGTCAGGCAGCATCGGGCGCGGTTAGTACTTGTGTGGGTGACCACCTGGGAATACCGCGTGCTGTTGGCACATTTCGGGCGCGGTAGCCCGGTGGTTTGCGTGCTGGATTTGCACGCTGCCACAACTGCCGCCGTGTTCATGCGGAGTACGATCACGTTAAACATGTCGGTCCGTATGTCCTTCCGAGAGGTTGGTGGTAGGGGAAGGAGGGTACCGTCCCTGCGGATGCCTCCCCCACTGGGTTCCAGTCTAAATTGGGTGGCACTTCCTGGCCGTCCAAACAGTTACCTTACACCTCTCTGGTAGGTCGGACGGTCTCGGTCTCAATAACAACAACAACAGTATAGGATGTGACCTATTCAGTAAATATGTGATTGCACATTGTAAAAAACCTAGATTTCTGGTGGTTACGCCAGAAATCTAGGTAATTAATAACGCCAGGGTTAATCTAGGTAATTAATTACGCCAGAATCTGGTGTAAAAAACCTAGATTTCTGGTGGTTACGCCATCATGAAAACATCACAAAGTTTTGTGAAGTTCAAAGAAGACGCTAAACTTCGTTAAGGCGTCAGCACATTCCTAACGGCATTGGCATACCCATCTCATAGGCAATGACACTTACTCACTCATCGTGAACTTTTATAAGAACCTCTACTTGACGTATTCCAAAACTCATTTCATGTTAACATGGGTACAAGCCCATAAAATAGTTCACTCCCCGCCCCTAGCAAAAGGAATATATTCACAAAGTAAAGAAGAGAGAATACTGTAGCTTCTCTCTCACAGGAAACAGAGATGCACTGGGGGGGGGGGGTGATGTGGAACACAGTTAAAGCCCCATAGCGAGATGACCTGAGGTTTTACGCCTGTAAATCGCCATGGAACTGACTATCTAATATACCAGCGAAACCAATTCCGAGGGAGCAGGCGGGCAGGTCCAGCAAGGAAGTCGACCCGGACAATACAATGGGAATACAAAACCGAGTCCGGTTATCCACCATATGGTGGAAAAGCTCCTGCAAGAGCTAAGAGGAGTATAGGTTTACATTTAATTTTACATTTTATAGATTCAACAATAGGAGGGGAGTGAACGAAAGTAAAAATCACTTTTAAGACTTTTACTTGTTTATGCACTATAGGCACTGCATTTGGATCACTCATTGAGATTAATCATAATCTCCAATTCACATTTCACAAACTATTTAAGTTGTTGGCTTGTAACAATGGTTTAAGATTGTGAAACACATTCCAGACATTGGCACTCAGTGATAATAAACACACAATGAAGGTTAAGAAAGCACATGGTGATGGTTCACAGAGGTGATAGATGAAAGCACTAGGTGTAGGTATAACATTTTGTAGACACTACCACTTTAGCTTGAAATTGCACAGTTATAGAAATCACTCTGTTGATGCACAATTGACACATATGATGAAGAATGATGCATGATAGTTTATGCACTATAGACATTGCATCTCAATCACTCATTGAGAAAGATCATGGATCTCTAAATCACTTATCACAAACTATTTAAGTTGTTGGCTTGTCACAATGATGTGAGATGTGAACACACAATACAGACATTGGCGCTCACAGTGATAATAAACACACTGTGATGGTGAATACTCTTATTCATTAGGTTTGTGAAGAAGCAATAAGGACCTTCATGATAATTGTAAATTGACAATAGACTTTGGCACACTCAATGTTAGTGAACACTCAGTGATGGTAAGAAAGCACGAGATGTATATGTTATACAGCACAATCAGGACATTGTCTCACACAATGTTAGTGAACACACAGTGATGGTAGAAAGAACAATGATGAAATGCTGAACTGTTGGTAGAAAGAACATGATGGAGTGCACATGGTTCACAGCACATGATACACAGTGATGGTAAGAAAGCTTTAACACAGCACATAGTGAAGGCACATGGTACACAGACTTGGTACACAGTGAAGGTAAGAAAGCTTTCAATGATGCTAAAGCTCTCAGGAAAAGTGATTTCGATGATGACACAAATATGGTTTAGGCATTCGATGAAGACACAAATATGGCTTAGGCATTCACAGTATAGTTAGTGAAATCTCATTGTGAAGGTGAGGATTTTTTAATTATGCTTTATATATGAAATTGCATACAAGTCACTTCTTAAAACACTTGTTAATTCAAGTCTATTGGCTCATTTGAAAGCCTTAGATCAATGAAGACACACTATAGGATGTAGGCCAACGGCCGTACCGTGCTGAAAACACCGGTTCTCGTTAGATCACCGAAGTCAGGCAGCATCGGGCGCGGTTAGTACTTGTGTGGGTGACCACCTGGGAATACCGCGTGCTGTTGGCACATTTCGGGCGCGGTAGCCCGGTGGTTTGCGTGCTGGATTTGCACGCTGCCACAACTGCCGCCGTGTTCATGCGGAGTACGATCACGTTAAACATGTCGGTCCGTATGTCCTTCCGAGAGGTTGGTGGTAGGGGAAGGAGGGTACCGTCCCTGCGGATGCCTCCCCCACTGGGTTCCAGTCTAAATTGGGTGGCACTTCCTGGCCGTCCAAACAGTTACCTTACACCTCTCTGGTAGGTCGGACGGTCTCGGTCTCAATAACAACAACAACAGTATAGGATGTGACCTATTCAGTAAATATGTGATTGCACATTGTAAAAAACCTAGATTTCTGGTGGTTACGCCAGAAATCTAGGTAATTAATAACGCCAGGGTTAATCTAGGTAATTAATTACGCCAGAATCTGGTGTAAAAAACCTAGATTTCTGGTGGTTACGCCATCATGAAAACATCACAAAGTTTTGTGAAGTTCAAAGAAGACGCTAAACTTCGTTAAGGCGTCAGCACATTCCTAACGGCATTGGCATACCCATCTCATAGGCAATGACACTTACTCACTCATCGTGAACTTTTATAAGAACCTCTACTTGACGTATTCCAAAACTCATTTCATGTTAACATGGGTACAAGCCCATAAAATAGTTCACTCCCCGCCCCTAGCAAAAGGAATATATTCACAAAGTAAAGAAGAGAGAATACTGTAGCTTCTCTCTCACAGGAAACAGAGATGCACTGGGGGGGGGGGGATATGGAACAGAGTTAAAGCCCCATGGCGAGACAACCTGAAGTTTTACACCTGTAAATCGCCATGGAACTGACTATCTAATATACCAGCGAAACCAATTCCGAGGGAGCAGGCGGGCTGGTCCAGCAAGGAAGTCGACCTGGACAGTACAATGGGAATACAAAACCGAGTCCGATTATCCACCATATGGTGGAAAAGCTCCTGCAAGAGCTAAGAAGAGTATAAGTTTACATTAAATTTTACATGTTATAGATTCAACAATAGGAGGGGAGTGAACGAAAGTAAAAATCACTTTTAAGACTTTTACTTGTTTATGCACTATAGGCACTGCATTTGGATCACTCATTGAGATTAATCATAATCTCCAATTCACATTTCACAAACTATTTAAGTTGTTGGCTTGTAACAATGGTTTAAGATTGTGAAACACATTCCAGACATTGGCACTCAGTGATAATAAACACACAATGAAGGTTAAGAAAGCACATGGTGATGGTTCACAGAGGTGATAGATGAAAGCACTAGGTGTAGGTATGACATTTTGTACACAATACTACCACTTTAGCTTGAAATTGCACAGTTATAGAAATCACTCTGTTGATGCACAATTGACACATATGATGAAGAATGATGCATGATAGTTTATGCACTATAGACATTGCATCTCAATCACTCATTGAGAAAGATCATGGATCTCCAAATCACTTATCACAAACTATTTAAGTTGTTGGCTTGTCACAATGATGTGAGATGTGAACACACAATACAGACATTGGCGCTCACAGTGATAATAAACACACTGTGATGGTGAATACTCTTATTCATTAGGTTTGTGAAGAAGCAATAAGGACCTTCATGATAATTGTAAATTGACAATAGACTTTGGCACACTCAATGTTAGTGAACACTCAGTGATGGTAAGAAAGCACGAGATGTATATGTTATACAGCACAATCAGGACATTGTCTCACACAATGTTAGTGAACACACAGTGATGGTAGAAAGAACAATGATGAAATGCTGAACTGTTGGTAGAAAGAACATGATGGAGTGCACATGGTTCACAGCACATGATACACAGTGATGGTAAGAAAGCTTTAACACAGCACATAGTGAAGGCACATGGTACACAGACTTGGTACACAGTGAAGGTAAGAAAGCTTTCAATGATGCTAAAGCTCTCAGGAAAAGTGATTTCGATGATGACACAAATATGGTTTAGGCATTCGATGAAGACACAAATATGGCTTAGGCATTCACAGTATAGTTAGTGAAATCTCATTGTGAAGGTGAGGATTTTTTAATTATGCTTTATATATGAAATTGCATACAAGTCACTTCTTAAAACACTTGTTAATTCAAGTCTATTGGCTCATTTGAAAGCCTTAGATCAATGAAGACACACTATAGGATGTAGGCCAACGGCCGTACCGTGCTGAAAACACCGGTTCTCGTTAGATCACCGAAGTCAGGCAGCATCGGGCGCGGTTAGTACTTGTGTGGGTGACCACCTGGGAATACCGCGTGCTGTTGGCACATTTCGGGCGCGGTAGCCCGGTGGTTTGCGTGCTGGATTTGCACGCTGCCACAACTGCCGCCGTGTTCATGCGGAGTACGATCACGTTAAACATGTGGGTCCGTATGTCCTTCCGAGAGGTTGGTGGTAGGGGAAGGAGGGTACCGTCCCTGCGGATGCCTCCCCCACTGGGTTCCAGTCTAAATTGGGTGGCACTTCCTGGCCGTCCAAACAGTTACCTTACACCTCTCTGGTAGGTCGGACGGTCTCGGTCTCAATAACAACAACAACAGTAAAGGATGTGACCTATTCAGTAAATATGTGATTGCACATTGTAAAAAACCTAGATTTCTGGTGGTTACGCCATCATGAAAACATCACAAAGTTTTGTGAAGTTCAAAGAAGACGCTAAACTTCGTTAAGGCGTCAGCACATTCCTAACGGCATTGGCATACCCATCTCAGAGGCAATGACACTTACTCACTCATCGTGAACTTTTATAAGAACCTCTACTTGACGTATTCCAAAACTCATTTCATGTTAACATGGGTACAAGCCCATAAAATAGTTCACTCCCCGCCCCTAGCAAAAGGAATATATTCACAAAGTAAAGAAGAGAGAATACTGTAGCTTCTCTCTCACAGGAAACAGAGATGCACTGGGGGTGGGGGGATATGGAACAGAGTTAAAGCCCCATGGCGAGACAACCTGAAGTTTTACGCCTGTAAATCGCCATGGAACTGACTATCTAATATACCAGCGAAACCAATTCCGAGGGAGCAGGCGGGCTGGTCCAGCAAGGAAGTCGACCCGGACAGTACAATGGGAATACAAAACCGAGTCCGATTATCCACCATATGGTGGAAAAGCTCCTGCAAGAGCTAAGAAGAGTATAGGTTATGTTGTGACACGTCACAACACTTTATTTTATTATTCCAAATTAACATTTTTTTTTATAAATCATTGAATATTTTATTTTACTTAATTTATTATTCCAAATTATTCTATTCAAAATTGCTTTTATTTTATATACTCATTAATAGACCAATTGATTCTTTTATTAAATTAAATTATACGTGCTGCTATCAGTTCAGGTTTTTATTCGTACAGTGTACGCCCTTTTTAAAAATGACTTGATACGCGCACACCTTTTCAATTGGTAGATCTCGTTTCAGGCGAGACACGGAAACTTGTTTTCTTCTGTCTCACTTGACCTCTCTGGTTGAACAGAAGTTTGGTTTATCTGGCATGGCAACGGTGTGTGTGGCTTCAGCCAATCACAGTGTGCCAGGTTAGGCGGGAAATTGACTCGGGTGTGAAATGCTGATGCTCGCTCTCCTCTCTCAAAAAAAATTCTGGTGACAGCAAGGTGGTGTTAATTTTTTAGGCAGGAGTGCCATGGGCACTCCTAGCTCTAATACAAGTTCTATGAAGGTATATCTTAATCTAAATGCATCTGGTTATAAATTTTAGCAATCTTTTGAACCTTTTTGACTATAATATGAGTTGTGAAATGAAATTGTTCTGCTGATGATTTTTCTATATAGCATGATAAATAATTCAAGCATCAAGTCATTTGTGTCATTCTTGAATCAACTGTAATAATTGCAAATAATAAATTTCAGTATGTTGAAGTTTGTACAAAAAGACATTATATTCTCTCAATGCTGTAATCAATAACTCTGACAATGTTGATTCTGAAAAGAATAAATTGCTAGGTGACAATAACTTGGAAATTTCAATTTTTTTTTTTTTTTCGCAAAAGTGAGAAGGTGGAATCAAGGCATGAAGAGGAAAATCATATTTTAGTGAATTTTCTATGACTGAGAAAATGATGTGGTTATTATCTTTTTTTTAATGGATCTATTATAGAAGCAGAAGAGATGGTTAAATATGTATGGTCTGTGAAGTGATAGACTACAAGGCAGATTTTATTTATGTTCGTTTCTTAAAATTTTCTCAGAAGGGAAATTTTCAACAGCTGGTGACCTTGCTCATCAACATTTTTATTAAAGGTTGATAATCTTCATATATATATTCAATTTCAAGAAAAAATGCTGTGGTTAAAGTGATTTTGACTTTAGATGATGTAACAACCTGAAATAACTAAGAAACTTGAAAACTACATTAAATTTTAATGACTGATAATTTGGTTATGACTAATAGTTACAAAATGAATAATTCTGTTCTTCGCATCATTTGATAAAGAAAATTTAAGTAAATGAATTAAAGTTACAGGTAAGAAATTTAGGCGCTCACATACAAGTATGGTTTAATATCTAAATTAACACAACGCATTGTTTTATATTCAAAATTCTATTCCCCATTATACGATCCCATTCCATTAAAATTAACTATTTAATTGATTCCCTTTCATTTTAATTGTATGTGAGTGTCCGACCCAATCAGGTGTTGAGATATGATCGTTCAATTGATTTTATTATTCTTTAATTAAGTCTTTTGAATGGTTGTATCACAACATCAGGTTCTTTTAATTTTCTTCAACATACTGAAATTTATTATTTGCAATTATTACAGTTGATTCAAGAATGACACAAATGACTTGATGCTTGAATTATTTATCATGCTATATAGAAAAATCATCATTTCAATTTTTTTTTTTTAGAATCAACATTGTCAGAGTTATTGATTACAGCATTGAGAGAATATAATGTCTTTTTGTACAAACTTCAACATACTGAAATTTATTATTATTTAAAAAAAATTTTTCATTTGGAATAATAAAATAAAGTGTTGTGACGTGTCACAACAGTTTACATTAAATTTTACATGTTATAGATTCAACAATAGGAGGGGAGTGAACGAAAGTAAAAATCACTTTTAAGACTTTTACTTGTTTATGCACTATAGGCACTGCATTTGGATCACTCATTGAGATTAATCATAATCTCCAATTCACATTTCACAAACTATTTAAGTTGTTGGCTTGTAACAATGGTTTAAGATTGTGAAACACATTCCAGACATTGGTACTCAGTGATAATAAACACACAATGAAGGTTAAGAAAGCACATGGTGATGGTTCACAGAGGTGATAGATGAAAGCACTAGGTGTAGGTATGACATTTTGTAGACACTACCACTTTAGCTTGAAATTGCACAGTTATAGAAATCACTGTGTTGATGCACAATTGACACATATGATGCAGAATGATGCATGATAGTTTATGCACTATAGACATTGCATCCCAATCACTCAATTAGAAAGATCATGGATCTCCAAATCACTTATCACAAACTATTGTTGTTGGCTTGTGACAAAGATGTAAGATGTGAAAACACAATACAGACATTGGCGCTCACAGTGATAATAAACACACAGTGATGGTGAATACTCTTATTCATTAGGTTTGTGAAGAAGCAATAAGGACCTTCATGATAATTGTAAATTGACAATAGACTTTGGCACACTAAAAGGTTGGTGAACACTCAGTGATGGTAAGAAAGCATGAGATGTATATGTTATATAGCACAATCAGGACATTGTCTCACACAATGTTAGTGAACACACAGTGATGGTAGAAAGAACAATGACGAAATGCTGAACTGTTGGTAGAAAGAACATGATGGAGTGCACATGGTTCACAGCACATGATACACAGTGATCTTAAGAAAGCTTTAACACAGCACATAGTGAAGGCACATGGTACACAGACTTGGTACACAGTGAAGGTAAGAAAGCTTTCAATGACGGAAAATTTCTCAGGAAAAGTGATTTCGATGATGACACAAATATGGTTTAGGCATTCGATGAAGACACAAATATGGCATAGGCATTCACAGTATAGTTAGTGAAATCTCATTGTGAAGGTGAGGATTTTTTAATTATGCTTTATATATGAAATTGCATACAAGTCACTTCTTAAAACACTTGTTAATTCAAGTCTATTGGCTCATTTGAAAGCCTTAGATCAATGAAGACACACTATAGGATGTAGGCCAACGGCCGTACCGTGCTGAAAACACCGGTTCTCGTTAGATCACCGAAGTCAGGCAGCATCGGGCGCGGTTAGTACTTGTGTGGGTGACCACCTGGGAATATCGCGTGCTGTTGGCACATTTCGGGCGCGGTAGCCCGGTGGTTTGCGTGCTGGATTTGCACGCTGCCACAACTGCCGCCGTGTTCATGCGGAGTACGATCACGTTAAACATGTGGGTCCGTATGTCCTTCCGAGAGGTTGGTGGTAGGGGAAGGAGGGTACCGTCCCTGCGGATGCCTCCCCCACTGGGTTCCAGTCTAAATTGGGTGGCACTTCCTGGCCGTCCAAACAGTTACCTTACCCCTCTCTGGTAGGTCGGACGGTCTCGGTCTCAATAACAACAACAACAGTATAGGATGTGACCTATTCAGTAAATATGTGATTGCACATTGTAAAAAACCTAGATTTCTGGTGGTTACGCCATCATGAAAACATCACAAAGTTTTGTGAAGTTCAAAGAAGACCCTAAATTTCGTTAAGGCGTCAGCACATTCCTAACGGCATTGGCATACCCATCTCATAGGCAATGACACTTACTCATCGTGAACTTTTATAAGAACCGCTACTTGACGTATTCCAAAACTCATTTCATGTTAACATGGGTACAAGCCCATAAAATAGTTCACTCCCCGCCCCTAGCAAAAGGAATATATTCACAAAGTAAAGAAGAGAGAATACTGTAGCTTCTCTCTCACAGGAAACAGAGATGCACTGGGGGGGGGGGGATATGGAACAGAGTTAAAGCCCCATGGCGAGACAACCTGAAGTTTTACACCTGTAAATCGCCATGGAACTGACTATCTAATATACCAGCGAAACCAATTCCGAGGGAGCAGGCGGGCAGGTCCAGCAAGGAAGTCGACCCGGACAGTACAATGGGAATACAAAACCGAGTCCGGTTATCTACCATATGGTGGAAAAGCTCCTGCAAGAGCTAAGAAGAGTATAGGTTTACATTTAATTTTACATTTTATAGATTCAACAATAGGAGGGGAGTGAACGAAAGTAAAAATCACTTTTAAGACTTTTACTTGTTTATGCACTATAGGCACTGCATTTGGATCACTCATTGAGATTAATCATAATCTCCAATTCACATTTCACAAACTATTTAAGTTGTTGGCTTGTAACAATGGTTTAAGATTGTGAAACACAGTCCAGACATTGGCACTCAGTGATAATAAACACACAATGAAGGTTAAGAAAGCACATGGTGATCGTTCACAGAGGTGATAGATGAAAGCACTAGGTGTAGGTATGACATTTTGTAGACACTACCACTTTAGCTTGAAATTGCACAGTTATAGAAATCACTCTGTTGATGCACAATTGACACATATGATGAAGAATGATGCATGATAGTTTATGCACTATAGACATTGCATCTCAATCACTCATTGAGAAAGATCATGGATCTCCAAATCACTTATCACAAACTATTGTTGTTGGCTTGTGACAAAGATGTAAGATGTAAAAACACAATACAGACATTGGCGCTCACAGTGATAATAAACACACAGTGATGGTGAATACTCTTATTCATTAGGTTTGTGAAGAAGCAATAAGGACCTTCATGATAATTGTAAATTGACAATAGACTTTGGCACACTCAATGTTAGTGAACACTCAGTGATGGTAAGAAAGCACGAGATGTATATGTTATACAGCACAATCAGGACATTGTCTCACACAATGTTAGTGAACACACAGTGATGGTAGAAAGAACAATGACGAAATGCTGAACTGTTGGTAGAAAGACCATGATGGAGTGCACATGGTTCACAGCACATGATACACAGTGATGGTAAGAAAGCTTTAACACAGCACATAGTGAAGGCACATGGTACACAGACTTGGTACACAGTGAAGGTAAGAAAGCTTTCAATGATGCTAAAGCTCTCAGGAAAAGTGATTTCGATGATGACACAAATATGGTTTAGGCATTCGATGAAGACACAAATATGGCTTAGGCATTCACAGTATAGTTAGTGAAATCTCATTGTGAAGGTGAGGATTTTTTAATTATGCTTTATATATGAAATTGCATACAAGTCACTTCTTAAAACACTTGTTAATTCAAGTCTATTGGCTCATTTGAAAGCCTTAGATCAATGAAGACACACTATAGGATGTAGGCCAACGGCCGTACCGTGCTGAAAACACCGGTTCTCGTTAGATCACCGAAGTCAGGCAGCATCGGGCGCGGTTAGTACTTGTGTGGGTGACCACCTGGGAATACCGCGTGCTGGTGGCACATTTCGGGTGCGGTAGCCCGGTGGTTTGCGTGCTGGATTTGCACGCTGCCACAACTGCCGCCGTGTTCATGCGGAGTACGATCACGTTAAACATGTGGGTCCGTATGTCCTTCCGAGAGGTTGGTGGTAGGGGAAGGAGGGTACCGTCCCTGCGGATGCCTCCCCCACTGGGTTCCAGTCTAAATTGGGTGGCACTTCCTGGCCGTCCAAACAGTTACCTTACACCTCTCTGGTAGGTCGGACAGTCTCGGTCTCAATAACAACAACAGTATAGGATGTGACCTATTCAGTAAATATGTGATTGCACATTGTAAAAAACCTAGATTTCTGGTGGTTACGCCATTATGAAAACATCACAAAGTTTTGTGAAGTTCAAAGAAGACGCTAAACTTCGTTAAGGCGTCAGCACATTCCTAACGGCATTGGCATACCCATCTCATAGGCAATGACACTTACTCACTCATCGTGAACTTTTATAAGAACCTCTACTTGATGTATTCCAAAACTCATTTCATGTTAACATGGGTACAAGCCCATAAAATAGTTCACTCCCCGCCCCTAGCAAAAGGAATATATTCACAAAGTAAAGAAGAGAGAATACTGTAGCTTCTCTCTCACAGGAAACAGAGATGCACTGGGGGGGGGGGGGGATATGGAACAGAGTTAAAGCCCCATGGCGAGACAACCTGAAGTTTTACGCCTGTAAATCGCCATGGAACTGACTATCTAATATACCAGCGAAACCAATTCCGAGGGAGCAGGCGGGCTGGTCCAGCAAGGAAGTCGACCCGGACAGTACAATGGGAATACAAAACCGAGTCCGATTATCCACCATATGGTGGAAAAGCTCCTGCAAGAGCTAAGAAGAGTATAAGTTTACATTAAATTTTACATGTTATAGATTCAACAATAGGAGGGGAGTGAACGAAAGTAAAAATCACTTTTAAGACTTTTACTTGTTTATGCACTATAGGCTCTGCATTTGGATCACTCATTGAGATTAATCATAATCTCCAATTCACATTTCACAAACTATTTAAGTTGTTGGCTTGTAACAATGGTTTAAGATTGTGAAACACATTCCAGACATTGGCACTCAGTTAATAAACACACAATGAAGGTTAAGAAAGCACAAGGTGATGGTTCACAGAGGTGATAGATGAAAGCACTAGGTGTAGGTATGACATTTTGTAGACACTACCACTTTAGCTTGAAATTGCACAGTTATAGAAATCACTCTGTTGATGCACAATTGACACATATGATGAAGAATGATGCATGATAGTTTATGCACTATAGACATTGCATCTCAATCACTCATTGAGAAAGATCATGGATCTCCAAATCACTTATCACAAACTATTTAAGTTGTTGGCTTGTGACAATGATGTGAGATGTGAACACACAATACAGACATTGGCGCTCACAGTGATAATAAACACACTGTGATGGTGAATACTCTTATTCATTAGGTTTGTGAAGAAGCAATAAGGACCTTCATGATAATTGTAAATTGACAATAGACTTTGGCACACTCAATGTTAGTGAACACTCAGTGATGGTAAGAAAGCACGAGATGTATATGTTATACAGCACAATCAGGACATTGTCTCACACAATGTTAGTGAACACACAGTGATGGTAGAAAGAACAATGATGAAATGCTGAACTGTTGGTAGAAAGAACATGATGGAGTGCACATGGTTCACAGCACATGATACACAGTGATGGTAAGAAAGCTTTAACACAGCACATAGTGAAGGCACATGGTACACAGTGAAGGTAAGAAAGCTTTCAATGATGCTAAAGCTCTCAGGAAAAGTGATTTCGATGATGACACAAATATGGTTTAGGCATTCGATGAAGACACAAATATGGCTTAGGTATTCACAGTATAGTTAGTGAAATCTCATTGTGAAGGTGAGGATTTTTTAATTATGCTTTATATATGAAATTGCATACAAGTCACTTCTTAAAACACTTGTTAATTCAAGTCTATTGGCTCATTTGAAAGCCATAGATCAATGAAGACACACTATAGGATGTAGGCCAACGGCCGTACCGTGCTGAAAACACCGGTTCTCGTTAGATCACCGAAGTCAGGCAGCATCGGGCGCGGTTAGTACTTGTGTGGGTGACCACCTGGGAATACCGCGTGCTGTTGGCACATTTTGGGCGCGGTAGCCCGGTGGTTTGCGTGCTGGATTTGCACGCTGCCACAACTGCCGCCGTGTTCATGCGGAGTACGATCACGTTAAACATGTGGGTCCGTATGTCCTTCCGAGAGGTTGGTGGTAGGGGAAGGAAGTACCGTCCCTGCGGATGCCTCCCCCACTGGGTTCCAGTCTAAATTGGGTGGCACTTCCTGGCCGTCTAAACAGTTACCTTACACCTCTCTGGTAGGTCGGACGGTCTCGGTCTCAATAACAACAACAACAGTATAGGATGTGACCTATTCAGTAAATATGTGATTGCACATTGTAAAAAACCTAGATTTCTGGTGGTTACGCCATCATGAAAACATCACAAAGTTTTGTGAAGTTCAAAGAAGACGCTAAACTTCGTTAAGGCGTCAGCACATTCCTAACGGCATTGGCATACCCATCTCATAGGCAATGACACTTACTCACTCATCGTGAACTTTTATAAGAACCTCTACTTGACGTATTCCAAAACTCATTTCATGTTAACATGGGTACAAGCCCATAAAATAGTTCACTCCCCGCCCCTAGCAAAAGGAATATATTCACAAAGTAAAGAAGAGAGAATACTGTAGCTTCTCTCTCACAGGAAACAGAGATGCACTTGGGGGGGGGGGTGATGTGGAACACAGTTAAAGCCCCATAGCGAGATGACTTGAGGTTTTACGCCTGTAAATCGCCATGGAACTGACTATCTAATATACCAGCGAAACCAATTCCGGGGGAGCAGGCGGGCAGGTCCAGCAAGGAAGTCGACCCGGACAATACAATGGGAATACAAAACCGAGTCCGGTTATCCACCATATGGTGGAAAAGCTCCTGCAAGAGGTAAGAAGAGTATAGGTTTACATTTAATTTTACATTTTATAGATTCAACAATAGGAGGGGAGTGAACGAAAGTAAAAATCACTTTTAAGACTTACTTGTTTATGCACTATAGGCACTGCATTTGGATCACTCATTGAGATTAATCATAATCTCCAATTCACATTTCACAAACTATTTAAGTTGTTGGCTTGTAACAATGTTTTAAGATTGTGAAACACATTCCAGACATTGGCACTCAGTGATAATAAACACACATTGAAGGTTAAGAAAGCACAAGTTGATGGTTCACAGAGGTGATAGATGAAAGCACTAGGTGTAGGTATGACATTTTGTAGACACTACCACTTTAGCTTGAAATTGCACAGTTATAGAAATCACTGTGTTGATGCACAATTGACACATATGATGCAGAATGATGCATGATAGTTTATGCACTATAGACATTGCATCCCAATCACTCAATTAGAAAGATCATGGATCTCCAAATCACTTATCACAAACTATTGTTGTTGGCTTGTGACAAAGATGTAAGATGTGAAAACACAATACAGACATTGGCGCTCACAGTGATAATAAACACACAGTGATGGTGAATACTCTTATTCATTAGGTTTGTGAAGAAGCAATAAGGACCTTCATGATAATTGTAAATTGACAATAGACTTTGGCACACTAAAAGGTTGGTGAACACTCAGTGATGGTAAGAAAGCATGAGATGTATATGTTATATAGCACAATCAGGACATTGTCTCACACAATGTTAGTGAACACACAGTGATGGTAGAAAGAACAATGACGAAATGCTGAACTGTTGGTAGAAAGAACATGATGGAGTGCACATGGTTCACAGCACATGATACACAGTGATCTTAAGAAAGCTTTAACACAGCACATAGTGAAGGCACATGGTACACAGACTTGGTACACAGTGAAGGTAAGAAAGCTTTCAATGACGGTAAATTTCTCAGGAAAAGTGATTTCGATGATGACACAAATATGGTTTAGGCATTCGATGAAGACACAAATATGGCATAGGCATTCACAGTATAGTTAGTGAAATCTCATTGTGAAGGTGAGGATTTTTTAATTATGCTTTATATATGAAATTGCATACAAGTCACTTCTTAAAACACTTGTTAATTCAAGTCTATTGGCTCATTTGAAAGCCTTAGATCAATGAAGACACACTATAGGATGTAGGCCAACGGCCGTACCGTGCTGAAAACACCGGTTCTCGTTAGATCACCGAAGTCAGGCAGCATCGGGCGCGGTTAGTACTTGTGTGGGTGACCACCTGGGAACACCGCGTGCTGTTGGCAAATTTCGGGCGCGGTAGCCCGGTGGTTTGCGCGCTGGATTTGCACTCTGCCACAACTGCCGCCGTGTTCATGCGGAGTACGATCACGTTAAACATGTGGGTCCGTAAGTCCTTCCGAGAGGTTGGTGGTAGGGGAAGGAGGGTACCGTCCCTGCGGATGCCTCCCTCACTGGGTTCCAGTCTAAATTGGGTGGCACTTCCCGGCCGTCCAAACAGTTACCTTACACATCTCTGGTAGGTCGGACGGTCTCGGTTTCAATAACAACAACAACAGTATAGGATGTGACCTATTCAGTAAATATGTGATTGCACATTGTAAAAAACCTAGATTTCTGGTGGTTACGCCATCATGAAAACATCACAAAGTTTTGTGAAGTTCAAAGAAGACGCTAAACTTCTTTAAGGCGTCAGCACATTCCTAACGGCATTGGCATACCCATCTCATAGGCAATGACACTTACTCACTCATCGTGAACTTTTATAAGAACCTCTACTTGACGTATTCCAAAACTCATTTCATGTTAACATGGGTACAAGCCCATAAAATAGTTCACTCCCCGCCCCTAGCAAAAGGAATATATTCACAAAGTAAAGAAGAGAGAATACTGTAGCTTCTCTCTCACAGGAAACAGAGATGCACTGGGGGGGGGGGGATATAGAACAGAGTTAAAGCCCCATGGCGAGACAACCTGAAGTTTTACGCCTGTAAATCCCCATGGAACTGACTATCTAATATACCAGCGAAACCAATTCCGAGGGATATTCTAATTACTTGTCCTGAATATAAACAGTTTCGTTTTAATCATTTTAAAACGTATACTTTAACTTTGACGGAATTGATTGGAGAAAATCCTCATTCAGGGATTTTTCCTTTCTTATTAGACATCGGTTTTTACCATCATATTTAAATTCACTTCCTATCACCTTTTAGACATTTTTCATCTTGTTTCCATCATTATCCTTCTTGCATTGTCTTGTTTTAGTCATACACTCTTTTAGATTATACACTTGTTTTTATTCTTTACATTTATCTGTATTTAATACCATATGTCTGGCGCAGCTTATCCTCTTTGGATCTTGTGCCAAAAATCCTTAATCAACCAACCAACCAACCAACCAATTCCGAGGGAGCAGGCGGGCTGGTCCAGCAAGGAAGTCGACCCGGACAGTACAATGGGAATACAAAACCGAGTCCGATTATCCACCATATGGTGGAAAAGCTCCTGCAAGAGCTAAGAAGAGTATAAGTTTACATTAAATTTTACATGTTATAGATTCAACAATAGGAGGGGAGTGAACGAAAGAAAAAATCACTTTTAAGACTTTTACTTGTTTATGCACTATAGGCACTGCATTTGGATCACTCATTGAGATTAATCATAATCTCCAATTCACATTTCACAAACTATTTAAGTTGTTGGCTTGTAACAATGGTTTAAGATTGTGAAACACATTCCAGACATTGGCACTCAGTGATAATAAACACACAATGAAGGTTAAGAAAGCACATGGTGATGGTTCACAGAGGTGATAGATGAAAGCACTAGGTGTAGGTATGACATTTTGTAGACACTACCACTTTAGCTTGAAATTGCACAGTTATAGAAATCACTCTGTTGATGCACAATTGACACATATGATGAAGAATGATGCATGATAGTTTATGCACTATAGACATTGCATCTCAATCACTCATTGAGAAAGATCATGGATCTCCAAATCACTTATCACAAACTATTTAAGTTGTTGGCTTGTGACAATGATGTGAGATGTGAACACACAATACAGACATTGGCGCTCACAGTGATAATAAACACACTGTGATGGTGAATACTCTTATTCATTAGGTTTGTGAAGAAGCAATAAGGACCTTCATGATAATTGTAAATTGACAATAGACTTTGGCACACTCAATGTTAGTGAACACTCAGTGATGGTAAGAAAGCACGAGATGTATATGTTATACAGCACAATCAGGACATTGTCTCACACAATGTTAGTGAACACACAGTGATGGTAGAAAGAACAATGATGAAATGCTGAACTGTTGGTAGAAAGAACATGATGGAGTGCACATGGTTCAAAGCACATGATACACAGTGATGGTAAGAAAGCTTTAACACAGCACATAGTGAAGGCACATGGTACACAGACTTGGTACACAGTGAAGGTAAGAAAGCTTTCAATGATGCTAAAGCTCTCAGGAAAAGTGATTTCGATGCTGACACAAATATGGTTTAGGCATTCGATGAAGACACAAATATGGCTTAGGCATTCACAGTATAGTTAGTGAAATCTCATTGTAAAGGTGAGGATTTTTTAATTATGCTTTATATATGAAATTGCATACAAGTCACTTCTTAAAACACTTGTTAATTCAAGTCTATTGGCTCATTTGAAAGCCTTAGATCAATGAAGACACACTATAGGATGTAGGCCAACGGCCGTACCGTGCTGAAAACACCGGTTCTCGTTAGATCACCGAAGTCAGGCAGCATCGGGCGCGGTTAGTACTTGTGTGGGTGACCACCTGGGAACACCGCGTGCTGTTGGCACATTTCGGGCGCGGTAGCCCGGTGGTTTGCGTGCTGGATTTGCACTCTGCCACAACTGCCGCCGTGTTCATGCGGAGTACGATCACGTTAAACATGTGGGTCCGTTTGTCCTTCCGAGAGGTTGGTGGTAGGGGAAGGAGGGTACCGTCCCTGCGGATGCCTCCCACACTGGGTTCCAGTCTAAATTGGGTGGCACTTCCCGGCCGTCCAAAAAGTTACCTTACACATCTCTGGTAGGTCGGACGGTCTCGGTCTCAATAACAACAACAACAGTATAGGATGTGACCTATTCAGTAAATATGTGATTGCACATTGTAAAAAACCTAGATTTCTGGTGGTTACGCCATCATGAAAACATCACAAAGTTTTGTGAAGTTCAAAGAAGACGCTAAACTTCGTTAAGGCGTCAGCACATTCCTAACGGCATTGGCATACCCATCTCATAGGCAATGACACTTACTCACTCATCGTGAACTTTTATAAGAACCTCTACTTGACGTATTCCAAAACTCATTTCATGTTAACATGGGTACAAGCCCATAAAATAGTTCACTCCCCGCCCCTAGCAAAAGGAATATATTCACAAAGTAAAGAAGAGAGAATACTGTAGCTTCTCTCTCACAGGAAACAGAGATGCACTGGGGGGGGGGGATATGGAACAGAGTTAAAGCCCCATGGCGAGACAACCTGAAGTTTTACGCCTGTAAATCGCCATGGAACTGACTATCTAATATACCAGCGAAACCAATTCCGAGGGAGCAGGCGGGCAGGTCCAGCAAGGAAGTCGACCCGGACAATACAATGGGAATACAAAACCGAGTCCGGTTATCCACCATATGGTGGAAAAGCTCCTGCAAGAGCTAAGAAGAGTATAGGTTTACATTTAATTTTACATTTTATAGATTCAACAATAGGAGGGGAGTGAACGAAAGTAAAAATCACTTTTAAGACTTTTACTTGTTTATGCACTATAGGCACTGCATTTGGATCACTCATTGAGATTAATCATAATCTCCAATTCACATTTCACAAACTATTTAAGTTGTTGGCTTGTAACAATGTTTTAAGATTGTGAAACACATTCCAGACATTGGCACTCAGTGATAATAAACACACATTGAAGGTTAAGAAAGCACAAGTTGATGGTTCACAGAGGTGATAGATGAAAGCACTAGGTGTAGGTATGACATTTTGTAGACACTACCACTTTAGCTTGAAATTGCACAGTTATAGAAATCACTGTGTTGATGCACAATTGACACATATGATGCAGAATGATGCATGATAGTTTATGCACTATAGACATTGCATCCCAATCACTCAATTAGAAAGATCATGGATCTCCAAATCACTTATCACAAACTATTGTTGTTGGCTTGTGACAAAGATGTAAGATGTGAAAACACAATACAGACATTGGCGCTCACAGTGATAATAAACACACAGTGATGGTGAATACTCTTATTCATTAGGTTTGTGAAGAAGCAATAAGGACCTTCATGATAATTGTAAATTGACAATAGACTTTGGCACACTAAAAGGTTGGTGAACACTCAGTGATGGTAAGAAAGCATGAGATGTATATGTTATATAGCACAATCAGGACATTGTCTCACACAATGTTAGTGAACACACAGTGATGGTAGAAAGAACAATGACGAAATGCTGAACTGTTGGTAGAAAGAACATGATGGAGTGCACATGGTTCACAGCACATGATACACAGTGATCTTAAGAAAGCTTTAACACAGCACATAGTGAAGGCACATGGTACACAGACTTGGTACACAGTGAAGGTAAGAAAGCTTTCAATGACGGTAAATTTCTCAGGAAAAGTGATTTCGATGATGACACAAATATGGTTTAGGCATTCGATGAAGACACAAATATGGCATAGGCATTCACAGTATAGTTAGTGAAATCTCATTGTGAAGGTGAGGATTTTTTAATTATGCTTTATATATGAAATTGCATACAAGTCACTTCTTAAAACACTTGTTAATTCAAGTCTATTGGCTCATTTGAAAGCCTTAGATCAATGAAGACACACTATAGGATGTAGGCCAACGGCCGTACCGTGCTGAAAACACCGGTTCTCGTTAGATCACCGAAGTCAGGCAGCATCGGGCGCGGTTAGTACTTGTGTGGGTGACCACCTGGGAACACCGCGTGCTGTTGGCAAATTTCGGGCGCGGTAGCCCGGTGGTTTGCGCGCTGGATTTGCACTCTGCCACAACTGCCGCCGTGTTCATGCGGAGTACGATCACGTTAAACATGTGGGTCCGTAAGTCCTTCCGAGAGGTTGGTGGTAGGGGAAGGAGGGTACCGTCCCTGCGGATGCCTCCCTCACTGGGTTCCAGTCTAAATTGGGTGGCACTTCCCGGCCGTCCAAACAGTTACCTTACACATCTCTGGTAGGTCGGACGGTCTCGGTTTCAATAACAACAACAACAGTATAGGATGTGACCTATTCAGTAAATATGTGATTGCACATTGTAAAAAACCTAGATTTCTGGTGGTTACGCCATCATGAAAACATCACAAAGTTTTGTGAAGTTCAAAGAAGACGCTAAACTTCTTTAAGGCGTCAGCACATTCCTAACGGCATTGGCATACCCATCTCATAGGCAATGACACTTACTCACTCATCGTGAACTTTTATAAGAACCTCTACTTGACGTATTCCAAAACTCATTTCATGTTAACATGGGTACAAGCCCATAAAATAGTTCACTCCCCGCCCCTAGCAAAAGGAATATATTCACAAAGTAAAGAAGAGAGAATACTGTAGCTTCTCTCTCACAGGAAACAGAGATGCACTGGGGGGGGGGGGATATAGAACAGAGTTAAAGCCCCATGGCGAGACAACCTGAAGTTTTACGCCTGTAAATCCCCATGGAACTGACTATCTAATATACCAGCGAAACCAATTCCGAGGGATATTCTAATTACTTGTCCTGAATATAAACAGTTTCGTTTTAATCATTTTAAAACGTATACTTTAACTTTGACGGAATTGATTGGAGAAAATCCTCATTCAGGGATTTTTCCTTTCTTATTAGACATCGGTTTTTACCATCATATTTAAATTCACTTCCTATCACCTTTTAGACATTTTTCATCTTGTTTCCATCATTATCCTTCTTGCATTGTCTTGTTTTAGTCATACACTCTTTTAGATTATACACTTGTTTTTATTCTTTACATTTATCTGTATTTAATACCATATGTCTGGCGCAGCTTATCCTCTTTGGATCTTGTGCCAAAAATCCTTAATCAACCAACCAACCAACCAACCAATTCCGAGGGAGCAGGCGGGCTGGTCCAGCAAGGAAGTCGACCCGGACAGTACAATGGGAATACAAAACCGAGTCCGATTATCCACCATATGGTGGAAAAGCTCCTGCAAGAGCTAAGAAGAGTATAAGTTTACATTAAATTTTACATGTTATAGATTCAACAATAGGAGGGGAGTGAACGAAAGAAAAAATCACTTTTAAGACTTTTACTTGTTTATGCACTATAGGCACTGCATTTGGATCACTCATTGAGATTAATCATAATCTCCAATTCACATTTCACAAACTATTTAAGTTGTTGGCTTGTAACAATGGTTTAAGATTGTGAAACACAGTCCAGACATTGGCACTCAGTGATAATAAACACACAATGAAGGTTAAGAAAGCACATGGTGATGGTTCACAGAGGTGATAGATGAAAGCACTAGGTGTAGGTATGACATTTTGTAGACACTACCACTTTAGCTTGAAATTGCACAGTTATAGAAATCACTCTGTTGATGCACAATTGACACATATGATGAAGAATGATGCATGATAGTTTATGCACTATAGACATTGCATCTCAATCACTCATTGAGAAAGATCATGGATCTCCAAATCACTTATCACAAACTATTGTTGTTGGCTTGTGACAAAGATGTAAGATGTAAAAACACAATACAGACATTGGCGCTCACAGTGATAATAAACACACAGTGATGGTGAATACTCTTATTCATTAGGTTTGTGAAGAAGCAATAAGGACCTTCATGATAATTGTAAATTGACAATAGACTTTGGCACACTCAATGTTAGTGAACACTCAGTGATGGTAAGAAAGCACGAGATGTATATGTTATACAGCACAATCAGGACATTGTCTCACACAATGTTAGTGAACACACAGTGATGGTAGAAAGAACAATGACGAAATGCTGAACTGTTGGTAGAAAGACCATGATGGAGTGCACATGGTTCACAGCACATGATACACAGTGATGGTAAGAAAGCTTTAACACAGCACATAGTGAAGGCACATGGTACACAGACTTGGTACACAGTGAAGGTAAGAAAGCTTTCAATGATGCTAAAGCTCTCAGGAAAAGTGATTTCGATGATGACACAAATATGGTTTAGGCATTCGATGAAGACACAAATATGGCTTAGGCATTCACAGTATAGTTAGTGAAATCTCATTGTGAAGGTGAGGATTTTTTAATTATGCTTTATATATGAAATTGCATACAAGTCACTTCTTAAAACACTTGTTAATTCAAGTCTATTGGCTCATTTGAAAGCCTTAGATCAATGAAGACACACTATAGGATGTAGGCCAACGGCCGTACCGTGCTGAAAACACCGGTTCTCGTTAGATCACCGAAGTCAGGCAGCATCGGGCGCGGTTAGTACTTGTGTGGGTGACCACCTGGGAATACCGCGTGCTGGTGGCACATTTCGGGCGCGGTAGCCCGGTGGTTTGCGTGCTGGATTTGCACGCTGCCACAACTGCCGCCGTGTTCATGCGGAGTACGATCACGTTAAACATGTGGGTCCGTATGTCCTTCCGAGAGGTTGGTGGTAGGGGAAGGAGGGTACCGTCCCTGCGGATGCCTCCCCCACTGGGTTCCAGTCTAAATTGGGTGGCACTTCCTGGCCGTCCAAACAGTTACCTTACACCTCTCTGGTAGGTCGGACAGTCTCGGTCTCAATAACAACAACAGTATAGGATGTGACCTATTCAGTAAATATGTGATTGCACATTGTAAAAAACCTAGATTTCTGGTGGTTACGCCATTATGAAAACATCACAAAGTTTTGTGAAGTTCAAAGAAGACGCTAAACTTCGTTAAGGCGTCAGCACATTCCTAACGGCATTGGCATACCTGTTGGAAACTTGGTTCTGTTTTCGTCGCGATTCTCGTTATCGCGAGAACGTGTTTACATTTTTAGAATGGTTCTACCGTTCTCGTGAACGACTCGTGACGGGAACAGAACATGCCATTCATGCAAATCGCCATCTCGCCGCGCGCGCATCTGTTTTGCATATAGTGAGGGCGCTGCCGTCAACGGTTGTGTTCCGGAGCGTACCCATCACAGTGTATATATGATAGGACACATTCTCAGTTATTCAGACTTTACAGACCTTGACAGACCTTAGTGATCTCGGAGTTTAGTCAGTGAGACTCTCAGACCATGTAGTAGACATGAAAGACCTTTATGGAAGGCAGACCTTGATCGGTAAAGAGTAGTCTAACTTCTAAAGCCATGACGTGTGACCTGATGATGGTGGCTTCATTAACGTACACGGCATGTGTGGTACAGTATCTGTTTTTTTCTACTTACCGATGTTATAGTAACTGAGAGTGTGTGCCTAGTCATAGACTGTTTAAAACCTTTTCCATGAGCTTGCTAGCTCATTGTATATAGTTTTGCTTTGCAACGAATGTTACAGTGTTTTATTTTGTAACTTCATCTGATGCAATGGATCTCACAACAAATAAATTGTGTTTGTGTTTAACGAGCTTGCTTTCTTAAGAAAACACATCACTACTGCATATCATCTGCTACAAAATTTTTTTCTACCAGCACTTCGGATAGGGCTATGACCAACACTGCTAAATCTGCAAATGACTTTCAAATTTTTCTAGTCAAGTCGCTCAGCTAACACAGCAATAGCAGCCGACATTTTGGTTATGGGCCCGTAGTATGTCAAGGCCATAACTTTTATCCGTGATAAAGCAGCAGTGAAGAGTTGTGAATTCCATCGACGGGGGCCGCGACCGGCGCCATTTGCATCAAGCAGAAAGGTAAACAACGCACTCTAGTCACAGTTAAAGACTATGGCGGTGAGCAACGGCATAGAAGCGTTAAACAGGGACAATTACGTCACCTGGCGTAATGAAATTTCATTTATCCTGAAAGGAGAAGGATGTTACGGCCACATCAACCGTACTGCATTACCAGTCGACGAATCTACGTCACGCCGCGAGCGAGAGGAGTACATGCGCAGCAGCGACCGCGCACTTTCCATCCTGTTTCGAAATATCTCGGCGGAGTACAGAGAACTGCTCGACATCGACGACAACCCGGCGGATGCGTGGGAGAAGTTGGAGGCGCATTTTGAGGCCCCAACGCGCGCTAATTTAGTTCATCTGTTGGACGAGTTTTTCAGTCTACGCCCGGAAATCGAGGAGCCCATCAACATATTCTGTACGAGGATAAGGAAAGCTGTCACCAAGCTCAAGAACGTGAATCACCCCGTGGAGGATGTGTACGTGGCATTCCAAGCCATCCGGTATCTCCCAGACCAGTACCAGAGTATCATTCAAATCATTTATCGCTGGAGCGATACTGATTTTAAATTGGATAAAATTCAGAAAGAACTGTCTTTGGAGGAGGGCAGGATTAGACAGTTGAGGAAGGATCATGACAATAATAATGTAAGTTCCAATTCATCTGTATATTTTTCAAATGTTAACGCTAAATGTAAAAATGTCACCAAAGTTAAAAAGTCTATTAAGGTCATAGGACCATGTTTTATGTGTAATAAAAATGGTCATGTAAAGGCACAATGCCCAAAATTGAAAAAGATGACTAGCTCTAGTATTATTGAAGTATTTTCAAATATAAATGTAGAAGCTAATATTGTTGATAATCCTGACAATAGGCTCAGCTGGGTGATTGACACCGCTGCTACGCGACACTTTTGTAATGATGTTAAAATGTTTTCAAAATTTGATAAATGTAAGGATACATCTATGTCGCTAGCAGTGGGTGATATGGAAAGCCCAGTTGAGGCTATTGGAACGGTGAACATGTATGTTAAATTTAAAGATCATACAAATAATATTGTGCTACAAAATGTTATGTATTCACCAAAATTACGGCGTAACTTGTTGGCCGCATCTGTATTAGAAGAGCAGGGCTATTCTTTTAGTGCAGCCAAAGGTATTCTATGGTTTAAGACTCCTGAGGGAGAAAATTTCTTTTACGCTAAACGTAAAGAAGGATTGTATTTCTTAAAACCACAGTACTCAACTAAAAGTTTAAATAGTAGTGTTGAGGGCCGTAAAGGAGATCAGGATAGGGACAAAAATTCTAAACAGGTTAGAAAAACCCCTGCAACAAATAGTCAAAGTCAAAACAAAATTAGGCCTAACTTGAATAAAAGGAAAAACAAATCTGATTTAAAATCAAAGTCAAATAAAATTAGTGGTTCAACAGTTGAAATTCTGAACAAAACTGAATTATGGCATAGAAGATATGGCCATATTAACTCAGACTACTTGCACCAAACAAGTAAAGTTTCCGCGGCAAACGGACTCCCAAAATTAAAATATGCAAAAGTAAATTGCATTCATTGCAAACTTGCAAAATCTAAAAGAGTTTCGTACAAACCAATAGGCAGGATTAGATCTACAGAACCTTTGCAATTACTGCACATGGACGTTTGTGGTCCAATGCCTGTAGCTTCATTGGGGGGAAACAAATACTTCTTGACTATTACAGACGATTTTAGCCGCAAGGTGTTTGTTTTTATTTTAAAACAAAAATCAGATGTGTTCAAAGTTTTTCAGGATTTTCAAGCTTGTCAGGAGAGACAATTAGGCAAAAAGATTTTGTGCATCCGTACTGATAACGGCATGGAATTTTGTCACGGTCAATTTAAAGCTTTTTTGAAAAAGTTAGGGATTAAGCATGAACGATCTAACACTTATACACCCGAACAAAACGGGGTATCTGAAAGATTCAACCTGACAGCGTTAGATTGTGTCAAGGCAATGCTTAATCAAAGCAAAGTTGGTGACAAAATGTGGGCAGAGGCAATCCTATGTTTTACTTATACAAAGAACAGGATTTGCCATAAATTTAAAGTTAAAACTCCACACGAATTGTACTATGGGAAGAAGCCTGCTGTATCCCATCTCAGAGTTTTTGGATGTAAGGCTTATGCTGGTATTGCAAAACAGCTTAGGAAGAAGCTAGACCTAAGAGCTCAACTGGGAGTTATGGTAGGATATGCAGAAAATACCAGGGGCTATAGAATTCTTCTTGTGAAAGAAGGAAAAATATTAGAAATAAGCAATGTCCGTTTTGAGGAGATGGAAGCAGCGGAAGGCGTCCTGGACCCCATTCGACCTAGAAACTTCACCCAAAAGAAATCGGGTTTTACTCGAACATCAGATTCAGGATCGGGATGTTTGGATAGTGAGTCAGAGGAAGAAGCAGGTGAGAGCCATGACACTAGTCATACTAGTGAGGAAGAGGACTCTCCTGCTGATTCCGATCTGACCCCCTGTTCAAACATAGATTGGGAAAGGAAAGCTGTACCCAGGCCTGATGGAACTCGAACTGATGTTTACTACTCAGTGAGGGGTGATAAACATAGGCTGAGAAGTCATAATGATGTTAAAAAATTCTGTGCTAAGGCTAACATACATTATGACCAAAATTTGTTTAACTTCAGAGAAAAGAGGGATATCAAATCCAGGCCAGAGGCAAGCACAATAGAAATAATAGGTGATATTGATCATGTAGTTTCTTTGCTAAAGGGAGAATTTGATATCAAATCTCTAGGGAAGGTCCAAAAACTGTTAGGTGTGGAATTTGCTGAAATCAATAACAAAATTTTTATACATCATAGGCAGTACATTAATAAGATTTGCCAAATGTTTGAGGAATTTTTAGCATTAAATTTTTGTAATCAAATTTCCAAAAACAAAAATGATTAAATTTGTAACTTCTAAATTTTTTTTCTTTCTTTTACAAAATATGGTTAGGATATCGTATAAATTACTCCTCCCTCTGTGATGCAGATAATTGTATCTAGAGTATATATATGTGTATTGTTTACAATGAACTTTCTAAAATTTTTCACATTACACTGAATGTATATATATATCCATGTTTTCAATTCCCGCATAAGACAGTTATGCTTATGTGTATTATTTTGTGTGTTTACTCCTTGTTATCATACACTTGGCTATGATTCATTGACAAACCACTTATTCAAATTTATATATGAATACAATACAGAAAGAAAAATCTTTTCATTATCTGTGTCACTGCTATTAGTATTAATTATGTATACTGGTCTTGGACAGAGATAATGAACAGCTATAATTGAATTTGATATTTATAGTAAAATTTTTAATCTTAAATGTTAAATTTAATAATTATACATAAAATTTTCTACATAATTGAATTTGATATTTATAGTGAAATTTTTAATCTTAAATGTTAAATTTAATAATTATACATAAAATTTTCTACATAATTGAATTTGATATTTATAGTGAAATTTTTAATCTTAAATGTTAAATTTAATAATTATACATAAAATTTTCTACACAAATTAAATTTGATATTTATAGTAAAATTTTTAATCTTAAATGTTAAATTTAAATTATTATACTTAAATTTCTTGAAAACTTAAATTTTGACTTAAATTAAATTTTTGGAACTTAGTGTTTCAATGATATCTAAAATTTTCTTTCAATGATAAATTTTTTTTTGCTTAACATGAAAAGTAATATATATATACTTTATGTTTTGCTGGATACTAAAGAACTTGACATTTTTGCTGTTATGTTTTTTTTAGAGTAATTTCATTGATTGATAGCACGTGCGCCGAGATTTGGGGTTTTGCATGAGGGGGCCGATTGTTGGAAACTTGGTTCTGTTTTCGTCGCGATTCTCGTTATCGCGAGAACGTGTTTACATTTTTAGAATGGTTCTACCGTTCTCGTGAACGACTCGTGACGGGAACAGAACATGCCATTCATGCAAATCGCCATCTCGCCGCGCGCGCATCTGTTTTGCATATAGTGAGGGCGCTGCCGTCAACGGTTGTGTTCCGGAGCGTACCCATCACAGTGTATATATGATAGGACACATTCTCAGTTATTCAGACTTTACAGACCTTGACAGACCTTAGTGATCTCGGAGTTTAGTCAGTGAGACTCTCAGACCATGTAGTAGACATGAAAGACCTTTATGGAAGGCAGACCTTGATCGGTAAAGAGTAGTCTAACTTCTAAAGCCATGACGTGTGACCTGATGATGGTGGCTTCATTAACGTACACGGCATGTGTGGTACAGTATCTGTTTTTTTCTACTTACCGATGTTATAGTAACTGAGAGTGTGTGCCTAGTCATAGACTGTTTAAAACCTTTTCCATGAGCTTGCTAGCTCATTGTATATAGTTTTGCTTTGCAACGAATGTTACAGTGTTTTATTTTGTAACTTCATCTGATGCAATGGATCTCACAACAAATAAATTGTGTTTGTGTTTAACGAGCTTGCTTTCTTAAGAAAACACATCACTACTGCATATCATCTGCTACAAAATTTTTTTCTACCAGCACTTCGGATAGGGCTATGACCAACACTGCTAAATCTGCAAATGACTTTCAAATTTTTCTAGTCAAGTCGCTCGGCTAACACAGCAATAGCAGCCGACATTTTGACATCTCATAGGCAATGACACTTACTCACTCATCGTGAACTTTTATAAGAACCTCTACTTGATGTATTCCAAAACTCATTTCATGTTAACATGGGTACAAGCCCATAAAATACTTCACTCCCCGCCCCTAGCAAAAGGAATATATTCACAAAGTAAAGAAGAGAGAATACTGTAGCTTCTCTCTCACAGGAAACAGAGATGCACTGGGGGGGGGGGATATGGAACAGAGTTAAAGCCCCATGGCGAGACAACCTGAAGTTTTACGCCTGTAAATCGCCATGGAACTGACTATCTAATATACCAGCGAAACCAATTCCGAGGGAGCAGGCGGGCTGGTCCAGCAAGGAAGTCGACCCGGACAGTACAATGGGAATACAAAACCGAGTCCGATTATCCACCATATGGTGGAAAAGCTCCTGCAAGAGCTAAGAAGAGTATAAGTTTACATTAAATTTTACATGTTATAGATTCAACAATAGGAGGGGAGTGAACGAAAGTAAAAATCACTTTTAAGACTTTTACTTGTTTATGCACTATAGGCACTGCATTTGGATCACTCATTGAGATTAATCATAATCTCCAATTCACATTTCACAAACTATTTAAGTTGTTGGCTTGTAACAATGGTTTAAGATTGTGAAACACATTCCAGACATTGGCACTCAGTTAATAAACACACAATGAAGGTTAAGAAAGCACAAGGTGATGGTTCACAGAGGTGATAGATGAAAGCACTAGGTGTAGGTATGACATTTTGTAGACACTACCACTTTAGCTTGAAATTGCACAGTTATAGAAATCACTCTGTTGATGCACAATTGACACATATGATGAAGAATGATGCATGATAGTTTATGCACTATAGACATTGCATCTCAATCACTCATTGAGAAAGATCATGGATCTCCAAATCACTTATCACAAACTATTTAAGTTGTTGGCTTGTGACAATGATGTGAGATGTGAACACACAATACAGACATTGGCGCTCACAGTGATAATAAACACACTGTGATGGTGAATACTCTTATTCATTAGGTTTGTGAAGAAGCAATAAGGACCTTCATGATAATTGTAAATTGACAATAGACTTTGGCACACTCAATGTTAGTGAACACTCAGTGATGGTAAGAAAGCACGAGATGTATATGTTATACAGCACAATCAGGACATTGTCTCACACAATGTTAGTGAACACACAGTGATGGTAGAAAGAACAATGATGAAATGCTGAACTGTTGGTAGAAAGAACATGATGGAGTGCACATGGTTCACAGCACATGATACACAGTGATGGTAAGAAAGCTTTAACACAGCACATAGTGAAGGCACATGGTACACAGTGAAGGTAAGAAAGCTTTCAATGATGCTAAAGCTCTCAGGAAAAGTGATTTCGATGATGACACAAATATGGTTTAGGCATTCGATGAAGACACAAATATGGCTTAGGTATTCACAGTATAGTTAGTGAAATCTCATTGTGAAGGTGAGGATTTTTTAATTATGCTTTATATATGAAATTGCATACAAGTCACTTCTTAAAACACTTGTTAATTCAAGTCTATTGGCTCATTTGAAAGCCATAGATCAATGAAGACACACTATAGGATGTAGGCCAACGGCCGTACCGTGCTGAAAACACCGGTTCTCGTTAGATCACCGAAGTCAGGCAGCATCGGGCGCGGTTAGTACTTGTGTGGGTGACCACCTGGGAATACCGCGTGCTGTTGGCACATTTTGGGCGCGGTAGCCCGGTGGTTTGCGTGCTGGATTTGCACGCTGCCACAACTGCCGCCGTGTTCATGCGGAGTACGATCACGTTAAACATGTGGGTCCGTATGTCCTTCCGAGAGGTTGGTGGTAGGGGAAGGAAGTACCGTCCCTGCGGATGCCTCCCCCACTGGGTTCCAGTCTAAATTGGGTGGCACTTCCTGGCCGTCTAAACAGTTACCTTACACCTCTCTGGTAGGTCGGACGGTCTCGGTCTCAATAACAACAACAACAGTATAGGATGTGACCTATTCAGTAAATATGTGATTGCACATTGTAAAAAACCTAGATTTCTGGTGGTTACGCCATCATGAAAACATCACAAAGTTTTGTGAAGTTCAAAGAAGACGCTAAACTTCGTTAAGGCGTCAGCACATTCCTAACGGCATTGGCATACCCATCTCATAGGCAATGACACTTACTCACTCATCGTGAACTTTTATAAGAACCTCTACTTGACGTATTCCAAAACTCATTTCATGTTAACATGGGTACAAGCCCATAAAATAGTTCACTCCCCGCCCCTAGCAAAAGGAATATATTCACAAAGTAAAGAAGAGAGAATACTGTAGCTTCTCTCTCACAGGAAACAGAGATGCACTTGGGGGGGGGGGGGTGATGTGGAACACAGTTAAAGCCCCATAGCGAGATGACTTGAGGTTTTACGCCTGTAAATCGCCATGGAACTGACTATCTAATATACCAGCGAAACCAATTCCGGGGGAGCAGGCGGGCAGGTCCAGCAAGGAAGTCGACCCGGACAATACAATGGGAATACAAAACCGAGTCCGGTTATCCACCATATGGTGGAAAAGCTCCTGCAAGAGCTAAGAAGAGTATAGGTTTACATTTAATTTTACATTTTATAGATTCAACAATAGGAGGGGAGTGAACGAAAGTAAAAATCACTTTTAAGACTTTTACTTGTTTATGCACTATAGGCACTGCATTTGGATCACTCATTGAGATTAATCATAATCTCCAATTCACATTTCACAAACTATTTAAGTTGTTGGCTTGTAACAATGTTTTAAGATTGTGAAACACATTCCAGACATTGGCACTCAGTGATAATAAACACACATTGAAGGTTAAGAAAGCACAAGTTGATGGTTCACAGAGGTGATAGATGAAAGCACTAGGTGTAGGTATGACATTTTGTAGACACTACCACTTTAGCTTGAAATTGCACAGTTATAGAAATCACTGTGTTGATGCACAATTGACACATATGATGCAGAATGATGCATGATAGTTTATGCACTATAGACATTGCATCCCAATCACTCAATTAGAAAGATCATGGATCTCCAAATCACTTATCACAAACTATTGTTGTTGGCTTGTGACAAAGATGTAAGATGTGAAAACACAATACAGACATTGGCGCTCACAGTGATAATAAACACACAGTGATGGTGAATACTCTTATTCATTAGGTTTGTGAAGAAGCAATAAGGACCTTCATGATAATTGTAAATTGACAATAGACTTTGGCACACTAAAAGGTTGGTGAACACTCAGTGATGGTAAGAAAGCATGAGATGTATATGTTATATAGCACAATCAGGACATTGTCTCACACAATGTTAGTGAACACACAGTGATGGTAGAAAGAACAATGACGAAATGCTGAACTGTTGGTAGAAAGAACATGATGGAGTGCACATGGTTCACAGCACATGATACACAGTGATCTTAAGAAAGCTTTAACACAGCACATAGTGAAGGCACATGGTACACAGACTTGGTACACAGTGAAGGTAAGAAAGCTTTCAATGACGGTAAATTTCTCAGGAAAAGTGATTTCGATGATGACACAAATATGGTTTAGGCATTCGATGAAGACACAAATATGGCATAGGCATTCACAGTATAGTTAGTGAAATCTCATTGTGAAGGTGAGGATTTTTTAATTATGCTTTATATATGAAATTGCATACAAGTCACTTCTTAAAACACTTGTTAATTCAAGTCTATTGGCTCATTTGAAAGCCTTAGATCAATGAAGACACACTATAGGATGTAGGCCAACGGCCGTACCGTGCTGAAAACACCGGTTCTCGTTAGATCACCGAAGTCAGGCAGCATCGGGCGCGGTTAGTACTTGTGTGGGTGACCACCTGGGAACACCGCGTGCTGTTGGCACATTTCGGGCGCGGTAGCCCGGTGGTTTGCGCGCTGGATTTGCACTCTGCCACAACTGCCGCCGTGTTCATGCGGAGTACGATCACGTTAAACATGTGGGTCCGTATGTCCTTCCGAGAGGTTGGTGGTAGGGGAAGGAGGGTACCGTCCCTGCGGATGCCTCCCTCACTGGGTTCCAGTCTAAATTGGGTGGCACTTCCCGGCCGTCCAAACAGTTACCTTACACATCTCTGGTAGGTCGGACGGTCTCGGTCTCAATAACAACAACAACAGTATAGGATGTGACCTATTCAGTAAATATGTGATTGCACATTGTAAAAAACCTAGATTTCTGGTGGTTACGCCATCATGAAAACATCACAAAGTTTTGTGAAGTTCAAAGAAGACGCTAAACTTCGTTAAGGCGTCAGCACATTCCTAACGGCATTGGCATACCCATCTCATAGGCAATGACACTTACTCACTCATCGTGAACTTTTATAAGAACCTCTACTTGATGTATTCCAAAACTCATTTCATGTTAACATGGGTACAAGCCCATAAAATAGTTCACTCCCCGCCCCTAGCAAAAGGAATATATTCACAAAGTAAAGAAGAGAGAATACTGTAGCTTCTCTGTCACAGGAAACAGAGATGCACTGGGGGGGGGGGGATATGGAACAGAGTTAAAGCCCCATGGCGAGACAACCTGAAGTTTTACGCCTGTAAATCGCCATGGAACTGACTATCTAATATACCAGCGAAACCAATTCCGAGGGAGCAGGCGGGCAGGTCCAGCAAGGAAGTCGACCCGGACAATACAATGGGAATACAAAACCGAGTCCGGTTATCCACCATATGGTGGAAAAGCTCCTGCAAGAGCTAAGAAGAGTATAGGTTTACATTTAATTTTACATTTTATAGATTCAACAATAGGAGGGGAGTGAACGAAAGTAAAAATCACTTTTAAGACTTTTACTTGTTTATGCACTATAGGCACTGCATTTGGATCACTCATTGAGATTAATCATAATCTCGAATTCACATTTCACAAACTATTTAAGTTGGCTTGTAACAATGTTTTAAGATTGTGAAACACATTCCAGACATTGGCACTCAGTGATAATAAACACACATTGAAGGTTAAGAAAGCACAAGTTGATGGTTCACAGAGGTGATAGATGAAAGCACTAGGTGTAGGTATGACATTTTGTAGACACTACCACTTTAGCTTGAAATTGCACAGTTATAGAAATCACTGTGTTGATGCACAATTGACACATATGATGCAGAATGATGCATGATAGTTTATGCACTATAGACATTGCATCCCAATCACTCAATTAGAAAGATCATGGATCTCCAAATCACTTATCACAAACTATTGTTGTTGGCTTGTGACAAAGATGTAAGATGTGAAAACACAATACAGACATTGGCGCTCACAGTGATAATAAACACACAGTGATGGTGAATACTCTTATTCATTAGGTTTGTGAAGAAGCAATAAGGACCTTCATGATAATTGTAAATTGACAATAGACTTTGGCACACTAAAAGGTTGGTGAACACTCAGTGATGGTAAGAAAGCATGAGATGTATATGTTATATAGCACAATCAGGACATTGTCTCACACAATGTTAGTGAACACACAGTGATGGTAGAAAGAACAATGACGAAATGCTGAACTGTTGGTAGAAAGAACATGATGGAGTGCACATGGTTCACAGCACATGATACACAGTGATCTTAAGAAAGCTTTAACACAGCACATAGTGAAGGCACATGGTACACAGACTTGGTACACAGTGAAGGTAAGAAAGCTTTCAATGACGGAAAATTTCTCAGGAAAAGTGATTTCGATGATGACACAAATATGGTTTAGGCATTCGATGAAGACACAAATATGGCATAGGCATTCACAGTATAGTTAGTGAAATCTCATTGTGAAGGTGAGGATTTTTTAATTATGCTTTATATATGAAATTGCATACAAGTCACTTCTTAAAACACTTGTTAATTCAAGTCTATTGGCTCATTTGAAAGCCTTAGATCAATGAAGACACACTATAGGATGTAGGCCAACGGCCGTACCGTGCTGAAAACACCGGTTCTCGTTAGATCACCGAAGTCAGGCAGCATCGGGCGCGGTTAGTACTTGTGTGGGTGACCACCTGGGAATATCGCGTGCTGTTGGCACATTTCGGGCGCGGTAGCCCGGTGGTTTGCGTGCTGGATTTGCACGCTGCCACAACTGCCGCCGTGTTCATGCGGAGTACGATCACGTTAAACATGTGGGTCCGTATGTCCTTCCGAGAGGTTGGTGGTAGGGGAAGGAGGGTACCGTCCCTGCGGATGCCTCCCCCACTGGGTTCCAGTCTAAATTGGGTGGCACTTCCTGGCCGTCCAAACAGTTACCTTACACCTCTCTGGTAGGTCGGACGGTCTCGGTCTCAATAACAACAACAACAGTATAGGATGTGACCTATTCAGTAAATATGTGATTGCACATTGTAAAAAACCTAGATTTCTGGTGGTTACGCCATCATGAAAACATCACAAAGTTTTGTGAAGTTCAAAGAAGACGCTAAATTTCGTTAAGGCGTCAGCACATTCCTAACGGCATTGGCATACCCATCTCATAGGCAATGACACTTACTCATCGTGAACTTTTATAAGAACCGCTACTTGACGTATTCCAAAACTCATTTCATGTTAACATGGGTACAAGCCCATAAAATAGTTCACTCCCCGCCCCTAGCAAAAGGAATATATTCACAAAGTAAAGAAGAGAGAATACTGTAGCTTCTCTCTCACAGGAAACAGAGATGCACTGGGGGGGGTGGGGATATGGAACAGAGTTAAAGCCCCATGGCGAGACAACCTGAAGTTTTACACCTGTAAATCGCCATGGAACTGACTATCTAATATACCAGCGAAACCAATTCCGAGGGAGCAGGCGGGCAGGTCCAGCAAGGAAGTCGACCCGGACAGTACAATGGGAATACAAAACCGAGTCCGGTTATCCACCATATGGTGGAAAAGCTCCTGCAAGAGCTAAGAAGAGTATAGGTTTACATTTAATTTTACATTTTATAGATTCAACAATAGGAGGGGAGTGAACGAAAGTAAAAATCACTTTTAAGACTTTTACTTGTTTATGCACTATAGGCACTGCATTTGGATCACTCATTGAGATTAATCATAATCTCCAATTCACATTTCACAAACTATTTAAGTTGTTGGCTTGTAACAATGGTTTAAGATTGTGAAACACAGTCCAGACATTGGCACTCAGTGATAATAAACACACAATGAAGGTTAAGAAAGCACATGGTGATGGTTCACAGAGGTGATAGATGAAAGCACTAGGTGTAGGTATGACATTTTGTAGACACTACCACTTTAGCTTGAAATTGCACAGTTATAGAAATCACTCTGTTGATGCACAATTGACACATATGATGAAGAATGATGCATGATAGTTTATGCACTATAGACATTGCATCTCAATCACTCATTGAGAAAGATCATGGATCTCCAAATCACTTATCACAAACTATTGTTGTTGGCTTGTGACAAAGATGTAAGATGTAAAAACACAATACAGACATTGGCGCTCACAGTGATAATAAACACACAGTGATGGTGAATACTCTTATTCATTAGGTTTGTGAAGAAGCAATAAGGACCTTCATGATAATTGTAAATTGACAATAGACTTTGGCACACTCAATGTTAGTGAACACTCAGTGATGGTAAGAAAGCACGAGATGTATATGTTATACAGCACAATCAGGACATTGTCTCACACAATGTTAGTGAACACACAGTGATGGTAGAAAGAACAATGACGAAATGCTGAACTGTTGGTAGAAAGACCATGATGGAGTGCACATGGTTCACAGCACATGATACACAGTGATGGTAAGAAAGCTTTAACACAGCACATAGTGAAGGCACATGGTACACAGACTTGGTACACAGTGAAGGTAAGAAAGCTTTCAATGATGCTAAAGCTCTCAGGAAAAGTGATTTCGATGATGACACAAATATGGTTTAGGCATTCGATGAAGACACAAATATGGCTTAGGCATTCACAGTATAGTTAGTGAAATCTCATTGTGAAGGTGAGGATTTTTTAATTATGCTTTATATATGAAATTGCATACAAGTCACTTCTTAAAACACTTGTTAATTCAAGTCTATTGGCTCATTTGAAAGCCTTAGATCAATGAAGACACACTATAGGATGTAGGCCAACGGCCGTACCGTGCTGAAAACACCGGTTCTCGTTAGATCACCGAAGTCAGGCAGCATCGGGCGCGGTTAGTACTTGTGTGGGTGACCACCTGGGAATACCGCGTGCTGGTGGCACATTTCGGGCGCGGTAGCCCGGTGGTTTGCGTGCTGGATTTGCACGCTGCCACAACTGCCGCCGTGTTCATGCGGAGTACGATCACGTTAAACATGTGGGTCCGTATGTCCTTCCGAGAGGTTGGTGGTAGGGGAAGGAGGGTACCGTCCCTGCGGATGCCTCCCCCACTGGGTTCCAGTCTAAATTGGGTGGCACTTCCTGGCCGTCCAAACAGTTACCTTACACCTCTCTGGTAGGTCGGACAGTCTCGGTCTCAATAACAACAACAGTATAGGATGTGACCTATTCAGTAAATATGTGATTGCACATTGTAAAAAACCTAGATTTCTGGTGGTTACGCCATTATGAAAACATCACAAAGTTTTGTGAAGTTCAAAGAAGACGCTAAACTTCGTTAAGGCGTCAGCACATTCCTAACGGCATTGGCATACCCATCTCATAGGCAATGACACTTACTCACTCATCGTGAACTTTTATAAGAACCTCTACTTGATGTATTCCAAAACTCATTTCATGTTAACATGGGTACAAGCCCATAAAATAGTTCACTCCCCGCCCCTAGCAAAAGGAATATATTCACAAAGTAAAGAAGAGAGAATACTGTAGCTTCTCTCTCACAGGAAACAGAGATGCACTGGGGGGGGGGATATGGAACAGAGTTAAAGCCCCATGGCGAGACAACCTGAAGTTTTACGCCTGTAAATCGCCATGGAACTGACTATCTAATATACCAGCGAAACCAATTCCGAGGGAGCAGGCGGGCTGGTCCAGCAAGGAAGTCGACCCGGACAGTACAATGGGAATACAAAACCGAGTCCGATTATCCACCATATGGTGGAAAAGCTCCTGCAAGAGCTAAGAAGAGTATAAGTTTACATTAAATTTTACATGTTATAGATTCAACAATAGGAGGGGAGTGAACGAAAGTAAAAATCACTTTTAAGACTTTTACTTGTTTATGCACTATAGGCACTGCATTTGGATCACTCATTGAGATTAATCATAATCTCCAATTCACATTTCACAAACTATTTAAGTTGTTGGCTTGTAACAATGGTTTAAGATTGTGAAACACATTCCAGACATTGGCACTCAGTTAATAAACACACAATGAAGGTTAAGAAAGCACAAGGTGATGGTTCACAGAGGTGATAGATGAAAGCACTAGGTGTAGGTATGACATTTTGTAGACACTACCACTTTAGCTTGAAATTGCACAGTTATAGAAATCACTCTGTTGATGCACAATTGACACATATGATGAAGAATGATGCATGATAGTTTATGCACTATAGACATTGCATCTCAATCACTCATTGAGAAAGATCATGGATCTCCAAATCACTTATCACAAACTATTTAAGTTGTTGGCTTGTGACAATGATGTGAGATGTGAACACACAATACAGACATTGGCGCTCACAGTGATAATAAACACACTGTGATGGTGAATACTCTTATTCATTAGGTTTGTGAAGAAGCAATAAGGACCTTCATGATAATTGTAAATTGACAATAGACTTTGGCACACTCAATGTTAGTGAACACTCAGTGATGGTAAGAAAGCACGAGATGTATATGTTATACAGCACAATCAGGACATTGTCTCACACAATGTTAGTGAACACACAGTGATGGTAGAAAGAACAATGATGAAATGCTGAACTGTTGGTAGAAAGAACATGATGGAGTGCACATGGTTCACAGCACATGATACACAGTGATGGTAAGAAAGCTTTAACACAGCACATAGTGAAGGCATATGGTACACAGTGAAGGTAAGAAAGCTTTCAATGATGCTAAAGCTCTCAGGAAAAGTGATTTCGATGATGACACAAATATGGTTTAGGCATTCGATGAAGACACAAATATGGCTTAGGTATTCACAGTATAGTTAGTGAAATCTCATTGTGAAGGTGAGGATTTTTTAATTATGCTTTATATATGAAATTGCATACAAGTCACTTCTTAAAACACTTGTTAATTCAAGTCTATTGGCTCATTTGAAAGCCATAGATCAATGAAGACACACTATAGGATGTAGGCCAACGGCCGTACCGTGCTGAAAACACCGGTTCTCGTTAGATCACCGAAGTCAGGCAGCATCGGGCGCGGTTAGTACTTGTGTGGGTGACCACCTGGGAATACCGCGTGCTGTTGGCACATTTTGGGCGCGGTAGCCCGGTGGTTTGCGTGCTGGATTTGCACGCTGCCACAACTGCCGCCGTGTTCATGCGGAGTACGATCACGTTAAACATGTGGGTCCGTATGTCCTTCCGAGAGGTTGGTGGTAGGGGAAGGAAGTACCGTCCCTGCGGATGCCTCCCCCACTGGGTTCCAGTCTAAATTGGGTGGCACTTCCTGGCCGTCTAAACAGTTACCTTACACCTCTCTGGTAGGTCGGACGGTCTCGGTCTCAATAACAACAACAACAGTATAGGATGTGACCTATTCAGTAAATATGTGATTGCACATTGTAAAAAACCTAGATTTCTGGTGGCTACGCCATCATGAAAACATCACAAAGTTTTGTGAAGTTCAAAGAAGACGCTAAACTTCGTTAAGGCGTCAGCACATTCCTAACGGCATTGGCATACCCATCTCATAGGCAATGACACTTACTCACTCATCGTGAACTTTTATAAGAACCTCTACTTGACGTATTCCAAAACTCATTTCATGTTAACATGGGTACAAGCCCATAAAATAGTTCACTCCCCGCCCCTAGCAAAAGGAATATATTCACAAAGTAAAGAAGAGAGAATACTGTAGCTTCTCTCTCACAGGAAACAGAGATGCACTTGGGGGGGGGGGTGATGTGGAACACAGTTAAAGCCCCATAGCGAGATGACTTGAGGTTTTACGCCTGTAAATCGCCATGGAACTGACTATCTAATATACCAGCGAAACCAATTCCGGGGGAGCAGGCGGGCAGGTCCAGCAAGGAAGTCGACCCGGACAATACAATGGGAATACAAAACCGAGTCCGGTTATCCACCATATGGTGGAAAAGCTCCTGCAAGAGCTAAGAAGAGTATAGGTTTACATTTAATTTTACATTTTATAGATTCAACAATAGGAGGGGAGTGAACGAAAGTAAAAATCACTTTTAAGACTTTTACTTGTTTATGCACTATAGGCACTGCATTTGGATCACTCATTGAGATTAATCATAATCTCAAATTCACATTTCACAAACTATTTAAGTTGTTGGCTTGTAACAATGTTTTAAGATTGTGAAACACATTCCAGACATTGGCACTCAGTGATAATAAACACACATTGAAGGTTAAGAAAGCACAAGTTGATGGTTCACAGAGGTGATAGATGAAAGCACTAGGTGTAGGTATGACATTTTGTAGACACTACCACTTTAGCTTGAAATTGCACAGTTATAGAAATCACTGTGTTGATGCACAATTGACACATATGATGCAGAATGATGCATGATAGTTTATGCACTATAGACATTGCATCCCAATCACTCAATTAGAAAGATCATGGATCTCCAAATCACTTATCACAAACTATTGTTGTTGGCTTGTGACAAAGATGTAAGATGTGAAAACACAATACAGACATTGGCGCTCACAGTGATAATAAACACACAGTGATGGTGAATACTCTTATTCATTAGGTTTGTGAAGAAGCAATAAGGACCTTCATGATAATTGTAAATTGACAATAGACTTTGGCACACTAAAAGGTTGGTGAACACTCAGTGATGGTAAGAAAGCATGAGATGTATATGTTATATAGCACAATCAGGACATTGTCTCACACAATGTTAGTGAACACACAGTGATGGTAGAAAGAACAATGACGAAATGCTGAACTGTTGGTAGAAAGAACATGATGGAGTGCACATGGTTCACAGCACATTATACACAGTGATCTTAAGAAAGCTTTAACACAGCACATAGTGAAGGCACATGGTACACAGACTTGGTACACAGTGAAGGTAAGAAAGCTTTCAATGACGGTAAATTTCTCAGGAAAAGTGATTTCGATGATGACACAAATATGGTTTAGGCATTCGATGAAGACACAAATATGGCATAGGCATTCACAGTATAGTTAGTGAAATCTCATTGTGAAGGTGAGGATTTTTTAATTATGCTTTATATATGAAATTGCATACAAGTCACTTCTTAAAACACTTGTTAATTCAAGTCTATTGGCTCATTTGAAAGCCTTAGATCAATGAAGACACACTATAGGATGTAGGCCAACGGCCGTACCGTGCTGAAAACACCGGTTCTCGTTAGATCACCGAAGTCAGGCAGCATCGGGCGCGGTTAGTACTTGTGTGGGTGACCACCTGGGAACACCGCGTGCTGTTGGCACATTTCGGGCGCGGTAGCCCGGTGGTTTGCGCGCTGGATTTGCACTCTGCCACAACTGCCGCCGTGTTCATGCGGAGTACGATCACGTTAAACATGTGGGTCCGTATGTCCTTCCGAGAGGTTGGTGGTAGGGGAAGGAGGGTACCGTCCCTGCGGATGCCTCCCTCACTGGGTTCCAGTCTAAATTGGGTGGCACTTCCCGGCCGTCCAAACAGTTACCTTACACATCTCTGGTAGGTCGGACGGTCTCGGTCTCAATAACAACAACAACAGTATAGGATGTGACCTATTCAGTAAATATGTGATTGCACATTGTAAAAAACCTAGATTTCTGGTGGTTACGCCATCATGAAAACATCACAAAGTTTTGTGAAGTTCAAAGAAGACGCTAAACTTCGTTAAGGCGTCAGCACATTCCTAACGGCATTGGCATACCCATCTCATAGGCAATGACACTTACTCACTCATCGTGAACTTTTATAAGAACCTCTACTTGATGTATTCCAAAACTCATTTCATGTTAACATGGGTACAAGCCCATAAAATAGTTCACTCCCCGCCCCTAGCAAAAGGAATATATTCACAAAGTAAAGAAGAGAGAATACTGTAGCTTCTCTCTCACAGGAAACAGAGATGCACTGGGGTGGGGGGATATGGAACAGAGTTAAAGCCCCATGGCGAGACAACCTGAAGTTTTACGCCTGTAAATCGCCATGGAACTGACTATCTAATATACCAGCGAAACCAATTCCGAGGGAGCAGGCCGGCAGGTCCAGCAAGGAAGTCGACCCGGACAATACAATGGGAATACAAAACCGAGTCCGGTTATCCACCATATGGTGGAAAAGCTCCTGCAAGAGCTAAGAAGAGTATAGGTTTACATTTAATTTTACATTTTATAGATTCAACAATAGGAGGGGAGTGAACGAAAGTAAAAATCACTTTTAAGACTTTTACTTGTTTATGCACTATAGGCACTGCATTTGGATCACTCATTGAGATTAATCATAATCTCCAATTCACATTTCACAAACTATTTAAGTTGTTGGCTTGTAACAATGTTTTAAGATTGTGAAACACATTCCAGACATTGGCACTCAGTGATAATAAACACACATTGAAGGTTAAGAAAGCACAAGTTGATGGTTCACAGAGGTGATAGATGAACGCACTAGGTGTAGGTATGACATTTTGTAGACACTACCACTTTAGCTTGAAATTGCACAGTTATAGAAATCACTGTGTTGATGCACAATTGACACATATGATGCAGAATGATGCATGATAGTTTATGCACTATAGACATTGCATCCCAATCACTCAATTAGAAAGATCATGGATCTCCAAATCACTTATCACAAACTATTGTTGTTGGCTTGTGACAAAGATGTAAGATGTGAAAACACAATACAGACATTGGCGCTCACAGTGATAATAAACACACAGTGATGGTGAATACTCTTATTCATTAGGCCCCTCAGGGGTTCACTTCTTTAGTGAATACGGGTGTTGCAATCCCGAAGCACCTTAGCAAGGCTTTTCTTTCCTTTTTTCTTACTCTCTCCTTCTTTTATTAGTTTTATCTAAATGATAATTCACTCTTAATTTAATCAACTTTTCCAAAACTTTCCCTAATGCAAGAAGAAAGCACCCGATCACCAGGAGCTGGTTCCGTTTGAAAGTAGTGTTTAAGCAGTTCTAGAAGAACCGATTCTCTGTTAGGCAGATTAGTATTCGTAGACAGAGCCACGTGGACAAGATCGGTCGGAAGAAGAATTTTTGAAAAAGCCAATTTGAAGGCAGCCCCAAAGCGGGCTGACGAAGCGGAAGCGAAAGAAATCCATGCTTTCCTCTTCGCATTAAGAAGTTCCTTCTTGTACAGTGCTTTTGCCTTAGCATAAGCTAATTTCGAGTCCAAAGAGGAGCTCGATCGATATCTCCTCCACAGGGCCCTGACTTTAGATCTGGACGCCCGGGGCCTCTCCGACCACCAAGAAAGATTAGGATTGTGGGTTATTTTTCTCTTTTTGAAGCTCTTATTAGCCTCCTCCAGGATAGTTTCAGTTAAAGTTTTAATGAAGGTTTCCACCTCTTTTTTATTTTCACATTCATCCAGGGTTGTATTCAGTAAAGAGACTCTGCCTTCCAGGCCTTTCCTAAAACCTATATGTGAGACGTTTCTGGTTTGATACCTTCTCTTGCCAAAGGTCTTAATTTCCCTTCTTAGTTCAAAAGCTATGATGTTGTGGTCAGAAGAGGCCGGTTCATCCAGAACGGACCAGTCCCTCAACGAAAATGCAATATTAGAAGAACTTATTGTTAAATCTGGCCAACCTTGAAGGGTCAGGGTCTCAAAAGAAGGGGGGGAATCAGGAGGATTCAGCACCATTAGTCCTTTAGAGGACAGTACTTCCAGTAAGAGCTCACCTCTATCATCTGCTCTGTTATATCCCCAGAGTCTTGAGTGGGCATTAAAGTCGCCCCCAAGAGAAAATTGTTTATGTTTACACTGGGATGATCTATCCACTCATTTAAGTCTCTTTCCAGAGAACCCGACGGAGGAGAATATTGAGAACCTACTGTTAGCACGTTTCCTGAGTTGTCTATAGATATATTTACAAAAACTGAATTATTGAATGTTGCAGAATTAATAAACGAAATGTCTCTTCTAGTTATTACTATAGCACAGGAATCATTTCCAGAAATGAACACAGTCCAGGAGAGAGGAAACCCGTACAGACGGCTGCCATGTCTGTACGGGTCCTGAATGAGAAGAAAATCTATCTTATTGTGAACAGCGAACGCCACCACTTCTGTGTTGGCAGCTCTAGAGGAATTTAAATTGATTTGAATAAACTTTAGGACAAGAATCTCTCCTGGACAATGTCCACTCCCAGAAAGTCCCAAAAAACTAGAGCTATTAGGTTGCAGTTCCATTATAGAGGTGCCTTTAGGGCATTTGTTGGATATTAAGAGACTAGTTTGTACATTTTGTGCACAGTAATTTTTTGTAAATGGCTGTATTAGAAGTTTCAGTGCAGATTGGCTGTCAGTCAAAATCCCCATTTTATCATAATCAGAGGCCACCAGCCAATCCACGGCCGCGGAAATGGCTGCCAGCTCCGCCAGAAAGACTGTGTTTTCAGGTCTTATCTTTTTCTGGAATTCATAAATTAGTGTATTTCTAAGGAAAACACAGTAGGCAAAAGCCGTCCCATTAACCGTTTTAGAGCCGTCCGTGTAAGTGACAATTTCCAGAGGAGGTGAATGTGTTCTCAAAGGGTCAAACCAAGTTATGGGGACTTCCTTTGAGGGGTGTCTGTAAAGAACTGACCCAGATGAGTCAAAATTAGTGGCTATCAAGAGCTCTTTATTAGTGTATGTGTCTTGATGGTGATGTAGAACAGCTGATTTGCTTGACTCATACTTAATTTTTAGAGTGATTGGAGGAATGTTTGTCAGAATTTGAAGAGTGGCCAGAGAAGTTTTGATGTTGGCTCTAGACATCCACAACAAGTAGAGTCTCTGTGCTGAAAGAAGTTTAGCTTCTGCCTGATTTGTGAGGTTTTTTCCCCAAACAAATGCTGCATAGGTTAGAATCTTCTCAGAGACAGCCTCATACCAGACCTTCAAAAGTCCAGGGCGTATTCCCCAGGATTTTTTGGACATACTCCCTATTGCTTTAGTGTGAATAAAAAATTTTTCCTTGAGAGAAGCAATGTGTGGGATCCAGTTAAGTTTATTATCTAAGACAAGGCCTAGGTACTTTAAATTTTTTGTAATTGGTATGTTAATGATGTTAGTACCATTTGCAGAATTTGAAATTTTGAATATAGGGTCTCTTTTTAAATTTTTATTTCTTAACTGTTTGAACGGCCGGCCAAATACGATCGCTTTAGTTTTCTCGGTTGCAATTCTTAGATTTAATCTATTTACTAAGCCTGAAAATTTAACAATAGCGGCATTGGTCGTCCCTTCTAATGTCGGCCTGGACTTAGCTCTTGTGAGCAGAATAAAGTCGTCCGCATAAGCAACCAGTTCTACAGAGCTATCTCCGTCAAAATCCTCAAGTATACCATTGGCAGTGATGTTCCAGAATAGGGGCCCCAGGCAGGAGCCCTGGGGCAGCTTTTAAAGGAAGGGAGAGAGGAAGTTCCCTCAGGGTCCAAAAAGGCAACTCTTCTTTCATAAAGGTAGTCCCTAATCAAGTTCAGTATATTAAATGGACAGCCCGTTTGACACAGTGAGGTCAAGAGTGTGTCCCATCCTATATTGTCAAAAGCGCCCTTGATGTCAAATGACACCAGGGTGTAAGTGTGTAATGCTTTACTGGTCTTAATAAAATTTATGACTTTAGAAATAGCTCCCTCTGTCGATTTCCCCTCCCTAAAACCAAATTGGTTATCGTGGAAGAAATTAGTTTTATGTAAATGATAATTCACTCTTAATTTAATCAACTTTTCCAAAACTTTCCCTAATGCAAGAAGAAAGCACCCGATCACCAGGAGCTGGTTCCGTTTGAAAGTAGTGTTTAAGCAGTTCTAGAAGAACCGATTCTCTGTTAGGCAGATTAGTATTCGTAGACAGAGCCACGTGGACAAGATCGGTCGGAAGAAGAATTTTTGAAAAAGCCAATTTGAAGGCAGCCCCAAAGCGGGCTGACGAAGCGGAAGCGAAAGAAATCCATGCTTTCCTCTTCGCATTAAGAAGTTCCTTCTTGTACAGTGCTTTTGCCTTAGCATAAGCTAATTTCGAGTCCAAAGAGGAGCTCGATCGATATCTCCTCCACAGGGCCCTGACTTTAGATCTGGACGCCCGGGGCCTCTCCGACCACCAAGAAAGATTAGGATTGTGGGTTATTTTTCTCTTTTTGAAGCTCTTATTAGCCTCCTCCAGGATAGTTTCAGTTAAAGTTTTAATGAAGGTTTCCACCTCTTTTTTATTTTCACATTCATCCAGGGTTGTATTCAGTAAAGAGACTCTGCCTTCCAGGCCTTTCCTAAAACCTATATGTGAGACGTTTCTGGTTTGATACCTTCTCTTGCCAAAGGTCTTAATTTCCCTTCTTAGTTCAAAAGCTATGATGTTGTGGTCAGAAGAGGCCGGTTCATCCAGAACGGACCAGTCCCTCAACGAAAATGCAATATTAGAAGAACTTATTGTTAAATCTGGCCAACCTTGAAGGGTCAGGGTCTCAAAAGAAGGGGGGGAATCAGGAGGATTCAGCACCATTAGTCCTTTAGAGGACAGTACTTCCAGTAAGAGCTCACCTCTATCATCTGCTCTGTTATATCCCCAGAGTCTTGAGTGGGCATTAAAGTCGCCCCCAAGAGAAAATTGTTTATGTTTACACTGGGATGATCTATCCACTCATTTAAGTCTCTTTCCAGAGAACCCGACGGAGGAGAATATTGAGAACCTACTGTTAGCACGTTTCCTGAGTTGTCTATAGATATATTTACAAAAACTGAATTATTGAATGTTGCAGAATTAATAAACGAAATGTCTCTTCTAGTTATTACTATAGCACAGGAATCATTTCCAGAAATGAACACAGTCCAGGAGAGAGGAAACCCGTACAGACGGCTGCCATGTCTGTACGGGTCCTGAATGAGAAGAAAATCTATCTTATTGTGAACAGCGAACGCCACCACTTCTGTGTTGGCAGCTCTAGAGGAATTTAAATTGATTTGAATAAACTTTAGGACAAGAATCTCTCCTGGACAATGTCCACTCCCAGAAAGTCCCAAAAAACTAGAGCTATTAGGTTGCAGTTCCATTATAGAGGTGCCTTTAGGGCATTTGTTGGATATTAAGAGACTAGTTTGTACATTTTGTGCACAGTAATTTTTTGTAAATGGCTGTATTAGAAGTTTCAGTGCAGATTGGCTGTCAGTCAAAATCCCCATTTTATCATAATCAGAGGCCACCAGCCAATCCACGGCCGCGGAAATGGCTGCCAGCTCCGCCAGAAAGACTGTGTTTTCAGGTCTTATCTTTTTCTGGAATTCATAAATTAGTGTATTTCTAAGGAAAACACAGTAGGCAAAAGCCGTCCCATTAACCGTTTTAGAGCCGTCCGTGTAAGTGACAATTTCCAGAGGAGGTGAGTGTGTTCTCAAAGGGTCAAACCAAGTTATGGGGACTTCCTTTGAGGGGTGTCTGTAAAGAACTGACCCAGATGAGTCAAAATTAGTGGCTATCAAGAGCTCTTTATTAGTGTATGTGTCTTGATGGTGATGTAGAACAGCTGATTTGCTTGACTCATACTTAATTTTTAGAGTGATTGGAGGAATGTTTGTCAGAATTTGAAGAGTGGCCAGAGAAGTTTTGATGTTGGCTCTAGACATCCACAACAAGTAGAGTCTCTGTGCTGAAAGAAGTTTAGCTTCTGCCTGATTTGTGAGGTTTTTTCCCCAAACAAATGCTGCATAGGTTAGAATCTTCTCAGAGACAGCCTCATACCAGACCTTCAAAAGTCCAGGGCGTATTCCCCAGGATTTTTTGGACATACTCCCTATTGCTTTAGTGTGAATAAAAAATTTTTCCTTGAGAGAAGCAATGTGTGGGATCCAGTTAAGTTTATTATCTAAGACAAGGCCTAGGTACTTTAAATTTTTTGTAATTGGTATGTTAATGATGTTAGTACCATTTGCAGAATTTGAAATTTTGAATATAGGGTCTCTTTTTAAATTTTTATTTCTTAACTGTTTGAACGGCCGGCCAAATACGATCGCTTTAGTTTTCTCGGTTGCAATTCTTAGATTTAATCTATTTACTAAGCCTGAAAATTTAACAATAGCGGCATTGGTCGTCCCTTCTAATGTCGGCCTGGACTTAGCTCTTGTGAGCAGAATAAAGTCGTCCGCATAAGCAACCAGTTCTACAGAGCTATCTCCGTCAAAATCCTCAAGTATACCATTGGCAGTGATGTTCCAGAATAGGGGCCCCAGGCAGGAGCCCTGGGGCAGCTTTTAAAGGAAGGGAGAGAGGAAGTTCCCTCAGGGTCCAAAAAGGCAACTCTTCTTTCATAAAGGTAGTCCCTAATCAAGTTCAGTATATTAAATGGACAGCCCGTTTGACACAGTGAGGTCAAGAGTGTGTCCCATCCTATATTGTCAAAAGCGCCCTTGATGTCAAATGACACCAGGGTGTAAGTGTGTAATGCTTTACTGGTCTTAATAAAATTTATGACTTTAGAAATAGCTCCCTCTGTCGATTTCCCCTCCCTAAAACCAAATTGGTTATCGTGGAAGAAATTAGTTTTATGTAAATGATAATTCACTCTTAATTTAATCAACTTTTCCAAAACTTTCCCTAATGCAAGAAGAAAGCACCCGATCACCAGGAGCTGGTTCCGTTTGAAAGTAGTGTTTAAGCAGTTCTAGAAGAACCGATTCTCTGTTAGGCAGATTAGTATTCGTAGACAGAGCCACGTGGACAAGATCGGTCGGAAGAAGAATTTTTGAAAAAGCCAATTTGAAGGCAGCCCCAAAGCGGGCTGACGAAGCGAAAGCGAAAGAAATCCATGCTTTCCTCTTCGCATTAAGAAGTTCCTTCTTGTACAGTGCTTTTGCCTCAGCATAAGCTAATTTCGAGTCCAAAGAGGAGCTCGATCGATATCTCCTCCACAGGGCCCTGACTTTAGATCTGGACGCCCGGGGCCTCTCCGACCACCAAGAAAGATTAGGATTGTGGGTTATTTTTCTCTTTTTGAAGCTCTTATTAGCCTCCTCCAGGATAGTTTCAGTTAAAGGTTTAATGAAGGTTTCCACCTCTTTTTTATTTTCACATTCATCCAGGGTTGTATTCAGTAAAGAGACTCTGCCTTCCAGGCCTTTCCTAAAACCTATATGTGAGACGTTTCTGGTTTGATACCTTCTCTTGCCAAAGGTCTTAATTTCCCTTCTTAGTTCAAAAGCTATGATGTTGTGGTCAGAAGAGGCCGGTTCATCCAGAACGGACCAGTCCCTCAACAAAAATGCAATATTAGAAGAACTTATTGTTAAATCTGGCCAACCTTGAAGGGTCAGGGTCTCAAAAGAAGGGGGGGAATCAGGAGGATTCAGCACCATTAGTCCTTTAGAGGACAGTACTTCCAGTAAGAGCTCACCTCTATCATCTGCTCTGTTATATCCCCAGAGTCTTGAGTGGGCATTAAAGTCGCCCCCAAGAGAAAATTGTTTATGTTTACACTGGGATGATCTATCCACTCATTTAAGTCTCTTTCCAGAGAACCCGACGGAGGAGAATATTGAGAACCTACTGTTAGCACGTTTCCTGAGTTGTCTATAGATATATTTACAAAAACTGAATTATTGAATGTTGCAGAATTAATAAACGAAATGTCTCTTCTAGTTATTACTATAGCACAGGAATCATTTCCAGAAATGAACACAGTCCAGGAGAGAGGAAACCCGTACAGACGGCTGCCATGTCTGTACGGGTCCTGAATGAGAAGAAAATCTATCTTATTGTGAACAGCGAACGCCACCACTTCTGTGTTGGCAGCTCTAGAGGAATTTAAATTGATTTGAATAAACTTTAGGACAAGAATCTCTCCTGGACAATGTCCACTCCCAGAAAGTCCCCAAAAACTAGAGCTATTAGGCTGCAGTTCCATTATAGAGGTGCCTTTAGGGCTTCTTCATAGTAATGGTTAAATAATGGACAGTCTCTTGAGTATGATGGATGGTTAGTCTTAAGATCAGCTCCTTCCATAACATTTTCATAGTGGCAATTTGCACACTTAAACTCTTTGCTTTTGCAATTCTGGGAAGTGTGGTCACTGGAGGCGCATTTAGCGCAAAACTCCCTTTCAGTACAAGACTTGCTCATGTGGCCATAGGCCTGACACTTGAAACATCTGATGATAGAGATGTGTTTCTTGATGAAGCAGGATGAGAACTCTATAAAAATTTTCCTATCTTTGAGGAGAGTCACTGCTTCATCCCTTCCTACTTGAATAATGAAGTGTCGGCCTCCTTTTCTTCCCTCGAACCTTTTTATAAACTCAATATCTTCTGGTTTCGCGTCCGGTATTTTCTTAAAAATGGCCTCTTTTATCTCTTCCATTCCACATTGGGGAGGAACTGAAAAAATTATCAATCTATGTTTTCTTTTACCTAATGGTCTTATGTCAAAATGCTCCTTAACGTTGCTTTCTTCGAAAATATTCACAGTATCACCTTCTCTCTCCATATGTCCCACAATCTTAAGGTCCCCCCCCAATGTCTTCCTTACGGATTGGATGCGCAGATCCTTGGGGCACCTGGAGTTGCCCAGAAGAGTCCACACATCCCTCTCGTCTTCCTTGTCCTTCTTAATGAGTAAAAAGGCTGTTGGATCTGGTCTTTTCTTTTTCTGAGCAGCTGCTGCATAGGTCAGAGGTTCCTGGAGTTTCTGTTTAATAATTACCGGCATCTCATTCCTAATGGTTTCTGACAAGTCCTTGTTGACAGTTTTATTCACAGATTCCACGATCTGAGGAATAGGGACAAATTAAATGTTCCAAGGCGAGGCGACCGGGGGGTTTACTCCCATTGACCGCCAAGGAACGGACTATCTAATATCACACGAAACCGCATCCGAGGGGGCAGGCGGGCAGGACCAGCGAAGACGTCCGACCCTGAAATTTATTACAAAGCATATAAAAGAGTGAGGAATATACATAGGGGAATACATCAAAGCCCTACCGGCCTGCCCCCTCAGGGGTTCACTTCTTTAGTGAATACGAGTGTTGCAATCCCGAGGTACCTTAGCAAGGCTTTTCTTTCCTTTTTTCTTACTCTCTCTTTCTTTTTCCTTCTCTTTTTTTGTCTATCCTCCTTTCCCCTTCTTTTTGTTTTGTTCTCCTTTTGTGTTTTGTGTTTCTTGTCCCTCTCAGCTGCTGGTGTCATTAATGCCGAGCCCTTAGTAAACATCACATCTGCTCTATGGGCCCTAGTACCACTCTTCGGCCTCTGCCGTAAGGTACACCGTTTGGGCTCGGGAATGGGTTCATGTGGGTGTGATGCGAAAGGGGTAGAGCTGCGTGCATCAGTAGTTTTGCTTTTAAGAAACGTTTGCAGTAAACGGTTCCAGAGGTGAGTCCCTTGGTTGCGTTCCCCTCAGGGGTTCACTTCTTTAGTGAATACGGGTGTTGCAATCCCGAGGTACCTTAGCAAGGCTTTTCTTTCCTTTTTTCTTACTCTCTCTTTCTTTTTCCTTCCTATTTTTTGTCTATCCTCCTTTCCCCTTCTTTTTGTTTTGTTCTCCTTTTGTGTTTTGTGTTTCTTGTCCCTCTCAGCTGCTGGTGTCATCAATGCCGAGCCCTTAGTAAACATCACATCTGCTCTATGGGCCCTAGTACCACTCTTCGGCCTCTGCCGTAAGGTACACCGTTTGGGCTCGGGAATGGGTTCATGTGGGTGTGATGCGAAAGGGGTAGAGCTGCGTGCATCAGTAGTGTTGCTTTTAAGAAACGTTTGCAGTAAACGGTTCCAGAGGTGAGTCCCTTGGTTGCGTTGGTTAGATGGTGGAGAGTGTTTCATATCGAGAAATCCCCCATGGATCTTTGATGGTCCTTGGGCCCTGTGCACCAGGTGCACGTTATGGCCCGCTCTCCATCATCTAGCTTTGCGAATGACTCCGGCGGTTACACTTGGCACGTTAGAAAAGTGTGGGGAGACGGAGCCTGGCGGGGGCTCCGATCGATCTGGAAGTAAACCGTGGTTTTTTTATAAGTGGTTACAAGCATGGAGAATTTGAGATTGCTTTCTGTCTCAGGTTCTTCATGCTCTTTTTCAGATGAGAACAATGCTGTTCTGCCAAATATATCACGCATGGATTGGGCTGAGAAGGTTGAGATTACTGAATCCTCAAAGCCAAAAGATGTGACTCCCAGAGGCATGGGACAAAGTTGTGTAACATCAGGTAATGCCTCAAAAGCTAGATATTTCATCATAAAGAAGACTGAAGGAACTTTTGCAAATTGTTCACCTTTTTTGATTCAAAAAAGTATAGCTGCCTATGTAGGTGATGTAAAAAATGTTAAAAAACTAAGATCCGGTGACCTTTTGGTCCAAGTTACCACAAATGCTCAAGCAACAAACATAATGAAAATGACCCATATTGGAAGTTTCAAGATCACTGTAAACCTACATATGTCACTTAATTATTCTAGAGGCGTAATTTCCGAATCAGATCTGATTTATGACAGTGAGGAAGAAATTTTGAACAATTTAATTGACCAAAATGTGTGCGCTGTAAGACGTATCAACATTCGTAGAGAAGGGAAAGTCTTACCAACTAAACACCTCATACTTACCTTTAACTCGCCAGATTTACCAAAAACCATTAAAGCAGCCTATCTGATGTGCAAAGTCCGTCCTTTCATTCCAAATCCATTAAGGTGCTTTAAGTGCCAAAGATTTGGACATTCTAAAAATTCATGCAAAGGGAAATATGAAACATGTGCCCGGTGTGCTGAGCCCGGACATGAATCTGAAAATTGTTCAAAAAAATTTCAGTGTGTTAATTGTAATGGCGAACACCCATCATATGCTCGATCATGCCCTAAATGGAAGATCGAAAAGGAAATACAAACTGTTAAAATCAATAATAATATTTCTTTCCCTGAAGCACGTAAAATAGTAACAGCACGTACACCTGAAGGTGTATCCTATGCCACAGTAGCCACTAAATCCTCAACTTCAGTTGCCACGCAATGTGAGAAAAGATCCATTGCTACACAAACCGAACTTATCTCTGTGCCCGAAGACAGTCCAAATCCTACTAGCCCATCAAGTACTCAATTTAAACCTAAATCTGCCATACCCTTAGCAACTTTTAGACCAGAGTTTTCACAGCCAAATAAACCAAGTACCAGTCGGGATACTGAAACATATACCACAATAAACAAAAAAAAATCCAACCAAAAATCTAAATTAAAAAATGAAAAAGACGAACTTGCACATAGAAAATCATTAAAAAGAGTAGATTCAAAAAATGATACCAATATTGATGATGCAGTACAACTATGTGTTTCGGATGACGAAACAATGTTGACGGATGTGTTGCCACCTTCATCCAATAGGTCCAGGGTGAACAGTTCTCGTTCACCAAAAAAGAAAAAACCTACATAATGGGTTCTTTAGTTTCTTGGAACTGCCGTGGTTTGCAGACCAAGTTGTTTGAGGTTAAATCATTAATTAATACTTATCATCCCATTTGTGTCTGTCTTCAAGAAACATTTTTAAAATTTAACAATAATATGAATTTTAAACATTTTACTTGCATTCGCAAAGATTTTGATCAAAACAGTAGGGTTTCTGGGGGAGTAGCTTTGCTAATTTCCCATAACTATCCTACATCCAATGTACAACTTACCACTAACTTACAAGCTGTTGCTGCTCGTATCCATATTAAGACATTGATTACAATATGCTGTATATATATTCCACCAAATGATAATATTGATCGCAAGGAACTTGATGATTTGATTGGTCAACTACCTCCGCCATTCGTAATATTGGGTGACTTTAATGGTCACAACCCTCTTTGGGGTAGTTGTGACATGAATCACAGAGGACAGCAAATTGAACAGTGTATTAGTGATCACAGCCTGTGCCCATTAAACAACAATGAACATACCTACTTTCATCAACCAAGCAAGACATTCCACACTATCGATCTTGCTTTCTGTTCCCCATCAGTCCTTCCATACTGGTCCTTTTTAGTCGACAAAGATCTACACAATAGCGACCATTTTCCCATTGTTCTCTTTAACAGTCAAATCAGATCACCTGTGAAACCATCGCGATATATCTTTTCGAAAGCTGATTGGTTAACATTTACTTCCCAAGCTGTGATAGCTGATGACGCAGTTCAGAGCTGTGACATTGATACAGCTGTAAACAATATTACAAATCTCTTGATTAAGGCTGCTGATAATACAATCCCTAAGAATTCTGGAAAAACATCTAAGTATCACTTTCCTTGGTGGAATGAAGAATGTCGCGAGGCATACAAAAAACAAAAGAAAGCCTGGGCCAAATTTCGAAGGTATCCTACGACTGATAATCTTACTGCATTTAAATATACAAAAGCTGTTGCTCGTAGGATACGCAGACAAAGACAAAGAGAGTCATGGGAGGAGTATGACAGTGGACTAAACTGTTCCATTTCCAGCAAGAAAGTATGGGAAAAGGTCAAAAAGTGTTCAGGTGTCTATAATGACCACCTTATATCTGTTATAAATAGTAATGGCTCAATTATTAGCTCTCCCGCAGAAATAGCAAATGAAATAGCCAAAGCCTTTGCAGATTTTTCAAACTCAGCAAGTTATTCAGAACCATTCCTGTCACATAAAATCAGATCAGAAAAGAAACCAATTGTCTTCTCACAAGCCAAACACTTGCCATACAATTCTCCGTTTACAAAGTTTGAACTTCTTACAGCATTGTCACAGACTCAGGGAACCAGCAGTGGGCCAGATGGTGTCCATTATACTATGCTGAAACACCTTTCTCACGAGTCTTTATTGAACCTTTTATATCTGTACAACAGGATTTATATGGAACATAAGTTTCCGACATCCTGGCAAAGAGCAATCACCATACCCATTATAAAACCAGGAAAGGACCCCAAAAGTCCTTCAAGTTACCGACCCATTGCCTTGACAAGCTGTATTTGCAAAATTATGGAAAAAATGGTAAATGCCCGACTTGTTTATTTCCTTGAAACAAATAAACTTTTATCTCCACATCAAAGTGGTTTTAGACGAGGAAGATCTACCTCTGACAATATTATTGCTCTGGAATCCCAGATCAGGACTGCCTACCTTAGGCGAAATCATTTAGTGTCAATATTTTTTGATATTGACAAAGCCTATGATCGCACATGGCGCTATGGTATTATTAAGGACCTTTTTGATTTTAATTTAAAAGGAAATCTTCCCATTTTTATACAAAACTTTTTAGCACATAGGACATTCAAAGTTCGTATTGGTACTGTTCTTTCAAATCCTCACGTACAAGAGGAGGGAGTGCCACAAGGAAGTGTATTGAGTGTGACTCTATTTTCCATAAAAATCAACAGTATTTTAAACCATCTACCACCATCAGTTCATAAAAGCCTCTATGTGGATGATTTGCAAGTTTCATACCAAGCACATGATATGCGCACTGTTGAAAGACAGTGTCAAACTGCAGTAAATGGCATTCTGCAATGGGCTAATCTAAATGGATTCAGGTTTTCAATCCAAAAGACTTGTTGCGTTCACTTCACCAGAAAACGAGGTCTACACTTACCTCCAGAGATTTTCATGGAAAATGCTAAAATTGCTGTTGTGGATGAAGTGAAATTTCTTGGAGTCTGGTTCGATAGAAAACTCACCTTCCTACCCCATGTTCAGAAATTGAGAAAGAAATGTGAGAGAGCCATTAACATTTTAAAAGTTCTGTCAAATACGAAATGGGGTGCAGATACAACTTCAATGCTACGTATATATAGGGCCATTATTCGTTCCAAGATTGATTATGGATGTAATGTTTATGGGAGTGCACGAACATCTGTTCTTCAGAAACTGGACACAATACATAATAAGGCATTACGTATATGTTCAGGTGCCTTTAGAACATCTCCTGTTCAAAGCTTATATGTGTACTGCAATGAGCCACCTCTAGAATTCAGGCGTGAACAGTTGATGCTGAATTATTACTATCGGGTCATGTCCTTACAGAACCACCCTCTGCAACGACTAATACTAGATGAGCATTATGATCGACTCTACGACCACAGACCCTCATGCATTCCTTCCTTTGGCAAGCGGATACGAAATATATTATCAATAACCCCACAAGTAGATGTAAATATAAGGAAAACAAAGTGTTTTGAAACACCTCCATGGCATGTTCCAGATTTTATATATCTCAACCCATTTAGTAATTTTACTAAGAGCAACACAGATCAGACTATTTATCTGCAACTGTTTGCTGAACATAGAAATCTCTACAACGAGTTTACTCCTATTTTCACAGATGGTTCAAAAGCTGGCAATTACGTAGGGTTGGCTTATGTATCTAAAAATACTATAAAGTCTTTTAAACTGCATGCATCTTGCTCTATTTTTACTGCTGAGATTATGGCAATATACCAGAGTCTTATATTCATATCGCATCAAATTTCCAAAAAGCACATCATTTATACCGATTCGTTGAGTTCGCTACAACTTTTATCATCTAGGACTGCCATGAATTACCCTATTGCCTCTGATATTCTTAAGTATGAACATCGTCTAAAGGTACAGGGATACCATACTGAATTTTGTTGGGTGCCAGGACATGTTGGTATCAGAGGAAATGAGTTGGCAGATATTGCTGCTAAATCAGCTACTCAAAATTTAAAACTGACAATCCCTTTAACTGACATCAAACCATTCATTTTGAAAAATATTTATGACAAATGGCAGTATTCCTGGAACCAGCAGTCTCGTAATAAGTTGTATGAAGTAAAGCCCGTAATACAAAAGTGGACTAGTTTCCAATGTAGGAAACTTGAGGTACTTTTAACACGCTTGCGAATTGGTCATACTCGTTTTACCCACAGACACTTACTTTTAGGAGAAGTTGAACCCTTTTGTAATAGTTGTCAGACCTCAGCAAGTATCAAACATATTTTAATTGAGTGTACTAAATATAAACAGTTTCGTTTCAAGCATTTTAAGACTTATACATTAAATTTGGCAGAATTGATTGGAGAAAATCCTCATTTGGAGCTTTTCCCATTTCTATTGGACATTGGTTTTTTCCATCATTTTTAACATCACCTTTTATGACCTTTTAGCAATTTTTCATATCATTTGCATTGTTGCACATGTTCCATAGTATTTTCACACATTATCACTATTTTAAATTATACACTTGTTATCAATACTATTTTATGTATCTCGGTACCATATGTCTGGCGCAGCATATCCTCTTTGGATCTTGTGCCATTAAGCCATAATCAACCTCAACCTTGGTTGCGTTGGTTAGATGGTGGAGAGTGTTTCATATCGAGAAATCCCCCATGGATCTTTGTTGGTCCTTGGGCCCTGTGCACCAGGTGCACGTTATGGCCCGCTCTCCATCATCTAACTTTGCGAATGACTCCGGCGGTTACACTTGGCACGTTAGAAAAGTGTGGGGAGACGGAGTCTGGCGGGGGCTCCGATCGATCTGGAAGTAAACCGTGGTTTTTTTATAAGTGGTTACAAGCATGGAGAATTTGAGATTGCTTTCTGTCTCAGGTTCTTCATGCTCTTTTTCAGATGAGAACAATGCTGTTCTGCCAAATATATCACGCATGGATTGGGCTGAGAGGGTTGAGATTACTGAATCCTGAAAGCCAAAAGATGTGACTCCCAGAGGCATGGGACAAAGTGATGTAACATCAGGTAATGCCTCAAAAGCGAGGTATTTCATCATAAAGAAATCTGAAGGAACTTTTGCAAATTGTTCGCCGTTTTTGATTCAAAAAAGTATAGCTGCCTATGTAGGTGATGTAAAAAATGTTAAAAAACTAAGATCCGGTGACCTTTTGGTCCAAGTTACCACAAATGTTCAAGCAACAAACATAATGAAAATGACCCATATTGGAAATTTCAAGATCACAGTAAACTTACATATGTCACTTAATTATTCTAGAGGCGTAATTACCGAATCAGATCTGATTTATGACAGTGAGGAAGAAATTTTGAACAATTTAATTGACCAAAATGTGGGCGCTGTAAGACGTATCAACATTCGTAGAGAAGGGAAAGTCTTACCAACTAAACACCTCATACTTACCTTTAACTCGCCAGATTTACCAAAAACCATTAAATCAGCCTATCTGATGTGCAAAGTCCGTCCTTTCGTTCCAAATCCATTAAGGTGCTTTAAGTGCCAAAGATTTGGACATTCTAAAAATTCATGCAAAGGGAAATATGAAACATGTGCCCGGTGTGCTGAGCCCGGACATGAATCTGAAAATTGTTCAAAAAAATTTCAGTGTGTAAATTGTAATGGCGAACACCCATCATATGCTCGATCATGCCCTAAATGGAAGATCGAAAAAGAAATACAAACTGTTATAATCAATAATAATATTTCTTTCCCTGAAGCACGTAAAATAGTAACAGCACGTACACCTGAAGGTGTATGCTATGCCACAATAGCCACTAAATCCTCAACTTCAGTTGCCACGCAATGTGAGAAAAGATCTATTGCTACACAAACCGAACCTATCTCTGTGCCCGAAGACAGTCCAAATCCTAATCCTACTAACCCATCAAGTACTCAACTTAAACCTAAATCTGCCATACCCTTAGCAACTTTTAGACCAGAGTTTTCACAGCCAAATAAACCAAGTACCAGTCTGGATACTGAAACATATACTACAATGAACAAAAAAAAATCCAACCAAAAATCTAAATTAAAAAATGAAAAAGACGAACTTGCACCTAGAAAATCATTAAAAAGAGTAGATGCGAAAAATGATGCCAATATTGATGATGCAGTACAACTATGTGTTTCGGATGACGAAACAATGTTGACGGATGTGTTGCCACCTTCATCCAATAGGTCCAGGGTGAACAGTTAGTTCTCGTTCACCAAAAAAGAAAAAACCTACATAATGGGATCTTTAGTTTCTTGGAACTGCCGTGGTTTGCAGTCCAAGTTGTTTGAGGTTAAATCATTAATTAATACTTATCATCCCATTTGTGTCTGTCTTCAAGAAACATTTTTAAAATTTAACAATAGTATAAATTTTAAACATTTTACTTGCATTCGCAAAGATTTTGATCAAAACAGTAGGGTGTCTGGGGGAGTAGCCTTGCTAATTTCCCATAACTATCCTACCTCCAATGTACAACTTACCACTAACTTACAAGCTGTTGCTGCTCGTATCCATATTAAGACATTGATTACAATATGCTGTATATATATTCCACCAAATGATACTATTGATCGCAAGGAACTTGATGATTTGATTGGTCAACTACCTCCGCCATTCGTAATATTGGGTGACTTTAATGGTCACAACCCTCTTTGGGGTAGTTGTGACATGAATCACAGAGGACAGCAAATTGAACAGTGTATTAGTGATCACAGCCTGTGCCTATTAAATAGCAATGAACATACCTACTTTCATCAACCAAGCAAGACATTCCACACTATCGATCTTGCTTTCTGTTCCCCGTCAGTCCTTCCATACTGGTCCTTTTTAGTCGACAAAGATCTACACAATAGCGACCATTTTCCCATTGTTCTCTTTAACAGTCAAATCAGATCACCTGTGAAACCATCGCGATATATCTTTTCGAAAGCTGATTGGTTAACATTTACTTCCCAAGCTGTGATAGCTGATGACGCAGTTCAGAGCTGTGACATTGATACAGCTGTAAACAATATTACAAATCTCTTGATTAAGGCTGCTGATAATACAATCCCTAAGAATTCTGGAAAAACATCGAAGTATCACTTTCCTTGGTGGAATGAAGAATGTCGCGAGGCATACAAAAAACAAAAGAAAGCCTGGGCCAAATTTCGAAGGTATCCTACGACTGATAATCTTACTGCATTTAAATATACAAAAGCTGTTGCTCTTAGGATACGCAGACAAAGACAAAGAGAGTCATGGGAGGAGTATGTCAGTGGACTAAACTGTTCCATTTCCAGCAAGAAAGTATGGGAAAAGGTCAAAAAGTGTTCAGGTGTCTATAATGACCACCTTATATCTGTTATAAATAGTAATGGCTCAATTATTAGCTCTCCCGCAGAAATAGCAAATGAAATAGCCAAAGCCTTTGCAGATGTTTCAAACTCAGCAAGTTATTCAGAACCATTCCTGTCACATAAAATCAGATCAGAAAAGAAACCAATTGTCTTCTCACAAGCCAAACACTTGCCATACAATTCTCCGTTTACAAAGTTTGAACTTCTTACAGCATTGTCACAGACTCAGGGAACCAGCAGTGGGCCAGATGGTGTCCATTATACTATGCTGAAGCACCTTTCTCACGAGTCTTTATTGAACCTTTTATATCTGTACAACAGGATTTATATGGAACATAAGTTTTCGACATCCTGGCAAAGAGCAATCACCATACCCATTTTAAAACCAGGAAAAGACCCCAAAAGTCCTTCAAGTTACCGACCCATTGCTTTGACAAGCTGTATTTGCAAAATTATGGAAAAAATGGTAAATGCCCGACTTGTTTATTTCCTTGAAACAAATAAACTTTTATCTCCACATCAAAGTGGTTTTAGACGAGGAAGATCTACCTCTGACAATATTATTGCTCTGGAATCCCAGATCAGGACTGCCTACCTTAGGCGAAATCATTTAGTGTCAATATTTTTTGATATTGACAAAGCCTATGATCGCGCATGGCGCTATGGTATTATTAAGGACCTTTTTGATTTTAATTTAAAAGGAAATCTTCCCATTTTTATACAAAACTTTTTAGCACATAGGACATTCAAAGTTCGTATTGGTACTGTTCTTTCAAATCCTCACCTACAAGAGGAGGGAGTGCCACAAGGAAGTGTATTGAGTGTGACTCTATTTTCCATAAAAATCAACAGTATTTTAAATCATCTACCACCATCAGTTCATAAAAGCCTCTATGTGGATGATTTGCAAGTTTCATACCAAGCACATGATATGCGCACTGTTGAAAGACAGTGTCAAACTGCAGTAAATGGCATTCTGCAATGGGCTAATCTAAATGGATTCAGGTTTTCAATCCAAAAGACTTGTTGTGTTCACTTCACCAGAAAACGAGGTCTACACTTACCTCCAGAGATTTTCATGGAGAATGCTAAAATTGCTGTTGTGGATGAAGTGAAATTTCTTGGAGTCTGGTTCGATAGAAAACTCGCCTTCCTACCCCATGTTCAGAAATTGAGAAAGAAATGTGAGAGAGCCATGAACATTTTAAAAGTTCTGTCAAATACGAAATGGGGTGCAGATACAACTTCAATGCTACGTATATATAGGGCCATTATTCGTTCCAAGATTGATTATGGATGTAATGTTTATGGGAGTGCACGAACATCTGTTCTTCAGAAACTGGACACAATACATAATAAGGCATTACGTATATGTTCAGGTGCCTTTAGAACATCTCCTGTTCAAAGCTTATATGTGTACTGCAATGAGCCACCTCTAGAATTCAGGCGTGAACAGTTGATGCTGAATTATTACTATCGGGTCATGTCCTTACAGAACCACCCTCTGCAACGACTAATACTAGATGAGCATTATGATCGACTCTACGACCACAGACCCTCATGCATTCCTTCCTTTGGCAAGCGGATACGAAATATATTATCAATAACCCCACAAGTAGATGTAAATATAAGGAAAACAAAGTGTTTTGAAACACCTCCATGGCATGTTCCAGATTTTATATATCTCAACCCATTTAGTAATTTTACTAAGAGCAACACAGATCAGACTATTTATCTGCAACTGTTTGCTGAACATAGAAATCTCTACAACGAGTTTACTCCTATTTTCACAGATGGTTCAAAAGCTGGCAATTACGTAGGGTTGGCTTATGTATCTAAAAATACTATAAAGTCTTTTAAACTGCATGCATCTTGCTCTATTTTTACTGCTGAGATTATGGCAATATACCAGAGTCTTATATTCATATCGCATCAAATTTCCAAAAAGCACATCATTTATACCGATTCATTGAGTTCGCTACAACTTTTATCATCTAGGACTGCTATGAATTACCCTATTGCCTCTGATATTCTCAAGTATGAACATCGTCTAAAGGTTCAGGGATACCATACTGAATTTTGTTGGGTGCCTGGACATGTTGGTATCAGAGGAAATGAGTTAGCAGATATTGCTGCTAAATCAGCTACTCAAAATTTAAATCTGACAATCCCTTTAACTGACATCAAACCATTCATTTTGAAAAATATTTATGACAAATGGCAGTATTCCTGGAACCAGCAGTCTCGTAATAAGTTGTATGAAATAAAGCCCGTAATACAAAAGTGGACTAGTTTCCAATATAGGAAACTTGAGGTACTTTTAACTCGTTTGCGAATTGGTCATACTCTTTTTACCCACAGACACTTACTTTTAGGAGAAGTTGAACCGTTTTGTAATAGTTGTCAGACCTCAACAAGTATCAAACATATTTTAATTGAGTGTACTAAATATAAACAGTTTCGTTTCAAGCATTTTAAGACTTATACATTAAATTTGGCGGAATTGATTGGAGAAAATCCTCATTTGGAGCTTTTCCCATTCCTATTGGACATTGGTTTTTTCCATCATTTTTAACATCACCTTTTATAACTTTTTAGCCATTTTTCATATCATTTGCATTGTTGCACATGTTCCATAGTATTTTCACTCATTATCACTATTCTAAATTATACACGTGTTATCAATACTAGTTTATGTATCTCGGTACCATATGTCTGGCGCAGCATATCCTCTTTGGATCTTGTGCCATTAAACCATAATCAACCTCAACCTACCGGCCTGCTCCGCTCAGCGGCAATACTTGTAGTTGAATACATGAAAAAACATTTCCACTCCATGGTCAGCGTACAAGGAAATTATGCAGACAGAATGTTTTTGAATAGCGAAAAAGAGTCTCATCCGTTCAAGACACTTCAGGAAGTTCTTTCTGATAGAACGTTCGTCAGTCCGAAAAGGACCCAAAGAAACTCCTGCTCAGAGAGCCTGCAGTTTTAGTGTGATCACAATCTATAATTCACTGACAGAGAAGAGAAAACACTTTTACTATTGATGATAAAATAGATACTTGCACTGATATAGTGAACTCATACTTTCTTCCTCTCCAATTCATCAAGTAATCGATGTTCTCAGTGGTTTGGCAAAAGCCAAGGAGCTCAGCCGGGGCAGTCTCACAATATTTAGAATCTGCTCAAATCAGTCGTGTGCAATTTGGCCTCAAAGACAACAGGAGACAACCCGTGGTTCCAGTCATTACATCACTCCAGGAAAGCACACCAGAGTCCAGGAAAACTTGTGAGGGTTTACTTGTTGTATCAATATCTTGATAAGTCCAGGCCATCCAAGCCCAAATTGGAACAGACAGAAGTCGGCCAAGAAAATCAGGAGCCGTCGGACAGAAGAAGCTGACAAGTCGAATCGGACCAGCTCAAGAAAATTATAATTTAAAATATTAACATTTATTACCTTAAAGTCAAATCATGATCAAAGTCCTTAAAAAAAACCTAGTTAATTTTACCAAAAGGATGTATTAGTACTCAACTATTTACAAAATTCTTATAAAAACTTAATGAAATACATTGTCAGCATGTCTTAGTAAGGGAACTCAGAATACTCATAAAACATAACTCCAGAAGGCTCCCAAACAAGAGCTGAAGCGTCCAGGACAGGACAAGAAGCGTCCAGGACAGGACAAGAAGAGTCCAGGAAAGAACAGGACACATTATGACAATAAGACGGAAAGGTTCAAAATCTAGAGATCTTTCAAAAGTCCAATCCCGAAAACTCCACCTCACAACCTCTGCAAACTCCTACTGTCCCTCCCGCGACTTCCTGTCAAACAGTTTCCTGTAGACAGGACAGTCACGAGAATAGGCAGGGTGATCACAATCCTCGATCTTGGCAGCTACACAGTTGACACATCTATACAAAGTCAGATCACAGGATTTAGTCTCGTGGTCTTTAGAACCACAGGCGCCACAAGTTTCATCTCCCCGACACTACGTACTCATATGCCCATAGAGTTGGCATCAAAAGCACCGTATCACTGATACGTGCCTCCGGACCAAGCAACTATGAAACCCAAAGAAAAATCTGCCAATTTTAACCAAAGAACTCGCAAAGTCAGGAGGCGGGCCAAGGATCCAATGAAAAAGGCCTTCTCTCTTGCTGGCAAGGCGCTTAACCGGAACAACCTGAGTAATAGGGACCTGAGAAATAGGGACAGATTAAACGCTCCAAGGCAGGGCGACCGGAGGGTTTACGCCCATCAGCTGCCAAGGAACAGACTATCTAATATCCATCGAAACCACCTCCGAGGAAGCAGGCGGGCAGGACCAGCGGTTCAGTCTACCCTGAAATTTATTAAAACAGTAAGAGTGAGGAAGAGTACAAGGGGAAAATACAATGGCCCCAAAGGCCTGCAATCCTCGCAGGGATCGAAAGTGACACACAGACATGTTGAATTATAGATCAATTCAAGAGCAACGCAAAGTTCGGCTCAAACAAGAAAACTGTTCTCAACATTTAAATTTAGTAAGAAAAGTTTGTTAAACACATTTTTATATACACTGAGTTAATTCTTAAGGAAGAAACTTATCAATAGCAGTTTTAGCAGTTTTAAAAATCACTGAGGGGAGATGCTCTCCAAGGAGCACTCCAGAAAACACTCAAGATGTAAAACTTATTCAGGGAGACTTATTGAGTGTTGACTAAAACAGAAGTAAAACTCTCTCACAGAGCACCCAAGAGGAGCACCTCAATGAGTTTATAAGATCACTACATACACTATGGTAATTGTTAGTGACTCGCTCCAGCAACAGATCTCAGTAGTTAGGATCAATCCAATCGCCAGGGAGAACAGGATCTCGCAAGCTCCCGGCAGGAATCTGAAGGCTGATTCAGTAAACCGAAACTGTTACCTCTAAGGCTTCAATCCACACAGTGGAACACTGAAACACTCAGTAGCACTTTTTATACTTTGAAACACCTAGTAACACACTGTTGCATACTTCAGGATCAGTATAACAGAGATCCAGAGCACTGAACACACAAAGCTCACAGTATCACACTGAAGCGCACTGATAGCACTATTGCACACTGAAGCACACTGTAATACATCACGATCTGTGGTCCAGAGAACTGAACACTCCGCACACTGCGACACGCTGAAACACACTTACATAGTAGCACATCACTATCTGTGTAAAAGAAATACAGATACACAGAACACAGAGCACACAAGTCACGGAATCACACGAAAGCACTAGGCGACGATCAGCAACCCTTTTAGAGCTATGTTGATACACTTGGTGGTAAAATTCGAAATTCCACTCCTTTAGTAGAAACTCCGCACCTACAGTAGAAACTCACTTCCAGAAACGCTGAACTGAAGGGGAACCCCAAACAAAGCAAAGTCGTTTCCTGAGAACAAGCACCGGGTCCCAAAACTGTTTTCTTTAAAAGAAGACGGTCGTTGAAGGTAGTTCGTTAGTTTAAAAACCAAATGTCCAGAAGTCCTTTCAACAGACGGAAGGTAGTATTCCGAAGATAAGCTCATTTTTGATGTTACCATTTGTATGATTTTAACTAGAGGTCGGGATTGTCAAAAGTTCCCTGAACATCTGGATCAGGAAAAGGATCTCCAGGAGACAGGAGTGAAAACAAAAAGGCCCACTCAAAAGTGTCTCAGCAAAACCAAGTGGTCAGGTGCAGAAAAAATTAAACCTCAAAGAGACTCTTTCGATTTTACTCCAAAAATTTACTATAATAATGTTAAGGAGCTATTAAAAAGCTATAAAACAAATGATTCCGCTCAAGAAAATAATCTCTTTTGATTTTCCTCAAAATATTACCAAGATTAATGTTACTGAACAATTAATAAATCATTTGACAATTGATTCTGCTCAGGAAAAAAGGCCAAACCAAGACCAGGGAAAAGAGAAAACTCGGACAGACCAGCTCCAAGGCGCAGCACTGGACCGGACCAAGGGGGGCTCCAAAAGAATTAACAGTTGCAAAGAAACTAAACCATCCGACAAAAGAAAGTATAAATCAATACAAAAAGGGGATCACCCGTCAGTCCGGTCCAGTGCCCCCCTCAGGGGTTCACTTCTTTAGTGAATACGGGTGTTGCAATCCCGAGGTACCTTAGCAATCCTTTTCTTTCCTTTTTTCTTTCTCTCTCTTTCTTTTTCCTACTCCTTTTTATTTTGTCTATCCTCCTTTCCCCTTCTTTTTTGTTTTGTTCTCCTTTTGTGTTTTGTGTTTCTTGTCCCTCTCAGCTGCTGGTGTCATCAATGCCGAGCCCTTAGTAAACACCACATCTGCTCTATGGGCCCTAGTACCACTCTTCGGCCTCTGCCGTAAGGTACACCGTTTGGGCTCGGGAATGGGTTCATGTGGGTGTGATGCGAAAGGGGTAGAGCTGCGTGCATCAGTAGTTTTGCTTTTAAGAAACGTTTGCAGTAAACGGTTCCAGAGGTGAGTCCCTTGGTTGCGTTGGTTAGATGGTGGAGAGTGTTTCATATCGAGAAATCCCCCATGGATCTTTGTTGGTCCTTGGGCCCTGTGCACCAGGTGCACGTTATGGCCCGCTCTCCATCATCTAGCTTTGCGAATGACTCCGGCGGTTACACTTGGCACGTTAGAAAAGTGTGGGGAGACGGAGCCTGGCGAGGGCTCCGATCGATCTGGAAGTAAACCGTGGTTTTTTTATAAGTGGTTACAAGCATGGAGAATTTGAGATTGCTTTCTGTCTCAGGTTCTTCATGCTCTTTTTCAGATGAAAACAATGCTGTTCTGCCAAATGTATCACGCATGGATTGGGCTGAGAGGGTTGAGATTACTGAATCCTCAAAGCCAAAAGATGTGACTCCCAGAGGCATGGGACAAAGTTGTGTAACATCAGGTAATGCCTCAAAAGCTAGATATTTCATCATAAAGAAGTCTGAAGGAACTTTTGCAAATTGTTCACCTTTTTTGATTCAAAAAAGTATAGCTGCCTATGTAGGTGATGTAAAAAATGTTAAAAAACTAAGATCCGGTGACCTTTTGGTCCAAGTTACCACAAATGCTCAAGCAACAAACATAATGAAAATGACCCATATTGGAAGTTTCAAGATCACAGTAAACTTACATATGTCACTTAATTATTCTAGAGGCGTAATTTCCGAATCAGATCTGATTTATGACAGTGAGGAAGAAATTTTGAACAATTTAATTGACCAAAATGTGTGCGCTGTAAGACGTATCAACATTCGTAGAGAAGGGAAAGTCTTACCAACTAAACACCTCATACTTACCTTTAACTCGCCAGATTTACCAAAAACCATTAAAGCAGCCTATCTGATGTGCAAAGTCCGTCCTTTCGTTCCAAATCCATTAAGGTGCTTTAAGTGCCAAAGATTTGGACACTCTAAAAATGCATGCAGAGGGAAATGTGAAACATGTGCCCGGTGTGCTGAGCCTGGACATGAATCTGAAAATTGTTCCAAAAAATTTCAGTGTGTTAATTGTAATGGTGAACACCCATCATATGCTCGATCATGCCCTAAATGGAAGATCGAAAAAGAAATACAAACTGTTAAAATCAATAATAATATTTCTTTCCCTGAAGCACGTAAAATAGTAACAGCACGTACACCTGAAGGTGTATCCTATGCCACAGTAGCCACTAAATCCTCAACTTCAGTTGCCACGCAATGTGAGAAAAGATCGATTGCTACACAAACCGAACCTATCTCTGTGCCCGAAGACAGTCCAAATCCTACTAACCCATCAAGTACTCAACTTAAACCTAAATCTGCCATACCCTTAGCAACTTTTAGACCAGAGTTTTCACAGCCAAATAAACAAAGTACCAGTCGGGATACTGAAACATATACTACAATGAACAAAAAAAAATCCAACCAAAAATCTAAATTAAAAAATGAAAAAGACGAACTTGCACCTAGAAAATCATTAAAAAGAGTAGATGCAAAAAATGATGCCAATATTGATGATGCAGTACAACTATGTGTTTCGGATGACGAAACAATGTTGACGGATGTGTTGCCACCTTCATCCAATAGATCCAGGGTGAACAGTTCTCGTTCACCAAAAAAGAAAAAACCTACATAATAGGTTCTTTAGTTTCTTGGAACTGCCGTGGTTTGCAGACCAAGTTGTTTGAGGTTAAATCATTAATTAATACTTATCATCCCATTTGTGTCTGTCTTCAAGAAACATTTTTAAAATTTAACAATAGTATAAATGTTAAACATTTTACTTGCATTCGCAAAGATTTTGATCAAAACAGTAGGGTTTCTGGGGGAGTAGCCTTGCTAATTTCCCATAACTATCCTACCTCCAATGTACAACTTACCACTAACTTACAAGCTGTTGCTGCTCGTATCCATATTAAGACATTGATTACAATATGCTGTATATATATTCCACCAAATGATAATATTGATCGCAAGGAACTTGATGATTTGATTGGTCAACTACCTCCGCCATTCGTAATATTGGGGGACTTTAATGGTCACAACCCTCTTTGGGGTAGTTGTGACATGAATCACAGAGGACAGCAAATTGAACAGTGTATTAGTGATCACAGCCTGTGCCTATTAAATAGCAATGAACATACCTACTTTCATCAACCAAGCAAGACATTCCACACTATCGATCTTGCTTTCTGTTCCCCGTCAGTCCTTCCATACTGGTCCTTTTTAGTTGACAAAGATCTACACAATAGCGACCATTTTCCCATTGTTCTCTTTAACAGTCAAATCAGATCACCTGTGAAACCATTGCGATATATCTTTTCGAAAGCTGATTGGTTAACATTTACTTCCCAAGCTGTGATAGCTGATGACGCAGTTCAGAGCTGTGACATTGATACAGCTGTAAACAATATTACAAATCTCTTGATTAAGGCTGCTGATAATACAATTCCTAAGAATTCTGGAAAAACATCTAAGTATCACTTTCCTTGGTGGAATGAAGAATGTCGCGAGGCATACAAAAAACAAAAGAAAGCCGGGGCCAAATTTCGAAGGTATCCTACGACTGACAATCTTACTGTATTTAAATATACAAAAGCTGTTGCTCGTAGGATACGCAGACAAAGACAAAGAGAGTCATGGGAGGAGTATGTCAGTGGACTAAACTGTTCCATTTCCAGCAAGAAAGTATGGGAAAAGGTCAAAAAGTGTTCAGGTGTCTATAATGACCACCTTATATCTGTTATAAATAGTAATGGCTCAATTATTAGCTCTCCCGCAGAAATAGCAAATGAAATAGCCAAAGCCTTTGCAGATGTTTCAAACTCAGCAAGTTATTCAGAACCATTCCTGTCACATAAAATCAGATCAGAAAAGAAACCAATTGTCTTCTCACAAGCCAAATACTTGCCATACAATTCTCCGTTTACAAAGTTTGAACTTCTTACAGCATTGTCACAGACTCAGGGAACCAGCAGTGGGCCAGATGGTGTCCATTATACTATGCTGAAACACCTTTCTGACGAGTCTTTATTGAACCTTTTATATCTGTACAACAGGATTTATATGGAACTTAAGTTTCCGACATCCTGGCAAAGAGCAATCACCATACCCATTATAAAACCAGGAAAAGACCCCAAAAGTCCTTCAAGTTACCGACCCATTGCCTTGACAAGCTGTATGTGCAAAATTATGGAAAAAATGGTAAATGCCCGACTTGTTTATTTCCTTGAAACAAATAAACTTTTGTCTCCACATCAAAGTGGTTTTAGACGAGGAAGATCTACCTCTGACAATATTATTGCTCTGGAATCCCAGATCAGGACTGCCTACCTTAGGCGAAATCATTTAGTGTCAATATTTTTTGATATTGACAAAGCCTATGATCGCACATGGCGCTATGGTATTATTAAGGACCTTTTTGATTTTAATTTAAAAGGAAATCTTCCCATTTTTATACAAAACTTTTTAGCACATAGGACATTCAAAGTTCGTATTGGTACTGTTCTTTCAAATCCTCACGTACAAGAGGAGGGAGTGCCACAAGGAAGTGCCCCTCAGGGGTTCACTTCTTTAGTGAATACGGGTGTTGCAATCCCGAGGTACCTTAGCAATCCTTTTCTTTCCTTTTTTCTGTCTCTCTCTTTCATTTCCCTCCTCTTTTTTTTTGTCTATCCTCCTTTCCCCTTCTTTTTTTGTTTTGTTCTCCTTTTGTGTTTGTGTTTCTTGTCCCTCTCAGCTGCTGGTGTCATCAATGCCGAGCCCTTAGTAAACATCACATCTGCTCTATGGGCCCTAGTACCACTCTTCGGCCTCTGCCGTAAGGTACACCGTTTGGGCTCGGGAATGGGTTCATGTGGGTGTGATGCGAAAGGGGTAGAGCTGCGTGCATCAGTAGTTTTGCTTTCGAGAAACGTTTGCAGTAAACGGTTCCAGAGGTGAGTCCCTTGGTTGCGTTGGTTGGATGGTGGAGAGTGTTTCATATCGAGAAATCCCCCATGGATCCTTGCTGGTCCATGGGCCCTGTGCACCAGGTGCACGTTATGGCCCGCTCTCCATCATCTGGCTTTGCGAATGACTCCGGCGGTTACACTTGGCACGTTAGAAAAGTGTGGGGAGACGGAGCCTGGCGGGGGCTCCGATCGATCTGGAAGTAAACCGTGGTTCTTTATTAGTGGTTACAAGCATGGAGAATTCGAGAATGCCTTTTGTCTCGGGTTCTTCATGCTCTTCAAGTTCGACTCCAACTATCCCCTTACCCTCCAGGGTGGGGCGTTCCAATTGGGCAGACCAAGTAGAGAAGGAGGAAGCTTCAAGATCTATGAGACAATCTTCCTATGAAAATCAAACATCTTTACCATCAGAGGCAAGATATTTCATCCTGAAAAAAGTAGATGGTTCTTTCAGTAATGTTTCACCATTTCTGATACAAAAAAGCATACAAGCAATTGTTGGTGATGTCATTTCTATTAAAAAACTAAGATCAGGAGATTTAATGGTGCAGGTGTCATCCAGTGCACAAGCAAAAAACATCATGAGTATGAAAACAATGGGAAACTTTGAAGTGAATGCTACCATCCACAGATCTTTAAATTTCTCACGGGGGGTAATCTCAGAACCAGACCTCATATTTGACTCTGAAGAAGAAATTTTAACAAACCTAAGACAACAGAAAGTATGTGGCGTCCGCCGCATAAATATACGAAGAGAGGGAAAATTTATACCAACAAAACATTTGATATTAACTTTCGAAACACCAATTCTGCCCCAAACATTAAACGTAGCATATCTTAAATGTTCAGTAAGACCATACATTCCAAACCCCCTAAGATGCTTCACTTGTCAAAGATTTGGACACTCAAAGTTGGCATGTCGAGGAAAAGTGACTTGTGCTAATTGTGCAGTGGTTGGACACGATAGTAGCTCTTGTTCTGAGACAGCAAAATGCAAAAATTGTGAGGGTGAACACCCATCTTACTCACGATTATGTCCTACGTTTAAACTTGAAAAAGAAATTTTGACCCTTAAAGTAAACAGTAATTCCTCATATCCAGAAGCAAGAAAAATAATATGTTCCCGTACACCAAAAGCCGGTATCTCATATGCTGCTTCCATGAGAAACAGTAAACAAATGAATTCTATTGGTACTCAAACAGAATCAGAAGATCAACCATTAACATTTCCTGTAATAGAAACATCTACCGCACTTAAAAAATCAGCACCTTCTAACACATATATAAAACCTGCAAAACTTTTAACAAATGCTAAATCTAACTTCCATGGAACCACTGAAAACAAAACAATACATGATAAGACAAGCAAAATTAAAGATACTAACACTAAAAATGTAAAATCAAAACATAAATCTTTAAAGTTGAAAATATCTAAAGAGGGTCCTACCACCAAAAGAGCCCCTGAAAGAACAGACTTTTTAAAGAAAAAATCTAAAAATCAGGCATCTGATGATGATGATGATGAGGATGATGCTGTACTTGGATATGTTTCTGAAGATGAAGAGATGGCGACAGATGAGGCCTTCAAAGAGCAGCTTGCTTCTGTCCCATCGGATTAATTTTTTTATGGCTACTATTATTTCTTGGAATTGTCGAGGTCTTCGCAATAAACTATATGACATTAAAGCCCTTTCGAATACATACAATCCTGCTTGTATAGCGCTCCAAGAAACATTTTTAAAATCTGAAGACACAGTTAAAATTCGCCGTTTTAGCACTATTAGGAAAGACTATGATCATGGAGGAGACAAGATTTCTGGTGGTGTTGTCTTGCTTGTGTCTCATAACTACCCATCTACTATTCTTCGCTTAAATACTCAGCTACAAGCTGTGGCTGTCCGAATTCATCTTAACATATTGATTACAGTTTGCAGTATATACCTTCCACCTAATAACCACATTAATCAAAATGAACTCAATATCTTGATTAGCCAACTTCCTACTCCATATCTGATCTTGGGTGACTTCAATGGTCATAATCCTCTGTGGGGAAGCAAAGACATAAATTGCAGAGGACAGCAAATTGAGCAGTGTCTTAGTGCTCATAGTCTGTGCCTTTTTAATAATAAGGAATACACTTACTTTCATGAACCTAGCAGGACCTATCACAATATCGATCTTGCTGTATGTACACCAGCCATATTTCCATTCTGGAACTTCACAGTTGATAATGATCTCCATAATAGTGATCACTTTCCTATCATCCTGTCTGGCAGTCATGTCACGTCATTTGTAAAAAAACCATCTCGATACATTTTTTCAAAAGCCAATTGGACACAATATACTTACTATGCTGAGATTACTACTGGTATTATCCAAAACGGAGATATTGACACTGTGGTGGATAGAGTTACTCAACTGCTGATCAAGGCAGCAGATGATGCTATTCCAAAAAGCTCTTTAAAAACAACCAAGTTTCACTTTCCTTGGTGGACTTCTGAATGTATGGTGACGATTAAGCAACAACGTAAGGCTTGGGGTATTTTTCGGCGTTATCCTACAATGACCAATTACATAGCTTTTAAGCAAGCAAAAGCAATTGCTAGAAGAGTTCGTCGAAAGTGTCAACGGGAGTCATGGCAAAAATATGTATCCGAAATAACTTTCTCCACTCCAAGCAAAATCGTATGGGAAAGGATGAAAAAGTGTTCCGGATTATATAGAGAACATCCCATTTCCATTCTGAATTGCAACGGTTCAACTGTTAGTTCCTCGTTAGACATTGCTAATGAAATTGCCAAACAGTTTGCAAATGTCTCTAATGCAACAAACTACCCTGAACCATTTCTAACTCATAAACTCAGGTCAGAAAGCAAACCTATTGTTTTCCTAGAAGCAAATAATCAACAGTACAATTCAGAGTTTACCATGACAGAGTTAATGACAGCTTTATCAAAAACACACAAAACTTGTAGTGGACCAGACGAAATTAATTATCTCATGCTAAAACACCTTTCTCATGACTCCTTGTTGAACCTCCTGCAGCTGTTCAACAGAATCTGGTTCGAACATAAATTTCCTAAATCATGGCAAAGAGCCATCACCATTCCAATCATGAAACCAGGTAAGGACCCACTAAGTCCTTTAAGTTATCGACCTATAGCACTTACAAGCTGTGTATGTAAACTGCTTGAAAAAATGGTAAACGCTAGGCTTGTATATTTTTTAGAAGACAATAAAAAATTATCGCCACATCAAAGTGGCTTTCGACAAGGTAGATCTACCACCGACAATCTAATTTCCTTAGAATCACAAATTAGGACTGCCTTTCTTAGGCGAAACCATTTAGTTTCCATATTTTTTGATATAGACAAAGCCTATGATCGAACATGGCGCTATGGTATTATTAAGGACCTCTTTGATTTTAATTTAAAGGGTAATCTTCCCATTTTTATCCAAAACTTTTTAGATTTTAGGACATTCCAAGTTCGCATTGGCTCAGTTCTCTCTCACACATATGTACAAGAAGAAGGAGTGCCACAAGGAAGTGTACTGAGTGTGACACTTTTTAATATCAAAGTCAACAGTATTTTAAACCAATTACCATTGTCAGTTCATAAAACCATGTATGTTGATGATCTGCAAGTTTCCTATCAGGCACATGATATGCGTTCAGTAGAGCGACAATGTCAAGCTGCTGTTAATTGTATCTTGCGATGGGCAAACTTGAATGGATTCAGTTTTTCTACTCAAAAGACATGTTGTGTTCACTTCACAAGAAAACGTGGTATTCACTTACCCCCAGAAATCTTTATGGGAGACGTTAAGATCAAAGTAGCAGACGAAGTCAAATTTCTCGGAATCTGGTTTGATAAGAAACTCACTTTCTTGCCCCACATCCAAAGACTGCGAACGAAATGTGAGAAAGCTCTAAATATCTTAAAAGTTCTTTCAAATACAAAATGGGGTGCAGATCGGATTTCCATGCTTCGAATCTATAGAGCTGTGATTCGGTCAAAGCTTGACTATGGATGTTCTGTGTATGGATCAGCACGAGCATCTGTGCTTAAGAAGCTCGATCCAATTCATAATAATGCTCTTCGTATTTGTTCTGGTGCCTTCAAAACTTCTCCTATTCAAAGCATATACGTTGACTGTAATGAGACATCACTCGAACTCAGGCGAGAACAGCTCTCACTGAATTATCACTTTAGAGTCATGTCGATGAACTACCATCCTTTGCAACGGATCATCCTGGATGTGCAATACGATCGGCTGTATTCAGCCCGACCCTCCTGTATTCCTGCCTTTGGCATGCGAATGCGCAATAGTGTATCATCAACTCCACTAGAAAATCTCAATGTTAGAAAGAGAAAGACGTGTGAAATACCTCCATGGCAAGTCCCAAATTTCATTTTTCTCAATCCTTTTGATAATTTTTTAAAGAGTACTACACCTGATTCAATTTATGTTCAACTTTTTGCAGAACATAGTGATTTATTTAAGGAGTTCACTCCTATTTTTACAGATGGCTCCAAAACAGCAGTACATGTCGGATTTGCTTATGTATGTAATGATGTAGTTAAGTCTTTTAAACTTCATACCTCATGCTCCATTTTTACTGCAGAAATCACAGCAATTCACCAGTCATTAATTTTCATAACCCATCAAAGGGTAAAAAAATACATCATATATACAGATTCGTTAAGTTCTTTGCAATTACTTTCATCCAGAATGGCCATGCTTCATCCCATTGCCTCAGATATCCTCCAACTTGTGCATCGTCTGAAGGCACGAGGACACCATATCCAATTTTGTTGGGTTCCGGGACATGTTGGTATAAAGGGAAATGAATTGGCTGATACTGCTGCAAAAACAGCTAATCGTATTATGAATCATCCCATTCCTTTGACAGATATTAAAAAAATTATTAGTAAAATATTATATGATAAATGGCAACACTCATGGAATCAGCAAACTCAAAATAAATTGTATGAGATAAAGCCTTTAATACAGAAGTGGACTAGTTTTCAGTGTAGGAAACTTGATGTTATATTAACTCGTTTGCGCATTGGTCATACTCGTTTTACCCACAGACACTTACTTTTAGGAGAAATTGAACCCTTTTGTAATAGTTGTCAAACGTCAGCAAGTATCAAACATATTTTAATTGAGTGTTCGAAATATAAACATTTCCGTTTTAAGCATTTCAAGACTTATACTTTACACTTGGCAGAATTGATTGGAGAAAATCCTCATTTGGAGCTTTTCCCATTCCTACTAGACATTGGTTTTTTCCATCATTTTTAACTTCACTTTTTATAACCTTTTAGTCATTTTTCATCTCGTTTTCATTGTTGTACATGTTCCATAGTCATGGTTTTTTCACACATTATCACTTTTTTAAATTATACACATGTTTTAACCCATAGTAATTTATGTATCTTGGTACCATATGTCTGGCGCAGCATATCCTCTTTGGATCTTGTGCCATTAAACCATAATCAACCAACCAACCAAGCCACAAGGAAGTGTATTGAGTGTGACTCTATTTTCCATAAAAATCAATAGTATTTTAAACCATCTACCACCATCAGTTCATAAAAGCCTCTATGTGGATGATTTGCAAGTTTCATACCAAGCACATGATATGCGCACTGTTGAAAGACAGTGTCAAACTGCAGTAAATGGCATTCTGCAATGGGCTAATCTAAATGGATTCAGGTTTTCAATCCAAAAGACTTGTTGCGTTCACTTCACCAGAAAACGAGGTCTACACTTACCTCCAGAGATTTTCATGGAGAATACTAAAATTTCTGTTGTTGATGAAGTGAAATTTCTTGGAGTCTGGTTCGATAGAAAACTCACCTTCCTACCCCATGTTCAGAAATTGAGAAAGAAATGTGAGAGAGCCATTAACATTTTAAAAGTTCTGTCAAATACGAAATAGGGTGCAGATACAACTTCAATGCTACGTATATATAGGGCCATTATTCGTTCCAAGATCGATTATGGATGCAATGTTTATGGGAGTGCACGAACATCTGTTCTTCAGAAACTGGACACAATACATAATAAGGCATTACGTATATGTTCAGGTGCCTTTAGAACATCTCCTGTTCAAAGCTTATATGTGTACTGCAATGAGCCGCCTCTAGAATTCAGGCGTGAACAGTTGATGCTGAATTATTACTATCGGGTCATGTCCTTACAGAACCACCCTCTGCAACGACTAATTCTAGATGAGCATTATGATCGACTCTACGACCACAGACCCTCATGCATTCCTTCATTTGGCAAGCGGATACGAAATATATTATCAATAACCCCACAAGTAGATGTAAATATAAGGAAAACAAAGTGTTTTGAAACACCTCCATGGCATGTTCCAGATTTTATATATCTCAACCCATTTAGTAATTTTACTAAGAGAAACACAGATCAGACTATTTATCTGCAACTGTTTGCTGAACATAGAAATCTCTACAACGAGTTTACTCCTATTTTCACAGATGGTTCAAAAGCTGGCAATTACGTAGGGTTGGCTTATGTATCTAAAAATACTATAAAATCTTTTAAACTGCATGCATCTTGCTCTATTTTTACTGCTGAGATTATGGCAATATACCAGAGTCTTATATTCATATCGCATCAAATTTCCAAAAAGCACATCATTTATACCGATTCATTGAGTTCGCTACAACTTTTATCATCTAGGACTGCTATGAATTACCCTATTGCCTCTGATATTCTTAAGTATGAACATCGTCTAAAGGTACAGGGATACCATACTGAATTTTGTTGGGTGCCAGGACATGTTGGTATCAGAGGAAATGAGTTGGCAGATATTGCTGCTAAATCAGCTACTCAAAATTTAAACCTGACAATCCCTTTAACTGACATCAAACCATTCATTTTGAAAAATATATATGACAAATGGCAGTATTCCTGGAACCAGCAGTCTCGTAATAAGTTGTATGAAGTAAAGCCCGTAATACAAAAGTGGACTAGTTTCCAATGTAGGAAACTTGAGGTACTTTTAACACGTTTGCGAATTGGTCATACTCGTTTTACCCACAGACACTTACTTTTAGGAGAAGTTGAACCCTTTTGTAATAGTTGTCAGACCTCAGCAAGTATCAAACATATTTTAATTGAGTGTACTAAATATAAACAGTTTCGTTTCAAGCATTTTAAGACTTATACATTAAATTTGGCAGAATTGATTGGAGAAAATCCTCATTTGGAGCTTTTCCCATTCCTATTGGACATTGGTTTTTTCCATCATTTTTAACATCACCTTTTATAATCTTTTAGCCATTTTTCATATCATTTGCATTGTTGCACATGTTCCATAGTATTTTCACACATTATCACTATTTTAAATTATACACGTGTTATCAATACTATTTTATGTATCTTAGTACCATATGTCTGGCGCAGCATATCCTCTTTGGATCTTGTGCCATTAAACCATAATCAACCAACCAACCAACTTACAGCATTGTCACAGACTCAGGGAACCAGCAGTGGGCCAGATGGTGTCCATTATACTATGCTGAAACACCTTTCTGACGAGTCTTTATTGAACCTTTTATATCTGTACAACAGGATTTATATGGAACTTAAGTTTCCGACATCCTGGCAAAGAGCAATCACCATACCCATTATAAAACCAGGAAAAGACCCCAAAAGTCCTTCAAGTTACCGACCCATTGCCTTGACAAGCTGTATGTGCAAAATTATGGAAAAAATGGTAAATGCCCGACTTGTTTATTTCCTTGAAACAAATAAACTTTTGTCTCCACATCAAAGTGGTTTTAGACGAGGAAGATCTACCTCTGACAATATTATTGCTCTGGAATCCCAGATCAGGACTGCCTACCTTAGGCGAAATCATTTAGTGTCAATATTTTTTGATATTGACAAAGCCTATGATCGCACATGGCGCTATGGTATTATTAAGGACCTTTTTGATTTTAATTTAAAAGGAAATCTTCCCATTTTTATACAAAACTTTTTAGCACATAGGACATTCAAAGTTCGTATTGGTACTGTTCTTTCAAATCCTCACGTACAAGAGGAGGGAGTGCCACAAGGAAGTGTATTGAGTGTGACTCTATTTTCCATAAAAATCAATAGTATTTTAAACCATCTACCACCATCAGTTCATAAAAGCCTCTATGTGGATGATTTGCAAGTTTCATACCAAGCACATGATATGCGCACTGTTGAAAGACAGTGTCAAACTGCAGTAAATGGCATTCTGCAATGGGCTAATCTAAATGGATTCAGGTTTTCAATCCAAAAGACTTGTTGCGTTCACTTCACCAGAAAACGAGGTCTACACTTACCTCCAGAGATTTTCATGGAGAATACTAAAATTTCTGTTGTTGATGAAGTGAAATTTCTTGGAGTCTGGTTCGATAGAAAACTCACCTTCCTACCCCATGTTCAGAAATTGAGAAAGAAATGTGAGAGAGCCATTAACATTTTAAAAGTTCTGTCAAATACGAAATGGGGTGCAGATACAACTTCAATGCTACGTATATATAGGGCCATTATTCGTTCCAAGATCGATTATGGATGCAATGTTTATGGGAGTGCACGAACATCTGTTCTTCAGAAACTGGACACAATACATAATAAGGCATTACGTATATGTTCAGGTGCCTTTAGAACATCTCCTGTTCAAAGCTTTCCCTCAGGGGTTCACTTCTTTAGTGAATACGGGTGTTGCAATCCCGAGGCACCTTAGCAAGGCTTTTCTTTCCTTTTTTCTTACTCTCTCTTTCTTTTTCCTTCTTATTTTTTGTCTATCCTCCTTTCCCCTTCTTTTTGTTTTGTTCTCCTTTTGTGTTTTGTGTTTCTTGTCCCTCTCAGCTGCTGGTGTCATCAATGCCGAGCCCTTAGTAAACATCACATCTGCTCTATGGGCCCTAGTACCACTCTTCGGCCTCTGCTGTAAGGTACACCGTTTGGGCTCGGGAATGGGTTCATGTGGGTGTGATGCGAAAGGGGTAGAGCTGCGTGCATCAGTAGTTTTGCTTTCGAGAAACGTTTGCAGTAAACGGTTCCAGAGGTGAGTCCCTTGGTTGCGTTGGTTGGATGGTGGAGAGTGTTTCATATCGAGAAATCCCCCTTGGATCCTTGCTGGTCCATGGGCCCTGTGCACCAGGTGCACGTTATGGCCCGCTCTCCATCATCTGGCTTTGCGAATGACTCCGGCGGTTACACTTGGCACGTTAGAAAAGTGTGGGGAGACGGAGTCTGGCGGGGGCTCCGATCGATCTGGAAGTAAACCGTGGTTTTTTTATTAGTGGTTACAAGCATGGAGAATTCGAGAATGCTTTTGGCCTCGGGTTCTTCATGCTTTTCTAGTGAAATTTCTAATACTTCCTTGCCTTCCAAGGCAGGAGATCTTAATTGGGCGGATAGAGTAGATGCCTCTAGCGTTTCCGTATCCTTGGGACATAAAACTGATAGGATTATGAACGTAAATACAGATGCTTTACAAAGAACTAATGAAATAGATAATCATAAAATGACTACAACTGAAGCAAAGTATTTCGTTATGAAAAGAATAGATGGATCATTCAATAACGTTTCACCCTTTTTGATTCAAAAAGGAATACTCAGTACTGTTGGGGAAGTGGAAACTATAAAGAAGCTCAGATCTGGTGACTTGTTAGTTAAAGTTTTGTCTACCGCACAAGCTAAAAATATACTTTTATTGAAAACCCTCGCAAATATTCCCGTGTCCGTGACTGCCCATAGTACATTAAACTTCTCTCGTGGGGTTATTTCAGAACCAGACCTTACACATATACCTGAAACTGAAATCCTTGACAATCTAAAAGACCAAAAAGTTAGCTCTGTACGACGAATCTCTGTAAGACGAGATGGAACAATGTTTCCAACAAAACATCTTATACTGACTTTTGACACCCCAGTCTTACCTAAATATTTAAAAGTAGCCTACCTCAGATGCCCAGTACGGCCATATGTGCCAAACCCATTAAGATGCTTCCACTGTCAGAGATTTGGACATCCAAAAACTTCCTGTCGTGCTCCTAAAGTGGTGTGTGCACGCTGTGCAGAACACGGACATGACAGTGAGGGATGTACATCTACCCCAAAATGTGTTAATTGCGAGGCTGAACATCCATCTTATGCCCGCTCATGTCCAAAATGGGTTTTTGAGAAAGAAATTCAAACTCTAAAAACATCCAGTAATATTACTTACCCAGAAGCACGTAAACTGATTGAAGCAAGAACACCAAAAATAGGCATATCATACTCAACTGTTGTCAGAAACAGACAAACAAAATCTGCTGGCATACAAACTGAAGTTACATCAGTAGGCACACAAACCGAACCTGACTTCAACTTTATGCAATTAATCCCTAACCAACAAACTAACGAAACAAAACCTGTCCCTTCTGTAAACACTGCTGTTTCAAGTACTAAACAAAAGCAAAAAACTTCAATCCCATTAGCCACTTTCAGACCTGCTTTCACACAACAAAAAGCTGCAGTAGTAAGTACCAGTGGAAAAAAAGGAGTTAATACTTTAGAAGAGAAAACAAAAACAAACAAAAAACATAAATTAAAGAATACTAGAGACAGTCCTTTGGAGAAAAAATCCGTCAAAAAAACAAACATTCACGAAAATCATAGCCAAAATGATGACGAAGTACAACTGTGTGCTTCCGAGGATGAAGGGATGATAACAGATGTGTCATCCTCTTCCTCATCGTCTACTGGGAAAAAAGAGACCACCTCCCATCGGTCCAAGAAAAAAACCTGAATATGGCTTTTTTACTATCTTGGAATTGCCGAGGGTTGCAGAACAAGTCGGTGGAGATCAAGAATTTAATTAATACTTTCCATCCTATTTGTATTTGCCTTCAAGAGACTATGCTAAAATCTAGCAGTAATTTTAATATTAAAAATTTTAATTGTATCCGTAAAGATTTTAATATGAACAGTAGAGTATCTGGGGGAGTTGCTTTGTTAGTCTCACAAGACTACCCTTCTTCTGTATTACAACTCGCCACAAATCTACAAACTGTTGCTGTTCGGATCCATGTAAATAGATTGATTACTGTATGCTGTATTTACTTACCACCAAATGATCACATAAGTTCTAGAGAACTTGATAATTTGATTCGCCAACTTCCTGCACCATTTGTGATACTCGGTGACTTTAATGGCCACAATCCCCTTTGGGGAAGTCTAGACACAAATTGCAGAGGACAACAAATTGAGCAATGTGTCAGTGATCACAGCTTATGCATTTTTAACAATAATGAATTCACCTATTTTCACCAACCTAGTAAGACTTTTCACAGTATTGACCTTGCCATCTGTTCACCCTCTCTCTTTCCTTACTGGAACTTTACAGTTGATAAAGATCTTCACAATAGTGACCACTACCCTATCATTCTCTCTAACAGTCAATTCAGATCGACTATCAAACAATCTCAATACATATTTTCAAAAGCTGATTGGGCGAAGTTTACTTCCCTAGCCCTGATCACTGATGAAGCTGTTCAAAGCACTGACATTGATACAGCTGTAGAAAATGTGACAGGTGTTCTTATAGAGGCTGCTGATGCTGCAATTCCAAAACGTACAGGTAATATATCTAAGCATCGCTTCCCTTGGTGGAATGAAGAATGTCGTGAGGCTTATAAAAAGCAAAAGAAAGCTTGGTCAATTTTCAGGAAGTCTCCTACCACTGAAAACCTAACTGCATTTAAACATGCAAAAGCTTTTGCTCGCAGGATACGCAGAAGAAGGCAGAAAGAGTCATGGGAAAAATATGTTAGTGAAATAACATCTTCCACTTCTAGTAAAATTCTATGGGAGAAAGTCAAAAAGTGTACAGGGAATTATAGTAATCACTCCATAGCCATTCTAAATCATAATAGCACGACTATAAGTTCGCCATATGACATTGCAAATGAAATTGCCAAAGAATTTGCAAATATTTCAAATGCATCAAATTACTCTGAACCGTTTTTAAAACACAAACTTAAGTCTGAAAATAAACCTATTGTTTTCCCAGAAGCTAGAAACTTACCTTATAACATGCACTTTACAATGTCAGAGTTGGTGACTGTTTTGTCCCAAACACACAGAACTTGCAGTGGACCTGATAAAATTAACTATCTCATGCTTAAACACCTCTCCCATTACTCCATATTGAACCTCTTATACCTGTTTAACAGAATTTGGCATGAACATAAATTCCCTAGGTCATGGCAAAGAGCCATCACAATTCCCATTTTAAAACCGGGTAAGGACCCTCAAAGCCCTTTAAGTTATCGACCTATAGCTCTCACAAGCTGTGTATGTAAACTTCTAGAAAAAATGGTTAATGCCAGGCTTGTACACTTTTTAGAGAGTAACAAGTTATTCTCACCCCACCAAAGTGGCTTTCGTCGAGGTAGATCTACCATTGATAATCTTACCTCATTAGAATCACAAATTAGGACCGCCTTTCTTAGGAGAAATCATTTAGTCTCAATTTTTTTTGATATTGACAAAGCCTATGATCGAACATGGCGCTACGGTATTATTAAGGACATTTATGATTTTAATCTAAAAGGTAATCTTCCTATTTTTATTCAAAACTTTTTATCACACAGGACATTCCAAGTGCGCATTGGTTCAACACTCTCACGCACACACGTACAAGAGGAGGGTGTGCCACAAGGAAGTGTCTTGAGTGTGACACTCTTTAATATAAAAATAAATAGTCTTTTAAACAGTTTGCCAGTGTCTGTCCATAAAAGTCTGTATGTGGATGATCTGCAAGTTGCCTACCAAGCTCACGATATGCGTACTGTGGAAAGACAATGTCAAACCGCCGTAAATAACATCTTACGATGGGCAAATGTGAATGGGTACGGGTTTTCCACTCAAAAGACTTGTTGTGTTCATTTCACCAGAAAACGTGGTATCCACTCACCCCCAGAAATCTTTATGGGAGGTGTAAAGATTGCTGTAGTAGAGGAAATAAAATTTCTGGGGGTTTGGTTCGATAAAAAGCTTACTTTCTTGCCCCACATTCAGAAACTGCGAAATAAATGTGAGAAAGCTCTTAACATCTTAAAAGTCCTCTCAAATACTAAATGGGGTGCAGATCTTACTTCCATGCTTCGCATCTACAGAGCTGTTATTCGGTCAAAACTAGATTATGGTTGTTCTGTGTATGGATCAGCACGAACATCAGTGCTAAAAAAGCTTGATCCAATTCACCATAAGGCATTACGTATATGCTCAGGAGCCTTTAGGACATCTCCAGTTCAAAGCATATATGCTGTCTCTAATGAGCCATGTTTACAATTAAGGCGTGAACAGCTGGCACTGAATTATTATTTTCGTATCATGTCCGTACATAACCATCCGTTACAACGTGCATTCCTTGATGATCATTATGATCGACTGTATGACCACAGACCTTCATGCATTCCTATTTTTGGCAAGCGGATACGCAATATAGTAGAAACTACCCCTTTAGTAGAGCTTTATGTTCGAAAAACAAAGTTTTTTGAAACACCTCCATGGTATGTTAACAATTTCACCTTTCTCAACCCTTTTTGTAATTTTACGAAGACTAACACCATTCCGTCTATTTATGTGCAATTGTTTGCTGAACATAGGAATCTGTATAAGGAGTTTACTCCTGTTTTTACAGATGGTTCCAAAGCAGGAGATTACGTTGGTCTAGCTTATGTTTGCAACAATACTATAAAGTCTTATAAACTACATGCATCTTGCTCCATTTTTACAGCTGAGATTATGGCTATTTACCAGTCCCTAATCTTCATCTCTTATCAAAAGTCCAAAAAGCACATTATATATACTGACTCATTGAGTTCATTACAGCTTTTGTCATCGAAGAGAGCTATGAATTATCACATTGCCTCTGATATCCTTAAGTATGAGCATCGTCTGAAGGAGCAAGGATACCATACTAAATTCTGTTGGGTCCCAGGACATGTTGGCATCAAAGGAAATGATTTAGCAGACATTGCTGCTAAATCAGCTACTCAAACTTTGAGTCTGACTATCCCTTTGACCGACATCAAACAATTTGTTCTAAAAAATATTCATGACAAATGGCAGTATTCCTGGAATCAGCAAGCTGATAATAAGTTGCTCGAGATAAAGCCCTTGGTACAAAAATGGACTAGTTTCCAATGTAGGAAACTGGATGTAATTTTAACTCGTTTGCGCATTGGTCACACTCGTTTTACTCACAGGCATTTACTTTTAGGAGAAATTGAACCCCTTTGTAATGTTTGTCAAACCGCAGCAAGTGTAAAACATATTCTAATTACTTGTCCTAAATATAAACAGTTTCGTTTTAAACATTTTAAAACGTATACTCTAACTTTGACGGAATTGATTGGAGAAAACCCTCATTCAGGGATTTTTCCATTCTTATTAGACATTGGGTTTTACCATCATATTTAAATTCACTTCCTATCACCTTTTTAACTTTTTTCATCTTGTTTCCATCTTTATCCCTCTTGCATTGTCTTGTTTTAGTCATACAACTTTTTAGATTATACACTTGTTTTTATTCTTTACCTTTATCTGTATTTTAGTACCATATGTCCGGCGCAGCATATCCTCTTTGGATCTTGTGCCAAAAATCCTAAATCAACCAACCAACCAACCAACCTGTTCAAAGCTTATATGTGTACTGCAATGAGCCGCCTCTAGAATTCAGGCGTGAACAGTTGATGCTGAATTATTACTATCGGGTCATGTCCTTACAGAACCACCCTCTGCAACGACTAATTCTAGATGAGCATTATGATCGACTCTACGACCACAGACCCTCATGCATTCCTTCATTTGGCAAGCGGATACGAAATATATTATCAATAACCCCACAAGTAGATGTAAATATAAGGAAAACAAAGTGTTTTGAAACACCTCCATGGCATGTTCCAGATTTTATATATCTCAACCCATTTAGTAATTTTACTAAGAGAAACACAGATCAGACTATTTATCTGCAACTGTTTGCTGAACATAGAAATCTCTACAACGAGTTTACTCCTATTTTCACAGATGGTTCAAAAGCTGGCAATTACGTAGGGTTGGCTTATGTATCTAAAAATACTATAAAATCTTTTAAACTGCATGCATCTTGCTCTATTTTTACTGCTGAGATTATGGCAATATACCAGAGTCTTATATTCATATCGCATCAAATTTCCAAAAAGCACATCATTTATACCGATTCATTGAGTTCGCTACAACTTTTATCATCTAGGACTGCTATGAATTACCCTATTGCCTCTGATATTCTTAAGTATGAACATCGTCTAAAGGTACAGGGATACCATACTGAATTTTGTTGGGTGCCAGGACATGTTGGTATCAGAGGAAATGAGTTGGCAGATATTGCTGCTAAATCAGCTACTCAAAATTTAAACCTGACAATCCCTTTAACTGACATCAAACCATTCATTTTGAAAAATATATATGACAAATGGCAGTATTCCTGGAACCAGCAGTCTCGTAATAAGTTGTATGAAGTAAAGCCCGTAATACAAAAGTGGACTAGTTTCCAATGTAGGAAACTTGAGGTACTTTTAACACGTTTGCGAATTGGTCATACTCGTTTTACCCACAGACACTTACTTTTAGGAGAAGTTGAACCCTTTTGTAATAGTTGTCAGACCTCAGCAAGTATCAAACATATTTTAATTGAGTGTACTAAATATAAACAGTTTCGTTTCAAGCATTTTAAGACTTATACATTAAATTTGGCAGAATTGATTGGAGAAAATCCTCATTTGGAGCTTTTCCCATTCCTATTGGACATTGGTTTTTTCCATCATTTTTAACATCACCTTTTATAATCTTTTAGCCATTTTTCATATCATTTGCATTGTTGCACATGTTCCATAGTATTTTCACACATTATCACTATTTTAAATTATACACGTGTTATCAATACTATTTTATGTATCTCAGTACCATATGTCTGGCGCAGCATATCCTCTTTGGATCTTGTGCCATTAAACCATAATCAACCAACCAACCAACCGATTCATTGAGTTCGCTACAACATTTATCATTTAGGACTGCTATGAATTACCCTATTGCCTCTGATATTCTTAAGTATGAACATCGTCTAAAGGTACAGGGATACCATACTGAATTTTGTTGGGTGCCAGCACATGTTGGTATCAGAGGAAATGAGTTGGCAGATATTGCTGCTAAATCAGCTACTCAAAATTTAAACCTGACAATCCCTTTAACTGACATCAAACCATTCATTTTGAAAAATATTTATGACAAATGGCAGTATTCCTGGAACCAGCAGTCTCGTAATAAGTTGTATGAAGTAAAGCCCGTAATACAAAAGTGGACTAGCTTCCAATGTAGGAAACTTGAGGTACTTTTAACACGTTTGCGAATTGGTCATACTCGTTTTACCCACAGACACTTACTTTTAGGAGAAGTTGAACCCTTTTGTAATAGTTGTCAGACCTCAGCAAGTATCAAACATATTTTAATTGAGTGTACTAAATATAAACAGTTTCGTTTCAAGCATTTTAAGACTTATACATTAAATTTGGCAGAATTGATTGGAGAAAATCCTCATTTGGAGCTTTTCCCATTCCTATTGGACATTGGTTTTTTCCATCATTTTTAACATCACCTTTTATAACCTTTTAGCCATTTTTCATATCATTTGCATTGTTGCACATGTTCCATAGTATTTTCACACATTATCACTATTTTAAATATTACACGTGTTATCAATACTATTTTATGTATCTCGGTACCATATGTCTGGCGCAGCATATCCTCTTTGGATCTTGTGCCATTAAGCCATAATCAACCTCAACCGGTCCAGTGCCACAAGAGAAACTCAGGAGAGACCCAAACACACTCCTACCTCCCTCCCTTGACCCCCCCTGTCAAACAGTTTCCTATAGACTGGACAGGCCCGAGAGAAGGCAGGGTGCGCGCAGTCTCCCCCACCGTCCAACACACAGTTCGGAGAGCAAGAACAAGACTTCGACACATGCTCCAGTGATCCACAAACTCCACAGCATTCATCGTTCGGGCACTGACCGCTCATGTGCCCGAACTTCTGACATCTAAAACACCGTGTAACAGTCACATGTTTCCTAACAAGACAGCTATAGAAGCCAAAGAAAATCCTTCCCTCTTTTAGAACAACCTCTGCGATGTCCCTCTCCAGACTCACTATCCAATGCCACTGTCCGGCTCTCTTAGCCTCAAATCTCTTAAATACCTGCACATCATCCAAGGAAATCCCAGGAACAGCGCTCCGAAAGGCCCATCTCACATCCTCTTCAACCCGGAACAGAAAAGACGATCAACTTTTGCCTTCTCGGCCCCAGCTTTCTCACAACAAAAGATTTCCCCACTTCCGACTCTTCCAAACAATGTTCCTTCTCCGGCTCAATATAACCAACCACTCTAATTTCACCATTAGAGGACGGACGAACCGATTTAAGTCTGAGCTCATCGGGGCAGGCCGTCCGACAGAGGAGGATCCACGGGTCTTCAGTATTCTCCTCGTCCTTTTTTGAAAGGACAAAAGTTGTCGGTTCGGGAGCCGGCCTTCTCAAAACCGAAGCATAAGAAGGTCGTTCACCCGAAGGCAAATGCCTCTCCAGGGCCGCAGGCAGGTCTTCTTCGATCACCTTCTCAGCAGTCCTCACACCAAAGACATCCTTTTCCCTATCCTTCACCATTTCCCTAACACCATCTATCAAAAGTCTAAACCTTCGTTGCTGTTCAGCGCGAGAAATAGGGACAGATTAAAGCCCATGATGCAGGCGACCTGAGGGTTTACGCCTTTAATTGCATCACGGCACTACTACTATCTGAAAAAACCCCAGCCAGGGGAAGGAGGGGAGGCAGTCCCAGCGGTTCTGCCGGACCCTGAAATTTATTAAAAATAATAAGAAAAGGAGGGTTTACAGGGGAAGATACAAGGCCCTGGGCCCTCCACCACACGGTGGAAAAACCGCTCACATGAGCGACGAGCGTTGCGTTGAACATAATTAACAGTTGATTGGGCAAAAAGAAACAACTTTGGAAAGCCCGACAAAAGGCAGTGGCCACACAGAAGGAAACACCTTGTGTTCCATCTCATCCCCTCCTCGTGGAAGCGATAAGCACTTCAATCACCTCTGTAGTACAAGGCGACCGACGGACGGAGAACTCTTCCTCCTAGAGGAGAAAAGCTAAAACTTTGTCAGCTTTGACCTGAAGCAAGGAGTATACACTCTCCCTGAACACACACATCCTTCTTAGTAAAAGGAGTATTCATTACATATTACGCAAAAGGGTGGTCCTTAAAGAAAGTTTATTAATGGACCACAGAAGACTCTCTATATTGAGAGGATTGCCCGATAAGGATAGTTCATATCGCAGCAACAGGATGCATTAATAAATGGTTGAGAACTCTCTATATCTCTTTCTATCATTCGTAATTAAAATCACCAAAGAAATCGTTTCTTTCAATCCAGCTTCTAGGACGCTTTTCAAAGATCGATAATTGAAGTTATTATCTGCACAGGTTTAACTCAAGCACTGGTCATTCTTCAGCCCAGAGTAGTTACCAGTTCTAGGATTTAATCCGGGACAGGCAAGACAAGGATGAACACATTGCACACACGATATTAAAATGGAACAGACGAGGATCTGATGCACAGATACCTTAGCCATTCTCTTCTGAATGCTGATGACCTCAGAATGTTGAAAGGTGGATCAGGAATGAAAAGATTAGTTGTTGCAATGTAATCAAAGCTTCCCTTCGGGAATGAAAAGAACAATTGTTGTAATTGTTGAAAGTAGTTGCAGTGTAATTAGTTGACGAAAAAGGGTGGTCCTTAAAGAAAGTTTATTAATAGACCACAGAAGACTCTCTATAATGAGAGGATTGCCCGATATGGATAGTTCATATCGCAGCAACAGGATGCATTGATAAATGGTTGAAAACTCTCTATCTTGAGAGGATTGCCCGATAAGGATAGTTCATATCGCAGCAACAGGATGCATTGATAAATAGTTGATGAAAATGGGTGGTCCTCAAGGAGAGTAAAATAATTGATCACTGAAGATTCTCTATGTTGAGAGGGTTGCCCGATAAAATAGTTCATATCGCGGCAACAGGTAATCATTCTTCTTTCAATAAAACACAGTTCTCCGCCCGTCAAGCAAAGAGGTATTGATGATAGGGGTGTAAATGATGCATAGTGATGCACTATATTGCACAGTGTTGTGGTCTTTTCCACAGTGACACGAAAGTTTGTGACACTTAAACATTCTTTTGTAGTTTATCTAACGGGATATACTACTGGTACTGGTGAGGTTGGAGTTAATACAAGAGTTCCAATAAATGTTTATGGCTCTAATGAAATCCTAAAATGTAGTTTTCACCATAGTTTGTGAACCCTTATCAAACTAAGTTGTATAGTAAGGAAATATCCCGTTGAGAGATTCAGATTCCTATAAATGTTGAAGATGGGGAGAGAGAGAGAGGAAGACCGTTGCCAAGTAATATGAATGTTAACTTTAGATGCATGAACTAACTATATACAAAATACAATAGAAATAGTACATATAACAATTATATTTTCAATGACCATGCACCTCTCAAAGAAGAAGGGCTGCCTAGTAAACGGGTATGAGAAACAGATATTCTGACACAACATTTTATTCAGTTTGAAACAATGTTTTAGGCATTCAGGTATTACTAGTTATTTTTACTAGTTAGCTAGAGGTATTACTAGTTAGCTAGAGGTGCATCGTCATTAGGAACTGGTTCCGTTTGAAAGAATTTTTTTAGCAAATCCTGAAGAACAGTTTCTCTGCTGGGAATGCCGAGAAAAGAAGTGTTGAGGGCCGTATGAACGAGATCGCTGGGCAGAAGAATATTTGAAAAAGCCAATTTGAAGGCCGCTCCAAAGCGGGCAGAAGAAGAGGAAGCGAAAGAAATCCATGCATTCCTCTTGGCCGCAAGGATTTCCTTTTTATATTTTGCTCTAGCCTTCGAGTAAAGAATTTTTGTGTCAAGAGAAGGGTCAGACTTATATCTCCTTCGGAGGGCCCTCACACGAGATCTGGACGTCCTCAACCTCTGAGTACACCAAGTTATTTTGGGATCGTAGTTAAGTTTCCTTTTTTTGAAACTTTTGTCTGCTATTTCCGTAACTGTCTCGTTCATAGTTATAATAAAGTCATTAATTTCATCTCTATTTCTACAGTTGTTTAACAGTTCTTGAAGTAAAGGAATGTTTTCATTTAATTTTGTTTTGAAATTTTCATGTGAAACATGTTTGGTATAATAACGTCTTTTCCTGTAGATAAAGACCCCCGCTTTAAGTTCAAATCTGATGTAATTGTGATCAGAGGTATCAGGAGCGTCCAGAACGGACCAGTCCCTTAACAAATTATTTACATTATAGGAACCAAATGTTAGATCTGGCCAACCTATATTATCATAGGATTGATATGAGGGGGGAGCTCCTGGGGTGTTAAATATTTTAAGGTCTTTTGAAGAAAGAGCCTCTAATAGGTGCTCTCCTCTGCTGCTGGTTCTTTTATAGCCCCAAATGGGAGATTTTGCATTAAAGTCTCCTCCAACGATGATGTTTTTTAAGTTTAAATTATGATTGTTCATCCATTCATCAAGGTCTCTCTCCATAGATCCAGAAGGGGGGGAATAATGTGAACCTATGGTCAAAACATTGCCCTTACCGTCTAAAGAAACATTAACAAAAACTGAGTTGTCAAAGGTTGCAGAATTGATAAAAGATATATCTCTCCTAGTGATTACAATTGCACATGACTCTTTGTAGGAGAGATATACTGTCCAGGAGACAGGGAATCCATATAAGCGGCTGCCATGCTTATATGGGTCCTGTATCAGTATTATATCAATTTTTTCTTGAATAGCATAGGCGACCAGCTCAGAGTTGGCCGCTCTAGACGAATTTAGATTAATCTGGATAAATTTCAAACTTATGGGGACTCCTGGACAGCGGGAAAATTTAGTAGGATGAGAGAACTTGGAGGTCATTTGTTTAAATGGGTGTATCTAGAAGTTCGTTAAAGTGAAAGATGTATCTGCGACAAGACTTAGCATATGCAGGATGGTCACAGTTGTATTTAGAGCCTTCTTCACAGTTAGCCTCATAGCAGTTGATACACTTAAACTCTTCGTTCTTGCAATTTTGTGAGGAATGTCCTTTTCTGCCGCACTTAGCGCAGTATTCGTGATTTTCACAATTCCTGCTCATATGGCCAAATGCCTGACAGTTGAAGCATCTAGGGACCACTATGTGTCTTTTTATGAGGCAAGAAGCGAAGCCAACAAAAATCTTCCTCTCTTTTAGGATAGCAATTGCATCCTCCCTTCCTATCTGCATGATCCAGTGCCAACTTCCATTCTTGCCTCTGAATTTCTTTACAAAAACAATTTCCTCCTTTTTCATGTCCGGTATTTTTTTCATCAAAGATTCTTTTATATCCTGTTCTCCGTTTTGTGGAGGGACAGAAAAGATTATAACTTTCTGTTTTCTCTTCCCTAGACTTTTTATATCAAAGTGGTCCCTGATGTTACAATCTTCAAAGACCATTCTCTCGTCCCCTTCCCTTTGAAGATGTCCAACGACCTTCAGGTCTCCATTAAAGGTGGGGCGAACAGAATGAATCCTTAAATCGCTTGGGCATTTGGAACTCCTCAGCAGAGTCTTGGAGTCTAGTTTTTCATCTTTGTTTTTTCTTGTAAGTATGAAAGTGGAGGGTTCAGGTTTCTTTCTCTTCTTCTTTACTGCGTCAGCAAAAGTCAAGGGTGGTTGGCAGGTGTGTTGCATATTGCTCAGTCTCTCCGGAAGCTCAGCTCTTATAGTCTCCGGGAGGTCATGACTGGGCAATTTCTCCACCGTATGCGAGGCAAACGCGTCCAACTCTCTTTCGACCAGCGTGAATTTCAGCTCATCTGCTAAAGATTTGTACTTCCTCATTTTCTCTGCCTCCAATACTTTGGTGTTTTTTAGGTAATTCTCCATTCTGTCTAGAATATCATTACATCTTTTCAGAAAAGAAATGGGGGGGGGGGGAGATCAACTATACAGTCCTCATTCTCTTCCTGTGGTTTTTTCTGTTCGTCAGAGGTTGCTTCTGTTAGGGCTGAAGCAATAGAGTCATTCGACAATCTTCTTATTCGGACAGTGGGGATGGTTCCCAGATTGTTGAGGTTGGCTTCTCTGTCCAAATTCATGGCTAAGCTAGGGGGAGTCAATTTTCTACTCATTCTTGATGAATCCATAACTTTAAGTAAGTGCTATCAAGATGTTTCCAAATTTCGACAATTATTCTTCAATGCTCAAAATCAAAAAGGGGAGGTTGGTGAGCGGGGTCTAACAGAGTCCCTTTAAGTGTGACATTTTTTGAAAGGTGATATTAACTTAGTATATACGGTCCGGGTTAAAAAAAAACTAAGCCGTTTTGCTCTACGAGCAATAGTTTTCGAGTTATGAGCCTTTAAAGTTTTAGTTTAAAAATTTAAAAAATTAACAAAATTAAAAAATTATTTAAACCCCATAAAATGACCACTAGTTTTTTCAAAAATTAAATAAACAGAAGCAAAAATTTTAACACTAAATCTCCTATACCCCAAAAATTCAGAAAGGGATACTTTTCAAGTTATTATACCAAATTAGCGCTGTTTAATAAATATGGCAACAGAAAACCTTCCTCAAAAAGAAGAAGAGAACTACCAGTGTAAATGTTGGCCAGATCCAACTCGGAGAAAGGGGGGGACACAGAATAATAATGGCGATTGGGAAGAAACACTTATTAATATAAAATACAGTTGTAATTCAAAACAAAGAGTGTAGGTTACTACACGTTAGAATTCATCAAATTTAAAAATTTATACATATTTAGAATGGTAAAAATACACTTAAAAACAATAAACAGGTTTCATAAATTTCAGATTAAATTTAAGTTAAGAAAACGCAATCGCGTTTCCAATGTTAATCCCCATAGAGATTCACCAAAAACTACCTTCAGGAACACACTAATTATACAATGACATTCTACATATTACAATATATAAACACTCAATAAACGATAACAAGACACTAATAATTCTTAATCTAGTTGTTTTCAGCAGAAACAATTACAATTCCAGTCTCCAAGAGGTCATTCAATATGACCTTTCAGGCCGAAAAATCCAATGTTAATTAAAACCGAAAGTCCATGTTAAAATGGCTTTGGAACTTTTTCAAAACTGAAAATTGAATTTCTTACCCAATTTTGGGAGTACGTAGACGTGTAATATGTCAAAATTTTCGTCTCCGGGAGACGAATCCAAATATGCTATCGGCTGCTCGTTGCGCTCACTCGTTACCACACAAAACACGGAGCATCACAAAAAGGCGTGCTAGCAGGGTCAAATCAGAAGCAGTAGTGGTGGATTAAGTGGGACAGTGGTGGATTAAGTGGGACAGATTAAAGTCCATGATGCAGGCGACCAGGGGGTTTACGCCTTTGTTTGCATCACAGCACTACTACTATCTGATAAAAACCCCAGCCAGGGGAAGGAGGGGGGGGCAGTCCCAGCGGTTCTGCCAGACCCTGAAATTTATTAAGAATATAGTAAAAATGAGGGTTACAAAAGGGGAAAATACAAGGTCCTTTTGGCCCTCCACCACATGGTGAAAAGTATTGCTCTACAAGAGCATCTGAAAATAAAAGACCAATCATGATTAGCTCCAAAATACTCTGCGTTTCACTTCTCCTCCCCTCTCTCTCTCACCACGGAAATTCAGAGCACTTCTAATAATTGAATCACAATGACGGCCAGAGCAATCCTGTGAACGGCTTAGTGAAGCCTTGATTCAAAGAAGTGTGACACATAGTTGCACATATTTCCAGTTCATTTAAAGCACTGATGATAAATCACACTGATGATAAACACTGATGATAAACACACTGATGATAAATTCCACTGTTGAAAACTAACATATGATGAAAAACACTGATGATAAAACACACTGAAGATGAAACACATATATGAAACACATCTTGTTCATTTAATACACGATTTAATGCACAACACGGAACCAATGTAGAAAAGCACCACTCAGTACAACGCTGGTTAATAGATAACAAAGCTCTTCACTGAACGACGTGCACAGGTAAACTCTCAATGTTTCGTGACAAGTTGGAGCACACTGTTTGCCTTCATTAGTATGTTGAGCACTCAGGTAGCTAAGATGAAGGAGCCTTGATAAAGAGATTATGGTCTCCAGCACAGGTCTGAGAAACACAAAGATCGATGGCACAGTAATAGAAGGCACAGTGTGAGTGTAAAATAAAGAGTGCTTCTCTCGAATGTTTAGATAAAGCTATCACTCAGTGGCTAATTTTTATTTATAGAGACTGGAAATTTGAGGTTGAGATAGTTTCCTTTTGGCCAAATTGCAGGGCAATTGGCGCTCAGATAAGCACAATCCATTCACATTGCTCCGGCTAGGGCGCGGTAGCCCATTGGTTAGCGCGCTGGAGTTGCACTCGGTAGGCCCGGGTTCGATTCCAGCCACTGCCAAAACTGCCGCCGTGTTCATGCGGAGTACGATCACGTTAAACATGTGGGTCCGAAAGTCCTTCCGAGAGGTTGGTGGTAGGGGAAGGAGGGTACGGTCCCTGTGGATGCCTCCCCCACTGGGTTCCGGTCTAAATTGGGTGGCACTTCCCGACCGTCCAAACAGTTACCTTACACCTTTCTGGTAGGTCGGACGGTCTGGGTTTCAACAACAACAACATTGCTCCGGCCATCAAAAGGCACATATTGCTTTAAAGAAATAGAGTAGGTTCACTCGGAACCGCTCTATCATTTGAGAAAGAGATAAAACCACATTTTCACCTAGGCACCAATGTTTGTGTCTAAGGAAGGACAGTTAGCTTTTCCAGGAGCAGGATTCGTTATTAGAGTTTGTCCCAAAGCTATAATTCTAGCTCTGTCAAAGTTATATACCTTGTGGCTCGAAAGTTTGTGTCATAACAGTATAACTGTCACAACTGAAGAACGTTGGGCAGGACAGTTAATGAGGCACTAATGTGGCACGAATGTCTGTGTCACAAAAGAAAACTACATATACCCAATATTCAACTAGATCAGTAGCAAGAGAGAGAGCCAGAGGGGACCAAGAATCATATCAATTACAATTTCATCATATAGTATCAATCACCTTAATTATAGTTCTGTGAAATTCACAGCATAATGAGAAAATTATAATAATAATAGTTATTGTTTTAGAGACCCGTTCCATTCCATTATTACTCGAACTGTCCATCAGAATATAAATAGGTCTAGTATAGAAATTAACACATAAAGAGTACATTTCATATTTACATTTACATTTAATATTTACAAGATAACATTTGGTGGACAAACTTAACCTAGCCCCTAATCAGTACTGAATTCATATACAGAAAGTTAATCATTTCTTTAATTTTTTCTTGCACAATACTATTATTAAAAACATTTTTAGACCAATGCCAGTAATTATTTCTTGAGGGTTTTTTAACATGGTAAGACTCCGTAAGAGGGCATTCAAAAAGATAGTGATCCGGAGTACCTGTTAGTCCACATGCACAAAGATCAGTATCAGTTTCACCTATGGTCTTCCAGAAGACCGGGAATGGACCTTTTCCACTGAAGAAATAAATTAAACTTTTACACATTGAAGTCTCAATTCTGTTTACATAAGGAATAAATTTTTTGGTGAAAGCCCCTTTCTCAGTTCCCTCCCAGTTCTCCTGCCAGGAGTCCAAGAGAATTTTCCTTAAATGCTTTTTGAGATAAGAGGGCGGAAGTAAAACATCGCTATGGGAAACATCAAAACTTGTTGCTGAATTTGCGAGCTTGTCTGCTATTTCATTTCCTAAAATCCCAATGTGGCCTCTGATCCATCCGATCCTGACTGATTTGTTTGATATTATCAGATTTGTATGTACATTTTGTGCTGTTAGATTTTTTGTGAATGGTTGTATCAAAAGTTTCAATGCAGATTGGCTGTCAGTCAGGATCTCCATAGTATCATATTCAGAGGCCACCAGCCAATCAACGGCTGCGGAAATGGCTGCCAGCTCTGCCTGAAAAACTGTGTTTTCAGGTCTTATTTTTCTTTGAAATTCGTGGATTAGGTTGTTGTCCTGAAAAACACAGTAGGCATAAGCTGTTCCATTTTCCGTCTTAGAGCCATCTGTGAATGTTACTATGTTTAGTGGAGGTAAGTGAGTGTTCATGGGGTCAAACATGCTAATGGGGACAATTTTAGAGGGGTGCCTATAAAGGATGGAGCTCGATGAATCAAAATTAGAAGCAATCAAGAGCTGTCTGTTGGTGTATATGTCTTTGTGGTGATGGAGAACAGCTGATTTGCTTGATTCATATTTTAACTTTAATGTTATTGGAGGTATGTTAGTTAGTACTTCTAGAGCTGCAGTTGATGTTTTAACATTTGCTCGCGAAATCCATAACAAGCAAATTCTTTGCGCTGATAGAAGTTTTGTTTCTGCCTCTTTTGTTAGGTTTTTCCCCAAACAAAAGCAGCGTAGGTAAGAACCCTTTCTGAGACAGCCTCATACCAAGATTTCAAGAGTCCAGGGCGAATCCCCCAGGATTTTTTAGTCATGCTCCCAATTGCTTTTGAATGGATGAACATTTTTTCCCATAACGAAGCAATGTGCGGGATCCAGTTAATTTTGTCGTCCAGAATTAGGCCTAGATATTTGATGCTTTTGGTAATTGGAATATAAATTATATTAGTTCCGTCCATAGAATTGCTGATTTTGAAAATCGGGTTCCTTTTAAAATTTTTATTTCTAAGTTTTTTGAAAGGCCGGCCGAAAGTCATTGCTTTTGTTTTCTCAGTCGAAATTCTTAACTTTAGATTGTTAACTAGTCTAGTGAATTTGGTTATTGCAGCATTAGTCGTCCCTTCCAATGCAGCCCTGGACTCGGCTCTAGTGAGCAAAATAAAGTCATCAGCATAAGCTACCAGTTCGGCAGAGTCGTCCCCGTCAAAGTCCTTAAGTATACTGTTAGCAGAGATGTTCCAGAAGAGCGGTCCCAGGCAGGAGCCCTGAGGGCAGCCTTTGTAGGAAGGGAGAGAGGAAATTCCTCCAGTATCTAAATAAGCTACTTTCCTGTTATCCAGGTAATCCCTTATTAAAGCAATAATGTTTGATGGACAGTTCGTTTCGCTCAAAGAGGACAAGAGAGAGTCCCATCCAATATTGTCGAATGCACCCTTGATATCAAATGATACAAGGGCGCTGTATTTGTGCATTGCTTTACTCTTTTTGATAAACTTTATAACCTTGGTGATAGCTCCTTCAGTCGATTTTCCTTCTCTGAAGCCAAATTGTTTTTTATGGAAAAAATTTGTTTTTTGTAGATGAAAATTTAGTCTTAATTTTATGAGCTTTTCTAATACCTTCCCAAATGTTGGGAGGAGACAGATTGGACGGTAGGAGGTGATCTCTCTCGCCTCTTTACCTGATTTGACAAAGAACACCAGTTCAGCTTCCTTCCAGGGTGCGGGAAAACAAGATAACTCCAAACAGGTATTAAAGATCTTCAATAAAAAATTTAGATCGACCTGGCTGAGGTCATCTACCAGTCTAAAATCAATATTATCCAGGCCCGGTGCCTTGTTGTAGTTGCAGTTCGAAATAGCAAATTGTAGTTCCTGTGTAGTAAAGGGGGGGTCAGAAGGATTTTCCCTGGAAGAAAGCCCTGGGTAGGAATGATCCAGGTCTCCAGGGGCTGGTTCCGTTTGGAAGTAATGCCTAATCAGATTATGCATCACTGATTCTCTATTAGGTAGAGAAGGGTCAGTGGTGAGAGCCACGTGGACCAGATCAGTCGGCAAAAGTATTTTTGAAAATGCCAATTTGAAGGCTGCACCGTATCGGGCAGAGGAAGAGGAGGCGAAAGAAATCCATGCTCTCCTCTTCGGATTTAAAAGTTCCTTCTTGTACAATGCTTTCGCCTTTGCGTAAGCTAATTTAGAGTCCAAAGAAGCAGCCGACTTAAATCTCCTCCACAGAGCTCTCACCCTAGATCTAGACGCCCGGAGCCTTTCCGACCACCAGGTGAGCTTCGGACAGTGAGTTATCTTCCTTTTCTTGAAGCTTCTCTCAGCTTCCTCTGTTATTGTTTCAGTTAGGTTAGTTATAAAATTTTCTAATTCCATTTTATTTTTACAGTTACTTAGAGAATTATCCAGATGCGGGATTCTGTTCCCAAGTTCTCTCTTAAATTTAACATGTGAGACGTTCCTCGTTTGGAAACGTCTCTTCCCAAATACCTTAAGGTTTTTCTTCAATTCAAAAGTGATGTAATTGTGGTCAGAGGAGGCCGGCGCGTCCAGAACGGACCAGTCCCCAATCAAGTATGAGATACACGGGGAAGCAATCGTGAGATCTGGCCAACCCTTCAGTATGACTGTTTCAAAGGTAGGGGGAGAACCAGGAGGGTTGAAGACAGAAAGTCCCTTCGAGGATAATACATCGATCAACAGATCTCCCTTAGTATCAGTTCTTTCATATCCCCAAATAGTGGAGTGAGCGTTAAAATCTCCCCCTAATAAAAAGTTGTTGAAGTTTAGACTAGGATGGTCCATCCACTCATTTAGGTCATCCTCCAGAGAGCTCCTAGGGGGTGAATACTGGGAACCTATTGTCAGGACTTCCCTCTGATTGTTCATTGTGATATTTATGAACACTGAGTTGTAAAAAGTAGCTGAATTTATAAAAACTAAGTCTCTTCGGGTGATGGCAATAGCACAAGTTTTATCTAAAGAAAAGAACACCGTCCAAGAGAGCGGGAATCCGTACAGACGGCTGCCATGTCTATACGGATCCTGGATTAGTAATATATCAATTTTGTTTTGAACTGCAAAGGCTACCACTTCTGTGTTAGCCGCTCTGGAAGAGCTTAAGTTTATCTGGACAAATTTTAGGCCAAAAAGATCTCCCGGACAGTGTCCAGAGCTAGTATTGCTAGAAGAGTGAGTTGATCGATTCATTACAACGGTGCCTGCAGGGCAAGGTCGTAATAATAATTATACGAAGGGCAATCTTTCGAAAAAGCCGGATGGCCAATGTCGTAATTCTCCCCCTCCTTTTCGTTGCATTCCTTGCAATTAATACACCTAAAAACTTTATTATTGCATTGCTGTGAAGTATGCCCACAGGAAGCACACTTTGCACAGTAGTCTTTATCCTCACATGCGCCACTCATATGGCCATATTGCTGGCATTTAAAACATCTTACTACAGTTATATGCCTCTTAATGAAGCAAGATGAAAATTCAATGAAAATCTTTTTCTCTTTTAACAATTTGATCGCCTCTTCCCTACCAACCTGAATTATAAAATGTCGTCCCCCTTTCTTTCCCTCAAATCTCTTAATGAACTCAATCTCCTCCCTTTGAATTTCCGGGATCCGCTTAATCACCGCCTCTCTGATTTCCTCGAGTCCACACTGGGGGGGGGGCAGAAAAGATTATTAGTTTATGTTTCCTCTTCCCCAGCTTCTTAATTTCGAAATGTTCTTTCACATTGCTGTCTTCAAAAATATTAACACTATCAGCTTCTCTTTCAACATGACCAACAAGCTTGATGTCTCCCCCAATCGTAGTCCTTACTGACTGAATTTTCAAGTCCCTTGGACATTTAGAATTACTTAGGAGGGTTCTTACATCTCTTTCATCCTCCTTGTCTCTTTTAATCAGGATGTAAGTGGAAGGGTCAGGCTTTTTCTTTTTTCTAGCCGCAGCAGCATAAGTCTGTGGCTCCTGAAGTCTCTGGTTGATGATATCCGGTATTTCCCTGATAGTCTGAGGTAAGTCCTTTTGCACTATATTAGTCATTGATTCAACCACTTCTTCGACTCTCTTCGTTGCATATGCATCCAACTCCCTTTCCAACAGGGTATATCTCAATTCATCAGATATGGCCTTATATTTCCGAAATCTGTCCACATCAACCGCTTTAATGTTCTTGACATAAGTTTCCATCCTTTCCATAATTGTGAAGCATCTTTTGAAAAAAGAGATAGGGGATACCAGATTTTGAGTTATTAAAAACAGAAAGGAGCTCCTCAATAGAAATTGGCCCCAACCCCACAGTAGGTAAATCCAGAACAGGAAAATCATCAAAGTCTCTATCCTCTTTGAAATGGTGGTCCAAAAGACGTTCAAGTTTACTGTTATGGTCGAGATGGGGAGAATCAGGAAAGTGAAGATTAATGTTGTTAAATTTTTTGAATTTTTGAAAGGAAAATTTGAAAAGGGAACCAAAAGTGTCGTTACAATTTGAGCAATATTCTCTCCACGAGTCGCGTCTAGTGTTTTTAATTAAAAGTTTGTATTTAGCTCGGTTAAGTTTAAAAAGAGTTTTAGCGGCCAAAAGATCCTCGGGAGAGGCGGAGTTTCTCTCGAGCGATTTAATTCTTTTAGAGAGTGCTGTGACATAGTTTCTCATTTTTGAGAGGGTGCCGTTCCACCAAGAGAAGTTATTAATTTTCCTAGATTTTTTCTTTCGAATATATTTATAGGCACAATTTTGAATTATTTCGATGAAATCAATGAAAAAGGAGTCTAAAGAGGAGGTGTCTGAAATATTATTTAAAAGTGTAAAAAAGTAAGGTATATGGTTTTTAAAGTTAAAAATAAATTTTCCAATTCCATATCGAGTTTTTAAGAAAAATGAATTGTTAAGGGGGGATCAAGATCAAGAGTAATAAGAATGTATCTATGATCACTGAAGGAATCGCACGAGAGAACCTCCCAATTTTGAATGAAATCACAAAAGGAAAAGTTTACCAAGGTTAAGTCTGGATAGCCGTTGCCAGAGTGGGATACGAATGTTGGGCCACACTTAGGATCATTAAAAATTACTAGATTGTTATCGAGGCAAAAATCAATAGTGTCGAGGCAAAAATCAGTAGCCCCTTTGGTCCGTGAATCCATAGCCCCACATCCGAGCCCGAGCATTAAAATCTCCAAGGATGAGAATGTCGGAATTATAGACGTTAAAAGAAGAAATTTCTGCAAGTAGTGAATTATAGTCATCGTGCGGGGGAAAATATATGCTAGCAAGGGTAAGGGGGGGCGATTAGGAAGTAGAAGTTCTATAAAGACAGAAGAGGAAGAATTAAATTTAACGTTTGCAACAAGTATAGGATTAAAGATTAAAATTAGAGCTTTTTTAGAAAGGGAAGCAAATTGCTGCGTTCCAGGAGGGGGAGATAAGATTTCATTATTGGAAATATAAGGTTCCTGGAGGCAGACAAAATCAATATTATTGTCTATTGCAAATTTGAATAGGGTAGAGTGGGCTAATAAGGAATGGTTGGTATTAATTTGTAGACCTTTAATTGTCATTATGAGGAACAGATTCAACACCCAGGCCCGGAGAGGGGAGACATAATATCAAAGATATAAAGTACAGTTTACCATTTATAATAGGAAACATATAATAAACATGACAGATGAACAGAAGACCAACACAGACAATTGGATGCATAGTAAACATAACAGATCACAGACGGACAGAAGACCAACACAGACGAACAGAAGACAATAACAACGTAGTTGAAGAATATTATAAGATACTGCAACAAAAGGTTATGCCTCGCGTTGCAGTTTTCTAATTTGGGCCATTTCGGCCTGATAAGTTTTGCAACTTCTTCTATCGTTAGTGGCATGGTCAATGCGATAGTTTAGAGCAGGATCTTTGTCATTAGACGTAGTGCAATTGACACACACAAGTCTGGTGGCATTGCATTCTCTGTGGGTATGTCAGCTACTGGTGCATCTTCCACAGTTCCCCACAGGGTGATGACAGAAATTGGCGGTGTGCCCGTAGCCTTGACATTTAAAGCATACTTTTAAGGCAATATATTTTTTAACTGTGTAGAAACGGAAATGATGAAAAAAAGCTTATTAGATTCAAGAATTTGGTTAGCTGAGTCTAGCTCCACAGGAAAAACCCAGTTTTTGTTCCCCGACCTGTTGGGAAAGTTTTTGACAATACGTATCTCCTGAGGGTTGATATTGCCGTGGTTATTGTAAACCAAAGCTTTTACGTTCACCTCCGAGTAAGAAGAGGGGACGTTGAAGATAATTAGAGTTTTTCTTCGATCCTCCCGCATCCTGATATTAAAATTATTAGCAATTGATGAGTTAGAGAACAATGGTAACAGCTTCTCCGGGTTACCCTCCCTACAGGTAATTTTTATTGTTCCGTTAGGGAGGGCAGAGACGTTCTTGATGTCGACCCCTTTAGGGCGAGTGTGAGAGAAAAGAACTTTTTTCATTTGGCTATTGTTCTTTGTTCGATCTTTACTCTGAAGAAGCACACTGGCATAAGAACGAGAAGACGAGGAAGTTTTAGGAATTGATGGGCCATGTGCTGAAGCAGTGGAAGAAAAGTCCCGAAAGGGAGCACTTGGTTTAAGAGCCAGTTGAACTGTTTTATTTACCAGTGGAGGTATCTCTTTCTGAAGGGATGAAGAAAAACTTTTTAACATATCTGGAATGTCTCTAAGAATTGTAGAGGAGACCTCCTTTATTTCCTGGTTGACTCTAGATTGAAACGCAGACAACTCCTCTCTAATATTGTCAGAAAAGGCAGAGAGAGTTTTTAAATCTGGAGTTGCAGAAGCATCAGTTGTCGTAGATTTTCGATGGGGAGAGGGAAGTGCTAATATGTTGCTCTCCAGGGTAAGACCACTGACCTCGATAGCTTTCAGCTTGGTGTCTATATAGGCCTTGTTAGTGGCATTTAGTTTTGAGACATATCTATTTATGTATTTTTGTAACTTATTGACATTTTGAAGAATGGAGGATACATGTTCTTAGTTAAGACTAGTTGAAGGGCTAGTTGAAGGATAGATGAGATCTTGAGCTGAAGTAGAGCAGGGACTAGAGGCAGTAGAAGGAGCAGGCGTTGAAGACGGATGGGCAATTTCAGGAACAACGGGAATAGAGTCTGAAGGAGAGGTATTTGGATCCAAAGACGAGGAAGTATAAGTTGGAGAGTTTGAACAGATATTAGCTGGCACGGAACATGATGAAGTTGAGGGGATAGCAGGGGGCGGAGCCGAGGCAGTAGCAACATCAACAGCAGCAGCGGCAGGAACAGAAGCAGCAGAAGCAGCGGAAGTAGAAGAAGATGAAGAAGCAGCAAAGGCAGGGGAGAGCGCCGGACCGGAAGGAGCAAGGGCGCGGGAAGAAGAAGACACAGGCTGAGAGGAGCAGATGTTGCGGGGAAGACGAGGAGGGAGGATAGAACTTGAGAAGATTGCTGAGTCATATATTTGAGAAGTGCGAGGAATGCTTCTAGAATCTCTGATTCGAATTCCGGTCTTGGGAGTATCATCTGATGTATTAGAGAGTATTTTTTCTTCTTCAGATACAACATTGCATGTTTTTGTTGAAACAACACTTTCATTTAGATTCTTGGTTGTAGAAAGAATGTCAAGGCTAACGGGGGAGATAATTATCCTTGGGAGAAGAGGAGGAAAGTCTGCATAGCGCTGTAAGTGTGTAATGCTTTGCTGGTTTTTACGAACTTTAAGACTTTAGAAACTGCTCCTTCCGTAGATTTTCCCTCTCTAAATCCATATTGGTTATAGTGGAAAAAATTTGATTTCTCTAGATAAAAATTAACTCTTAATTTTATCAATTTTTCAAGAAATTTCCCTAATGTAGGGAGGAGGCATATAGGTCGATAGGATGAGATCTCTCTCGCCTCTTTTCCAGATTTTACGAAGAAAACCAGCTCAGCTTCCTTCCAGGGAGCAGGAAAACAAGAAAATTTCAAGCAAGTGTTAAAAATTTGTAATAAGAAATTTGAATTAATCTGATTTAGATCATTTACTAATCTGAAATCTATATTATCTAAGCCCGGAGCTTTATTGAAGTTACAGTTCGCAATTGCGAATTCTAATTCCTGAAGAGAAAAAGGAGGATCAGTTTGGTCTTCCCTGGAAAGAAGCCTAGAGGAAGAAGGCACCATGTCACTAGGGGCTGGTTCCGTTTGAAAATAGTGTCTAATTAAATTCTGCATCACAGATTCTCTATTCGGCTGACCCCTCAGGGGTTCACTTCTTTAGTGAATACGGGTGTTGCAATCCCGAGGCACCTTAGCAAGGCTTTTCTTTCCTTTTTTCTTACTCTCTCTTTCTTTTTCCTTCTTATTTTTTGTCTACCCTCCTTTCCCCTTCTTTTTGTTTTGTTCTCCTTTTGTGTTTTGTGCTTCTTGTCCCTCTCAGCTGCTGGTGTCATCAATGCCGAGCCCTTAGTAAACATCACATCTGCTCTATGGGCCCTAGTACCACTCTTCGGCCTCTGCCGTAAGGTACTCCGTTTGGGCTCGGGAATGGGTTCATGTGGGTGTGATGCGAAAGGGGTAGAGCTGCGTGCATCAGTAGTTTTGCTTTTAAGAAACGTTTGCAGTAAACGGTTCCAGAGGTGAGTCCCTTGGTTGCGTTGGTTAGATGGTGGAGAGTGTTTCATATCGAGAAATCCCCCATGGATCTTTGTTGGTCCTTGGGCCCTGTGCACCAGGTGCACGTTATGGCCCGCTCTCCATCATCTAGCTTTGCGAATGACTCCGGCGGTTACACTTGGCACGTTAGAAAAGTGTGGGGAGACGGAGCCTAGCGGGGGCTCCGATCGATCTGGAAGTAAACCGTGGTTTTTTTATAAGTGGTTACAAGCATGGAGAATTTGAGATTGCTTTCTGTCTCAGGTTCTTCATGCTCTTTTTCAGATGAGAACAATGCTGTTCTGCCTAATATATCACGCATGGATTGGGCTGAGAGGGTTGAGATTACTGAATCCTCAAAGCCAAAAGATGTGACTCCCAGAGGATTGGGACAAAGCTGTGTAACATCAGGTAATGCCTCAAAAGCTAGATATTTCATCATAAAGAAGTCTGAAGGAACTTTTGCAAATTGTTCACCTTTTTTGATTCAAAAAAGTATAGCTGCCTATGTAGGTGATGTAAAAAATGTTAAAAAACTAAGATCCGGTGACCTTTTGGTCGAAGTTACCACAAATGCTCAAGCAACAAACATAATGAAAATGACCCATATTGGAAATTTCAAGATCACAGTAAACTTACATATGTCACTTAATTATTCTAGAGGCGTAATTTCCGAATCAGATCTGATTTATGACAGTGAGGAAGAAATTTTGAACAATTTAATTGACCAGAATGTGTGCGCTGTAAGACGTATCAACATTCGTAGAGAAGGGAAAGTCTTACCAACTAAACACCTCATACTTACCTTTAACTCGCCAGATTTACCAAAAACCATTAAAGCAGCCTATCTGATGTGCAAAGTCCGTCCTTTCGTTCCAAATCCATTAAGGTGCTTTAAGTGCCAAAGATTTGGACACTCTAAAAATGCATGCAGAGGGAAATGTGAAACATGTGCCCGGTGTGCTGAGCCCGGACATGAATCTGAAAATTGTTCCAAAAAATTTCAGTGTGTTAATTGTAATGGTGAACACCCATCATATGCTCGATCATGCCCTAAATGGAAGATTGAAAAAGAAATACAAACTGTTAAAATCAATAATAATATTTCTTTCCCTGAAGCACGTAAAATAGTAACAGCACGTACACCTGAAGGTGTATCCTATGCCACAGTAGCCACTAAATCCTCAACTTCAGTTGCCACGCAATGTGACAAAAGATCAATTGCTACACAAACCGAACCTATCTCTGTGGCCGAAGACAGTCCAAATCCTACTAACCCATCAAGTACTCAATGTAAACCTAAATCTGCCATACCCTTAGCAACTTTTAGACCAGAGTTTTCACAGCCAAATAAACCAAGTACCAGTCGGGATACTGAAACATATACTACAATAAACAAAAAAAAATCCAACCAAAAATCTAAATTAAAAAATGAAAAAGACGAACTTGCACCTAGAAAATCATTAAAAAGAGTAGATGCAAAAAATGATGCCAATATTGATGATGCAGTACAACTATGTGTTTCGGATGACGAAACAATGTTGACGGATGTGTTGCCACCTTCATCCAATAGGTCCAGGGTGAACAGTTCTCGTTCACCAAAAAAGAAAAAACCTACATAATGGGTTCTTTAGTTTCTTGGAACTGCCGTGGTTTGCAGACCAAGTTGTTTGAGGTTAAATCATTAATTAATACTTATCACCCCATTTGTGTCTGTCTTCAAGAAACATTTTTAAAAGTTAACAATAGTATAAATGTTAAACATTTTACTTGCATTCGCAAAGATTTTGATCAAAACAGTAGGGTTTCTGGGGGAGTAGCCTTGCTAATTTCCCATAACTATCCTACCTCCAATGTACAACTTACCACTAACTTACAAGCTGTTGCTGCTCGTATCCATATTAAGACATTGATTACAATATGCTGTATATATATTCCACCAAATGATAATATTGATCGCAAGGAGCTTGATGATTTGATTGGTCAACTACCTCCGCCATTCGTAATATTGGGCGACTTTAATGGTCACAACCCTCTTTGGGGTAGTTGTGACATGAATCACAGAGGACAGCAAGTTGAACAGTGTATTAGTGATCACAGCCTGTGCCTATTAAATAGCAATGAACATACCTACTTTCATCAACCAAGCAAGACATTCCACACTATCGATCTTGCTTTCTGTTCCCCGTCAGTCCTTCCATACTGGTCCTTTTTAGTCGACAAAGATCTACACAGTAGCGACCATTTTCCCATTGTTCTCTTTAACAGTCAAATCAGATCACCTGTGAAACCATCGCGATATATCTTTTCGAAAGCTGATTGGTTAACATTTACTTCCCAAGCTGTGATAGCTGATGACGCAGTTCAGAGCTGTGACATTGATACAGCTGTAAACAATATTACAAATCTCTTGATTAAGGCTGCTGATAATACAATCCCTAAGAATTCTGGAAAAACATCCAAATATCACTTTCCTTGGTGGAATGAAGAATGGCATACAAAAAACAAAAGAAAGCCTGGGCCAATTTTCGAAGGTATCCTACGACTGATAATCTTACTGTATTTAAATATACAAAAGCGGTTGCTCGTAGGATACGCAGACAAAGACAAAGAGAGTCATGGGAGGAGTATGTCAGTGGACTAAACTGTTCCATTTCCAGCAAGAAAGTATGGGAAAAGGTCAAAAAGTGTTCAGGTGTCTATAATGACCACCTTATATCTGCTATACATAGTAATGGATCAATTATTAGCTCTCCCGCAGAAATAGCAAATGAAATAGCCAAAGCCTTTGCAGATGTTTCAAACTCAGCAAGTTATTCAGAACCATTTCTGTCACATAAAATCAGATCAGAAAAGAAACCAATTGTCTTCTCACAAGCCAAACACTTGCCATACAATTCTCCGTTTACAAAGTTTGAACTTCTTACAGCATTGTCACAGACTCAGGGAACCAGCAGTGGGCCAGATGGTGTCCATTATACTATGCTGAAACACCTTTCTGACGAGTCTTTATTGAACCTTTTATATCTGTACAACAGGATTTATATGGAACTTAAGTTTCCGACATCCTGGCAAAGAGCAATCACCATACCCATTATAAAACCAGGAAAAGACCCCAAAAGTCCTTCAAGTTACCGACCCATTGCCTTGACAAGCTGTATGTGCAAAATTATGGAAAAAATGGTAAATGCCCGACTTGTTTATTTCCTTGAAACAAATAAACTTTTGTCTCCACATCAAAGTGGTTTTAGACGAGGAAGATCTACCTCTGACAATATTATTGCTCTGGAATCCCAGATCAGGACTGCCTACCTTAGGCGAAATCATTTAGTGTCAATATTTTTTGATATTGACAAAGCCTATGATCGCACATGGCGCTATGGTATTATTAAGGACCTTTTTGATTTTAATTTAAAAGGAAATCTTCCCATTTTTATACAAAACTTTTTAGCACATAGGACATTCAAAGTTCGTATTGGTACTGTTCTTTCAAATCCTCACGTACAAGAGGAGGGAGTGCCACAAGGAAGTGTATTGAGTGTGACTCTATTTTCCATAAAAATCAATAGTATTTTAAACCATCTACCACCATCAGTTCATAAAAGCCTCTATGAGGATGATTTGCAAGTTTCATACCAAGCACATGATATGCGCACTGTTGAAAGACAGTGTCAAACTGCAGTAAATGGCATTCTGCAATGGGCTAATCTAAATGGATTCAGGTTTTCAATCCAAAAGACTTGTTGCGTTCACTTCACCAGAAAACGAGGTCTACAGTTACCTCCAGAGATTTTCATGGAGAATACTAAAATTTCTGTTGTTGATGAAGTGAAATTTCTTGGAGTCTGGTTCGATAGAAAACTCACCTTCCTACCCCATGTTCAGAAATTGAGAAAGAAATGTGAGAGAGCCATTAACATTTTAAAAGTTCTGTCAAATACGAAATGGGGTGCAGATACAACTTCAATGCTACGTATATATAGGGCCATTATTCGTTCCAAGATCGATTATGGATGCAATGTTTATGGGAGTGCACGAACTTCTGTTCTTCAGAAACTGGACACAATACATAATAAGGCATTACGTATATGTTCAGGTGCCTTTAGAACATCTCCTGTTCAAAGCTTATATGTGTACTGCAATGAGCCGCCTCTAGAATTCAGGCGTGAACAGTTGATGCTGAATTATTACTATCGGGTCATGTCCTTACAGAACCACCCTCTGCAACGACTAATTCTAGATGAGCATTATGATCGACTCTACGACCACAGACCCTCATGCATTCCTTCATTTGGCAAGCGGATACGAAATATATTATCAATAACCCCACAAGTAGATGTAAATATAAGGAAAACAAAGTGTTTTGAAACACCTCCATGGCATGTTCCAGATTTTATATATCTCAACCCATTTAGTAATTTTACTAAGAGAAACACAGATCAGAATATTTATCTGCAACTGTTTGCTGAACATAGAAATCTCTACAACGAGTTTACTCCTATTTTCACAGATGGTTCAAAAGCTGGCAATTACGTAGGGTTGGCTTATGTATCTAAAAATACTATAAAATCTTTTAAACTGCATGCATCTTGCTCTATTTTTACTGCTGAGATTATGGCAATATACCAGAGTCTTATATTCATATCGCATCAAATTTCCAAAAAGCACATCATTTATACCGATTCATTGAGTTCGCTACAACTTTTATCATCTAGGACTGATATGAATTACCCTATTGCCTCTGATATTCTTAAGTATGAACATCGTCTAAAGGTACAGGGATACCATACTGAATTTTGTTGGGTGCCAGGACATGTTGGTATCAGAGGAAATGAGTTGGCAGATATTGCTGCTAAATCAGCTACTCAAAATTTAAACCTGACAATCCCTTTAACTGACATCAAACCATTCATTTTGAAAAATATATATGACAAATGGCAGTATTCCTGGAACCAGCAGTCTCGTAATAAGTTGTATGAAGTAAAGCCCGTAATACAAAAGTGGACTAGTTTCCAATGTAGGAAACTTGAGGTACTTTTAACACGTTTGCGAATTGGTCATACTCGTTTTACCCACAGACACTTACTTTTAGGAGAAGTTGAACCCTTTTGTAATAGTTGTCAGACCTCAGCAAGTATCAAACATATTTTAATTGAGTGTACTAAATATAAACAGTTTCGTTTCAAGCATTTTAAGACTTATACATTAAATTTGGCAGAATTGATTGGAGAAAATCCTCATTTGGAGCTTTTCCCATTCCTATTGGACATTGGTTTTTTCCATCATTTTTAACATCACCTTTTATAATCTTTTAGCCATTTTTCATATCATTTGCATTGTTGCACATGTTCCATAGTATTTTCACACATTATCACTATTTTAAATTATATACGTGTTATCAATACTATTTTATGTATCTCAGTACCATATGTCTGGCGCAGCATATCCTCTTTGGATCTTGTGCCATTAAACCATAATCAATCAATCAATCAATCAATCAATCAATCTCTATTCGGCTGAGAAGGATCTGAGAACAGAGCCACGTGGACCAGATCAGTCGGTAAAAGGATTTTAGAAAAAGCCAATTTGAAGGCTGCTTCAAAGCGAGCAGACGAAGCGGAGGCGAAAGAAATCCATAATTCGCCTTAGCGTAAGCCAATTTAGCATCTAAAGAGGAGCCCGACTTAAATCTCCTCTACAGGGCCCTCACCCTCCTTCTGGACGCCCGAAGCCTCTCCGACCACTAGGACAAAGTAGGGTTATGCGTTATCTTGCTCTTTTTAAAACTTCTATCAGCTTCTTCGGTTATTGTTTCTGTTAATTTTATAATAAAGAGTTCCACATCTGTTTTGTTTTTTCAACTATTTAGAGTTTTTCGAAGCAAAGGGATTCTTTTCTCCAGGTCTTTTTTAAATCTCACATGAGAGACATTTCTAGTCTGAAAACGCCTTTTTCCAAATACTTTAAACTCCTTCCTCAATTCAAATGAAATATAATTATGGTCAGAAGAAGCCGGAGCGTCCAGCATGGACGCTCCCTCAATAATGAAGAAATATTCGATGAACCTATAGTCAGATCTGGCCAATACTGGAGGGATAAAGTTTCAAAGGTCGGGGGTGAACCAGGGGGATTAAAAACTGATAGACCCTTAGACGGCAAGACCTCCATCAGGAGATCACCTCTATTATCTGTTCTATCATAACCCCAAAGTCTAGAGTGAGCATTAAAATCTCCTCCCAGAAGAAAGTTGCAGATGTTTAGGTTGGGGTGATCAATCCAATCTTGGAGGTCATGTTCTAAAGAACCCGAAGGAGGTTAGTACTGAGAGCCTATGGTTAGAACTTCTCCTAGGTTGTTCAACGAAATATTTACATATACAGAATTGTTGAATGTAGCTGAATTTATGAATGCTATATCCCTTCTTGTTATAGCAGTAGCATTAGTTTCATTCTTAGAAAGGAACACCGTCCAGGAGAGGGGGAATCCATACAGACGGCTGCCATGTCTATATGGATCCTGTATTAAAAGAATATCAATTTTATTATGTACAGCATAAGCAACCACTTCTGTGTTTGCCGCTCTAGAAGAGTTTAAATTTATTTGAATTATTTTTAAACCAGAGAGTTCTCCTGGACGGTGTCCGGAGCCCGTATTACTTTTACGATGAGAAAAAAGGTCCATTATAACGGGGCGTTTAGGGCCTGGTCATAATGAAAGTTATACAGAGGACAATCTTTAGAATATGCGGGATGGCCAACATCAAAATCCTCCCTCTGCCTGTCATTACACTCCAAGCAGTTTATGCATATAGAATCTTTACTTCTGCATTGTTGGGTGGTATCCTTCGATGCACATTTGGTGCAGTAATCTTTTTCTTCGCAGGCTTTGCTCATATGGCCATAGGCCTGACATATAAAGCATCTAATTACTACTATGTGTTTCTTTATAAAACAGGATGAAAATTCTATGAATATCTTTCTGTCCTTTAGTAATGTCATTGCCTCCTCTCTGCCAATTTGAAGGATGAAGTGCCTTCCTCCCTTTCTGCCCTCAAATTTCTTTATGAATTCTAATTCTTCCTTTTTTGCCCCTGGAACCTTCTTAATCACAGCTTCCCTTATATCCTCAATTCCACACTGGGGGGGGGGGCAGAGAAAATTATAAGTTTCTATTTTCTTTTCCCCAGCTTTTTAATCTCAAAATGTTCCTTGATGTTGCTCTCTTCAAAGATGTTCACGCTATCTGCCTCTCTTCCTACATGTCCTACCAGTTTAATGTCCCCCCAACAGTTGTCCTAACCGACTGAATGCGTAGATCCCTTGCGCATTTGGAATTGTTAAGAAGGGTCCTAACATCTCTTTCATCTTCCTTGTCCCCCTCAGGGGTTCACTTCTTTAGTGAATACGGGTGTTGCAATCACGAGGTACCTTAGCAAGGCTTTTCTTTCCTTTTTTCTTACTCTCTCTATCTTTTTCCTTCCTATTTTTTGTCTATCCTCCTTTCCCCTTCTTTTTGTTTTGTTCTCCTTTTGTGTTTTGTGTTTCTTGTCCCTCTGAGCTGCTGGTGTCATCAATGCCGAGCCCTTAGTAAACATCACATCTGCTCTATGGGCCCTAGTACCACTCTTCGGCCTCTGCCGTAAAGTACACCGTTTGGGCTCGGGAATGGGTTCATGTGGGTGTGATGCGAAAGGGGTAGAGCTGCGTACATTAGTAGTTTTGCTTTTAAGAAACGTTTGCAGTAAACGGTTCCAGAGGTGAGTCCCTTGGTTGCGTTGGTTAGATGGTGGAGAGTGTTTCATATCGAGAAATCCCCCATGGATCTTTGTTGGTCCTTGGGCCCTGTGCACCAGGTGCACGTTATGGCCCGCTCTCCATCATCTAGCTTTGCGAATGACTCCGGCGGTTACTCTTGGCACGTTAGAAAAGTGTGGGGAGACGGAGCCTGGCGGGGGCTCCGATCGATCTGGAAGTAAACCGTGGTTTTTTTATAAGTGGTTACAAGCATGGAGAATTTGAGATTGCTTTCTGTCTCAGATTCTTCATGCTCTTTTTCAGATGAGAACAATGCTGTTCTGCCTAATATATCACGCATGGATTGGGCTGAGAGGGTTGAGATTACTGAATCCTCAAAGCCAAAAGATGTGACTCCCAGAGGCATGGGACAAAGTGGTGTAACATCAGGTAATGCCTCAAAAGCTAGATATTTTATCATAAAGAAGTCTGAAGGAACTTTTGAAAATTGTTCACCTTTTTTGATTCAAAAAAGTATAGCTGCGTATGTAGGTGATGTAAAAAATGTTAAAAAACTAAGATCCGGTGACCTTTTGGTCCAAGTTACCACAAATGCTCAAGCTACAAACATAATGAAAATGACCCATATTGGAAGTTTCAAGATCACAGTAAACTTACATATGTCACTTAATTATTCTAGAGGCGTAATTTCCGAATCAGATCTAATTTATGACAGTGAGGAAGAAATTTTGAACAATTTAATTGACCAAAATGTGTGCGCTGTAAGACGTATCAACATTCGTAGAGAAGGGAAAGTCTTACCAACTAAACACCTCATACTTACCTTTAACTCGCCAGATTTACCAAAAACCATTAAAGCAGCCTATCTGATGTGCAAAGTCCGTCCTTTTGTACCAAATCCATTAAGGTGCTTTAAGTGCCAAAGATTTGGACATTCCAAAAATTCATGCAAAGGGAAATATGAAACATGTGCCCGGTGTGCTGAGCCCGGACATGAATCTGAAAATTGTTCCAAAAAATTTCTGTGTGTTAATTGTAATGGCGAACACCCATCATATACTCGATCATGCCCGAAATGGAAGATCGAAAAGGAAATACAAACTGTTAAAATCAATAATAATATTTCTTTCCCTGAAGCACGTAAAATAGTAACAGCACGTACACCTGAAGGTGTATCCTATGCCACAGTAGCCACTAAATCCTCAACTTCAGTTGCCACGCAATGTGAGAAAAGATCCATTGCTACACAAACCGAACCTATCTCTGTGCCCGAAGACAGTCCAAATCCTACTAGCTCATCAAGTACTCAATTTAAACCTAAATCTGCCATACCCTTAGCAACTTTTAGACCAGAGTTTTCACAGCCAAATAAACCAAGTACCAGTCGGGATACTGAAACATATACCACAATAAACAAAAAAAAATCCAACCAAAAATCTAAATTAAAAAATGAAAAAGACGAACTTGCACATAGGAAATCATTAAAAAGAGTAGATTCAAAAAATGATACCAATATTGATGATGCAGTACAACTATGTGTTTCGGATGACGAAACAATGTTGACGGATGTGTTGCCACCTTCATCCAATAGGTCCAGGGTGAACAGTTCTCGTTCACCAAACTTAAAGTAAACAGTAATTCCTCATATCCAGAAGCAAGAAAAATAATATGTTCCCGTACACCAAAAGCCGGTATCTCATATGCTGCTTCCATGAGAAACAGTAAACAAATGAATTCTATTGGTACTCAAACTGAATCAGAAGATCAACCATTAACACTTCCTGTAACAGAAACATTGACCGCACTTAAAAAATCAGCACATTCTAACACATATATAAAACCTGCAAAACTTTTAACAAATGCTAAATCTAACTTCCATGGAACCACTGAAAACAAAACAATACATGATAAGACAAGCAAAATTAAAGATACTAACACTAAAAATGTAAAATCAAAACATAAATCTTTAAAGTTGAAAATATCTAAAGAGGGTCCTACCACCAAAAGAGCCCCTGAAAGAACAGACTTTTTAAAGAAAAAATCTAAAAATCAGGCATCTGATGATGATGATGATGAGGACGATGCTGTACTTGGATATGTTTCTGAAGATGAAGAGATGGCGACAGATGAGGCCTTCAAAGAGCAGCTTGCTTCTGTCCCATCGGATTAATTTTTTATGGCTACTATTATTTCTTGGAATTGTCGAGGTCTTCGCAATAAACTATATGACATTAAAGCCCTTTCGAATACATACAATCCTGCTTGTATAGCGCTCCAAGAAACATTTTTAAAATCTGAAGACACAGTTAAAATTCGCCGTTTTAGCACTATTAGGAAAGACTATGATCATGGAGGAGACAAGATTTCTGGTGGTGTTGTCTTGCTTGTGTCTCATAACTACCCATCTACTATTCTTCGCTTAAATACTCAGCTACAAGCTGTGGCTGTCCGAATTCATCTTAACATATTGATTACAGTTTGCAGTATATACCTTCCACCTAATAACCACATTAATCAAAATGAACTCAATAGCTTGATTAGCCAACTTCCTACTCCATATCTGATCTTGGGTGACTTCAATGGTCATAATCCTCTGTGGGGAAGCAAAGACATAAATTGCAGAGGACAGCAAATTGAGCAGTGTCTTAGTGCTCATAGTCTGTGCCTTTTTAATAATAAGGAATACACTTACTTTCATGAACCTAGCAGGACCTATCACAATATCGATCTTGCTGTATGTACACCAGCCATATTTCCATTCTGGAACTTCACAGTTGATAATGATCTCCATAATAGTGATCACTTTCCTATCATCCTGTCTGGCAGTCATGTCACGTCATTTGTAAAAAAACCATCTCGATACATTTTTTCAAAAGCCAATTGGACACAATATACTTACCTTGCTGAGATTACTACTGGTATTATCCAAAACGGAGATATTGACACTGTGGTGGATAGAGTTACTCAACTGCTGATCAAGGCAGCAGATGATGCTATTCCAAAAAGCTCTTTAAAAACAACCAAGTTTCACTTTCCTTGGTGGACTTCTGAATGTATGGTGACGATTAAGCAACAACGTAAGGCTTGGGGTATTTTTCGGCGTTATCCTACAATGACCAATTACATAGCTTTTAAGCAAGTAAAAGCAATTGCTAGAAGAGTTCGTCGAAAGTGTCAACGGGAGTCATGGCAAAAATATGTATCCGAAATAACTTTCTCTACTCCAAGCAAAATCGTATGGGAAAGGATGAAAAAGTGTTCCGGATTATATAGAGAACATCCCATTTCCATTCTGAATTGCAACGGTTCAACTATTAGTTCCTCGTTAGACATTGCTAATGAAATTGCCAAACAGTTTGCAAATGTCTCTAATGCAACAAACTACCCTGAACCTTTTCTAACTCATAAACTCAGGTCAGAAAGCAAACCTATTGTTTTCCTAGAAGCAAATAATCAACAGTACAATTCAGAGTTTACCATGACAGAGTTAATGACAGCTTTATCAAAAACACACAAAACTTGTAGTGGACCAGACGAAATTAATTATCTCATGCTAAAACACCTTTCTCATGACTCCTTGTTGAACCTCCTGCAGCTGTTCAACAGAATCTGGTTCGAACATAAATTTCCTAAATCATGGCAAAGAGCCATCACCATTCCCATCATGAAACCAGGTAAGGACCCACTAAGTCCTTTAAGTTATCGACCTATAGCACTTACAAGCTGTGTATGTAAACTGCTTGAAAAAATGGTTAACGCTAGGCTTGTATATTTTTTAGAAGACAATAAAAAATTATCGCCACATCAAAGTGGCTTTCGACAAGGTAGATCTACCACCGACAATCTAATTTCCTTAGAATCACAAATTAGGACTGCCTTTCTTAGGCGAAACCATTTAGTTTCCATATTTTTTGATATAGACAAAGCCTATGATCGAACATGGCGCTATGGTATTATTAAGGACCTCTTTGATTTTAATTTAAAGGGTAATCTTCCCATTTTTATTCAAAACTTTTTAGACTTTAGGACATTCCAAGTTCGCATTGGCTCAGTTCTCTCTCACACATATGTACAAGAAGAAGGAGTGCCACAAGGAAGTGTACTGAGTGTGACACTTTTTAATATTAAAGTCAACAGTATTTTAAACCAATTACCATTGTCAGTTCATAAAACCATGTATGTTGATGATCTGCAAGTTTCCTATCAGGCACATGATATGCGTTCAGTAGAGCGACAATGTCAAGCTGCTGTTAATTGTATCTTGCGATGGGCAAACTTGAATGGATTCAGTTTTTCTACTCAAAAGACATGTTGTGTTCACTTCACAAGAAAACGTGGTATTCACTTACCCCCAGAAATCTTTATGGGAGACGTTAAGATCAAAGTAGCAGACGAAGTCAAATTTCTCGGAATCTGGTTTGATAAGAAACTCACTTTCTTGCCCCACATCCAAAGACTGCGAACGAAATGTGAGAAAGCTCTAAATATCTTAAAAGTTCTTTCAAATACAAAATGGGGTGCAGATCGGATTTCCATGCTTCGAATCTATAGAGCTGTGATTCGGTCAAAGCTTGACTATGGATGTTCTGTGTATGGATCAGCACGAGCATCTGTGCTTAAGAAGCTCGATCCAATTCATAATAATGCTCTTCGTATTTGTTCTGGTGCCTTCAAAACTTCTCCTATTCAAAGCATATACGTTGACTGTAATGAGACATCACTCGAACTCAGGCGAGAACAGCTCTCACTGAATTATCACTTTAGAGTCATGTCGATGAACTACCATCCTTTGCAACGGATCATCCTGGATGTGCAATACGATCGGCTGTATTCAGCCCGACCCTCCTGTATTCCTGCCTTTGGCATGCGAATGCGCAATAGTGTATCATCAACTCCACTAGAAAATCTCAATGTTAGAAAGAGAAAGACGTGTGAAATACCTCCATGGCAAGTCCCAAATTTCATTTTTCTTAATCCTTTTGATAATTTTTTAATGAGTACTACACCTGATTCAATTTATGTTCAACTTTTTGCAGAACATAGTGATTTATTTAAGGAGTTCACTCCTATTTTTACAGATGGCTCCAAAACAGCAGTACATGTCGGATTTGCTTACGTATGTAATGATGTAGTTAAGTCTTTTAAACTTCATACCTCATGCTCCATTTTTACTGCAGAAATCACAGCAATTCACCAGTCATTAATTTTCATAACCCATCAAAGGGTAAAAAAATATATCATATATACAGATTCGTTAAGTTCTTTGCAATTACTTTCATCCAGAATGGCCATGCTTCATCCCATTGCCTCAGATATCCTCCAACTTGTGCATCGTCTGAAGGCACGAGGACACCATATCCAATTTTGTTGGGTTCCGGGACATGTTGGTATAAAGGGAAATGAATTGGCTGATACTGCTGCAAAAACAGCTAATCGTATTATGAATCATCCCATTCCTTTGACAGATATTAAGAAAATTATTAGTAAAATATTATATGATAAATGGCAACACTCATGGAATCAGCAAACTCAAAATAAATTGTATGAGATAAAGCCTTTAATACAGAAGTGGACTAGTTTTCAGTGTAGGAAACTTGATGTTATATTAACTCGTTTGCGCATTGGTCATACTCGTTTTACCCACAGACACTTACTTTTAGGAGAAATTGAACCGTTTTGTAATAGTTGTCAAACGTCAGCAAGTATCAAACATATTTTAATTGAGTGTTCGAAATATAAACATTTCCGTTTTAAGCATTTCAAGACTTATACTTTACACTTGGCAGAATTGATTGGAGAAAATCCTCATTTGGAGCTTTTCCCATTCCTACTAGACATTGGTTTTTTCCATCATTTTTAACTTCACTTTTTATAACCTTTTAGTCATTTTTCATCTCGTTTTCATTGTTGTACATGTTCCATAGTCATGGTTTTTTCACACATTATCACTTTTTTAAATTATACACATGTTTTAACCCATAGTAATTTATGTATCTTGGTACCATATGTCTGGCGCAGCATATCCTCTTTGGATCTTGTGCCATTAAACCATAATCAACCAACCAACCAACATCTCGTTCACCAAAAAAGAAAAAACCAACATAATGGGTTCTTTAGTTTCTTGGAACTGCCGTGGTTTGCAGACCAAGTTGTTTGAGGTTAAATCATTAATTAATACTTATCATCCCATTTGTGTCTGTCTTCAAGAAACATTTTTAAAAGTTAACAATAGTATAAATTTTAAACATTTTACTTGCATTCGCAAAGATTTTGATCAAAACAGTAGGGTTTCTGGGGGAGTAGCTTTGCTAATTTCCCATAACTATCCTACCTCCAATGTACAACTTACCACTAACTTACAAGCTGTTGCTGCTCGTATCCATATTAAGACATTGATTACAATATGCTGTATATATATTCCACCAAATGATAAGATTGATCGCAAGGAACTTGATGATTTGATTGGTCAACTACCTCCGCCATTCGTAATATTGGGTGACTTTAATGGTCACAACCCTCTTTGGGGTAGTTGTGACATGAATCACAGAGGACAGCAAATTGAACAGTGTATTAGTGATCACAGCCTGTGCCTATTAAATAGCAATGAACATACCTACTTTCATCAACCAAGCAAGACATTCCACACTATCGATCTTGCTTTCTGTTCCCCGTCAGTCCTTCCATACTGGTCCTTTTTAGTCGACAAAGATCTACACAATAGCGACCATTTTCCCATTGTTCTCTTTAACAGTCAAATCAGATCACCTGTGAAACCATCGCGATATATCTTTTCGAAAGCTGATTGGTTAACATTTACTTCCCTAGCTGTGATAGCTGATGACGCAGTTCAGAGCTGTGACATTGATACAGCTGTAAACAATATTACAAATCTCTTGATTAACGCTGCTGATAATACAATCCCTAAGAATTCTGGAAAAACATCTAAGTATCACTTTCCTTGGTGGAATGAAGAATGTCGCGAGGCATACAAAAAACAAAAGAAAGCCTGGGCCAAATTTCGAAGGTATCCTACGACTGATAATCTTACTGCATTTAAATATACAAAAGCTGTTGCTCGTAGGATACGCAGACAAAGACAAAGAGAGTCATGGGAGGAGTATGTCAGTGGACTAAACTGTTCCATTTCCAGCAAGAAAGTATGGGAAAAGGTCAAAAAGTGTTCAGGTGTCTATAATGACCACCTTATATCTGTTATAAATAGTAATGGCTCAATTATTAGCTCTCCCGCAGAAATAGCAAATGAAATAGCCAAAGCCTTTGCAGATGTTTCAAACTCAGCAAGTTATTCAGAACCATTCCTGTCACATAAAATCAGATCAGAAAAGAAACCAATTGTCTTCTCACAAGCCAAACACTTGCCATACAATTCTCCGTTTACAAAGTTTGAACTTCTTACAGCATTGTCACAGACTCAGGGAACCAGCAGTGGGCCAGATGGTGTCCATTATACTATGCTGAAACACCTTTCTCACGAGTCTTTATTGAACCTTTTATATCTGTACAACAGGATTTATATGGAACATAAGTTTCCGACATCCTGGCAAAGATCAATCACCATACCCATTTTAAAACCAGGAAAAGACCCCAAAAGTCCTTCAAGTTACCGACCCATTGCTTTGACAAGCTGTATTTGCAAAATTATGGAAAAAATATTAAATGCCCGACTTGTTTATTTCCTTGAAACAAATAAACTTTTATCTCCACATCAAAGTGGTTTTAGACGAGGAAGATCTACCTCTGACAATATTATTGCTCTGGAATCCCAGATCAGGACTGCCTACCTTAGGCGAAATCATTTAGTGTCAATATTTTTTGATATTGACAAAGCCTATGATCGCACATGGCGCTATGGTATTATTAAGGACCTTTTTGATTTTAATTTAAAAGGAAATCTTCCCATTTTTATACAAAACTTTTTAGCACATAGGACATTCAAAGTTCGTATTGGTACTGTTCTTTCAAATCCTCACGTACAAGAGGAGGGAGTGCCACAAGGAAGTGTATTGAGTGTGACTCTATTTTCCATAAAAATCAACAGTATTTTAAATCATCTACCACCATCAGTTCATAAAAGCCTATATGTGGATGATTTGCAAGTTTCATACCAAGCACATGATATGCGCACTGTTGTAAGACAGTGTCAAACTGCAGTAAATGGCATTCTGCAATGGGCTAATCTAAATGGATTCAGGTTTTCAATCCAAAAGACTTGTTGCGTTCACTTCACCAGAAAACGAGGTCTACACTTACCTCCAGAGATTTTCATGGAGAATGCTAAAATTGCTGTTGTGGATGAAGTGAAATTTCTTGGAGTCTGGTTCGATAGAAAACTCACCTTCCTACCCCATGTTCAGAAATTGAGAAAGAAATGTGAGAGAGCCATGAACATTTTAAAAGTTCTGTCAAATACGAAATGGGGTGCAGATACAACTTCAATGCTACGTATATATAGGGCCATTATTCGTTCCAAGATTGATTATGGATGCAATGTTTATGGGAGTGCACGAACATCTGTTCTTCAGAAACTGGACACAATACATAATAAGGCATTACGTGTATGTTCAGGTGCCTTTAGAACATCTCCTGTTCAAAGCTTATATGTGTACTGCAATGAGCCACCTCTAGAATTCAGGCGTGAACAGTTGATGCTGAATTATTACTATCGGGTCATGTCCTTACAGAACCACCCTCTGCAACGACTAATACTAGATGAGCATTATGATCGACTCTACGACCACAGACCCTCATGCATTCCTTCTTTTGGCAAGCGGATACGAAATATATTATCAATAACCCCACAAGTAGATGTAAATATAAGGAAAACAAAGTGTTTTGAAACACCTCCATGGCATGTTCCAGATTTTAAATATCTGAACCCATTTAGTAATTTTACTAAGGGAAACACATTTCAGACTATTTATCTGCAACTGTTTGCTGAACATAGAAATCTCTACAACGGGTTTACTCCTATTTTCACAGATGGTTCAAAAGCTGGCAATTACGTAGGGTTGGCTTATGTATCTAAAAATACTATAGAGTCTTTTAAACTGCATGCATCTTGCTCTATTTTTACTGCTGAGATTATGGCAATATACCAGAGTCTTATATTCATATCGCATCAAATTTCCAAAAAGCACATCATTTATACCGATTCATTGAGTTCGCTACAACTTTTATCATCTAGGACTGCTATGAATTACCCTATTGCCTCTGATATTCTCAAGTATGAACATCGTCTAAAGGTACAGGGATACCATACTGAATTTTGTTGGGTGCCTGGACATGTTGGTATCAGAGGAAATGAGTTGGCAGATATTGCTGCTAAATCAGCTACTCAAAATTTAAATCTGACAATCCCTTTAACTGACATCAAACCATTCATTTTGAAAAATATTTATGACAAATGGCAGTATTCCTGGAACCAGCAGTCTCGTAATAAGTTGTATGAAGTAAAGCCCGTAATACAAAAGTGGACTAGTTTCCAATGTAGGAAACTTGAGGTACTTTTAACACGCTTGCGAATTGGTCATACTCGTTTTACCCACAGACACTTACTTTTAGGAGAAGTTGAACCCTTTTGTAATAGTTGTCAGACCTCAGCAAGTATCAAACATATTTTAATTGAGTGTACTAAATATAAACAGTTTCGTTTCAAGCATTTTAAGACTTATACATTAAATTTGGCAGAATTGATTGGAGAAAATCCTCATTTGGAGCTTTTCCCATTCCTATTGGACATTGGTTTTTTCCATCATTTTTAACATCACCTTTTATAACCTTTTAGCCATTTTTCATATCATTTGCATTGTTGCACATGTTCCATAGTATTTTCACTCATTATCACTATTTTAAATTATACACGTGTTATCAATACTATTTTATGTATCTCGGTACCATATGTCTGGCGCAGCATATCCTCTTTGGATCTTGTGCCATTAAACCATAATCAACCTCAACCTCATCTTCCTTGTCCCTCTTAATCAATATGTAGGTTGATGGGTCTGGTCTCTTCTTCTTCTTGGCCACTGCCGCATAAGTCAAAGGCGCTTGAAGTTTTTGGTTAATAATTTCTGGTATCTCTCTAATTGTCTGTGGGATGTCCTTTTGTACTATGTTAGTCATTGACTCTACTACCTGTTCCACCTTTTTGCAAGCATAAGCGTCGAGCTCCATCTCCAGCAATGTATACCTCAGTTCATCCGAAATAGCTTTAAATTTGCGGAATCTTTCCATTTCAAATCCTTTTGTATTCTTTATATAATTTTCCATTCGTTCCATGATAGAGCAACATCTTTTATAAAAAGAGATAGGGGAAGCATCAACGATATTTTCTCCATCTATCTCTTGAATATTTTCTTCCAAAACTGTGTTGACAGTGCTTGTTGAGCCAGTGGATTCAGTTGAGGTTCTTCTTGTTATCTTATTTTGTTGCCTAGGGGGTTTCCCTAGATCAACGACAGGATACATATTTTTCTTCTGTAGTGAGATTCTACTCATTTTACTTTTTTTTATGATTGTACTATTCTATTAATAATTAGAATTTTCTTTTGGGTCAATTAATTCTTTTATACTATCAAAAATTTAATACTGCTGAGCAGTATCGAACAGTTTACCTGAACGAGTGGTGTTTCTGAAAAGGTCGTAAAATAATAGTACGACCAAAGTGGGACAGAACTTCGCTGAAGGACCCTACCTCCTGACCGAGGACGATTTAGAGGATTAGTGGTAGGGCTCCGACTCTACTATCTAACTTGGCCGTCGCCGAGGCGACGGACCTGGGGAAACAGGCGCAGAACGAAGACCCCGCCGAATCTTGATCCGCGACTCCACGAAGGGGCACGAGAGGCGCCGCTGCCGTGGAGGATCCCCCGACCGCCAGTGATGGTTTAGTACAAATAGAATATTGGTTACATTGCTTGTATACATGATATTATATTACAATTGATTTTCTTTTAGAGTGGACATTCTGCTTGGATATTTTGACAATTTTTATGTAATTGTTCTTTAATACAGTGTTTACAGTTCATGTTGTCCATTCTCCAGTTACTATTCATGAGTGTTTTATTGCTGTTTCAGAATTGCTGATCACTGAGATTGTTCACAGGGTTGTTCACTATTGTGTTGGAGTTGTGCTGAGCTGAAATTGCAGTTGTTTCGCGGATGACTGTTGGCCGACACTAATGTCCGTGCGGCTGTGGGTACGATTGATTTCTGAGCGTTTTCACTTTCGTAATGGAAGACATATTTAAATGTCTATAGTGGACATTAGATGTTACACTGATTGAAACGTTGAAAACACACATTGAGGATACATACTCATTGATGACATACGGTGAAGACACACACATTGAAGACACATTGTTCACTATTGTGTTGGAGTTGTGCTGAGTTGAAATTGCAGTTGATTCGCGGATGACTGTTGGCCGATACTAATGTCCGTGCGGCTGTGGGTACGATTGATTTCTGAGCGTTTTCACTTTTGTAATGGAAGACATATTTAAATGTCTATCGTGGACATTAGATGTTACACTGATTGAAACGTTGAAAACACACTTTGATAAGACACACTCATTGATGACACACGGTCAAGACACATACATTGAAGACACATTATTCACTATTGTGTTGGAGTTGTGCTGAGCTGAAATTGCAGTTGTTTCGCGGATGACTGTTGGCCGACACTAATCTCCGTGCGACTGTGGGTACGATTGATTTCTGAGCGTTTTCACTTTTGTAATGAAATACATATTTAAATGTCTATAGTGGACATTATATGTTACACTGATTGAAACGTTGAAAACACACTTTGATGAGACACACTCATTGATGACACACGGTGAAGACACACACATTGAAGACACATTGTTCACTATTGTGTTGGAGTTGTTCTGAGCTGAAATTGCAGTTGTTTCGCGGATGATTGTTGGCCGACACTAATGTCCGTATAAAGGATGGAGCTCGATGAATCAAAATTAGAAGCAATCAAGAGCTGTCTGTTGGTGTATATGTCTTTGTGGTGATGGAGAACAGCTGATTTGCTTGATTCATATTTTAACTTTAATGTTATTGGAGGTATGTTAGTTAGTACTTCTAGAGCTGCAGTTGATGTTTTAACATTTGCTCGCGAAATCCATAACAAGCAAATTCTTTGCGCTGATAGAAGTTTTGTTTCTGCCTCTTTTGTTAGGTTTTTTCCCCAAACAAAAGCAGCGTAGGTAAGAACCCTTTCTGAGACAGCCTCATACCAAGATTTCAAGAGTCCAGGGCGAATCCCCCAGGATTTTTTAGTCATGCTCCCAATTGCTTTTGAATGGATGAACATTTTTTCCCATAACGAAGCAATGTGCGGGATCCAGTTAATTTTGTCGTCCAGAATTAGGCCTAGATATTTGATGCTTTTGGTAATTGGAATATAAATTATATTAGTTCCGTCCATAGAATTGCTGATTTTGAAAATCGGGTTCCTTTTAAAATTTTTATTTCTAAGTTTTTTGAAAGGCCGGCCGAAAGTCATTGCTTTTGTTTTCTCAGTCGAAATTCTTAACTTTAGATTGTTAACTAGTCTAGTGAATTTGGTTATTGCAGCATTGGTCGTCCCTTCCAATGCAGCCCTGGACTCGGCTCTAGTGAGCAAAATAAAGTCATCAGCATAAGCTACCAGTTCGGCAGAGTCGTCCCCGTCAAAGTCCTTAAGTATACTGTTAGCAGAGATGTTCCAGAAGAGCGGTCCCAGGCAGGAGCCCTGAGGGCAGCCTTTGTAGGAAGGGAGAGAGGAAATTCCTCCAGTATCTAAATAAGCTACTTTCCTGTTATCCCGGTAATCCCTTATTAAAGCAATAATGTTTGATGGACAGTTCGTTTCGCTCAAAGAGGACAAGAGAGAGTCCCATCCAATATTGTCGAATGCACCCTTGATATCAAATGATACAAGGGCGCTGTATTTGTGCATTGCTTTACTCTTTTTGATAAACTTTATAACCTTGGTGATAGCTCCTTCAGTCGATTTTCCTTCTCTGAAGCCAAATTGTTTTTTATGGAAAAAATTTGTTTTTTGTAGATGAAAATTTAGTCTTAATTTTATGAGCTTTTCTAATACCTTCCCAAATGTTGGGAGGAGACAGATTGGACGGTAGGAGGTGATCTCTCTCGCCTCTTTACCTGATTTGACAAAGAACACCAGTTCAGCTTCCTTCCAGGGTGCGGGAAAACAAGATAACTCCAAACAGGTATTAAAGATCTTCAATAAAAAATTTAGATCGACCTGGCTGAGGTCATCTACCAGTCTAAAATCAATATTATCCAGGCCCGGTGCCTTGTTGTAGTTGCAGTTCGAAATAGCAAATTGTAGTTCCTGTGTAGTAAAGGGGGGGTCAGAAGGATTTTCCCTGGAAGAAAGCCCTGGGTAGGAATGATCCAGGTCTCCAGGGGCTGGTTCCGTTTGGAAGTAATGCCTAATCAGATTATGCATCACTGATTCTCTATTAGGTAGAGAAGGGTCAGTGGTGAGAGCCACGTGGACCAGATCAGTCGGCAAAAGTATTTTTGAAAATGCCAATTTGAAGGCTGCACCGTATCGGGCAGAGGAAGAGGAGGCGAAAGAAATCCATGCTCTCCTCTTCGCATTTAAAAGTTCCTTCTTGTACAATGCTTTCGCCTTTGCGTAAGCTAATTTAGAGTCCAAAGAAGCAGCCGACTTAAATCTCCTCCACAGAGCTCTCACCCTAGATCTAGACGCCCGGAGCCTTTCCGACCACCAGGTGAGCTTCGGACAGTGAGTTATCTTCCTTTTCTTGAAGCTTCTCTCAGCTTCCTCTGTTATTGTTTCAGTTAGGTTAGTTATAAAATTTTCTAATTCCATTTTATTTTTACAGTTACTTAGAGAATTATCCAGATGCGGGATTCTGTTCCCAAGTTCTCTCTTAAATTTAACATGTGAGACGTTCCTCGTTTGGAAACGTCTCTTCCCAAATACCTTAAGGTTTTTCTTCAATTCAAAAGTGATGTAATTGTGGTCAGAGGAGGCCGGCGCGTCCAGAACGGACCAGTCCCCAATCAAGTATGAGATACACGGGGAAGCAATCGTGAGATCTGGCCAACCCTTCAGTATGACTGTTTCAAAGGTAGGGGGAGAACCAGGAGGGTTGAAGACAGAAAGTCCCTTCGAGGATAATACATCGATCAACAGATCTCCCTTAGTATCAGTTCTTTCATATCCCCAAATAGTGGAGTGAGCGTTAAAATCTCCCCCTAATAAAAAGTTGTTGAAGTTTAGACTAGGATGGTCCATCCACTCATTTAGGTCATCCTCCAGAGAGCTCCTAGGGGGTGAATACTGGGAACCTATTGTCAGGACTTCCCTCTGATTGTTCATTGTGATATTTATGAACACTGAGTTGTAAAAAGTAGCTGAATTTATAAAAACTAAGTCTCTTCGGGTGATGGCAATAGCACAAGTTTTATCTAAAGAAAAGAACACCGTCCAAGAGAGCGGGAATCCGTACAGACGGCTGCCATGTCTATACGGATCCTGGATTAGTAATATATCAATTTTGTTTTGAACTGCAAAGGCTACCACTTCTGTGTTAGCCGCTCTGGAAGAGCTTAAGTTTATCTGGACAAATTTTAGGCCAAAAAGATCTCCCGGACAGTGTCCAGAGCTAGTATTGCTAGAAGAGTGAGTTGATCGATTCATTACAACGGTGCCTGCAGGGCAAGGTCGTAATAATAATTATACGAAGGGCAATCTTTCGAAAAAGCCGGATGGCCAATGTCGTAATTCTCCCCCTCCTTTTCGTTGCATTCCTTGCAATTAATACACCTAAAAACTTTATTATTGCATTGCTGTGAAGTATGCCCACAGGAAGCACACTTTGCACAGTAGTCTTTATCCTCACATGCGCCACTCATATGGCCATATTGCTGGCATTTAAAACATCTTACTACAGTTATATGCTTCTTAATGAAGCAAGATGAAAATTCAATGAAAATCTTTTTCTCTTTTAACAATTTGATCGCCTCTTCCCTACCAACCTGAATTATAAAATGTCGTCCCCCTTTCTTTCCCTCAAATCTCTTAATGAACTCAATCTCCTCCCTCTGAATTTCCGGGATCCGCTTAATCACCGCCTCTCTGATTTCCTCGAGTCCACACTGAGGGGGGGGGACAGAAAAGATTATTAGTTTATGTTTCCTCTTCCCCAGCTTCTTAATTTCGAAATGTTCTTTCACATTGCTGTCTTCAAAAATATTAACACTATCAGCTTCTCTTTCAACATGACCAACAAGCTTGATGTCTCCCCCAATCGTAGTCCTTACTGACTGAATTTTCAAGTCCCTTGGACATTTAGAATTACTTAGGAGGGTTCTTACATCTCTTTCATCCTCCTTGTCTCTTTTAATCAGGATGTAAGTGGAAGGGTCAGGCTTTTTCTTTTTTCTAGCCGCAGCAGCATAAGTCTGTGGCTCCTGAAGTCTCTGGTTGATGATATCCGGTATTTCCCCGATAGTCTGAGGTAAGTCCTTTTGCACTATATTAGTCATTGATTCAACCACTTCTTCGACTCTCTTCGTTGCATATGCATCCAACTCCCTTTCCAACAGTTGAGCAGTGTCTTAGTGCTCATAGTCTGTGCCTTTTTAATAATAAGGAATACACTTACTTTCATGAACCTAGCAGGACCTATCACAATATCGATCTTGCTGTATGTACACCAGCCATATTTCCATTCTGGAACTTCACAGTTGATAATGATCTCCATAATAGTGATCACTTTCCTATCATCCTGTCTGGCAGTCATGTCACGTCATTTGTAAAAAAACCATCTCGATACATTTTTTCAAAAGCCAATTGGACACAATATACTTACCTTGCTGAGATTACTACTGGTATTATCCAAAACGGAGATATTGACACTGTGGTGGATAGAGTTACTCAACTGCTGATCAAGGCAGCAGATGATGCTATTCCAAAAAGCTCTTTAAAAACAACCAAGTTTCACTTTCCTTGGTGGACTTCTGAATGTATGGTGACGATTAAGCAACAACGTAAGGCTTGGGGTATTTTTCGGCGTTATCCTACAATGACCAATTACATAGCTTTTAAGCAAGCAAAAGCAATTGCTAGAAGAGTTCGTCGAAAGTGTCAACGGGAGTCATGGCAAAAATATGTATCCGAAATAACTTTCTCTACTCCAAGCAAAATCGTATGGGAAAGGATGAAAAAGTGTTCCGGATTATATAGAGAACATCCCATTTCCATTCTGAATTGCAACGGTTCAACTATTAGTTCCTCGTTAGACATTGCTAATGAAATTGCCAAACAGTTTGCAAATGTCTCTAATGCAACAAACTACCCTGAACCTTTTCTAACTCATAAACTCAGGTCAGAAAGCAAACCTATTGTTTTCCTAGAAGCAAATAATCAACAGTACAATTCAGAGTTTACCATGACAGAGTTAATGACAGCTTTATCAAAAACACACAAAACTTGTAGTGGACCAGACGAAATTAATTATCTCATGCTAAAACACCTTTCTCATGACTCCTTGTTGAACCTCCTGCAGCTGTTCAACAGAATCTGGTTCGAACATAAATTTCCTAAATCATGGCAAAGAGCCATCACCATTCCCATCATGAAACCAGGTAAGGACCCACTAAGTCCTTTAAGTTATCGACCTATAGCACTTACAAGCTGTGTATGTAAACTGCTTGAAAAAATGGTTAACGCTAGGCTTGTATATTTTTTAGAAGACAATAAAAAATTATCGCCACATCAAAGTGGCTTTCGACAAGGTAGATCTACCACCGACAATCTAATTTCCTTAGAATCACAAATTAGGACTGCCTTTCTTAGGCGAAACCATTTAGTTTCCATATTTTTTGATATAGACAAAGCCTATGATCGAACATGGCGCTATGGTATTATTAAGGACCTCTTTGATTTTAATTTAAAGGGTAATCTTCCCATTTTTATCCAAAACTTTTTAGATTTTAGGACATTCCAAGTTCGCATTGGCTCAGTTCTCTCTCACACATATGTACAAGAAGAAGGAGTGCCACAAGGAAGTGTACTGAGTGTGACACTTTTTAATATTAAAGTCAACAGTATTTTAAACCAATTACCATTGTCAGTTCATAAAACCATGTATGTTGATGATCTGCAAGTTTCCTATCAGGCACATGATATGCGTTCAGTAGAGCGACAATGTCAAGCTGCTGTTAATTGTATCTTGCGATGGGCAAACTTGAATGGATTCAGTTTTTCTACTCAAAAGACATGTTGTGTTCACTTCACAAGAAAACGTGGTATTCACTTACCCCCAGAAATCTTTATGGGAGACGTTAAGATCAAAGTAGCAGACGAAGTCAAATTTCTCGGAATCTGGTTTGATAAGAAACTCACTTTCTTGCCCCACATCCAAAGACTGCGAACGAAATGTGAGAAAGCTCTAAATATCTTAAAAGTTCTTTCAAATACAAAATGGGGTGCAGATCGGATTTCCATGCTTCGAATCTATAGAGCTGTGATTCGGTCAAAGCTTGACTATGGATGTTCTGTGTATGGATCAGCACGAGCATCTGTGCTTAAGAAGCTCGATCCAATTCATAATAATGCTCTTCGTATTTGTTCTGGTGCCTTCAAAACTTCTCCTATTCAAAGCATATACGTTGACTGTAATGAGACATCACTCGAACTCAGGCGAGAACAGCTCTCACTGAATTATCACTTTAGAGTCATGTCGATGAACTACCATCCTTTGCAACGGATCATCCTGGATGTGCAATACGATCGGCTGTATTCAGCCCGACCCTCCTGTATTCCTGCCTTTGGCATGCGAATGCGCAATAGTGTATCATCAACTCCACTAGAAAATCTCAATGTTAGAAAGAGAAAGACGTGTGAAATACCTCCATGGCAAGTCCCAAATTTCATTTTTCTTAATCCTTTTGATAATTTTTTAAAGAGTACTACACCTGATTCAATTTATGTTCAACTTTTTGCAGAACATAGTGATTTATTTAAGGAGTTCACTCCTATTTTTACAGATGGCTCCAAAACAGCAGTACATGTCGGATTTGCTTACGTATGTAATGATGTAGTTAAGTCTTTTAAACTTCATACCTCATGCTCCATTTTTACTGCAGAAATCACAGCAATTCACCAGTCATTAATTTTCATAACCCATCAAAGGGTAAAAAAATATATCATATATACAGATTCGTTAAGTTCTTTGCAATTACTTTCATCCAGAATGGCCATGCTTCATCCCATTGCCTCAGATATCCTCCAACTTGTGCATCGTCTGAAGGCACGAGGACACCATATCCAATTTTGTTGGGTTCCGGGACATGTTGGTATAAAGGGAAATGAATTGGCTGATACTGCTGCAAAAACAGCTAATCGTATTATGAATCATCCCATTCCTTTGACAGATATTAAGAAAATTATTAGTAAAATATTATATGATAAATGGCAACACTCATGGAATCAGCAAACTCAAAATAAATTGTATGAGATAAAGCCTTTAATACAGAAGTGGACTAGTTTTCAGTGTAGGAAACTTGATGTTATATTAACACGTTTGCGCATTGGTCATACTCGTTTTACCCACAGACACTTACTTTTAGGAGAAATTGAACCCTTTTGTAATAGTTGTCAAACGTCAGCAAGTATCAAACATATTTTAATTGAGTGTTCGAAATATAAACATTTCCGTTTTAAGCATTTCAAGACTTATACTTTACACTTGGCAGAATTGATTGGAGAAAATCCTCATTTGGAGCTTTTCCCATTCCTACTAGACATTGGTTTTTTCCATCATTTTTAACTTCACTTTTTATAACCTTTTAGTCATTTTTCATCTCGTTTTCATTGTTGTACATGTTCCATAGTCATGGTTTTTTCACACATTATCACTTTTTTAAATTATACACATGTTTTAACCCATAGTAATTTATGTATCTTGGTACCATATGTCTGGCGCAGCATATCCTCTTTGGATCTTGTGCCATTAAACCATAATCAACCAACCAACCAACCAACCCTTTCCAACAGGGTATATCTCAATTCATCAGATATGGCCTTATATTTCCGAAATCTGTCCACATCAACCGCTTTAATGTTCTTGACATAAGTTTCCATCCTTTCCATAATTGTGAAGCATCTTTTGAAAAAAGAGATAGGGGATACCAGATTTTGAGTTATTAAAAACAGAAAGGAGCTCCTCAATAGAAATTGGCCCCAACCCCACAGTAGGTAAATCCAGAACAGGAAAATCATCAAAGTCTCTATCCTCTTTGAAATGGTGGTCCAAAAGACGTTCAAGTTTACTGTTATGGTCGAGATGGGGAGAATCAGGAAAGTGAAGATTAATGTTGTTAAATTTTTTGAATTTTTGAAAGGAAAATTTGAAAAGGGAACCAAAAGTGTCGTTACAATTTGAGCAATATTCTCTCCACGAGTCGCGTCTAGTGTTTTTAATTAAAAGTTTGTATTTAGCTCGGTTAAGTTTAAAAAGAGTTTTAGCGGCCAAAAGATCCTCGGGAGAGGCGGAGTTTCTCTCGAGCGATTTAATTCTTTTAGAGAGTGCTGTGACATAGTTTCTCATTTTTGAGAGGGTGCCGTTCCACCAAGAGAAGTTATTAATTTTCCTAGATTTTTTCTTTCGAATATATTTATAGGCACAATTTTGAATTATTTCGATGAAATCAATGAAAAAGGAGTCTAAAGAGGAGGTGTCTGAAATATTATTTAAAAGTGTAAAAAAGTAAGGTATATGGTTTTTAAAGTTAAAAATAAATTTTCCAATTCCATATCGAGTTTTTAAGAAAAATGAATTGTTAAGGGGGGATCAAGATCAAGAGTAATAAGAATGTATCTATGATCACTGAAGGAATCGCACGAGAGAACCTCCCAATTTTGAATGAAATCACAAAAGGAAAAGTTTACCAAGGTTAAGTCTGGATAGCCGTTGCCAGAGTGGGATACGAATGTTGGGCCACACTTAGGATCATTAAAAATTACTAGATTGTTATCGAGGCAAAAATCAATAGTGTCGAGGCAAAAATCAGTAGCCCCTTTGGTCCGTGAATCCATAGCCCCACATCCGAGCCCGAGCATTAAAATCTCCAAGGATGAGAATGTCGGAATTATAGACGTTAAAAGAAGAAATTTCTGCAAGTAGTGAATTATAGTCATCGTGCGGGGGAAAATATATGCTAGCAAGGGTAAGGGGGGGCGATTAGGAAGTAGAAGTTCTATAAAGACAGAAGAGGAAGAATTAAATTTAACGTTTGCAACAAGTATAGGATTAAAGATTAAAATTAGAGCTTTTTTAGAAAGGGAAGCAAATTGCTGCGTTCCAGGAGGGGGAGATAAGATTTCATTATTGGAAATATAAGGCTCCTGGAGGCAGACAAAATCAATATTATTGTCTATTGCAAATTTGAATAGGGTAGAGTGGGCTAATAAGGAATGGTTGGTATTAATTTGTAGACCTTTAATTGTCATTATGAGGAACAGATTCAACACCCAGGCCCGGAGGGGGGAGACATAATATCAAAGATATAAAGTACAGTTTACCATTTATAATAGGAAACATATAATAAACATGACAGATGAACAGAAGACCAACACAGACAATTGGATGCATAGTAAACATAACAGATCACAGACGGACAGAAGACCAACACAGACGAACAGAAGACAATAACAACGTAGTTGAAGAATATTATAAGATACTGCAACAAAAGGTTATGCCTCGCGTTGCAGTTTTCTAATTTGGGCCATTTCGGCCTGATAAGTTTTGCAACTTCTTCTATCGTTAGTGGCATGGTCAATGCGATAGTTTAGAGCAGGATCTTTGTCATTAGACGTAGTGCAATTGACACACACAAGTCTGGTGGCATTGCATTCTCTGTGGGTATGTCAGCTACTGGTGCATCTTCCACAGTTCCCCACAGGGTGATGACAGAAATTGGCGGTGTGCCCGTAGCCTTGACATTTAAAGCATACTTTTAAGGCAATATATTTTTTAACTGTGTAGAAACGGAAATGATGAAAAAAAGCTTATTAGATTCAAGAATTTGGTTAGCTGAGTCTAGCTCCACAGGAAAAACCCAGTTTTTGTTCCCCGACCTGTTGGGAAAGTTTTTGACAATACGTATCTCCTGAGGGTTGATATTGCCGTGGTTATTGTAAACCAAAGCTTTTACGTTCTCCTCCGAGTAAGAAGAGGGGACGTTGAAGATAATTAGAGTTTTTCTTCGATCCTCCCGCATCCTGATATTAAAATTATTAGCAATTGATGAGTTAGAGAACAATGGTAACAGCTTCTCCGGGTTACCCTCCCTACAGGTAATTTTTATTGTTCCGTTAGGGAGGGCAGAGACGTTCTTGATGTCGACCCCTTTAGGGCGAGTGTGAGAGAAAAGAACTTTTTTCATTTGGCTATTGTTCTTTGTTCGATCTTTACTCTGAAGAAGCACACTGGCATAAGAACGAGAAGACGAGGAAGTTTTAGGAATTGATGGGCCATGTGCTGAAGCAGTGGAAGAAAAGTCCCGAAAGGGAGCACTTGGTTTAAGAGCCAGTTGAACTGTTTTATTTACCAGTGGAGGTATCTCTTTCTGAAGGGATGAAGAAAAACTTTTTAACATATCTGTCAGACAGCTAAGTGGGGACCTGTTCTGCCAACTACGGCCTTCAGGTTTTTTACCCCCACCGCTGAGAGTCGTCCATGGACGACCCAGCTGAGGTCCAGAAGAGGCACGCTGGTCCAAAGTGACCGAGAACCCAGGGCAAGACTAACGCCGAAGTCAGGGAGAAATCTTAAGGACCCTTGACCACACACACCACGCCTAGAGAGCAGCTAAGTTGAGTGGGCCCTGGGCGCCCATGCGGGGGGTTACCCCGCGCGGGCGCCCCGGGCCGGGCCCCCTACTCCCTAAGGAGAAAGTGGGGCGCCAAACCGGTGCGCGAACGAAAAGATTGCAATGCAGTGACCGCCCAAAGAGGCCGAAAAGAACCGGAGTGGTTAACCAAGGAGGAATTGTTTTTAGCAGTGGATTCCGACTTTCTACCCCTCGGTAGTTATGCAGAGGCAGTATGCAACTTAAAGAGGCGCTGTCGTAACCCGGACTTATACCCGTACTGCCGGGTTAACTAAAACTAGAGAGAAGAAGAGAGAGGAGGCGAGGAAAGGAGTGGCAATAGCCAGGGCCGGGAACAGAACACCAGAGATCTGGTTAAACCAGGGAGGAGGAATTAGCACAGGAGGAGTGCCTTGCAAGAGCAAGTGCATGACTAGGACTTAAGAGTATAAGGATATAGTTACAACTAGGACTGGTGGTACTATACTAGACTAAACCAAAAGGAAAATAAACAAAAGCAAAACTTAAGCTAAAGATATAAAATACTAATACTAATTAAACCTAAGAGAGAACACAATGAGAAGCAGGGAAAATAGCTTAGTAAAAACCAAGCGAGGCGAGCCACTTACCAAGGGAGAAGGTAGCCTGCGCAGGACCTGAAAGGAGAAGATGGGTTGACGAGGACCAAAGGTGCCAGAGGCGCCCGACGGCTGACTTACCTGCCGACAACCTCCTGGGCAAGGCTTCCCGAGGACAGTGGGGGATGCTGGGTTACCTGAAAGGGAATATGTTAGCATACATACTTGCGGCGAGATGCGGCAAGACCTGCAACGGGCGAACGTCCGTAGTGATGCAGGGCTGGGGGAGCGCGGGCTGGGAAAAGCTAAAAGTGGCTAAAAAAGAAACTATTAGTGGCTGGAAGGCAAGGGAGATTATTATCACGGGTGAACTGATATTTGCAATACAAAAGTGGGACCTGAGTCCCTGAACACGTGGCACCGGTTTGGTGCAAAAAGTTTTAAATGCGGGTGGCCTCGTATTATATAATGGCCACGTATTAGAGGAGACAGACCTGAAAAATAAAAAGTCCTCTAAGAATTGTAGAGGAGACCTCCTTTATTTCCTGGTTGACTCTAGATTGAAACGCAGACAACTCCTCTCTAATATTGTCAGAAAAGGCAGAGAGAGTTTTTAAATCTGGAGTTGCAGAAGCATCAGTTGTCGTAGATTTTCGATGGGGAGAGGGAAGTGCTAATATGTTGCTCTCCAGGGTAAGACCACTGTCCTCGATAGCTTTCAGCTTGGTGTCTATATAGGCCTTGTTAGTGGCATTTAGTTTTGAGACATATCTATTTATGTATTTTTGTAACTTATTGACATTTTGAAGAATGGAGGATACATGTTCGTAGTTAAGACTAGTTGAAGGGCTAGTTGAAGGATAGATGAGATCTTGAGCTGAAGTAGAGCAGGGACTAGAGGCAGTAGAAGGAGCAGGCGTTGAAGACGGATGGGCAATTTCAGGAACAACGGGAATAGAGTCTGAAGGAGAGGTATTTGGATCCAAAGACGAGGAAGTATAAGTTGGAGAGTTTGAACAGATATTAGCTGGCACGGAACATGATGAAGTTGAGGGGATAGCAGGGGGCGGAGCCGAGGCAGTAGCAACATCAACAGCAGCAGCGGCAGGAACAGAAGCAGCAGAAGCAGCGGAAGTAGAAGAAGATGAAGAAGCAGCAAAGGCAGGGGAGAGCGCCGGACCGGAAGGAGCAAGGGCGCGGGAAGAAGAAGACACAGGCTGAGAGGAGCAGATGTTGCGGGGAAGACGAGGAGGGAGGATAGAACTTGAGAAGATTGCTGAGTCATATATTTGAGAAGTGCGAGGAATGCTTCTAGAATCTCTGATTCGAATTCCGGTCTTGGGAGTATCATCTGATGTATTAGAGAGTATTTTTTCTTCTTCAGATACAACATTGCATGTTTTTGTTGAAACAACACTTTCATTTAGATTCTTGGTTGTAGAAAGAATGTCAAGGCTAACGGGGGAGATAATTATCCTTGGGAGAAGAGGAGGAAAGTCTGCATAGCGCTGTAAGTGTGTAATGCTTTGCTGGTTTTTACGAACTTTAAGACTTTAGAAACTGCTCCTTCCGTAGATTTTCCCTCTCTAAATCCAACGTCAGCAAGTATCAAACATATTTTAATTGAGTGTTCGAAATATAAACATTTCCGTTTTAAGCATTTCAAGACTTATACTTTACACTTGGCAGAATTGATTGGAGAAAATCCTCATTTGGAGCTTTTCCCATTCCTACTTGACATTGGTTTTTTCCATCATTTTTAACTTCACTTTTTATAACCTTTTAGTCATTTTTCATCTCGTTTTCATTGTTGTACATGTTCCATAGTCATGGTTTTTTTCACACATTATCACTTTTTTAAATTATACACATGTTTTAACCCATAGTAATTTATGTATCTTGGTACCATATGTCTGGCGCAGCATATCCTCTTTGGATCTTGTGCCATTAAACCATAATCAACCAACCAACCCTCTCTAAATCCATATTGGTTATAGTGGAAAAAATTTGATTTCTCTAGATAAAAATTAACTCTTAATTTTATCAATTTTTCAAGAAATTTCCCTAATGTAGGGAGGAGGCATATAGGTCGATAGGATGAGATCTCTCTCGCCTCTTTTCCAGATTTTACGAAGAAAACCAGCTCAGCTTCCTTCCAGGGAGCAGGAAAACAAGAAAATTTCAAGCAAGTGTTAAAAATTTGTAATAAGAAATTTGAATTAATCTGATTTAGATCATTTACTAATCTGAAATCTATATTATCTAAGCCCGGAGCTTTATTGAAGTTACAGTTCGCAATTGCGAATTCTAATTCCTGAAGAGAAAAAGGAGGATCAGTTTGGTCTTCCCTGGAAAGAAGCCTAGAGGAAGAAGGCACCATGTCACTAGGGGCTGGTTCCGTTTGAACTATTTTATGTATCTCAGTACCATATGTCTGGCGCAGCATATCCTCTTTGGATCTTGTGCCATTAAACCATAATCAATCAATCAATCAATGGTTCCGTTTGAAAATAGTGTCTAATTAAATTCTGCATCACAGATTCTCTATTCGGCTGAGAAGGATCTGAGAACAGAGCCACGTGGACCAGATCAGTCGGTAAAAGGATTTTAGAAAAAGCCAATTTGAAGGCTGCTCCAAAGCGAGCAGACGAAGCGGAGGCGAAAGAAATCCATAATTCGCCTTAGCGTAAGCCAATTTAGCATCTAAAGAGGAGCCCGACTTAAATCTCCTCTACAGGGCCCTCACCCTCATTCTGGACGCGAGAAGCCTCTCCGACCACTAGGACAAAGTAGGGTTATGCGTTATCTTGCTCTTTTTAAAACTTCTATCAGCTTCTTCGGTTATTGTTTCTGTTAATTTTATAATAAAGAGTTCCACATCTGTTTTGTTTTTTCAACTATTTAGAGTTTTTCGAAGCAAAGGGATTCTTTTCTCCAGGTCTTTTTTAAATCTCACATGAGAGACATTTCTAGTCTGAAAACGCCTTTTTCCAAATACTTTAAACTCCTTCCTCAATTCAAATGAAATATAATTATGGTCAGAAGAAGCCGGAGCGTCCAGCATGGACGCTCCCTCAATAATGAAGAAATATTCGATGTACCTATAGTCAGATCTGGCCAACACTGGAGGGATAAAGTTTCAAAGGTCGGGGGTGAACCAGGGGGATTAAAAACTGATAGACCCTTAGACGACAAGACCTCCATCAGGAGATCACCTCTATTATCTGTTCTATCATAACCCCAAAGTCTAGAGTGAGCATTAAAATCTCCTCCCAGAAGAAAGTTGCAGATGTTTAGGTTGGGGTGATCAATCCAATCTTGGAGGTCATGTTCTAAAGAACCCGAAGGAGGTTAGTACTGAGAGCCTATGGTTAGAACTTCTCCTAGGTTGTTCAACGAAATATTTACATATACAGAATTGTTGAATGTAGCTGAATTTGTGAATGCTATATCCCTTCTTGTTATAGCAATAGCATTAGTTTCATTCTTAGAAAGGAACACCGTCCAGGAGAGGGGGAATCCATACAGACGGCTGCCATGTCTATATGGATCCTGTATTAAAAGAATATCAATTTTATTATGTACAGCATAAGCAACCACTTCTGTGTTTGCCGCTCTAGAAGAGTTTCAATTTATTTGAATTATTTTTAAACCAGAGAGTTCTCCTGGACGGTGTCCGGAGCCCGTATTACTTTTACGATGAGAAAAAAGGTCCATTATAACGGGGCGTTTAGGGCCTGGTCATAATGAAAGTTATACAGAGGACAATCTTTAGAATATGCGGGATGGCCAACATCAAAATCCTCCCTCTGCCTGTCATTACACTCCAAGCAGTTTATGCATATAGAATCTTTACTTCTGCATTGTTGGGTGGTATCCTTCGATGCACATTTGGTGCAGTAATCTTTTTCTTCGCAGGCTTTGCTCATATGGCCATAGGCCTGACATATAAAGCATCTAATTACTACTATGTGTTTCTTTATAAAACAGGATGAAAATTCTATGAATATCTTTCTGTCCTTTAGTAATGTCATTGCCTCCTCTCTGCCAATTTGAAGGATGAAGTGCCTTCCTCCCTTTCTGCCCTCAAATTTCTTTATGAATTCTAATTCTTCCTTTTTTGCCCCTGGAACCTTCTTAATCACAGCTTCCCTTATATCCTCAATTCCACACTGGGGGGGGGGGGGCAGAGAAAATTATAAGTTTGTATTTTCTTTTCCCCAGCTTTTTAATCTCAAAATGTTCCTTGATGTTGCTCTCTTCAAAGATGTTCACGCTATCTGCCTCTCTTCCTACATGTCCTACCAGTTTAATGTCCCCCCAACAGTTGTCCTAACCGACTGAATGCGTAGATCCCTTGCGCATTTGGAATTGTTAAGAAGGGTCCTAACATCTCTTTCATCTTCCTTGTCCCTCTTAATCAATATGTAGGTTGATGGGTCTGGTCTCTTCTTCTTCTTGGCCACTGCCGCATAAGTCAAAGGCTCTTGAAGTTTTTGGTTAATAATTTCTGGTATCTCTCTAATTGTCTGTGGGATGTCCTTTTGTACTATGTTAGTCATTGACTCTACTACCTGTTCCACCTTTTTGGAAGCATAAGCGTCGAGCTCCATCTCCAGCAATGTATACCTCAGTTCATCCGAAATAGCTTTAAATTTGCGGAATCTTTCCATTTCAAATCCTTTTGTATTCTTTATATAATTTTCCATTCGTTCCATGATAGAGCAACATCTTTTATAAAAAGAGATAGGGGAAGCATCAACGATATTTTCTCCATCTATCTCTTGAATATTTTCTTCCAAAACTGTGTTGACAGTGCTTGTTGAGCCAGTGGATTCAGTTGAGGTTCTTCTTGTTATCTTATTTTGTTGCCTAGGGGGTTTCCCTAGATCAACGACAGGATACATATTTTTCTTCTGTAGTGAGATTCTACTCATTTTACTTTTTTTTATGATTGTACTATTCTATTAATAATTAGAATTTTCTTTTGGGTCAATTAATTCTTTTATACTATCAAAAATTTAATACTGCTGAGCAGTATCGAACAGTTTACCTGAACGAGTGGTGTTTCTGAAAAGGTCGTAAAATAATAGTACGACCAAAGTGGGACAGAACTTCGCTGAAGGACCCTACCTCCTGACCGAGGACGATTTAGAGGATTAGTGGTAGGGCTCCGACTCTACTATCTAACTTGGCCGTCGCCGAGGCGACGGACCTGGGGAAACAGGCGCAGAACGAAGACCCCGCCGAATCTTGATCCGCGACTCCACGAAGGGGCACGAGAGGCGCCGCTGCCGTGGAGGATCCCCCGACCGCCAGTGATGGTTTAGTACAAATAGAATATTGGTTACATTGCTTGTATACATGATATTATATTACAATTGATTTTCTTTTAGAGTGGACATTCTGCTTGGATATTTTGACAATTTTTATGTAATTGTTCTTTAATACAGTGTTTACAGTTCATGTTGTCCATTCTCCAGTTACTATTCATGAGTGTTTTATTGCTGTTTCAGAATTGCTGATCACTGAGATTGTTCACAGGGTTGTTCACTATTGTGTTGGAGTTGTGCAGAGCTGAAATTGCAGTTGTTTCGCGGATGACTGTTGGCCGACACTAATGTCCGTGCGGCTGTGGGTACGATTGATTTCTGAGCGTTTTCACTTTCGTAATGGAAGACATATTTAAATGTCTATAGTGGACATTAGATGTTACACTGATTGAAACGTTGAAAACACACATTGAGGATACATACTCATTGATGACATACGGTGAAGACACACACATTGAAGACACATTGTTCACTATTGTGTTGGAGTTGTGCTGAGTTGAAATTGCAGTTGATTCGCGGATGACTGTTGGCCGATACTAATGTCCGTGCGGCTGTGGGTACGATTGATTTCTGAGCGTTTTCACTTTTGTAATGGAAGACATATTTAAATGTCTATAGTGGACATTAGATGTTACACTGATTGAAACGTTGAAAACACACTTTGATAAGACACACTCATTGATGACACACGGTCAAGACACATACATTGAAGACACATTATTCACTATTGTGTTGGAGTTGTGCTGAGCTGAAATTGCAGTTGTTTCGCGGATGACTGTTGGCCGACACTAATCTCCGTGCGACTGTGGGTACGATTGATTTCTGAGCGTTTTCACTTTTGTAATGAAATACATATTTAAATGTCTATAGTGGACATTATATGTTACACTGATTGAAACGTTGAAAACACACTTTGATGAGACACACTCATTGATGACACACGGTGAAGACACACACATTGAAGACACATTGTTCACTATTGTGTTGGAGTTGTTCTGAGCTGAAATTGCAGTTGTTTCGCGGATGATTGTTGGCCGACACTAATGTCCGTGCGACTGTGGGTACGATTGATTTCTGAGCGTTTTCACTTTTGTAATGAAATACATATTTAAATGTCTATAGTGGACATTATATGTTGGTGGGGGATGTGGGACTGAATCAACTTCTTCGACGGGAGCGACCTTTAGGGTTTACACACTTAGTCCGTCTAAGAACTACCGACTATCTAGCTTCACTTCCTGCCATGGTGGCAGACGAAACCAGCGACGAAAGACGGCCCCGTCGAACCCGCCCAACCTCGGAGGGGGCAGGAGAGGCGCGGGGGATGTGGGACAGATTTAGTCCATGAAGCAGACGACCTGAGGGTTTACGCCTTTTATTGCATCATGGCTCTACTACTATCTGAAAGAAACCCCAGCCAGGGGAGGGAGGGGAGGCAGAACCAATGGTTCTGTCCGACCCTGAGTTTATTAAATAACACATATAAAAAGGAGGACGATACAATGGGAATACAAAACCGAGACCGGTTATCCACCACATGGTGGAAAAGCTCCTGCAAGAGCTAAGAAGAGTATGAGTCTACATTAAATTTTACATTTTATAGATTCAACAATAGGAGGGGAGTGAACGAAAGTAAAAATCACTTTTAAAACTTTTACTCGTTTATGCACTATAGGCACTGCATTTGGATCACTCATTGAGATTAATCATAATCTCCAATTCACATTTCACAAAATATTTAAGTTGTCGACTTGTAACAATGGTTTAAGATTGTGAATCACATTCCAAACATTGGCACTCAGTGATAATAAACACACAATGAAAGTTAAGAAAGCACAAGGTGATGGTTCACAGAGGTGATAGATGAAGGCACTAGGTGTAGGTATGACATTTTGTAGACACTACCACTTTATCTTGAAATTGCACAGTTATAGAAATAACTCTGTTGATGCACAATTGACACATATGATGCAGAATGATGCATGATAGTTTATGCACTATAGACATTGCATCTCACTCACGCATTGAGAAAGATCATGGATCTCCAAATCACTTATCACTTATCACAAACTATTTAAGTTGTTGGCTTGTGACAATGATGTGAGATGTGAAAACACAATACAGACATTGGCGCTCAGTGATAATAAACACACAGTGATGGTGATTACTCTTATTCATTAGGTTTGTGAAGAAGCAATAAGGACCTTCATGATAATTGTAAATTTACAATAGACTTTGGCACACTCAATGTTAGTGAACACTCAGTGATGGTAAGAAAGCACGAGATGTATATGTTATACAGCACAATCAGGACATTGGCTCACACAATGTTAGTGAACACACAGTGATGGTAGAAACAACAATGATGAAATGCTGAACTGTTGGTAGAAAGAACATGATGGACTACACATGGTTCACAGCACATGATACACAGTGATGGTATGAAAGCTTTAACACAGCACATAGTGATGGTATGAAAGCTTTAACACAGCACATAGTGAAGGCACACGGTACACAGACTTGGTACACAGTGAAGGTAAGAAAGCTTTCAATGATGGTGAAGCTCTCAGGAAAAGTGATTTCGATGATGACACAAATATGGTTTAGGAATTCGATGAAAACACAAATATGGCTTAGGCATTCACAGTATAGTTAGTGAAATCTCATTGTGAAGGTGCGGATTTTTTAATTCTGCTTTATATATGAAATTGCATACAAGTCACTTCTTAAAACACTTGTTAATTCAAGTGTTCATCTCATTTGAAAGCCTTAGATCAATGAAGACACAGTATAGGATGTCGGCTTTCGATAGTATAGGATGTGACCTAATCAGTAAATCTGTGATTGCACATTGTAAAATCCCTAGATTTCTGGTGGTTACGCCATCATGAAAACATCACAAAGTTTTGTGAAGTTCAAAGAAGACGCTAAACTTCGTTAAAGCGTCAGCACATACCTAACGGCATTGACATACCCATCTCATAGGCAATGACACTTATTCACTCATCGTGAACTTTTATAAGAACCTATACTTGCCATACTCCAAAACTCATTTCATGTTAACATGGGTACAAGCCCATAAATTAGTTCACTCCCTGCCCCTAGCAAAAGGAATATATTCACACAGTAAAGAAGAGAGAGTACTGTAGCTTCTCTCTCACAGGAACCTGCGATGCACTGGGTGGGGGGGATGTGGGACAGAATTAAGAGCACTGGCCGATGACCTGAGGGTTTATTCCTTTAATAACCAGCACCCGGGGCTTCCAAATCTCCATTCCAGCGGAGCCGCAGCCAGGTCGCTGACTTGACGAAATCATTCACCGGACGAGGTCCGAGAGAACACCCTTCAAGCCCGACACCAGCCACCGGTCAGTCCTTGGCTCAGGCCATGAATAGGCGCAGTCCATGGGCACGACCCCCTGGAAGAGTCGGGGCCCTAACAGTTCTGTGGTTCGTCGGCCATTTCATCACTGATAGGGTAACACGATTAATTTCACCCAGCAGACGGAGGACCAGAGGTACAGGGGGGATGTGGGACAGGATTATACGAGCATCACACCACGGTGGCCATTGGGGCTTGCGCCGTATAGGTGAGAGTTGCGTGCTGGTAACATAATCTGTCATCCAGCAAAGCCGCAGCTGCGGTCGCGAACTCAGTGGAACCATTCACCGGGCAGAGCCAAAGAACGCCTGCCAAGTCCGACCCCAGTCGCCGGTCAGATCTAGGCTCAGGGCATGAATAGCCATAGTCCGTGAGATCCAACCACCTGGAAGAGTCGGGGCCCTACCGACTCAATGGTTCTTCGGCCACTTCATCGTCGATAGGGTAACCCGATTAATTTTCCTCCAGCAGACGGAGGACCAGAGGTACAGACCTAAGATGCGTACACCGCAATCTTTGGCAGTGCCGCCTCCTGGGGGTGTGGGGGATGTGGGACAGGTTTATACGAACATCACACCACGGTGGCCATTGGGGCTTGCGTCGTATAGGTGAGAGAAAGGTGCAGGTAACGTAATCTCTCATCGAGCAAAGCCGCAGCCGCGGTCGCGAACTCAGCAGAACCATTCACCGGGCAGGGCCGAAGAACCACCGCCAAGCCCGACCCCTGTCACCTGTTAAATCTAGGCTCAGGGCATGAATAGCCACAGTCCGTCAGATCCGACCACCTGGAAGAGTCGGGGCCCTACCAGTTCAGTGGTTCGTCGGCCACGTCATCACTGATAGGTTAACCCGATTAATTTCATCCCAGTTTGGAGGATCAAGGCTACAGAGCCAACATCCGTAACCACCATCTTGGGTGGGGGGATGTGGGACAGAACTAAAGTCCATGGCGAGGACGACCCGGGGGTTTACTCCCCGGGAGTCAAAAGCTCCGCTGATGTCCACAGTGGTAAGGGAGACAAAATGACCAGGTTTGAGAGTTTTAATTTTTGTAACAAGTCTGAAGGCAGCATCCTCACAGCTGACAAGCTCCCAAAATCCAAATTGGAGTGGATGAAGAGCTTTATGGGTTTATATCCAGAAGTTAAGTTTATTGACGAATATTTTTTCAAGTATTTTTCCAAATGTAGGGAGCAAGCAGATGGGACGGTAGGACGTGCAAAGGGCGGGGTCTTTACCTGTTTGGTTAAGAAAGAGAATTTTTGCGTTACGAAGACAGTGGGGAAAGTCGAAAGCCCAGAACGACCGACTCATCCGAGGACATGAGCAGCAAGATGGTCGTCCGGGACAGTGGGGAAAGTAACAAAACTGAAAAGAGAGGTTGAAGATTTTTGAAAAAATAAAGGGGAAGGTTTTAAAAAGAGTACGCCAAATTTTGAAATCTAAAGAGTCCAAACCTGGTGCTTTTCCATTGGGGAGGTGGTCAATAACAAGAGAAAGCTCTTCATCTGAAATTTTGCCTAACCCTTCAGGGGAAACCGGTAAACAGGGAAAACCCGAGAAGGAGTGGTCATCTTTAAATGTGTGGTCTAAGAGACGTTGGATTTTTGAGTTATGGTCCAGATTTATTTCATCAGGGAATTGGAGGTTGATATGGTTAAATTTATTCTGTTTTTGGAAGGCGTACCGAAATTGGGAGCCAAATTTGGAGGAACAGTTGGTACAGAGTTTATTCCAAGAGTCTCTTTTTGATTTATTGGGAGTAAGGAGTGTCGAAAGCCCAGACCATCCGGCTCGTCTGAAGACTTAGAGCAGCAAATTGAATGGCCGGGAAAATTTTTGAAAGCGGAGGCCGTCAGCCATGGGTCCGAACGTCTGCCCGGAACAACCAACACCTGTTTATTAAATCTAAAAAAGGGAGGTTACATCAGCAAAGGTTAGGGTAACCGAGAATACAGCTTTAAACAAGTGCTGTAAGTTTTTCGTAGTTGACAATTTTCTTGGTTGGTTGTTTACAATTTTGGTGTCGAAGAGTTAACATGGATAGATGGAGAGTTATCATAATTTCTTTTGATATTAAGTTGTAATAAGGACTGATGTAACATAACATAATTCACGATGATTTAACAGTTGTGACTGATTATAATCTGTGTAAGGACGTCACAAAAACAATAACACAGTTCAAAAACAAGGACAAATCTACCAAAAGACACAAAACTGTACCGGATACACAAAACTGTACATCCAAAAGACAATTTCGCTGGATCAGAAACAGAAAAAAAAGAGGGGTGGGGGGTTATTGATCACAAGTAGTTAAAAGCAGGGAATCAATCAAACCGGTCATTTAATTTTGTTAGAAACCTCTCTCGCCCCGAGAATACAGCATTTCAGTTTATTAAGGAGTATTTTGTTAGAGCAAACCTTGGAAAACCAAGTCGCTGAAAGTCCATGGGGAGGTTTTTTCAAATGATAATCTTTAGTAAAGGGGCAGGAGAAGACATAGTGATCGGCATCGCCAAAGGCGTTACAGGGACAGTTAGATGATTTTTTATGTTTAAAGTAGTAGAGGTAGTCCAAAAATGGGCCGTGACCGGTAATAAAATAGATAACGTATTTATTAAATATTTGAATACGGGGATTAACAAGAGGTAGGAATGAAAGAATGCGGGCAGGATCATGATTACGTGGTGATCTATAGGAGTTAAGAAGGGATTGCCAGTCACGGAGAAGGAATGTTTTACATGTGTGAGAGAGAAAGGAGTAAGGGAATGGAACAGAGATGGGTTCACCAGAGATGGTAGCAATTTTTGCTTGAGCGTCAGCGACTTCGTTTCCCAGCTTTCCAGCATGGGCCTTTACCCATTGTAAATTAATTAATTTAGAGGTCGAAAAAGCAACTAGTTTAATTTCATGTAAATATTTTGATTTATTTTTATTGGATTTCAAAGCCAAAATGGATGACAAACTGTCAGTAAAAATGTTAACTTTCTGATTGTTTTCAGATGCCCATAGCATGGCAAATTTGATAGCTGAGATCTCAGCCTGAAACACTGTATTCCCGTCTCCAAGCTTAAAGAGGTGGGTTTCTTCAAGGGTGTCTTTTTTAAATATACATACAGAAAATCCTGTGTCGTTGTCAGTTTTGGATCCATCTGTGTAGATATTGATGTCCGAAAATAAAGAGGGTTCAAAAGTAGGTAAATTTATAATACGCTGTGAGGGGGGAACAAGGGTGGAGGGAAAGTTGGAGTCAAAAAGGAAGGGGGGGGGGGGAAGGGAAGCATCTTGGAAAAGGTCAGTTTTATTTCTCCAGAAATGAAATTTTTTATGGAGGTTATGGATAACAAGGTGGACTGGGGGAATACCGGTAATGGAGTAAAGGGAAATGCTTGAAGTTGTTCTAAATCCGGTAGCAATTTTTACAAGGAAAATCCTTTGAAGTGAAAGTAGTTTGTTAATCTGTTCCCCGGTTAAGTTACCCCCCCAAACCCCAGATCCATAAGTAATAACCTTTTCTATAACAGCTAAATACCAGATTTTTAAGAAAACTTTGTTTACACCCCAGCTGTTACCCGAGATTTTCCCAAATGTAGAAGAGAGCTTGAAGCATTTCTCTTTTAAGTAAAATACGTGGGGGCTCCAGGTTAAATTGTCATCAATGAGTATGCCTAAATATTTCAGGTGTCTTGTAATTTTAATAGGTTTGTCATATAGTTTAATTCGGGGATTTTGTCGTCTTTTAGTTCGTGTTTTGTTAAAAATGATACATTGGGATGTTTCAGGGGAGGATTTAAGATGGAGAGAGTCGAGACATGCTGAAACAGATGTCAGGATTGTATTGGTATTCTGAGTAATAGCTTTAAGGGAGTCACCTTTAGTCACCACTGCGAGATCATCAGCGAACGCCTGTAAATAAAATTTGTCGTTATTTAGTAGGAGTATTTTGTTGAAGTAGATATTCCATAATACTGGAGAGAGGACTGAGCCTTGAGGTGCACCAGAGGTGATTGTTTTTGTAGATGAGTGTAATCCATCTGAAAATGAGATTTGACGAGTTTCAAGATAGGAAAAAATGAATCTTTGGAATTCTATAGGTAGGTTGATAGCTTGGAGTGTTTGTGGTAAGATGTTCCAGTTCAAGGAGTCAAAGGCTCCACTGATGTCCACAGTGGTGAGGGAGACAAAATTTCCAGGTTTAAAATCTTTTATGGTGTTGACCAGCCTGATTGACGCATCTTCACAGCTCGCGAGTTCTCTGAATCCGAATTGTAAAGGATGAAGAGCCTCACTAGTTCCAATCCAATGATTCAGCTTATTAATGAAAAGTTTTTCTAGGATTTTTCCAAGAGTGGGTAGTAGGCATATAGGGCGGTATGAAGTAAGTAATGAAGGGTCTTTGCCCGGTTTGTTAAGGTAAAGGATTTTAGCATTTCTTAAACATTCTGGAAAATAGCAAAAACGGAAACATAAATTGAAAATTTTGGAAAAAATAAAAGGGAAGGATTTGTAAATTGTTTTCCAGATATTAAAATCTAATGAGTCAAGGCCAGGAGATTTTCCATTAGGGAGGTTGTGAATAACTAGTGAGAGCTCCTCATCAGAGATTTTTCCCAAACCCACGGGATCAGAGTTTAAGTTAGGAAATCCCTGAAATGTGTCGTCATCTCTAAATGTGTGGTCCAAAAGACGTTGAATTTTGGACCCATAATCAAGGTTAATTTCATCGGGGAATTGTACATTAATATTATTGAATTTGTTTTGCTTTTGGAAAGCAAATTTAAATTGTGAACCAAATTTTGAAGAGCAGTTTGTACAGAATTTATTCCAGGAGTCCCTTTTAGATTTGTTTATGAGTTTTTTGAATTTGGCACGGTTCAATTTGTATTTAATCTTGGCCTCTAAAATTTCTTCTGTAGAGGCGGAAATTCTCTCGAGTGACTTGATTCTTTTAGAAAGAGCAGTAACAAAATTTCGAAATTTGGCCAATTCATTATTCCACCAATTAAGTTTTGGGCGTTTTGGTGATTTCTTTTTTTTTATATACTTGAAGGCACAATTCCTGGTGGTTTCAACAAGGTTGTTGACAAATTTATTTAGAGAGAGTGGGTCAGAAATTTTTTCAATTTCAAGGGAAAAGAGTGGGATATTAGTTTTAAAGTTGTTGTTGTTGAGACCCAGACCGTCCGACCTACCAGAAAGGTGTAAGGTAACTGTATGGACGGCCGGGAAGTGCCACCCAATTTAGACCGGAACCCAGTGGGGGAGACATCCACAGGGACCGTACCCTCCTTCCCCTACCACCAACGTCTCGGAAGGACTTACGGACCCACATGTTTAACGTGATCGTACTCCGCATGAACACGGCGGCATTTGTGGCAGCGTGCAAATCTAGCGCGCAAACCACAGGGATACCGCACCCGAGATGGCCAACAGCACGCGGCGTTCCGAAGTGGTCACCCACCAAGTACTAACCGCGCCCGATGCTGCTTGACTTCGGTGATCTAACGAGAACCGGTGTTTTCAGCACGGTACGGCCGTTGGCCTTAGTTTTAAAGTTGTGAATAAACTTTCCTAGATTGTAATTAGTTTTAAGATAAAATAAGTTACTAATGGGAGGGTCTAGGTTCAAGGTGATTTTTATAAATTTGTGGTCACTAAAGGAGTCACACGAGAGAATTTCTCAATTTTGAATATAATCAAAAAAACCAAAAAAAACAAGAGTAAGATCAGGGAATCCTTTGCCTGAATGCGAACAGAATGTTGGACCACGTTTGGGGTCATTAACCACAATTAAGTTGTTAGAGAGACAGAAATCGATAATGTTGTATCCCCGGTGATCAATAAAGGAGTATCCCCACATCAAGGCTCTGGCATTAAAATCACCCAGAATCAAAAAGTTCGATGAAAGAAAGTCAAGGGAGGAGAATTCCAAAAGAAGATCAGGGAGGGAGTCATGGGGGGGGGTGTAAAGGGAAATAAGGTTAAGAGATTGGTTATCAGGTAAAAGGATTTCTACGAGGACAAAAGATTCTGACTGAAATTTAAGTACTGATTTTAAGTTTTCATTAATTATAATAATTCCTGCTTTCTTAGAATGTGAAAAGTATTGTTTTATTCCTTTTGGAGGAGTAAGTATGCTATCAGCCGCTACATATGGCTCTTGTAGCCCAATTATGTCAAATTCTTTTTCGATGGCAAATTGTAATAGGTGATTGTGAGCAGCAAGTGAATGATTAGCATTAATTTGAAGTGCAGTCAGAACCATGGTAAAGTTCAATGCCAGAGAGTTGATAAGGGGAAGGGGACATACAGATAAAAATAAACATCAAGGGGAACAGCCGTAAACACAAAAATAACATAAAGGGAAAAATGAAAACATATATATACAAGAGAATTATTATGAAAATGAAAAATATAAATTCAAAAAGGTAATACTATAAACACAATCAAAAAGAGGTCGAAGAGAAGAGGAGTTGAGAAAAAGTTCACTCAACCCTTTCTCTGCAGTTCTCGTATGCGTGAGAGTTCTCTCTGCTAGGCTTTGCACCGAGTCCGATCTCTAGCATTGTGGTCAGATCTCCAATTTAGATCGGGATCATCATGTATAGCCGTGTTACAGTTGACACAAACTGGTTTTATTGATGGACAGTTTTTGTAGGTGTGGCCTGTTTTTGTGCAATTACTGCAATTACCAGCCGTCCAGGAGCAGTAATTGGCTGTGTGGCCGAAGCCCTGACACTGGTAGCAGATTTGAAGAGCAATATATCTTTTCACTTGAAAATAATGAAAATGGTGATATATTTTGCCAAGGTCTAGGAGTAATTTAGCTCATGTAAAATTGACGAGGAAAACCCAGATCAAACTTCCCATTTTGCTCTTAAAGTTTCTTATGATTCGGAGCTCGTGTTGTTTGTCATTTGGTATTCTTCGAAGAATTAGTTGTTTGACATTATCAGCTGTGAAGAGTTCAGGGACGTTGAACATGATTAGAGTTTAGGTCCGAGGAGGAGGTTTTTGTACGTTGAATTTTTCACTTATGTCTGAGTTAACAAATTTCGGGAGCAATGCGTCCACGTCGCTGTTTTGACAGGTTATCTTTAGAGTTCCATTACTGAGAGAAGATACATTTTTAATGCAAGCTTCTGGTGGACATTTGAGTGAGCGTAAGTCTTCTCTAAGTTGTGCATTATTTTTACCTCGGTCCTTTCCTTTGAGGAGATACAACTTACCACTAACTTACAAGCTGTTGCTGCTCGTATCCATATTAAGACATTGATTACAATATGCTGTATATATATTCCACCAAATGATAATATTGATCGCAAGGAACTTGATGATTTGATTGGTCAACTACCTCCGCCATTCGTAATATTGGGCGACTTTAATGGTCACAACCCTCTTTGGGGTAGTTGTGACATGAATCACAGAGGACAGCAAGTTGAACAGTGTATTAGTGATCACAGCCTGTGCCTATTAAATAGCAATGAACATACCTACTTTCATCAACCAAGCAAGACATTCCACACTATCGATCTTGCTTTCTGTTCCCCGTCAGTCCTTCCATACTGGTCCTTTTTAGTCGACAAAGATCTACACAGTAGCGACCATTTTCCCATTGTTCTCTTTAACAGTCAAATCAGATCACCTGTGAAACCATCGCGATATATCTTTTCGAAAGCTGATTGGTTAACATTTACTTCCCAAGCTGTGATAGCTGATGACGCAGTTCAGAGCTGTGACATTGATACAGCTGTAAACAATATTACAAATCTCTTGATTAAGGCTGCTGATAATACAATCCCTAAGAATTCTGGAAAAACATCCAAATATCACTTTCCTTGGTGGAATGAAGAATGTCGTGAGGCATACAAAAAACAAAAGAAAGCCTGGGCCAATTTTCGAAGGTATCCTACGACTGATAATCTTACTGTATTTAAATATACAAAAGCGGTTGCTCGTAGGATACGCAGACAAAGACAAAGAGAGTCATGGGAGGAGTATGTCAGTGGACTAAACTGTTCCATTTCCAGCAAGAAAGTATGGGAAAAGGTCAAAAAGTGTTCAGGTGTCTATAATGACCACCTTATATCTGCTATACATAGTAATGGCTCAATTATTAGCTCTCCCGCAGAAATAGAAAATGAAATAGCCAAAGCCTTTGCAGATGTTTCAAACTCAGCAAGTTATTCAGAACCATTCCTGTCACATAAAATCAGATCAGAAAAGAAACCAATTGTCTTCTCACAAGCCAAACACTTGCCATACAATTCTCCGTTTACAAAGTTTGAACTTCTTACAGCATTGTCACAGACTCAGGGAACCAGCAGTGGGCCAGATGGTGTCCATTATACTATGCTGAAACACCTTTCTGACGAGTCTTTATTGAACCTTTTATATCTGTACAACAGGATTTATATGGAACTTAAGTTTCCGACATCCTGGCAAAGAGCAATCACCATACCCATTATAAAACCAGGAAAAGACCCCAAAAGTCCTTCAAGTTACCGACCCATTGCCTTGACAAGCTGTATGTGCAAAATTATGGAAAAAATGGTAAATGCCTGACTTGTTTATTTCCTTGAAACAAATAAACTTTTGTCTCCACATCAAAGTGGTTTTAGACGAGGAAGATCTACCTCTGACAATATTATTGCTCTGGAATCCCAGATCAGGACTGCCTACCTTAGGCGAAATCATTTAGTGTCAATATTTTTTGATATTGACAAAGCCTATGATCGCACATGGCGCTATGGTATTATTAAGGACCTTTTTGATTTTAATTTAAAAGGAAATCTTCCCATTTTTATACAAAACTTTTTAGCACATAGGACATTCAAAGTTCGTATTGGTACTGTTCTTTCAAATCCTCACGTACAAGAGGAGGGAGTGCCACAAGGAAGTGTATTGAGTGTGACTCTATTTTCCATAAAAATCAATAGTATTTTAAACCATCTACCACCATCAGTTCATAAAAGCCTCTATGTGGATGATTTGCAAGTTTCATACCAAGCACATGATATGCGCACTGTTGAAAGACAGTGTCAAACTGCAGTAAATGGCATTCTGCAATGGGCTAATCTAAATGGATTCAGGTTTTCAATCCAAAAGACTTGTTGCGTTCACTTCACCAGAAAACGAGGTCTACACTTACCTCCAGAGATTTTCATGGAGAATACTAAAATTTCTGTTGTTGATGAAGTGAAATTTCTTGGAGTCTGGTTCGATAGAAAACTCACCTTCCTACCCCATGTTCAGAAATTGAGAAAGAAATGTGAGAGAGCCATTAACATTTTAAAAGTTCTGTCAAATACGAAATGGGGTGCAGATACAACTTCAATGCTACGTATATATAGGGCCATTATTCGTTCCAAGATCGATTATGGATGCAATGTTTATGGGAGTGCACGAACATCTGTTCTTCAGAAACTGGACACAATACATAATAAGGCATTACGTATATGTTCAGGTGCCTTTAGAACATCTCCTGTTCAAAGCTTATATGTGTACTGCAATGAGCCGCCTCTAGAATTCAGGCGTGAACAGTTGATGGTGAATTATTACTATCGGGTCATGTCCTTACAGAACCACCCTCTGCAACGACTAATTCTAGATGAGCATTGTGATCGACTCTACGACCACAGACCCTCATGCATTCCTTCATTTGGCAAGCGGATACGAAATATATTATCAATAACCCCACAAGTAGATGTAAATATAAGGAAAACAAAGTGTTTTGAAACACCTCCATGGCATGTTCCAGATTTTATATATCTCAACCCATTTGGTAATTTTACTAAGAGAAACACAGATCAGACTATTTATCTGCAACTGTTTGCTGAACATAGAAATCTCTACAACGAGTTTACTCCTATTTTCACAGATGGTTCAAAAGCTGGCAATTACGTAGGGTTGGCTTATGTATCTAAAAATACTATAAAATCTTTTAAACTGCATGCATCTTGCTCTATTTTTACTGCTGAGATTATGGCAATATACCAGAGTCTTATATTCATATCGCATCAAATTTCCAAAAAGCACATCATTTATACCGATTCATTGAGTTCGCTACAACTTTTATCATCTAGGACTGCTATGAATTACCCTATTGCCTCTGATATTCTTAAGTATGAACATCGTCTAAAGGTACAGGGATACCATACTGAATTTTGTTGGGTGCCAGGACATGTTGGTATCAGAGGAAATGAGTTGGCAGATATTGCTGCTAAATCAGCTACTCAAAATTTAAACCTGACAATCCCTTTAACTGACATCAAACCATTCATTTTGAAAAATATATATGACAAATGGCAGTATTCCTGGAACCAGCAGTCTCGTAATAAGTTGTATGAAGTAAAGCCCGTAATACAAAAGTGGACTAGTTTCCAATGTAGGAAACTTGAGGTACTTTTAACACGTTTGCGAATTGGTCATACTCGTTTTACCCACAGACACTTACTTTTAGGAGAAGTTGAACCCTTTTGTAATAGTTGTCAGACCTCAGCAAGTATCAAACATATTTTAATTGAGTGTACTAAATATAAACAGTTTCGTTTCAAGCATTTTAAGACTTATACATTAAATTTGGCAGAATTGATTGGAGAAAATCCTCATTTGGAGCTTTTCCCATTCCTATTGGACATTGGTTTTTTCCATCATTTTTAACATCACCTTTTATAATCTTTTAGCCATTTTTCATATCATTTGCATTGTTGCACATGTTCCATAGTATTTTCACACATTATCACTATTTTAAATTATACACGTGTTATCAATACTATTTTATGTATCTCAGTACCATATGTCTGGCGCAGCATATCCTCTTTGGATCTTGTGCCATTAAACCATAATCAATCAATCCTTTGAGGAGAAGTGTCGCATATGTGGGTTTCGTCGTTGTTGATGTTATAGGGGGATTTCCAGTAGAGTGGAGTCCTGATGAGGAAAGATCGGTCAAGTTCTTCTTAACAGATGCATCTATCAAGGCAGGCAAATCACGGGTTAGATTGGTGGTAATATTTTGTATACTGTTGTCGATGGAGTCTTGAAGATTTCTTAGATTATGGTCAAAGGAGGTTTTTAGATCTTTGATAACATCAGGTGTGTCAGAGTTGAGAGTTGGTGAAAATTCCTGAGTCTGTTTCTCGAAGAGCAGGCATGCATCCCTGAGAGATTCCATCTTTTCATTCAGATATTTTGTCTGAGTTATGTTGGGTTTAACGTATCTAGTTATGTAGTTAAACATTTGGTTGGAGAATCTCTGTACTTTCAAAAGGAAACAGTTTCTATAGTCAGTATTTTCGTCCATCATGTCTGTGGTCCTTATTGATACATCATCGTCAATCTCCTGGGGAGGGAAGCAGGTGGTGTATGAGGTTGTTGTCTGTTTTCTGTAGAATGTTCATCACTAGTGTTAGGAGGAGGCTGAGAGAAAGGTTTCTGTATCTTATCATCAGTTTTGGGTTTAGAGAACACTGAAAAGTTGGGATTTGGGGATGTTAACGATGGAGCCGAGTTCGAAGACAGTATCGGAGTAAGGAGTGTGTAAACCTCCCCTTGGTCTCAACTTGCCACGACTGTGTCCTTTCTGTTTGAGTGCTTTGCCTCATCTTGTATTTGAGGAAGGATTTCGGAGGCTTTATTGCTTCCGTTTCTTTAGTTCTCTTTTGGTTATCATCTTTGGCCGTGGCAACCGCTAGTTTGTCTGCGGCTTCGTTACCTGCTATTCCTACCTGAGCCTTTACCCAACGTAGTCTGATGTTGTCGTGTCCTGTTGTTAATAGTGTTTTCTTACGTGTAAGAGCTGCTTAGATTGATATGTTGTGTTGTTGAGGATGGCCTGAATGCTCGATTGGCTGTTTGTGTGTATTAATGTTTTTCTTTTTAGAGTTTGCGTGTATTTTATGGCTTTATTATAGATAGCGAAAAGCTCGGCCTGGAAGATGCTGTTTGCGTTGTGAAGCTTGTTTGACCATGTGTTGTGTATGTTTTGTTCATGAATTTTGTAGACGCAGTAGGCTGACGCTACTCCTTTGTCTGATTTCGAGCCGTCTGTATAAATGTTGTAGGTGGGAGAGAAGTTTGACAGGGAGGTAAACTGGTTGAAGGTTGTTGAGGGGGAGGATGTACCAGATTTTGTACTTTTGTTCGTAGTCTGAGGGGTTAAGTATTTCTTCTTTATAGTTCATTGGGATTGTTAATTGCATGAGCTTCTGGGTAGCTATAATTTCTTGAATTTTGATATTAATGGGCGGGATTCCTGTTATTATGTTTAGGGCTGCCCAAAGTGGGACAGGTTAACTCCATGATGCAGACGACCTGAGGGTTTACGCCTTTTGATTGCATCATGGCACCACTACTATCTGAAAGAAACCCCAGCCAGGGGAAGGAGGGGTGGCAGAACCAGCAGTTCTGTCCGACCCTGAGTTTATTAAATATTTAAAACAAAAACGAGGATAATTCAGCGGGAATACAAAACCGTTTCCGGTGATCCACCACATGGTGGAAAGGCCCATGCAAGAGCCGATTGAGTAATTGTTTACATGGTATATTATTTTTAAAAGAGATTCAACAAAATAGGGGGGGGGAGTGAACAAGATTAATTTCACACTTTTACAGTAGATGCTTAGTTGTCACTGCTTCAAATCACTCGTTGAGGTTATTCAGGTTTCACCAGATCACCTTGCATTGGCACTGACAGTGATGAAGAGTACACAGTGAAAGTAACAAAGAATCCCGACGGTGATTAAAAGCACATAATAATGGTGACTTAAGCTCGGGGTGAGAGCATGGCATTTGCATGTTCTTCCCTCAGTCTTGTTTTTGCACAGTTGTCTCTTGTTCTTGTGTTTAGCAATAAAAGGTTAAGAATATTGGCACATTCATTGAAGGTGTACACGGTGAAGGCAACAAGAGCACAAAGTGATCAATCACAGCGAAGGAGACGAAAACCCAAAGTGCAAGTGAAGAAAGCTCTTTGGAGTAAGCACATATAAAGAAAGCACTAGTGGTGACAATTTACAAACTCTGTCACTTTGTCTTGTATGAATTGTTACTCTTAGATTCTCGTATAATTTATAAAGTCATTCTCTCACATAATTTGTAAAGATGTTTTAAAAAGCTTTAGCACTCACATTGAGGTGAATTCTCAGTGAAACAGAAACGTAGATCACAATGCAGAAACGTAAAATAAGTCACATTGCAGGGACGTAGTAAAGCACACCTTGATGATAAGGAATTATGATGCAGATAGGAAGTAAAAGCACACCATGATGATAGTAATAGCACAGTAAAAGCACAGTAAGGTGACAGAGGCACACCATGAAGATAAGGAAGACACACTGTGACTGTAAGATAAGCTCAATGATGACTAAATGAGGCAAATCTCCTTTTTAGCACAATTATTTTAACTTGTAAGTGCACTAAAATTGTACTGGAATGGTAATTGAAGCATTCCGAGAGAGCAAATCATTTTAGTTAGGAAGGCACTAGGTTAAAGTTTTCAGTGGTGGTAAAGAAAGTTTATTGAGATGGTATTAAAGCACTAGTTATCAGCAAGACTCTATGCATGCATCTCGTTCAATCCTGAAGCTTCTTGGTAATCCAATCAAGAGTAAGAATTTCAGTATTGCCATAGGCTTACAGAGCGATTACCAAACAGGATCCAAGATCAGAAGGAGTACTAATCAATCTCAATTCTTAGGCAAAGGCACTTAGATCACTATGATTTTGTGTATGATCATGAAAGGCATTTTTGGACTCAATGTGAACTTAAGTGAAGGCAATCTAGATAATTAAAATGAATGAGAGTCCTCTTCACTTTTAGACTGTTTAGTGAAGTCATAAAAGATGCTGCTTACTAATGACACATAATGCACGAAATGTAGATGTCACTCCAAGAAGAGTCTATGAACTCCAATATATCATGTGCAGCAAAAAAAGAGAAGTCTCTCTTAGATGAATTATGCGCAATAAAAATTGCTCAACGTGACCTCCTCACATTCACTTTACTCTTATACCGTGGGCACTAGCCCGCAATTTAGTTCACTCCCCTACCCTAACAAATGAGGATATATACACTTAGTAGAAAAGAGAAGAGAGAACTGTGATCTCTCTTCACAGGAACCAAAGATGCACTCCCTTCACAGACAATTATACAGAATTTACATGCAAATTATACATTTATGTACATTTTAGGGAACAGGTGAATACATCTTATGAAAAGTACTTTTAGTAAAAGTACTAAAGTATTAATGTTTTTACACTTAATATGACAGTGTTAATGTGCTCCCCTCAGAAGAACAAGCCATCGACAACCAACAAAGGTATTAGAACTTTAAAAATGGCACTATCTACTCAAAATCAAAACAAAGAGGGACTAAACAACTTTGAAAAGGCACCATCTCTTTACATCAATTCAGGTGATTTTCGAAGAAATAATGAGCACATTTAATGATCTTATTGATCTAACTTTACTCCTCTTCTAGATTTCTTGCATTATTACACATTTGCTATATCCCATGGCATTACCGCCTGATTAGCAATTAAATCAGAGTTTCTATAATGAAAAGTCATAAGTTCTCTAATTTTATTCTGTGCAATCTTATTTTGTATTACATTCTTAGTCCAAGGCACGTAATTTGAAGAAGAAGGCTTTCTGACATGATACGAAGAGGTAAGTATACAATCGAACAAATAGTGTTCAGGTGTGCCTGTTTCTCCACAGGCACGAAGGTTGGAATTAATTACATTAATGGTTTGCCAAAAGTTCGGAAAGGGACCCTTTCCGGAGAAAAAATTTATTAGGCTTTTAGACAAGGGATAGTCAATCTTATTTACCCTAGGAAAGAATTTCTTGGTGGTTTCGCCTCGCTCGGATCTTTCCCAGTTCTCCTGCCAAGTATCCAGCATAGTCTGATTCAGATTTCTTTTTAGAACAGAGGGGGGGGGGGGAGAAGAATCTCTTCATTAACCAAATTGAATCTTGTTGTCGCAAGTGCGTCAGCAATTTCATTTCCAAAGATACAAGTGTGGCCTCTGATCCAGCTTATCCTGATCGATTTTCCTGAGTTAATCAAGTTCAAATGTATGTGCTGTGCTGTAGAGTTTTTTGTGAATGGTTAAAGAATTAGCATTGAAGCGGATTGGCTGTCAGTCAGGATATCCATTTCGTCATAATCAGAGGCCACCAGCCAATTCACAGCAGCAGAGATGGCAGCAAGCTCCGCTTGAAAGACAGTTTGGGAATCTCGTTAATCCATTCATGTGCTTCACTAATTAGATGATGAAGCATTTGGCTATATATATATTTATTTTTTACACACGCCCTTTTCCCCCCAGCGGGGAAGGGGTCACTCCATGCATAACCCATTTGTAGAGCTACCTTACTCCAGTGCTCCGCATCAGAACTTGAAAAGCCGTCATATTTCTATGTCTCCTGAACGCTAGGTACGAACCCAGTACCATCCTCGATGCCTCGAGTCTTGATATCACAACACTTAATAACTCGCAACTCGAGTACTGTCTGGCGACCAAATCTCCCCCCAATTGATGGTGCAGGAGGAGGTGGTGACAGTGGACGCCCCAGTACAGCTCTTCACTTAAGAGAGTCATAGTTACTTCCGCCGTTTACCCACGATTGGATGAATATCTTCACGTTGACATTCAGAGCACTGGGCAGAAGTCACATTGCGTCAACACCGATCACCGGCCATCGCACTCCTTTGTTTTAATTAAACAGGCGGATTCCCTGAGTTCGTGCAAGTTCTGAGTCGGAAGTTAGTCGCCCGCCGAAACGGTCGCTCCGGTCACGAGACACGGTGCGTCGTTTGGGACGACTATGGGACGGAGAACTCTTGGAGAGACTCTTGGAGAGACTCTTGGAGGACTCTCTTGGAGGACTCTCCAAGAGGTGCATATCCTCTTTGGGATGACTATGTGTCTTTTGATGAAACAGGAGGCAAAGTCAACATATATTTTCCTTTCCTTCAAGAGTGTTATGGCATTCTCTCTTCCCACTTGCATAACCCAATGCCAGCTACCATCCCCCCCCCCCTTGAATTTTTTTATGAATTCTATTTCCTCGTTCCTTATGTCTGGAATTCTTTTAAAAATTGATTATTTGATCTTTTGTTCTCCACTATGAGGAGGGACTGAAAAAAATTATTATCTTCTGTTTTTTAGTTCCCAGGTTCTTAATGTCAAAGTGGTCCCCTAAATCACTGTCATGAAAGACACTCTTTTCCTCCCCCTCTCTCTCTGAAGATGGACAATAACCTTAAAGTACCCATTAAATGTGGGCCGAAAAGTTTGAATTTTTAAGTCACTAGGGCATTTGAAGTTCCTTAGTAATATTCTAGGGTCTTGCTTGTCGTCCTTATATTTTCTTATCAGTATGAAGGTAGAAGGGTCTGGTTTATTCTTTTTAAATATTCCCGCATAAGTCATCGATTCTTGGCAAGCTTGGTGCAATTTTTTTATCTTGTCAGGAATTGATTCCTCGAGCAAGTGATTACCTCTGTCGTCATTCCTACCGTATCCCCATAATGGAGAGTGGGCATTAAAATCCCCTCCAATTAAAACATAGATAATGTTTAAATTAGGATGGTCTGTCCATTCACTGAGATCTCTTTTTAAAGATCCAGAAGGGGCAGAGTACTGAGAGCCTATTGTCAAAATATTTCCATAATTGTCCAATGGTAAGTTAATGAATACCGAAATGTTTCTATGTTGCTGAATTTATAAAGAAAGTGTCCCTCCTGGTAATTATGAGGGCACAGGATTCACTTTTTAAAAAGAAAACTGTCCCGGCGACAAGGAATCCATACAGGCGGCTGCCTTGCCTATATGGGTCCTGTATTATTAATATATCTATTTTATTTTGGATTGCAAATACTACTGTCTCAGAGTTTGCAGCTCTGGATGAATTTAACTTTATATGCGAAAATTTTAGGTTAATTAAAACTCCTGGACAGGGTCTAGGTTTAGTTGGACTAGAGATCTTAGGGAGGGAAGTCATTTAAATAGGTGCCTTAAGAGCTAAATTGTAATAGTGCCTATATCTGGGGCAGTCCTTGGTGTAAAAAGGATGCCTGCAGTCGTATCCCCTTCCCTCCTCACAATTAGCTTCAGGACATTTGATACAATTGTAATCCTTCTTATTACAATGCTGCGAGATATGATTTGTTGAAATACATTTGGCACAGAACTCAGGATTCACACATGTTCTACTCATGTCGCTATGAACGCTTGGCCGCCACAAGTCAATTATCCCTGTGGTAACTTTTCTGACACCTCTTGCATAAAACTCTTAATACAAAAGTATCTATATTCTCCGCTTTCGCGGTCCGTATTAGTACTGAAAATCAAGATCCAGCCAGATTTTGCCCTTTTACTTTACGCGAGGTTTCTATCCTCGTTGAGCTCGCCTTAGGACACCTGCGTTACCTTTTGACAGATGCACCGACCCAGTCAAACTTTCTGCCTGACACTGTCCTCGGATCGGACCGGGGACTCTCCACTCGAGAGAGTCCACTTAGAGCTAGAAACGTGGTCCGGTTAAAGACTGCTCTCCGCCTAACCGAGTCGGTAAAGACAAGATGAAGGTAATGGTATTTCACTGACGGCCCGAAGACCTCCCACTTATACTACACCTTATACTCCACACTAGAGTCAAGGTCAACAGGTTATTCTTTCCCCGCTGATTCCGCCAAGCCCGATCCCTTGGTTGTGGTTTCGCTAGTTAGTAGGTAGGGACAGATTAAAGTCCATGGTGAAGACGACCTGGGTGTTTACGCCCGTAATTTCACCACGGCACTATTACTATCCGAAACAGAACACCAGTTAGGGGAGAGGGAATGGCAGAACCCACGGTTTTGTCCGACCCTATGATTTATTTAACATATATTTAAATGGAGACATTACAATGGGCTTTCAGGGCCAATAATTATCATTTACCACATGGTGGTAAACACTTTTGCAAGAGCTTTCGTATTTAGAATATTCCTACATTTTTACTTCATTTTATTACACTATCACATCACAAGATACGCAGTCCACTTATCGCGAAGAAATGCCAAAACTGTCTCTCCTCTCTCCACCATACTTTTAGAAAATGATTCTATGACACTATTCTATTCCCACTAAATTATCAAGAAAGGGGATGTGTGAAAACCGAGAGTACAGAATTTCTCTGTATGTAATTGTGTAGCTCTTTTCTTAATATCAGATTAATCACTAGTTTGCACTTGAAGAATACATTTGTAAACTCAATTTCCATCTTAAAATGACTTATCTGGCCTGTTGAGCCAAAGTTAATCAAAAACGAAAGTCCATGTTAGAAATGGCTTTCGAACAAAATCAAAATGAAAAGTTGAATAGCTTACCCAATTTTGGGAGTATCAGAACAAAATATATATCAAAATTTTCGTCTCGAGGAGGCGAACACGAATATGTATAGAACTGTTCGTTACACTCAATCAAACCGGCGCAAATCACGAAAAACTTGGATCACAATAAAAAGACGTCTGAACAGGGTCCATTCAGAAGTAGTAGTAGGGGGATGAGGGACACACACACACACACAGGAGAGATTATACGAACATCACACCACGGTGGCCATTGGGGCTTGCGCCGTATAGGTGAGAGTCGCGTGCAGGTAACGTAATCTCACCTCCAGCAAAGCCACAGCTGCGGTCGCGAACTCAGCGGAACAATTCACCGGGCAGGGTCGAAGAACGCCTGACAAGCCCGACCCCAGTCACCGGTCAGATCTAGGCTCAGGGCATGAATAGCCACAGTCCGTGAGATCCAACCACCTGGAAGAGTCGGGGCCCTTCCGACTCAATGGTTCGTCGGCCACTTCATCGTCGATAGGGTAACCCGATTAATTTTCCCCCAGCAGACGGAGGACCAGAGGTACATACCTAAGATCCGTACGCTGCAATCTTTGGCGGTGCCGCCCCCTGGGGGGTTGGGGATGTGGGACTGGATCAACTTCTTCGACGGGAGCGACCATTAGGGTTTACACACTTAGTCCGTCTAAGGACTACCGACTATCTAGTTTCACCTCCTGCCATGGTGGCGGACGAAACCAGCGACGAAAGACGGCCCCGCAGAGCCCGCCCCCAGCCCAACCCCGGAGGGGGCGGGGGATGTGGGACAGATTTAGTCCATGATGCAGACGACCAGAGTGTTTACGCCTTTTATTGCATCATGGCTCTACTACTATCTGAAAGAAACCCCAGCCAGGGGAGGGAGGAGAGGCAAGACCAATGGTTCTGTCCGACCCTGAGTTTATTAAATAACACATATAAAAAGGAGGACAATACAATGGGAATACAAAACCGTGTCCGATTATCCACCACATGGTGGAAAAGCTCCTGCAAGAGCTAAGAAGAGTGTAGAAGACCCAGACCGTCCGACTCGTCCAGAGGACTAAGAGCAACAATTTGGACGGCCGGGAAGGAAAGTTAGCAGAAGCCAACTTCCAATGCCATCGTCCTACGGTCCAAAGCAACGTTTATTAAGAATCAATAAAAATACTTACACTGAAGGTTACAAGTTTTAAATGCTGGATGACAAAATATCCTTTTTAACAATTGAGGTCTTGAGTACATATTTTTCTTGTAACATAATATATTGTTGTAGAACAGATAGTGATTGATTTTTGAAGCTGATGAAAAATTTGGTTACAGTCTACCAAGAAGGTAAACAACACCTCAGGTACACAGGACAAATAACACGAGAAATACTATAACATAAACTAACATTCAATATATACACAAGATAACATACTAAAAACACAAAAAGCACAGTAGCGACACCACCGGGAAAACAAAAGAAAAGGGTCCAACGAACAGAGTAGAAGTTAAAAAAATAAGAAAAGGCTCCCGGGCTGATTAAGTGATCTGATTGGAAATTTCTCTCGCCATGAGAACACAGTTTTTGATTTTGTTGATTGAGGCCTTGTTTGAGCTGACTCTAGAAAACCAAGCCGCAGAGTTACCAGGAGAGGGTTTCGACAGGTGGAAGGATTTTGTGTGGGGACAGGAAAAGACATAATGATCTGCGTCCGCGAAGGAACCGCAGGAGCAGCTGGAAGTTGATTTGTGTTTAAAATAATGTAGGTAGTCCATTAAAGGGTAGTGGCCCGTTAAAAAGTATATTAGGTATTTATTTAAAATTAAAGTGTTAAAATTTACGGAAGGGAGGAAGTTTAAAATTCCAGCGGGATCATGAGTTCTGGGGGAAATATAATCGTTAAGATAGGATTGCCAGTTAGATAAAGTGTTTAATTTACAGTGTTTTTTCAAAAGGGAATAGGGGAAAGGTATAGAGGTGGGAGAGCCAGAGAGGGTGGCTTCTTTGGCCAGTTTGTCCGCGGCCTCGTTTCCAGAGACGGCCGAATGGGCTTTAACCCAACCAAGGTTAATCAAATGTTTATTGTGATGGGCGTTAATTTTGATTTTGGATAAAAAGTTTGATTTATTTTTTATAGAGTTAAGGGCCGAAATGGAAGAAAGGCTGTCCGAAAAGATATTGATTTTAAGATTTTTAGAAGAAGCCCAGTTTATGGCAAAATGAATAGCTGCAATTTCAGCTTGAAAAACTGTGTTCCCATAGTTGAGTTTGAACGAAAAAGTGTGTAAAAGGGAGTTTTTGTCAAAAATGCAAATTGCGTAGCCTATATTATCGTCTATGGCAGAGCCATCAGTATAAATGTTTAAATCTGAAAAAGTGGAGGGAAGGTGCGAGGTAAGATTGGCGATGCGAAGAGAGGGAGGGACGGAAGAAGAAGGGCAGTTAAAGTCAAAGTCAGAGGGAGGGGGAAGGTTTGAGTTGAGAAAGTGATTGACTCGATGTTTCCAGAATGAATATTTTTTAAATTGTGTGTTTATAACGAGGTGAATAGGGGGAATACCGGTTAAAGAATATAGAGAAATGTTTGAAGTAGTCCGAAATCCAGAAGAGATTTTGAGAAGAAAAATCCTTTGAAGAGATAGAAGTTTTTTGACCTGAGCCCCAGTCAACGCCTGTCCCCAAATTCCCGCTCCGAAAGTGATGATCTTTTCTATAACAGAAAGATACCAAGTTTTAAGAAAGGATTTATCAATACCCCAGTTATTGCCAGACACCCTCCCAAAGGTGCTGGCGAACTTGAAACATTTCTCTCTTAGGTTAAAGATGTGGGAACTCCACTTCAAGTTATCGTCAAAAGTTATGCCGAGAAAATTTAATTGTCTAACAGTTGTAATTTTTTGATTTAGAATTTTGAAAGAGGGGCGCTGTCTGATTTTTGAACGGTTTTTATTGAAAATTATGGCTTTACATTTTTCAGGGGCGATTTTAAGTTTGAGATTAGAGAGGACGGAAGAGATAAGAGAAAGTATATTATTAGTGTTGAGCTGAAGGGTCTTGAGATTTGTAGAGTAGGTGACCACCGCGAGATCATCTGCGAAGGCTTGGAGATGAAAAAGGTTATCATTTAATTTTAGAATTTTATTGAAAAATATACTCCAAAGGGTGGGCGAGATGACAGAGCCTTGGGAAGCTCCCATAGAGATGAGTTTTGTAAAATTGGCGTTGCCGGAAGAAAAGGTGATTTGTCTGTTTTGAAGGTATGTAAATATGAAGTTTTGAAAAGTGTGGGGAAGGTTAATATCAGAAAAAGTTGAGGGGAGTACATTCCAGTTAAGGCTGTCAAATGCCCCGCAGATATCCACGGTGGTCAGGGATACAAAGTGAATTGATTTGTGTTTTGTGATGGTTTCAATCAGCCCGGAGGCAGCATCTTCGCAGCCAGTTAATTCTTTGAAGCCAAATTGTAAGGGATGAAGAGCTCCGACCGAGGAAAGCCAGAAATTCAATTTATTGATAAATATTTTTTCGAGAATTTTTCCAAGAGCTGGAAGGAGGCAAATGGGTCTGTAGGAGGAACAAAGGGAAGGGTCTTTACCAGGCTTGTTGAAGAAAAGTATATTGGCGTTTTTTAGACAGGAGGGAAAATGACAGAATTTAAAGCAGAGATTAATGATTTTGGATAGAAAAGATGGGAAAGATTTATAAAGGTGTTTCCAGATAGTGAAATCTAAATTATCTAGGCCTGGAGCTTTATCATTTTTAAGATTTTGAAAGACTATAATGAGCTCTTCATCCGAAACTAAACCCAAACCCTCATTTGGCAGAGTAAAGGATGGAAAATTGGTGAAGTCCTTGTCTTCTTTAAAGTGGTGGTCCAACAGTCGTCTCAATTTTCCCTCATGGTCAAGAGAGGGGGAATCAGAAAAGTGTAGGTTAAGATTATTAAATTTTTTATATTTATGAAACGTGAATTTAAAATGCGAGCCATAAGTTTTGCAGCAGTTGGTACAGTAATTTCTCCAGGACTCTTGTCTGGTATTTTTAATCAAAAGTTTATATTTGGCTCTATTGAGTTTATATAATATTTTTGCGGAAGAGATGTCAGCAGAGGAGGCGTGGTTCCTCTCGAGTGATTTAATTCTTTTGTATAAAGCTGCAACAAAGTTCCTTAGTTTAGTTAATTGGGGGGTTCCACCAAGAGAAGTTATTGACTGTTTTTGGTTTTTTCTTTCTAATATATTTTAGGGCACAATTTTGGATGATGTCTAAAAGGGTTTCGAAAAAAAAGTCTAAGGTGTCTGTGTTGTTTATATTATTTAAATGGGAGTTTAAAAAAGATAATTTTGATTTAAAGTTGTAGATGAATTTGTCTATCCCATATTGGGTTTTCAAGAAAAAGGTATTGTCTGAAGGGGGTCGAGGTTAAGAATTATTTTAATGTATTTGTGGTCACTGAGAGTATCACTCGAGAGGACCTCCCAGCTAGACAAAGTATCAAACAGTGAAAAAGAAATTAGGGAGAGGTCAGGGAAACCATTTCCGGAATGGGAGACGAAGGTTGGACTACATTTTTTATCGTTGGAAATTAATAGATTATTGTTGATGCAAAAGTCGATTAGATCGAGACCCCGCTGATCGGTGAACCCATATCTCCACATCCGAGCTCATCTTGGGTGGGGGGATGTATTTTGTTAAAATATATATTCCAAAGTAGTGGGGATAGAACAGAGCCCTGAGGGGTCTATCTAGTTATGTAGTTAAACATTTGGCTGGAGAATCTCTGTACTTTCAAAAGGAAATAGTTTCTATAGTCAGTATTTTCGTCCATCATGTCTGTGGTCCTTATTGATACATCATCGTCAATCTCCTCTCTGGGGAGGGAAGCAGGGTTGTTGTCTGTTTTCTGTAGAATGTTCATCACTAGTGTTAGGAGGAGGCTGAGAGAAAGGTTTCTGTATCTTATCATCAGTTTTGGGTTTAGAGAACACTGAAAAGTTGGGATTTGGAGATGTTAACGATGGAGCCGAGATCGAAGACAGTATCGGAGTAAGGAGTGTTGAAGACTCAGACCGTCCGACTCGTCCGAGGACTTAGAGCATCTATTTGGACGGCCGGGAAGAGAGATAGCGGGAGCCAACTCCCAGGCCAACGTCCAACGGTCCATAGCAACATTTATTTCAAAATTCAAAAATTTACAAAAGGTTACAGAGATGTGTTGAGAAACATGGTACTAATTTTTTCGCAGACAATACGATGAAGACAATAAAAAGATGACTTATTATAAACATTTCGTGTCGAAGGAACTAACAATAATATACTATGTACATAATTTAGAAACATTACAAAACGGTGAAAGTATCATTCACGTTGTGGAGATCTTTTCAATATTTAGAACATAAAATTAACAGATTAAATCCAAAATGGTCTAGTTTAACCAACACCAGACGGACAGACAAACACGGCACTACAAAACAAAACACTAAATAACACAAAAAGTAGCGACACCTCAACAGAAGAAAAACATAAAAGGCGGGAGTCCAACGACCAGAGGTAAAATTGAAAGCAGAAGGCTAACAGGCCAATCAGGGAATTTTATTGGAGATTTCTCTCGCTATGAGAACACAATTTTTAATCTTGTTTATAGAAATTTTATTAGAGCAGACACTCGAGAACCAGGCCGCCGAATTAGCAAGGGTAGGTTTCGAAAGATGAAAGGATTTAGTGCGGGGACAAGAAAAAATATAGTGGTCGGCATCGCCGAAGGATCCACAGGGGCAGCAAGAAGTAGATTTCTGTTTAAAAAAATGTAGATAATCTAGGAATGGGCCATGGCCCGTTAAAAAGTAAATTAAATATTTATTAGTTATATGGGAATTGCAGTTTACTTTGGGGAGAAAGTTTAATATTCTGGGTGGGTCGTGGGTTCTAGGAGAAATGTAATTATCAAGATATGTTTGCCAAGCGTTTAAAATATCAAGTTTACAATGTTTTTTCAAAAGGGAAAAGGGGAAAGGAATATTAGAAGGGGCTCCAGAGATTGTGGCTTGTTTAGCAAATTTGTCGGCGACCTCGTTACCCGAGATGTCCGAATGGGCCTTGACCCAGCAAAGATTAATTAAATTTTTGTTTGTATTAGCATTAGTTTTAATTTTGGAAAGAAAATCTGATTTATTTCTTATCGAATTTAAGGCCGAAATTGATGATTGGCTATCCGAAAAAATATTAGTTTTAGAATTATTGGATGAAGCCCATTTAATTGCAAAGTCTATTGCAGCAATTTCTGCTTGGAAAACCGTGTTCCCATAGTCGAGTTTAAAAGTGAAAGTATTTTCAAGGGTGTCCTTGTTGTATATACAAATTGCGTATTCTGTTTTGTCATCGATGGCAGATCCATCAGTATATATGTTAATGTCTGAAAAATTTAAAGGGTTAGATAAATTTGCAATGCGTTTAGAGGGAGGAAAAGAGGATGACGGGCAGTTAAAATCAAATTTAGCGGGGGGGGGAAGAGCAGGGTTAGAAAAAGATTAACACGAAGTTTCCAAAAAGCGTATTTTTTACATTGTGTGTTTATTACAAAATGAATGGGGGGGATTCCAGTGAGTGAGTATACAGAAATGTTGGAAGTAGTCCAAAAACCAGAAGAGATTTTAAGAAGGAAAATCCTTTGAAGAGATAAAAGTTTTTTGACCTGGGCCCCAGTCAAAGCTTGTCCCCAAACTCCCGCGCCGAAAGTGATAATCTTTTCAATAACTGAAAGATACCAAGTTTTAAGAAAGGATTTATCCAAGCCCCAATTACTGCCAGACACTCTCCCAAAAGTGCTGGCAAACTTAAAACATTTCTCTCTAAGATTAAAGATATGGGAACTCCATTTAAGATTATCATCAAATGTTATTCCTAAAAATGTAAGTTGTCTTTGAGTATGTATTTTAAAATTTTGAATCTTAAAAGATGGGCGTTGTCTAATTTTAGCGCGGTTTTTATTAAAAATTATTGATTTACATTTTTCAGGGGCAATTGAAAGTTTAAGGTCCGAAAGAGAGGATGAAATCTGGTTAAGGAGGTTATTGGTATGTAACTGAAGTGATTTGAGATTTGTAGAATAGGTGACCACCGCAAGATCATCTGCGAAAGCTTGAAGATGGTAGAGGTTATTGTTCAATTTTAAGATATTGTTAAAGTATATACTCCACAGGGAGGGCGAAATTACCGATCCCTGGGGAGCACCCCTTGAAATATTTTTTATAATGCAGGATGTACCGTTTGAAAGTGAAATCTGTCTGTTGGAAAGATATGAATATAAGAAACTTTGAAAAGTATTTGGAAGGCTGATATCTGCTAGAGTTGAAGGCAGCACGTTCCAGTTGAGGCTGTCAAAAGCCCCGCAGATGTCCACGGTGGTCAAAGAAACAAAATGTAACGATTTGTGGGAAGAAATAGTATTGATTAGCCTGGTAGCAGCGTCCTCACAACAAGTGAGTTCTTTGAAGCCAAACTGAAGGGGATGAAGTGCTCCCGCGGAAGAAAGCCAAAAGTTAAGTTTATTTATAAATATTTTTTCTAAAATTTTTCCAAAAGTGGGGAGTAGACAAATTTGTCTATATGAAGAGCAGAGGGAGGGATCTTTACCGGGTTTGTTAAAAAATAATATATTAGCGTTTTTAAGGCAAGAAGGGAAATGGCTGAATGAAGTTTAAAACAAAGATTTATAATTTTGGAGAGAAAAGATGGGAAAAATTTATGAAGTTGTTTCCAAATTGTAAAGTCTAGATTATCAAGTCCCGGAGCCTTGCCGATTTTTAAGTTATTAAAGACAATGAGGAGCTCCTCATCCGAGATTAATCCCAAACCTTCAGCAGGCAAAGTAAAGGACGGAAAATTTGTAAAGTCCTTGTCTTCTTGAAAGTGGTGATCCAGCAATCGTCTCAGCTTATCCTCATGGCAGAGGGAAGGAGAATCAGGGAAAAAGAGGTTTATATCATTGAATTTTTTATGTTTCTTAAATGTAAATTTGAAAAGGGATCCAAAGGTTTCGCTGCAGCTCGAACAAAAGGCTTTCCAGGAATCAAGTCTAGAGTTTTTAATCATTAGTTTGTATTTTGCACGGTTTTGCTTATAGAGGATACGGACTGCAGCAATATCAGCGGGAGGGGCAGAATTCCTCTCGAGTGACCGAATTCTTTTAAAAAGGGCAGTTACATAATTTCTATGTTTAGTAAGGTTATTATTCCACCATTTAAAGTTTTTGTTGTATTGGTTTTCTTTTTTCTTATGTACTTAAAGGCACATTCTTTAATTAAATCAATAAAAATTTTGAAAAATGAATCTAAAGAGGTTTTGTCGTGTGAATTTTCTAGAAGGGTATTAAGATAATTTAAATTAGATTTGAAGTTGTGGATAAATTTACCAATGCCATACTGTGTTTTTAAATAAAAAGTGTTGTCTAAAGGGGGATCAGTTTTAAGAGTAATTTTGATATATTTGTGATCACTGAGAGTGTCACTCGAGAGGATCTCCCAGCTGAGAAGAGAATCAAACAATGGAAAATTGATTAGAGAGATCAGGGAAGCCATTCTCGGAGTGGGAGACGAAGGTTGGACCACAGTTCTTGTCGTTACAAATTAAAAGGTTGTTGTTGAGGCAAAAATCTATCATGTCAAGACCTCTCTGGTCGGTGAAACTATAACCCCACATCCGAGCTCTGGCATTAAAGTCTCCCAAGAGGAGAAAGTTGGAGTTACAATAATCAAAAATTTCAATTTCAGACAGAAGATCTGTAAAGTTGTCATGGGGGGGGAATAAACGCTAGCTAAATTGACAGGGGGATGTGGAGAGAGCGATATTTCAATAAAGATTGAAGAAGAGAACTTAAATTTAAAATTTGCAACTAAAAGGGGGTTAAAAATTAAAATTAATGCCTTCTGAGAAGCCGAAGCAAATTGACGAACACCAGGAGGGGGAGAGAGGATCACATTACGATTAACATAAGGTTCTTGTAAACAAACATAATCAAGCGAATTTTCAATAGCAAATTTAAAAAGGGAAGAATGAGCCGAAAGGGAATGATTAACGTTAATCTGGAGACCTGACAAGGGCATAACAACGAAAAAACAGAACAGAGCTCGGAAGGGGGAAAATCCCTAAAAATACAAACATGGAGCCGAAAAAACAGCACCCAACAAACATTACAACAAATATAAACACAAACACTAAAAACATTAATAATAATAATAAGGTAAATAGAAAACAACACCACAAAAGACAAACCCTGAAAAAACTTCAACACCAGAAAGTTCAGGCTTCCCGCTGGAGATCGCGAATTTTCGCCAACTCCCTTTGAAAAGTCTGACAGTTTTTCCTATCGTAAGTGTGATGGTTTGTTCGATATTTCAAGTTTGGATTGTTATAGTTAGATGTTGTACAGTTCACACAAGTCATGGATTGTGCTCGACACTCACGATACGTATGGCCACTACGGGTGCAGTGAGAACAGTTACCAGTAGGGTGATGGCAGGCACTAGCAACATGACCAAATCCTTTGCATTTGTGACAAATCTTAAGAGCTATATAATCTTTCACTACGAATGATTTGAAATGATGGAATAGTTTGTTGGTTTCCAGTATTTGATTAGCCTCCTTCAAATTCAAGAGGAACACCCAATTGATGTTTCCAGATCTGCCAGGAAAACTCTTTAAGATTCTGATCTCGTCCGGTTTAACAGATGGATGGTTATTGAGAATAAGTGCTTTGACGTTATCCTCACAATACGTGGGAGGCAGGTTGAAAGCTATTAAGGCCCTCTTTTTGTCCTCTTGGACCCTAATGGAGAATTTCTTTTTGATGGCAGAATTTTCGAAAATTGGGAGGAGCTTCTCAGGATTATTCTCCTTGCAGGTTACCTTGATGGTGCCATTAGGGAGAGCAGTCACATTTTTAATATTCACTCCCTCTGGGCAAGGGAGAGAAAAAAGGTCTCTTTTCAGCTGGAGATTGCCAACGGTTCGATCAAGACCCTGGAGGAGGACACTAGAGTATTGGCGAGAAGATTGGTCTGCCGGAGGGCGAGCAGTAGAGGTGGAGGCAGAAGAGACAAAAGGACCACCCTTTTTGAGAGACTGATTAACTGAGTTCTTGATGTGGGTTGGAATTTCCTTAAGTACCGTTGAGGTGAAGGTTTTAAGGTCCTTGTCTAATTTAGATTGAAGAGTGGCAAAATCGTCGTTAAGTTTTCTGGAAAGGCTGGAGAAAGCTTCTGCATCCACAAGAAGAGGACGGGAACGAGGAGATGGAATGGAGCCCACATTACTCTCCAGAGTATGGCAGGAGACCTTGATTTCCCGGAGTTTCTCTTCAGTGTATGCTTTATGTGTTGCATTTAGTTTGACATTCTTGGCAAAGTACTTTTCCAGACGTATAACATTCTGTAGTATTTTTGAAACATGTTCATTGTTTAGATTAAAGTGAGGGATTTCAAAGTCAGTATTAGTTGAGCCCGGACTGGAAAAGTTTGAAGGAGCTGGAGTAGGAAGATCCACAGTTTTGGAAGAACTTGAATGCAGGGGAGAAGAAGCAGGAACGGGACCAGGAGGAACCAAGGAAGATTCGTCAGCAGGAACAGAAGGGGCGGAAGAGGAAACGTCAGCAGTAACCGCCGGAACAGAAGGGGAAACATCCACGGGAACAGCAGACGCAGCAGGAGGCGGAAGCGTAGGCAACGAAAACTGAGCCGAGCCGGAGACGACAGAAGAGGATCTGGTCACAGCAGGAGAGGTTTTGTGCATAGTTTTAGAAGAGGATGTAGAAGGTTTAGAAGTAGAAGCCCAAGCTGGTCTAAGAGTATTAGTGGAAACAGGTTTTGTAGATTGTGATGACTGTGAAGATTTCAACGAATTAGTAAGGCCCAAGGGAGCCAGGGCGGAGGAAGAAGAAGAGCCAGAAGTAGCAGGAGGCTGACGAGGCAAACGAGGAGGCAAGATAGCACTTGAAAACAATGCAGAATCATAAATTTGGGATGTACGAGGCACACTTTTAAAATTTGAAAATTTGATTCCGGAATTCGTAGAGGTCGGAGTGTTCACAATAGAAGTGTTATCCGGAGAAGCAGTAGTAAGTGATAAAGTTTCTGTAGATTCAATAGTTCTTGCTGAGTTTAGAGAAAGAGGTGTGAGCACAATCGTGGGAAGCATGGGAAAGTCCTCGGGGACAGGCTAAAACTCTTTAGGATTCATTTTTAAACTATATAATTCAGTATATTTAATGTAACACTAGAAACAATATATACATTTTCATACTGTAAGTAACTCAATATTACCATAAACTGTTGGAGGTGTCGCCCAGGAAGACAAAAACTATACATTTTCAAATATTGAAGAGTTTCCAATTAACCATATCATATTTGTCTAAATACATATTGATAATTTCATATGAAGAGAAGGTAACTTGAAAATGGATGTCTAAACGAAAAGCAAAATGATGCGCTAATCTTGAACAAGGGTATTATTTGAACACTAAGTCAAAAGTGTGTCCGAAATGACAAAACAGTGACCGAAATGGCAAATTCGGTCGAAACCGGTCTGAAAAATTAATTTATATACAAAATGATCCAGGATGGAGGAATGCTGGGACGGAAGAAAAAATATTCAAAAATGTAGATTTTAAAAAATTTTGAAGTTTTTCAATGGGAAGTCCCATGTTAACCAGCAGATGCTTGAAACCGAACAGGAACAAAAAAAACTGAATTAAATTCTAGATACATCAAGGGAAGAAGAGAACAAAAGGGAAGGCAAGCGAGCAGCAGGGCGAATGCACTACCAAACGAGGGGACGGGAAAAGCAGTGTACAGGGCCAGGACGAAGTCCAACACAGAGAAAGGGGGGAACCGGAGAACCGAAAGTAGAAAACATGAAAACAACTATTTTTAAAATGCTAAATACGCAATGAAATTTAACTTTTGGGAGGGAAATAAACATCAGAAAACAATAACAAAGCATCATATTATATATATATATACTTAAAATTACAAAATATTACTAATATTAAAGGATTGACAGATGTATAAAGTGCTCAATTTGAGCACTTAGAAGATTTTCCCAATACAATTGCGTTGCCGAATGAGAACAATGACATGGAATATTTTAAAAGTGTACAAAACGATTTCTCACCAACGGAACATTGTAGCCAGAAACCACAAGCACCGGAGGAAAGCAGACGTAGAGCACTATACAATGATACTAAACACTTTCACAATTAAAGCAAAATCACGCGCACACGGCTAAGAAAGTAAACCTCCCCTTGGTCTCAACTTGCCACGACTGTGTCCATTCTGTTTGAGTGCTTTGCCTCATCTTGTATTTGAGGAAGGATTTCGGAGGCTTTATTGCTTCCGTTTCTTTAGTTCTCTTTTGGTTATCATCGTTGGCCGTGGCAACCGCTAGTTTGTCTGCGGCTTCGTTACCTGCTATTCCTACCTGAGCCTTTACCCAACGTAGTCTGATGTTGTCGTATCCTGTTGTTAATAGTGTTTTTCTTACGTTGTTGTTGAGACCCAGACCGTCCGACCTACCAGAAAGGTGTAAGGTAACTGTATGGACGGCCGGGAAGTGTCCCCCAATTTAGACCGGAACCCAGTGGGGGAGGAATCCACAGGGACCGTACCCTCCTTCCCCTACCACCAACCTCTCGGAAGGGTGTGTTTTTCTTACGTGTAAGAGCTGCTTAGATTGATATGTTGTGTTGTTGAGGATGGCCTGAATGCTCGATTGGCTGTCTGTGTGTATTAATGTTTTTCTTTTTAGAGTTTGCGTGTATTTTATGGCTTTATTATACTCGTAGATGGCGAAAAGCTCGGCCTGGAAGATGCTGTTTGCGTTGTGAAGCTTGTTTGACTATGTGTTGTGTATGTTTTGTTCATGAATTTTGTAGACGCAGTAGGCTGACGCTACTCCTTTGTCTGATTTCGAGCCGTCTGTATAAATGTTGTAGGTGGGAGAGAAGTTTGACAGGGAGGTAAACTGGTTGAAGGTTGTTGAGGGGGGGGGGATGTACCAGATTTAGTACTTTTGTTCGTAGTCTGAGGGGTTAAGTATTTCTTCTTTATAGTTCATTGGGATTGTTAATTGCATGAGCTTCTGGGTAGCTATAATTTCTTGAATTTTGATATTAATGGGCGGGATTCCTGTTATTATGTTTAGGGCTGCCCAAAGTGGGACAGGTTAACTCCATGATGCAGACGACCTGAGGGTTTACGCCTTTTGATTGCATCATGGCACCACTACTATCTGAAAGAAACCCCAGCCAGGGGAAGGAGGGGTGGCAGAACCAGCAGTTCTGTCCGACCCTGAGTTTATTAAATATTTAAAACAAAAACGAGGATAATACAGCGGGAATACAAAACCGTTTCCGGTGATCCACCACATGGTGGAAAGGCCCATGCAAGAGACGATTGAGTAATTGTTTACATGGTATATTATTTTTAAAAGAGATTCAACAAAATAGGGGAGGGGGAGTGAACAAGATCAATTTCACACTTTTACAGTAGATGCTTAGTTGTCACTGCTTCAAATCACTCGTTGAGGTTATTCAGGTTTCACCAGATCACCTTGCATTGGCACTGACAGTGATGAAGAGTACACAGTGAAAGTAACAAAGAATCCCGACGGTGATTAAAAGCACATAATAATGGTGACTTAAGCTCGGGGTGAGGGCATGGCATTTGCATGTTCTTCCCTCAGTCTTGTTTTTGCACAGTTGTCTCTTGTTCTTGTGTTTAGCAATAAAAGGTTAAGAATATTGGCACATTCATTGAAGGTGTACACAGTGAAGGCAACAAGAGCACAAAGTTGTTGACATTATCAGCTGTGAAGAGTTCAGGGACGTTGAACATGATTAGAGTTTGGGTCCGAGGAGGAGGTTTTTGTACGTTTAAATTTTCACTTATGTCTGAGTTAACAAATTTTGGGAGCAATGCGTCCACGTCGCTGTTTTGACAGGTTATCTTTAGAGTTCCATTACTGAGAGAAGATACATTTTTTAATGCAAGCTTCTGGTGGACATTTGAGTGAGCGTAAGTCTTCTCTAAGTTGTGCATTATTTTTACCTCGGTCCTTTCCTTTGAGGAGAAGTGTCGCATATGTGGGTTTCGTCGTTGTTGATGTTATAGGAGGATTTCCAGTAGAGTGGAGTCCTGATGAGGAAAGATCGGTCAAGTTCTTCTTAACAGATGCATCTATCAAGGCAGGCAAATCACGGGTTAGATTGGTGGTAATATTTTGTATACTGTTGTCGATGGAGTCTTGAAGATTTCTTAGATTATGGTCAAAGGAGGTTTTTAAATCTTTGATAACATCAGGTGTGTCAGAGTTGAGAGTTGGTGAAAATTCCTGAGTCTGTTTCTCGAAGAGCAGGCATGCATTCCTGAGAGATTCCATCTTTTCATTAAGATATTTTGTGTGAGTTATGTTGGGTTTAACGTATCTAGTTATGTAGTTAAACATTTGGTTGGAGAATCTCTGTACTTTCAAAAGGAAACAGTTTCTATAGTCAGTATTTTCGTCCATCATGTCTGTGGTCCTTATTGATACATCATCGTCAATCTCCTGGGGAGGGAAGCAGGTGGTGTATGAGGTTGTTGTCTGTTTTCTGTAGAATGTCCATCACTAGTGTTAGGAGGAGGCTGAGAGAAAGGTTTCTGTATCTTATCAGTTTTGGGTTTAGAGAACACTGAAAAGTTGTGATTTGGAGATGTTAACGATGGAGCCGAGATCGAAGACAGTATCGGAGTAAGGAGTGTCGAAAGCCCAGACCACCCGACTCGTCCGTAGACTAAGAGCAGCTGTTTGGATGGCCGGGAAAATTTTTGATAGCGGAGACCGACCACCATGACCCCAGGCCCATGCCCGGGGCCACCAACACCAATCAGGGGCCTCAGTTTATTAAGTCTAAATAAAGGGTGGTTACATCATCTGGGATAGGGTAACATAAAAATCAGCTTTGTACAGTAGCTGAGATATCTAGGTTGTTTTTGATAATATTTACAATAATTTTTGTTCACATATAATTTCTTGATTGGACATTCATTTGGACATTATTTTGTAGTAGAGATATATTTTCCTTGGTATCAATAGGATGATTTAAGATAGATGTATTACAGTAAGATCTACAGGATTTGATCTTATAATATATATATATAACCTGTGCAGCAAACCACATTGATGGACAGACAATTATCACACAATATCACTCACAAACAAGGACAGAAAATAACACAGAATGGATACTAGTACACAAGGAAGGTCCCGGTACATACAGAGGGACAAAACAAGACAGGGACCCACGGGAACAGTGCGAAGATCAGTTGTCAAAGATCATCGATAATATAAGGAGTATAGGTGCACACAGACTTGTCATTTGACCCTGTTGGTTACTTCTCTGGCGGTAAGGATACAATTCTTCAGGCGTTCAAGGAGAATCCGGTTAGTACATAACTTGGAGAACTAAATTGCTCGGTTAGCAGGGAGGGGGCGTTTTAGGTGAAATTTTTTGGTGAAGGGACAGGAGAATACGAAATGATCCGCATCTCCAAAAGAGTTACAGGGGCAATTAGAGGTTGATATTTGTTTAAAGTAAAAAAGATAGTCCAGAAAGGGGCCATGACCGGTGATAAAGTATATAATGTATTTATTGAAAATTTGGGTATGAGAGTGGACAGAGGGGAGAAAACAGGAGATGCGGGCGGGATCATGGGTGCGGGGAGATACATAGGAGTCCAGTAGATTTTGCCAGGAACGGAGAAGCAAAGTTTTACATGAAGATGTTAAAAAGGAGTATGGAAATGGGAGTGAAGTAGGAGTACCGGAGAGGGCTGCTTCCTTAGCGTGTTTGTCTGCAATTTCGTTCCCCAAGGTACCGGCGTGGGCTTTTACCCATTGTAAATTAACCAATTTTGTGGTCGAAAGGGCCAGGAGTTTAATATCCCGAAGGAGCAGAGATTTATTTTTTGAAGATTGGATGGCCAGAATGGAAGAAAGACTATCTGTAAAAATATTGACCCTAAGGTGTCTGTCAAGAGCCCATTGCATGGCGAATTTTATAGCAGAGATCTCCGCCTGAAAAACCGTATTACCTTCTCGGAGTTTAAAAGTGTTGACCTCCTCGAGGTCACCGTGTTTAAATATACAGATTGAATATCCAACATTATTATCAAATTTTGATCCGTCAGTGTATATGTTGATGTTGGAGAAGGAGGGAGGTGATCGATGAGGGAGGAGGATTTTTCGATGAGAGGGAGGAGTAGAATGGGAGGGGCAATTGGAATCAAAGGAAAGGGGAGGGGGGAGCAAAGGGTCGTTGAAAAGGTCAGTTTTTAATCTCCAGAAGTGGAATTTTCTATGCAAATTGTGGATAACCAGGTGGATAGGGGATATGCCAGTGATGGAGTAAAGAGAAATGTTTGAAGTTGTTCTAAAGCCGGTGGATATCTTTAATAAGAATATCCGTTGTAAAGAAAGAAGTCGCGTTGTTTGATCCCCAGTTAGGTTTTTACCCCAGACTCCAGACCCATAAGTTATAATCTTCTCAATTACCGATAGATACCATATTTTTAAGAGAGCTTTGTTAATGCCCCAATTATTACCAGAAAGTTTCCCAAAAGTAGATGAGAGCTTAAAACATTTCTCTTTCAAGTAGAAGATGTGAGGACTCCAAGTCAGATTGTCATCAATAAGTATTCCAAGATATTTTAGATGACGTGTAATTTTGACAGGGCGATTAACAATTTTGATGCGGGGGTTTTGACGGCGTTTTGCACGGGTTTTATTAAATACTATGCATTGGGATTTATCAGAAGAGGTTTTAAGTTTAAGGGAATCAAGGGAATCGGAGACAGAAGACAGGATATTGTTGGTGCAAAGGGTAATCGATTGACGAGAGTCTCCAGATGTTACCACTGCGAGATCATCTGCGAAGGCTTGTAAGTAATAAATATCATTATTAAGAAGAAGAATTTTGTTGAAATATATGTTCCAGAGCAGTGGAGATAATACTGATCCTTGGGGGGCTCCAGAGGATATTATTTTTGATGAAGTATAAATGCCATCTGAAAATATGATAAGGCGGGAGTCCAGGTATGAATAAATAAATTTGCAGTATTCAGAAGGGATCGATATGGCTTCTAGTGTGGAGGGGAGGATGTTCCAATTTAAGGAGTCAAAAGCTCCGCAGATGTCCACAGTGGTAAGGGAAACAAATTTACCGGGTTTGAGTGTTTGAATTTTTGTGACAAGTCTGTGGGCAGCATCCTCACAGCTGACAAGCTCCCTAAAACCAAATTGGAGTGGATGAAGAGCTTTATGGGTTTCAAGTCAGTAGTTAAGCTTATTGACAAATATTTTTTCGAGGATTTTTCCAAATGTGGGGAGCAGGCAGATAGGACGATAGGAGGTACAAAGGGCGGGGTCTTTTCCTGGTTTGTTAAGGAAGAGAATTTTTGCATTACGGAGACATCGGGGGAAGTAACAGAAGCGAAAGCAGAGGTTGAAAATTTTTGAAAAGATGAAAGGAAAGGTTTTAAAGAGGGATCGCCAAATTTTGAAGTCCAAGGAGTCCAAACCAGGTGCTTTACCGTTAGGGAGGTGGTCGATAACAAGAGAAAGCTCTTCATCAGTGATCTTGCCTAGCCCTTCAGGGGAAACCGGTAAAGAGGGAAAACCCGAGAAGGAGTGGTCATCTTTGAATGTGTGGTCCAAGAGACGTTGTATTTTGGAATTATAATCCAGATTTAGTTCATCAGGGAATTGTAGATTTATATGGTTGAATTTATTCTCTTTTTGGAAGGCGAATCGAAATTGGGAGCCAAATTTAGATGAACAGTTGGTACAAAATTTATTCCAAGAGTCTCTTTTTGATTTGTTAATTAATTTTTTGAATTTAGCACGGTTAAGTTTGTATTTAATTTGTGCCTCAGAGATAGTCTCTGAGGGGGCAGAGATTCTCAAGAGTGATTTTATACGTTTATATAGGGCAGTTATAAAGTTTCGAAATTTTGCCAATTCCGGGGTCCACCATTGAAGTTTAGGACAAGTGGAGGTTTTCTTTTTCCTGATATGATGGAAAGCGCAGGCCTGGGTGGTATTAATAAAATTTTTGACGAAATTGTCCAAGGAGTAAGTATCTGTTATTTGGTCTAGACCAATAGAGAAAGAGTTAATATGTGTTTTGAAGTTATATAAGAATTTTCCAAGGTTGTAATTGGTTTTTAAAAAGAAAGAGTTTCCAGAAGGGGGATCGATGTTGAGGGTAATTTGGATATAACGATGATCGCTGAAGGATTCACTCGGGAGAATCTCCCATTTTTGAATATAGTCAAATAAACCAAATGATACCAAGGTTAAATCTGGGAAACCCTTACCAGAATGAGATAAAAATGTAGGACCACAGTCTGGATCATTGACCACAATTAGGTTATTTGCTAGGCAGAAATCAATAATGTCATATCCTCGATGATCGATGAAGTTATATCCCCACATTTGGGCTCTGGCGTTGAAGTCACCTAAAACCAGGAAGTCGGAAGTAAAAAAGTCTATAGCCGCAAATTCCTGTAAAAGGTCGGGGATGGAATCATGAGGGGGGAAGTATAGAAAAATTAGATTAAGAGATTTGTTTGATGGCAGGAGAATTTCTACAATCACAAATGAACTGGATTGGAATTTCAGTACAGCTTTAAGATCGGAGTTAAAAATTAATATAAGTGATTTTTTAGAAAGTGAGGAAAACATTTGGACTCCCTTAGGGGGAGAAAGGATATTTGAATTGGAAAGATAAGGTTCCTGCAGTCCCACAATGTCAATGGATTTTTCCAGTGCAAACTGTAACAGATTATTGTGGGCCGCCAATGCGTGATTTGTGTTAATTTGTAGTAATGAGAGAACCATCAAGGGAGCTCAACGCCAGTAATCCAAAAGGGGGGAAAGACATATGTAAGTAGAAAAATTTTAAAACACACTAACATATAGTATAACAGATTAGCAATGAGTGTAATAGAATAGTTGTATACTTATTAAGAATTTTGCTGTAGATCCCGAATACGGGCCAGTTCCCGCTGCATAGCAGAACAGTTCTCCCTGTCACGGGAACTATGATTAGTTTTCCAAAGTAAAGACGGATCACCCCGGTTGGCCGTGGAACAGTTTATACATGAAGGTTTTTTGGCCGTGCATTCCTTATGCGTATGATTGTCCTCTGAACAGAAGCTACAGTTACCAGTCCGCCATGTACAAAAGTTTGCGGTGTGGCCGAAGCCCTGACACTTATAGCATATCTGCATCGCTATGTATTTTTTCACTTGAAAAAAGTGGAAGTGATGGAATATCTTTCCGATGTCCAGTAGGTATTTCGCAGAGGTGAAGTCCAGGAGGAATACCCAATTCAAGGTTCCTCGACGGTTTTTAAAATTTCTTATGATCTTGAGCTCTTTAATCAGGTTAGGAGGGAGACTTCTTCTTATTAGTATCCTTACTGCGTCTTCATTGAAATTCTCGGGTACACCAAATAGAATGAGGGTTTGAGTGCGTTCAGGTTTGCTTTTTACATTGAATTTAGTACCAATTGTTTGTTGAAGTTTTGGCAGAAGAGTTTGTGCATCACCTCCAGTGCATGTAATTTTAAGCGTCCCGTTACTCTGCGATGAAATGTTTTTGATCTGGACCTCCGGGGGACATTCCATAGATAAAAGGTCTTTCTTTAGCTGGGAAAGATCTTTGCTACGATCTTTTCCCTGCAATAACATTGTGGCATAGGATGGTTTTTGTTGCAAATCAGATGTTGTTTTTCCTCGAAAAGTGGATGTTCCAGGTGTTGATAATTCTGCTAAGTTGACTTTGACAGTTTCCTTAATCAGGTTAGGTAGGTTATCCGCTAAGTTTTTTGTAAGTCTGTCAAGGCTATTTTCAATATTAGTTTTTAGTTCGTCTAGGTTTTCGTTGAATGTGTTTTTCAGGTCTGAGATCACATGTGAAGAGTCTGGTCCAGTGAGAGGAGAATTGTTTTGGAGCTGATTTTCGAACAGTAAGCTAGCCTCCTTCAGAGATGTCTGCTTTTCCGAGAGGTATTTTTTCTGGGTTAAATTTGGATGAGTATATCTGTTGATATAGTTGTATATCTGATTTGTAAATCGGTGGACCTTCAGTAAATAACAGTTACAAAAATCTGTGTTGTCGTCGATTAGTTTCGCTGTTGTTATGGATGCATCATCGTCTTCCTTGGAGTAGTAGGAAGAGATAGGTGAAGGAACTTTAGCTTGGTTGTCCAGAGTTTTGGGTTTGGAAAAGACGGCAAATTGGGTCTTGGAAGAGGAATATACAGAGTTTTTATCAGGATGCATAGGAAAAAAGGATGGTTGACTAGCAGCCATGTCCGAGTAGGAGGGAGTGGAAAGTGCAGAATATGGTAAGTTAGCATAAGTCGACTTGAGATCCACCAGTTTAACAGAGGGTTGTAAATTAGCTTGAGAAAGGATCACTCTTGGAGGTTTAGCTCCGTTATCAGATGTTGAAGGTGTTTCCATTGATTTGTCAGTATCAACTGGTTTTTCATTCGATGTTTCACTGGGAGGTATAACTGTCGACGAGGATGTTTCCTGTGTCAGGGCAACGGAAGGATCAACAGGTTTCGGTGCAGAGGGTGAAAGGCGGTTGTATCCTTTGGCGTTTTTATCAGGAGTGAGAGTAACAGCAGGAGTTAAATGTTCACAATCTATAACCGGTAGTGAAGGAAATTCTAAGGAATAAGTGTCCTCCATTTTTGAAATGTCTAAAAATTTGCACAATAACTGTAAATATTAACACTAGAATCTGAAAACACAGTAGAGGTAATACACTCAAACACAGTATAAATTATGTACAAGGCTTTAAAGTTGTAGTAGGTAACATTAAAGACAACAGGGAATTCCATGAGAGATGAGTAAGCATCTGAAAGTCAATATAAAATCCAAGTAGAATTAAAGGGGGATGGTTAGCAGTTACGAGCATTGTATAAAGAAAGGTGGGAAAATACCAAGTCGGAGGGAAAAAAGACCGGGTAAAAAACGATGAAAGGGGACCCAAGAGAGCCAAAAGAAAAAGTGCACATTTAGGTGCAAAGGAAATGGGGGCAAGATGGGACAGCAAAACTCAGAGTTGCCACAAAAGATTTTCTATCCTGATGAAGCCAGACATTATAAAAAAATATTCCATGTATAAGATGGTAAACAAACTATTTATGTCGAAGAAAATTACTGTAGAGCTAATATATAAAACTTTGGCGTTGCCACTCAAAAACTTTTGATCTTACAGAGGTAGGTTACAGAAATTATTATGACGTGTGTACACTATTCAACAAACTCTATGTATCCAAGGAATAAGCTGTGGCAACAATTTGAATTTAAATTTAAAATGAATATGAAGATGAATATAGATTTCCAATGGAAGAAGAGGACAGTGCCGAAGTCAGAGGATGTGGGCCAATACATTGCATAAGCAGGGGGGGAGAAGTATATAGTAGAATATTCCAAAGGCCAAGCCATTTACAACAGCAAGAAGGGGGGAGGGCAAAATCCAAGCATTGAGAATACAAAAAGATACATTTCAAAAACACAAAATACACATATATGCACTGCTCCCGAGGTAAAAATTCATTTCAATTAACAATAACAAGAGATTAATGTATATCATATCACAAAAAATTTTTAGAATTAAGTAATTTTAAGCATTTAAAAATGAAGTTTTAAACAGGTGAAATGACAATTTTCAAAGGGATTCTGCCAATGTATTACAATGGCGAATCGAAAGTGTTTAGCAATGGAATGTTTTAAAATTGTTAACGATAGTTTCTCACCAACCGGGGGATGTAGAAAGAAAACAGATGTATCGTGATGAAGCCGTCATGGAACTGCACAAAACGATGTATCACACACATATATAAACGAAAAATTCACGCTGCCAGAGCAGAGAAAGCACAGAACAACAAAGAGAAAGACATATTCGCTACACAGTTGCGGTCGGTCTCCGGAGTAAGGAGTGTTGAAGACCCAGACCGTCCGACTCGTCCAGAGGACTAAGAGCATCTATTTGGACGGCCGGGAAGGAGAGTTAGCGGTAGCCAACCCCCATGGCCCACGTCCCACGGTCCAGCCAACACCAAACAAAAGGCCCCACGAGCGGCCCACAGCGGGCGCCGAAACAGGGCCCGTTTATTTAAAGCTTAGAAAAAGATTTACAAAGGGTTACATAAGTTTTGTAGAACATCAAGATATGATGACAGATGAGTATATGTACAATTTTTGTTGAACATCAAGATATGATGACAGATGAGTATATGTATAATTTCTTGATACATGAGATCTAGTACAGATAGATATATTATGACATAAGTAAGGACCAGGATTATTATTTGAAGGCAGCTAGTGTAAAATTCAACAACAGACACATAAATATACTAAAATACACATAAAAATACACTAAGATATAATAAAATAACAAAAGCACAAAAGCGACACCACCGGGAAAACACAAGAAGAGGGTCCAACGATCAGCGACGAAAAGATCAAGAAGACCAAAAATACCTCCGGGCCGATTATGTAATTTGATTGGATATTTCTCTAGCCTTGAGAACACAGTTTTTGATTTTGTTGACAGAAGCCTTGTTTGAGCAGACTCGAGAGAACCAGGCCGCAGAGTTTTCGGGGGTGGGTTTAGACAGGTGAAAAGATTTAGTGAGGGGGCAAGAAAAGACATAGTGATCTGCGTCCCCGAGGAGTAAGGAGTGTGAAAGGCCCAGACCATACAGCCAACCCAGGGGTTTACGGCAGTTTGATGTATGGCCGGGAGAAAATTTAGGTTCGGAGACCGACTTCCACAGGCACCCACGAGCTGCCGGAGTATACCAGTCATTTATTGAAAATCAAGAAATAGGTTACAGAGTTACATGGTTGTAATGTACCACGTAGGGTACGGCAGCAAGACACACAAGCACACAGCAAACGACGAAGAGGTTACATGTCGTGTCACACTAGACACAGATAATCAAAAGTGCCGCGAAGGACACAGCAACAAGACGGACGAACAAACTCACAGTCACACAGCAAACAACGAAAAGGTTACAAGGCGTGTCACATTTGACACAAATAATAAAATGTGCCACACAGGACACAGACGATGGACTAAACGAACAAAACGTGTCGCATATGACACAGATATTTAAATGTGCCTCACAGGACACAGCTGAAGAAAGTAATGGTATTTACAGAGACGTATATACAGTGGGCGAGCATACCACAGTGATATGGTAGGGGTAAGTAGAGTATAATTTGGTGAAGAAAGGCTAAAACAAGTTACTTTCAATCCAGGGAGGGGTAATGCGTTGGATGAAAGTATAAGTAGTACAGATTAAATTATTAATCAAAGTTAAACTATATTAACTCCAATGAGTATATACAAAGAGTGGCACGCTCACCCAGAGTATTTACAGCAGTATCAGGCGTACAAAAAGACACAAGGGGGAACAGTGCAAAGCTCCACTGATCGAGAGGAAAAGCATGAAGGGAGGACGCTCACGGACGAGTTACGCAACACTATTTGATATTTCTCTTGCAACGAGAACACAATTTTTTAATTTATTTAAGAGTATCGGGTTATTTCTAACATTGGAGAACCAGGCTGCAGAGAGAGAGGGGGACGGTTTAATTAAATGGTGGGTAGAGGTGTGCGGACAGGAAAATACATAATGGTCCGCATCACCAAAAGAGCCACAAGAGCAGCAAGAAGTTCTTTTGTGCTTAAAATGATGGAGGTAATCCAAAAAGGGGCCGTGGCCGGTAAGGAAGTAGATAAGGTATTTATTATAGATTTGAAAATTTTGGTTAACTTTGGGTAGATATGTTAAAATTCTGGCCGGATCATGGGTACGGGGGGAAATGTAGTCGTTCAATAGAGATTGCCAAAGATTTAGAAGGTGTAATTTACAATGGTTTATTAAAAAAGAGTAAGGGAAGGGAACTATAGTAGGGGAGCCAACTGTTGTGGCGAGCTTGGCTTTTTCGTCTGCAACCTCATTGCCCCGAATGTTAGCATGGGCCTTTACCCATTTCAAGTTAAAAAGGGATTTAAAAGGAAAGATGCTAGTTTTAATATCATTAAGAAATTTTGACTTAATATTAGGGGAATTAAGAGCCAAAATGGCTGAAAGGCTGTCTGAATAAATATTGACTTTTTTATTATTTTTAAAAGCCCAAGTAAAAGCTTCACGTAAGGCAGCCAGTTCAGCCTGGAAAACCGTGTTCTCGCTGTCAAGTTTAAATAAAAATGATTCAATCAAAAGGTCTTCTTTGAAAACACAGATGGCGAAGCCGACATTATTGTCGATCTTCGAGCCATCTGTGTAAATGTTATATTCTGAAAATGTAGAGGGATTAGAAGATGGAAAGGTAATTGCTCTACGGTCAGGAGTAAGGCCCGAAAGGGCGCAGTTTGTATCAAAACGAGAAGGGGGGGGGAGGGAAGAGTTAGGGAAACAGTTGTTTCTCTGTTTCCAGAAATGGTATTTAAGGAATTGTGTCTTGATTACACAGTGTAAGGGGGGGATGCCAGTTATTGAAAAGAGAGAAATGTTTGAAGATGTTCTAAATCCGGTTGAAATTTTTAGTAAGAAAATTCTTTGTAATGAAGTAAGTTTAGAAATTTGGTCCCCCGTTAAATTTCCTCCCCAAATACCCGCCCCGTATATTATTATTTTCTCGATGACAGCATGATACCAAGTTTTAAGTAAATTTTTGTTGACACCCCAGTTATTACTTGATATTTTGCCAAAGGTAGAAAAGAGCTTAAAACATTTCTCCTTTAAATAAAAGATATGAGGGCTCCATTTGAGGTTGTCGTCGATAATAATACCTAAAAATTTTAAAGAACGAGTAAGTTTAATAGATTTGTTTAAGAGTTTGACAGGGGGATAGTACCTACGTTTTTTCAGTGATCTGTTAAAAATGATGCATGATGATTTTTCAACTGAAACAGTGAGATTAAGTAAGGAAAGGGAGGAGGTAATCAGGGATAGGACGTTAGTAGTATTATCGACGACAACACGAATGTTAGTAGCCGAGGTAACCACAGCGAGATCATCAGCGAAGGCTTGTAGATAGTAAAGGTCATTGTTTAAGTTAAGTATGTTGTTGAAGTAAATGTTCCATAAAATGGGAGAGATGACAGATCCCTGAGGAGCTCCCTTGGAGATTGTTTTTGAAATAGAGAAGTTTTTATTGGAAAAAGTTATAGTTCGAGAGTGTAAATATGAGTAAATAAAGGATCTGAAGTGAATGGGTAAATTAATTTTATCAAAAGTTGAAGGTAATATATTCCAATTTAGATTGTCAAAAGCTCCGCTGATGTCCACTGTGGCAAGAGCTACAATTCCTGAGGAGCGGAGGGATTTAATGTGAGTAACCAGTGCGTGAGCGGCGTCCTCGCAACTGTGAAGTTCCCTGAAGCCGTATTGCAGGGGATGAAGAGCATCCGTCGCCTTCAACCAAAAGTTTAGTTTATTAATAAAAATTCGTTCGATAATCTTTCCAAAGGTGGGCAGGAGACAAATTGGGCGATAGGAACTGCAGGAGGAGGGATTTTTATCTGGTTTTTGTAAAAATAGGATTTTTGCATTTTTGAGGGAGCTGGGGAATTTACAAAATTTAAAAATGAGATTAATAATTTTAGAAAAGAGGGAAGGGTAGAATTTAAAAAGGTTTTTCCAGATAGTAAAGTCGAGATTATCAAGGCCAGGGGCCTTGCCTGATTTAAGATGGTTGAAGACAATGGATAGCTCCTCATCAGAAACCAATCCCAAACCTTCTGGGGTAATATCGTGAGTGGGAAAGGATAGAAAGGATGGGTCTTCAGGGAAGCAGTGGTCCAAAAGGCGCTTAATTTTATCATTGTAATCGAGATTGGGGTTGTCCTGGAATTGTAAGTTAATATTGTTAAAATTTTTATGTTTTTGAAAGGTATATTTAAAAAGTGAGCCGAATTTTTCAGAGCAGTTATTACAGTGTTTCTTCCAGGCACTAGATTTAGCTTTATTAATCATTAGTTTGTATTTAGCTCTGTTAAGTTTATATTTAATTTTTGCTTGGTTAATAATTTCAGGGGGATCGGAATTCCTCTCGAGCGATACAATTCTTTTATATAGTGCGTTTACGAAATTCCTAAATTTTGCCAGATCTCGGCTCCACCAGCTGAGAGAAAAATTTTTGGAAACTTTCTTCTTCCTAATAAATTTATAAGCACAATCTTGTGTTTTACGAATGAAGTTGTTGATAAAAGAGTCAAGCATGGCGGAGTCGAGGACAGAGTCGAGGGAATGGTGGAGTTCTTTGGAAATAGGTTTAAAGTTGTGTAAAAATTTGCCAATGCTGTAGTTGGTTTTAAGGAAAAATGAAGAGTCAATAAAAGGTGTGGTGTTAAGAGAAATAAGAATGTATTTGTGATCGCTTAAGGTATCACCCGAGAGAACTTCCCAATTTTGAATGTAGTCGAAAAAATTGAAAGAAACGAGGGAGAGGTCAGGGAATCCCCTGCCTGAGTGTGAGGCGAATGTTGGACCGCTGCTGGGGTCATTTACCACAATCAAATTGTTTTCGATGCAGAAATCGATGACCGAAGTACCTCTACGATCAGTGAAGCCATACCCCCACATCTGAGCTCGAGCATTGAAGTCACCAAGGATAAGAAAGTTAGGATTAAATAGGTCCAGATTAGCAAATTCTGAGATAAGGTCGGAGATTTCAGCGTGAGGGGGAAAATAAAGTGAAGCAATGTTAAGGGTCTTGTTTTCCGGTAAATTGATTTCAATAATAACAATAGAATCTGAATTAAATTTTAAGGAAGGAGAGAGGTTAGAATTAAGAGTAAGTATAACAGCTTTGGAGGAAAGGGAAGAAAACTGTGAAAAGTTGGAGGGAGGGCGGAGGATTCCGTCTTTGGAAGAATAAGGCTCCTGAAGACAAATTACGTCGACGGAGTTTTCTATTGAGAATTGAAACAAGTTGCTATGAGCGGCTAAAGAGTGATTTGCATTAAATTGTAGTATTTTTAAGGCCATAGAGAGGGCGACTTAAGGAACGAGCACAGAGTGGGGGAAGAAAGTAAAAATATCATTCTATTTACAATATCTACAAATGCAAAGTAGTGCTTCCCATCATGGAAATATAAAATAATATATATAATAATATAAAAATAACAATATATGCTAAGAGTGGGACTATTGCTCACTTTGAAGTTTTTTAATTCGTTCAATCTCAAGGTGGTAAGCTTTGCAGTTCTTTTTGTCATGTACCGAGTGTCGGTAGTTCCAATTGAGAGTCTCACCATTATCTGCAGCCTTACATATTGCTGTAGAGCAGTTTACGCATTTAGGTATCATAGCCTTGCAGGCATTATGATCGTGGGTTTTACTACAGCAACGGCCACAAACTCCCGTAGGGTAGGGACAATAATTGGCCACATGACCGTAGTCGTGGCATCGAAAGCATATCTTAATGTTCACATATTTCTTGATAACAAAATATTTAAAGTGGTGGAATAGTTTGCGCGTTTCCTTAAGAAGCTTTGCCACAGGCACCTCCACCAGCACCACCCAGTTTGAAGAACCTCTAGGGTTACGGAAGTTTTTTATAATAGAAATGTCTGTAGAAGATTTGATGGTAGAGCAGTTGTTGGCAATGAGTGATTTAACGTTGTCCTCATTGTAATCAAGAGGGATGTTGAATAGGATCAAGGCCTCTTTTCTTGGTGGCTCCATTTTTATATCAAATTTTTGTTTTATAGAAGAGTTCTCTAAAAGCGGAAGAAGATTGGCTCCTTTTGGGTTATCACAAGTAAGTTTTAATATGCCATTTGGCAGAGCCGTAATGTTTTTCACTTCCAGGCCTTTAGGACGAGGGATTGAAAACAAGTCTTTTTTCAACTGCTCGTTGTTCTTCAGGCGATCCCTGCCTCTCAATAGGATACTGGAGTAAGTTTTTGCAGGGCCAGGGGTCGCAGAAGGGACTTTAGATGTTGAAGGTCCGAGATTGGCAATCGAAGGTAAAATTTCTTTCACAGTTTTGTCCACAAGGGAAGGCAAGGTATTAGATATGGAATTTTTGAACTCGTCAAGTAGGGAAGCTGTAGTTGCTTTAAATTCTTCCGTCATGGTTTTGTGGAAGTTTGTAATTTCCTCTTTACAGTCTCTAGCAAAGTTTTGGATAGAGTCTGAGGAAGTTGATATGGGAGAAGAAGATTGAAGATTGCTTTCAAGGGCAGTGCAAAAGCTCCCAAGTTGATTAAACTTTTCCTCAAGATAATTTCTGTGAGTGGAATTTGTCTTTACGTTTTTGTTAATGTAATTGTTCATTCTGGTGAGATTCTTAGTGATAAGTGCTAATAGTTCACAGTTATCAGTGTTGGTGAGATCCAATGATTCAATGGTGTCAGTAGTAGAGATAGTATCGTCAGCAGAAGTAGATGGAAATGAAGAGCTGATAAACGGTGGCAAGAAGTCAATAACAGGAGCAGTAACAATAGGGGGAGACACTGGAGCAACTGTAGAAAAAGTACAAGGAACAGTCACAGGAACCGGAACAGGAGGAGGAGACGTCAGAGCAGGAGGAGACGTCAGAACAGGAGCAGCAGGAGCCGGCAAGGCAGAGGCAGCAGTGACAACAGAGCAGGCAGGGATAGCAGGAGTGACGACAGAGCAGGCGGGGACAGCAGCAGGAGGAGGGCAACCAGAAACAGCAGGGCACACAGGTATGTCAACAGGAAGGCAAACGGGAACCGGAGGAGGAGCAGAGCAGACGGGGACCGCAGAAGAGCAGAAGACATCAGACATGGGAGGAGGAATCACAGTAAAGGCAGGAGACCGAGGAGCAGTAGGTTGAAGAGCAGGAGAAGATTTGTAGGAATGGAGAAGGTCGAAGCGGTTTGAAAAGCGTGGAGGATTTGAAAACACATGAAGTTGGTGAGTATTGTGAGCAGATGACAAAGTTGAAGATGACACACGTTGAGGGAGCGGTTGAAAACGTGCTGGTGGAGTGCGAATAGCACTTGAATAGGATTGGTTAGTAGTAACACCAAAGTGGGTGAGTGGAACTAGTTTCACTGTTGGCTGTAGATTTTGATCACTAATAGAGCAGTTGGAGTAGGAAGCTGTGGAAGTGATACATGTTGGCGAAAATTGTGAGACACTATTAGGAATAGTTGAAACAGTAGATGTGACAGGGATGGGGGTAGACACCAGGGGGGGGGAAGATTGGGAAAAGCAGAGAGGGAAACAAAGGATGGGATGATGGGAAGCGAAATATTGTGGCTATCCATGATATAGGTAAGTAAAATATACAGTTATATCAATTAAATAAGCAAAATATGAAAATATGGTAAACAAAGTAATATACAGGTATATACAGATCAATTGACATAAGTAAATGATGGGCGAGAAAAACTAGCAGCAAGCATAATGAAGCTAGAACGAGGAAATGGGAATACCATTGTAGTCCAATCAAGGTTACAAAAATACTTGAGAAAAGTGAATTTTCCAACATAAAGGGATGAGATCCGAGTATATCGAAACTGGTCAGATAATTAAGGGAGTGGTATAATAGGAATGTAGACCTTTAGGGCTTTCCAAATATTCAAAAATTTTGAAGATATCTGAATTAGAACGCTAGATATTGAAGTTTGAAAAAATAGAGGTTGGTGAGCGTTGTCGAGCATTAATTATATTATGAATCAAAAGATTATCATTGGTTAAAGGAAGCAAATGCTATTTCTGGAGCTCTATGGCCAATAGGGACCGAGATAGACCCTGAGATTGAAAGGGGGTGTCATTATAAAGCAGGGCCAAAAGTAAAGGGGATGTCATTTCAACGCTATGAAAAAATGTGTTCAAAATCAAATTAAATTTCCACCAATATTAAATTTTAGTTCTAATTGAATAAATCTGAACAGGAATATGAGTATAAATTAGAAGGGAAGAAGAGAACAATAGCAAAAGCCAAAGGTACGGGACCAAACCATTACAGAAGCAAGGGGGGAGAAGCAGAAAGTGGAATACTCCAAGGAAAATTTTAACATTGAGAATATGCAATGAGAAACCAAAAAGATACATTTACACTGTACTTGCGCGGCAAATGACAAGGGACATACTCAAAAGCATTAAAAAAGGGGGGGACCGTAGGTCAATTATCGAAAATATGAAAAACATGAAGTTTAAAAGGGGGGAAAACAAGTATATACAGGGCAGGGGGGAACGAAACAAGTTTCAAATAACAAAGTATACATGTTATAATATCTAAATATATAGTTTAGTATAGTTATTAATTACAATATAACAGAAAAACAGATGTATCAAAAGGCCGTTCTAGGCACTTTTGAGAAGAATCCCAATACAATGGAGCCTGCGTATCAATGCATGGTGCAATAGAATGTTTTGAAAATGAAACTAAAAATTTCTCACCATCCAAGAGGCGGACAGACAAATATTATATACCGACGTAAAGCTGACGAACAGGAGCACAATAAACACACAAACAGAATTACTCCACACCAAGAATCACGCACTCACGAGCATAAAAACCGGGAGCCACAAAAAGGACGTCATTCACACAACAAAGATGAAGCCGGCCTCCGGAGTAAGGAGTGTGTAAACCTCCCCTTGGTCTCAACTTGCCACGACTGTGTCCTTTCTGTTTGAGTGCTTTGCCTCATCTTGTATTTGAGGAAGGATTTCGGAGGCTTTATTGCTTCCGTTTCTTTAGTTCTCTTTTGGTTATCATCGTTGGCCGTGGCAACCGCTAGTTTGTCTGCGGCTTCGTTACCTGCTATTCCTACCTGAGCCTTTACCCAACGTAGTCTGATGTTGTCGTGTCCTGTTGTTAATAGTGTTTTTCTTACGTGTAAGAGCTGCTTAGATTGATATGTTGTGTTGTTGAGGATGGCCTGAATGCTCGATTGGTTGTTTGTGTGTATTAATGTTTTTCTTTTTAGAGTTTGCGTGTATTTTATGGCTTTATTATAGATGGCGAAAAGCTCGGCCTGGAAGATGCTGTTTGCGTTGTGAAGCTTGTTTGACCATGTGTTGTGTATGTTTTGTTCATGAATTTTGTAGACGCAGTAGGCTGACGCTACTCCTTTGTCTGATTTCGAGCCGTCTGTAAAAATGTTGTAGGTGGGAGAGAAGTTTGACAGGGAGGTAAACTGGTTGAAGGTTGTTGAGGGGGGGGATGTACCAGATTTTGTACTTTTGTTCGTAGTCTGAGGGGTTAAGTATTTCTTCTTTATAGTTCATTGGGATTGTTAATTGCATGAGCTTCTGGGTAGCTATAATTTCTTGAATTTTGATATTAATGGGCGGGATTCCTGTTATTATGTTTAGGGTTGCCCAAAGTGGGACAGGTTAACTCCATGATGCAGACGACCTGAGGGTTTACGCCTTTTGATTGCATCATGGCACCACTACTATCTGAAAGAAACCCCAGCCAGGGGAGGGAGGGGTGGCAGAACCAGCAGTTCTGTCCGACCCTGAGTTTATTAAATATTTAAAACAAAAACGAGGATAATACAGCGGGAATAGTGATGATTTTGTGGTTAATAACATTTTTCTTTAGTTGACTATTTTCATAATAGTTGACGATAACTTGACATAGGTAAAAGGTGAAACATATATTCGTTGATCTTTATGTAGTAACAAAGCTGATGTAACATGACTTAATTTTTTGATGTTTTAACAGTTATAAACTGTGGGTAGACGTCACACGAACACAATAACTTCACGACATAAGAAAGACAAAACTGGAAAAGGTGCAAACAGGGATCATAAAATGAGTTGCACGACCGACAATAAAACGGGACGAGTACAAACAAGGGACAAAACAAAACAAAACAAAATCAAAACAAAACCCTTGGATCAGAGAAAGATAAAAAAAAAGGAGGAAGATTATTGATCACAGTTATTGAAAGCAGAATATCAATCAGACCAGTCATTTAACTCTATTAGAAATCTCTCTGGCCCCGAGAATACAGTCATTCAGTTTATTTAAAAGCTGTCTGTTCCTGCAAACGTTGGAAAACCAAGTCGCAGAGAATCCATGGGGAGGTTTTTTCAGGTGGGAATCTTTAGTAAAGGGGCAAGAGAAAACGTAATGATCTGCATCACCATAGGCGTTGCAGGGACAGTTCGATGTAGTTTTATGTTTAAAGAAGTGGAGGTAGTCAAGGAATGGTCCATGACCAGTGATAAAGTACACGGTTCAACTTGTATTTAATCTTGGCCTCTAAAATTTCTTCTGTAGAGGCGGAAATTCTCTCGAGTGACTTGATTCTTTTAGAAAGAGCAGTAACAAAATTTCGAAATTTGGCCAATTCATTATTCCACCAATTAAGTTTTGGGCGTTTTGCTGATTTCCTTTTTTTTGATATACTTGAAGGCACAATTCCTGGTGGTTTCAACAAGGTTGTTAACAAATTTATTTAGAGAGAGTGGGTCAGAAATTTTTTCAATTTCAAGGGAAAAGAGTGGGATATTAGTTTTAAAGTTGTTGTTGTTGAGACCCGGACCGTCCGACCTACCAGAAAGGTGTTGAAGACCCAGACCGTCCGACTCGTCACCAAGGACTTAAGCATCTATTTAGACGGCCGGGAAAGGAGTTAGCTGAAGCCAACTTCAACTGGCCCTCGTCCGACGGTCCAAAGCAACGTTAATTAGAAAATCATAATAATATTTACAGGAGATTTACATATCTGATTCACAACATTGGAACTTCTGTGAATTTTTTTTTTTTTTTTTTTTTTAAAGTGAGCAGCACCATAAAAAGTAAAATAAATGTTGGTGACAAATGTTACATCTTTAGGTAAAAACTGTGGAGTAACAAGAACACTCCCGAAAACAAAACACTTTGAGTCTGACTATCCCTTTGACCGACATCAAACAATTTGTTCTAAAAAATATTCATGACAAATGGCAGTATTCCTGGAATCAGCAAGCTGATAATAAGTTGCTCGAGATAAAGCCCTTAGTACAAAAATGGACTAGTTTCCAATGTAGGAAACTGGATGTAATTTTAACTCGTTTGCGCATTGGTCACACTCGTTTTACTCACAGGCATTTACTTTTAGGAGAAATTGAACCCCTTTGTAATGTTTGTCAAACCGCAGCAAGTGTAAAACATATTCTAATTACTTGTCCTAAATATAAACAGTTTCGTTTTAAACATTTTAAAACGTATACTCTAACTTTGACGGAATTGATTGGAGAAAACCCTCATTCAGGGATTTTTCCATTCTTATTAGACATTGGGTTTTACCATCATATTTAAATTCACTTCCTATCACCTTTTAAACTTTTTTCATCTTGTTTCCATCTTTATCCCTCTTGCATTGTCTTGTTTTAGTCATACAACTTTTTAGATTATACACTTGTTTTTATTCTTTACCTTTATCTGTATTTTAGTACCATATGTCCGGCGCAGCATATCCTCTTTGGATCTTGTGCCAAAAATCCTAAATCAACCAACCAACCAACCAACCCGAAAACAAAACAAGGAGTAAACAACTAAAACAACCACCAAAAACATCACAAGACAAGTACCAGAAAGGTGTAAGGTAACTGTATGGACGGCCGGGAAGTGCCACCCAATTTAGACCGGAACCCAGTGGGGGAGGCATCCACAGGGACCGTACCCTCCTTCCCCTACCACCAACCTCTCGGAAGGACTTACGGACCCACATGTTTAACGTGATCGTACTCCGCATGAACACGGCGGCATTTGTGGCAGCGTGCAAATCTAGCGCGCAAACCACGGGGATACCGCACCCGAGATGGCCAACAGCACGCGGCGTTCCGAGGTGGTCACCCACCAAGTACTAACCGCGCCCGATGCTGCTTGACTTCGGTGATCTAACGAGAACCGGTGTTTTCAGCACGGTACGGCCGTTGGCCTCAGTTTTAAAGTTGTGAATAAACTTTCCTAGATTGTAATTAGTTTTAAGATAAAATAAGTTATACTAATGGGAGGGTCTAGGTTCAAGGTGATTTTTATAAATTTGTGGTCACTAAAGGAGTCACACGAGAGAATTTCTCAATTTTGAATATAATCAAAAAAACCAAAAAAAACAAGAGTAAGATCAGGGAATCCTTTACCTGAATGCGAACAGAATGTTGGACCACGTTTGGGGTCATTAACCACAATGAAATTGTTAGAGAGACAGAAATCGATAATGTTGTATCCCCGGTGATCAATAAAGGAGTATCCCCACATCAAGGCTCTGGCATTAAAATCACCCAGAATCAAAAAGTTCGATGAAAGAAAGTCAAGGGAGGAGAATTCCAAAAGAAGATCAGGGAGGGAGTCATGGGGGGGGGTGTAAAGGGAAATAAGGTTAAGAGATTGGTTATCAGGTAAAAGGATTTCTACGAGGACAAAAGATTCTGACTGAAATTTAAGTACTGATTTTAAGTTTTCATTAATTATAATAATTCCTGCTTTCTTAGAATGTGAAAAGTATTGTTTTATTCCTTTTGGAGGAGTAAGTATGCTATCAGCCGCTACATATGGCTCTTGTAGCCCAATTATGTCAAATTCTTTTTCGATGGCAAATTGTAATAGGTGATTGTGAGCAGCAAGTGAATGATTAGCATTAATTTGAAGTGCAGTCAGAACCATGGTAAAGTTCAATGCCAGAGAGTTGATAAGGGGAAGGGGACATACAGATAAAAATAAACATCAAGGGGAACAGCCGTGAACACAAAAATAACATAAAAGGAAACATGAAAACATATATATACAAGAGAATAATTATGAAAATGAAAAATATAAATTCAAAAAGATAATACTATAAACACAATCAAAAAGAGGTCGAAGAGAAGAGGAGTTGAGAAAAAGTTCACTCAACCCTTTCTCTGCAGTTCTCGTATGCGTGAGAGTTCTCTCTGCATGGCTTTGCACCGAGTCCGATCTCTAGCATTGTGGTCAGTTCTCCAATTTAGATCGGGATCATCATGTATAGCCGTGTTACAGTTGACAAAAACTGGTTTTATTGCAGGACAGTTTTTGTAGGTGTGGCCTGTTTTTGTGCAATTACTGCAATTACCAGCCGTCCAGGAGCAGTAATTGGCTGTGTGGCCGAAGCCCTGACACTGGTAGCAGATTTGAAGAGCAATATATCTTTTCACTTGAAAATAATGAAAATGGTGATATATTTTGCCAAGGTCTAGGAGTAATTTAGCTGATGTAAAATTGACGAGGAAAACCCAGTTCAAACTTCCCATTTTGCTCTTAAAGTTTCTTATGATTCGGAGCTCGTGTTGTTTGTCATTTGGTAGGCTTCGAAGAATTAGTTGTTTGACATTATCAGCTGTGAAGAGTTCAGGGACGTTGAACATGATTAGAGTCTGGGTCCGAGGAGGAGGTTTTTGTACGTTGAATTTTTCACTTATGTCTGAGTTAACAAATTTCGGGAGCAATGCGTCCACGTCGCTGTTTTGACAGGTTACCTTTAGAGTTCCATTACTGAGAGAAGATACATTTTTAATGCAAGCTGCTGGTGGACATTTGAGTGAGCGTAAGTCTTCTCTAAGTTGTGCATTATTTTTACCTCGGTCCTTTCCTTTGAGGAGAAGTGTCGCATATGTGGGTTTCGTCGTTGTTGATGTTATAGGAGGATTTCCAGTAGAGTGGAGTCCTGATGAGGAAAGATCGGTCAAGTTCTTCTTAACAGATGCATCTATCAAGGCAGGCAAATCACGGTTTAGATTGGTGGTAATATTTTGTATACTGTGGTCGATGGGGTCTTGAAGATTTCTTAGATTATGGTCAAAGGAGGTTTTTAGATCTTTGATAACATCAGGTGTGTCAGAGTTGAGAGTTGGTGAAAATTCCTGAGTCTGTTTCTCGAAGAGCAGGCATGCATCCCTGAGAGATTCCATCTTTTCATTAAGATATTTTGTCTGAGTTATGTTGGGTTTAACGTATCTAGTTATGTAGTTAAACATTTGGTTGGAGAATCTCTGTACTTTCAAAAGGAAACAGTTTCTATAGTCAGTATTTTCGTCCATCATGTCTGTGGTCCTTATAGATACATCATCGTCAATCTCCTCTCTGGGGAGGGAAGCAGGTGGTGTATGAGGTTGTTGTCTGTTTTCTGTAGAATGTTCATCACTAGTGTTAGGAGGAGGCTGAGAGAAAGGTTTCTGTATCTTATCATCAGTTTTGGGTTTAGAGAACACTGAAAAGTTGGGATTTGGAGATGTTAACGATGGAGCCGAGATCGAAGACAGTATCGGAGTAAGGAGTGTCGAAAACCCAGAACGACCGGCTCGTCCGAAGACTTGAGCAGCAAATTGGGCGTTCGGGAAAAATTTTGTATAGCGGAGTTCGACCTCCACAGTCACGGTCCCCGGTCAGAGCAACCAGTAGTTTATTTAAATTAATTCAAAAGTGTTTACATATACAAAATCTAGCTAAGCATAGCCAAAGTGAGAACTGAAGGACAATATTCAGCGATATATTTGCTGATATTAGCATTTTCTTCTTAAGTTGTTGAAGGAGCGCAATGCAGTGCGCTGTACAAGATTCAGCAAGGAAACCAAGGCTGAAGAGTTGATCGAGAAGATCTTACAAGGGGACACAAGGAGGGAGTCAGAAGAAAGAAAGTCATTAAAGCCAAATGAGAATCGATTATATATATATTTATATATTTATTCATTATTGTTGTCTTTTTTTTTTTTTTTTTTTAGTTAAAAAGTTTTAAATTTATTATTATTATTATTTTTTTTTTTAGTTAAAAAGTTTTAAATTTTTAGTTTATAAATCCCTCGTTGATCACAACGAAAAAAAAAATTTTAGTTTATAAATCCTTCGCTGATCCAAAGTCTTTATTGGACAAAGAATCACAACGAAAAAGTTATAAAATCCCCAAGGGAGAACAGAGTTCTAACGTCCTGAATAGACCGATGCAGCTCACTGCGTGAAACAGAGTAAATAATGGGACAGGGACGAAAAGCCACAAAAACACATAAAAATCCACAATCCACACAAAAAGAAAAACACCAAAACAAATATAACACCAAAACAAATATATACACTATATACAAGGTGCGAGAGGTTTCCAAATATAATAAGTATAATAGTATGAAATTTAATGACTATGGTATAATACATTAGCTATAATATATTGTATTGACTATACTCTAGAGAGCAGATGTGTTTCTTAGTATATGCATAGTTTACACATTCTCTTAATTTTGGCTTGATAGGTCGCCCTGGCGGAAGACACATCATGGTTTGTATCCCGGTATATCATTCGGGGTTCAACGGACGATCTGTGTGTCACTGGGTATATCACCCCAAGATCACATAATGTACATCACACTAGTAAATCACAGAGTATGGAGCTACACTACATTCACAGTATATGGAGCCCTGTACATCACACGTGTATATCACTGTATATGGGTATATCACCCTAAGATCACACTTTGAACACACTATGAACATGAGTATCACAGAGTATGGAGTTACACTACTTTCACTGTACATGGAGCACTGTACATCGCACGTGTATATCACTGTATATGGGTATATCACCCCAAGATCACACACTGTACATCACACAGGAGGAGGAGGAACAGGATCACACTTTGTATATCACACAGGTGGATGAGGAGCAAGAAGGGCCCCAGCAAGGGACAGCGGCATGAAGAGGCAAGGCTCATATCCAAGGAAAGGTATTGGCCACGGAATAATACCAGAAGGTGCACAGTAGGTGGTAAAAACAATAATCCTGTAGAGATGCCGGAGTGGAGCGGATAAGATAGTCTGAGACAAAAAGCAAGCTTGATGCAACGCATGAGGAGATCCAATCTGAGTGATCAAGGAAGTCCATTTCAGGAAGGGCTTCATCAGATCAAGGTCGAAGAAACAAAGATGTTGTCACAAAAAAGTTAAGTTTTAGCCCATGTCAAAGATATAGACTCTTTGTGAGTATGGAAGAGGGTCAGAATCAGGATCAAATAGCAGGGTATCCAAAAAGAATCCAGCTCCAAAAGCAGGGTCAAAATCTCCACCAAGCATGACGATCATCACCACCAAAAATGACCCATAGGAAAGTATGAAGGGATAAAGAGCATCGAGTCCGCAGTTAAATCCTCAGGTACGGATTCTCAAAAGGGAAGAACAGGGTCGCTCAAAGGATTACTCATTATGAAGACGTGATTCACAGAGGAGAGGTTAAGATGAGGTTGATGTTCTCACGGGTCACCCAGCAGAAAAAAGATCATCTAGCAAATGAAGAACAGCACACCGGGGCACAGATTCGTGTGTCAGATAATAGTATGATGCAGGATGAAAGCGTGATATGCATCTTTATAACAGTGTCCATCAGTTTAGTGGCAATGCCCAGACAGTCATCGAAAAGTTTGTTGGATGAAAGGGCACACTGTCCGTAAGTTGTGAATAGAAGCACAGATTCTGTAGTGTATTTTACATTTCTAAGTCACGGTTAGATCACCGATCTGTCCCACCAAGATATCTCTCCAAACCAGCATCATATTCTCTCAAGTAAAAAATATGTAGTTCAATGTGAGTACTCAAATTAGAAACGTTCCACGAATTCGGTATAGTTGTATAAAATTTTCTCGTATCAGAGTTACGTACAATGACCAAAAAGCCAACGGAAAGTTTGTTGGATAGAAAGGCACAGTGTCCATAAGTTGTGATTATAAACACAGTTGCTGTAGTATGATTTACCTTTCAAGGTTTAACAAGAACATCATTAAGTCTCACCAAGAGGTCACACCAAACCAGTATCTTAGTTCACTGGTTTATAAGTTTGTATAGATTCTTAATCTCTTGTGAGCTTTGTTTTGTATGTTTTTACTCAGATATAGATTTGTATGTGATATTTACACTTAAACATGAGTAAATACTGTTTAATTAAATTTAAGCCTCACATATAGACATAATAAAAATGACACCAATACATGGTTAAATACAGATTAATAGTTTTAGCAATTGTACATACAGGGTTAAGGAAAAACCTCACGCACCAATCATCATCTCACACAATGAAACACCCCGAAAAAACCCAGGAGCAAAGAACAATCATCGATCACCAAAAATTAAAAGCAGAAAAAGACACTCCCCCGTCACTTCGCTTTGTCAACTATCTCTCTAGCAATCAAAAAACAGTTCTTCATTTTGTTAATAAGTAATTGATTGTGGCAAATATTGGAAAACCAAGCTGCACGATGGGCGGGAGAGGGGCGGACAAGATGAAAATTTTTAGTAAAAGGACAGGAGAACAGAAAGTGATCAGCGTCTCCGTAGGAATTACAGGAACAATTAGAAGATTTTTTGTGTTTAAAGTATTTAAGATAGTCCAAAAAGGGTCCATGACCAGTAATAAAGTAAATGAGGTATTTATTAAAAATTTGAAGGGAAGGGTTAACGGACGGGAGAAAATCAAGAATACGGGCGGGATCATGTGTTCGAGGGGAAGTATATTCATTAAGATACTGTTGCCATGTATTTAACAGAAAGGATTTACAATGTCTAGTTAAAAAGGAGTAAGGGAGAGGGACAGAGAGCAAATTCCCAGAAAGGGCGGCTTCTTTGGCGAGGGAGTCAGCAGCTTCATTTCCCAATATCCCAGCATGGGCCTTAACCCAGCGGAGGTTAATAAATTTTGTAGCCGAATGTGCCAAAAGTTTAATTTCAGAAAGGTGTTTTGATTTATTTTTCACAGATTTTAGTGCCAAAATAGAGGACAAACTATCAGAAAATATGTTAACTTTGGTATTATTGTCCAGAGCCCATTTAATCGCAATTTGAATCGCAGTGATTTCAGCCTGAAAAACCGTGTTTCCATTGGAGAGTCTATATGAGAATGTTTCAACAAGGTCATTCTGGTTATATATACAAACAGCGAATCCAACATTTTCTTCAATCTTTGATCCATCTGTGAAAATATTAAAATTAGAAAAAGTATTCGGGTCACATGAGGGTAGATTAACTATCCGGCGGGACGGAGGTATACAAGAGGACGGAGTCTTACAGTCAAAAAGGGAAGGGGAAGGGAGGCAGGGGTCTAAGAATAGGTCAGTTTTAAGGTGCCAAAAAAGAAATTTATTATAGAGGGTCTTAATAACCAGATGGATAGGGGGGATACCAGTAATTCAGAATAGAGAAATGCTTGAAGTTGTTCGAAAGCCGGTAGAAATTTTTAGAAGGAAAATCCTCTGAAGAGAAATGAGACGACGGATCTGATCCCCAGTTAAGCAATTACCCCAAACCCCAGAACTGAAAGTAATAATTTTCTCAATAACAGAAAGATACCAGATTTTAAGAAAGGCTTTGTTAACACCCCAGTTATTACCGGTGATTTTCCCGAAAGTCGAAGAGAACTTAAAGCATTTCTCCTTAAGATAGAATACGTGTGGACTCCAGGTTAGGTTATCATCTATAATTATGCCCAGGTATTTTAGATGGCGGGTTATGGTAATTTTTTTGTTTAAGAGTTTAATGCGAGGGTTCTGGCGGCGTTTGGAGCGTGTTTTATTAAATATGATACACTGAGATTTATCAGGAGAAACAGAGAGTTTAAGGGAGGCAAGGGAAACGGAAAGGGAGCATAGAAGGGAGTTAGTACGTTGCGTAATTTGCGCAAGAGAATCTCCAAAAGTCACCACCGCAAGATCATCCGCGAAAGCTTGCAGGTAATAGAGGTCATCATTAAGTGTTTTATTAAAATAGATACTCCACAGGATCGGGGATAAAACCGAACCCTGTGGAGCCCCAATAGATATGATTTTCGAAAATGTATGTATTCTATCGGAATATGTAATTTGACGTGAACTGAGGTATGAGTATATGAAGGTTTGATATTCTGTGGGTAAGTTTATATTCTCCAATGTAGAGGGAAGGATATTCCAATCGAGGGAGTCAAAAGCTCCGCAGATGTCCACGGTGGTGAGCGAGACAAAATGACCAGGTTTAAACTTTCTAATGGAAGTGACCAGAGAGTGAGAAGCATCCTCACAGCTAAATAATTCTCGAAAACCAAATTGGAGCGGGTGAAGAGCCTCATTAGTCGAAAGCCAGTAATTCAGTTTGTTTACAAACAATTTCTCTAAAATTTTTCCGAATGTGGGGAGTAGACAGATAGAACGGTATGAGGAGCATAGTGAGGGGTCTTTACCTGGTTTATTTAAAAATAAAATTTTTGCATTACGAAGGCATTCCGGAAAGTAGCAGAATTTAAAGCATAAGTTAAAAATTTTTGAAAAAATAAAGGGGAAAGTGGTAAAAAGGGTTTTCCATATTTTAAAGTCTATCATGTCTATTCCCGGGGCCTTACCATTAGGGAGGTTATTGATGACCAGTGAGAGCTCTTCCCCGGATGAAATATCCAACCCATCAGCAGGAAAAGAAAGTCGCGGAAATCCCGTGAATGCAGGATCATCTTTAAAACAATGGTCCAATAAACGTTGTATTTTAGAGTTATAATCCAAATTCTTTTCGTCTTGAAATTGTAAATTAATGTTATTAAATTTGTTTTCTTTTTGAAATGCAAATTTAAAGTGTGTGCCAAATTTAGAAGAACAGTTGTTACAAAACTTTTTCCAGGATTCCGTTTTAGATTTGTTAATCATTTTTTTGTACTTGGCACGGTTTAGTTTATATTTAATCTTTGCCTCAGAAATTTGCTCCGAGGAGGCGGAGTTTCTCTCAAGTGATTTGATACGTTTATATAAAGCAGTAACAAAGTTTCGGAATTTTGCAAGATTGGGATTCCACCAATTAAATCCAGAGCGATTGTTGGTTTTCTTTTTTCTAATATTATTGAAAGCGCAGTTTTGGGTAATATCTATAAAATTTTTGATGAAACAGTTAAGTGAGGTGGAATCCGAAATAATGTCAATAGATCGAGATAGGGAAGGGATATGAGATTTAAATTTAAAAAGAAATTTACCTAAAGAGTAATTGGTTTTAAGAAAAAAGGAATTATCCGAAGGGGGGTCAAGGTCAAGAGTTAATTGGATATATTTATGGTCACTAAAAGTATCATTTGAGAGAATCTCCCATTTTTGAATATGGTCATATAAGCCGAAAGATACAATAGAAAGGTCCGGAAATCCTTTACCAGAATAAGAAACGAATGTTGGACCACAAGCAGGGTCGTTTAAGACAATTAGATTGTTTTCCATGCAGAAATCAATTACGCTGTACCCCCGGTGATCGATGAAAGGGTATCCCCACATCAGAGCCCGGGCGTTGAAATCACCCAGTATCAAAAAATCAGAGGCCAGGAAATTGAAAGAGGAAAGTTCGGTGAGAATATCCGAGATAGAATTATGAGAGGGGCAATATATAGATATTATGTTTAGTGTTTTTTCCCCAGGGAGGAAGACCTCCGCAACAACATATGCATCAGACTGAAATTTAAGCACAACAGGGAAATCAGGGTTTAGAAATAATAAAGAAGCCTTATTTGTCAAGGAGTTGAATTGTTTAATTCCGAGGGGAGGGAGAAGTGCCGACCCCTCGGAAAGAAAAGGTTCTTGTAAACTGATTATATCTATAGATTTATCAATAGCAAATTGTAACAGATTGTTATGTGCTGATAAAGCATGGTTGGTGTTTATTTGAAGGATTTTTAAAACCATAACGGGTGAATCAACGTACGGAGGCTGAAGCAGGGAAGGGACACAAAAATACAAAATAAACAGATAAGATATATATAAAGGCACTTATATGTAAACACAAAACAATAGAACAGTATAAAAAAGCTCATATTTACATATTATTTTCGCTCTAATAAATGGACAGGAGGACTAGAGAGACTTCTGTATCTCTCGGATGCGTCTCAGTTCATGCTGCATAGCTGTGCATTTGGACCTGTCTCGCGAGTTATGGTTAGTTTTCCAATTGAGTGAGTCATCGACTGCATTCGCAGAGGAACAGTTGACACAAGTAGGTTTTCTAACTTGACATGTTTTAAATGAGTGACCCTGTTCGGAACATTGACTACAGTTTATATCTGTCCAGTGGCAAGCCACCGCTGAATGTCCGAATCCTTGACATTTGTAGCATATCTGCAGTGATACAAATTTCTTAATAAAGAAATATTGAAAATGACGGTATACTTTCTTGTTCTCAATTAGTGTTTTGGCTAAATCTGCGTCAAGAAGAAAGACCCAATTTGTCGATCCTAGGAGTAAGGAGTGTTAAAGGCCCAGACCATACAGCCAACCCAGGGGTTTACTGCAATTAAGCGTATGGCCGGGAGAAAATTTAGATTCGGTGACCGACTTCCACAGGCACCCACGAGCTGCCGGAGTATACCAGTCATTTATTAAAGATCCAAAAAAGAGGTTACAAAATTACAATTGGTTGAGTGTCGCGAAGGTAGTATTTATGTCCCTTGTATCTATGTCCCTAGTCTTGTATCTATGTATTAGTAGTCCTTGTCTTCTTTAAAGTGGTGGTCCAACAGTCGTCTCAATTTTCCTTCATGGTCAAGAGAGGGGGAATCAGAAAAGTGTAGGTTAAGATTATTAAATTTTTTATATTTTTGAAACGTGAATTTAAAATGGGAGCCATAAGTTTTGCAACAGTTGGTACAGTAATTTCTCCAGGACTCTTGTCTGGTATTTTTAATCAAAAGTTTATATTTGGCTCTATTGAGTTTATATAATATTTTTGCGGAAGAGATGTCAGCAGGGGAGGCGTGGTTCCTCTCGAGTGATTTAATTCTTTTGTATAAAGCTGTAACAAAGTTCCTTAGTTTAGTTAATTGGGGGTTCCACCAAGAGAAGTTATTGACTCTTTTTAATTTTTTCTTTCTAATATATTTTATGGCACAATTTTGGAGGATGTCTAAAAGGGTTTCGAAAAAAAAATCTAAGGTGTCTATGTTGTTTATATTATTTAAATGGGAGTTTAAAAAAGATAATTTTGATTTAAAGTTGTAGATGAATTTGCCAATCCCATATTGGGTTTTCAAGAAAAAGGTATTGTCTGAAGGGGGGTCGAGGTTAAGAATTATTTTAATGTATTTGTGGTCACTGAGAGTATCACTCGAGAGGACCTCCCAGCTAGACAAAATTTATGTATCTTGGTACCATATGTCTGGCGCAGCATATCCTCTTAGGATCTTGTGCCATTAAACCAAAATCAACCAACCAACCCAGCTAGACAAAGTATCAAAGAGTGAAAAAGAAATAAGGGAGAGGTCAGGGAAACCATTTCCGGAATGGGAGACGAAGGTTGGACCACATTTTTTATCGTTGCAAATTATTAGGTTATTGTTGATGCAAAAGTCGATTAGATCTAGACCCCGCTGATCGGTGAACCCATATCCCCACATCCGAGCTCTGGCATTAAAATCTCCTAAAAGGAGAGACTGAGAGTTGAGGTGGTCTAAGTTTTCAATTTCAGAAAGAAGGGAGGTAAAGTTATCGTGGGGGGGGGGAAGTAGATGCTGGCAAGGATAAGGGGGGGCCGAAGGGGGAAAATGATTTCTAAAAATATTGAAGATGATGATTTGAACTTAAAGTTGACAGTGAGAAGTGGATTGAAAATTAAAATGAGGGCTTTCTAAGAAGTTGAGGCAAATTGCCTGATGCCAGGGGGGGGGAGTATATTAGCTCGATTAACATAAGGTTCTTGCATGCACACATAATCAAGGGAGTTATCTATTGCATATTTCAGCAGGTTTGAATGGGCGGAGAGAGAATGATTGACGTTTATTTGAATGCCAGTGATTGTCATATTTTGTGGCTGAGAAAGTAAATCACTGCAAAGCAGAGCCCGGACGGGGGAGACAAAAGAATATAAAAATAAGTAATGATAGGGGGGGAAATATGAAAACAGGGGAGGAATATATACGAAGAACAGGATAATTGCATAAAATATAAACAAACAAGCACAGCATATAGCACAATATCAACACAGCAAAAAATCAGAGAATATATTTGTACTGTAGAAAGAAGACTTATGCTTCTTTTTGCAGGTCTCTAATGCGCTTTAGTTCAGCCTGATAGGCTTTGCACACCCCACGATCGTGGGCACTATGATTTATTGGATATCTCAGAGTTGAATCCTCGTGATTAGCTGTATTGCAGTTCACACACACAGGACTCCTAGCCTTACAGGTCCTGTGTGTGTGGTCACTTATGGTGCAGTAACTACAGTTTCCCTTTGGGTGAGGGCAGGAGTTCGCCATATGGCTGAACCCCTGGCACTTATAACATATTTTAAACGGGATGTACCTTTTTACCAAGAAACTGCTGAAGTTGTAGAATAGTTTGCATCAGTGATTTGGTTCGCAACGAAGACAACAACCTGGAAAATCCAGTTGATATTATTGTTTCTGGATTTAAAGTTTTTGATGATTTTAATATCGTTTGCAGATAAGTTTCTATGGTTTTGGCAAATTAAGGCTTTTACGTTATTCTCCGTATAGTTAGGAGGAACTCCAAAAACGATGAGGGCTTTCCTCCTATCCTGTTTTTTGACAGAAAATTTTTCAGTCAAGGCTGATTCTTGGAATAATGGTATCAGTTTGTCGGGGTCACTCTCCCTGCATGTGATCTTCAGTGTGCCATTCTGTAGTTCTGAAATGTTTTTGATTTTTATGTTTTGCGGGCACTTATATGATAGGAGGTCACGCTTCAGTTGTGCATTTGTTTTTGTGCGATCATGGCCTTGTAACAATACACTTGAATAAGTCCTCTGTTTAGGAGCAGACGAGGCAGAAGGAGCACCGGACGAAGAAGATGAGGAAGCAGAACCAAGAGAAGCAAAGTTTCTATCCAGGTTCTGCTTAACCGCTCTATCAATAATTGAGGGTAGATTGTCCATCAGATTTTCGGAGAATGTGTGAAAAATTATGATGTAATAGATATAATACACAGATTATAAAAATATTTGTGTTATACGCTTAAGTTTTTGGTTTGTTTGTCCAGAAGAACAAGAAGATAAACAACACCGGACAACACAAAACAAAACAGCAAGACAAGAAAACAACAGGAAAACCAGACAACATCAACACAACCTCGGGGAAACGACAAAGTGAACCCAGGGACCAAGAAGACGTTAAGAGCAGAAAGGCAACGCACTGACCGATCAGGTGACCATGTTAGAAATTTCTCTGGCTATGAGAACACAGTTTTTAATACGTTCTATAGAAGAAGAATTTTTACAGACATTCGAGAACCAGGTCGCAGCAAGAGAAGGGGAAGGTTTAGTGAGATGGAATTGTTTAGAGTGAGGGCAGGAGAAAACATAGTGGTCTGCGTCTCCGAAGAGACCGCAGGTACAACTTGAAGTGGATTTAAATTTAAAGTAGTATAAATAATCTAAAAATGGGCCGTGGCCGGTAATGAAATAAATTAAATATTTGTTCTTAATTTGTAACTTAGTATTTACGGAGGGAAGAAAATTTTGAATTCTGGCAGGATCATGAGTGCGGGGGGAAATATAATTGTTTAAATAATTTTGCCAATTGTTTAGAATATCTAAATAAAAATGTTTTTTAAGGAGGGAAACAGGGAAAGGGATAGTATAGGGAGAGCCAGAAGCAGTAGCTTGTTTAGCAGCTTGATCTGCGACCTCGTTGCCCGCAATGCCTGAATGGGCCTTCACCCAGCGGAGATTAAGAAGATGTTTATTAACGTTAGCATTCAGTTTAATTTTTGAAATAAAGTTAGATTTGTTTTTAATGGATTTTAAGGCCGAAATGGAAGAAAGACTATCAGAAAAAATGTTAATTTTTTGATTATAGGAAGAGGCCCAGTTAATAGAAAAATCGATGGCTGCAATTTCTGCTTGGAAAACTGTGTTCCCAGAGCAGAGTTTAAAAGAAAATGTATCTATTAATCTGTCAAGATTGAAGAGGCAAACGGCAAAACCTGTTTGACCGTCAATAGAGGACCCGTCAGTAAAAGCATTAATGTCCGAAAAAGAGGAGGGATCGCTGGGGGAAAGATTAGCAATATGAAGAGAGGGATGGAGGGAGGAAGTAGGTAAATTTTTATCAAAAAGGGGGGGGGCGGGGAGGGCAGGATTAGAAAAATGATTAATATGGAGTTTCCAAAATGAATATTTTTTAAAATGAGCATTGATAACAAAATGTATAGGGGGGATACCGGTAATAGAATATAGAGAAATGTTCGAAGTAGTCCGAAAGCCATTGGAAATTTTTAAAAGGAAAATCCTTTGAAGTGAAGAAAGTTTCTTAATTTGAGCCCCGGTTAAGTTTTGTCCCCAGATGCCCGCCCCAAAAGTTATGATTTTTTCAATAACAGTTTGATACCAAGTTTTAAGGAAGGATTTATCCACACCCCAGTTACTGCCAGTCACCCGCCCAAAGGTGCTGGCGAACTTAAAACATTTCTCTTTTAAGTTAAAAATATGTGAACTCCATTTTAAATTATCGTCAATTGTTAAGCCCAGAAAGATGAGTTGGCGGGAGGTGGGAATTTTGAAATTTTGAATTTTGAAACAGGGTCGTTGTTTAATTTTATTTCTGTTTTTGTTAAAGATGATAGCCTTGCACTTTTCCGGTGCAACTGTTAGTTTGAGATTCGAGAGGGCGGAAGCAATGGTATCCAGGAGTATATTGGTATTGGTCTGTAAGGACTTGAGGTTTGTAGCATAGGTCACCACCGCCAGATCATCCGCGAAGGCTTGGAGATAAAACAGATCGTCATTTAACGAAAGTATGTTATTGAAGTAGATGCTCCAGAGGGTCGGAGAAATAACCGAACCCTGAGGAGCCCCCATAGAAATGTATTTATTTATTTTATGTGTACCGTTAAAAAGAGTAATTTGTCTATTTTTTAAATAAGAATAAATGAAATTTTGAAATGAATTTGGAAGTTGTATATTTTGAAAAATTTGTGGAAGAATGGTCCAGTTCAGGCTATCGAAAGCCCCGCAGATGTCGACGGTGGTGAGGGAAACAAAATGTTTTGACTTATGTGAGGTAATTTCACTGATCAGCCTGTGCGCAGCGTCCTCGCAACAAGTTAGCTCTCTGAAACCAAATTGAAGGGGGTGAAGAGCTCCTTCTGAGAAAAGCCAAAAGTTCAGTTTGTTGATAAAAATTTTTTCTAAAATCTTCCCAAAGGTGGGAAGGAGACAGATAGGGCGGTAGGAAGAGCAAAGGGAGGGATTTTTACCGGGTGTATTAAAGAATAGTAAGTTAGCATTTTTGAGATTTGAGGGGAAGTGACAATATTTAAAACATAAGTTAATAATTTTGAGAAAAAGGGAGGGAAAGGATTTAAAGAGGGATTTCCAAAACGTAAAGTCTAGTTGATCTAAGCCAGGGGCTTTGCCAGATTTTAAATTATTAAAAACAGAAAGGAGCTCCTCAATAGAAATTGGCCCCAACCCAAGAGTTGGTAGTTCCAGAGTAGGGAAATCATTAAAATCAGTATCCTCTTTGAAGTGATGGTCCAAAAGACGTTCAAGTTTACCATTATGATCAAGATGAGGAGAGTCAGGAAAGTAAAGATTAATGTTATTAAATTTTTTAAATTTATGAAAGGAAAATTTGAACAAAGGGCCAAAAGTATCATTACAATTAGAGCAATATTCTCTCCACGAGTCGCGTCTTGTTTTCTTAATTAATAGTTTATATTTAGCTCGATTTAGTTTGAAAAGAGTTTTAGCGGCCAAAAGATCCTCGGGAGAGGCGGAGTTTCTCTCAAGCGATTTTATTCTCTTCGAAAGAGCAGTGACATAATTTCTCATTTTAGAGAGGGTGCCATTACACCAAGAGAAATTCTTAATTTTCCTAGATTTTTTCTTGCGAATGTATTTAAAGGCACAATTTTGAATGATTTCGAAGAAATCGATGAAAAAGGAGTCTAATGAAAGGGGTCTAATGAAGGGTATCAGAAATATTGTTTAAAAGTGTGAAAAAGTGTGGAATATGATTTTTAAAGTTAAAGATAAATTTTCCGATTCCATAACGAGTTTTTAAAAAATATGAATTATCAGAGGGGGGATCAAGATCGAGGGTAATTAGAACATATCTATGGTCGCTGTGAGAATCGCAAGAGAGAACCTCCCAATTTTGGATGAAGTCACAAAAGGAGAAATTTACCAAGGTTAAGTCCGGATAGCCGTTGCCGGAATGGGACACGAATGTTGGACCACACTTAGGATCATTAAAAATTACCAAGTTGTTGTCGAGGCAAAAGTCGATAGTGTCCAACCCCCTTTGGTCCGTGAATCCATAACCCCACATCCGGGCCCGAGCATTGAAGTCTCCAAGAATGAGAACGTCAGAGTTATAAACGTCAAATGAAGATATTTCAGCAAGAAGGGTATTATAGTTATCGTGAGGGGGAAAATATATGCTAGCAAGGGAAAGAGGGGGGCGATTTGGAAGAAGGAGTTCAATAAAAACGGAAGAGGGAGAGTTAAATTTAACATTTGCAGAAAGTAGCGGATTAAAAATGTAAATTAAAGCTTTTTTGGAAAGAGAAGCGAAGTGCTGCACACCAGGAGGGGGGATAAAACTTCGTTATTGGATATATAGGGTTCCTGGAAGCAGACAAAATCAATATTATTTTCAATTGCAAATTTATAAAGGGTTGAGTGGGCTAATAGGGAATGGTTAGTGTTAATTTGTAAGCCTTTTATCGTCATTTTGGAGAGCAAGTTCAATACCCTGACCCGGAGGAGGGAGACATTTCAACAAAGGTATGCAATATAGTTTACCATTCCAAAAAACAAGAAAACACATAATATACACAACAGATGAACAGAAGACCATTACAATCAGTTAAGGACAAATGATAATTAAAACGATTCACAGACGGATAGAAAAACTACACAAAACAAAAAGAAGGCTACGAAGTCGAATTATATAGAGCAACAACACAAGGTTAAGCCTCGCGCTGCAGCTTTCTGATTTTAGCCATTTCGGCTTGGTACGTTTTACAGTTTTTCTTATCATTCGTAGCATGATTGATACGATAGTTCAATGAAGGATCATCGTCATTTGATGTTGTACAGTTTACGCACACCAATCTGGTGGCAGTGCAGTCTCTGTGAGTGTGTCTACTACTGGTGCACCTGCCGCAGTTCCCCACAGGGTGATGACAAAAGTTGGCTGTGTGCCCGTAGCCCTGACACTTGAAACAGACTTTCAAAGAGATGTACTTTTTGACGGAGAAGAAGCGGAAATGATGAAACAGTTTGCTTGACTCTAGTATTTGATTTGCAGATCTTAGTTCGACAGAGAAAACCCAGTTTTTGTTTCCCGATCGATTGGGGAAGTTTTTAACAATGCGGATTTCTTGTGGGTTAATATTTCCATGGTTATTATGTACAAGAGCTTTCACATTCTCTTCCGAGTAGGTAGAAGGAACGTTGAAGATTATGAGAGTTTTTCGACGATCCTCTTGCATTTTAATGTCAAAGTTTTTTGCAATTGAAGAGCTGGTGAATAGTGGCAATAATTTTTCTGGGTTACCCTCCCGACAGGTAATTTTGATTGTTCCGTTAGGGAGGGCAGAAACATTCTTAATATCGACCCCTTTGGGCCGAGTATGCGAAAATAGATCTCTTTTCATTTGAGTGTTATCTTTTGTACGGTCTTTACTCTGTAGGAGTACACTGGCATAAGAGCGAGCGGTAGAAGAATTTTTGGGATTCGAAGATCCTTGGGCAGAGGCTGAAGAGGAGAAGTCTCGAAAGGGAGCACTAGGTTTGAGAGACTGTTGAACTGTTTTGTTGACTAACAAAGGTATTTCTTTCAAGAGAGAAGAAGATAGTTCTTTGAACATGTTTGGAATGTCTCTATGGATATTAGAAGAAACCTCCTTTAACTCCAGATTGATTTTATCTTGAAGCGCAGCCAACTCCACCCGAAAGTCATCAGAAAGAGTTTTCAAATCAGGAGCCATCGAAGTGTCAGAAGAAGCCTTACGACGAGGAGAGGGAAGGGTCAAGATGTTACTTTCTAAGGTGAGGCCACTAACCTCAATTGCTTTCAGTTTAGAGTCAATATAGGTTTTATTGGTGGCGTTAAGTCTTGAAGCGTATCTGCAGATGTATTTCTGAAGTTTATTTACATTTTGTAGGATGGAAGAAATATGTTCATAGTTTACACTAGAAGAAGGACTAGTTGATGGATTAAGAAAATCTTGAGCCGAAGCAGTAGTAGAGCAAGGACTAGATGCGGTTGAAAGAGCTGGTGTAGACGACGGAGGAACAATTTCAGAGACAATTTCAGAAATCACTGGTAATGAGTCCAAAGGAGAGGTAATTGGAACTATAGTCGAAGTAGTGTTAGTTGGAGAGCATGTATTAACAGGCGAAGAGCATGTTGAAGTTGTAGTGATAACAGGAGGCGGAATCAAAGCTACAGCATCAGAAGTAACGGGAACTGCAGTATCAATAGTAGGAGCAGCAACAGTGAAGTTTGATGAGGTTGAAGATGAGGAGAGGGCAGCAGCAAAAGCAGGGGAGAGCGCCGGACCAGAAGGAGCCAGGGCACGGGAACGGGAAGAAGACACAGGTTGAGAAGAGGAGAGGTTGCGGGGGAGCCGAGGAGGTAGGATGGAGCTTGAAAAAATTTCTGATTCATATATTTGAGATGTACGTGGAATACTTTTGAAATCTCTGATTCTAATTTTGGGAGTATCTTCTGAAATTTTAGAACATGTTTTATCTTCATCAGGAACAACATCGGCACTAGGTTTTGTATGAGCAGGAAACTTAGGAGCAGAGAGAGTGTCAAGGCTAACGGGGGAGATGATGATTCTTGGAAGTAAAGGGGGAAAGTCTGCATCAGAAAGGGCAGGTGACCTGTTTTGATCCATGTCTAGTGTAGTAATGATAGAGTTTGTGCTAAAAAGTTTTGTGATAGAGTTTGTGCTGAACAATTTAATACACAGAAATCAATTAAATAGGTAAAATATAAAAATTCAATGAAAAATAGCAATAAACAGATATATGCAGTTTAAATGACAAGGGTTGAGGATGCATAGGACTGGTTCGTAATGATCATATTGAAGCAACAGGGAGGGGAGAAGATTTTCAAGGTAGATTTAACAGGAGAAATCCAGAAAAAAACAAAATATTCCAACCAGGAGCAGAACAAAAATAAAAGGGGATGGTTAACGGCAACGAGCATGTCAAAAATGAATAGTAGGGAAAAAAAATAAGTACTAGGGAAAAAAACGGGCGAAAAAAGTTAAGGGGGAAGCAGAAAAAGCCAAAAAACAAAGTGGGAGAATTAACACGGATAAATGGGGTAAAGTTGAGACAGCAAAACTTGATGTTGCCACAAAAGATAATCCAAAATATTAATGCTAGACATTAGAAAAAAATATTTCATATATAAGAAGACAAAAGGACTCTATGTACCGAAGGAAAAGGGGGGAAAGCAATTATATAAAACTTTGGTGTTGCCACTGAAAAACTTTGAAGCATGATGAGTCAGCCATTAGAAATTAATAAAACAAGTATAAAATGTCCAACAAACTCTATGTTTAAAGGGAATAGGCTGTAACATTATTTTAAATTTAAAAATTTAAAAAGAATATGAAGATGAATATAAGATACAAGGGAAGAAGAGGGCGATGAAGCAAAAGTATATATTGACCATCTACACTATATTTGCAAAGGATGTACTGTATTAAATTTTAATTCTAAATATTTAAACCTGAACATGAATATGAATATGATTTACAAGGGAAGAAGAGGACGATAGCAAAAGCCAAAGGTACGGGTCCAAACCATTACAGGAGCAAGGGGGGGAGAAGTGGAAAGTGGAATACACCAAGGACAGGTGCAAGCTTAACGAACGGGAGGGGGAAGGCAAAATATTAACATTGAAAATATACATTGAAAATACAAAAAGATATATCTCTAAAATGCTAAATACACATATATACACTGTTCCCCGAGGAAAATAACTTTTCAATAAACAATAACAAGATAATAAAGTACATTATAATATGAAAAATTTTTGAAATTGAGCAATTTTAAGCACTTTAAAACGTAGTTTCAAAACTATCAAAATACTATTTCGATGAATTTCTGCCTATGTAGTAACAATGGCGAAACGAAACTGTTACGCTATGGAACAAATATAAATTAAAAATGCTGATTTCTCACCAACTAGATGAGGTAGAGACAAAGTAGAGGTAACATTGTAAAGCTGAGACGAAACCGCACAAAACAATAGCACACACACGTAATTACACCCAAAAATCACGCGCACACGGCATAGTAAAGCGAGAGCATGAAAGTAAGCGTGCACACTCGATGGAATCATCGGACGAAGGCCTTCGGAGAATGTGTTGAAGGCCCAGACCACTCGGCTCGTCCAAGGACTTAGAGCAGCTAGATGAGTGGCCGGGAGAGGTTTGTATAACGGAGTCCGACCCCCACAGCCACGGTCCCCAGCCAGAAGAACCAACACCCCCCACGGGGCCCCAAGAGCGCCACAAAGCGGGCATTTATTTAAATCTGAAAGTTTTTATACATTCTGCAGCATAACATAGCTGGAAGCAAAAGCTCGATTTTTTCTAAACATTCAACAAACAGGTCACTAAACAAGGATACAAACAAATCACATGAAAACTACAGGCATGGAGTCAAACAAATATATTAAAGAAAAACGAGTTTCAAAACTTAATTAAATTAATCCATAGAGTAGAAGTTAAAAATGACAAAAATAAATTTAGAAAGTGAGCAAAAGATCACAAAACCCCCACGTTAGCGAAAAGAAAAAGAGAGCCGGAGTCCCAAGAACTTCAGAAGAATTAGCAAATTAAGCACGGATGAGGGTTAAAATCCAAAGTTCCAAGGTAAAATAATCCAAGAGTTAACGGTAAGAGTTAAAATTTAAAGTAACAAGGTAAAGTTGTCCAAAAGTTATCAATGAAAGTTCCAAAGAATTTAAATTTAAAATATGTTTAAAGTTAAGATAAGTTGCAATTCCAATTAAGGATTTCGACAAAATGCCAGAGTTTCAAGAGTTTCAATGACAGAGTGGGGAGGGGAAAAAAGTGAGAGCTCCAAAAAAAAGGGGAAAAAGTATATACAAATAAACAATGATATTGTAAAATACAGTTGTTAAAGATTATTTACGATGAGAGTAGAAAGGCAAAGGTATGCACCAGATATCAAAAATGTTGATCAAGCAAATTATTCTCTTTGCAATTCAAGCAAAATAATCACTTTGCAGTAGAAGACACAATTCTTCGGTTAATCACTGAATCACATTTGCACAAGTACCGGAATCACAGAAAGTAGAACACACTGAAGCTCGGCACAGAATCGGCAGAAGTATTAAAATTTACTGTATTGTTCAAAAGTTCTGAGTGCAAAAAGTTCTTAAAGTTCATAATTGGTTAAGTTCTGAAAGTGTATGTAGTACTCAGATCAGTTTTATACTATCAGTCCAGTAGACGCATGTCCAGTCTTAAGAAGTATTTAAAAATACAAAAGGTAAAAAGGGGCACAGAAAGGGAGTCTCACAAAAAGAGGGAGTTTCCCAGGAGCAGGGAAGGGAACACGGAAAGGAACAGTAAGCAGCATTATGTACATTTAATAAAACAAAAGACATAATATACAATTTGCAATATGAGTGTACATGTGTATAGACTTACAAGAATTATACTATTCAAAGAGTCTCTTCGGAGAATGTGTGTAAATTTTCGGTAATAGAGTTTTTTAGTGAAACCAGTCTTTCACTGAATGAGTTTGACATATCTGTGGAGGATTGTATTGGTGGAGTTGCTATATTCTGTTGCTCGAGGGAACTGCACATGAGTTTTATATCAGAAACCCTCTTCTCCACATAAGCTTTCTGGGTGATGTTAGTTTTTAAGTATCTGAATATGTAGTTTTGGAGTCTATCCACATTTTTCACAATTTGAGATATCATATCTCCACTGAGGTCTGAGTGGCATGCATCAAAAGAATCGAGCGTGTTCGTGATGGAGATAGAATCATCGATGAGGTCAGGCTCAGGATCTGTAGCAGCAGGAGGAGAAGATGGTTGAATTGCAACAGTAGGAGGAGAAGATGGTTCAGGAACGGAAGAGGAAGAGCCGCCAGGAGGAGGAGATGAGACCTCAGGGGCAGGGAGGCCCGGAGTAGAGATATTGACCGTAGACGGAGGAGTTAATGACGGTGGTGTTAACAGCACAGGATTCGAAGAGATGAGAGCTGCAGGTGGGGAAGAAGTCTCAGAAGAGGTCCAGGTTGAGGTCACTGTAGGTAGAGCAGAAGAGTTCGCAGTAGGTGAAGTGGTAGGTAGCTCAGGAGGATCAAAAGGAATGGATATAGAGACGCTAGGAGATGTAACTGTAGAAGGCAAGTAGGAAGTCATTCGACGAGGGATCTGGTTTGCTGAGTGGCCAGGGATGACTGTTGGAGAAGATGAAGTCGAAGGTGCTATGAAGGATCTCGCTGGCCGGGGATCAACTTTAGAAAACACTTTAAACTGATGGCGGGGAGTCGCGTATGTGGATAAGCGTTGAGGAAGAGCTGGAAGAGGTGGAGGAGAGCGAGAAGCAGCAGCACTGGAGTAGGATGCACAAGAGGAGTTAGGAGAAAACGAGTAGCCAGCCATTTTTAAGTCTGTTAGTTTGATCAACGGTTGAAGGTTCATAGGTGTTGGAGTATCATCTTTTCGTAAATTCGTGGAGCGAAGATATGGATTCACTGGCAAAGAGTTAGGGCTGGTTAATACATTGGCAGCAACTGAGTTTGTCTGAAAATCTGAGGGAGGAGGAGATGTAGGGGAAGAGGCGGGGAGGGGGGAAATTCTGGGGGGGAGGATAGTATTCCATCTAAAAAGCAGTTGAAATATTTACAGCATATACACTTATACAATATACAAATATCATGGCAAAACGGGGAATAACACTATAATAATAAAGACAAAAAGCCGGAGGTGTCACAGTGAACAGGTTGTTAAAAACACAAAAGGCACACACTGTGAAGCACTTTATTACTATGGATCAGACACAATGGACCGTGAAGCACCGAGGAGCACCAAGAAGAACTATGAGGCACGTTCTACGAAGCACTAAGAAATAGATGTAACACACACTATGAAGCTCTACGAAGTATTGTAACAGTAGTCATTCTGAGGACATGATGAAGACCCGATATATATATATTACTATGAAGCTCACACTATGAAGTTCTGTGAAGCAGTATGAAACACATACTTAGAAGGAAAAGGAAGCACCATGAAGAGCAACGAAGCACACTCCATGAAGCACTAGGAGTTAGATGAAACACACGCTAAGAAGCTCTATAAATCACTGGTACAGTAGTCATAATGAGACTTGTTGAAGACTCGTTGTTTACATATTGTTTACATACCCAGGGCTCCGCTGAGGTTGAAGAGGTAACTAGTTTTCACTATTGTTTGTGAAGCTGGGAATTGGAGATTAGGAAATTTAATTCCGTATTTCTTTCAAGACTTACGTCACTGCATCAATGAAAATGCAAACTATTTACACATTGCTCTGACCGTCATTCAGCTACTTCAGTAAGAGAAAAATGCCATTTGGAGCATTCATTTCAAAAAGGATAAGTGAGAATATGTAGAATATTTCATATTAAAGTTATTTGAATAACAATGTTGCACTAATGTTTGTGTCACAAGGAGAGGAATGGATGATTTCTCATTTTGATGCAGCACAGAAAAATGTATTTGTTCGTGACTCCACATATTTTTGTAATACCTGGTTGAATGTAATTCACTTCACTAATTTGTATGTGAAAAAGTGTCCGCATCAAAGGAACTATTGTTCCATTAGCAAAAGAATCAGTGCAAGAGAGAGAGGCAGAGAAAAAACCTTAGAAGTATAGAAGTACATGTATAATTAAAGTATCCAGATTATTTACAACATAAGTAAAATATATGGGGGCTCCAGGTTAAATTATCGTCGATCAATATGCCAAGATATTTTAGGTGTCTAGTAATTTTAAGGGGTTTGTCATATAATTTGATACGGGGATTTTGTCGACGTTTGGTACGGGTTTTGTTAAATATTATGCATTGTGATTTTTCAGGGGAAGATTTAAGCTGGAGGGAGTCAAGAGAGGCTGAGACAGTTGCCAGGATTGTGTTAGTGCGAAGTGTAACAGTTTTAAGGGAGTCACCTTTAGTCACCACTGCGAGATCATCTGCGAATGCCTGTAAATTAAATTGGTCATTATTTAATAGAAGTATTTTATTAAAGTAAATGTTCCATAATACTGGTGACAAAACTGATCCCTGAGGAGCACCAGAAGTAATAATTTTTGAGGAAGTATGTAACCCGTCTGAGAATAGGAAATAAGGCGAGATTCAAGGTATGAAAATATAAAACTTCGAAATTCAAAGGGAAGATTGATAGCTTGAAGAGTTTGAGGAAGAATATTCCAGTTTAATGAGTCTAATGCTCCACAGATGTCCACAGTGGTGAGGGAGACGAAGTGTCCGGGTTTAAAGTTTTTTATGGTGTTGACCAGTCTGATTGACGCATCTTCACAACTCACAAGTTCTCTGAATCCGAATTGTAAAGGATGAAGAGCTTCACTAGTTCCAATCCAGTGGTTTAATTTGTTAATAAAAAGTTTTTCAATGATTTTTCCTAGTGTGGGTAGGAGGCAGATAGGGCGGTAGGAGGTAAGTAAAGAGGGGTCTTTGCCCGGTTTGTTAAGGAATAGGATTTTTGCGTTTCTAAGACATTCAGGGAAGTAACAAAAAACGGAAGCATAAGTTAAAGACTTTAGAAAAAATAAAAGGGAATGATTTATATAATGTTTTCCAAATGTTAAAATCTAAATAGTCGAGTCCCGGGGATTTGCCGTTGGGAAGGTTGTTTATAACTAGTGAGAGCTCTTCATCAGAGATATCACCCAAACCCTCAGGAGAGGAGTTTAATGTGGGAAAGCCCAAGAATGTGCAGTCATCTTTAAAGGTGTGGTCCAATAGACGGTGAATTTTGGAACCATAATCAAGGTTCATTTCGTCAGGATATTGTAGGTTAATGTTGTTAAATTTGTTTTGCTTTTGGAAAGCAAATTTAAATTGTGAACCGAATTTTGAAGAACAGTTTGTACAAAATTTGTTCCAGGAGTCCCTTTTAGTTTTATTTATAAGTTTTTTGAATTTAGCACGGTTCAACTTGTATTTAATCTTGGCCGCTGAAATTTCTTCCGTAGAGGCAGAGATTCTCTCGAGTGATTTGATTCTTTTGGAAAGTGCTGTAACGAAATTACGAAATTTTGCTAGTTCGTTGTTCCACCAATTAAGCTTAGGACGTTTTGCAGATTTCTTTTTTTTAATATGTTTAAAAGCACAAGTCTTGGTGGTTTCGATAAGATTATTAATAAATTTATTAAGGGAAAAGGGGTCTGAGATTTTATCAATTTCAAGGGAGAGGAGAGGAATATAAGTTTTAAAGTTATGAATAAACCTGCTGAGATTGTAATTAGAATTGTATTAGAATTGTAATTAGAATTGTATGCTGAGATTGTATTAAGAAAGAAGGAATTACAAGAGGGAGGGTCAAGGTTCAAGGTAATTTTTATGAATTTGTGGTCACTGAAGGAGTCGCTCGAGAGAATCTCCCAATTTTGAATAAAGTCAAAAAATCCGAAAGATACAAGAGTAAGATCAGAGAAACCTTTGCCAGAATGGGAGCAGAATGTTGGACCACGTTTGGGGTCGTTAACCACAATTAAATTATTAGAAAGACAAAAGTCTATAACGTTGTATCCCCGGTGATCAATCAAGGAGTATCCCCACATCAAGGCTCTGGCATTAATATCACCTAGAATCAGGAAGTTTGATGATAAGAAGTCAAGGGAAGAGAATTCAGAAAGGAGGTCAGGGATAGAATCGTAGGGGGGAAATAGAGGGAAATCAGGTTAAGTGACTGATTATCAGGCAGAAGAAGTTCAACGAGCACAAAGGATTCAGACTGGTATTTGAGCACTGATTTAAGGTCTTCGTTGATGATTATAATTCCCGCTTTCTTAGAGTGGGCGAAGAATTGTTTAATTCCTTTAGGTGGGGAAAGTATGTTATCGGCTGAGATATAAGGCTCTTGTAGGCCTACTATGTCATAATCATTTTCAATGGCAAATTGTATCAGATGGTTGTGGGCAGCAAGGGAATGATTTGCGTTAATTTGTAAAGCAGTCAGAACCATGGGAAGATTCAATGCCAGAGGACTGAAGAGGGGAGGGGAACATACATATAAACATCAAGAGACAATAACAATATACATGAAAGCAAAGACAAAAGGTCAGAACGCTGTAAGTGTGTAATGCTTTGCTGGTTTTTACGAACTTTAAGACTTTAGAAACTGCTCTTTCCGTAGATTTTCCCTCTCTAAATCCAAATTGGTTATAGTGGAAAAAATTTGATTTCTCTAGATAAAAATTATCTCTTAATTTTATCAATTTTTCAAGAAATTTCCCTAATGCAGGGAGGAGACATATAGGTCGATAGGATGAGATCTCTCTCGCCTCTTTTCCAGATTTTACGAAGAAAACCAGCTCAGCTTCCTTTCTTGGAGCAGGAAATCAAGAAAATTTCAAGCAAGTGTTAAAAATTTGTAATAAGAAATTTGAATTAATCTGATTTAGATCATTTACTAATCTGAAATCTATATTATCTAAGACCGGAGCTTTATTGAAGTTACAGTTCGCAATTGCGAATTCTAATTCCTGAAGAGAAAAAGGAGGATCAGTTTGGTCTTCCCTGGAAAGAAGCCTAGAGGAAGAAGGCACCATGTCACTAGGGGCTGGTTCCGTTTGAAAATAGTGTCTAATTAAATTCTGCATCACAGATTCTCTATTCGGCTGAGAAGGATCTGAGGACAGAGCCACGTGGACCAGATCAGTCGGTAAAAGGATTTTAGAAAAAGCCAATTTGAAGGCTGCTCCAAAGCGAGCAGACGATGCGGAGGCGAAAGAAATCTATGCCTTCGTCTTCGCATTAAGAAGTTCCTTCTTGTAAAGAGCTTTCGCCTTAGCGTAAGCCAATTTAGCAACTAAAGAGGAGCCCGACTTAAATCTCCTCTACAGGGCCCTCACCCTCCTTCTGGACGCCCGAAGCCTCTCCGACCACTAGGACAAAGTAGAGTTATGCGTTATCTTGCTCTTTTTAAAACTTCTATCAGCTTCTTCGGTCATTGTTTCTGTTAATTTTATAATAAAGAGTTCCACATCTGTTTTGTTTTTGCAACTATTTAGAGTTTTTCGAAGCAGAGGGATTCTTTTCCCCAGGTCTCTTTTAAATCTCACATGAGAGACATTTCTAGTCTGAAAACGCCTTTTTCCAAATACTTTGAACTCCTTCCTCAATTCAATTGAAATATAATTATGGTCAGAAGAAACCGGAGCGTCCAGCACGGACGCTCCCTCAATAATGAAGAAATATTCGATGAACCTATAGTCAGATCTGGCCAACCCTGGAGGGATTAAGTTTCAAAGGTCAGGGGTGAACAAAGGGGATTTAAAACTGATAGACCCTTAGACAACAACACCTCCATCAGGAGATCACCTCTATTATCTGTTCTATCATAACCCCAAAGTCTAGAGTGAGCATTAAAATCTCCACCCAGAAGAAAGTTGCAGATGTTTAGGCTGGGGTGATCAATCCAATCTTGGAGGTCATGTTCTAAAGAACCCGAAGGAGGTTAGTACTGAGAGCCTATGGTTAGAACTTTTCCTAGGTTGTTCAACGAAATATTTACATATACAGAATTGTTGAACGTAGCTGAATTTATGAATGCTACATCCCTTCTTGTTACAGCAATAGCATTAGTTTCATTCTTAGAAAGGAACACCGTCCAGGAGAGGGGGAATCCATACAGACGGCTGCCATGTCTATATGGATCCTGTATTAAAAGAATATCAACTTTATTATGTACAGCATAAGCAACCACTTCTGTGTTTGCCGCTCTAGAGGAGTTTAAATTTATTTGAATTATTTTTAAACCAGAGAGTTCTCCTGGACGGTGTCCGGAGCCCGTATTACTTTTACGATGAGAAAAAAGGTCCATTATAACGGGGCGTTTAGGGCCTGGTCATAATGATAGTTATACAGAGGACAATCTTTAGAATATGCGGGATGGCCAACATCAAAATCCTCTCTCTCCCTGTCATTACACTCCAAGCAGTTTATGCATTTAGAATCTTTACTTTTGCATTGTTGGGTGGTACGATCCTTCGATGCACATTTGGCGCAGTAATCTTTTTCTTCGCAGGCTTTGCTCATATGGCCATAGGCCTGACATATAAAGCATCTAATTACTACTATGTGTTTCTTTATAAAACAGTATGAAAATTCTATGAATATCTTTCTGTCCTTTAGTAATGTTATTGCCTCCTCTCTGCCAATTTGAAGGTTGATGTGCCTTCCTCCCTTTCTGCCCTCAAATTTCTTTATGAATTCTTATTCTTCCTTTTTCGCCTCTGGAACCTTCTTAATCACAGCTTCCCTTATATCCTCAATTCCACACTGGGGGGGGGGGGGGACAGAGAAAATTATGAGTTTGTGTTTTCTTTTTCCCAGCTTTTTAATCTCAAAATGTTCCTTGATGTTGCTCTCTTCAAAGATGTTCACGCTATCTGCCTCTCTTCCTACATGTCCTCCCAGTTTAATGTCCCCCCCAACAGTTGTCTTAACCGACTGAATGCGTAGATCCCTTGCGCAGTTGGAATTGTTAAGAAGGGTCCTAACATCTCTTTCATCTTCCTTGTCCCTCTTAATCAATATGTTGGTTGATGGGTCTGGTCTCTTCTTCTTGGCCACTGCCGCATAAGTCAAAGGCTCTTGAAGTTTTTGGTTAATAATTTCTGGTATCTCTCTTATTGTCTGTGGGAGGTCCTTTTGTACTATGTTAGTCATTGACTCTACTACATGTTCCGCCTTTTTGGAAGCATAAGCGTCGAGCTCCCTCTCCAGCAATCTGTACCTCAGTTCATCCGAAATAGCTTTAAATTTGCGAAATCTTTCCATTTCAAATCCTTTTGTATTCTTTATATAAGTTTCCATTCGTTCCATGATAGAGCAACATCTTTTATAAAAATAGATAGGGGGAAGCATCAACGATCTTTTCTCCATCTATCTCTTGAATATTTTCCTCCAAAACTGTGTTGACAGTGCTTGTTGAGCCAGTGGATTCAGTTGAGATTCTTCTTGTTATCTTATTTTGTTGCCTAGGGGGTTTCCCTAGATCAACGACAGGATACATATTTTTCTTCTGTAGTGAGATTCTACTCATTTTACTTTATTTTATGATTGTAATATTCTATTAATAATTAGAATTTTCTTTTGGGTCAATTAATTCTTTTATACTATCAAAAATTTAATACTGCTGAGCAGTATCGAACAGTTTACCTGAACGAGTGGTGTTTCTGAAAAGGTCGTAAAATAATAGTACGACCAAAGTGGGGCAGAACTTCGCTGGAGGACCCTACCTCCTGACCGAGGAGGGTTTAGAGGATTAGTGGTAGGGCTCCGACTCTACTATCTAACTTGGCCGTCGCCGAGGCGACGGACCTGGGGAAATAAGGCGCAGAACGAAGACCCCGCCGAATCTTGATCCGCGACTCCTCGAAGGGGCACGAGAGGCGCCGCTGCCGTGGTGGAACCCCCGACCGCCAGTGATGGTTTATTACAAATAGAATATTGGTTACATTGCTTGTATACATGATATTATATTACAATTGATTTTCTTTTAGTGTGGACATTCTGCTTGGATATTTTGACAATTTTTATGTAATTGTTCTTTAATACAGTGTTTACAGTTCATGTTGTCCATTCTCCAGTTACTGTTCATGAGAGTTTTATTGCTGTTTCAGAATTGCTGATCACTGAGATTGATTACAGGATTGTTCACTATTGTGTTGGAGTTGTGCTGAGCTGAAATTGCAGTTGTTTCGCGGATGACTGTTGGCCGACACTAATGTCCGTGCGGCTGTGGGTACGATTGATTTCGGAGCGTTTTCACTTTCGTAATGGAAGACATATTTAAATGTCTATAGTGGACATTAGATGTTACACAGATTGAAACGTTGAAAACACACTTTGATGAGACACACTCATAGATGACACACGGGCAAGACACACACATTGAAGACACATTGTTCACTATTGTGTTGGAGTTGTGCTGAGCTGAAATTGCAGTTGTTTCGCGGATGACTGTTGGCCGACACTAATGTCCGTGCGGCTGTGGGTACGATTGATTTCGGAGCGTTTTCACTTTCGTAATGGAAGACATATTTAAATGTCTATAGTGGACATTAGATGTTACACTGATTGAAACGTTGAAAACACACTTTGATGAGACACACTCATTGATGACACACGGTGAAGACACACACATTGAAGACACATTATTCACTATTGTGTTGGAGTTGTGCTGAGCTGAAATTGCAGTTGTTTCGCGGATGACTGTTGGCCGATACTAATGTCCGTGCGGCTGTGGGTACGATTGATTTTTGAGCGTTTTCACTTTTGTAATGGAAGACATATTTAAATGTCTATAGTGGACATTAGATGTTACACTGATTGAAACGTTGAAAACACACTTTGATGAGACACACTCATTGATGACACACGGTGAAGACACACACATTGAAGACACATTGTTCACTATTGTGTTGGAGTTGTGCTGAGTTGAAATTGCAGTTGTTTCGCGGATGATTGTTGGCCGACACTAATGTCCCCTGGGGGGTGGGGGATGTGGGACTGGATCAACTTCTTCGACGGGAGCGACCTTTAGGGTTTACACTATCTAGTTTCACCTCCTGCCATGGTGGCGGACGAAACCAGCGACGAAAGACGGCCCCGCCGAGCTCGTCCCCAGCCCAACATCCCCCTCAGGGGTTCACTTCTTTAGTGAATACGGGTGTTGCAATCCCGAGGTACCTTAGCAATCCTTTTTCTTTCCTTTTTTCTGTCTCTCTCTTTCATTTCCCTCCTCTTTTTATTTGTCTATTCTCCTTTCACCTTCTTTTTTCTTTTGTTTCCCTTTTGTGTTTTGTGTTTCTAGTCCCTCTCAGCTGCTGGTGTCATCAATGCCGAGCCCTTAGTAAACATCACATCTGCTCTATGGGCCCTAGTACCACTCTTCGGCCTCTGCCGTAAGGTACACCGTTTGGGCTCGGGAATGGGTTCATGTGGGTGTGATGCGAAAGGGGTAGAGCTGCGTGCATCAGTAGTTTTGCTTTCGAGAAACGTTTGCAGTAAACGGTTCCAGAGGTGAGTCCCTTGGTTGCGTTGGTTGGATGGTGGAGAGTGTTTCATATCGAGAAATCCCCCTTGGATCCTTGCTGGTCCATGGGCCCTGTGCACCAGGTGCACGTTATGGCCCGCTCTCCATCATCTGGCTTTGCGAATGACTCCGGCGGTTACACTTGGCACGTTAGAAAAGTGTGGGGAGACGGAGTCTGGCGGGGGCTCCGATCGATCTGGAAGTAAACCGTGGTTTTTTGTTAGTGGTTACAAGCATGGAGAATTCGAGAATGCTTTTGGCCTCGGGTTCTTCATGCTTTTCAAGTGAAATTTCTAATGCTTCCTTGCCTTCCAAGGCAGGAGATCTTAATTGGGCGGATAGAGTCGATGCCTCTAGCGTTTCCGTATCCTTGGGACATAAAACTGATAGGATTATGAACGTAAATACAGATGGTTTACAAAGAATTAATGAACTGGATAATCATAAAATGACTACAACTGAAGCAAAGTTTTTCATTATGAAAAGAATAGACGGATCATTTAATAACGTTTCACCCTTTTTGATTCAAAAAGGAATACTCGGTACTGTTGGGGAAGTCGAAACAATAAAAAAGCTCAGATCTGGTGACTTGTTAGTTAAAGTTTTCTCTACCGCTCAAGCTAAAAATATACTATTAATGAAAATCCTCGCAAATATTCCTGTGTCCGTGACTGCTCATAGTACATTGAACTTCTCTCGTGGGGTTATATCCGAACCAGACCTTATATATGTACCAGAAACTGAAATCCTTGACAATCTTAAAGACCAAAAAGTTAGCTCTGTGCGACGAATCACTGTTAGACGAGATGGAACAATGTTTCCAACAAAACATATTATACTGACTTTTGACACTCCAGTCTTACCTAAACATTTAAAAGTAGCTTACCTCAGATGCCAAGTACGTCCATATGTGCCAAACCCATTAAGATGCTTCAACTGTCAGAGATTTGGACATCCAAAAACTTCCTGTCGTGCTCCTAAAGTGGTGTGTGCACGCTGTGCAGAACACGGACATGACAGTGAGGGATGTACATCTACTCCAAAATGTGTCAATTGCGAGGCTGATCATCCATCTTATGCCCGCTCATGTCCAAAATGGGTTTTTGAGAAAGAAATCCAAACTTTAAAAACATCCAGTAATATTACTTACCCGGAAGCACGTAAACTGATTGAAGCAAGAACACCAAAAATAGGAATATCATACTCATCTGTTGTCAGAAACAGACAAACAAAATCTGCTAGCATACAAACTGAAATTTCATCAGTAGGCACACAAACCGAACCTGACTTAAACTTTATGCAAATAATCCATAACCAACAAACTAACGAAACAAAACCTATCCCTTCTGTAAACACTGCTGTTTCAAGTACGAAACAAAAGCAAAAAACTTCAATCCCATTAGCCAATTTCAGACCTGCTTTCACACAACAAAAAACTGCAGTAGTAAGTACCAGTGGGAAAAAAGGAGTCAATACTTTAGAAGAGAAAACAAAGTCAAACAAAAAACATAAATTAAAGAATACCAAAGACAGTCCTTTGGAAAAAATATCATTCAAAAAAACAAACATACAAGAAAATCATAGCCAAAATGATGACGAAGTACAACTGTGTGCTTCCGAGGATGAAGGGATGATAACAGATGTGTCATCCTCTTCCTCATCGTCTACTGGGAAAAAAGAGACCACCTCCCATCGGTCCAAGAAAAAAACCTGAATATGGCTTTTTTACTATCTTGGAATTGCCGAGGGTTGCAGAACAAGTCGGTGGAGATCAAGAATTTAATTAATACTTTCCATCCTATTTGTATTTGCCTTCAAGAGACTATGCTAAAATCTAGCAGTAATTTTAATATTAAAAATTTTAATTGTATCCGTAAAGATTTTAATATGAACAGTAGAGTATCTGGGGGAGTTGCTTTGTTAGTCTCACAAGACTACCCTTCTTCTGTATTACAACTCGCCACAAATCTACAAACTGTTGCTGTTCGGATCCATGTAAATAGATTGATTACTGTATGCTGTATTTACTTACCACCAAATGATCACATAAGTTCTAGAGAACTTGATAATTTGATTCGCCAACTTCCTGCACCATTTGTGATACTCGGTGACTTTAATGGCCACAATCCCCTTTGGGGAAGTCTAGACACAAATTGCAGAGGACAACAAATTGAGCAATGTGTCAGTGATCACAGCTTATGCATTTTTAACAATAATGAATTCACCTATTTTCACCAACCTAGTAAGACTTTTCACAGTATTGACCTTGCCATCTGTTCACCCTCTCTCTTTCCTTACTGGAACTTTACAGTTGATAAAGATCTTCACAATAGTGACCACTACCCTATCATTCTCTCTAACAGTCAATTCAGATCGACTATCAAACAATCTCAATACATATTTTCAAAAGCTGATTGGGCGAAGTTTACTTCCCTAGCCCTGATCACTGATGAAGCTGTTCAAAGCACTGACATTGATACAGCTGTAGAAAATGTGACAGGTGTTCTTATAGAGGCTGCTGATGCTGCAATTCCAAAACGTACAGGTAATATATCTAAGCATCGCTTCCCTTGGTGGAATGAAGAATGTCGTGAGGCTTATAAAAAGCAAAAGAAAGCTTGGTCAATTTTCAGGAAGTCTCCTACCACTGAAAACCTAACTGCATTTAAACATGCAAAAGCTTTTGCTCGCAGGATACGCAGAAGAAGGCAGAAAGAGTCATGGGAAAAATATGTTAGTGAAATAACATCTTCCACTTCTAGTAAAATTCTATGGGAGAAAGTCAAAAAGTGTACAGGGAATTATAGTAATCACTCCATAGCCATTCTAAATCATAATAGCACGACTATAAGTTCGCCATATGACATTGCAAATGAAATTGCCAAAGAATTTGCAAATATTTCAAATGCATCAAATTACTCTGAACCGTTTTTAAAACACAAACTTAAGTCTGAAAATAAACCTATTGTTTTCCCAGAAGCTAGAAACTTACCTTATAACATGCACTTTACAATGTCAGAGTTGGTGACTGTTTTGTCCCAAACACACAGAACTTGCAGTGGACCTGATAAAATTAACTATCTCATGCTTAAACACCTCTCCCATTACTCCATATTGAACCTCTTATACCTGTTTAACAGAATTTGGCATGAACATAAATTCCCTAGGTCATGGCAAAGAGCCATCACAATTCCCATTTTAAAACCGGGTAAGGACCCTCAAAGCCCTTTAAGTTATCGACCTATAGCTCTCACAAGCTGTGTATGTAAACTTCTAGAAAAAATGGTTAATGCCAGGCTTGTACACTTTTTAGAGAGTAACAAGTTATTCTCACCCCACCAAAGTGGCTTTCGTCGAGGTAGATCTACCATTGATAATCTTACCTCATTAGAATCACAAATTAGGACCGCCTTTCTTAGGAGAAATCATTTAGTCTCAATTTTTTTTTATATTGACAAAGCCTATGATCGAACATGGCGCTACGGTATTATTAAGGACATTTATGATTTTAATCTAAAAGGTAATCTTCCTATTTTTATTCAAAACTTTTTATCACACAGGACATTCCAAGTGCGCATTGGTTCAACACTCTCACGCACACACGTACAAGAGGAGGGTGTGCCACAAGGAAGTGTCTTGAGTGTGACACTCTTTAATATAAAAATAAATAGTCTTTTAAACAGTTTGCCAGTGTCTGTCCATAAAAGTCTGTATGTGGATGATCTGCAAGTTGCCTACCAAGCTCACGATATGCGTACTGTGGAAAGACAATGTCAAACCGCCGTAAATAACATCTTACGATGGGCAAATGTGAATGGGTACGGGTTTTCCACTCAAAAGACTTGTTGTGTTCATTTCACCAGAAAACGTGGTATCCACTCACCCCCAGAAATCTTTATGGGAGGTGTAAAGATTGCTGTAGTAGAGGAAATAAAATTTCTGGGGGTTTGGTTCGATAAAAAGCTTACTTTCTTGCCCCACATTCAGAAACTGCGAAATAAATGTGAGAAAGCTCTTAACATCTTAAAAGTCCTCTCAAATACTAAATGGGGTGCAGATCTTACTTCCATGCTTCGCATCTACAGAGCTGTTATTCGGTCAAAACTAGATTATGGTTGTTCTGTGTATGGATCAGCACGAACATCAGTGCTAAAAAAGCTTGATCCAATTCACCATAAGGCATTACGTATATGCTCAGGAGCCTTTAGGACATCTCCAGTTCAAAGCATATATGCTGTCTCTAATGAGCCATGTTTACAATTAAGGCGTGAACAGCTGGCACTGAATTATTATTTTCGTATCATGTCCGTACATAACCATCCGTTACAACGTGCATTCCTTGATGATCATTATGATCGACTGTATGACCACAGACCTTCATGCATTCCTATTTTTGGCAAGCGGATACGCAATATAGTAGAAACTACCCCTTTAGTAGAGCTTTATGTTCGAAAAACAAAGTTTTTTGAAACACCTCCATGGTATGTTAACAATTTCACCTTTCTCAACCCTTTTTGTAATTTTACGAAGACTAACACCATTCCGTCTATTTATGTGCAATTGTTTGCTGAACATAGGAATCTGTATAAGGAGTTTACTCCTGTTTTTACAGATGGTTCCAAAGCAGGAGATTACGTTGGTCTAGCTTATGTTTGCAACAATACTATAAAGTCTTATAAACTACATGCATCTTGCTCCATTTTTACAGCTGAGATTATGGCTATTTACCAGTCCCTAATCTTCATCTCTTATCAAAAGTCCAAAAAGCACATTATATATACTGACTCATTGAGTTCATTACAGCTTTTGTCATCGAAGAGAGCTATGAATTATCACATTGCCTCTGATATCCTTAAGTATGAGCATCGTCTGAAGGAGCAAGGATACCATACTAAATTCTGTTGGGTCCCAGGACATGTTGGCATCAAAGGAAATGATTTAGCAGACATTGCTGCTAAATCAGCTACTCAAACTTTGAGTCTGACTATCCCTTTGACCGACATCAAACAATTTGTTCTAAAAAATATTCATGACAAATGGCAGTATTCCTGGAATCAGCAAGCTGATAATAAGTTGCTCGAGATAAAGCCCTTGGTACAAAAATGGACTAGTTTCCAATGTAGGAAACTGGATGTAATTTTAACTCGTTTGCGCATTGGTCACACTCGTTTTACTCACAGGCATTTACTTTTAGGAGAAATTGAACCCCTTTGTAATGTTTGTCAAACCGCAGCAAGTGTAAAACATATTCTAATTACTTGTCCTAAATATAAACAGTTTCGTTTTAAACATTTTAAAACGTATACTCTAACTTTGACGGAATTGATTGGAGAAAACCCTCATTCAGGGATTTTTCCATTCTTATTAGACATTGGGTTTTACCATCATATTTAAATTCACTTCCTATCACCTTTTTAACTTTTTTCATCTTGTTTCCATCTTTATCCCTCTTGCATTGTCTTGTTTTAGTCATACAACTTTTTAGATTATACACTTGTTTTTATTCTTTACCTTTATCTGTATTTTAGTACCATATGTCCGGCGCAGCATATCCTCTTTGGATCTTGTGCCAAAAATCCTAAATCAACCAACCAACCAACCCAGCCCAACATCGGAGGGGGCGGGAGAGGCGCGGGGGATGTGGGACAGATTGAGTCCATGATACAGACGACCTGAGGGTTTACGCCTTTTATTGCATCATGGCTCTACTACTATCTGAAAGAAACCCCAGCCAGAGGAGGGAGGGGAGGCAGAACCAATGGTTCTGTCCGACCCTGAGTTTATTAAATAACACATATAAAAAGGAGGACAATACAATGGGAATACAAAACCGAGACCGCTTATCCATCACATGGTGGAAAAGCTCCTGCTGGAGCTAAGAAGAGTATAAGTTTACATTAAATTTTACATTTTATAGATTCAACAATAGGAGGGGAGTGAACGAAAGTAAAAATCACTTTTAAAACTTTTACTTGTTTATGCACTATAGGCACTGCATTTGGATCACACATTGAGATTAATCATAATCTCCAATTCACATTTCACAAAATATTTAAGTTGTTGACTTGTAACAATGGTTTAAGAATGTGAATCACATTCCAGACATTGGCACTCAGTGATAATAAACACACAATGAAAGTTAAGAAAGCACAAGGTGATGGTTCACAGAAGTGATAGATGAAAGCACTAGGTGTAGGTATGACATTTTGTAGACACTACCACTTTAGCTTGAAATTGCACAGTTATAGAAATCACTCTGTTGATGCACAATTGACAAATATGATGCAGAATGATGCATGATAGGTTATGCACTATAGACATTGCATCTCACTCACTCATTGAGACAGATCATGGATCTCCATATCACTTATCACTTATCACAAACTATTTAAGTTGTTGGCTTGTGACAATGATGTGAGATGTGAAAACACAATACAGAAAACACAATACACACACAGTGATGGTAGAAATAACAATGATGAAATGTTGAACTGTTGGTAGAAAGAACATGATGGACTACACATGGTTCGCAGCACATGATACACAGTGATGGTATGAAAGCTTTAACACAGCACATAGAGAAGGCACATGGTACACAGACTTGGTACACAGTGAAGGTAAGAAAGCTTTCAATGATGGCAGAGCTCTCAGGAAAAGTGATTTCGATGATGGCACAAATATGGTTTAGGCATTCGATGAAGACACAAATATGGCTTAGGCATTCACAGTATAGTTAGTGAAATCTCATTGTGAAGGTGAGGATTTTTAATTATGCTTTATATATGAAATTGCTAACAAGTCACTTCTTAAAACACTTGTTAATTCAAGTCTATTGGCTTATTTGAAACCTTAGATCAATGAATACACAGTATAGAATGTGACCTATTCAGTAAATCTGTGATTGCACATTGTAAAATCTCTAGATTTCTGGTGGTAACGCCATCATGAAAACATCATAAAGTTTTGTGAAGTTCAAAGAAGACGCCAACCTTTCTCTAAGGCGTCAGCACATACCTAACGGCATTGGCATACCCATCTCATAGGCAATGACACTTATTCACTCATCGTGAACTTTTATAAGAACCTATACTTGACGTACTCCAAAACTCATTTCAAGTTAACATGGGTACAAGCCCATAAAATAGTTCACTCCTTGCCCCTAGCAAAAGGAATATATTCACAAAGTAAAGAAGAGAGAGTACTGTAGCTTCTCTCTCACAGGAACCAGAGATGCACTGGGTGGGGGGATGTGGGACAGAATTAATAGCACTGGCCGACGACCTGAGGGTTTACGCCTTTAATGACCAGCACCCGGGGCTTCCAAATCTCCATTCCAGCGGAGCCGCAGCCAGGTCGCTGACTTGACGAAATCATTCACCGGAATTGGTCCGAGAGAACACCCTTCAAGCCCGACACCAGCCACCGGTCAGCCCTTGGCTCAGGCCATGAATAGCCGCAGTCCATGGGCACGACCCCCTGGAAGAGTCGGGGCCCTAACAGTTCTGTGGTTCGTAGGCCATTTCATCACTGATAGGGTAACCCGATTAATTTCCCCCATCAGGCGGAGGACCAGAGGTACAGGGGGGGATGTGGGACAGGATTATACGAGCATCACACCACGGTGGCCATTGGGGCTTGCGCCGTATAGGTGAGAGTCGCGTGCTGGTAACATAATCTGTCATCCAGCAAAGCCGCAGCTGCGGTCGCGAACTCAGTGGAACCATTCACCGGGCAGGGCCGAAGAACGCCTGCCAAGCCCGACCCCAGTCACCGGTCAGATCTAGGCTCAGGGCATGAATAGCCATAGTCCGTGAGATCCAACCACCTGGAAGAGTCGGGGCCCTACCGATTCAATGGTTCGTCGGCCACTTCATCGTCGATAGGGTAACCCGATTAATTTTCCTCCAGCAGACGAAGGACCAGAGGTACAGACCTAAGATACGTACACCGCAATCTTTGGCGGTGCCGCCCCCTGGGGGTGGGGGATGTGGGACAGGATTATTCGAACATCACACCACGGTGGCCATTGGGCCGTATAGGTGAAAGACACGTGCAGGTAACTTAATCTCTCATCCAGCAAAGCCGCAGCTGCGGTCGCGAACTCAGTAGAACCATTCACCGGGCAGGGCCGAAGAACCACCGTTAAGGCCGACCATTGTCACCGGTTAGATCTAGGCCACAGTCCGTCAGATCCGACCACCTGGAAGAGTCGGGGCCCTACCAGTTCAGTTGTTCGTCCGCCACGTCATCACTGATAGGTTAACCCGATTAATTTTCCCCCCAGTTTGGAGGATCAAGGATACAGAGCCAACATCCGTAACCACCATCTTGGGTTGGGGGATGTGGGACAGAACTAAAGTCCATGGCGAGGACGACCTGGGGGTTTACTCCCGTAATTTCGCCATGGCACTACTACTATCTGATCGAAAACCGCAGCCAAGGGACCGAGAAGGCAAAGCCAACGGTTAGGTCCAACCCTGACTTTATTAGAAACACATAAAAATGAGGGACAATATAAAGGGATTACAAATGACCTTCCGGTCAACCACCACATGGTGGAAAAACTCTTGCAAAGAGAAATCTTGATCGTGAAGTTAACTAACAATGCATTTAAATAGTGAATATGACAGGCTAAAGGAAGTGCTCTAGTCACGATTAAGGCTCAGATGTCTCTCTCCTGCAATAAGATTAAGCTATTGATGGAACATAAAATAGATATTAAGATCATTATATTTAGTGTAATGTAATAGTTCTGTCCTGAGAACTGTTCGTTCTTATACTCTCTTGATTAGCAAAAAGTTCGTAGTTTACTCATGAGATCAAGTTGTTTGTTAAATCATGATTAATGAGAATTCACCAAAAGTCATTCTTGGAATTAAAGAACAAAGGATTGTTTATTGCTGTTTCATTTCCTAGGAAAAAGTGATTCTATCTGGTTAATAATACCATGTCGGTGGGGAGCGAGTCAGAGCAGACATCAAAAATGACTAGCTAGTGAGACAAACAAGCACAGTTATTTTCTTGTGTGTTCATTATTAAGGAGTTGGTGCAAAAGTTACTCCACGAAGTTGTTGGACACTTTTCCTGTGAGAGGAACCATCTTAGAATAATGTTGTTTCAGTTGATAAGCACTAGTGTTGTGGCTGTAGTCATTACCACTTGTCTTGTTATCAGTTATTGTGGCAGGTAGAGCACGGATCTTGGTTGAGGCAGTTGTATTGATGGATCAGTCCATTAACTCTGTTTTCTATAGAAATGTGCGCTAAACTTTATTGGTGCTGAGAAAACAGTATGTAGTAGTGCTATCTGACTGACAGAGCGGCCACTTTATTTAGTGTGAGACACAGTTGCTTGGCACCCTTCATTCTGTTGCTAAGTTCTGTTGCTCAGTGTCATTCATACACTTGAGCATTCATACACAGACTCGTCCAAACTCGTCAGATTAGAGTCGTCCAACCACAATCACAAGAACTAGAGAAAAGAGGTAAGCTGTTGAATTTACCAGTAAGATTTCTGTCCGAAACTCTCTCCAGAGGAGCTTATTGTCTTGAGAAGATAGTTGATGAAACGATTTAGGGTGAAACAGAATACGGTTCAGGAAGCACCAGTCAATCCAGGGTCCAGAGTAGGCACCAGTCAGTCCAGTTCCGAGGAAATCCAAGACAGAAGAACTGTTGACAGGAAAACCTGTGGTCAACATTAATCACAGTCTTATGTGTTTAAAATGATTCTCAATTTGCTTTAAACGGAGGTTGATCATGAAGCCTCTCTCCAAGAGGACCACTTGGTTTTAACAGGTTTAATAATGACCTGTATGTTGTGGTATCAGAATGTCTTGACGTCTTATCTATAGTATTGTTTGAGGGAGTGGTCATTAAGCAAACGATGAATTAAAAGCTGTATAGCATAACTGGATTTGTGTAATTAAATAATTCGAATGGAGACAGAACAGTTTGTTTCACCGAAGATTCACCCACTTATCACTTACTAGTTAGAATCAATACGGAATAGTTTGTTCTATTGATGATTCACTAACTAGATGGGGGACAGATTATATTGATTATTCACTAGGGGATGTGGGACAGAGTTAAGGCCCCATGGCGAGGCGACCGTGAGGTTTACGCCTGTAAACCGCCATGGAACAGACTATCTATAATCCCGCGAACCCCCCCCCCCCCAAAGGGACAGGTGGGCAGAACCAGCAGATCTGTCGACCCTGAAATTTATTAAATACAATAATGAATGAGGAAGAGTACAGGGGGTATTTTACAGCGGCCTCATTGGCCTGCGATCCTCGCAGGGATCAAATAGTATGTGCATTTACAGACTGAGTAGTTGATCCAATCTCAGTTAACACCTCAGAAGGCTTAAATAATAAAACTTTTCCAGACAAGTTAAAGTCCGTCAAGAGAAAATTAAAAACATACTCTGTTTATCGTTCGTGAAACTTACACTCTAGAAGTTTCTCAAAAGAAGTAAGAATCATTCAGAGAGGAACATATGTTGACAGGAACACATAACTAGAAAGTTTTGATCTAGAAAGCAGGCAAACAACATATGACACATTCACTAGTAGACTTATTCCTTGAAGACACAAAAACGATGACGCTAAGGAACAAAAGCACACTCACTCGTAAACACTTAACACAAGCACTTGATGACTTGTTGACACATAACACATAGCACTAGTACTTAAAGACACATAACTGGAGATCCTTGATGACACTTCACTAGATGACTCTTAGCACTAATCTCGTAACGCTAGCACTTGACGTAATACAAACACTTGATGACACTTTTTACATTATTCTAGCACTTGATGACACATTACTGAAAATGTCTCGATGACACTAATCTAGGATTAATGTGGCACAGTGAAGCAAAATACTCTTAAACTCACTTAAAACCAATCATGTGCTTAGAATTATATATGTTGATATTAAGCTGACTCTTACATAAAGAATCTCACTCCGATCACTTTCAAAACACGCACATGTTAGTTTCGTACTAATTATCACTCTAGAACACTGTGAGCCTCCAAAAAAGAAGCTGTCTCAATGTAACACAATCTCTCGGGAGAGACCTCGGTGAAAATTACTAGTTGAAAACACTATTTTGTAGAATAGTTCATACTTGTTGAATTTCACCAGAATCACAGAATCACAGTTTCATACATTTCCCTGCTGATTAACTCATGTTAATACATCCTCAGTAACGGTGAACTCTCCAGAAAGACTATCTCTGTTATCACAAGTATTTTCAAGTACTGCAATGATCTTAGCTGAAAAGTACACTCAGTATCTACTCAAGCACTATTAGAAACTTCCGTGAAACAAAAATTCATACATTGAAACACACTCGAAAACACATTGTAAAGTTCAAAAGGATGAATCACAGGGGAAAAGTTGAAAACCACCGAAAGTTGTACCAACTTGTTAGAATTCTCCAAAAACTACAATAGAGATTTTTCATTTATTCACACTTAATATTAAATGTAACACTGAAACCTTGATGACTTTAATGGCAAATAAGGTATCATCCCGTGAACAAGCAAAGTTAATGGGTCCCAAAATCTAGATTCACGAGTTATCCTTTATGCTTGTGATTTTATATATAAAATCCAACAGAAAGTCCGTTCAATGCTCAATCGTTAAGGAGAAGGAGGGTGATTCTCCACTCACATGAGTTCGTTTATGGAGAAAGTAGAAAGGATGAGTTATTTATTATGAACTTGTTATAATCTGAACAGGGACTATTGATGGCAGGAGGGGATGTGGGACAGAGTTAAGGCCCCATGGCGAGACGACCTGAGGGTTTACGCCTGTAAACCGCCATGGAACAGACTATCTACAATATAACGAAACCACCTCCGAGGGGGCAGGCGGGCAGGTCCAGCGAAGAAATCCGACCCTGAAATTTATTAACATAAGAAAACAATAGAGTGAGGTATTTACATGGGGGATTTTACAAAGGCCCACCGGCCTGCTCCGCTCAGCGGCTTAGCGATGTGCACAGTAAGCTAGTGAAACATTTCAACCGTGAAAAGTCATCCACGTGAAAAATCATATCAACATTTGAATTGTTTTAGTGAGGTATAGTTTCCAGCAGAACCATTAACCAGAATCTGTCAGACCAAAGTCACTGTTTGAGATTCCAGAAAAACTGAACTGGAACTGACCAGGAAAAACTCAGATAAGGTCTGAAACAGGATCACTATCCGTTGCATATGTTTTTCAGGTGAGGAACGATCTCTCAGACACTGAAACAAACACCACATTAACACCACATTGAAGACAGGTGAGGAACAGTCTCTCAGACACAGAAACACCACATTGAAGTCACAATACAAATCACCGTGAATACCAGACACTGAAGACACCACATTGAAGACGGTGAGCACCAGGCACTGTAGACACCACATTGAAGACACAAAGCAAAATCACAGTGAGCACCAAAGTTTTGGTTTTGTAAACACAGCGTTGTAGACTATTAATGAAAATCACAAAGAACACCTAAGTTTTGGTTTTTCACCACGGCTCTTGTAGACTTGAAAGAATTTCACAGTGAACACAATATTAGACTTTTCGTTGTTCACCTCAACACAGTTGGCTTAAGATTGATCTCATTTTGATCCACAGTTCACCCATCATGGTCGTGATTTCACAGTTGGTTTAAGAACGAAATCATTTCGATCCATTAGTTCACCAATCAAGGTCGTGATTTCACAGTATACAAAAGTATCATGTTTACACCTTAGTACCGATGTCTCAGACAGTCTCACTCCAATCAACAAGTAAGCAGCAGCAGCTACTAAGTAGCTCTCTTTTCTTCGTTCGTCCACTCTCCAGAGTCCAAACCAACAGGCAGGTCCAGTCAAATGGTCCAAGGAGCCAAGGTACAAGTGAAGACTGACAGGTCAGTTCAAACCAGCTCAAAACTTTAAGTAATTTCAATTAAAACTTACCAGCATTTATAAATCAACTTATTTTATCAGCAACAGTTTATTAAGTTTATCTTTCTATAAATGGGGATGTGGGACAGATTAAAGTCTGTGATGCAGGCGACCTGGGGGTTTACGCCTGTTGTTGCATCACAGCACTACTACTATCTGAAAAAAAACCCAGCCAGGGGAAGGAGGGGAGGCAGTCCCAGCGGTTCTGCCAGACCCTGACATTTATTGGAAAAGAATGAAAAGGGAGAGTTACAGGGGGAATACTAGGCCCTGGTCCCTCCACCACATGGTAGATAAGTGCTCACATGAGCTTTCATTAGTAATACATTTATTATTACAATTACCGGGCACTAAACTGTAACAAGAAAGAAATGCCCAACACTTCACACCACATTGAAACATGAAGAGATGCGAACACATCATCTTTTCTCTCCCCCTCTCCTAACGAAGCAAAAGAGTTTCGCCTCTTCTTCTTAAATATTGTCCGACGGCCAGCGAACGTCTCCCTCTAACAGAAGAAAAACACTCATTCAAATCGTTTATCTAAATATGGATTAATGGGATCTCTCCCTGAGCACTCCTATCTGACTTTTAGGCCACACAATTCTCACAGCAGAGACCCACAACACTGAACACTTTCCAGTTCACTGGATTTTTATGATCACTGAGACTTGTATCACATACACGTTACATGAAGCTCAAGCACAGCATAAATAGTTCATTACGCCGGGACAAGAACTTTGTGATACCGGTTTAGTATTTGATCACTTCCTGATTTTGAGCACCTTTGAACACCTCATGAGTCGCTGATATGTTTATGTAGCTTTTCTTGAGCACTGAAAGAATCTCTTCACTGAGAATAGAGGACAGCGCTCTAGATAGCACCGGACAACACTCCTGATGGGTTATAGGCAACACGATCCGATATGAGCAGTTTATATCGCGATCACTAGAATTTTTACCACTTCACGAGTCACTGAATTATAGCTCTTCTTGAGCATTGGAAGAATCTCTTCATTGAGCGCAGAGGACAGCACTCGAACTTCAGACTTCAGATAGCGCCGGAGAGCGCTCCTGATAGGTTATAAGCAACACGACTTGGATGTGGCACAGGAAAGGAAACAGGGATTAGGTGCAGCACAGGGAAGTCGAATAGCATAGTCTTGGATCCGATATGAAAAGTTTATATCGCAATCACTAGAGTTTCGTTGAATAATACTAATTAGCCAGAGAATGTCTTGTAGGTCACGGACTAAGAAACTTCATCAAAGGGGGAACAAACCCAACATCTTCATTGAGCACTGGGTTTCCCGGGTTTCTCACCAGGATGGTCTTGTGTTGAGAACTTGATCTTTTATGTTAGATACACAAGAGAAGTCACAATCACTGTAAATAATCACTGTTACAATCACCATAATCACAGCATGTACTGTAACACCGTAATCACATTACATCACCGTAATCACAGTAACTGTAATTGTTGTCTAAACACGATTGACGGGGAACCCAGGAACACTTCTCTGACCATCGAACGATAATGCAAAAATGAATGCCGTAAAATGCAAGAGGAGATGATTTGTAATCGCCATTAGCACTAACGTTTGTGATACATGGAGTAGCGTTTCTTAAATTATATTATTTTTTAGTTGAGTGAAAAGTTGAATGGATAAAATACTCAAGAATAGCTCACTCTTGTGTGATCCTGGTAAGAGTCCTAGGTTTTGTAGTTTTCACAATTGTTTGTGGTTTTGGGAGTGAGTAGGGTTTGTCATTTTGTCTCACCAGTGTTTGTGATACACAACTCTTTTATGCAAGGTACTATGCATAGGATACACTTATTTGATTAACCCAGGCACGTAGTAATCAAGGAATCACACCAGTAGCCAAACTTGGATCATGGAGAGGGAAACCTATTTTTCTAAATATATTTTAAGGTATTCAATTCATCTCACACATAACTTGTCAATTGTATATACATAATCTCAATACAACATATTTGATGACCAAGCGCCCACTATGGAAGAGCAGGCTGTTAAACCTTTCTAATTTAGTATTTACATTATTATTATATACATATATTTTATATAGGAGTTTTCATTGATAATATGTACAATATCAGCTTTATTTTGCGCAGGATGGTTTCATCTGACCGAAGAAGCCGTTTTATTTATCATTCACAGTTATAAAATGGATATGGCAATGAATAGAGTTAAAATCACTTGGTTATTTATTTTAAGGATCAGAGTCGGGATCTAATCATATTTGATTAAATCCGAATTCTGGTATAGAAATCTTATCAAATTTATAATCTTTTCTTGGAATACGTTGTTCTTTAAGACATTAAGGCTCCAAGGTCCAATATTATTGTCAGAGGGTCTCCTCACGTGAAAAGAAGAGGTAAGGGGGCATTCAATATTCAATTCTGGTGTGTCTGTGTCTCCACATGCACAAAGGTTCGCATTTATTACTTGAATACTGTGCCAAAATACCGGGAAAGGATCCTTTCCGGAAAAGAAATACAATAGATTTTTTGACATCATTTTTTCGATTTTGTGTACTTTGGGGAAAAATTTCTTAGTATAACTCCCTCTCTCCGTTCTCTCCCAGGTCTCCTGCCAGGAGTCCAGAAGGGTTTTTCTTAGTAGTTTTTTAAGATAAGAAAGAGGGAGAAGTACATCTTCATTAGCCAATTCAAATTTTGTTGCAGATCTCGCGAGCGAGTCAGCAATTTCATTGCCTAATATGCCAATATGGCCTCTGATCCAGCCGATCCTCACTGATTTTCCTGAAATGATAAGTTTTGTATGTATCTGTTGTGCTGTTGCGTTCTTTGAGAAAGGCTGTAATAATAGTTTCATTGCGGATGGGCTGTCAGTGAGAATCTCCAGTTGAAAATGATCAGAGGCCACCAGCCAATCCACGGCTGCAGAGATGGCTGCAAACTCTGCCTGGAAAACAGCGTTCTCAGGCCTGATTTTTCTTTGGTATTCGTGTACTAGATTTTCATTTTGAAATACACAGAAGGCCAGAGCTGTTCCATCTTCTGTTTTTGAGTCATCAGTATATGCTGAGTATTCATTTAGAAATGGAGGACTTTTCTCAGGGTCGAACCAATTAATGGGAACTTTCTGAGAAGGATGTCTGTAGAGTATGGGGCATTTCGAATCAAAATTATGAGCAATCAGAAACTGTTTGTCAGTGTAGATGTTTTGCTGATGATGTAAAACAGCTGATCTGCTTGATTCAGTTTTAATGTTATTGGAGGGATGTTTGTTAAAATTTGGAGGGCCGCCACAGATGTCATGACGTTCGCTCTTGAGATCTCACAACAAACAAATTTTCTGGGCAGATAATAATCTTGTCTTTAATTGTCCCGTCTGGTCATTTCTCCAGACGTAAGCTGCATACGTGAGAATCCTCTCAGAGACTGATCCATACCATAATTTTAAGAGTTCTGGGCGGATCCCCCAGGATATTTTAACCATAGTAGCCAATATTTTGTTTTGAGTAAACATTCTCTGTCTGAGATGGGCAACGTGGGGTATCCAATTTAGTTTATTATCCAGAATGAGGCCTAGGTACTGTATGGTTTTTGAAATAGGGATATTTACAATATTAGTACCATTAATGGAATTACTAATTTGGAATATTGGGTTTCTTCTAAAGTTTTTATTTCTTAATTGTTTGAACGGCCGGCCGAAAACCATTGCTCTAGTTTTATCAATTGCTATTCTTAATTTAAGATTATTTACATTTTTTGAAAATTTAGATATTGCTTCGTTAGTTGTCCTTTCTAATGATGCTCTAGATTCCGCTCCGTTAGTAAAATAAAGTCATTCGGGGATGTGGGACAGATTAAAGTCCGTGATGCAGGCGACCTGGGGGTTTACGCCTATTATTGCATCACAGCACTACTACTATCCGAAGAAGACTCCAGCCAGGGCAGGAATGGGCGAGGCAGTCACAACGGTTCTGCCAGACCCTGAAGTTTATTCAGAAGTTAAAAAATGAGGGTTACAAAAGGGAAAAATTACACGGCCCTTTTGGCCCTCCACCACATGGTGGAAAAAATGCTCACATGAGCTTCGTAACATGGACTTTAGTAATTGCTATAATCGGACACTAAGATAAGATACAATGAGGAGTGCCCACAACTTCAATACATTTAAATGCACTTCATTACACTTCAATATTCTTAAATAAACAACTTCTATTCTCAAATTATGAAAAATCTATACACTCCCTCACTCCTCTCTCCCCCTCCAAAAAGGAAGCGTTAGAACTATCTTTTCGCTTTCCTTCTGATCATGTGACAGCCGAAGAACAAGTCCCTCCAATTAGAGGAGAACTTTCTGCCTCCCATAATACTATCTAGACTCACTGAGCATAGCGGAAAAAGTTCATTACGATGCTCTCCGTTAAACATTAAGGCCTAGCACACAACTAGGCTCAGGATTGTATGATCACAGTTCATCTTTCTGTGAGAAAAAGTGTAAGGGTGACACTACAGATTAGAGATAGCTCCACTACAAAATTGCACTTATATGGTGCGATGAATGTAAAATCACTGAGCACAACGTAGCGCAATTGATCAATCACAGAGACAACATAAATCACTGAGCACAACGGCAATGACATTGTAATGGTCTCTTCAGAATGGCACGGGAATCACAGAAAATCACCAAAGGCTCAAGGGAGGTTTCTCTTGTAGATGGCACAAAATCAAGAAGGCATGGAGTAAGCACAGCCCAAAGGAGGCACTGCCAGTGAAGACATATTCAGGCTTTAATTGTCGCTGTTACGAGTGTTCTCCAATCTCAGACTATCCAAGTCAATAGAAAGAATTTCTTGATGCTTTATGTTGAGAGATGTAGAATCATCCAGAAGATTGATTTAGAGATAGATCTGTTTTGTTGAGAAAATGGCCCGATAAGGAAAGTTTATATCGTGACCTTTAGGTTAGTAGATTCTTATTAAAGCTGGTATGCCAGCGGAGGGACTGTGAGTTACTGCAGAGGAAGAAAACACCCTGTATTATCACTGAAAGATTGGCAGTAAATCCCAGGTTTTTCACCATGAATTTGGGAATCAATCCCAGGTTTCTAACCGTTTACATGTCTTGCGTTTTAAAAACTGGGCATTTTAAGAAGAGATTCACCGGAAGAAAAATCACTCGAACATTGCTCCCCGACCGTCAAACTCGGAAAGTGAGTGTATCCTAAATGCTACTGTGAATAATATCAGCAAGGTGTTGCTAGTCATCATTAGGCACTAACGTCTTTGTTGCTAATCATCATTAGGCACTAACGTCTGTGTCACAATGAGAAAAGCATTTCATATGCTTATAAAGTTTGTGGTTGTTATAATGATTAAACAGGAAAATAACCTTCAAGAGGATCACTCATTGGTCAAAACAATTCAAGAGTCTGGTTTCTTAGAAGAGCTTTTGCTTATGGACAGAGAAATGTAGAATTTATCGTCTCATTTCACCAATGTTAAGTTTAGGAATGTGAAGCTTCACATTCCTAAACTATGTATAGACTATTATACACAGGATAAACTATACAGTAAGAATATTACCAGGCTCAAGAATTAACCATATACTACCTTAGTTATCAGGCATGGAGCAGGGAAGAGAGAAAAAGAAGAACCTAATTGCAATAATGTTGAGAACAAAATAGGAGTATCACTTACTTCATAACATTTACAATTTATACATTAATTAATTATTCAGTAGTTTCGGTGACCAGGAGCTGTCTTAGCAAAACGAGCTGTCCAGAAACCCAAAACAGGGGAAGATGAAATTCTAACTATAGAGTGATTCAAATATTCATACTAAATCTATTAAAAAATTCACAAAAAGGAACGTTATCACCTCTATCATTGTCCAGTAATTAAATCTGAGTTTTTATAAAGGAAGTTAATCAGTTCTTTTATTTTTCCTTGGACTATCTCATTGTTAAGTACGTTTCTGGCCCAGCATTGAAAATTTTCGGTCGCAGGTTTCTTTACGTGATAAGAGGCTGTTATGTTACAGTCAAATAAGTAATGCTCAGGAGTTCCAGTATAACCACAGGCACAAAGATCTGAGTTTGTAACACCGATGCTCCGCCAGAATACCTGGAACGGTCCCTTTCCGCTAAAGAAGTATAATAAACTTTTAAAGAGTGGATGTTCTAATCTGTTAACTGAAGGGTAAAATTTCTTTGTGTGTTTTCCTCTCTCAGTCCCTTCCCAGTACTCCTGCCAGGAGTCCAAAAGATTTTGCCTAAGTAACTTTTTAAGATAAGAAGGGGGAAAAAGGATATCGCTATGGATTGTATTAAAACTTGTTGCAGACCTGGCTAACTTGTCAGCTATTTCATTCCCTATTTTTCCAATATGGCCTCTGATCCAGCCGATCCTAACTGATTTCTTGGAGAGTATAAGATTTGTTTGTACATTTTGTGCATAATAATTTTTAGTGAATGGTTGTATGAGTAGTTTCATTGCAGATTGGCTGTCAGTCAGGATCTCCATTTTATCATAATCAGAGGCCACCAGCCAATCCACGGCCGCGGAAATGGCTGCTAGCTCCGCCTGAAAGACTGTGTTTTCAGGTCTTATTTTCCTCTGAAATTCATGAATTAAAGTGTTTTTAAGGAAAACACAGAAGACAAAAGCTGTCCCATGTTCCGTTTTAGAGCCGTCCGTATACGTAACTATTTCTAATGGAGGTGAGTCTGATCTCAAAGGGTCAAACCAACTTAAGGGGACTTCCTTTGAGGGGTGTCAATAAAGAATGGATCTAGATGAGTAAAAATTAGTGGCTATCAGGATCTGTTTGTTAGTGTATGTGTCTTGATGATGATGCAGAACAGCTGATTTGCTTTACTCATACTTTAGCTTTAGTGTTATAAGTGGAATGTTAGTCAAGATTTGTAGAGTAGCCAGTGAAGTCTTGATATTAGCTCTAGAGATCCACAACACGCATAGTCTTTGTGCTGATAAAAGTTTAGCTTCTGCCTGATTTGTGAGGTTTTTTCCCCAGACAAATGGAGCATAAGTGAGAATCTTCTCAGAGACAGTTTCATACCAGACCTTGAGGAGTCCAGGGCGAATCCCCCAAGATTTTTTAGTCATAGACCCAATTACTTTTGTATGGGTAAAAATCTTTTCTTTAAGAGTAGCACTGTGTGGGATCCAGTTGAGTTTATTATCTAAAACAAGGCCTAGGTACTTTAAATTTTTTGAGATGGGTTTATTAATAATATTAGTACCATTTGTAGAATTTGAGATTTTGAATAATGGGTCTCTTTTCAAATTTTTATTTCTTAACTGTTTATGCGGCCGGCCAAAAACAATCGCTTTAGTTTTATCTATTGCAATTCTTAAATTCAATCTGTTAACTAATCCAGAAAATTTACCTATGGCAGCAGTGGTTGTCCCTTCCAATGTCGCCCTGGACTTGGCTCTTGTGAGCAAAATAAAATCATCTGCGTAAGCAATTAATTCAACAGAGCTATCCCCGTCAAAACTCTCAAGTATACTATTAGCAGTGATATTACAAAACAGGGGCCCCAGGCAGGAACCCTGGGGGCAGCCTTTAAAGGAAGGGATAGAGGAAGTACCCTCAGGATTCAGAAAAGCGACTCTTCTGTCGTGCAGGTAGTCTTGGTTGAAGTTCTGTATGTTCAAGGGGCAGCTCGTCTTACTCAATGAGGTCAGGATGATGTCCCATCCAATATTGTCAAATGCGCCTTTGATGTCAAACGACACCAAGGCGCTATAAGTGTGAAAGGCCCAGACCACACAGCCAACCCAGGGGTTTACGGCAGTTAAATGTGTGGCCGGGAGAAAATTTAGAGCGGAGACCGACTTCCACCGACACCCACGAGCTGTCCAGAGTATACCAGTAGTTTATTGAAAAATTTTTTACAAAAACTTACATATTGCGTCACATGACGAGTATAAGCAAACAAACAAACAATCAAGCAAACAACGAACAAACAAGAAAAAGGACAAAAGGGAAAGCGGGGGGAAGGGGAAAAAGTTAAGATGTAATTACAATTACCATTGGTTTTATTTTTTTTTTTTTTTTTACAATTTCGTTTTAAATTATAGATTTTAATCAATTTATTTTAAATAAAAGGGGGAAGGGGGAAAAACATTCTCAAAAGTAAAAGGGAAAGGGATAGAGTGAGTCCTACCATCCAAAGCCATGTAATGGAGGGCAAGAATTACTTGTTCGAAAAGCATATTTTAGGAGCAAATGTATAAAATAAATGTGAACAATAAGAGAATGTGTACTATATACAAGTATTAACAACAGGTTATATGCAATGGGTGCATGTGCTGCAGAGTATTAGAAGTAAAAAAGGTATATGCACTGCAATATATCTAGCAGTGTGTTCTGAAACCATCATTGTGTTAATCAGTATGCACAATCAACAGGTATAACAAAGCGCTGTTGTGCAATTGAATAATAAGTATAACTTTTTAATTTGAATATTTATGTACAACTTTTAAGTTTGTTTAAAAGGATGGGGTTTCTCCTAACACTGGAGAACCAGGTTGCACAATGAGCGGGGGAAGGTTTAATTAAGTGATGGGCAGAGGTGTGTGGACAGGAAAATACGTAGTGATCCACATCGCCGTAAGCACTGCAAGTACAACTAGATGTTCTTTTGTGTTTAAAGTGGTGGAGATAATCAAGAAATGGGCCATGACCCGTAAGAAAGTAAATTAAATATTTATTATAAATTTGAAAATTTTGGTTAACTTTAGGTAAATAAGTTAATATTCTGGCCGGGTCATGGGTTCGTGGGGAGATGTAATTATTTAGAAGAGTTTGCCAATTATCTAAAAGGTATGATTTGCAGTGATTTATTAAAAATGAGTAGGGAAAAGGAACTATAGTAGGGGAGCCAACAGGTGTGGCAAGTTTGGCATTTTCATCAGCAACCTCGTTACCCCGAATGTTAGCATGGGCTTTAACCCAGTGTAAGTTGAAAAGAGATTTGAAGGGATAAATATAAGCTTTAATGTCATTTAAAAATTTAGATTTGATATTAGGTGAGTTTAATGCCAAAATGGCTGAAAGGCTGTCAGAAAAAATATTAACTTTTTTGTTGTTGTTGATGGCCCGGGAGAATGCTTCACGTAGGGCAGCCAATTCAGCATGGAAAACCGTGTTCTCATTGTCAAGTTTATATAAAAATGTCTCGACCAACGAGTCCTCTTTAAAAATGCAGATGGCGAAACCAACTCTATCTTCAATTTTCGAACCATCGGTATAAATGTTTAAATCTGAGAAGGTGACAGGATTAAAAGGGGGAAAAGTAATTGATCTGAGATCAGGGGAAAGTCCCGAAAGGGCGCAATTAATATCAAAACGTGTGGGGGGGGGAGGGAGGAGTCGGGAAAACAGTTATTTCTCTGTTTCCAGAAGTGATATTTTAGAAAGTTTGTCTTTATTACACAGTGAAGGGGGGGAATGCCAGTTATTGAGAAAAGAGAAATGTTTGAAGATGTTCTAAATCCGGTTGAAATTTTTAGTAAGAATATTCTTTGTAATGATGTAAGTTTAGAAATTTGGTCCACAGTTAAATTGCCTCCCCAAATACCCGCCCCATAAGTAATTATTTTTTCCATTACAGCAAGATACCAAGTTTTAAGTAGAAATTTATTGACGCCCCAATTGTTGCTTGATATTTTGCCAAAGGTAGAAAAGAGCTTGAAACATTTCTCTTTAAGATAAAAGATATGGGGGCTCCATTTAAGGTTGTCGTCCATAAATATGCCTAAAAATTTAAGGGAACGGGTAAGTTTAATAGTTTTATTTAAGAGTTTAACAGGAGGATAATATCTACGTTTTTTTAAGGATCTATTAAATATAATGCAGGATGATTTTTCAACTGAAACCGAAAGATTAAGTGAACTGAGAGAGGAGGTAACAAGAGTTAGGGCATCGTTGATATTATTGACGACAACACGGATGTTAGTAGCGGAGGTAACCACAGCGAGATCATCAGCGAAGGCTTGTAGATAGTATAAATCATTATTTAAATTTAGTATGTTATTAAAATATATGTTCCAAAGTATGGGAGAAATGACAGATCCTTGGGGTGCTCCTTTAGAGATTGTTTTTGTAATTGAATATTTTTTATTTGTGAAAGTTATGGTCCGAGAGTATAAGTAGGAGTAAATAAAAGATCTAAATTGAGGGGGAAGGTTTATTTTATCAAAAGTAGAAGGCAGTATGTTCCAATCTAGATTATCAAAAGCTCCGCTGATGTCCACTGTGGCAAAGGCTACAATACCCGTTGGTCGAAGCGATTTTATATGTGTAACGAGCGCGTGAGCAGCGTCTTCACAACTATGTAGTTCCCTGAAGCCGAATTGTAGAGGGTGAAGAGCACCAGTCGTCTTCAAGCAGATATTAAGTTTATTGATAAAGATTCTTTCTATGATTTTCCCGAAGGTGGGAAGAAGACAAATTGGACGGTAGGAGTTACATGATGAAGGGTTTTTATCGGGTTTTTGAAGAAATAAAATTTTTGCGTTCTTAAGTGAGTCAGGAAATTTACAAAATTTAAAAACAAGGTTAATGATTTTTGAAAAAAGGGAAGAGTATGATTTAAAAAGATTTTTCCAAATGGTGAAATCTAAGTTGTCTTGGCCAGGGGCCTTACCAGATTTTAGATGGTTGAAGACAAGGGAGAGCTCCTCATCCGAAACCGCCCCCAAATCCTCAGCAGATATGTCATGAATGGGAAAAGAGGTAAAGGATGGATCCTCAGGAAAACTATGGTCCAAAAGACGCTGAATTTTTTCATTGTAGTCGTGGTTAGGATTATCCTGGAATTGTAAGTCTATATTATTAAAATTTTTATGTTTTGGGAAGGTATATTTAAATAATGAGCCGAATTTTTCAGAGCAATTATTACAGTGTTTTTTCCAGACATTAGACTTAGCTTTATTAATTAAAAGTTTATATTTTGCTCTGTTCAGTTTATATTTAATTTTAGCTTGATTAATAATTTCAGGGGGATCGGAATTCCTCTCGAGTGAAATGATTCTCTTGTAGAGTGCGTTAACGAAGTTTCTAAATTTTGCCAAGTCACGGCTCCACCAGCTGAGTGTAAAGTTTTTTGATACTTTCTTTTTTCTTATAAATTTAAAGGCACAGTCTTGTATTTTGTAAATGAAATTTTTAATAAACGCATCCAGCATAGTGGAGTCGAGAACAGAGTCAAGGGAAGAGTTAAGTTCTGTTAAAAGAGGTTTAAAATTGTATAAAAATTTGCCAATACTATAATTTGTTTTAAAAAAGAAAAAGGAGTCAGTAAAAGGAGCAGTATTAAGGGAAATTAAAATGTATTTGTGATCACTCAAAGTATCACTCGAGAGAACCTCCCAATTTTGAATGAAGTCGAAAAAGTTAAAAGATGCTAAGGAGAGGTCAGGGAATCCCCTGCCAGAGTGAGATACGAATGTTGGACCACATTTAGGGTCATTCACAACAATCAGATTGTTCTCTAAACAAAAGTCAATGACGGATGTACCCCTGCGATCAGTGAAGCTGTAGCCCCACATCTGAGCTCGGGCATTGAAATCACCAAGGATGAGAAAGTTTGAGTTGAAAAGGTCTAGATTAGTGAATTCAGCAATAAGATCAGAGATCTCAGAGTGGGGAGGAAAGTATAGGGATACAATGTTGAGGGTTTTTTTATCGGGTAAAGTAATTTCAATAATGACAAGGGAGAGAGATTGGAATTTTAAGGAGGGAGAGAGATTAGAGTTAAGGACCAGGATAACAGCTTTAGAAGAAAGGGAGGTGAACTGAGAAAAATTTGAGGGGAGGCGAAGAATTCCATCTTTAGAGTTGTAGGGTTCTTGAAGGCATATAAGGTCAATTGAATTTTCTAGGGAAAATTGAAATAAATTACTATGGGCGGATAAAGAATGGTTGGAATTAAATTGTAAAATTTTTAGGACCATAGAGGAGGTGATTTCAGGTCAGAGCACAGAGTGGGGAAGAAAAACAAAATGGTTATTCTATATACAATATTTACAGATAAGAGTAGACAATTGTTCACTCTGAAGTTTCTTAATTCGATCGATTTCGATTCGATAAGCGTTACAATGTCTCTTGTCATGGACGACATGGTGAGTGTTCCAAGACAATTTTTTGCCCTTATCGGCAGCCTTAGCTATAGCGGTTGTGCAGTTTAAGCATCTTGGGACTAATACTTAGCACGAACGATGATCATGTTGTTGACTGGTGCAACGACCACAGTTGCCAGACGGGAAAGGGCAATAGTTCGCCACGTGGCCATAGTCCTGGCGTCTAAAACAGATCTTGATGTTGATGTATTTCTTGATGATGAAGTATCGAAAATGATGGAATAACTTTCGTGTTGTGTGTAATGCTTTACTAGTTTTTATGAAATTTATGACTCTAGAAATTGCTCCCTCTGTCGATTTCCCCTCTCTAAAACCAAATTGGTGATCGTGGAAAAAATTAGATTTATCTAGATGAAAATTTACCCTTAATTTAATTAGCTTTTCCAAAACTTTCCCTAATGTAGGGAGCAGACAAATAGGTCTATAGGATGAGACATCTCTGGTCTCCTTGCCAGATTTAACAAAGAAAACCAGCTCAGCCTCCTTCCAGGGCGAAGGGAAACAAGAATATTTTAAACATGTATTAAAAATTTGTAAGAAGAAGTTATGGTCTAAATTGAATAGGTCATCCACAATTCTAAAATCTATATTGTCTAAGCCTGGGGCTTTATTGAAGTTACAGTTAGAGATGGCGAATTGAAGTTCCTGATGGGAAAAAGGGGGGTCAAGTATGACCTCCCTGGAACAAGGCTGGCTGGGAGAAAGCACCTGATCACCAAGGGCTGGTTCCGTCTGAAAATAATAGCTGAGCAGTTCAAGCAGAACTGATTCTCTGTTAGGCAGAGAAGAATTCGAAGACAGAGCCACGTGGACAAGATCGGTCGGAAGAAGTATTTTGGAAAAAGCCAATTTGAAGGCTGCCCCAAAACGGGCAGACGAAGAGGAAGAGAAAGAAATCCATGCTTTCCTCTTCGCATTAAGAAGTTCCTTCTTATAGAGAGCTTTTGCCTTTGCATAAGCTAATTTTGAGTCTAAAGAAGAACTCGACCGGAATCTCCTCACCAGGGCTCTAACTCTGGATCTGGACGCCCGAAGCCGCTCCGACCACCAAGAAAGATTCGGATTATGAGTAATTTTTCTCTTTTTAAAACTTTTGTTTGCTTCCTCCTGAACAACCTCAGTGAATATTCTTACAAAGTTTTCAACTTCAAGTTTATTTTTACAGTTGTCCAAGATTCTGCGCAAATAAGGGATTCTACGTTCCAGACCTCTCTTAAAACCAACGTGGGAGACATTTCGAGTCTGGTACCTTCTCTTTCCAAATGTCATCAAGTCTTTTCTCAAGTCAAAGATAATTAAATTGTGGTCAGAGGAGGCCGGATCGTCCAAAACGGACCAGTCCCTTAACAAAAATGCAACACTAGAGGAACCTACAGTGAGATCTGGCCAACCCTGGAGAGTGAGAGTTTCGAAAGACGGAGGTGAGTCCGGAGGATTCAAGACCATTAGACCTTTCGACGACAAGACTTCCAGTAACAACTCACCCCTCTCATCGGTTCTACTATATCCCCATAAACTTGAGTGAGCATTGAAGTCACCTCCCAATAGGAAGTTGTTAATATTTAAACTGGGATGTACAAGCCATTGATTTAGGTCTATCTCAAGTGATCCCGATGGAGGTGAATACTGGGAACCAACTGTCAATACATTTCTCGTATTATCCATTGAAATGTTAATAAATACTGAGTTCTTAAAAGTCGCGGAATTTATAAATGAGATGTCCCTTCTTGTGATTACTATGGCACTGGTTTCATTTTCTGAAATGAACACCGTCCAGGAGAGAGGGAACCCATACAGACGGCTGCCGTGTCTGTATGGGTCCTGAATTAGTATTATATCTATTTTGTTATGAACAGCAAATGCTACCACTTCTGTATTGGCAGCTCTCGAAGAGTTTAAATTAATTTGTATGATTTTTAAGCCATTAATCTCTCCCGGACGATGTCCAGAAAGAGAAAATCCCGAAAGACAAGAGTTATTTGAATTTGACGCAATGATAGTTGTATAATGGACAGTCCTCAGAGTAGGAGGGATGATTAACCTTAAAGTCTGCGCCACACTCGTCATTTTCAACTTGGCAGTTTGCGCATTTGTACTCTTTGCTATTACAGTGCTGTGAAGAGTGGTCGTTAGATGCACATTTTGCGCAGAACTCCCTCTCCGTGCATGAACTGCTCATGTGGCCATAGGCCTGACATTTAAAACATCTTGTAACTGTGATGTGTTTTTTAATGAAACATGAGGTGAACTCAATAAAAATTTTCTATCCTTGAGGAGTGTCACCGCCTCCTCTCGTCCAACCTGGATAATAAAATGCCAGCCACCATTTCTTCCCTCGAATTTCTTCACAAACTCTATTTCCTCCAAATTCACTTCCGGAATTTTCTTAACTTTCGCCTCTTTGATCTCCTCCATTCCGCATTGAGGAGGAACCGAGAAAATAATCAGTCTATGTTTCCTTCTTCCTAGAGTTGTAATGTCGAAGTGATCTCCAATATTACTTTCCTCAAAAATACTCACCCTGTCACCCCCTCTCTCCAAATGCCCAACAATTTTAAGATTCCCCCCAAAGTTTACCTGACAGACTGAATTCGTAAGTCCCTGGGGCATTTCGAATTACTCAGGAGAGTCCTTAGATCCCTTTCATCTTCCTTATCCTTTTTTATCAGTATGAATGCTGTGGGATCAGGTCTTTTCTTTTTCCTTGCAAGTGCAGCATACGACATCGGCAGGGATGTGGGACAGGTTAAGTCCATGATGCAGACGACCTGAGGGTTTACGCCTTTTATTGCATCATGGCTCTACTACTATCTGAAAGAAACCCCAGCCAGGGGAGGGAGGGATGGCAGAACCAGAGATTCTGTCCGACCCTGAGTTTATTTAGAACACACATACAATGGGAGGACAGTACAAAAGGGAATACAAAACAGAGTACGGTTATCCACCACATGGTGGAAAAGCTCCTGCAAGAGCTAAGAAGAGTATGAGTTTACATTAAATTTTACATTTTATAGATTCAACAATAGGAGGGGAGTGAACGAAAGTAAAAATCACTTTTAAAACTTTTACTTGTTTAAGCACTATAGGCACTGCATTTGGATCACTCGTTGAGATTAATCATAATCTCCAATTCACATTTCACAAAATATTTAAGTTGTTGCCTTGTAACAATGGTTTAAGATTGTGAAACACATTCCAGACATTGGCACTCAGTGATAATAAACACACAATGAAGGTTAAGAAAGCACAAGGTGATGGTTCACAGAGGTGATAGATGAAAGCACTAGGTGTAGGTATGACATTTTGTGGACACTACCACTTTAGCTTGAAATTGCACAGTTATAGAAATTACTCTGTTGATGCACAATTGATACATATGATGCAGAATGATGCATGATAGATTATGCACTATAGACATTGCATCTCACTCACTCATTGAGAAAGATCATGGATCTCCAAATCACTTATCACAAACTATTTAAGTTGTTCGCTTGTGACAATAATGTGAGATGTGAAAACACAATACAGACATTGGCGCTCACAGTGATAATAAACATACAGTGTTGGTGAATACTCTTATTCATTAGGTTTGTGAAGAAGCAATAAGGACCTTCATGATAATTGTAAATTGACAATAGACTTTGGCACACTCAATGTTAGTGAACACTCAGTAATGGTAAGAAAGCACGAGATGTATATCTTATACAGCACAATTAGGACATTGGCTCACACAATGTTAGTGAACACACAGTGATGGTAGAAAGAACAATGATAAAATGCTGAACTGTTGGTAGAAAGAACATGATGGACTACACATGGTTCACAGCACATTATACACATTGATGGTAAGAAAGCTTTAACACAGCACATAGTGAAGGCACATGGTACACAGACTTGGTACACAGTGAAGGTAAGAAAGCTTTCAGTGATGGTGAAGCTCTCAGGAAAAGTGATTTCGATGATGACACAAATATGGTTTAGGCATTCGCTGAAGACACAAATATGGCTTAGGCATTCACAGTATAGTTAGTGGAATCTCATTGTGAAGGTGCGGATTTTTTAATTATGCTTTATATATGAAATTGCATACAAGTCACTTCTTAAAACACTTGTTAATTCAAGTCTATTGGCTCATTTGAAAGCCTTAGATCAATGAAGACACTGTATAGGATGTCCCTTAAGGATTACACCAGACCTAATTAATTTTATTAATTCATACACCGCTAAAAATATATAATAAACCTATACAAATCTAAAAAAAATAACTCAACATAACGAATAATCAATTCAATAACATACATAATTTGATATAATACTTCTATATATCAAATCTACATATTTCAATAATCCTTATTACCATAACATTTTAATGTATCTTTGAATACTTTGTGTTCCTTCTTCCTTCATCACTTTCACTTTGTAGACCCATTGTTAGGGATTATTTCTACACTAAAAGAATGCGGGAGCGGTAACCCATTGGTTAGCGCGCTGGAGTTGCACTCGTTACGGCCGGGTTCGATTCCAGCCACTGCCAGTACTGCCGCCGTGTTCATGCGGAGTACGATCACGTTAAACATGTGGGTCCGAAAGTCCTTCCGAGAGGTTGGTGGTAGGGGAAGGAGGGTACGGTCCCTGTGGATGTCTCCCCCACTGGGTCCCGGTCTAAATTGGGTGGCACTTCCCGACCGTCCAAACAGTTACCTTACACCTTTCTGATAGGTCGGACGGTCTGGGTTTCAACAACAACACTATAGGATGTCGGCTTTCGACAGTATAGGATGTGACCTATTCAGTAAATCTGTGATTGCACATTGTAAAATCCCTAGATTTCTGGTGGTTACGCCATCATGAAGTGATGGCTCATCACAAAGTTTTGTAAAGTTCAAAGAAGACGCTAAACTTCGTTAAAGCGTCAGCACATACCTAACGGCATTGACATACCCATCTCATAGGCAATGACACTTATTCACTCATCGTGAACATTTATAAGAACCTATACTTGACGTTCTCCAAAACTCATTTCATGTTAGCATGGGTACAAGCCCATAAATTAGTTCACTCCCCGCCCCTAGCAAAAGGAATATATTCACACAGTAAAGAAGAGAGAGTACTGTAGCTTCTCTCTCACAGGAACCTGAGATTCACTGGGTGGGGGGGGGATGTGGGACAAAATTAAGAGCACTGGCTTACGACCTGAGGGTTTACGCCTTTAATGACCAGCACCAGGGGTTTCCAAATCTCCATTCCAGCGGAGCAGCAGCCAGGTCGCTGACTTGGCGAAATCATTCACCGGACAAGGTCCGAGAGAACACCCGCCAAGCCCGACACCAGCCACCGGTCAGCCCTTAGCTCAGGCCATGAATAGGCGCAGTCCATGGGCACGACCACCTGGAAGAGTCGGGGCCCTGTTCTGTGGTTCGTCATCCACTTCATCACTGATAGGGTAACCCGATTAATTTCCCCCCAGCAGACGAAGGACCAGAGATACAGGGGGGATGTGGGACAGGATTATACGAACATCACACCACGGTGGCCATTGGGGTTGCGCCGTATAGGTGAGAGTCGCGTACAGGCAACGTAATATCTCATCCAGCAAAGCCCCAGCCGCGGTCGCGAACTCAGCGGAACCATTCACCGGGCAGGGCCGAAGAGCGCCCGCCAAGCCCGACCCCAGTCACCGGTCAGATCTAGGCTCAGGGCATGAATAGCCACAGTCCGTGGGATCCAACTACCTGGAAGAGTCGGGGCCCTACCGATTCAATGGTTCGTCGGTCACTTCATCGTGGATAGGGTACCCCGATTTATTTTCCCCCAGCAGACGGAGGACCACAGCTACAGACCTAAGATCCGTACACCGCAATCTTTGCCTGTGCTGCCCCCTGGGGGGGATGGGGGACAGAGTTAAAGGTAACTGACCAGGCGACCTTTGGGGTTTACGCCTATTATTGGTCAGCACCGGGGCTACCAATCTCCATTCCAGCGGAGCCGCAGCCAGGTTGCTGACTTGGCAAACTCATTCACCGGGCGAGGGCCGCGAGAGCACCCGGCAAGCTCGACACCAGCCACCGGTCAGCCTTTGGCTCAGGCCATGAATAGGCGCAGTCCATGAGCACGACCACCTGGAAGAGCCGGGGCCCCAACAGTTCTGTGGTTCGTCGGCCACTTCATCACTGAAAGGATAACCCGATTAATTTTCCCCCTGCAGACGGAGGACCAGAGGTACAGACCTAAGATCCGTACACCGCAATCAATGGCGGTGCCGCCCCCTGGGGTAGAGGGGATGGGGGACAGGTTAAATCCATGATGCAGACGACCTGAGGGTTTACCCTTTTTATTGCATCATGGCTCTACTACTATCTGAAAGAAACCCCAGCCAGGGGAGGGAGGGGTGTCAGAACCAAGGGTTCTGTCCGACCCTGAATTTATTGAATAATACAAATCAAAAGGAAGACAGTACAAAAGGGATTACATAACCGCGACTGATTATCCACCAAATGGTGGAAAAGCTCCTCCAAGAACTAAGATGAATTTTTTGTTACTTTAAATATTACATCTTGAAAATTCTACATTAGGAGGGGATTGAACATAAAATGAATCACACTTATACTTATTTTTACACCATTGGCACTGCATCAAGATCACTCTTTGAGATTAATATTTCCCATTTCGTGTACTATTTGGGACGTTGACTTGTGACTAAGGTATAAGGTAGTGAAGACGCATTGCAGACACAGGCACTCACAGAGATGAAACAAACAGTGAAGGAAAATTTGTCACATGGTGATGGTTCTCCGAGGCAATAATGAAAGCACACTGTGATGGTATTGATAGCACTAGGTGTAGGCAAGACATTTTGCAGGCACTAACACCTTCGCATAAAGGTGCACTGTTATAGAAATTACTAAGTTGATGCAAGACATTTTGCAGGCACTAACACCTTCGCATAAATGTGCACTGTTATTGAAATTACTAAGTTGGTGCAACATATTTTGCAGGCACTAACACCTTCGCATAAAGTTACACAGTTATAGAGATAACTTAGTTGATGCACGAATAGATACATTTTAAACAAAAAGATGTATTTTTGTTTATGCACAAAGGACATATATCTATTGTTTATGCACAAAGGACACTACATCCAGATCTCTCTATGTGTTGGATCAAGGATCTCCAGATCACTTTTCACTAACCAATTAAGTTTTTGGCTTGTGAATATGGTGTTAGAAATGATAACACATTACAGAGGGGATGGGGGACAGATTAAAAACCATGGTGAGGGCGACCTGGGGGTTTACACCCATTAATTCACCATGGCACTAACTACCATCCGAAAAAACCCCAGCCCAGGGAAGAGGCAAGTCGGAACAGAGGTTCTGTCCGACCCATTGGTTTATTAAGTAATCTAAAAAAGAAGGAGGGAATACAGTGGGGCGAAACAAAGCCCAGAAGGGCAAACACCAACATTGGTGCAAGTAGGAGTACTCGCAGGTACTCAGTAGATAGTGATACAATTCAAAACATGAGAGCAAGCCAGAACAGAGGAACAGGATGCAGTTTTTCAAACTTTCTTCCACACCAAGTCAGCAATATGCTGACTAGAAAAACAACGAGAGAGATATCAGTTTATATCCCTCAAGTAAAGTAATGTACCCAGTCACAGTTTCTAGAAGGGTAAGAAGTAGAAAAGTTCAAAGTCCCAAGAAAAGTTATTTGGGATAAACACCAGGGGGAGAGGAACCTAGGAGAGCAGAGCAGACAATGACTTGACACTAATGTCACTGCCCGTCACTGCCCGAATAAAGGTGATCAGAACAATGAAACATGATTAAATTCTATGTGCAGTTGTTCTCACGTCAAAGATCACATCGTAACACTCGTATCACTTCGAAAAACACGTTTCACTTCGTATAACTCATCACACACTTTGCTCACATTTCACTTCGTAAGACTTCAAACAAGCTTCGTAACACATTTAGAAGCACTTCACTGCCCGAAAAAAGGTGATCAGAACTAGGAAAATTCAATGTGCATTAGTTCCCGATAAAAGGTGTTGCCCGATAAAAGGTGATCAGAACTAGAAAAGAAGATTAAATTCAATGTGCACTTGTTCTCACGTCAAATCACGTCTTGATCACATCGTAACACTCGTATCACTTCGAAAAACTCGTTTCACTTCGTAAAACTCATCACACACTTTGCACACGTGTCACTCGTAAGTCTTCAAACAGACTTCGTAACACTTTTCAACGCACTTCACTGCCCGATAAAAGGTGATCAGAACTAGGAGAATTCTATGTACACTTGTTCCCGATAAAAGGTGTTGTCCGATAAAAGGTGATCAGAACTAGGAAACATGATTAAATTCTATGTGCATTTGTTCTCATGACAAAGATCACATCGTAACACTCGTATCACATCGAAATCATCTTCGTATCACTCATCACAAACTTTGCTCACGTATCACTTCGTAAGTCTTCAAACAAACTTCGTAACACATTAGAAGCACTAAATCGTAACACTTATCTTGGCTGATCTCACAAATTCATAGCTCTTATCACTCATCACATCCTTTGCACACAAAACACATCGTAACTCATATCAAAATCGTAACATGTAATAATGCAACATCATCGTTCGTAACTCATCATCAAAACGTCGAAGCACATAATTATGTACAAAATCGTCACACATCTTAACACATAATAAAACACGTGATGCTCTGTTTTCAACTCAGTAAACACATTTTGAGTTCCAATATCACTTTTCCACAAGTTGAATAAACACTGATTAAATATCGTTGATAAAATCACTGTAGATCAATACTGAAGTATCGTGTTTCAGATTATCTGAATGTATCAATTCCACTCATTGTAAAACTCTTTCTTTCACACAAAAACACTCAGGATACCAAAGTTTAAGGAATATTATGTAAGAGTATATTACACACTAATTACGAAGACGTTGCCATCAAAAATGCTCTCCCAGCGAACCTCCCCAAAAGGAAAGTAAAATATGTATGATACCAGCTGCTCTCTGTCTGGAAGCTCTCAGAAGAAACATTATAAAAAGAACTATATACAATAAAAATCATTTAATCAATAATACAAATCATTATACAATTAGAATACAAAGAGAACCGTGACTTAGCAAGCACAGGAGAGAGACGAGTTTCAAATCAAATATGACTAAAGTATATAGAATAATGAATATAGGGTTAAGATAGTCAAGGTTTATAAAACATGCATTATGTGACAAAGTTAAATCTACAAAAATTCTTCATTAGAAGCAAAAAGTAAGAACATAATTCTTTTAAACATTGTCTTGTAAAATTAAGTCACTATTTTGATAGTATTCAAAGAGGAAGATAACCATTTTGCCTATCTTCCTTTGAACTTCATTATTTTTCAGGACGTTCCTTGCCCACGGGACAAGATTCACCGATGAGGGTCTCCGTACGTGAAAAGTGACAGTCAGTTCACAGTCAAAGAGATAGTGGTCTGGCGAGCCAATTTCTCCACAAGAACAAAAGTCTGTGGGGTGCTGTTTAATGGAGTGCAGAAAGGTTGGAAAGGGACCCTTTCCAGAAAAAAATAAAATTAGAAATTTAGGTATGGGATCTGTTATCGTCCCTATTTTTGGAAAAAATATCTTAGTATAAGCTCCCCTTTCCGTCCCAGACCAAAACTCCTGCCAGGAATTCAAGAGCGTCCTCTTCAAGCTTGCTTTGAGGAAAGAAGCAGGTAAAAGAATACTTTCATTGCAATAATTAAATTTAGTTGCGGATCTAGCCAGCGAGTCAGCAATTTCGTTTCCAAATATTCCAAGATCTACCACCGACAATCTAATTTCCTTAGAATCACAAATTAGGACTGCCTTTCTTAGGCGAAACCATTTAGTTTCCATATTTTTTGATATAGACAAAGCCTATGATCGAACATGGCGCTATGGTATTATTAAGGACCTCTTTGATTTTAATTTAAAGGGTAATCTTCCCATTTTTATTCAAAACTTTTTAGATTTTAGGACATTCCAAGTTCGCATTGGCTCAGTTCTCTCTCACACATATGTACAAGAAGAAGGAGTGCCACAAGGAAGTGTACTGAGTGTGACACTTTTTAATATTAAAGTCAACAGTATTTTAAACCAATTACCATTGTCAGTTCATAAAACCATGTATGTTGATGATCTGCAAGTTTCCTATCAGGCACATGATATGCGTTCAGTAGAGCGACAATGTCAAGCTGCTGTTAATTGTATCTTGCGATGGGCAAACTTGAATGGATTCAGTTTTTCTACTCAAAAGACATGTTGTGTTCACTTCACAAGAAAACGTGGTATTCACTTACCCCCAGAAATCTTTATGGGAGACGTTAAGATCAAAGTAGCAGACGAAGTCAAATTTCTCGGAATCTGGTTTGATAAGAAACTCACTTTCTTGCCCCACATCCAAAGACTGCGAACGAAATGTGAGAAAGCTCTAAATATCTTAAAAGTTCTTTCAAATACAAAATGGGGTGCAGATCGGATTTCCATGCTTCGAATCTATAGAGCTGTGATTCGGTCAAAGCTTGACTATGGATGTTCTGTGTATGGATCAGCACGAGCATCTGTGCTTAAGAAGCTCGATCCAATTCATAATAATGCTCTTCGTATTTGTTCTGGTGCCTTCAAAACTTCTCCTATTCAAAGCATATACGTTGACTGTAATGAGACATCACTCGAACTCAGGCGAGAACAGCTCTCACTGAATTATCACTTTAGAGTCATGTCGATGAACTACCATCCTTTGCAACGGATCATCCTGGATGTGCAATACGATCGGCTGTATTCAGCCCGACCCTCCTGTATTCCTGCCTTTGGCATGCGAATGCGCAATAGTGTATCATCAACTCCACTAGAAAATCTCAATGTTAGAAAGAGAAAGACGTGTGAAATACCTCCATGGCAAGTCCCAAATTTCATTTTTCTCAATCCTTTTGATAATTTTTTAAAGAGTACTACACCTGATTCAATTTATGTTCAACTTTTTGCAGAACATAGTGATTTATTTAAGGAGTTCACTCCTATTTTTACAGATGGCTCCAAAACAGCAATACATGTCGGATTTGCTTATGTATGTAATGATGTAGTTAAGTCTTTTAAACTTCATACCTCATGCTCCATTTTTACTGCAGAAATCACAGCAATTCACCAGTCATTAATTTTCATAACCCATCAAAGGGTAAAAAAATACATCATATATACAGATTCGTTAAGTTCTTTGCAATTACTTTCATCCAGAATGGCCATGCTTCATCCCATTGCCTCAGATATCCTCCAACTTGTGCATCGTCTGAAGGCACGAGGACACCATATCCAATTTTGTTGGGTTCCGGGACATGTTGGTATAAAGGGAAATGAATTGGCTGATACTGCTGCAAAAACAGCTAATCGTATTATGAATCATCCCATTCCTTTGACAGATATTAAAAAAATTATCAGTAAAATATTATATGATAAATGGCAACACTCATGGAATCAGCAAACTCAAAATAAATTGTATGAGATAAAGCCTTTAATACAGAAGTGGACTAGTTTTCAGTGTAGGAAACTTGATGTTATATTAACTCGTTTGCGCATTGGTCATACTCGTTTTACCCACAGACACTTACTTTTAGGAGAAATTGAACCCTTTTGTAATAGTTGTCAAACGTCAGCAAGTATCAAACATATTTTAATTGAGTGTTCGAAATATAAACATTTCCGTTTTAAGCATTTCAAGACTTATACTTTACACTTGGCAGAATTGATTGGAGAAAATCCTCATTTGGAGCTTTTCCCATTCCTACTAGACATTGGTTTTTTCCATCATTTTTAACTTAACTTTTTATAACCTTTTAGTCATTTTTCATCTCGTTTTCATTGTTGTACATGTTCCATAGTCATGGTTTTTTCACACATTATCACTTTTTTAAATTATACACATGTTTTAACCCATAGTAATTTATGTATCTTGGTACCATATGTCTGGCGCAGCATATCCTCTTTGGATCTTGTGCCATTAAACCATAATCAACCAACCAACCAACCAAATATTCCAATGTGACCTCTGATCCAACCAATTTTTAAAAATTTATTATAGTGAAGAAGGTTATTGTGTATTTCTTGAGCCATTTTATTTGTTGGGAATGGCTGAAGGAGAAGTTTCATAGCTGACTGGCAGTCGGTTAACAATTCCATTCCCTCAAAGTCAGAGGTCACAAGCCAGTCGATGGCAGCTGAGATGGCGGCAAGCTCGGCTTGAAAAACTGTGTTATCCGGTCTGATCTTTTGTTGGTGTTCTTTTATGATATGCCCTTCCTGGAGAACACAGAAAGCGAAAGCCGTCCCATCTTCAGTTTTAGATCCATCAGTGTAGGCAGTAAGTAATTGTGGCTCAAAGTGTTTCTCGGGGTCGATTTGTTCAATCGGAACAACCCGGGATGGGTGTCTGTAGTATATGGTGCTCTTTGAATCGAAATTATTAGCTATCAGAAACTGTGTGCTGGTATAAGTATTAACTTTGTGGTGTAATACAGCTGATCTGCTCGATTCATAGAGTAATTGTAGAGTAATAGGAGGAGTGTTCGGTAAAATTTGGAGGGCCGCAACCGATGTCTTGACGTTCGCTTTCGAAATCCGCAAGAGACAAATCTTTTGAGCAGCAAGCAATTTCAGTTTTGCGTCATTATTAAGATTATTGGCCCAGACATAAGCAGCATACGTTAGAATCCTTTCTGACACTGCATGATACCATATTTTAAGAAGTCCAGGTCTGATACCCCAGGATTTAGTCGCAATGGTTCCAATCATTTTGTTTTGGGTAAACATTTTGCATTTCAAGTTTATTATGTGAGGGATCCAGCTGAGCTTTTTATCCAAAGTAATTCCTAAGTATTTTAATGAATTTTGAATAGGGATATTTATTAGATTTGTTCCAGTTCTTGAATTATTAATTTTGAATATAGGATCTCTCCTGAGTTCTTTATTGCGATTTCCTTTATAGGGTCTGCCAAAAACCATTGCTTTAGTTTTTTCTATTGAGAGATCTAGATTAAGTTTCCTAATAGCCAAAGAGAATTTTTCAATTGCTGCATTGGTCGTCCTTTCCAATGCAGACCTGGACTTAGCTCTCGTGAGCAAAATAAAATCATCAGCATATGCAATGAGCTCAGTTGGAGAATCATTATCAAAGTTCCTAAGTATGCTGTTTGCAGTTATTATCCAAAAAAGAGGACCTAGGCAGGAGCCCTGGGGGCAACCTCTGTAAGATGGAAGGGAGGAGACTCCATCCGTAGTCATGTAGGAGACCCTCCTGTCACAAAAGTAGTCTTCAAGAAGGTTATAAATGTTAGGGGGACAACTCGTCTCTCTAATAGAAGACAGAAGGACGTCCCAGCTTATATTGTCAAACGCTCCTTAATGTCAAATGACACAAGGGCGCTATATAAGTGTAGCGTTTTACTTTCCTTTATAAATGATGTTACCCTTTTAAGTGCTCTTTCTGTGGAAAGACCCTCCCTAAATCCATATTGATTTGCATGGAAAAAATGAATCCGATTCAAGTAGTACGTTATTCGTATCTTCAAAAGTTTTTCTAGAATTTTCCCTAATGTTGGGAGAAGACAAATAGGTTAATAAGCTGTGACGTCCCTCGCATCTCTTTCATTTTTAACAAAAAACACAATTTCCGCCTCTTTCCAGGATGATGGGAAGAAAGAAAATTCCAAACACTTATTGAATATGTTTAACATTAAGTCCGGGTTTATCAAAAACAAATCATTTACCATCCTAAAGTCTATATTATCTATTCCTGGTGCTTTATTAAAATTACAGTTGTTTATTGCATATGTAAGTTCCTGCAAGTTAAATGGAGGGTCATCATCCTGGAAATAGGGAAGAGGCCCGTCGAAAGAAGTGTTGGAAACTGTACTCGCTGAGTCACAAGAGGATTGAACCGTCAAAAAGTAATGTTTTAGGAGATCCTCCAAAACAGTTTCTCTCGAAGGAACCCCCAAGTTGTTCAAGTTGAGAGCCGTGTGAACTAGTTAATTAGGCAGGATGATTTTAGAAAATGCCATCTTAAAGGCAGGGCCAAAACGAGCAGAAGATGAGGAGGCGAAAGAAATCCATGCCTTCCTCTTAGCTGTTAAAATTTCTTTCTTATAAAGAGCTCGTGCTTTAGAAAATTTTTCTTTATTGTCTGTGGAAGGGTCAAAAATAAGTCTTCTTCGCAGGGCCCTCAATCTTGATCTGGACGCCCTCAGTTTACTACTCCACCAAGAAATTTTGGGTTCATGATTAATGTTCTTTTTCCTAAAACTTTTGTCCGCAATTCCATTTATTTTCCTAATTATATTATTAATAAAATTATTAAGTTCACATTTATTTTTACAGTCTTCCAGTTCCCCTTTCAGCCTAGGGATTTCTTCAGTTATTTCCATTTTAAATTTTTTATGTGAAGCAAATTTAGTTTTAAACCTTCTCTTTGAGAAGGTTTGTATTTCAGATTTCAGGGAGAAGGAAATAGCATTATGATCAGAGGATTCCGGGGCGTCCACGACGGTCCAATCCAAAACAAGGCGGGCAATGCTAGGGGAACACAAAGTAAGGTCCGGCCAGCCCTGTGCAAAGAGGGTCTCAAAGGTAGGGGGAGCATCAGGTGTGTTAATTATCACCAAATTTTTAGTTGAGCAAAATTGTAATAAATATTCACCTCTAGTGTCAGACCTACCATACCCCCAAACCGGAGAATGAGCATTAAAATCTCCCACTAGCAAAAAATTATCCAAGTTTAAGTTTTGATTAACTATCCAGTCCCCCAGGTCACTCTCCATAGAGCCTGAGGGCGGAGAATATTGTGATCCCACAGTTAGAATTTTGTTTTTATTCAATGTTATGTTTATAAAAACAGAGTTATCAAAAGTAGCCGAATTAATAAAAGAGATATCCTTTCTCGTTATTAAGATAGCGCTCGTTTTTTTAGTAGAATAATGTATTGTCCAAGAGATGGGGAATCCATACAGACGGTTGCCTGATCTGTATGGATCCTGAATAAGGGCTATGTCTATTTCGTTTTCTAATATATAGTGTGCAATTTCTGCATTGGCTGCTCTGCTAGAGTTTAAATTAATTTGAATTATTTTCAATTTCAAATCATCTCCTGGACCAGAATTATTGGTTGGTTGAATAAAGACCTGGGAACCCGAGAAAGACATCTAAATAGGTGCCTCAAGAGCCATCTGATAATAGTAATCATAAATTGGACAATTTCTAGAAAAAGCTGGGTGGTCAGTTTCGTAATCATATCCTTCTTTCCTAGCTGAAATGCAGTTGACACATCTAAATTTCTTCGCATTGCATTGGTCAGTCTGGTGTTCCAACGATCCACATTTTGCACACGTCTCATTAAAACGGCATTATTTACTCATATGTCCGTAATCCTGACATTTAAAACATCGGATTACGGAAACATATTTTTTCACAAAGCAGGAAACGAATCCCAAATATATCTTGTTTTCTTTCAGTATCGATATCGCATCTATTCTATTGAGTTGAATGATCCAGTGCTTAGTTCCTCTTTTGCCTTCGAAGTTCTTAATGATCTCTATGTCCACCTCTTTTCCAGGTGTTCTTTTACTAATTGCGTCCCTAATATCTTCCTGATCACATTGTGGGGGGACCGAAAAAATAATTATCCTCTGTTTCCTCGATCCCAAATTCTTGATTTCAAAGTGTTCCCCTATATCTGAATCATCAAAAATGTCAACTTGATCTTTCTGTATGTGTCCCACAAGTTTAATGTCACCACTATATGTCTGTCTGACTGACTTAATTTCTAACTCTCTGGGACATTTAGTTTTCCTGAGAACATCTCTCGAATCCTCCCTACTATCTTTATCCTTTCTAATCAATATAAAAGTCGAGGGATCAGGTTGCCTCTTCTTAATTGCACCAGCATAAGTCTTGGGTTCTCCCGAACCGAGCAACTGCGTATAGTCCTGTCTGCATCTCTTTATTGTCTCAGGGAGTTCTGTTCTTAAAGTTTCTGGCAGGTCTCTGTTAACTATTTTTTCCACAGTTTTCGCAGCATAAGCATCCAGTTCTTGTTCAATTAGCACGAATTTTAGGTCATCAGACATAGATTTGTATTTCCTCATCTTATCGGCGTCAAGAGTTTTGGTGTTCTTAAGATAGGATTCCATCTTGTCAAGTAAAGTTTCACATCGTCTTAAAAAGAGATTAAGGGTAGCTGGCCGACGACCTGAGGGTTTATGCCTTTGATGACCAGCACCCGGGGGTTCAATCTCCATTCCAGCGGAGCCGCAGCCAGGTCGCTGACTTGGCGAAATCATTTACCGGACGAGGTCCGAGAGAACACCCGCCAAGCCCGACACCAGCCACTGGTCAGCCCTTGGCTCAGGCCATGAATAGGCGCAGTCCATGAGCACGACCACCTGGTCGAGGCCCTAACAGCTCTGTTGGTCGTCGGCCACTTCATCACTGTCAGACAGCTAAGTGGGGACCTGTTCTGCCAACTACGGCCTTCAGGTTTTTTACCCCCACCGCTGAGAGTCGTCCATGGACGACCCAGCTGAGGTCCAGAAGAGGCACGCTGGTCCAAAGTGACCGAGAACCCAGGGCAAGACTAACGCCGAAGTCAGGGAGAAATCTTAAGGACCCTTGACCACACACACCACGCCTAGAGAGCAGCTAAGTTGAGTGGGCCCTGGGCGCCCATGCGGGGGGTTACCCCGCGCGGGCGCCCCGGGCCGGGCCCCCTAGTCCCTAAGGAGAAAGTGGGGCGCCAAACCGGTGCGCGAACGAAAAGATTGCAATGCAGTGACCGCCCAAAGAGGCCGAAAAGAACCGGAGTGGTTAACCAAGGAGGAATTGTTTTTAGCAGTGGATTCCGACTTTCTACCCCTCGGTAGTTATGCAGAGGCAGTATGCAACTTAAAGAGGCGCTGTCGTAACCCGGACTTATACCCGTACTGCCGGGTTAACTAAAACTAGAGAGAAGAAGAGAGAGGAGGCGAGGAAAGGAGTGGCAATAGCCAGGGCCGGGAACAGAACACCAGAGATCTGGTTAAACCAGGGAGGAGGAATTAGCACAGGAGGAGTGCCTTGCAAGAGCAAGTGCATGACTAGGACTTAAGAGTATAAGGATATAGTTACAACTAGGACTGGTGGTACTATACTAGACTAAACCAAAAGGAAAATAAACAAAAGCAAAACTTAAGCTAACGATATAAAATACTAATACTAATTAAACCTAAGGGAGAACACAATGAGAAGCAGGGAAAATAGCTTAGTAAAAACCAAGCGAGGCGAGCCACTTACCAAGGGAGAAGATAGCCTGCGCAGGACCTGAAAGGAGAAGATGGGTTGACGAGGACCAAAGGTGCCAGAGGCGCCCGACGGCTGACTTACCTACCGACAACCTCCTGGGCAAGGCTTCCCGAGGACAGTGGGGGATGCTGGGTTACCTGAAAGGGAAGATGTTAGCAGACATACTTGCGGCGAGATGCGGTAAGACCTGCAACGGGCGAACGTCCGTAGTGATGCAGGGCTGGGGGAGCGCGGGCTGGGAAAAGCTAAAAGTGGCTAAAAAAGAAGCTATTAGTGGCTGGAAGGCAAGGGAGATTATTATCACGGGTGAACTGATATTTGCAATACAAAAGTGGGACCTGAGTCCCTGAACACGTGGCACCGGTTTGGTGCAAAAAGTTTTAAATGCGGGTGGCCTCGTATTATAAAATGGCCACGTATTAGAGGAGACAGACCTGAAAAATAAAAAGTCCACAACTCCGGTGGACGACACCTATGAAAAATAACGCGACAACAGGGTAAGGACTGAAATGCCACTTCACTGGTGGCCACGGCCTCGTATTCCACAACTCCGGTCCACAACTCCGGTGGACTACACCAAAAATATAAACGCGACAACAGGGTAAGAGCAGAGCTGCCACTTCACTGGTGTCCTCGTATGAGAGGAGTATGAATATCCTCGTATATAATATAAAAAAAAAAAAAAAAAAAAAAAAAAAAAAAAAAATCCACGACTCCGGTGGACAACACCTAGAGATAATAGCGCGACATCAAGAAAAGCTGAACTGCTACGACACTGGTGGGCGACACCAAAAATACCTACTGGGACAAACCCCCAGGAAAAAACCAGAGACAGGTGGAAAGATTTAGAGGTCAAGCAGGCAAAAGGAGAGACAGAAAAATAGGGTGCCTGGGTGACTAAAGAAACAGGAGAGGTGCAGAGGAATAGAGAAGGGTGATCCTACCAAGGTAGGGAACACTGGAGGAAAGGCCTGCCAGTGTCGGAGTGTCATGCAGGAGTAGAGGTCCTCTCCGAAGTATCAGGTGGGAACTTCCTTCCACCGATTCCCAACCACATCCTCCCCTTGGAGAGAGACCCGCTTGAGGGTTTTTTTTTTTTTTTTTTTTTTTTCCCCTATTGGGAAGCAACGGTTTGTTTATTTTGACCCTCACTACTCCCGATGACACAAGACCTATTTGAAGAGACGCACTGACCTGGAAGTGTGAAACCAGGAGTGCCAGAAACCGTGAGCTTAGTGGAGATGCAATGGCGCAGCAGCAGGGGCTATATGTCAGTTATCTGGTCGATATTTTCCATCAGCCAGAGTACGATCTTTCTAACCTTGTTTTGTAGATCTTGTTTCTTAGTTATGTTATACCTCCAAGCCTGCCAACGGTGTGGAGCTGGTGTCCGAAGGTGGTGTTCTTCTGTTAGCGGACATTCTGTGAGGTAGTGTAGTAGTTCACCCTCTTCGCCGCAGGTACATATTGATGATTGTTTAATGTTAAATCTTTTCAGGTAAACTGGGAATGCGCCATGGTTTGTGAATAATTGCATAAGTAGTCTGCAGCTCCAATGTCGTGAGGGTGTAACGAATCTGAAGAAAGTGTATGTTATCCTCCCATCCTGTGCATGGTCCCATACGTTCTGCCAGGCTTCGACCGATAGAGTCTTAAGCCTTCTTTTTAGGTATGAAGTTGGCCATGGAGGATGCTCAATGGAGGGACTAATGTCTTTTGTGGCTTCTTTTGCTTCTTTGTCCGCCATTTCGTTACCGTGTGTACCGATGTGAGCCCTAACCCAGTTGATTATGTACCTATGCCTTAGTGATTTGATTTCTTCTAGTGTTTCTTGAACTATTGGGTTCTTATTGAAGGGCTTATTCAGAGCCGCTATCGCTGATTGGCTATCTGAATGAATTGTGAATGTTTTATTCTGCTTTCCAGCCCACTTCAGTGCTTGGAGGATTGCTATCTGTTCCGCTTGGAACACACTGTTATTGTTACCGAGTCTGCTGCGCCAGGAGAAGATTCTGTTGGAACCCTCGAATGCTACAAATGCTGTCCCCACTCCAGAGGCCATCCCTGAGCCATCTGTGAAGATATCAAGTCTAGTGGGTCTTCCTTCTTGTCTTATTAAAATAGTTGTGGCGGGGTGAGCTTGCCACGGACTAAGTTTGTTTTCATAGTCCCCAGGGACAAAAGTTTGGCCAAAGGCTGAGGTTTGTTTCCTGAGCCGTGAAATGCGACCATATGCATTTTCGTACTGTGCTTTGATGCCAATCGGGGTGAGTCCTGTGAGTACCAGCAGGGCCGATGTAGGAGCTGTCCTATAAGCTCTCGCGCTTGCTAGGGCAAAGTGCCTCTGGCAGCTGGCCAGGGTAGCCACGCAAGATTTGTTTAAGTTAGAGGCCCAGATAGAGGCCGCGTAGAGCAGAACTTTCTCAACCACGCATTCATACCATATTTTAACAAATTTCGGCTTTGCACCCCAAGTTTTGGAGGATATTCTATTGAGGATCTTAAATGTATTGTAGACTTTTGAGACCTGGGCTTCGCAGTGCGGGGCCCAGGAGAGCTTATAATTAAAAAGGACACCGAGGTATTTGACGTTGTCTACCGGGTTAACGAAGTTGGAGCCTACCTTGAATCTCCTCACGCTGCCTCTATGTCTACTAGTTGCTTTTAGCGAATGCATTTGCATTGCTTTAGTTTTACTCCAGTTGATGACCAGGGATTCACCCGCTGCCCATTCGTTGAATCTATTTGCCGACTCCAGTACATTGCTACGTAGGCTCGTTGTTGCTTTCCCATTGACTAGTAGGACAAAATCGTCAGCGAATGCTTGAATCCTTGTGTGGGCTGGCCAGGGGATTTTCAGTGCCGAGTCTGCTACCACGTTCCACAGGAGTGGGCCGAGGCAGGAGCCTTGAGGGCACCCTCCAAATGTTTGTCTCGTCACGGTGATCCCGTTTTCCTCCAAGGTGACGTATCTCTGCGACAGGAAGCTTTTGATTAAATTTATTAAGTAGCCCGGACAAGGTGACGATTGTAAGTGGTTAATAATGGATGGCCAGGACAGGCTGTCGAATGCTCCGCTAATGTCAAATGATATCATCATTGTATGGACTCCCTTGGTCTTGTCTTCTTTCATTCCATCAAGTAGATTTTCTAAGGCGTGTTCTGTCGATATCCCGGGCTTGAAGCCAAATTGCTTGGGATGCCAGTAGTTGCTGACGTGAAAGCTGTGATAGATCCTTCCATGTAAAATCCTTTCCAATATCTTCCCCAGAGCTGGGAGGAGGCATATTGGGCGATAGGCTTTAGGGTCGCTAGTGAGTTTGCCTGGCTTGTGAAACAAGACCAGTATAGCTTTCTTCAATGGAGTCGGAAAATGTTGAATTTTGATGCACTTGTTAAGGTAGCAATGTAGGAGAGCCGGTGCTGATTCATTAACTTTTTTAAGAAGGTTATAATCTATCTGGTCAAAGCCTGGTGCTTTGTTGACCTTAATATTTCTTAAAATCCTAGATATTTCCCCTAGGGAGACTTCAGGATGAGGTGACCTGTCTATGTTGTGGTGAAGGTCTGCGTTGGAACGGTGGTCCGTGTTATACAGTGTGTTTATGAAGTTGCTTAAGATGTTGGGAAGTTCTACTTCCGAGTCGAGCTGGAGGGTATTATAAACAGAACTAGGTGGGGATTTCTTGTTCGTGAGAATCTTAAATTGCGAGCCAAAGGCGTCAGTTGTGTCCGAGCAGAATTTTTTCCAGGAATTGTTCCTAGCATTCAACACTTGTCTTTTGTATTTTGCTCGTTCCCTTTTGTAATCTATTTTGTATTTCTCTCTTGTCTCTGGAATCTGCTCTTTTTGGAACCTGCGTCGGAGGGCTCGAATCCTACTCCTATTTACTTTAAGTTCAGTCGACCACCATTTTATTTCTTGCTGTGTACTCCGTTTCCGGATTTTGTAATTCGTGACTGCTGCTTCTGTCATCTCTCCCAGGAGTCTCTCCGTTGCTAAGTCCAACTGTTGCGCGTCCTCGATATCTCTAATTTTAGTTACCCATCTATAAGAAATGTCTTTGATCATTTTCCTAAACCTTTTATGATTACCATGTTTGGTTTCGAGTCTATGTCTAGAGTTGTCTGCCAGAAAACCCTCGTCATCTCTCACTTGGAATGTTATGTAATTGTGGTCACTTAAGGTTGTGACGTCTAAGACTGACCAGTTCTTTATTTTGTCTGTGATGTTGCTTGATGTTGCAGTGATATCCGGCCATCCCTTGCATGAGGAGGTTTGGAACGAGGGCCTGCTGCCCTGAGCGTTCACCACGTTTAAGTTGTGGGACAACAGAAAGTCTGTAAAGTCCGTTCCTCTTCTGTCTATGTCTGAGTAGCCCCATAGGGTGGAGTGTGCATTGAAGTCTCCACAAACCAGTTTTGAGTCACTTAGTGCTCCTAGTATCTGTGACAGGTCTGTGAGGATTTTATCAAAGTCTGCTGATGGTGGAGCGTAGGTGTTTGTAATCGATAGCTTGGCTGAACCGTTTTGGAGAATTATAGCTGTTGACTCTTGAGTGCTCTGAATGTTTATTGGGGTTGTCCCCGTGTTTGTTGCTATGATGGCTTTGTTGTCCAGTGATTTGTGACATCTCCAGCTATTGCCAAGACCTATCGGCCTACCCGTGTTTGGATTAATGTAGGTGTCCTGCAAGAGGGCTATGTTAATGTTATTATCTTTAAGAAACGCGTGAAGGAGCAAAGTTGCTGCTCTACTGTTTCTGAGATTTATCTGTATAAATCTCAGAGTGTTATCATGTTCGTTGAGACTTTGTGGCCGGACGAGTGTTTGTGTTCTCGCTTGATCTGACGAGGGCTGAGATATGAGGGTATCAATGTTTTCTATAGGGTGTCCCTGGTCATCATTCAGATTGTGAGGTTGGCCCAGGGATGCCGCCGATTGGTGTTGGTCTTGTATCTCCATTATGTGTAATACTTGTGAAGGTTCGCAGATGCAGCATTCGCTACCTCCCCTCTAGCCAGAGCCCTGGACTCGAGTTCCTGACGGAGACTTGAACCATCACTTCCACCTCCGAGGCGAGCCCGGAATTCCTTCTGGCGAGCTTCCAGTTCTTCTTTCTTTTGTCTTTCTAGAGTACTTCTATAGGAGGGGCACTCCCTCGTATAGGCAGGGTGACTCGTGCTTACTCTTTCCGTTGTTGTCTCCTTTTTGTTAAAGGCCACACAGTTGGAGCACCTTGGGTTGTGCTCGTCTCTCTGACAATCACGGGTGTTATGCTTCTTGGAGCAGTAGCCGCACCTGGGTGAGGCTGCTCCACAGGACCTCTGCGTATGCCCATATTCCTGGCAACGGTAGCATCTTGTTACCATGTAGTATTTTTTGACTGGGCACTGTTTGAAGCCCACACAGACCGATCTGCTTTCTAGCAGGGTGTCGAGATACACCGCCGGAATCTCTAACGGCCAGTGGTTCGTATCCTGGCTTGCCCGGAATTGGGGCTTGATCTTTATTAAGCCAGGGTCTGCTATCTTCAGGTGTCTTGCGACTGCGCCTCTGACGTCTTGGGCATCTGAAACAGTATGGACGTGGAACAGAATCACCTTGGCCAGACGAGGGGTCTGGTGGACGATTCTTACTCCCTCCTTAAGGCTCTTGTTGCTCTCCAGCGTCATTTTGAGTTTGCTGGCCTCGACTTGGTTACTGCAGCGGATCATGAGTCCGCCTGTCCTTGTTCGGATTACCTTTTTAATGGTAACGTCTTTCGGGCACTGGATAGAGCTAAGTTGTTGTTGGACTTGTTGGGCAGTCCTGCTCTCTTCTGTAGGTTGTAACAAGATTGTCGCCGTTGCCCTGGTGACCTGGGCATACGATTTAGCCTCTTGTGTTGTTGCCAGCAGAGGTTGGTGGGTCGTCTTCTGGGTGGATGTTCCCCTTTTAACCATGTCGACCAGGTCTTTGGTTTGTTTTAGCTGGGCCAAAACTTCCGCCGACCTGATCTCCTGTGCCACGAACAGTGACCTTGCTTCCTCCAGTTGCTCGCCAAGGAATTCCTTGGTGGGCTTCCTCATGTTGTTATCTCTCTCGCAGACCTGGATGATCTGCAGAAAGATATGGTTTACTTTAGACATAACATCCAAACTAAACCTCTTCGGGTCTAGTCGTTTGTCTAGTCTCTCCGCAGCTCCGTCATATTCTTCTGTTGCTGGTGTGTCGGACTTCGCCGAGCTATTGCTTTCTGATATGGTTTCTGTGGAAACCGGAGCCTGGGCTCCGTCCGGAGGCCCTGGAATATCCTGAGCGAGGGAAGACCCTGCTCTAGCTGTCTCCGTGCTGCCGCTGGGCTTGCCAGTCGGTTCAGCCGGAACCTCCCCTATCATTTCAATGTCGGTAGCCGACCCATCTGAGGTAGTCTGCTGGGCAGTCTCTCCTCTATCCGACGCCTCATTATCACTGGAGTCACTAGTGACTGTCTCTTTGGACTTGACCTTAACCTTTTTCTTTTTTTTCCTCGATTTGACCTCGACAAAGTCGGAGGTTTTCCTAAACGAGGCCCTTGTGGGGGATCCCACCATAATGAATATCCAAGGTAGGATTTAAAATTATCCTCGGAAAGCAGCACCTTGTGCTCTGAGCGTGGCGACAATGCCAGAGATCGATTAGGAAGGAGGGGGGTGCTTGAAAAATCTGAAAGAGAAAAATATGGAACGAGGCGAAAACTAGTCCATTATGGCTAAAACCCTTGTGGCGACAGTGGCGACAAAAATAGACTAAGACCAAAAATGCACGAAGAAACGACAAAGTCCAAAAATTTGCAAAAATGAGGCTAAGTCCGAAAAAGTATGAAAAATAGACAAAGTCCAAAAATTAGCAAAAATGAGGCTAAGTCCGAAAAAGTATGAAAAATAGACTAAGACCAAAAATGCGCGAAAAAACGACAAAGTCCAAAAATTGCAAAAATGAGGCTAAGTCCGAAAAAGTATGAGAACTAGACTAAGACCAGAAATGCACGTCCCATCGGATTAATTTTTTTATGGCTACTATTATTTCTTGGAATTGTCGAGGTCTTCGCAATAAACTATATGACATTAAAGCCCTTTCGAATACATACAATCCTGCTTGTATAGCGCTCCAAGAAACATTTTTAAAATCTGAAGACACAGTTAAAATTCGCCGTTTTAGCACTATTAGGAAAGACTATGATCATGGAGGAGACAAGATTTCTGGTGGTGTTGTCTTGCTTGTGTCTCATAACTACCCATCTACTATTCTTCGCTTAAATACTCAGCTACAAGCTGTGGCTGTCCGAATTCATCTTAACATATTGATTACAGTTTGCAGTATATACCTTCCACCTAATAACCACATTAATCAAAATGAACTCAATAGCTTGATTAGCCAACTTCCTACTCCATATCTGATCTTGGGTGACTTCAATGGTCATAATCCTCTGTGGGGAAGCAAAGACATAAATTGCAGAGGACAGCAAATTGAGCAGTGTCTTAGTGCTCATAGTCTGTGCCTTTTTAATAATAAGGAATACACTTACTTTCATGAACCTAGCAGGACCTATCACAATATCGATCTTGCTGTATGTACACCAGCCATATTTCCATTCTGGAACTTCACAGTTGATAATGATCTCCATAATAGTGATCACTTTCCTATCATCCTGTCTGGCAGTCATGTCACGTCATTTGTAAAAAAACCATCTCGATACATTTTTTCAAAAGCCAATTGGACACAATATACTTACCTTGCTGAGATTACTACTGGTATTATCCAAAACGGAGATATTGACACTGTGGTGGATAGAGTTACTCAACTGCTGATCAAGGCAGCAGATGATGCTATTCCAAAAAGCTCTTTAAAAACAACCAAGTTTCACTTTCCTTGGTGGACTTCTGAATGTATGGTGACGATTAAGCAACAACGTAAGGCTTGGGGTATTTTTCGGCGTTATCCTACAATGACCAATTACATAGCTTTTAAGCAAGCAAAAGCAATTGCTAGAAGAGTTCGTCGAAAGTGTCAACGGGAGTCATGGCAAAAATATGTATCCGAAATAACTTTCTCTACTCCAAGCAAAATTGTATGGGAAAGGATGAAAAAGTGTTCCGGATTATATAGAGAACATCCCATTTCCATTCTGAATTGCAACGGTTCAACTATTAGTTCCTCGTTAGACATTGCTAATGAAATTGCCAAACAGTTTGCAAATGTCTCTAATGCAACAAACTACCCTGAACCATTTCTAACTCATAAACTCAGGTCAGAAAGCAAACCTATTGTTTTCCTAGAAGCAAATAATCAACAGTACAATTCAGAGTTTACCATGACAGAGTTAATGACAGCTTTATCAAAAACACACAAAACTTGTAGTGGACCAGACGAAATTAATTATCTCATGCTAAAACACCTTTCTCATGACTCCTTGTTGAACCTCCTGCAGCTGTTCAACAGAATTTGGTTCGAACATAAATTTCCTAAATCATGGCAAAGAGCCATCACCATTCCCATCATGAAACCAGGTAAGGACCCACTAAGTCCTTTAAGTTATCGACCTATAGCACTTACAAGCTGTGTATGTAAACTGCTTGAAAAAATGGTTAACGCTAGGCTTGTATATTTTTTAGAAGACAATAAAAAATTATCGCCACATCAAAGTGGCTTTCGACAAGGTAGATCTACCACCGACAATCTAATTTCCTTAGAATCACAAATTAGGACTGCCTTTCTTAGGCGAAACCATTTAGTTTCCATATTTTTTGATATAGACAAAGCCTATGATCGAACATGGCGCTATGGTATTATTAAGGACCTCTTTGATTTTAATTTAAAGGGTAATCTTCCCATTTTTATCCAAAACTTTTTAGATTTTAGGACATTCCAAGTTCGCATTGGCTCAGTTCTCTCTCACACATATGTACAAGAAGATGGAGTGCCACAAGGAAGTGTACTGAGTGTGACACTTTTTAATATTAAAGTCAACAGTATTTTAAACCAATTACCATTGTCAGTTCATAAAACCATGTATGTTGATGATCTGCAAGTTTCCTATCAGGCACATGATATGCGTTCAGTAGAGCGACAATGTCAAGCTGCTGTTAATTGTATCTTGCGATGGGCAAACTTGAATGGATTCAGTTTTTCTACTCAAAAGACATGTTGTGTTCACTTCACAAGAAAACGTGGTATTCACTTACCCCCAGAAATCTTTATGGGAGACGTTAAGATCAAAGTAGCAGACGAAGTCAAATTTCTCGGAATCTGGTTTGATAAGAAACTCACTTTCTTGCCCCACATCCAAAGACTGCGAACGAAATGTGAGAAAGCTCTAAATATCTTAAAAGTTCTTTCAAATACAAAATGGGGTGCAGATCGGATTTCCATGCTTCGAATCTATAGAGCTGTGATTCGGTCAAAGCTTGACTATGGATGTTCTGTGTATGGATCAGCACGAGCATCTGTGCTTAAGAAGCTCGATCCAATTCATAATAATGCTCTTCGTATTTGTTCTGGTGCCTTCAAAACTTCTCCTATTCAAAGCATATACGTTGACTGTAATGAGACATCACTCGAACTCAGGCGAGAACAGCTCTCACTGAATTATCACTTTAGAGTCATGTCGATGAACTACCATCCTTTGCAACGGATCATCCTGGATGTGCAATACGATCGGCTGTATTCAGCCCGACCCTCCTGTATTCCTGCCTTTGGCATGCGAATGCGCAATAGTGTATCATCAACTCCACTAGAAAATCTCAATGTTAAAAAGAGAAAGACGTGTGAAATACCTCCATGGCAAGTCCCAAATTTCATTTTTCTCAATCCTTTTGATAATTTTTTAAAGAGTACTACACCTGATTCAATTTATGTTCAACTTTTTGCAGAACATAGTGATTTATTTAAGGAGTTCACTCCTATTTTTACAGATGGCTCCAAAACAGCAGTACATGTCGGATTTGCTTATGTATGTAATGATGTAGTTAAGTCTTTTAAACTTCATACCTCATGCTCCATTTTTACTGCAGAAATCACAGCAATTCACCAGTCATTAATTTTCATAACCCATCAAAGGGTAAAAAAATACATCATATATACAGATTCGTTAAGTTCTTTGCAATTACTTTCATCCAGAATGGCCATGCTTCATCCCATTGCCTCAGATATCCTCCAACTTGTGCATCGTCTGAAGGCACGAGGACACCATATCCAATTTTGTTGGGTTCCGGGACATGTTGGTATAAAGGGAAATGAATTGGCTGATACCGCTGCAAAAACAGCTAATCGTATTATGAATCATCCCATTCCTTTGACAGATATTAAGAAAATTATTAGTAAAATATTATATGATAAATGGCAACACTCATGGAATCAGCAAACTCAAAATAAATTGTATGAGATAAAGCCTTTAATACAGAAGTGGACTAGTTTTCAGTGTAGGAAACTTGATGTTATATTAACTCGTTTGCGCATTGGTCATAGTCGTTTTACCCACAGACACTTACTTTTAGGAGAAATTGAACCCTTTTGTAATAGTTGTCAAACGTCAGCAAGTATCAAACATATTTTAATTGAGTGTTCGAAATATAAACATTTCCGTTTTAAGCATTTCAAGACTTATACTTTACACTTGGCAGAATTGATTGGAGAAAATCCTCATTTGGAGCTTTTCCCATTCCTACTAGACATTGGTTTTTTCCATCATTTTTAACTTCACTTTTTATAACCTTTTAGTCATTTTTCATCTCGTTTTCATTGTTGTACATGTTCCATAGTCATGGTTTTTTCACACATTATCACTTTTTTAAATTATACACATGTTTTAATCCATAGTAATTTATGTATCTTGGTACCATATGTCTGGCGCAGCATATCCTCTTTGGATCTTGTGCCATTAAACCATAATCAACCAACCAACCAACCAGAAATGCACGAAAAACGACTAAGTCCATAAATTAGCAAAAATGAGGCTAAGTTCGAAAAAGTATAAAAAATGACTAAGACCAAGAATGCACGAAAAAACGGCTAAGTCCAAAAACGGAACACCTGAACGGGTGAGAAAAACACAAGTCCAAGGATGATCAGAAATTCGGCTAAGACCAAAAACGTGCAGAAAACGGCTAAGTCCCTAAGATGAAGAAATTTGGTTAAGTCCCAAAAAGTTGAAAAAGACGGCTAAGTCCGAAAACGGAACACCTGAACAGGCGAGAAAAACACAAGTCCAAGGATGATCAGAAATTCGGCTAAGTCCAAAAAACGCGCTGAAAACGGCTAAGTCCCTAAAATGAAGAAATTAGGTTAAGTCCCAAAAGGTAGAAAAAAGAAAAAAAACGGCAAAGTCCGAAAACGGAACACCAGAACAGGCGAGAAAAACACAAGTCCAAACTGGGACACCTGATTAAGAGGGAACACGAGAACGAGGGGGGGTGGGAGGGATGACCAGATAAACCAGAACACTTGAACAAGAACGACAAAATACGACAAAGCACGGGAAAAAGCAGAGTCCAAATTAGAACACCTGATCAAGATGGCGGTGCGGACACAGAGGGTAGGGCAGATGGCTCCAGCAGAACACGGGAACAAGAACTTTAAAAATTTACAAGAAAAACAGGCAGAGGGGGGAGATGGGTGCAGGCACCAAAAGAAACAGCCTCCCAAAAAACAAATAAAATGTGGCGAAGAGTTGTAAAAATTACTGTTGAAATAAAGGGAAGACTATTATCTTGACAATGGAGGTGATTTAAATGAAATGCAGTCACTAATTAATTCGCAATCAGCGAATGAATTTTGCAAATGGCTAAAATGCCCTCAAAAAACACTTAAAAATTACCTAAAAACAGCCATAAAAATGAAAATAATGATCCGAAAAATACAGGATCAGGGGCGGAAGACAGGTTATACACTAGTACACAATAATAAACAGGAATTATAAAATACAAAAATTAATTACGCCTCAGGGGGGGGCTGATACATAAATACCACGAGGCAAAAAAGGGAGGGGGGGAGGGACAGAACTACCCCTTAAAACCAACGCAGAGAAAAAACAGAATATACAAATTGAAGGGAATTTAATTCCAAAGAGAATGGTACTAACACCAAGATGATCCGGCCACTAATTAACTTGTAATTAGTAAAAAACTGCCAAAAATCACCAAAAACACACGAGATGCAAGTTCAAAAAAGCCTATAAAATTGGAAATAATTGATAGGGTTACGCGATTGATTTTCCCCCAACAGACGGAGGACCAGAGGTACAGATCTAAGATCCGTACACCGCAATCATTGGCGGTGCCGCCCCCTGGGGGGTGGGGATGGGGGACAGGTTAAGTCCATGATGCAGACGACCTGAGGGTTTACGCCTTTTATTGCATCACAGTTCTACTACTATCTGAAAGAAACCCCAGCCAGGGGATGGAGGGGTGGCAGAACCAAGGGTTCTGTCCGACCCTGGGTTTATTGAATAACACACATAAAAAGGAGGACAGTACAAAAGGGATTACATAACCGAGTCCGCTTATCCACCACATGGTGGAAAAGCTCCTGCAAGAGCTAAGATGAATTTTTTGTTACTTTAAATGTTGCATCTTGAAAATTCTACATTAGGAGGGGAGTGAACATAAAATGAATCACACTTATTCTTGTTTATACACTATTGGCACTGCTTCAAGATCACTCTTTGAGATTAATATTTCACATTTCGTGTACTATTTGGGGCGTTGACTTGTGACTAAGGTATAATGCTGTGAAGACACATTGCAGACACAGGCACTCACAGAGATGAAACAAACAGTGGAGGAAAATTTATCACTTGGTGATGGTTCTCCGAGGCAATAATGAAAGCACACTGTGATGGTATTGATAGCAGTAGGTGTAGGCATTGGTGTAGGCATTGGTGTAGGCACTAGGTGTAGGCACTAGGTGTAGACATTTTGCAGGCACTAACACCTTCGCATAAAGGTGCACTGTTATAGAAATTACTAAGTTGATGCAAGACATTTTGCAAGCACTAACACCTTCGCATAAAGGTGCACTGTTATAGAAATTACTAAGTTGATGCAAGACATTTTGCAGGCACTAACACCTTCGCATAAAGGTGCACAGAGATTACTAAGTTGATGCACGAATAGACACATTTGAAACAAAAAGATGTATTTTTGTTCATGCACAAAGGACATATATCTGTTGTTTATGCCCAAAGGACACTACATCCAGATTTCTCTATGTGTTGGATCAAGGATCTCCAGGTCACTTTTCACTAACCAATTAAATTTTTGGCTTGTGACTATTGTCTGAGAAATGATAACACATAACAGACTATGATAGACGCACAGTGGTGGTGAATGCAATGGTGAACTTGGTTTGTACACACACATGGTACACTGTGATGGTTATAAAGCTTTCTATGATGGTAAAGCTCTCAAAAATTGAAATCCTCTGAAGACACAGAAATGGCTTCGGCATTCAGAGTGTTTTTAATTTAAATGGTGATAATCACTCATTGATGGTAAATGGTAAACTCTTGATGATGGTTCACTGTGTGGTTTAGAACTAGCTTGAGATTAATCAGTTGTCTCTTAATCATAAGAATTGTGAAGAGACCAAATGGTCATTGGCGCACACAATGTTAGTGAACTCACAGTGATGATAGAAGGAAGAAGGCACATGATGATCAGCATATAGTACACAGCACGTGATTCACAATGATGGTAAGAAAGCTTGGTGAAAGTTTTTGCACTTCATTCATTACTTTACATATAACACTTGTCTATTCATGACAGTTAGCCCTTTAGAGGCCTTGAATCCATGAAGGCACAGTAAAAAGTGTGACTTATTTTGTTAAACTGTGTTATCACATAGTAGAAACCTAGGTGTGGCACTCTCATAGGCAATGACACTGACACATTCATCTTAAACTATTATATGAACCTCTATAATACATACTCCAAAACTCTTTTCAAACTTACATGGGTACATGCCCACAAAATAGTTCACTCCCCACCCCTAGAAAAATATTCACAAAGTGATAAAGAGAGAGTACTGTAGTTTCTCTCTCACAGGAACCAGAGATGCACTCCCTCCGCGATAATTACATTTATATAAATCCACTCTCTAAATATGTGCACTTAAATTAACAGTGATAATGTGCTCCCCTCAGAAGAAGAAGCCATCAACAACAAAAATAATATTTAAATAGACTATATTATAATATATAAGTACTTTGAAAAGGCACTGTCTACAGTAAAATTCTATGCATAGAAGAACATTAGATCCTTGAAAATGCACCATCTCTTAAATTTTCCAAGGGTTCAAGTAATAAATATTTAAAACAGTTATAAACATAAATTTTGACAGGATCTTAGTTATAAAACTCCATCTCTTTATCTAGATTTCTAACATTTTTGAAATGTTACACATTAGATAAATCCCATTGCATTACTACCTGGTTAGCAATTAAGTCAGAATTTCTATACAGAAATGTCATGAGTTCTCAGATTTTATTTTGAACAATTTTATTTTGTATTACATTTTTAGGCACTAAATTTGATGATGAGGGCTTCCTGACATGATACGAAGAGGTAAGAATGCAATCGAACAAATAATGTTCTGGAGTGCCTGTTTCTCCACAGTCGCAAAAGTTAGAATCAATTACATTTATGGTTTGCCAAAAGACCGGAAAAGGGCCCTTTCCAGAGAAAAAATATATTAGGCTTTTAGACAGGGGATATTCTATCTTATTGACATTTGGAAAGAATTTCTTGGTGGATACGCCTCGCTCCGATCTTTCGCAGATCTCCTGCCAAGTGTCCATCATAGTCTGTTTAAGATTTCATTTAGAAAAGAGGGAGGGAGAAGAATTTCTTCATTTGCCAAATTAAACCTTGTTGCAGCTCTCGCAAGGGCGTCAGCAATTTCATTTCCAAAGATGCCAGTGTGGCCTCTGATCCAGCCTATCCTGACCGATTGTCCAGAGTTAGTCAAGTTCAAATGTGTGTTCTGTGCTGTAAAATTTTTAGTGAAAGGTTGTAGTATGAGCATTGAAGCGGATTGGCTGTCAGTCAGAATAGCCATTTCATCATGTTCAGAGGCCACCAGCCAATCCGCGGCAGCAGAGATGGCAGCAAGCTCCGCTTGAAAAACAGTATTTTCTATTCTGATCTTCAGTTGATATTCCTTTATGATTTCATTCCCTAGAAAAACACAGTAAGCTAGAGCCCTGCCATCATCTGTCTTTTAGCCGTCAGTGTACGTTGTTATCTTTAGAGGTAGTGAGTGTGTGTTCACAGGGTCAAACCGACTAATGGGGACTTCCTGTGAAGGGTGTCTATTATTGGCAATCAAGAGCTGTGTTTTAGTATATGTGTCTTGATGGTGATGTAAAACAGCTGATTTGCTTGATTCATACTTCAATTTCAAGATGATTGGAGGTATATTTGTTAAAATTTGGAGGGCCGCCAAGGATGTCTTGACTTTGGCTCTTGAGATCCGCAACAAGCAAATTTTCTGGACAGATAATAATCTGGCTTCTGCTTGATTTGTCAGGTTACTTCCCCCAGACAAATGCTGCATAAGTCAGAATTCTTTCGAGACTACCTTGTACCAAACCTTAAGAAGACTTGTGCCAATTCCCCATGATTTTTTACACATTAAACTTATAGAATTATTATGTTTTATCAATTTTTCTTTTAAAAAAGCGATGTGGGGAATCCAATTTAATTTATTGTCCAGGACTATACCTAGGTATTTAATTGATTTAATTTGATTTTGAAATGGGGAGATTAATTATGTTGGTTCCATTCATTGAATTACTTATTTTATAAATAGGGGCTCTCTTGAAGTTCTTATTTCTAATTCCACCATAAGGTCATCCAAAAATTATTGCCCTAGTCTTATCTGTTGCAACTCTAAGGTTGAGTTCATTAACTTTTCCCGTGAATTTTCCTATTGTCTGTTTGTTATTTCTTCAAGGATTGCTCTAGATTTAGCTCTAGTTAATAATAAAAAGTCATCAGCGTAAGCTATGATCTGAACAGAACTGTCTTCATCAAAACTCTCAATTATGCTGTTAGCAGTGATGTTCCAAAATAGTGGACCTAGACAGGATCCCTGAGGGTAGCCTCTAAAAGATGGAAGAGAGGATACCCCCCCTCCGTAGTCACGTAAGAAACCCTTCTTTCATTCAAGTAACTATAAATCAGTTTAACAATATTTACAGGACAGCCTGTTCGTCCAAGTGATGTTAGAAGGATGTCCCAACTTATGTTGTCGAACGCACCGCACCCTTAAAGTCAAATGACACCAGGGTGCTGTACAAATGAAGCGCTTTACTTTCTTTAATGAAGTTTAAGACCTTATGGACTGCTCCCTCTGTAGATCTACCCTCTCGAAAGCCAAATTGATGAGGGTGAAAAAAGTTAGTCTTTTCTAAGTGATAAGTAATTCTTAATTTAATCAATTTTTCTAATAATTTACCTAATGTAGGGAGGAGACAGATAGATCTATAAGAAGTGACATCCTTAGCATTTTTACCATTTTGTGCAAAGAAAACTATCTCAGCTATTTTCCAGGGAAAGGGGAAACATGCAAATCTAAGGCATGAGTTAAAAATTTTCAAAAGGAGAGAAGGACAAACTTCATAAATGTCTTGGACTATTCTAAAATCAATATTGTCCACTCCGGGAGCTTTGTTAAAGTTACAGGTAGATAACGCATATTCTAGTTCATGTTTAGTGAAGGGAGGATCTTTAGAGGAATCCCTGGGGTTTAGCTGAGAAGAGGAAAGCACATTAACACCAGGGTCCTGGACTGTTAGGAAATAATGTGATATTAGCTCTTTCATTTCTGATTCTCTACTAGGAGGACCAGAAGAGTGAATGTCTAGGGCCACATGTACAAGTTCAGAAAAGTTCATTAAAATCCCCTCCAATTAAAACATAGATAATGTTTAAATTAGGATGGTCTGTCCATTCACTGAGATCTCTTTTCAAAGATCCAGAAGGGGCAGAGTACTGAGAGCCTATTGTCAAAATATTTCCAGAATTGTCCAATGGTAAGTTAATGAATACCGAAATGTTTCTATGTTGCTGAATTTATAAAGAAAATGTCCCTCCTGGTAATTATGAGGGCACAGGATTCGCTTTTTGAGAAAAAAACTGTCCAGGCTACAAGGAATCCATACAGGCGGCTGCCTTGCCTATATGGGTCCTGTATTATTAATATATCTATTTTATTTTGAATTGCAAATACTACTGTCTCAGAGTTTGCAGCTCTGGATGAATTTAACTTTATATGCGCAAAATTTAGGTTAATTAAAACTCCTGGACAGGGTCTAGGTTTAGTTGGACTAGAGATCTTAGGGAGGGAAGTCATTTAAATAGGTGCCTTAAGAGCTAAATTGTAATGGTGCCTATATCTGGGGCAGTCCTTGGTGTAAAAAGGGTGCCTGCAGTCGTATCCCCTTCCCTCCTCACAATTAGCTTCAGGGCATTTGATCCAATTGTAATCCTTCTTATTACAATGTTGCGAGATATGATTTGTTGAAATACATTTGGCACAGAACTCAGGATTCACACATGTTCTACTCATGTCGCTATGAACGCTTGGCCGCCACAAGTCAATTATCCCTGTGGTAACTTTTCTGATACCTCTTGCATAAAACTCTTAATACAAAAGTATCTATATTCTCCGCTTTCGCGGTCCGTATTAGTACTGAAAATCAAGATCAAGCCAGATTTTGCCCTTTTACTTTACGCGAGGTTTCTATCCTCGCTGAACTCGCCTTAGGACACTTGCGTTTCCTTTTGAGAGATGTACCGACCCAGTCAAACTTTCTGCCTGACACTGTCCTCGGATCGGACCGGGGACTCTCCACTCGAGAGAATCCACTTAGAGCTAGAAACGTGGTCCGGTTAAAGACCGCTCTCCGCCTAACCGAGTCGGTAAAGACAAGATGCAGGTAGTGGTATTTCACTGACGGCCCGAAGACCTCCCACTTATACTACACCTTATACTACACACTAGAGTCAAGGTCAACAGGTTCTTCTTTCCCCGCTGAATCCGCCAAGCCTGTTCCCTTGGTTGTGGTTTCGCTAGTTAGTAGGTAGGGACAGATTAAAGTCCATGGTGAGGACGACCTGGGTGTTTACGCCCGTAATTTCACCACGGCACAACTACTATCCGAAACAGATCCCCAGTTAGGGGAGAGGGGATGGCAGAACCCACGGTTTTGTCCGACCCTATGATTTATTTAACATATATTTAAATGGAGACATTACAATGGGCTTTCAGGATCAATAATGGTCATTTACCACATGGTGGTAAACACTTTTGCAAGAGCTTTCGTATTTCGAATATTCATACATTTTTACTTCATTTTATTACACTATAACATCACAAGATACGCAGTCCACTTATCACGAAGAAATGCCAAAACTGTCTCTCCTCTCTCCACCATACCTTTAGAAAATGATTCTATGACACTAGTCTATTCCCACTGCATTATCAAGAAAGGGGATGTGTGAACACCGAGAGTACAGAATTTCTATGTATGTAATTGTGTAGCTCTTTTCTTAATATCAGATTAATCACTATTTTGCACTTAAAGAATACATTTGTAAACACAATTTCTATCTTAAAATGACTTATCTGGCCTGTTGAGCCAAAGTTAATCAAAAACGAAAGTCCATGTTAGAAATGGCTTTCGAACAAAATCAAAATGAAAAGTTGAATAGCTTACCCAATTTTGGGAGTATCAGGACAAACTATATATCAAAATTTTCGTCTCGAGGAGAGGAATACGAATATGTATAACACTGCTCGTTACACTCACTCAAACGCAAAACACGAAAAACTCGGAGCACATTAAAAAGACGTCTGAACAGGGTCCATTCAGAAGTAGTAGTAGGGGGCTGAGGGACACACACACACACACACACAGGATTATACGAACATCACACCACGGTGGCCATTGGGGCTTGCGCCGTATAGGCGAGAGTCGCGTGCAGGTAACGTAATCTCTCCTCCAGCAAAGCCACAGCTGCGGTCGCGAACTCAGCGGAACAATTCACCGGGGAGGGCCGAAAAACGTCTGACAAGCCCGACCCCAGTCACCGGTCAGATCTAGGCTTAGGGCATGAATAGCCACAGTCCGTGAGATCCAACCACCTGGAAGAGTCGGGGCCCTACTGACTCAATGGTTCGTCGGCCACTTCATCGTCGATAGGGTAACCCGATTAATTTTCCCCCAGCAGACGGAGGACCAGAGGTACAGACCTAAGATCCGTACACCGCAATCTTTGTCGGTGCCGCCCCCTGGGGGGTTGGGGATGTGGGACTGGATCAACATCGACGGGAGCGACCTTTAGGAATTATACACTTAGTCCGTCTGTCGTCAATTTTCTGCCTTTTGTCTCTCTTGTATTGCATTGTATAGTACTGTACTATATTGTATTGTTTTTATGTTTTGTTCTGTCGTTGCCATTCTTTTGCTTGTTTTGATGTAACTACTTGTGTTGTGATTCAATTTTAATTTGTAATGTAATTTCTTGAATTTATAATAAAGTTCCCGGCCACACACTTAGCAACAGTAAGCCTTCGGGTCTGTCGTGTGGTCTGGGTTTTCAACACTTCAACACTTAGTCCGTCTAAGGACTACCGACTATCTAGTTTCACCTCCTGCCATGGTGGCGGACGAAACCAGCGACGAAAGACGGCCCCGCCGAGCCCGCCCCCAGCCCAACCCCGGAGGGGACGGGGGATGTGGGACAGATTTAGTCCATGATGCAGACGACCTGAGGGTTTACGCCTTTTATTGCATCATGGCTCTACTACTATCTAAAAGAAACCCCAGCCAGGGGAGGGAGGGGAGGCAGAACCAATGGTTCTGTCCGACCCTGAGTTTATTAAATAACACATATAAAAAGGGGGACAATACAATGGGATTACAAAACCGAGTCCGATTATCCACCACATGGTGGAAAACCTCCTGCAAGAGCTAAGAAGAGTATAAGTTTACATTAAATTTTACATTTTATAGATTCAACAATAGGAGGGGAGTGAACGAAAGTAAAAATCACTTTTAAAACTTTTAATTGTTTATGCACTATAGGCACTGCATTTGAATCACTCATTGAGTTTAATCATAATCTCCAATTCACATTTCACAAAATATTTTAAGTTGTTGGCTTGTAACAATGGTTTAAGATTGTGAATCAGATTCCAGACATTGGCACTCAGTGATAATAAACACACAATGAAGGTTAAGAAAGAACAAGGTGATGGTTCACAGAGGTGATAGATGAAAGCACTAGGTGTAGGTATGACATTTTGTAGACACTACCACTTTAGCTTGAAATTGCACAGTTATAGAAATCAGTCTGATGACGCACAATTGACACATATGATGCAGAATGATGCATGATAGTTTATGCACTATAGACATTGCATCTCACTCACACATTGAGAAAGATCATGGATCTCCAAATCACTTATCACAAACTATTTAAGTTGTTGGCTTGTGACAATGATGTGAGATGTGAAAACACAATACAGACATTGGCGCTCACAGTGATAATAAACACACAGTGATGGTGAATACACTTATTCATTAGGTTTGTGAAGAAGCAATAAGAATCTTCATGATAATTGTAAATTGACAATAGACTTTGGCACACTCAATGTTAGTGAACACTCAGTGATGGTAAGAAAGCACGAGATGTATATGTTATACAGCACAATCAGGACGTTGGCTCACACAATGTTAGTGAACACACAGTGATGGTAGAAAGAACAATGATGAAATGATGAACTGTTGGTAGAAAGAACATGATGGACTACACATGGCTCACAGCACATGATACACAGTGATGGTATGAAAGCTTTAACACAGCACATAGTGAAAACACATGGTACACAGACTTGCTACACAGTGAAGGTAAGAAAGCTTTCAATGATGGTAAAGCTCTCAGGAAAAGTGATTTCGATGATGACACAAATTTGGTTTAGGCATTCGATGAAGACACAAATATGGCTTAGGCATTCACAGTATAGTTAGTGAAATCTCATTGTGAAGGTGAGGATATTTTAATTATTCTTTATATATGAAATTGCTTACAAGTCACTTCTTAAAAACCTTGTTAATTCAAGTCTATTGGCTTATTTGAAAGCCTTAGATCAATAAAGAAACAGTATAGGATGTGACATATTCAGTAAATCTGTGATTGCACATTGTAAAAACCCTAGATTTCTGGTGGTTACGCCATCATGAAAATATCATAAAGTTTTGTGAAGTTCAAAGAAGACGCTAAACTTCGATAAGGCGTCAGCACATACCTAACGGCATTGGCATACCCATCTCATAGGCAATGACACTTATTCACTCATCGTGAACTTTTATACGAACCTATACTTGATGTACTCCAAAACTCATTTCATGTTAACATGGGTACAAGCCCAAAAAATAGTTCACTCCCCGCCCCTAGCAAAAGGAATATATTCACAAAGTAAAGAAGAGAGAGTACTGTAGCTTCTCTCTCACAGGAACCAGAGATGCACTGTGTGGGGGGATGTGGGACAGAATTAAGAGCACTGGTCGACGACCTGAGTGTTTACGCCTTTAATGACCAGCACCCGGGGTTTCCAAATCTCCATTCCAGCGGAGCCGCAGCCAGGTCGCTGACTTGACGAAATCATTCACCGAACTAGGTCCGAGAGGGTCCCTTCCAGCCCGACACCAGCCATCGATCAGCCCTTGGTTCAGGCCATGAATAGGCGCAGTCCATGGGCACGACCACCTGGAAAAGTCGGGGCCCTAACAGTTCTGTTGTTCGTCGGCCATTTCATCCCTGATAGGGTAACCCGATTAATTTCCCCCCAGCAGACGGAGGGCCAGAGGTACAGGGGGGATGTGGGACAGGATTATACGAGCATCACACCACGATGGCCATTGGGGCTTGCGCTGTATAGGTGAGAGTCGCGTGCAGGTAACGTAATCTCTCATCCAGCAAAGCCGCAGCTGCGGTCGCGAACTCAGCGGAAACATTCACCGGGCAGGGCAGAAGAACGCCTGCCAATCCGGACCCCAGTCACCGGTCAGATTTAGGCTCAGCGCATGAATAGCCATAGTCCGTGAGATCCAACCACCTGGAAGAGTCGGGGCCCTACCGACTCAATGGTTCGTCGGCCACTTCATCGTCGATAGGGTAACCCGATTAATTTCCCCCCAGCAGACGGAGGACCAGAGGTACAGGGGGGATGTGGGACAGGATTATACGAACATCACACCACGGTGGCCATTGGGTCTTGCGCCGTATAGGTGAGAGACACGTGCAGGTAACGTAATCTCTCATCCAGCAAAGCCGCAGCCGCGGTCGCGAAATCAGCGGAACCATTATCCGGGCAGGGTCGAAGAACCACCGCCAAGCCCGACCCCTGTCACCGGTTAGATCTAGGCTCAGGGCATGAATAGCCACAGTCCGTGAGATCCGTCCACCTGGAAGAGTCGGGGCCCTACCAGTTCAGTGGATCGTCGGCCACGTCATCACTGATAGGGTAACCCGATTAATTTTCCCCCCAATTTGGAGGATCAAGGCTACAGAGCCAACATCCGTAACCACCATCTTGGGTGGGGGGATGTGGGACAGAACTAAAATCCATGGCGAGGACGACCTGGGTGTCTACGTCCGTAATTTCGCCATGGCACTACTACTATCTGATCGAAAACCGCAGCCAAGCGACCGAGAAGGCAAAGCCAACGGTTAGGTCCAACCCTGAGTTTATTAGAAACACATAAAAATGAGGAACAATATAAAGGGATTGCAAATGACCTTCCGGTCAACCACCACATGGTGGAAAAACTCTTGCAGAGAGAAATCTTGATCGTAAAGTTAACTAACAATGCATTTAAATAGTGAATATGACAGACTAAAGGAAGTGCTCTAGTCACGATTAAGGCTCAGATGTCTCTCTCCTACAATAAGCTCAAGCTATTATATAAAGATCATTATATTTAGTGTAATGTAATAGTTCTCTCTTGAGAACTTTTCGTTCTTATACTCTCTTGATTAGCAAAAAGTTCGTAGTTTACTCATGAGATCAAGTTGTTTGTTAAGTCATGATTAATGAGAATTCACCAAAAGTCATTCTTGGAATTAAAGAACAAAGGATAGTTTATTGCTCTTTCATTTCCTAGGAAAAAGTGATTCTATCTAGTTAATAATACCATGTCGGTGGGGAGCGAGTCAGAGCAGACATCGAGAATGACTAGCTAGTGAGACAAACAAGCACAGTTATTGTCTTGTGTGTTCATTATTAAGGAGTTGGTGCAAAAGTTACTCCACAAAGTTGTTGGACACTATTCCTGTGAGAGGAACCATCTTAGAATAATGTTGTTTTAGTTGATAAGCACTAGTGTTGTGGCTGTAGTCATTACCACTTGTCTTGTTATCAGTTATTGTGGCAGGTAGAGCACGGATCTTGGTTGAGGCAGTTGTACTGATGGATCAGTCCATTAACTCTGCTTTCTATAGAAATGTGCGCTAAACTTTATTGGTGCTGAGAAAACAGTATGTAGTAGTGCTATCTTACTGACAGAGCAGCCACTTTATTTAGTGTGAGACACAGTTGCTGGGTACCCTTCATTCTGTTGTTCAGTGTTGTGTTGCTAAGTTCTGTTGCGCAGTGTCATTCATACACTTGAGCGTTCATACACAGACTCGTCCAAACTCGTCAGATTAGAGTCGTCCAACCACAATCACAAGAACTAGAGAAAAGAGGTAAGCTGTTGAATTTACCAGTAAGATTTCTGTCCGAAACTCTCTCCAGAGGAGCTTATTGTCTTGAGAAGATAGTTTATGAAAGGATTTAGGGTGAAACAGAATACGGTCCAGGAAGCACCAGTCCATCCAGGGTCCAGAGTAGGCACCAGTCAGTCCAGTTCCGAGGAAATCCAAGACAGAAGAACTGTTGACAGGAAAACCTGTGGTCACCATTAATACCAGTCTTATGTGTTTAAAATGATGCTCAATTTGCTTTGAACGGCGGTTGATCATGAAGCCTCTCTCCAAGAGGACCACTTGATTTTAACAGGTTTAATAATGACCTCTATGTTGTGGTATCATAATGTCTTGACGTCTTATCTATAGTATTGCTTGAGGGAGTGGTCACCAAGCAAACGATGAATTAAAAGCTGTATAGCATAACTGGATTTGTGTAATTAAATAATTCGAATTGAGACAGATCAGTTTATTTCACCGAAGATTCACCCACTTATCCCTTACTAGTTAGAATCAATCAAATAATACGGAATAGTTTGTTCTATTGATGATTCACTAACTAGATGGGGGACAGATTCTATTGATGATTCACTAGGGGATGTGGGACAGAGTTAAGGCCCCATGGCGAGGCGACCGTGAGGTTTACGCCTGTAAACCACCATGGAACAGACTATCTACAATCCCGCGAACCCCCCCCCCCTCCCCAAAGGGGCAGGCGGGCGGAACCAGCAGATCAGTCGACCCTGAAATTTATTAAATACAATAATGAATGAGGAAGAGTACAGGGGGTATTTTACAGCGGCCTCATTGGCCTGCAGGGATCAAATAGTATGTGCATTTACAGACTGAGTAGTTGATCCAATATCAGTTTAACACCTTAGAAGGCTTAAATCATAAAACTTTTCCAGACAAGTTAAAGTACTTCAAGAGAAAAGTTAAAAACATACTCTGTTTATCGTTCGTGAAACTTACACTCTAGAAATTTCTCAAAAGGAGTAAGAATCACTCAGAGAGAAACATATGTTGACAGGAACACATAACTAGAAAGTTTTGATCTAGAAAGCTGGCAAACAACATATGACACATTCACTAGTAGACATATTACTTGAAGACACAAAAACGATGACGCTAAGGAACAAAAGCACACTCACTCGTAAACACTTAACACAAGCACTTGATGACTTGTTGACACATAACACATAGCACTAGCACTTAAAGACACATAACTGGAGATCCTTGATGACACTTCACTAGATGACTCTTAGCACTAATCTCGTAACGCTAGCACTTAACGTAATACAAACACTTGATGACACTTTTCACATTATTATAGCACTTGATGACACATTACTGAAAATGTCTCGATGACACATTAATGAAAATGTCTCGATGACACATTACTGAAAATGTCTCGATGACACATTACTGAAAATGTCTCGATGACACTAATCTAGGATTAATGTGGCATGGTGAAGCAAAACACTCTTAAACTCACTTAAAACCAATCATGTGCTTAGAATTATATATGTTGATATTAAGCTGACTCTTACATAAAGAATCCCACTCCGATCACTTTCAAAACACGTACATGTTAGTTTCGTACTAATTATCACTCTAGAACACTGTGAGCCTCCAAAAAAGGAGCTCTCTCAATGCAACACAATCTCTCTGGAGAGACCTCGGTGAAAATTACTAGTTGAAAACACTATTTTGTAGAATAGTTCATACTTGTTGAGTTTCACCTGGATCACAGATTCATACATTTCCCTGCTGATTAACTCATGTTAATACATCCTCAGTAACGGTGAACTCTCCAGAAAGACTATCTCTGTTATCACAAGTATTTTCAAGTACTTCAATGATCTTAGCTGAAAAGTACACTCATTATCTACTCAAGCACTATTAGAAACTTCCGTGAAACAAAAATTCATACATTGAAACACACTCGAAAACACATTGTAAAGTTCAAAAGGATGAATCACAGGGGAAAAGTTGAAAACCACCGAAAGTTGTACCAACTTGTTAGAAATTCTCCAAAAACTATAATAGAGATTTTTCATTTATTCACACTTAATATTATATGTAACACTGAAACCTTGATGACTTTAATGGCAAATAAGGTATCATCCCGTGAACAAGCAAAGTTAATGGGTCCCAAAATCTAGATTCACGAGTTATCCTTTATGAAAAATGGATTAGAAATGGTTAAGTAGTGGGCAATCCCTAGAATACGAAGGATGATTTACCTTATAGTCTGCGCCTTCCATGACATTTTCGTAGTGGCATTTAGCACATTTATATTCTTTACTATCGCAGTGCTGAGATGAGTGGTCATTAGAGGCACATTTAGCGCAGAACTCCCTTTCTGTACAGGATCTGCTCATGTGGCCGTAGGCCTGACATTTAAAGCATCTTGTGACAGTGATATGTTTTTTGATGAAACAAGACGTAAACTCAATAAAGATTTTCCTGTCTTTGAGGAGAGTTACTGCTTCTTCTCTTCCAACTTGGATAATAAAGTGTCTGCCACCTTTTCTTCCTTCAAATTTCTTTATAAACTCGATGTCTTCTGACTTCATCTCCGGTATTTTCTTAATTAAGGCCTCTTTAATCTCCTCCATTCCACATTGGGGAGGGACCGAAAAAATTATCAACCTGTGTTTTCTTCTTCCTAGGGGTCTAATATCAAAATGTTCCTTTACATTGCTTTCCTCAAAAATATTCACACAGTCTCCCTCTCTCTCCATATGTCCTACTATTTTAAGATCCCCCCCCCCAAAGTTTTCCTGACGGACTGAATGCGCAAATCCCTGGGGCATCTGGAATTGCTCAGAAGTGTCCTGACACCCCTCTCATCTTCCTTGTCCTTTTTTATAAGTATAAAAGCTGTTGGGTCAGGCCGTTTCTTTTTCCGTGCAGCAGCAGCGTAAGTAAGAGGTTCCTGAAATTTCTGATTAATTATCACTGGTATCTCGTTCCTAATGGTTTCCGAGAGATCCTTATTTACTGTTTTGTTCATTGATTCCACAACTTGTTCCACCCTTCTTGGAGGCAAAAGCGTCCAGCTCTCTCTCCATCAGAGTATATCTTAGTTCATTTGTAAATGCCTTGATTTTTCTGAATCTATCTACGTCTACAGCCTTGATATTTTCAATGTAACTTTCCATTTTGTCCATTATAGAATTGCACCTTCGAAAGAAAGAGATAAGGGAAGCTTCAGCGATGGGTACCCCATCAATTTCACTGATATCTCCCTCCATAGCTGTGTTCACTGTGCTGTTAGATGCTATTGATTCCGTAGAAGTTCTCCTGGGAGGAATATTCTGTTGCCTAGTGGGTTTTCCTAGGTCAACCATGCATGGTTTCTGTAACGGTATCCTACTCATTTTAGTCTAGTATTAAATGTTTAATAATTAACTAACCTCTAAAGAAAATAAATTTAAAAAAGTTCCCAAAAGAATTCCTATTTAAGCACAGCACAAAAACAAAAGAGAGGATGGAGAGCGTGAACGAGCATTTTCCCTGTTTAACTGATGTCTTCATAAAGGTGATCAAAAAGTAGATCATAGGGTTTGGGTCACGAAAAAAAAACACAGATTGGGAATCTCGTTAATCCATTCATGTGCTTCACTAATTAGATTATTTGGCTTTATATATATATTTTTTGACACACGCCCTTTTCCCCCCAGCGGGGAAGGGGTCACCCCATGCATAACCCATTTGTAGAGCTACCTCACTCCAGTGCTCCGCATCAGAACTTGAAAAGCCGTCATATTTCTATGTCTCCTGAACGCTAGGTACGAACCCAGTACCACCCTCGATGCAATAGTCTTGATATCACAACACTTAATAACTCGCAACTCGAGTATTGTCTGGCGACCAAATCTCCCCCCAATTGATGGTGCAGGAGGAGGTGGTGACAGTGGACGCCCCAGTACAGCTCCTCCCTTAAGACAGTCATAGTTACTTCCGCCATTTACCCACGATTGGATGAATTTCTTCACTTTGACATTCAGAGCACTGGGCAGAAATCACATTGCGTCAACACCGATCACCGGCCATAGCAATGCTCTGTTTTAATTAGACAGGCGGATTCCCTGAATTCGTGCAAATTCTGAGTCGGAAGTTAGTCGCCCGCCGAAACGGTCGCTCCGGTCACGAGACCCGGTGCGCCGTTTGGGACGACTATTGGACGGAGGACTCTTGGAGAAACTCTTGGAGGACTCTCTTGGAGGACTCTCCAAGAGGTGCATATCCTCTTTAGGATAACTATGTGTCTTTTGATGAAACAGGAGGCAAAGTCAACATATATTTTCCTTTCCTTCAAGAGTGTTATGGCATTCTCTCTTCCCACTTGCATTACCCAATGCCAGCTACCATTTTGTCCCCTTGAATTTTTTTATGAATTCTATTTCCTCGTTCCTTATGTCTGGAATTCTCTTAAAAATTGATTACTTGATCTCTTGTTCTCCACTCTGAGGAGGGACTGAAAAAAATATTATCTTTTTTTTTTGCTCCCAGGTTCTTAATGTCAAAGTGGTCTCCTAAATCACTTTCATGAAAGACACTGCAAGTCATCGGTTCTTGGCAAGCTTGGTGCAATTTTTTTTATCTTGTCAGGAATTGATTCCTCCTCCAGCAAGTGATTACCTCTGTCGTCACTCTTACCGTATCCCCATAATGGAGAGTGGGCTTTAAAATCCCCTCCAATTAAAACATTTTTAATGTTTAAATTAGGATGGTCTGTCTATTCACTGAGATCTCTTTTCAAAGATCCAGAAGGGGCAGAGTACTGAGAGCCTATTGTCAAAATATTTCCAGAATTGTCCAATGGTAAGTTAATGAATACCGAAATGTTTCTTTGTTGCTGAATTTATAAAGGAAATGTCCCTGCTGGTAATTATGAGGGCACAGAATTCGCTTTTTGAGAAGAAAACTGTCCAGGCGACAGGGAATCCATACAGACGGCTGCTTTGCCTATATGGGTCCTGTATTAATTATATATCTATTTTATTTTGGATTACAAATACTACTATCTCAGAGTTTGCAGCTCTGGATGAATTTAACTTTATATGCGCAAATTTTAGGTTAATTGAAACTCCTTAACAGGGTCTAGGTTTAGTTGGACTAGAGATCTTAGGGAGGGAAGTCCTTTAAATAGGTGCCTTAAGAGCTAAATTGTAATGGTGCCTATGTCTGGGGCAGTCCTTGGTGTAAAAAAAGTGCCTGCAGTCGTATCCCCTTTCCCTCCTCACAATTAGCTTCATGGCATTTGATACAATTGTAATCCTTCTTATTACAATGTTGCGAGGTATGATTTGTTGAAGAACATTTGCCACAGAACTGAGGATTCACACATGTTCTACTCAAGTTGCTATGAACGTTTGGCCGCCACAAGTCAATTATCCCTGTGGTAACTTTTCTGACACCTCTTGCATAAAACTCGTAATACAAAATTATCGATAGGCTCCGCTTTCGCGGTCCGTATTAGTACTGAAAATCAAGATCAAGCCAGATTTTGCCCTTTTACTTTACGCGAGGTTTCTATCCTCGCTGAGCTCGCCTTAGGACACCTGCATTACCTTTTGACAGATGTACCGTCCCAGTCAAACTTTCTGCCTGACACTGTCCTCGGATCGGTCCGGGGACTCTCCACTCGAGAGAGTCCACTTAAAGCTAGAATCGTGGTCCGGTTAAAGACCGCTCTCCACCTCACCGAGTCGGTAAAGACAAGATGAAAGTAGTGGTATTTCACTGAAGGCCCGAAGACCTCCTATTTATACTACACCTTTCATGTCTCTTCACAGAGTCAGACTAGAGTCAAGGTCAACAGGTTCTTCTTTCCCCGCTGATTCCGCCAAGCCCGTTCCCTTGGTTGTGGTTTCGCTAGATAGTAGATAGGGACAGATTAAAGTCCATGGCGAGGACGACCTGACACCCGTAATTTCACCACGGAACTATTACTCTCCGAAACAGAACCCCATTTAGGGGAGAGGAGATGGCAGAACCGACGGTTTTGTCTGACCCTATGATTTATTTAACATATATTGAAATGGAGACATTACAATGGGGTTACAGGACTAATAAAGGTCATTCACCACATGGTGGTAAATACTTTTGCAAGAGCTTTCATGATTTGAATATTCATATATTTTTACTTCATTTTATTACACTTTTACATCACAAGATACCCAGTGCACTTATCACAAAGAAACGCCAAAACTGTCTCTCCTCTCTCCTACACCATATTCTTAGAAAATGATTCTAGGACACTATTCTAATTTTCACAGCATTTTCAAGGATCGGGGGAAGTGAACACAGACAGTACAGAATTTCGCTGTATGTAATTTTGTAGCTCTTTTCTTATTATCAGATTGATCACTAGTTTGCACTTGAAGAATACATTTGTAAACTCAATTTAAGCACCAACCATGTATAGTGCAGCTGATAATTTTGTGAAGCATGTATAGTGCAGCTGATAAGATTGAACCAATTTATAGGTACCAAATGAGTTATGGAGCTTAGGTATATTATAGATACTTGTAGATATTTTTATGTACCTCTTTATAGGATCCAGATGTGTCCTCGTTTGATACCTACGCTTACCGTAAATTTTCAAATGATCTTTTCGTTGCTGACCCGCTGATTCCGCCAAGCCCGATCCCTTGGTTGTGGTTTCGCTAGTTAGTAGGTAGGGACAGATTAAAGTCCATGGTGAAGACGACCTGGGTGTTTACGCCCGTAATTTCACCACGGCACTATTACTATCCGAAACAGAACACCAGTTAGGGGAGAGGGAATGGCAGAACCCACGGTTTTGTCCGACCCTATGATTTATTTAACATATATTTAAATGGAGACATTACAATGGGCTTTCAGGACCAATAATTATCATTTACCACATGGTGGTAAACACTTTTGCAAGAGCTTTCGTATTTCGAATATTCCTACATTTTTACTTCATTTTATTACACTATCACATCACAAGATACGCAGTCCACTTATCACGAAGAAATGCCAAAACTGTCTCTCCTCTCTCCACCATACTTTTAGAAAATGATTCTATGACACTATTCTATTCCCACTGCATTATCAAGAAAGGGGATGTGTGAACACCGAGAGTACAGAATTTCTCTGTATGTAATTGTGTAGCTCTTTTCTTAATATCAGATTAATCACTAGTTTGCACTTGAAGAATACATTTGTAAACTCAATTTCCATCTTAAAATGACTTATCTGGCCTGTTGGCCAAAGTTAATCAAAAACGAAAGTCCATGTTAGAAATGGCTTTCGAACAAAATCAAAATGAAAAGTTGAATAGCTTACCCAATTTTGGGAGTATCAGAACAAAATATATATCAAAATTTTCGTCTCGAGGAGGCGAACACGAATATGTATAGAACTGTTCGTTACACTCAATCAAACCGGCGCAAATCACGAAAAACTTGCAATAAAAAGACGTCTAAACAGGGTCCATTCAGAAGTAGTAGTAGGGGGATGAGGGACACACACACACACAGGATTATACGAACATCACACCACGGTGGCCATTGGGGCTTGCGCCGCATAGGTGAGAGTCGCGTGCAGGTAACGTAATCTCACCTCCAGCAAAGCCACAGCTGCGGTCGCGAACTCAGCGGAACAATTCACCGGGCAGGGCCGAAGAACGCCTGACAAGCCCGACCCCAGTCACCGGTCAGATCTAGGCTCAGGGCATGAATAGCCACAGTCCGTGAAATCCAACCACCTGGAAGAGTCGGGGCCCTACTGGCTCAATGGTTCGTCGGCCACTTCATCGTCGATAGGGTAACCCGATTAATTTTCCCCCAGCAGACGGAGGACCAGAGGTACATACCTAAGATCCGTACACTGCAATCTTTGGCGGTGCCGCCCCCTGGGGGGTTGGGGATGTGGGACTGGATCAACTTCTTCGACGGGAGCGACCATTAGGGTTTACACACTTAGTCCGTCTAAGGACTACCGACTATCTAGTTTCACCTCCTGCCATGGTGGCGGACGAAACCAACGACGAAAGACGGCCCCGCCGAGTCCGCCCCCAGCCCAACCCCGGAGGGGGCGGGGGATGTGGGACAGATTTAGTCCATGATGCAGACGACCAGAGTGTTTACGCCTTTTATTGCATCATGGCTCTACTACTATCTGAAAGAAACCCCAGCCAGGGGAGGGAGGAGAGGCAAGACCAATGGTTCTGTCCGACCCTGAGTTTTTTAAATAACACATATAAAAAGGACAATACAATGGGAATACAAAACCGTGTCCGATTATCCACCACATGGTGGAAAAGCTCCTGCAAGAGCTAAGAAGAGTGTAGAAGACCCAGACCGTCCGACTCGTCCAGAGGACTAAGAGCAACAATTTGGACGGCCGGGAAGGAAAGTTAGCAGAAGCCAACTTCCAATGCCATCGTCCTACGGTCCAAAGCAACGTTTATTAAGAATCAATAAAAATATTTACACTGAAGGTTACAAGTTTTAAAGGCTGGATGACAAAATATCCTTTTTAACAATTGAGGTCTTGAGTACATATTTTTCTTGTAACATAATATATTGTTGTAGAACAGATAGTGATTGATTTTTGAAGCTGATGAAAAATTTGGTTACAGTCTACCAAGAAGGTAAACAACACCTCAGGTACACAGGACAAATAACACGAGAAATACTATAACATAAAATAACATTCAATATATACACAAGATAACATACTAAAAACACAAAAAACACAAAAAGCACAGTAGCGACACCACCGGGAAAACAAAAGAAAAGGGTCCAACGAACAGAGTAGAAGTTAAAAAAATAAGAAAAGGCTCCCGGGCTGATTAAGTGATCTGATTGGAAATTTCTCTCGCCATGAGAACACAGTTTTTGATTTTGTTGATTGAGGCCTTGTTTGAGCTGACTCTAGAAAACCAAGCCGCAGAGTTACCAGGAGAGGGTTTCGACAGGTGGAAGGATTTTGTGTGGGGACAGGAAAAGACATAATGATCTGCGTCCCCGAAGGAACCGCAGGAGCAGCTGGAAGTTGATTTGTGTTTAAAATAATGTAGGTAGTCCATGAAAGGGCCGTGGCCCGTTAAAAATATATTAGGTATTTATTTAAAATTAAAGTGTTAAAACTTACGGAAGGGAGGAAGTTTAAAATTCCAGCGGGATCATGAGTTCTGGGGGAAATATAATCGTTAAGATAGGATTGCCAGTTAGATAAAGTGTTTAATTTACAGTGTTTTTTCAAAAGGGAATAGGGGAAAGGTATAGAGGTGGGAGAGCCAGAGAGGGTGGCTTCTTTGGCCAGTTTGTCCGCGGCCTCGTTTCCAGAGACGGCCGAATGGGCTTTAACCCAACCAAGGTTAATCAAATGTTTATTGTGATGGGCGTTAATTTTGATTTTGGATAAAAAGTTTGATTTATTTTTTATAGAGTTAAGGGCCGAAATGAAAGAAAGGCTGTCCGAAAAGATATTGATTTTAAGATTTTTAGAAGAAGCCCAGTTTATGGCAAAATGAATAGCTGCAATTTCAGCTTGAAAAACTGTGTTCTCATAGTTGAGTTTGAACGAAAAAGTGTGTAAAAGGGAGTTTTTGTCAAAAATGCAAATTGCGTAGCCTATATTATCGTCTATGGCAGAGCCATCAGTATAAATGTTTAAATCTGAAAAAGTGGAGGGAAGGTGCGAGGTAAGATTGGCGATGCGAAGAGAGGGAGGGACGGAAGAAGAAGGGCAGTTAAAGTCAAAGTCAGAGGGAGGGGGAAGGTTTGAGTTGAGAAAGTGATTGACTCGATGTTTCCAGAATGAATATTTTTTAAATTGTGTGTTTATAACGTGGTGATTAGGGGGAATACCGGTTAAAGAATATAGAGAAATGTTTGAAGTAGTCCGAAATCCAGAAGAGATTTTGAGAAGAAAAATCCTTTGAAGAGATAGAAGTTTTTTGACCTGAGCCCCAGTCAACGTCTGTCCCCAAATTCCCGCTCCGAAAGTGATGATCTTTTCTATAACAGAAAGATACCAAATTTTAAGAAAGGATTTATCAATACCCCAGTTATTGCCAGACACCCTCCCAAAGGTGCTGGCGAACTTGAAACATTTCTCTCTCAGGTTAAAGATATGGGAACTCCACTTCAAGTTATCGTCAAAAGTTATGCCGAGAAAATTTAATTGTCTAACAGTTGTAATTTTTTGATTTAGAATTTTGAAAGAGGGGCGCTGTCTGATTTTTGAACGGTTTTTATTGAAAATTATGGCTTTACATTTTTCAGGGCCGATTTTAAGTTTGAGATTAGAGAGGACGGAAGAGATAAGAGAAAGTATATTATTAGTGTTGAGCTGAAGGGTCTTGAGATTTGTAGAGTAGGTGACCACCGCGAGATCATCTGCGAAGGCCTGGAGATGAAAAAGGTTATCATTTAATTTTAGAATTTTATTGAAAAATATACTCCAAAGGGTGGGCGAGATGACAGAGCCTTGGGGGGCTCCCATAGAGATGAGTTTTGTAAAATTGGCGTTGGCGGAAGAAAAGGTGATTTGTCTGTTTTGAAGGTATGTAAATATGAAGTTTTGAAAAGTGTGGGGAAGGTTAATCTCAGTAAAGGTTAAAGGGAGTACATTCCAGTTAAGGCTGTCAAATGCCCCGCAGATATCCACGGTGGTCAGGGATACAAAGTGAATTGATTTGTGTTTTGTGATGGTTTCAATCAGCCCGGAGGCAGCATCTTCGCAGCCAGTTAATTCTTTGAAGCCAAATTGTAAGGGATGAAGAGCTCCGACCGAGGAAAGCCAGAAATTCAATTTATTGATAAATATTTTTTCGAGAATTTTTCCAAGAGTTGGAAGGAGGCAAATGGGTCTGTAGGAGGAACAAAGGGAAGGGTCTTTACCAGGCTTGTTGAAGAAAAGTATATTGGCGTTTTTTAGACAGGAGGGAAAATGACAGAATTTAAAGCAGAGATTAATGATTTTGGATAGAAAAGATGGGAAAGATTTATAAAGGTGTTTCCAGATAGTGAAATCTAAATTATCTAGGCCTGGAGCTTTACCATTTTTAAGATTTTGAAAGACTATAATGAGCTCTTCATCCGAAACTAAACCCAAACCCTCATTTGGCAGAGTAAAGGATGGAAAATTGGTGAAGTCCTTGTCTTCTTTAAAGTGGTGGTCCAACAGTCGTCTCAATTTTCCCTCATGGTCAAGAGAGGGGGAATCAGAAAAGTGTAGATTAAGATTATTAAATTTTTTATATTTATGAAACTTGAATTTAAAATGCGAGCCATAAGTTTTGCAGCAGTTGGTACAGTAATTTCTCCAGGACTCTTGTCTGGTATTTTTAATCAAAAGTTTATATTTGGCTCTATTGAGTTTATATAATATTTTTGCGGAAGAGATGTCAGCAGGGGAGGCGTGGTTCCTCTGGAGTGATTTAATTCTTTTGTATAAAGCTGTAACAAAGTTCCTTAGTTTAGTTAATTGGGGGTTCCACCAAGAGAAGTTATTGACTGTTTTTGATTTTTTCTTTCTAATATATTTTAGGGCACAATTTTGGATGATGTCTAAAAGGGTTTCGAAAAAAAGTCTAAGGTGTCTGTGTTGTTTATATTATTTAAATGGGAGTTTAAAAAAGATAATTTTGATTTAAAGTTGTAGATGAATTTGCCAATCCCATATTGGGTTTTCAAGAAAAAGGTATTGTCTGAAGGGGGGTCGAGGTTAAGAATTATTTTAATGTATTTGTGGTCACTGAGAGTATCACTCGAGAGGACCTCCCAGCTAGACAAAGTATCAAACAGTGAAAAAGAAATTAGGGAGAGGTCAGGGAAACCATTTCCGGAATGGGAGACGAAGGTTGGACCACAATTTTTATCGTTGCAAATTAATAGATTATTGTTGATGCAAAAGTCGATTAGATCGAGACCCCGCTGATCTGTGAATCCATATCCCCACATCCGAGCTCTGCCATTAAAATCTCCTAAAAGAAGAGACTGAGAGTTGAGGTGGTCTAAGTGTTCAATTTCAGAAAGAAGGGAGGTAAAGTTATCGTGGGGGGGAAGTAGATGCTGGCAAGGATAATGGGGGGCTGAAGGGGGAAAATGATTTCTAAAAAAATTGAGGATGATGATTTGAACTTAAAGTTGACAGTGAGAAGTGGATTGAAAATTAAAATGAGGGCTTTCTGAGAAGTTGAGGCAAATTGCCTGATGCCAGGGGGGGGGAAGTATATTATCTCGATTAACATAAGGTTCTTGCATGCACACATAATCAAGGGAGTTATCTATTGCATATTTCAGCAGGTTAGAATGGGCGGAGAGAGAATGATTGACGTTTATTTGAATGCCAGTGATTGTCATATTTTGTGGCTGAGAAAGTAAATCACTGCAAAGCAGAGCCCGGGCGGGGGAGACAAAAGAATATAAAAATAAGTAATGATAGGGGGGAAATATGAAAACAGGGGAGGAATATATACGAAGAACAGGAAGTTCTTTAAAGTGAAAGATGTATCTGGGACAAGACTTAGCATATGCAGGATGGTCACAGTTGTATTTAGAGCATTCTTCACAGTTAGCCTCATGGCAGTTGATACACTTAAACTCTTCGTTCTTGCAATTTTGTGAGGAATGTCCTTTTCTGCCGCACTTAGCGCAGTATTCGTGATTTTCACAATTCCTGCTCATATGGCCAAATGCCTGACAGTTGAAGCATCTAGGGACCACTATGTGTCTTTTTATGAGGCAAGAAGCGAAGCCAACAAAAATCTTCCTCTCTTTTAGGATAGCAATTGCATCCTCCCTTCCTATCTGCATGATCCAGTGCCAACTTCCATTCTTGCCTCTGAATTTCTTTACAAAAACAATTTCCTCCTTTTTCATGTCCGGTATTTTTTTCATCAAAGATTCTTTTATATCCTGTTCTCCGTTTTGTGGAGGGACAGAAAAGATTATAACTTTCTGTTTTCTCTTCCCTAGACTTTTTATATCAAAGTGGTCCCTGATGTTACTATCTTCAAAGACCATTCTCTCGTCCCCTTCCCTTTGAAGATGTCCAACGACCTTCAGGTCTCCATTAAAGATGGGGCGAACAGAATGAATCCTTAAATAGCTTGGGCATTTGGAACTCCTCAGCAGAGTCTTGGAGTCTAATTTTTCATCTTTGTTTTTTCTTGTATGTATGAAAGTGGAGGGTTCAGGTTTCTTTCTCTTCTTCTTTACTGCATCAGCAAAAGTCAAGGGTGGTTGGCAGGTGTGTTGCATATTGTTCAGTCTCTCCGGAAGCTCAGCTCTTATAGTCTCCGGGAGGTCATGACTGAGCATTTTCTCCACCGTATGCGAGGCAAACGTGTCCAACTCTCTTTCGACCAGCGTGAATTTCAGCTCATCTGCTAAAGATTTGTACTTCCTCATTTTCTCTGCCTCCAAAACCTTGGTGTTTTTTAGGTAATTCTCCATTCTGTCTACAATATCATTACATCTTTTCAGAAAAGAAATGGGGGGGAGATCAACTATACAGTCCTCATTCTCTTCCTGTGGTTTTTTCTGTTCGTCAGAAGTTGCTTCTGTTAGGGCTGAAGCAATAGAGTCATTCGACAATCTTCTTATCCGGACAGTGGGGATGGTTCCCAGATTGTTGAGGTTGGCTTCTCTGTCCAAATTCATGGCTAAGCTAGGGGGAGTCAATTTTCTGCTCATTCTTGATGAATCCATAAGTTTAAGTAAGTGCTATCAAGATGTTTCCAAATTTCGACAATTATTCTTCAATGCTCAAAATCAAAAAAGGGGAGGTTGGTGAGCGGGGTGTAACAGAATCCCTTTAAGTGTGACATTTTTTAAAAGGTGATATTAATTTAGTATAGAGGATCTGGGTCAAGAAAAAACTAAGCCGTTTTGCTCTACGAGCAATAGTTTTCGAGTTATGAGCCTTTAAAATTTTAGTTTAAAAATTTAAAAAATTAACAAAATTAAGCGCAATGAGCAGATTCCAAATTCGTCAAAAACTCACATGTATGACCTCTAGTTTTTTCAAAAATTAAATAAACAGAAGCAAAAATTTTAACATTAATTCTCCTATACCCCAAAAATTCAGAAAGGGATACGTTTAAAGTTATTATACCAAATTAGCACTGTTTAATAAATATGGCAACAGAAAACCTTCCTCAAAAAGAAGAAGAGAACTACCAGTGTAAATGTTGGCCAGATCCAACTCGGAGAAAGGGGGGGGACACAGAATAATAATGGCGATTGGGAAGAAACACTTATTAATATAAAATACAGTTGTAATTCAAAACAAAGAGTGTAGGTTACTACACGTTAGAATTCATCAAATTTAATAATTTATACATATTTAGAATGGTAAAAATACACTTAAAAACAATAAATAGGTTTCATAAATCTCAGATTAAATTTAAGAAAACGCAATCGCGTTTCCAATGTTAATCCCCATAGAGATTCACCAAAAACTACCTTCAAGAACACACTAATTATACAATGAAATTCTACATATTACAATATATAAACACTCAATAAACGATAACAAGACACTAATAATTCTAAATCTAGTTGTTTTCAGCAGAAACAATTAGAATTCCAGTCTCCAAGAGGTCATTCAATCTGACCTTTCAGGCCGAAAAATCCAATGTTAATTAAAACCGAAAGTCCATGTTAAAATGGCTTTGGAACTTTTTCAAAACTGAAAATTGAATTTCTTACCCAATTTTGGGAGTACGTAGACGTGTAATATGTCAAAATTTTCGTCTCCGGGAGACGAATCCAAATATGCTATCGGCTGCTCGTTGCGCTCACTCGTTACCACACAAAACACGAAAAACGCGGAGCATCACAAAAAGGCGTGCTAGCAGGGTCAAATCAGAAGCAGTAGTAGTGAGAAATAGGGACAGAATTAAAGCAGCTGGCCGGACAACCGGTTAGGTTTTTGCCCATATTGTGACCAGCCACAGGGCTAACCAAATCTCCAATCCAGCGGAGCCGCAGCCAGGTCGCTGACTTGGCGAAATCATTCACCGGGCAGGAGCCGATGAACACCCGCCAAGCTCGACACCAGCCACCGGACGGCCCTTGGCTCAGGTCATGAATAGACACAGTCCAGTGGGCACGACCACCTGGAAGAGTCGGGGCCCAAACAGTTCAGTGGTTCGACGGCTACTTCATCACTGAGAGGGTAACCCGATTGATTTTCCCCCAGCAGACGGAGGACCAGAGGTACAGACCTAAGATCCGTACACCGCAATCAATGGCGGTGCCGCCCCCTGGGGGGAGAGAAATGGGGACAGATTAAAGTCAACTGACCAGGCGACCTGAGGGTTTACGCCTTTTGATGGTCAGAAGCACTACTACTATCTGATTCAACCCCAGTCAGGGGAGCAAGGGGGGGGGGGCAGTCACAGCGGTTCTGCCAGACCCTGAAATTTATTAAAGACACTAGAAAAAAATGAGGGTTACATTAGGGGAATACATATAGCCCTAAAGGCCCTCCACCACATGGTGGGTGAAGTGCTCACATGAGCGTCGTGAGTTGAACAAAGGACTTCCTTGACCTTAGTCAAGAATAACACTCGGTGAGTGGGCTTCACCTCTCCCCTCTCCCCTCTCCCAATGGTGAAAAGATCACTTCTATGATAATCGCTCCCAGGGAGCTCACTGCGGCCGGAGAGCAGAAAACATAGTGCGGACAAGACGCCCTGCTGAAGGAATTCTCCATCCACAAACTACCGCCTTCTTTTAGGATTCTCCAGTTTAGTGGTTCGTCATGCTATTGTTTTGATCATGTGATCAAAATTTATTTGAATATTTGAAGCAATAATCTAATTCTCCAGTATAACGTTAGGAGTAACTCTTAATGATCTTTGTACTAGTAGCAGACAACGAACTCGAAGCACTGAATAATTTCCCACTATGGTAATGTCCGTCAGGACAATGGGGAAGACTGAGACGCTTTTCTGGAGAAACACAGATTCATTTTCCAGATATTCAATAATACTGGAGAGAGGACTGAGCCTTGAGGTGCACCAGAGGTGATTGTTTTTGTAGATGAGTGTAATCCATCTGAAAATGAGATTTGACGAGTTTCAAGATAGGAAAAAATGAATCTTTGGAATTCTATAGGTAGGTTGATAGCTTGGAGTGTTTGTGGTAAGATGTTCCAGTTCAAGGAGTCAAAGGCTCCACTGATGTCCACAGTGGTGAGGGAGACAAAATTTCCAGGTTTAAAATCTTTTATGGTGTTGACCAGCCTGATTGACGCATCTTCACAGCTCGCGAGTTTTCTGAATCCGAATTGTAAAGGATGAAGAGCCTCACTAGTTCCAATCCAATGATTCAGCTTATTAATGAAAAGTTTTTCTAGGATTTTTCCAAGAGTGGGTAGTAGGCATATAGGGCGGTATGAAGCGGGGCCGGCGGGATTTCTTCTTGTTATCGGGCCTAGATGCAGGATTCGTGACGTCACAACTTACATCCCATCCACGGCGTTTACACTTTGCTCCAGTTCTTAATCAGCATCGATTATGGAGTCGTTATTTTAGAGTGATAGAAATTGGTTGAAGTAAAAATGATTTAATTGAATAAATATAACGAAAACAAATTATATATATAAAGAAGGAATATAAATAAGATTGTAAAGTAAAAAAATACTGAATATTTCCGTAGTTGCGAGGTTTTTTTTTTTCTTTTCTTCTAAAAGATTCAATGCCAGGTTTTAAACTTTTGAATTTTATTTTTTCATAAAATTCATTTACTTCAGAAATCTGGCTTTTGTTCTTAAATAACCTAATGCACAGAAACACATTATGACCTCTTATATATATATAATAATGCTTTTGGGCAGAGTTAATTAAATTTCTAATTACATAGTTCTCCTAAAACATTTTGTAATAAGGTCTTTCCAAAGTTTTAACTGTCAGATTTACATAGCATATATCCTAATATACATACATACTTAATAATAATATTTAATAATTAATATACTATTAATAATTATTTAATACTATTAATTAATATAATATTAATACTTATTTAACAGTAATATACATACATACTTCGTAATATATATATATATACTTAATAATAATACATACTTAATAGTAATATACATGCATACTTAATAATATATATATACTTAATAATAATATGCATACATAATAATAATATGCATACATACTTAATAATAATATACATACATAATAATACAGACATTAGATTTATATTTTAAGCGTCAATAAGTGATCACGCCCATTATGAACGACTATTTCGTTCGGAAGTTACATTTGTAATTGACAGCAGGGTTGTGATATAAAAATATTTATTTTTTGTTATTGTGCACTTTCAGATTAAATTGAAATCCCTGTTTTGATAAAATGAAATGTAGATATTAGCGTGAATGACAGGAAAAGACAGTAGTCTCAAATAGTAATAATTTAAAAAAAAACTAAAAAATCGCTTTCGGGTGATACGCTTTTCTACAACAGAAATAATTTAATAAATTTGAATAAATCGGTTAAATATCAAATATAATACTGTATTACAATGACAAACTATTTTACCAAACTTATTTTAATAGCTTAAATCTTACCTGCTTTTTTTTTCAACGAAAATAATTTTAGACGTTACTTATTGACAGACGATTTTCACCTGTGATGTGAAGTTTTGAAAATTCTACTTTTAACACTTTAAGGTTGCTGAGTGTTGTCATCTGCATTTTAATGAAACAATAATAAGCTGAATAATCCACGAAAAGTTTTCGGAGCCAATATGAATTTCAGTTTTTCCAAAAAAAAAATTATGAAATTCAGATTATTTTTTTTATAATTACAAAAATGCATGTACAAAAAAAAAAAAAAGATTTATGTATTTCACATTTTTATATTTAATACACATGTGCATAAAATAAATAAAACCATTGGTTTCCAGTCTCTTTGGAGGTCAGATGATTGAAAGAATAAAGCTACATTATTCATTAATTGATAGTACTGTAGCAATAACATTCTCAATTTTAATCTTGCCTTTTGCTACGACAATATGACAATTGCCCATAGACCATTTACAAATTGCAGATCAATGATTTCTTTTTGACTCATTAATAAAAAATCAAAACACGTACACAAAAAGAACAAGATAACTTAAAAATTTTATTTACATGAAATTTTCTGCACATTTACTTTTTTAATTACTTACACCAAAAAATTTGAGGGTGTATAATCCATGAATTTTTTTTTTTGGGGGGGGGGGTGTACCAAAAATTTTAGGGGGGTGCAACAACAATCCGCAAAAATATCTAACGCTACACTTTACATATATAAATCGAACAATTGTTTATATTGACAACAGCAACCCTTACTAAGAAAAATTTCGTTATGCTAATGCATAAATAAAAAAACATGTATTTAAAAATTCAAAAACATTCTATTTATTCCATTAAGGTATGTTTATTTATATCCGATTTCCATCAGCTTCTTACGTAGCAAAAATACTCACTCGTTCAACGGACGAATTTGACGTTGGATTTGAAAAAATTACGCTACCTAAAATCTTGACATCCATGAATCTAGTTCTAGATCACTTCTAATCATGTTCTAGATTTTAAAAATACACTTAAAAGAAAACCCCTTTCGGTGATACGTTCGTTAGACCTATACTGCATGTGAATCACTTTAAGTATCTTGAAAAAAGTGGACAAATTGATTATATTTTCTCTTAAATATTAGAAATTAACAACACCATGCATTATTATTATTACCTAGATAATAAAAATATTAACGATATAGCTTACCCTATTAGGATACATCTGTATCTTCGTCAATATTTACACGATTATACTTTCAAACACATGCTGTAAGTTGCAAATTGTGGGATGTACTTTATGACGTCACGACCTACAGCAGCGCCGCAGGCATAGGCCCGATAAGAAGCAGAACTAATCCCGCCGGCCCCGTATGAAGTAAGTAATGAAGGGTCTTTGCCCGGTTTGTTAAGGTAAAGGATTTTAGCATTTCTTAAACATTCTGGAAAATAGCAAAAAAACGGAAACATAAATTGAAAATTTTGGAAAAAATAAAAGGGAAGGATTTGTAAATTGTTTTCCAGATATTAAAATCTAATGAGTCAAGGCCAGGAGATTTTCCATTAGGGAGGTTGTGAATAACTAGTGAGAGCTCCTCATCAGAGATTTTTCCCAAACCCACGGGATCCGAGTTTAAGTTAGGAAATCCCTGAAATGTGTCGTCATCTCTAAATGTGTGGTCCAAAAGACGTTGAATTTTCGACCCATAATCAAGGTTAATTTCATCGGGGAATTGTATATTAATATTATTGAATTTGTTTTGCTTTTGGAAAGCAAATTTAAATTGTGAACCAAATTTTGAAGAGCAGTTTGTACAGAATTTATTCCAGGAGTCCCTTTTAGATTTGTTTATGAGTTTTTTGAATTTGGCACGGTTCAACTTGTATTTAATCTTGGCCTCTAAAATTTCTTCTGTAGAGGCGGAAATTCTCTCGAGTGACTTGATTCTTTTAGAAAGAGCAGTAACAAAATTTCGAAATTTGGCCAATTCATTATTCCACCAATTAAGTTTTGGGCGTTTTGCTGATTTCTTTTTTTTGATATACTTGAAGGCACAATTCCTGGTGGTTTCAACAAGGTTGTTGACAAATTTATTTAGAGAGAGTGGGTCAGAAATTTTTTCAATTTCAAGGGAAAAGAGTGGGATATTAGTTTTAAAGTTGTTGTTGTTGAGACCCAGACCGTCCGACCTACCAGAAAGGTGTAAGGTAACTGTATGGACGGCCGGGAAGTGCCACCCAATTTAGACCGGAACCCAGTGGGGGAGGCATCCACAGGGACCGTACCCTCCTTCCCCTACCACCAACCTCTCGGAAGGACTTACGGACCCACATGTTTAACGTGATCGTACTCCGCATGAACACGGCGGCATTTGTGGCAGCGTGCAAATCTAGCGCGTAAACCACGGGGATACCGCACCCGAGATGGCCAACAGCACGCGGCGTTCCGAGGTGGTCACCCACCAAGTACTAACCGCGCCCGATGCTGCTTGACTTCGGTGATCTAACGAGAACCGGTGTTTTCAGCACGGTACGGCCGTTGGCCTTAGTTTTAAAGTTGTGAATAAACTTTCCTAGATTGTAATTAGTTTTAAGATAAAATAAGTTACTAATGGGAGGGTCTAGGTTCAAGGTGATTTTTATAAATTTGTGGTCACTAAAGGAGTCACACGAGAGAATTTCTCAATTTTGAATATAATCAAAAAAACCAAAAAAAACAAGAGTAAGATCAGGGAATCCTTTGCCTGAATGCGAACAGAATGTTGGACCACGTTTGGGGTCATTAACCACAATTAAGTTGTTAGAGAGACAGAAATCGATAATGTTGTATCCCCGGTGATCAATAAAGGAGTATCCCCACATCAAGACTCTGGCATTAAAATCACCCAGAATCAAAAAGTTCGATGAAAGAAAGTCAAGGGAGGAGAATTCCAAAAGAAGATCAGGGAGGGAGTCATGGGGGGGGTGTAAAGGGAAATAAGGTTAAGAGATTGGTTATCAGGTAAAAGGATTTCTACGAGGACAAAAGATTCTGACTGAAATTTAAGTACTGATTTTAAGTTTTCATTAATTATAATAATTCCTGCTTTCTTAGAATGTGAAAAGTATTGTTTTATTCCTTTTGGAGGAGTAAGTATGCTATCAGCCGCTACATATGGCTCTTGTAGCCCAATTATGTCAAATTATTTTTCGATGGCAAATTGTAATAGGTGATTGTGAGCAGCAAGTGAATGATTAGCATTAATTTGAAGTGCAGTCAGAACCATGGTAAAGTTCAATGCCAGAGAGTTGATAAGGGGAAGGGGACATACAGATAAAAATAAACATCAAGGGGAACAGCCGTGAACACAAAAATAACATAAAGGGAAACATGAAAACATATATATACAAGAGAATAATTATGAAAATGAAAAATTTAAATTCAAAAAGGTAATACTATAAACACAATCAAAAAGAGGTCGAAGAGAAGAGGAGTTGAGAAAAAGTTCACTCAACCCTTTCTCTGCAGTTCTCGTATGCGTGAGAGTTCTCTCTGCATGGCTTTGCACCGAGTCCGATCTCTAGCATTGTGGTCAGTTCTCCAATTTAGATCGGTATCATCATGTATAGCCGTGTTACAGTTGACAAAAACTGGTTTTATTGCTGGACAGTTTTTGTAGGTGTGGCCTGTTTTTGTGCAATTACTGCAATTACCAGCCGTCCAGGAGCAGTAATTGGCTGTGTGGCCGAAGCCCTGACACTGGTAGCAGATTTGAAGAGCAATATATCTTTTCACATGAAAATAATGAAAATGGTGATATATTTTGCCAAGGTCTAGGAGTAATTTAGCTGATGTAAAATTGACGAGGAAAACCCAGTTCAAACTTCCCATTTTGCTCTTAAAGTTTCTTATGATTCGGAGCTCGTGTTGTTTGTCATTTGGTAGGCTTCGAAGAATTAGTTGTTTGACATTATCAGCTGTGAAGAGTTCAGGGACGTTGAACATGATTAGAGTCTGGGTCCGAGGAGGAGGTTTTTGTACGTTGAATTTTTCACTTATGTCTGAGTTAACAAATTTCGGGAGCAATGCGTCCACGTCGCTGTTTTGACAGGTTACCTTTAGAGTTCCATTACTGAGAGAAGATACATTTTTAATGCAAGCTTCTGGTGGACATTTGAGTGAGCGTAAGTCTTCTCTAAGTTGTGCATTATTTTACCTCGGTCCTTTCCTTTGAGGAGAAGTGTCGCATATGTGGGTTTCGTCGTTGTTGATGTTATAGGAGGATTTCCAGTAGAGTGGAGTCCTGATGAGGAAAGATCGGTCAAGTTCTTCTTAACAGATGCATCTATCAAGGCAGGCAAATCACGGGTTAGATTGGTGGTAATATTTTGTATACTGTTGTCGATGGAGTCTTGAAGATTTCTTAGATTATGGTCAAAGGAGGTTTAGATCTTTGATAACATCAGGTGTGTCAGAGTTGAGAGTTGGTGAAAATTCCTGAGTCTGTTTCTCGAAGAGCAGGCATGCATCCCTGAGAGATTCCATCTTTTCATTAAGATATTTTGTCTGAGTTATGTTGGGTTTAATGTATCTAGTTATGTAGTTAAACATTTGGTTGGAGAATCTCTGTACTTTCAAAAGGAAACAGTTTCTATAGTCAGTATTTTCGTCCATCATGTCTGTGGTCCTTATTGATACATCATCGTCAATCTCCTCTCTGGGGAGGGAAGCAGGTGGTGTATGAGTTTGTTTTCTGTTTTCTGTAGAATGTTTATCACTAGTGTTAGGAGGAGGCGGAGAGAAAGGTTTCTGTATCTTATCATCAGTTTTGGGTTTAGAGAACACTGAAAAGTTGGGATTTGGAGATGTTAACGATGGAGCCGAGATCGAAGACAGTATCGGAGTAAGGAGTGTCGAAAGCCCAGACCAACCGACTCGTCCGAAGACTTAGAGTAACAGATTGGGTGGCCGGGAAAAATTTTGTAAGCGGAGTCCGACCTCCACGGTCACGCCGAGCTGAAAGGAGTGTACCAGTCATTTATTTAAAGCTTTAAGAATTTTACATGTTACATATGTCGGCTCCATCTGGCCGAGCAGTCTTCAGTTTTATACAGGTTTCAGCATACATATAGCTGATGTTTGACATATATCTTCTGAGTTGACAGTTTTCAGCAAACATATAGCTGATGTTTGACATATATCTTCTGAGTTGACAGAGCGTATAGCAATACACTTTACATGATCAGCATTAAACAGATGCTGGAGGGTAATCTTATAGATTTGACAGAGGCTACCAATGGGGGAGAAAGGAAATATAATATTTCAATTTTCTAAAAAATTTCTTTTTATTATAATTTAATTTTGTTTTCTTTTTATTATAATTTAATTTTGTGTTCTTTTTGTTCTGTAGTTCGGTTGTAAAGAGAAGACATCTCTTCCAAATAAAGCAGATGAAAAGGAATCATGTAAGGGACAGGGACGAGGGACAAGAGACACTTCAAAAGCACACAAATCAAAACAACACAAATCAAAACAACACAATCAAAGCAACACAAATCAAAGCAACACAAATCGAAGCAACACAAATCAATCGCAACACAAATACAAAACCAAGGAGTGAGTGGTCTCCATATCCAGGAATTTTTAGTTTGTTTTCCTGTAGTATGTGTATTCGTGGAGGAGTCAATATCTCAATATTCCCCTCTCTCGATTTCATTTGTAGAGAGTGTATTATTCTCTCAACATGATTTATTTTGTTATAATATTTCATTTTATTATTTCTTTATAATTTCATTTATAATATTTCATGAATTTTTATATTGTTATATTTTTATATTATTATATATACAAGATTTATAGTATTTCATTAATTTTTATGTTGTTATATTATTATATTATTATATGTACAAGATTTATAACATCTCATTAATGTGTTCGTTCTCTCCAAACAACATATCTTCTATTCATATGGAATCTGTTATATTCTCATTTATAATTTTGCTTTTTATATTTTATCTCATTTAAGTTATTTATATCGAGATAATGGAGACACACGCACGAATCAAACACATCCAAGAACAAATACAGGAACAACCCAGGAGCAGTAAGACAAACATTGATCATATTCAATTGAAAGCAGTAATGAATCACACCATTGTCACTTCACCTTATTAGAGATTTCTCTTGCAACTCGAACACAGTTCTGTAATTTATTTAGTAGTGTTTTGTTTTTGCAGACATTGGAAAACCAAGCTGCACGATGAGCAGGGGAAGGACGAACAAGGTGGAAATTTTGAGTATGAGGACAGGAGAATATCTAAGTCTTCTCTAAGTTGTGCATTATTTTACCTCGGTCCTTTCCTTTGAGGAGAAGTGTCGCATATGTGGGTTTCGTCGTTGTTGATGTTATAGGAGGATTTCCAGTAGAGTGGAGTCCTGATGAGGAAAGATCGGTCAAGTTCTTCTTAACAGATGCATCTATCAAGGCAGGCAAATCACGGGTTAGATTGGTGGTAATATTTTGTATACTGTTGTCGATGGAGTCTTGAAGATTTCTTAGATTATGGTCAAAGGAGGTTTTTAGATCTTTGATAACATCAGGTGTGTCAGAGTTGAGAGTTGGTGAAAATTCCTGAGTCTGTTTCTCGAAGAGCAGGCATGCATCCCTGAGAGATTCCATCTTTTCATTAAGATATTTTGTCTGAGTTATGTTGGGTTTAACGCATCTAGTTATGTAGTTAAACATTTGGTTGGAGAATCTATGTACTTTCAAAAGGAAACAGTTTCTATAGTCAGTATTTTCGTCCATCATGTCTGTGGTCCTTATTGATACATCATCGTCAATCTCCTCTCTGGGGAGGGAAGCAGGTGGTGTATGAGGTTGTTGTCTGTTTTCTGTAGAATGTTCATCACTAGTGTTAGGAGGAGGCTGAGAGAAAGGTTTCTGTATCTTATCATCAGTTTTGGGTTTAGAGAACACTGAAAAGTTGGGATTTGGAGATGTTAACGATGGAGCCGAGATCGAAGACAGTATCGGAGTAAGGAGTGTCGAAAACCCAGACCATCCGTCTCGTCCGAGGACTTAGAGAATCAATTTGAATGGTCGGGAGAAATTTATTATAGCGGAGTTCGACCTCCATAACCACGGCCCCCAGCCGGGAACCACCAACACCCCCCATGGGGCCCCAGGGGCACCACATAGCGGGCATTTATTAAAAATCTTAAAGTTTTTACATACTGCAGCATAACAGTGCTGTAAGCATTAGCTCGATTTTCTTTTTTTTTTTTTAAAACACACAACAAACAGGTAACAAAACACACAACAAACAGGTAACAAAACAAGGATACGTACAGATCACAGGAACAAAGTTTGTATTTTTTCCTTTTACCAAGTCTGCCAAATTAAATTAAATTATATGTTATTCAAATATTTATAACAGACTTTACAGGGTGAAATTTGATTGTAGTGAATCAATTATGTTTTTTTTTTTTTTGAAATTCTGTGAAACGAAGTAAAGGATTAATTATTTTAAGCTTATGAGTTTGAAAATATTCAAAGTTTTAAGTTTTAAATTTTTAAAGTTCTAAAGTTTTTCCATCAAGCACGACAAAGTACATATCAAATCGAACCACACAGAGCACCGCAAGCAACATAAAGGAGAGGACGAAGGACAACACAAGGGCAAGGTCAACCTTCAAATCAACACTAATATTTACAATAGTTACAAAAAGCAGAGGTGTGAGGTCTCAAACTAAAGTATTTGTAATAGCATTGGTAAGTATATTTCTATATCCTTGATTGGTATATTTAAATAATTTATATAGACAATGTTTTCTTTCTTAAAATATATCTACAACAATTGACTCAATCTGTAGCCCCAATATTTTATTTAGGCCCTATATATCTTCTTATAATATATCCACAACTTATGACTAATCTGTATCACCATATCTACAGGTGGGATGTATTTATATATAATATTTTTATGTTCATAGTTGTTATATATAACTTTGTATATTTCATTGTTTTACTATATTTGTATATATATATTTATAAAGATTGTGTAGTTGGAGACACTCACCCAGACAGACAGTATTTAACATATACAGAAAAACCTAGGAGCACAGAGCGATCATTGATCACCACACATTGAAAGCAGAAAGGAGTCACACTCTCATCACTTCACCCTATTAGAAATTTCTCTCGCAACAAGAACACAGTTCTGTATTTTATTAAGGAGAGTTTTGTTTTTACAGATGTTGGAAAACCAAGCTGCTCGATGTTGAAGGGAAGGACGGACCAGATGAAATTTAAGCGTATGAGGGCAAGAGAAGATAAAATGATCTGCATCCCCATATACTCCACATGTGCAATTAGATGTCTTTTTATGTTTAAAAAATTTAAGGTAGTCTAAAAATGGTCCATGTCCTGTAATAAAATAGATAAGGTTTTTGTTGAAAATTTGAAGGGATGGGTTAACAGTAGGAAGAAAATCCAGAATTCTGGATGGATCATGGGTTCGTGGAGATCTGTAGTTGTTTAAATATTGCTGCCAGGTGTTAAGGAGATATGATTTACAATGTGCCGTCAAAAGGGAGTACGGAAAAGGAACAAAAAAGGGGTCGCCTGAAATAGATGCTTCTTTAGCATAAGTATCAGCAGCTTCGTTTCCCAGCATACCTGCGTGGGCCTTAACCCATCGGAGGTTAATTAATTTCGATGCCGAATGTGCCAAATGTTTAACATCTCTGAGGAGTTTAGATTTATTTTTTACAGATTTAAGTGCCAAAATCGAGGACAGACTATCAGAGTAAATATTAACCGGTACGTTCTTGTCCAAGGCCCATTGTATAGCAATACGAATAGCAGAAATTTCAGCTTGAAAAACCGTGTTCCCATTGGAGAGTTTATATAAAAAGGTTTCAACCAGGTCATTTTTAAGAAAGACACAAACTGCAAATCCAATTTTGTCATCTGTTTTTGATCCATCAGTATATATGTTATATTGGGAAAAGGTGGAAGGATCAGTATTTCGAAGATTCACAATGCGGCGAGAAGGATGTTCACGAGAAAAAGGGAGACGAGGATCAAAAAGGGAAGGGGATGGGAGGGAAGAGGCAGGGAAGAGGTCCGAGTGGAGATGCCAAAATTGAAATTTGTTATATAGTGTTTGGATAACCAAGTGTATAGGGGGAATTCCAGTAATAGAGTAAAGAGAAATGCTCGAAGTTGTTCGAAAACCGGATGAGATTTTCAAAAGGAAAATCCGTTGTAAAGAGATAAGACGCGAAACCTGTTCCCCAGTTAAGTTTTTACCCCATACCCCAGAACTGAAAGTTATAATCTTCTCAATGACAGCAAGGTACCAAATTTTAAGATATTTTTTATTTACTCCCCAGTTATTACCTGAAATTTTCCCGAAAGTCGAAGAGAGCTTGAAGCATTTCTCTTTAAGATAGAAGATGTGAGGGCTCCAGGTCAGATTGTCATCTATGATTATTCCTAAATATTTTAGATGCCGGGTGATTTTTATATTTTTACCTAGTATTTTGATTCTTGAATTTTGACGTCGTTTTGCTCTAGTTTTATTGAATATGATGCACTGTGATTTTTCAGGTGATATAGTAAGTTGAAGGGACGAGAGGGAAGAGGTGAGGGAGGACAGGAGAGAATTTGTACGTGTATTTATCTGAGGGAGGGAGTCACCGAAAGTCACCACCGCGAGATCATCTGCGAATGCCTGCAGATATTGTGTGTCATTGTTCAAAAGAAGGGTTTTGTTGAAATATATGTTCCACAGGATCGGGGATAAACACGAACCCTGTGGAGCACCGAGTGAAATAGTTTTTGATGTAGAAAAAATTGCATCTGAATATGTGATCCGACGGGAGCTTAAATATGAGTATATAAAGTTTTGGAATTCTTTAGGTAGTTGTATGTCATCCAGGGTAGATGGCAAAGTATTCCAATTCATGGAATCGAATGCTCCGCAGATGTCCACGGTGGTGAGGGAAACATAATGACCCGGTTTAAACCTTCGAATTGCAGCGACAAGAGTGTGAGTAGCCTCTTCACAACTGACCATCTCACGGAAACCATATTGAAAAGGATGAAGAGCCTCCCTGGTTGAGATCCAGAAGTTTAATTTATTAACAAATAGCTTTTCCAATATTTTTCCTAACGTTGGTAACAGACATATAGAACGATATGAAGAACATAGTGAGGGATCCTTGCCTGGTTTGTTTAAAAATAAAATTTTTGCGTTCCGCAAACATGCGGGAAAGTAACTGTATTTAAAACATAAATTAAATAATTTTGTAAATATGAAGGGGTAAGATTTATAAAGGGTTTTCCAAATTTTGAAATCGATATGGTCCATTCCTGGTGCTTTACCATTAGGTAGGTTGTTAATGACCAAGGAGATCTCCTCATCCGAAACATCTCCCAATCCCTCTTCCGAGTGTGAATAACTCGGAAAGCCGGTGAAAGTTTTATCCTCTCGAAAGCTGTGGTCCAAAAGTCGCTGAATTTTGGATGAATAGTCAAGATTCAAATCATCTGAGAATTGTAAATTAATGTTATTAAATTTGTTTTCCTTTTGAAAAGCAAATTTGAAGTGTGTGCCAAATTTAGAAGAACAGTTTGTACAGAATTTTCTCCAGGATTCAGTTTTAGATTTGTTAATTAGTTTTTTATATTTGGCACGATTAAGTTTATATTTAATTTTGATCTCGGAAATTTGTTCCGAGGGAGCAGAGTTTCTCTCAAGTGATTTGATGCGTTTATACAGGGCGGTAATATAATTTCTAAACCTAGCAAGGTCCGAATTCCACCAATTAAATCCCGGGCGGGTTTTAGTTTTTTTCTTCCTTATATTTTTAAATGCACAGTTCTGAGTTAATTGAACTAAGTCGTTAATGAAATTATTTAGAGAGGTGGAATCAGAAATTGTATCAAGGGAGCGGGAAAGAGAGGGAATGTGAGATTTAAAATTATATAAAAATTTTCCAAGAGAATAATTAGTCTTAAGGTAAAATGATTTATCAGGAGGGGGGTCAAGTTCTAGAGTTATTTTTATATAGCGGTGGTCACTAAAGGAATCAGTTGAGAGAATCTCCCAATTTTGAATAAGGTCAAAAAGACCAAATGAGATAAGAGATAAATCAGGGAATCCTTTTCCGGAGTGAGATACAAATGTTGGACCACAAGCCGGATCATTCAAGACAATTAAATTATTGGCCAGACAGTAATCAATCACACTGTAACCCCGGTGATCAATGAACGAATACCCCCACATCATAGCCCTGGCATTGAAGTCTCCAAGGATAACAAATTCTGTGGTAAAGTAGTTAAATTTTTCCAGTTCTGACAGTATATCTGTAATTGGATGATGAGGAGGACAGTAAACTGATATAATATTTAGTTTTTTCTTATTGGGTAGTGACACCTCCACCACCACAAATGCTGTAGACTGAAATTTAAGTACTGCCGGGAAGGCAGGATTTAAAATTAATAGAGCTGATTTTTTCGAAAGAGAGGTAAATTGTTTTATTCCGAGGGGAGGCCGAAGCACCGATCCCTCGGAAAGATAGGGTTCTTGTAGGCTGACAATGTCAAAGGATTTTTCCACAGCAAATTGTAACATGTTATTATGGGCCGAAAGGGCATGGTTGGTGTTGATTTGTAATATTTTCAAGACCATCAGGAGACCTTCAATGCCCGGGGACCGATGCGAAGGCGAAACAGAAATACCCAAGCAATCACATTAACATTCAGGATATACATCATGGTAGGGAACAACACAAAAACAACATATATCAATCAAAACAACATATATCAGTCGTTATAATTACGTTAGCAAAAAGTTCAAACTATTTACAATTTACTGAGCGATCAGAGATTTTTTTGCATATCTTTGATCCGAGCCAGCTCCCGCTGCATAGATGGACAGTGAGCATGATCACGTGCATTGTGGTTAATGTTCCACTTCAATGTTTTATCCTTATACACAGCTCTGTTACAGTTCACGCATATTGGTTCTTTTACAGTACAAGTTTTATATGTGTGACCTGATTTCGTGCACTGGCTACAGTTATTATCCGTCCAATGACAGGTGTTTGCCGAGTGTCCAAATCCCTGACACTTGTAACAGATTTGTAATGCAATATATTTCTTGACGAAATAAAACTGAAAGTTGTGATATACTCTCCTGTTATCGATGAGGGTTTTTGCTGAGTCAGCATCCAGTAGAAAGACCCAATTGGTGGAACCAACTCTGTTTTTGAACTTCCTGATAAATTTACATTCCAAGCTGCCCGAGGAAGGAAGGTTGTTATTGATTAAGTCCTTGACGTCGTGTTCTGAAACTTTGTCTGGGATGTTAAATAGTATTATCGCTTGTTTTCTAATAGGAGGTTTGTACACTGTGAATTTTTCTGAAATTTCAGAATTGATAAATTTTGGTAACAGAGCGTCCACGTCATTTTCTCGGCAGGTGATTTTTAACGTGCCGTTCTGTAGTGTAGCAACATTCTGTATTTTAATGTCTGAAGGACAAGAATATGCCAGGAGGTCGTTTTTAAGTTGTTTGTTGTTCTTCTTTCTATCCTTCCCCTGCAGCAAGACACTTGCGAAAGTAGGCTTGGAGGGTGCAGCAGAAGAGGAAGGAGATGGAGCAAGGTTGAGGGTGGACAGATTCTTCTGGACCGCGTTGTCAATTAAACAGGGGAGGTCAAGAGTCAGGTTTTTGGTGAAGTTTTCCAAGTTGGTGTTAATTGAGTTTTTCAGTTTAGACAGTTCTTCACCAAAAGATTCTTGTAGCTGCTGGATTTCAGGAATGATAGAATTCTGGTTGTTCATGGCATTAGTCAGTTGAGATTCGTGAAGTTGAGTTTCATAAAGTTGACATGCCGTCTTAATGGCAAGAAATTTTTCGTCCAAATAATGCTTTTGGGTAGGGGCAGGTTTCACATGTCGGGAGATATACCCCTTCATCTGGTTGGTGTACTTTTGTATTTTAGCTAGAAATGTATTTCCAATGTCAGTATTTTCCTCAGAGATGTCAGCAACGGTAGAAGTGGAGGTAGCATCTTCATTATCTTCCAAGGAGATTAGTGGTTCAGAAGTGGTGTGTCCAACAAATCGATTAGTGGCCTTGGGTGGCTTTGAGAATACTGTAAATTGGTGATGCTGCAGAGGTGTAGTGAAAGATGTTAGCCTCTGAGGAAGTGCTGCAGGAGGAGAGGAAGACACTACATCAGAATAAGAGTTCCCGGGAGAAGAGGTTGAGTTTTTCATGTCTATCAGCTGTATTGTAGGTTGAAGTTTAAGATTTTCTGATATTCTAAGGAATTCAGAGGGTCGAGATCTGTCTTTTTCAGTTTCTCCCTGTATTTCTGCTGATTGACCAGGAGGATTGCTGTTTTTGTAGTCACGATTTGAAGTTGTTGGTTCTGACGCTCGTCCAAAATATGTTGTGTTGGTACCTGAATAGTACACAGAAGAGTGATCGGTAGGCATGCTTGATGAGATTCTGTCACAAGTGCCAAGGTTATCATCAGTAATTTGTTTTTGGTGCGAGGATTGCATTGGTTGCGAATTCGGAAGCAAAGGAAAGTCCTCAGGATGCGGGGAAAAAGGGTTGGTTAAGTCCGAACGTGGAGAAAAAGGATTGTTCGTCTCCATGTTGCACAAGTTTTATATATAGCAATTGTTCTATAAATCACTAATTTTCCAGATTTGTATCATATTATACAATGCAATTTCAATCTCTTGAATTTACCCCTGAATTATGCATATATTTACCTTATGTATATATATATTTACACTTATAAAGGGCACTTTGTCAGTTGTATTTGCATCAAAAGTACAGAAATTTGCTCATATTTTTCTCTAAATTTGCTCAAAACTTGCTCAAAAATACACAAGAAAAAATAAGTGCAAGGAGTATCAAAAAGGGGGAGGGAAAACAAAAACAAAGTATCCTGGAAAAAAAACCGGAGAAAAATCATCAAAATTACGCGAGCAAAGTCCAAAAGAATGAATTTAAGGTGGCACAAGGAAGAAGGAGCATTTTAAAAAATAAAAATATAGGACAAAAGCTTAGAAAAAAATATTTGGGTATATGGAAGGCAAACGGGAAAAGTTAGTCGAAGGAATAATCTCTAGATACAGCAGAAAAAGAGTTGGTGTTGCCACAAAAGATTAAGAAGACGGCTGGAGCTAGGAATTTCAAAAAAGGGGGGATGCAAGGGGGGGACAAAAGGACTCTATGTACCGAAGGAACATGGGATCAGATAAATTTAAAAATTTTGAAATTTTTTGAAATTTTTACGATTTATTTCTGTTATACCAGTGTTTAACAGAGGGTTTAGACTTGGTCGGATTCGACCAGGAAAACATAATATGGAGTTTTATGATGTGTCAAAAAGGAAGAAGATGTATTGTCAAACATCAGTTACCATGGTAACTTAGTATAGATACCAGCCGGGGTAGGAAACCAATTCATATATTTTCCGAATTAATCAAAAATGGAAGAAGAGGACAGGAAAGTCTGCAGAGCGGACGGGGTCAAACCATTTGTAAAAAAAAAGGGAGGTATCGCATAAAAGCACTTACATGGATTATATACAATACACTGAATAGGGGGGAATCTGAAATCAGAAGTGAAAATACCAAAAGATACATTTTTAAAATACATGTTTTATACACAATGAATGCTCCCAGGTTTAAATAACTTTTCAATAATCATAGTAAATACTTCAATTTAACTTAATATAAACTTTAAATTTATCAAAAATACAGAATAATAGAAGATTTACAGATGTATAATCAGTCGAAATTGACCGATTTAAGCCATTTCACCTCTACAATGGAAAGCTGATGCTTTGGAACATTTTAAAAATATAATTATAGATTTCTCACCAATGAGTAGGTGCAGAGACAAGCTGTATGTATCGAAATGGAGCTAAGGCGAAGGACAACGAAAAACACACCCACACAACATACAATACGAAAGATTCATGACTCCAATGATCAGAATATATCAGAGCTCAAACCAAGCGTCATAACAGCGTGAAAGCAGAGGTCCGGAGTAAGGAGTGTTGAAGACCCAGACCGACCGGCTCGTCCCCCTCAGGGGTTCACTTCTTTAGTGAATACGGGTGTTGCAATCCCGAGGCACCTTAGCAAGGCTTTTCTTTCCTTTTTTCTTACTCTCTCTTTCTTTTTCCTTCTTATTTTTTGTCTATCCTCCTTTCCCCTTCTTTTTGTTTTGTTCTCCTTTTGTGTTTTGTGCTTCTTGTCCCTCTCAGCTGCTGGTGTCATCAATGCCGAGCCCTTAGTAAACATCACATCTGCTCTATGGGCCCTAGTACCACTCTTCGGCCTCTGCCGTAAGGTACACCGTTTGGGCTCGGGAATGGGTTCATGTGGGTGTGATGCGAAAGGGGTAGAGCTGCGTGCATCAGTAGTTTTGCTTTTAAGAAACGTTTGCAGTAAACGGTTCCAGAGGTGAGTCCCTTGGTTGCGTTGGTTAGATGGTGGAGAGTGTTTCATATCGAGAAATCCCCCATGGATCTTTGTTGGTCCTTGGGCCCTGTGCACCAGGTGCACGTTATGGCCCGCTCTCCATCATCTAGCTTTGCGAATGACTCCGGCGGTTACACTTGGCACGTTAGAAAAGTGTGGGGAGACGGAGCCTAGCGGGGGCTCCGATCGATCTGGAAGTAAACCGTGGTTTTTTTATAAGTGGTTACAAGCATGGAGAATTTGAGATTGCTTTCTGTCTCAGGTTCTTCATGCTCTTTTTCAGATGAGAACAATGCTGTTCTGCCTAATATATCACGCATGGATTGGGCTGAGAGGGTTGAGATTACTGAATCCTCAAAGCCAAAAGATGTGACTCCCAGAGGATTGGGACAAAGCTGTGTAACATCAGGTAATGCCTCAAAAGCTAGATATTTCATCATAAAGAAGTCTGAAGGAACTTTTGCAAATTGTTCACCTTTTTTGATTCAAAAAAGTATAGCTGCCTATGTAGGTGATGTAAAAAATGTTAAAAAACTAAGATCCGGTGACCTTTTGGTCGAAGTTACCACAAATGCTCAAGCAACAAACATAATGAAAATGACCCATATTGGAAATTTCAAGATCACAGTAAACTTACATATGTCACTTAATTATTCTAGAGGCGTAATTTCCGAATCAGATCTGATTTATGACAGTGAGGAAGAAATTTTGAACAATTTAATTGACCAGAATGTGTGCGCTGTAAGACGTATCAACATTCGTAGAGAAGGGAAAGTCTTACCAACTAAACACCTCATACTTACCTTTAACTCGCCAGATTTACCAAAAACCATTAAAGCAGCCTATCTGATGTGCAAAGTCCGTCCTTTCGTTCCAAATCCATTAAGGTGCTTTAAGTGCCAAAGATTTGGACACTCTAAAAATGCATGCAGAGGGAAATGTGAAACATGTGCCCGGTGTGCTGAGCCCGGACATGAATCTGAAAATTGTTCCAAAAAATTTCAGTGTGTTAATTGTAATGGTGAACACCCATCATATGCTCGATCATGCCCTAAATGGAAGATTGAAAAAGAAATACAAACTGTTAAAATCAATAATAATATTTCTTTCCCTGAAGCACGTAAAATAGTAACAGCACGTACACCTGAAGGTGTATCCTATGCCACAGTAGCCACTAAATCCTCAACTTCAGTTGCCACGCAATGTGACAAAAGATCAATTGCTACACAAACCGAACCTATCTCTGTGGCCGAAGACAGTCCAAATCCTACTAACCCATCAAGTACTCAATGTAAACCTAAATCTGCCATACCCTTAGCAACTTTTAGACCAGAGTTTTCACAGCCAAATAAACCAAGTACCAGTCGGGATACTGAAACATATACTACAATAAACAAAAAAAAATCCAACCAAAAATCTAAATTAAAAAATGAAAAAGACGAACTTGCACCTAGAAAATCATTAAAAAGAGTAGATGCAAAAAATGATGCCAATATTGATGATGCAGTACAACTATGTGTTTCGGATGACGAAACAATGTTGACGGATGTGTTGCCACCTTCATCCAATAGGTCCAGGGTGAACAGTTCTCGTTCACCAAAAAAGAAAAAACCTACATAATGGGTTCTTTAGTTTCTTGGAACTGCCGTGGTTTGCAGACCAAGTTGTTTGAGGTTAAATCATTAATTAATACTTATCACCCCATTTGTGTCTGTCTTCAAGAAACATTTTTAAAAGTTAACAATAGTATAAATGTTAAACATTTTACTTGCATTCGCAAAGATTTTGATCAAAACAGTAGGGTTTCTGGGGGAGTAGCCTTGCTAATTTCCCATAACCATCCTACCTCCAATGTACAACTTACCACTAACTTACAAGCTGTTGCTGCTCGTATCCATATTAAGACATTGATTACAATATGCTGTATATATATTCCACCAAATGATAATATTGATCGCAAGGAACTTGATGATTTGATTGGTCAACTACCTCCGCCATTCGTAATATTGGGCGACTTTAATGGTCACAACCCTCTTTGGGGTAGTTGTGACATGAATCACAGAGGACAGCAAGTTGAACAGTGTATTAGTGATCACAGCCTGTGCCTATTAAATAGAAATGAACATACCTACTTTCATCAACCAAGCAAGACATTCCACACTATCGATCTTGCTTTCTGTTCCCCGTCAGTCCTTCCATACTGGTCCTTTTTAGTCGACAAAGATCTACACAGTAGCGACCATTTTCCCATTGTTCTCTTTAACAGTCAAATCAGATCACCTGTGAAACCATCGCGATATATCTTTTCGAAAGCTGATTGGTTAACATTTACTTCCCAAGCTGTGATAGCTGATGACGCAGTTCAGAGCTGTGACATTGATACAGCTGTAAACAATATTACAAATCTCTTGATTAAGGCTGCTGATAATACAATCCCTAAGAATTCTGGAAAAACATCCAAATATCACTTTCCTTGGTGGAATGAAGAATGTCGTGAGGCATACAAAAAACAAAAGAAAGCCTGGGCCAATTTTCGAAGGTATCCTACGACTGATAATCTTACTGTATTTAAATATACAAAAGCGGTTGCTCGTAGGATACGCAGACAAAGACAAAGAGAGTCATGGGAGGAGTATGTCAGTGGACTAAACTGTTCCATTTCCAGCAAGAAAGTATGGGAAAAGGTCAAAAAGTGTTCAGGTGTCTATAATGACCACCTTATATCGGCTATACATAGTAATGGCTCAATTATTAGCTCTCCCGCAGAAATAGCAAATGAAATAGCCAAAGCCTTTGCAGATGTTTCAAACTCAGCAAGTTATTCACAACCATTCCTGTCACATAAAATCAGATCAGAAAAGAAACCAATTGTCTTCTCACAAGCCAAACACTTGCCATACAATTCTCCGTTTACAAAGTTTGAACTTCTTACAGCATTGTCACAGACTCAGGGAACCAGCAGTGGGCCAGATGGTGTCCATTATACTATGCTGAAACACCTTTCTGACGAGTCTTTATTGAACCTTTTATATCTGTACAACAGGATTTATATGGAACTTAAGTTTCCGACATCCTGGCAAAGAGCAATCACCATACCCATTATAAAACCAGGAAAAGACCCCAAAAGTCCTTCAAGTTACCGACCCATTGCCTTGACAAGCTGTATGTGCAAAATTATGGAAAAAATGGTAAATGCCCGACTTGTTTATTTCCTTGAAACAAATAAACTTTTGTCTCCACATCAAAGTGGTTTTAGACGAGGAAGATCTACCTCTGACAATATTATTGCTCTGGAATCCCAGATCAGGACTGCCTACCTTAGGCGAAATCATTTAGTGTCAATATTTTTTGATATTGACAAAGCCTATGATCGCACATGGCGCTATGGTATTATTAAGGACCTTTTTGATTTTAATTTAAAAGGAAATCTTCCCATTTTTATACAAAACTTTTTAGCACATAGGACATTCAAAGTTCGTATTGGTACTGTTCTTTCAAATCCTCACGTACAAGAGGAGGGAGTGCCACAAGGAAGTGTATTGAGTGTGACTCTATTTTCCATAAAAATCAATAGTATTTTAAACCATCTACCACCATCAGTTCATAAAAGCCTCTATGTGGATGATTTGCAAGTTTCATACCAAGCACATGATATGCGCACTGTTGAAAGACAGTGTCAAACTGCAGTAAATGGCATTCTGCAATGGGCTAATCTAAATGGATTCAGGTTTTCAATCCAAAAGACTTGTTGCGTTCACTTCACCAGAAAACGAGGTCTACACTTACCTCCAGAGATTTTCATGGAGAATACTAAAATTTCTGTTGTTGATGAAGTGAAATTTCTTGGAGTCTGGTTCGATAGAAAACTCACCTTCCTACACCATGTTCAGAAATTGAGAAAGAAATGTGAGAGAGCCATTAACATTTTAAAAGTTCTGTCAAATACGAAATGGGGTGCAGATACAACTTCAATGCTACGTATATATAGGGCCATTATTCGTTCCAAGATCGATTATGGATGCAATGTTTATGGGAGTGCACGAACATCTGTTCTTCAGAAACTGGACACAATACATAATAAGGCATTACGTATATGTTCAGGTGCCTTTAGAACATCTCCTGTTCAAAGCTTATATGTGTACTGCAATGAGCCGCCTCTAGAATTCAGGCGTGAACAGTTGATGCTGAATTATTACTATCGGGTCATGTCCTTACAGAACCACCCTCTGCAACGACTAATTCTAGATGAGCATTATGATCGACTCTACGACCACAGACCCTCATGCATTCCTTCATTTGGCAAGCGGATACGAAATATATTATCAATAACCCCACAAGTAGATGTAAATATAAGGAAAACAAAGTGTTTTGAAACACCTCCATGGCATGTTCCAGATTTTATATATCTCAACCCATTTAGTAATTTTACTAAGAGAAACACAGATCAGACTATTTATCTGCAACTGTTTGCTGAACATAGAAATCTCTACAACGAGTTTACTCCTATTTTCACAGATGGTTCAAAAGCTGGCAATTACGTAGGGTTGGCTTATGTATCTAAAAATACTATAAAATCTTTTAAACTGCATGCATCTTGCTCTATTTTTACTGCTGAGATTATGGCAATATACCAGAGTCTTATATTCATATCGCATCAAATTTCCAAAAAGCACATCATTTATACCGATTCATTGAGTTCGCTACAACTTTTATCATCTAGGACTGCTATGAATTACCCTATTGCCTCTGATATTCTTAAGTATGAACATCGTCTAAAGGTACAGGGATACCATACTGAATTTTGTTGGGTGCCAGGACATGTTGGTATCAGAGGAAATGAGTTGGCAGATATTGCTGCTAAATCAGCTACTCAAAATTTAAACCTGACAATCCCTTTAACTGACATCAAACCATTCATTTTGAAAAATATATATGACAAATGGCAGTATTCCTGGAACCAGCAGTCTCGTAATAAGTTGTATGAAGTAAAGCCCGTAATACAAAAGTGGACTAGTTTCCAATGTAGGAAACTTGAGGTACTTTTAACACGTTTGCGAATTGGTCATACTCGTTTTACCCACAGACACTTACTTTTAGGAGAAGTTGAACCCTTTTGTAATAGTTGTCAGACCTCAGCAAGTATCAAACATATTTTAATTGAGTGTACTAAATATAAACAGTTTCGTTTCAAGCATTTTAAGACTTATACATTAAATTTGGCAGAATTGATTGGAGAAAATCCTCATTTGGAGCTTTTCCCATTCCTATTGGACATTGGTTTTTTCCATCATTTTTAACATCACCTTTTATAATCTTTTAGCCATTTTTCATATCATTTGCATTGTTGCACATGTTCCATAGTATTTTCACACATTATCACTATTTTAAATTATATACGTGTTATCAATACTATTTTATGTATCTCAGTACCATATGTCTGGCGCAGCATATCCTCTTTGGATCTTGTGCCATTAAACCATAATCAATCAATCAATCAATCAACCGACCGGCTCGTCAGCAAGGACATGAGCAACCGATTAGTCGGCCGGGAAAAAGATAGCAGAAGCTAACTCCAATGGCCTCCGTCCCACAGTCCAACCAACACCGACCAGAAGGCGGGACCCCACGAGCGACCCACAGCGGGCGCCGAAACAGGGCAAAGTTTATTTAAATTTCTTAAAATTTTACAAAGGTATTTACAAAGGTTCCACCACTTAAGGCAACAAAACTTCAGGTGGAGAGCACGAATCAAAAGGTATACAAGATCATGGGGTTGACGCTTAATTAGGAACAGTTTAACTTTGAGATAATATAAACACGAATAAACACAAATAAACACAACAACAAAACAATCAAACAACAGAAACCAGCAGCAAAAAGGGACAATATACAAAAGCAGTCCGCACCAAGCGGAGGAGCAAGGGAAGGGCAACACCTCCAAGGAAAACAGGGCAAGGACCAAAGGGGAGAGGGCTCACAGGCTGACTAAGAGACTTGGTTGGAAATTTCCCTAGCGACGAGAACACAGTTTTTAATTTTTTCAATCGAAGTAAAGTTAGAACTGACTCTCGAGAACCAGGCTGCAGAGTTCGCAGGGGAGGGTTTTGTCAAGTGAAATTTTTTAGTGTGTGGGCAGGAAAAGACAAAGTGATCGGCATCGCCGAACGATCCGCAGGTGCAACTGGAGGTGGATTTTTGTTTAAAGTAAAATAAGTAGTCGAGAAACGGGCCATGCCCTGTTATAAAATAGATAAGATATTTATTTGTAATTTGAAGGGAGGGATTGACAACAGGGAGGAATAAAGAAATACGGGCAGGGTCATGAGTTCGAGGAGAAATGTAGGAGTTTAGATAAGCTTGCCACTGGAGAGAGATATTTTGTTTGCAGAATTTCTTAAGTAGGGAGAATGGGAAAGGAAGGGAAAAGGGGGAGCCAGAAGAGGTGGCAAGTTTAGCATATTTATCTGCAGTCTCGTTACCCGAGAGACCAGAGTGGGCCTTGACCCAACTTAAATTTATAAGATTTTTGTTTTTTATGGCATTAAGTTTAATTTTGGAAAGGAAGTTAGATTTATTTTTGATTGAGTTAAGAGCCGAAAGGGAAGAAAGACTGTCAGTAAAAATGTTGATTTTAGTATTATTCGATGAGGCCCAGTTAATTGCAAAGTTAATGGCGGCGATTTCCGCCTGGAAAACTGTGTTCTCGTCAGCTAATTTGAAGGTGAAAGTTTCCTGAAGGGATTCGTTTTTGAAAATGCAAATGGCAAAACCAGTTTTTTCATCGATAGAGGAACCATCCGTGTAAACATTGATTTCGGAAAATGAAGAGGGAGGGAGAGGAACAAGATTGACAATACGGTGTGAAGGGGGAAAGGAGGAGAGAGGGCGGTTAAAGTCGAAAAGGGCGGGAGAAGGGACGGGCAAGTTAGAAAAGTGGTTCACGCGATGTTTCCAGAAGACATATTTTTTATACATGGTATTAATAACAAAGTGAATAGGGGGAATTCCTGTAATGGAGTAGAGAGAAATGTTAGAGGTGGTCCGGAAGCCAGCTGAAATTTTTAAAAGAAAGATTCTCTGTAAAGATAAAAGTTTTTTAACCTGGTCCCCCGTTAAAGCACTCCCCCAAATACCCGCCCCATAAATTAAAGTTTTTTCAATTACCGCCAAATACCATAATTTTTGAAAAGATTTATCAACCCCCCAATTACTGCCAGACACCCGGCCAAAGGTGTTGGCGACCTTATAGCATTTCTCCCTAAGATTAAAAATATGGGTACTCCATTTCAAATTATCATCGAAAGTTATGCCCAAAAAGGGGAGGGAGCGAGAGGGGGTGATTTTATGATTTAAAATTTTGAAGGAGGGTCTATTACGAATTTTTGCACGATTTTTGTTAAAAATGATGGCCTTACATTTTTCAGGGGAGACAGTGAGTTTAAGATCAGAAAGGGAGGATGATATTAAGTTTAGCAGATTATTATTATTAATTTGAAGGGTTTTTAGATTCACACCGTAAGTGACCACTGCCAGGTCATCCGCGAAGGCCTGAATATGGAAGAGGTCATTATTTAGTTTTAAAATGGAGTTAAAATAGATGCTCCAAAGGGTAGGGGATATAACCGAACCCTGAGGAGCGCCCATAGAAAGTACTTTGTTCAGTTTGATGGAATTGTCCGAAAATGAAATTTGTCTATTAGAGAGATATGAAAATATAAAAGATTGAAAAGAAGGGGGAAGGTTTATATCAGAGAAAGCCCGTGGTAAAATACTCCAGTTCATGCTGTCAAAGGCCCCGCAGATGTCGACAGTGGTCAAGGAGACAAAGTTAATGGATTTGTGGGGGGTAATAGATTCGATCAGCCTGTGAGCAGCATCCTCGCAGCAGGTAAGCTCTTTAAATCCAAATTGGAGAGGATGCAGAGCCCCCTCAGTAGTCAGCCAAAAGTTAAGTTTTTGGATGAAGATTTTTTCGATAATTTTCCCGAGAGTGGGAAGGAGAGAAATGGGCCTAAAAGAGGAGCACAGGGAAGGATTCTTACCGGGCTTATTGAAAAATAAAACGTTAGCATTTTTGAGGCAGGAGGGAAAGTGACAAAATTTAAAACAATAGTTAAAAGGTTTAGAAAGGAGGGAAGGGAAGAATTTAAAAATTTGTTTCCATATGGTAAAGTCCAGGAGATCAAGTCCCGGAGCTTTACCAGATTTAAGATTGTTGAAAACTGAGAGAAGCTCTGCATCGGAGACCGCCCCCAAGCCTTCGAAGGGGAGGGAAAAAGTTGGGAAACCAACAAAGTCTGTATCATCTTTAAAGTGGTGATCCAAAAGACGTTTTAATTTATCAATATGGCTAAGGGAGGGGGAATCTGGAAAAGAGAGATTTAAGTTGCTTAATTTCTTATGTTTTTGGAAGGCGAATCTAAAATGGGAGCCAAAAGTTTGATTGCAACTGGAACAAAATTTTTTCCAAGATTCGAGTCGGGTTTTCTTTATCATTTGTTTATATTTAGCCCTGTTGCGTTTGAAAAGAAGTTTAGCTGCTAGGACTATATCAGGGGGGGCGGAGTTCCCCTCGAGTGATTTGACTCTTTTAGAAAGGGCAGTGACAAAATTCCGAAATTTTGAAAGGTCTTTATTCCACCAAGAAAAATTTGTAGCTTTTGATTTTTTCTTCCGAATAAAAGACAGGGCACAATTTTGGGCTATGTCAAAAAGGGTTTCAAAAAATAAGTCAAGGGAGGGGATATCTATGATTTTATCTAGAAGGGAAGTTAAAGTTTTAAGGTGGAATTTAAAGTTATGAATGAATTTTCCTATACCATATTGTGTTTTTAAAAAGAAGGAGTTGTTTAAGAGAGGGGAAAGGTTCAAGGAGATCTGAATAAATTTGTGGTCGCTAAGAGAATCACTCGAGAGGACCTCCCAGCTAAGTAGAGAGTCAAATAGAGAAAAGTTAATTAATGTTAAATCGGGGAACCCGACTCCAGAGTGGGAAACGAATGTTGGACCACAGTTGGGATCATTACAAAGAAGTAAATTATTATTGAGGCAGAAGTCAATTAAATCGAGTCCCCTTTGGTCCGTAAAAGTATAACCCCACATCCGGGCCCGGGCATTGAAGTCACCTAAGAGAATTGTGTTTCCTGTGAAAAAATCATAAGGGGAGAGTTCAGACAGTAGATCAGTAAAATCGTCATGTGGTGGGAAATACAGGCTTCCAACGGACAGAAATTTGCCCGATGGAAGAAGAATATCGATGAAGATAGAAGAGGAGGTTTTAAATTTAAAGTTAACAGTAGCGGCAGTATTAAAAATTAAGATTATTGCTTTTTGGGAGAGAGAAGTGAATTGAAGGGTACCAGGGGGGGGAGAAAGAATTTTACCTTGTAGAATGTATGGCTCTTGGAGACAGACTAAATCAATATTATTATCTAGGGCGAATTTAATTGCGTTAGAATGGGCGATTAATGAGTGATTTGTGTTTATTTGAATACACTTAAAGGACATGTAAAGGAGCAGATAAGGCAATGCCAGGGACCGGAGGAGGAAAGAAAATACTCAAAAGTAAACATGAATAAAACAATGTATGTAAATAACAAAAACTATAAACACTATAACCAAAACTAATAAACATCTATAAGAAAAACACACAGTCGTATAATAGTGTGGTGAAAAGAATTATATCTTAAGCTTCCTTTTGGAGAGCTTTAATTCTTGCTATTTCTACCTGATATGTTCGGCAGTTTTTTCTATCATATACTGAATGATTAATTTTATAGTTTAGACTTGGGTTGTCATCATTTGAAGTGGCACAATTTACACAGGTGGGTGATTTTGCTTTACACTCCTTGAACGTATGACCAGGGATAGTACATATCCCGCAATTACCAACCGGGTACTGGCAAAAGTTTGCTGTATGTCCGTACCCTTGGCAGTTGAAGCATATCCTCAAGGAGATGTACCTCTTTATAAAGAAGTGAGTGAAGTGATTGAAAAATTTTTTTGCCTCGAGGAAGTGAGAAGCTGGTAGCAGATCCATGAGGAACACCCAATTGAAGTTGCCATTCCTGGCTTTGAAATTTTTTAAGATTTTAATCTCTTCAGGTTTGAGAGCAGGATGGTTGTTACACAACAATGCTTTTATGTTGTCTTCTGAATAGTTCGGAGGAACATTAAATAGGATAAGTGCCCTTCTTTTATCTTCCTGCTTCCGGATTGTAAAATGGTCGTTAACTGTAGAGTTAGTGAACAGTGATAAGAGTTTATCAGGATCGCTCTCCCTGCAAGTCACTTTGAGAGTACCATTTGGGAGTGAAGTGACGTTTTTAACATTCGCTCCCGATGGAACCGGAAGAGAGAAAAGATTTTGTTTCAGTTGTGCGTTCCCCAAGGAGCGGTCCTTTCCTTGGAGGAGGACGCTAGAAAAGGATCGAGGAGCGTTAGTTGAGATACCGGGTCCAGAACGAGCAGTAGTAGAAGAAGTTGAGAAAGGCTTGTTGGACGCACGTCCAGGAGCAGAACCAGATGAGTTCAGATTTAGAACAGCAGTAGTGTCTTTTTTAAAAGCAGTGGAAAAAGACCTGAATTCGTTTAGCATCAAGGATTTGAAATGTTTTAGATCATCATTAATAGTTTTTGAAAGTTTATTGGTGATCTGCTCAGAAATATCTTCGTTAAGAGTTTTTGAAAGATTATTTGAGATCTGTTCAGATAAAGCAGAAGGATCACGGATCATCAAACGGGAGCGAGGAGAGGGAATTTGAGATAAGTTACTCTCCAAGGAGTGCCCCGCGATACGGATTTCCTTAATCCTTTCCTCAATATATGATTTCTGTGCTGCATTCATTTTCACATATCTTGTTATATAGTTGTTTAGTTTAGAAATGTTGGTTAATATTTTTAATAGATGCTCATTGTTGATATTCAATGGAATAGAAGAGGCATCTGTAATGTTTGAACCAGGGCTGGACACGGTCGACGGAGCTTGCGAGGGAGACAAGTCTTTAGAAGCAGGAGGAGGAGGAGGCGGCAACGAAGAAGAAGAGGCTCCGAAGAGACCAGCAACACCAGCAGCAGCAGCGGCGGCAGCAGCGGAGGACGGACCAGGAGGAGAGGAAGACAGCGACGACCAATGCAGAGTAGGAGGAGCAAGAGCAGGCGGAGTCCCAGGGGGAGGACAGGGCAACGTTGGCGATGAAAAGGCTCTAGTGGTTGACCTGGATGATAAAGTTGTTGAAGAAATTTTGGACGCATCCCCAAGGAGTGAAGGCGGAGCAACAGAAGAGGGAGGAGAGATTGATGAACAAGAGGCAAATGCTCTGGAGGAGTAAGGAGTGTGTAAACCTCCCCTTGGTCTCAACTTGCCACGACTGTGTCCGTTTTGTTTGAGTGCTTTGCCTCATCTTGTATTTGAGGAAGGATTTCGGAGGCTTTATTGCTTCCGTTTCTTTAGTTCTCTTTTGGTTATCATCGTTGGCCGTGGCAACCGCTAGTTTGTCTGCGGCTTCGTTACCTGCTATTCCTACCTGAGCCTTTACCCAACGTAGTCTGATGTTGTCGTGTCCTGTTGTTAATAGTGTTTTTCTTACGTGTAAGAGCTGCTTAGATTGATATGTTGTGTTGTTGAGGATGGCCTGAATGCTCGATTGGCTGTCTGTGTGTATTAATGTTTTTCTTTTTAGAGTTTGCGTGTAATTTATGGCTTTATTATAGATAGCGAAAAGCTCGGCCTGGAAGATGCTGTTTGCGTTGTGAAGCTTGTTTGACCATGTGTTGTGTATGTTTTGTTCATGAATTTTGTAGACGCAGTAGGCTGACGCTACTCCTTTGTCTGATTTCGAGCCGTCTGTATAAATGTTGTAGGTGGGAGAGAAGTTTGACAGGGAGGTAAACTGGTTGAGGGAGGGGATGTACCAAATTTTGTACTTTTGTTCGTAGTCTGAGGGGTTAAGTATTTCTTCTTTATAGTTCATTGGGATTGTTAATTGCATGAGCTTCTGAGTAGCTATAATTTCTTGAATTTTGATATTAATGGGCAGGATTCCTGTTATTATGTTTAGGGCTGCCCAAAGTGGGACAGGTTAACGCCATGATGCAGACGACCTGAGGGTTTACGCCTTTTGATTGCATCATGGCACCACTACTATCTGAAAGAAACCCCAGCCAGGGGTGGCAGAACCAGCAGTTCTGTCCGACCCTGAGTTTATTAAATATTTAAAACAAAAACGAGGATAATACAGCGGGAATACAAAACCGTTTCCGGTGATCCACCACATGGTGGAAAGGCTCATGCAAGAGCCGATTGAGTAATTGTTTACATGGTATATTATTTTTAAAAGAGATTCAACAAAATAGGGGGGGGGAGTGAACAAGATCAATTTCACACTTTTACAGTAGATGCTTAGTTGTCACTGCTTCAAATCACTCGTTGAGGTTATTCAGGTTTCACCAGATCACCTTGCATTGGCACTGACAGTGATGAAGAGTACACAGTGAAAGTAACAAAGAATCCCGACGGTGATTAAAAGCACATAATAATGGTGACTTAAGCTCGGGGTGAGGACATGGCATTTGCATGTTCTTCCCTCAGTCTTGTTTTTGCACAGTTGTCTCTTGTTCTTGTGTTTAGCAATAAAAGGTTAAGAATATTGGCACATTCATTGAAGGTGTACACAGTGAAGGCAACAAGAGCACAAAGTGATCAATCACAGTGAAGGAGACGAAAACCCAAAGTGCAAGTGAAGAAAGCTCTTTGGAGTAAGCACATATAAAGAAAGCACTAGTGGTGACAATTTACAAACTCTGTCACTTTGTCTTGTATGAATTGTTACTCTTAGATTCTCGTATAATTTATAAAGTCATTCTCTCACATAATTTGTAAAGATGTTTTAAAAAGCTTTAGCACTCACATTGAGGTGAATTCTCAGTGAAACAGAAACGTAGATCACAATGCAGAAACGTAAAATAAGTCACATTGCAGGGACGTAGTAAAGCACACCTTGATGATAAGGAATTATTATGCAGATAGGAAGTAAAAGCACACCATGATGATAGTAATAGCACAGTAAAAGCACAGTAAGGTGACAGAGGCACACCATGAAGATAGAGAAGACACACTGTGACTGTAAGATAAGCTCAATGATGACTAAATGAGGCAAATCTCCTTATTAGCACAATTATTTTAACTTGTAAGTGCACTAAAATTGTACTGGAATGGTAATTGAAGCATTCCGAGAGAGCAAATCATTTTAGTTAGGAAGGCACTAGGTTAAAGTTTTCAGTGGTGGTAAAGAAAGTTTATTGAAATGGTATTAAATCACTAGTTATCAGCAAGACTCTATGCAGGCATCTCGTTCAATCCTGAAGCTTCTTGGTAATCCAATCAAGAGTAAGAATTTCAGTATTGCCATAGGCTTACAGAGCGATTACCAAACAGGATCCAAGATCAGAAGGAGTACTAATCAATCTCAATTCTTAGGCAAAGGCACTTAGATCACTATGATTTTGTGTATGATCATGAAAGGCATTTTTGGACTCAATGTGAACTTAAGTGAAGGCAATCTAGTTAATTAAAATGAATGAGAGTCCTCTTCACTTTTAGACTGTTTAGTGAAGTCATAAAAGATGCTGCTTACTAATGACACATAATGCACGAAATGTAGATGGCACTCCAAGAAGAGTCTATGAACTCCAATATATCATGTGCAGCACAAAAAGAGAAGTCTCTCTTAGATGAATTATGCGCAATAAATATTGCTCAACGTGACCTCCTCACATTCACTTTACTCTTATACCGTCGGCACTAGCCCGCAATTTAGTTCACTCCCCTACCCTAACAAATGAGGATATATACACTTAGTAGAAAAGAGAAGAGAGAACTGTGATCTCTCTTCACAGGAACCAAAGATGCACTCCCTTCACAGACAATTATACAGAATTTACATGCAAATTATACATTTATGTACATTTTAGGGCACAGGTGAATACATCTTATGAAAAGTACTTTTAGTAAAAGTACTAAAGTATTAATGTTTTTACACTTAATATGACAGTGTTAATGTTCTCCCCTCAGAAGAACAAGCCATCGACAACCAACAAAGGTATTAGAACTTTAAAAAAGGCACTATCTACTCAAAATCAAAACAAAGAGTGACTAAGCAACTTTAAAAAGGCACCATCTCTTTACATCAATTCAGGTGATTTTCGAAGAAATAATGAGCACATTTAATGATCTTATTGATCTAACTTTACTCCTCTTCTAGATTTCTTGCATTATTACACATTTGCTATATCCCATGGCATTACCGCCTGATTAGCAATTAAATCAGAGTTTCTATAATGAAAAGTCATAAGTTCTCTAATTTTATTCTGTGCAATCTTATTTTGTTATACATTCTTAGTCCAAGGCACGTAATTTGAAGAAGAAGGCTTTCTGACATGATACGAAGAGGTAAGTATACAATCGAACAAATAGTGTTCAGGTGTGCCTGTTTCTCCACAGGCACGAAGGTTGGAATTAATTACATTAATGGTTTGCCAAAAGGTCGGAAAGGGAACCTTTCCGGAGAAAAAATTTATTAGGCTTTTAGACAAGGGATAGTCAATCTTATTTACCCTAGGAAAGAATTTCTTGGTGGTTTCGCCTCGCTCGGATCTTTCCCAGTTCTCCTGCCAAGTATCCAACATAGCCTGATTCAGATTTCTTTTTAGAACAGAGGGGGGGAGAAGAATCTCTTCATTAACCAAATTGAATCTTGTTGTCGCAAGTGCGTCAGCAATTTCATTTCCAAAGATACAAGTGTGGCCTCTGATCCAGCTTATCCTGATCGATTTTCCTGAGTTAATCAAGTTCAAATGTATGTGCTGTGCTGTAGAGTTTTTTGTGAATGGTTGAAGAATTAGCATTGAAGCGGATTGGCTGTCAGTCAGGATATCCATTTCGTCATATCAGAGGCCACCAGCCAATTCACAGCAGCAGAGATGGCAGCAAGCTCCGCTTGAAAGACAGTTTGGGAATCTCGTTAATCCATTCATGTGCTTCACTAATTAGATGATGAAGCATTTGGCTATATATATATTTATTTTTTACACACGCCCTTTTCCCCACAGCGGGGAAGGGGTCATTCCATGCATAACCCATTTGTAGAGCTACCTTACTCCAGTGCTCCGCATCAGAACTTGAAAAGCCGTCATATTTCTATGTCTCCTGAACGCTAGGTACGAACCCAGTACCATCCTCGATGCAAGAGTCTTGATATCCCAACACTTAATAACTCGCAACTCGAGTACTGTCTGGCGACCAAATCTCACCCCAATTGATGGTGCAGGAGAAGGTGGTGACAGTGGACGCCCCAGTACAGCTCTTCACTTAAGAGAGTCATAGTTACTTCCGCCGTTTACCCACGATTGGATGAATAACTTCACGTTGACATTCAGAGCACTGGGCAGAAGTCACATTGCGTCAACACCGATCACCGGCCATCGCACTCCTTTGTTTTAATTAAACAGTCGGATTCCCTGAGTTCGTGCAAGTTCTGAGTCGGAAGTTAGTCGCCCGCCGAAACGGTCGCTCCGGTCACGAGACCCGGTGCGTCGTTTGGGACGACTATGGGACGGAGAACTCTTGGAGATACTCTTGGAGAGACTCTTGGAGGACTCTCTTGGAGGACTCTCCAAGAGGTGCATATCCTCTTTGGGATGACTATGTGTCTTTTGATGAAACAGGAGGCAAAGTCAACATATATTTTCCTTTCCTTCAAGAGTGTTATGGCATTCTCTCTTCCCACTTGCATAACCCAATGCCAGCTACCATTTTTCCCCCCTTGAATTTTTTTATGAATTCTATTTCCTCGTTCCTTATGTCTGGAATTCTTTTAAAAATTGATTATTTGATCTTTTGTTCTCCACTATGAGGAGGGACTGAAAAAAATTATTATCTTCTGTTTTTTAGTTCCCAGGTTCTTAATGTCAAAGTGGTCCCCTAAATCACTGTCATGAAAGACACTCCTTTCATCCCCCTCTCTCTCTGAAGATGGACAATAACCTTAAAGTACCCATTAAATGTGGGCCGAAAAGATTGAATTTTTAAGTCACTAGGGCATTTGAAGTTCCTTAGTAATATTCTAGGGTCTTGCTTGTCGTCCTTATATTTTCTTATCAGTATGAAGGTAGAAGGGTCTGGTTTATTCTTTTTAAATATTCCCGCATAAGTCATCGATTCTTGGCAAGCTTGGTGCAATTTTTTTATCTTGTCAGGAATTGATTCCACGAGCAAGTGATTACCTCTGTCGTCATTCCTTCCGTATCCCCATAATGGAGAGTGGGCATTAAAATCCCCTCCAATTAAAACATAGATAATGTTTAAATTAGGATGGTCTGTCCATTCACTGAGATCTCTTTTTAAAGATCCAGAAGGGGCAGAGTACTGAGAGCCTATTGTCAAAATATTTCCATAATTGTCCAATGGTAAGTTAATGAATACCGAAATGTTTCTATGTTGCTGAATTTATAAAGAAAATGTCCCTCCTGGTAATTATGAGGGTACAGGATTCACTTTTTTAAAAGAAAACTGTCCCGGAAACAAGGAATCCATACAGGCGGCTGCCTTGCCTATATGGGTCCTGTATTATTAATACTCGTATATCTATTTTATTTTGGATTGCAAATACTACTGTCTCAGAGTTTGCAGCTCTGGATAAATTTAACTTTATATGCGAAAATTTTAGGTTAATTAAAACTCCTGGACAGGGTCTAGGTTTAGTTGGACTCGAGATCTTAGGGAGGGAAGTCATTTAAATAGGTGCCTTAAGAGCTAAATTGTAATAGTGCCTATATCTGGGGCAGTCCTTGGTGTAAAAAGGATGCCTGCAGTCGTATCCCCTTCCCTCCTCACAATTAGCTTCAGGACATTTGATACAATTGTAATCCTTCTTACTACAATGCTGCGAGATATAATTTGTTGAAATACATTTGGCACAGAACTCAGGATTCGCACATGTTCTACTCATGTCGCTATGAACGTTTGGCCGCCACAAGTCAATTATCCCTGTGGTAACTTTTCTGACACCTCTTGCATAAAACTCTTAATACAAAAGTATCTATATTCTCCGCTTTCGCGGTCCGTATTAGTACTGAAAATCAAGATCCACCCAGATTTTGCCCTTTTACTTTACGCGAGGTTTCTATCCTCGCTGAGCTCGCCTTAGGACACCTGCGTTACCTTTTGACAGATGCACCGACCCAGTCAAACTTTCTGCCTGACACTGTCCTCGGATCGGACCGGGGACTCTCCACTCGAGAGAGTCCACTTAGAGCTAGAAACGTGGTCCGGTTAAAGACCGCTCTCCGCCTAACCGAGTCGGTAAAGACAAGATGAAGGTAGTGGTATTTCACTGACGGCCCGAAGACCTCCCACTTATACTACACCTTATACTCCACACTAGAGTCATGGTCAACAGGTTATTCTTTCCCTGCTGATTCCGCCAAGCCCGATCCCTTGGTTGTGGTTTCGCTAGTTAGTAGGTAGGGACAGATTAAAGTCCATGGTGAAGACGACCTGGGTGTTTACGCCCGTAATTTCACCACGGCACTATTACTATCCGAAACAGAACACCAGTTAGGGGAGAGGGAATGGCAGATCCCACGGTTTTGTCCGACCCTATGATTTATTTAACATATATTTAAATGGAGACATTACAATGGGCTTTCAGGACCAATAATTGTCATTTACCACATGGTGGTAAACACTTTTGCAAGAGCTTTCGTATTTCGAATATTCCTACATTTTTACTTCTTTTTATTACACTATCACATCACAAGATACGCAGTCCACTTATCACGAAGAAATGCCAAAACTGTCTCTCCTCTCTCCACCATACTTTTAGAAAGTGATTCTATGACACTATTCTATTCCCACTAAATTATCAAGAAAGGGGATGTGTGAACACCGACAGTACAGAATTTCTCTGTATGTAATTGTGTAGCTCTTTTCTTAATATCAGATTAATCACTAGTTTGCACTTGAAGAATACATTTGTAAACTCAATTTCCATCTTAAAATGACTTATCTGGCCTGTTGAGCCAATGTTAATCAAAAACGAAAGTCCATGTTAGAAATGGCTTTCGAACAAAATCAAAATGAAAAGTTGAATAGCTTACCCAATTTTGGGAGTATCAGAACAAAATATATATCAAAATTTTCGTCTCGAGGAGGCGAACACGAATATGTATAGAACTGTTCGTTACACTCAATCAAACCGGCGCAAATCACGAAAAACTTGGAGCACAATAAAAAGACGTCTGAACAGGGTCCATTCAGAAGTAGTAGTAGGGGGATGAGGGACACACACACACACACACACAGGATTATACGAACATCACACCACGGTGGCCATTGGGGCTTGCGCCGTATAGGTGAGAGTCGCGTGCAGATAACGTAATCTCACCTCCAGCAAAGCCACAGCTACGGTCGCGAACTCAGCGGAACAATTCACCGGGCAGGGCCGAAGAACGCCTGACAAGCCCGACCCCAGTCACCGGTCAGATCTAGGCTCAGGGCATGAATAGCCACAGTCCGTGAGATCCAACCACCTGGAAGAGTCGGGGCCCTACCGACTCAATGGTTCGTCAGCCACTTCATCGTCGATAGGGCAACCCGATTAATTTTCCCCCAGCAGACGGAGGACCAGAGGTACATACCTAAGATCCGTACACTGCAATCTTTGGCGGTGCCGCCCCCTGGGGGGTTGGGGATGTGGGACTGGATCAACTTCTTCGACGGGAGCGACCATTAGGGTTTACACAATTAGTCCGTCTAAGGACTACCGACTATCTAGTTTCACCTCCTGCCATGGTGGCGGACGAAACCAGCGACGAAAGACGGCCCCGCCGAGCCCGCCCCCAGCCCAACCCCGGAGGGGGCGGGGGATGTGGGACAGATTTAGTCCATGATGCAGACGACCTGAGTGTTTACGCCTTTTATTGCATCATGGCTCTACTACTATCTGAAAGAAACCCCAGCCAGGGGAGAGAGGAGAGGCAAGACCAATGGTTCTGTCCGACCCTGAGTTTATTAAATAACACATATAAAAAGGGCTCCAGGTCAAATTGTCATCAATCAGGATGCCAAGGTATTTTAAGTGACGTGCAATTTTAATGGGATGGTTAAGAAGTTTTATACGCGGGTTCTGGCGGCGTTTGGCGCGAGTTTTATTGAATATAATACATTGAGATTTGTCTGATGATGATTTGAGTTTAAGGGAGTCAAGTGAATTGGAAATAGTAGACAAAATGGAGTTGGTCGAAAGCCCAGACCATCCGGCTCGTCCTAGGACTTAGAGCAGCAGATTGAATGGTCGTGAAGATTTTAGTAAGCGGAGGCCGTCCGCCATGGGACCCTACGTCTGCCCGGGGCAACCAACACCAGTTTATTTTTACTAAAAAAGGGAGGTTACAGCAGATAAGGCTAGGGTAACAATGAATACAGCAATTGACAGGTGCTGTATGATTTTGTGGTTAATAACATTTTTCTTTAGTTGACTATTTACATAATAGTTGACGATAACTTGACATAGGTAAAAGGTGAAACATATATTCGTTGATCTTTATGTAGTAACAAAGCTGATGTAACATGACTTAATTTTTTGATGTTTTAACAGTTATAAACTGTGGGTAGACGTCACACGAACACAATAACTTCACGACATAAGAAAGACAAAACAGGAAAAGGTGCAAACAGGGATCATAAAATGAGTTGCACGACCGACAATAAAACGGGACGAGTACAAACAAGGGACAAAACAAAACAAAACCCTTGGATCAGAGAAAGATAAAAAAAAGGGGGAAGATTATTGATCACAGTTATTGAAAGCAGAATATCAATCAGACCAGTCATTTAACTCTATTAGAAATCTCTCTGGCCCCGAGAATACAGTCCTTCAGTTTATTTAAAAGCTGTCTGTTCGTGCAAGTCGCAGAGAATCCATGGGGAGGTTTTTTCAGGTGGGAATCTTTAGTAAAGAGGCAAGAGAAAACGTAATGATCTGCATCACCATAGGCGTTGCAGGGACAGTTCGATGTAGTTTTATGTTTAAAGAAGTGGAGGTAGTCAAGGAATGGTCCATGACCAGTGATAAAGTATATGAGAAATTTATTAAAAATTTGGAAACGGGGGTTAACCAAAGGGAGGAAGGAGAGTATACGAGCAGGATCGTGGGTGCGTGGAGATCTATAGGTGTTAAGTTGGGTTTGCCAGGAATGGAGTAGAAAAGTTTTACATGAGTGAGAAAGAAAGGAGTATGGAAAGGGGACCGAAATGGGTGTTCCAGAAATGGTTGCCGTTTTTGCTTGAGCATCAGCGACTTCATTTCCCAACGTCCCAGCATGGGCTTTAACCCATTGGAGATTAATGAATTTAGAGGCCGAAAGAGCAACAAGTTTAACTTCATGAAGGTATTTGGATTTATTCTTATTGGATTTAAGAGCTAAAATGGATGATAAACTGTCTGTAAAGATGTTGGCTTTTAGGTTTTTATCGAGTGCCCATTGCATAGCATATTTAATAGCTGTAATTTCAGCCTGAAAGACTGTATTCCCTTCTTCAAGTTTATACAGATGGGTTTCTTCATGGGTGTCTTTTTTGTAGATGCAGATGGAAAATCCGGTGTTTTTGTTAAGTTTAGATCCATCAGTAAAAATATTGAAATCCGAGAAGGTGGTGGGATCAAAAACTGGTAAATTTATAGTACGTTGAGAAGGAGTAACAAGGGATGAAGGAAAGTTTGTATCGAACAGGGAAGGGGGGGGAGGGAAAGCTCTTGGAAGAGAATGGAGTTGGTGTTAAGGGTAATTGATTGGCGGGTGTCTCCGGTAGTTACCACTGCAAGATCATCTGCGAAGGCTTGCAACTAGTAAAGATCATTGTTGAGGAGAAGTATTTTGTTAAAATATATATTCCAAAGTAGTGGGGATAGAACAGAGCCCTGAAGGGCTCCGGAGGAAATAATTTTAGAAGAGGTGTAAATGCCATCAGAGAATGTGATTTGTCTGGATTCGAGGTAGGAGTAAATGAATTTACAGTATTCAGGAGGAATGGAAATAGCTTCAAGTGTGGAAGGGAGGATGTTCCAGTTGAGGGAGTCAAAAGCTCCGCAGATGTCCACAGTGGTAAGGGAGACAAAATGACCAGGTTTGAGAGTTTTAATTTTTGTATGAAGTCTGAAGGCAGCATCCTCACAGCTGACAAGCTCCCTAAATCCAAATTGGAGTGGATGAAGAGCTTTATGGGTTTCTATCCAGAAGTTAAGTTTATTGACGAATATTTTTTCAAGTATTTTTCCAAATGTAGGGAGCAAGCAGATGGGACGGTAGGAGGTGCTAAAGAGTCCAAACCAGGTGCTTTTCCATTGGGGAGGTGGTCAATAACAAGAGAAAGCTCTTCATCTGAAATTTTGCCTAACCCTTCAGGGGAAACCGGTAAACAGGGAAAACCCGAGAAGGAGTGGTCATCTTTAAATGTGTGGTCTAAGAGACGTTGGATTTTTGAGTTATAGTCCAGATTTATTTCATCAGGGAATTGGAGGTTGATATGGTTAAATTTATTCTGTTTTTCTTGTCTGTGAGAAAGAAAGGAGTAAGGGAATGGAACAGAGATGGGTTCACCACAGATGGTAGCAATTTTTGCTTGAGCGTCAGCGACTTCGTTTCCCAGCGTTCCAGCATGGGCCTTTACCCATTGTAAATTAATTAATTTAGAGGTCGAAAAAGCAACTTGTTTAATTTTATGTAAATATTTTGATTTATTTTTATTGGATTTCAAAACCAAAATGGATGACAAACTGTCAGTAAAAATGTTAACTTTCTGATTGTTTTCAGATGCCCATAGCATGGCAAATTTGATAGCTGAGATCTCAGCCTGAAACACTGTATTCCCGTCTCCAAGCTTAAAGAGGTGGGTTTCTTCAAGGGTGTCTTTTTTAAATATACATACAGAAAATCCTGTGTCGTCGTCAATTTTGAATCCATCTGTGTAGATATTGATGTCCGAAAATAAAGAGGGTTCAAAAGTAGGTAAATTTATAATACGCTGTGAGGGGGGAACAAGGGTGGAGGGAAAGTTGGAGTCAAAAAGGGAGGGGGGGGGGAAGGGAAGCATCTTGGAAAAGGTCAGTTTTATTTCTCCAGAAATGAAATTTTTTATGGAGGTTATGGATAACAAGGTGGACTGAGGGAATACCGGTAATGGAGTAAAGGGAAATCTTGAAGTTGTTCTAAATCCGGTAGCAATTTTTACAAGGAAAATCCTTTGAAGTGAAAGTAGTTTGTTAATCTGTTTCCCGGTTAAGTTACCCCCCCAAACCCCAGATCCATAAGTAATAACCTTTTCTATAACAGCTAAATACCAGATTTTTAAGAAAACTTTGTTTACACCCCAGCTGTTACCCGAGATTTTCCCAAATGTAGAAGAGAGCTTGAAGCATTTCTCTTTTAAGTAAAATACGTGGGGGCTCCAGGTTAAATTGTCATCAATGAGTATGCCTAAATATTTCAGGTGTCTTGTAATTTTAATAGGTTTGTCATATAGTTTAATTCGGGGATTTTGTCGTCTTTTAGTTCGTGTTTTGTTAAAAATGATACATTGGGATTTTTCAGGGGAGGATTTAAGATGGAGAGAGTCGAGACAGGCTGAAACAGATGTCAGGATTGTATTGGTATTCTGAGTAATAGCTTTAAGGGAGTCACCTTTAGTCACCACTGCGAGATCATCAGCGAACGTCTGTAAATAAAATTTGTCGTTATTTAGTAGGAGTATTTTGTTGAAGTAGATATTCCATAATACTGGAGAGAGGACTGAGCCTTGAGCTGCACCAGAGGTGATTGTTTTTGTAGATGAGTGTAATCCATCTGAAAATGAGATTTGACGAGTTTCAAGATAGGAAAAAATGAATCTTTGGAATTCTATAGGTAGGTTGATAGCTTGGAGTGTTTGTGGTAAGATGTTCCAGTTCAAGGAGTCAAAGGCTCCACTGATGTCCACAGTGGTTAGGGAGACAAAATTTCCAGGTTTAAAATCTTTTATGGTGTTGACCAGCCTGATTGAAGCATCTTTACAGCTCGCGAGTTCTCTGAATCCGAATTGTAAAGGATGAAGAGCCTCACTAGTTCCAATCCAATGATTCAGCTTATTAATGAAAAGTTTTTCTAGGATTTTTCCAAGAGTGGGTAGTAGGCATATAGGGCGGTATGAAGTAAGTAATGAAGGGTCTTTGCCCGGTTTGTTAAGGTAAAGGATTTTAGCATTTCTTAAACATTCTGGAAAATAGCAAAAACGGAAACATAAATTGAAAATTTTGGAAAAAATAAAAGGGAAGGATTTGTAAATTGTTTTCCAGATATTAAAATCTAATGAGTCAAGGCCAGGAGATTTTCCATTAGGGAGGTTGTGAATAACTAGTGAGAGCTCCTCATCAGAGATTTTTCCCAAACCCACGGGATCCGAGTTTAAGTTAGGAAATCCCTGAAATGTGTCGTCATCTCTAAATGTGTGGTCCAAAAGACGTTGAATTTTCGACCCATAATCAAGGTTAATTTCATCGGGGAATTGTATATTAATATTATTGAATTTGTTTTGCTTTTGGAAAGCAAATTTAAATTGTGAACCAAATTTTGAAGAGCAGTTTGTACAGAATTTATTCCAGGAGTCCCTTTTAGATTTGTTTATGAGTTTTTTTAATTTGGCACGGTTCAACTTGTATTTAATCTTGGCCTCTAAAATTTCTTCTGTAGAGGCGGAAATTCTCTCGAGTGACTTGATTCTTTTAGAAAGAGCAGTAACAAAATTTCGAAATTTGGCCAATTCATTATTCCACCAATTAAGTTTTGGGCGTTTTGCTGATTTCTTTTTTTTGATATACTTGAAGGCACAATTCCTGGTGGTTTCAACAAGGTTGTTGACAAATTTATTTAGAGAGAGTGGGTCAGAAATTTTTTCAATTTCAAGGGAAAAGAGTGGGATATTAGTTTTAAAGTTGTTGTTGTTGAGACCCAGACCGTCCGACCTACCAGAAAGGTGTAAGGTAACTGTATGGACGGCCGGGAAGTGCCACCCAATTTAGACCGGAACCCAGTGGGGGAGGCATCCACAGGGACCGTACCCTCCTTCCCCTACCACCAACCTCTCGGAAGGACTTACGGACCCACATGTTTAACGTGATCGTACTCCGCATGAACACGGCGGCATTTGTGGCAGCGTGCAAATCTAGCGCGCAAACCACGGGGATACCGCACCCGAGATGTCCAACAGCACGCGGCGTTCCGAGGTGGTCACCCACCAAGTACTAACCGCGCCCGATGCTGCTTGACTTCGGTGATCTAACGAGAACCGGTGTTTTCAGCACGGTACGGCCGTTGGCCTTAGTTTTAAAGTTGTGAATAAACTTTCCTAGATTGTAATTAGTTTTAAGATAAAATAAGTTACTAATGGGAGGGTCTAGGTTCAAGGTGATTTTTATAAATTTGTGGTCACTAAAGGAGTCACACGAGAGAATTTCCAAATTTTGAATATAATCAAAAAAACGAAAAAAAAACAAGAGTAAGATCAGGGAATCCTTTGCCTGAATGCGAACAGAATGTTGGACCACGTTTGGGGTCATTAACCACAATTAAGTTGTTAGAGAGACAGAAATCGATAATGTTGTATCCCCGGTGATCAATAAAGGAGTATCCCCACATCAAGGCTCTGGCATTAAAATCACCCAGAATCAAAAAGTTCGATGAAAGAAAGTCAAGGGAGGAGAATTCCAAAAGAAGATCAGGGAGGGAGTCATGGGGGGGGGTGTAAAGGGAAATAAGGTTAAGAGATTGGTTATCAGGTAAAAGGATTTCTACGAGGACAAAAGATTCTGACTGAAATTTAAGTACTGATTTTAAGTTTTCATTAATTATAATAATTCCTGCTTTCTTAGAATGTGAAAAGTATTGTTTTATTCCTTTTGGAGGAGTAAGTATGTTATCAGCCGCTACATATGGCTCTTGTATCCCAATTATGTCAAATTCTTTTCCGATGGCAAATTGTAATAGGTGATTGTGAGCAGCAAGTGAATGATTAGCATTAATTTGAAGTGCAGTCAGAACCATGGTAAAGTTCAATGCCAGAGAGTTGATAAGGGGAAGGGGACATACAGATAAAAATAAACATCAAGGGGAACAGCCGTGAACACAAAAATAACATAAAGGGAAACATGAAAACATATATATACAAGAGAGTAATTATGAAAATGAAAAATATAAATTCAAAAAGGTAGTACTATAAACACAATCAAAAAGAGGTCGAAGAGAAGAGGAGTTGAGAAAAAGTTCACTCAACCCTTTCTCTGCAGTTCTCGTATGCGTGAGAGTTCTCTCTGCTAGGCTTTGCACCGAGTCCGATCTCTAGCATTGTGGTCAGATCTCCAATTTAGATCGGGATCATCATGTATAGCCGTGTTACAGTTGACACAAACTGGTTTTATTGCTGGACAGTTTTTGTAGGTGTGGCCTGTTTTTGTGCAATTACTGCAATTACCAGCCGTCCAGGAGCAGTAATTGGCTGTGTGGCCGAAGCCCTGACACTGGTAGCAGATTTGAAGAGCAATATATCTTTTCACTTGAAAATAATGAAAATGGTGATATATTTTGCCAAGGTCTAGGAGTAATTTAGCTGATGTAAAATTGACGAGGAAAATCCAGTTCAAACTTCCCATTTTGCTCTTAAAGTTTCTTATGATTCGGAGCTCGTGTTGTTTGTCATTTGGTAGGCTTCGAAGAATTAGTTGTTTGACATTATCAGCTGTGAAGAGTTCAGGGACGTTGAACATGATTAGAGTCTGGGTCCGAGGAGGAGGTTTTTGTACGTTGAATTTTTCACTTATGTCTGAGTTAACAAATTTCGGGAGCAATGCGTCCACGTCGCTGTTTTGACAGGTTATCTTTAGAGTTCCATTACTGAGAGAAGATACATTTTTAATGCAAGCTTCTGGTGGACATTTGAGTGAGCGTAAGTCTTCTCTAAGTTGTGCATTATTTTTACCTCGATCCTTTCCTTTGAGGAGAAGTGTCGCATATGTGGGTTTCGTCGTTGTTGATGTTATAGGAGGATTTCCAGTAGAGTTGAGTCCTGATGAGGAAAGATCGGTCAAGTTCTTCTTAACAGATGCATATGCAACAAGGCAGGCAAATCACGGGTTAGATTGGTGGTAATATTTTGTATACTGTTGTCGATGGAGTCTTGAAGATTTCTTAGATTATGGTCAAAGGAGGTTTTTAGATCTTTGATAACATCAGGTGTGTCAGAGTTGAGAGTTGGTGAAAATTCCTGAGTCTGTTTCTCGAAGAGCAGGCATGCATCCCTGAGAGATTCCATCTTTTCATTAAGATATTTTGTCTGAGTTATGTTGGGTTTAACGTATCTAGTTATGTAGTTAAACATTTGGTTGGAGAATCTCTGTACTTTCAAAAGGAAACAGTTTCTATAGTCAGTATTTTCGTCCATCATGTCTGTGGTCCTTATTGATACATCATCGTCAATCTCCTCTCTGGGGAGGGAAGCAGGTGGTGTATGAGGTTGTTGTCTGTTTTCTGTAGAATGTTCATCACTAGTGTTAGGAGGAGGCTGAGAGAAAGGTTTCTGTATCTTATCATCAGTTTTGGGTTTAGAGAACACTGAAAAGTTGGGATTTGGAGATGTTAACGATGGAGCCGAGATCGAAGACAGTATCGGAGTAAGGAGTGTTGAAGACCCAGACCGTCCGACTCGTCCAGAGGACTAAGAGCAGCTATTTGGACGGCCGGGAAGGAAAGTTAGCCGGAGCCAACTTCCAATGCCAACGTCCTACGGTCCAAAGCAACGTTTATTGAAATCTTAAAAATTTTACATGGGGTTACAGTATTTGAGTTTACATAAAGATGTGATTTTAATAAAGGTGTGAAGAACCATTTAGGTGCAGGATGAATTATATACAGATTTTCTATGTACATAATGAAGTTGTTTCAAACAGGATGTTGTAGATTATTTAAGTAGTATATACATTTAATAGATGTAGTAAAATAGTACGTTTGATAGATGTAGCAAAGTAGTATATACATTTTAAATTTCTTACTTGATGTTAATAGCAACCAGTGCATAAATCAACACCAGACATAACATAAATACGACAGGAATAACAATCACAACATAAAGACAAGTGCCAACAGCAAAAGGCACCAATGACAAACAAGGCAGAACAGACACAAAACCAGCGGGCAACACCAAAACAAAGCAGGAACCCAAAAGCCACAAGAGCCACAGATCAAGGGGAGGGAAAGGAGAAAACCCCCAGGCACACAGGTCAATCAAGGAACATTATTTGAGATTTCTCCGGCAATGAGAACACAGTTTTTAATTCTCTCGACAGAGGAAGAATTTTTAAGTAATTAGTTAAGTAAGTTTGCCAATTATTTAAAATGTCTAAAAGATAATGTTTTTTCAAAAGGGAATAAGGAAAAGGGATAGAAAGGGGGGGAGCCAGAAACAGCAGCCAGTTTAGCTGAGCAATCAGCGACCTCGTTACCCGAGACGTCAGAATGTGCTTTAACCCAGCGGAGATTAAAAAGATGTTTATTCACATTCGCATTTAATTTAATTTTGGATAAGAAATTAAATTTATTTTTGATTGATTTAAAAGCCGAAATGGAAGAAAGACTGTCGGAGAAGATATTAATTTTTTGATTATTTGAAGATGCCCAATCAATAGCAAAGTTAATGGCAGCAATTTCTGCCTGGAAAACTGTGTTCCCAGAGCAGAGCTTAAAAGAGTAAGTGTCAATTAAGGTATCATGTTCAAAAATACAAGCAGCAAATCCAATGTTTTCATCAATGAGAGATCCATCCGTGTAGATGTTAATATCAGAAAAGGAGGAAGAGTCAGAGGGGGACAAATTAGCGAAGCGAAGAGACGGATGCAAAGAAGAAAAGGGAGTATTAAAATCAAAAAGGGAAAGGGGGGGAATTGCAGGGTTAGAAAAAAGGTTTTTGCGATGCTTCCAAAAGGAGAATTTTTTGAATTGTGCATTAATAACGAAATGAATAGGGGGAATACCAGTAATTGAGTATAAAGAAATGTTTGAAGTAGTCCGAAAACCATTGCTAATTTTTAATAGAAAAATCCTTTGCAGAGATAAAAGCTTAGAAATTTGAGCCCCCGTAAGATTTTCACCCCAGATGCCCGCCCCAAAGGTTAAATTTTTTTCAATTACTGAAAGATACCATATTTTTAAAAAGGATTTATCCACACCCCAATTACTGCCAGTTACCCGCCCAAAGGTACTGGCGAACTTAAAACATTTCTCTTTAAGATTAAAAATATGTGAACTCCATTTTAGATTATCATCAATGGTTAAGCCTAAATATACAAGTTGCCGGGAAGTGGGAATTTTAAAATTTTGGATCTTAAAATTGGGCCGCTGTCTAATTTTTTATCTATTTTTATTAAAAATGATGGATTTGCATTTTTCAGGAACAATTTTTAATCTAAGAGAATCAAGGGCAATGGAAATGTTGATCAAGAGGTTATTAGTATTTGTTCTTAGAGTTTGTAGGTTTAATCCATAAGTTACCACCGCAAGATCATCCGCGAAGGCATGAAGATAAAAGAGATCATCATTAAGGGAAAGAATATTGTTAAAGTAGATGTTCCACAGGGTCGGGGAAATCACCGAACCCTGAGGAGCACCCAACGAGATTTGTTTATTAAAGTTAAATGAATTATTGGTAAAGGTTATTTGTCTGTTTTTTAAATAAGAAAATAAAAAGTTTTGAAAAGAAATTGGGAGATTAATATTATTAAAAATTTGGGGAAGGATTGTCCAATTTAGACTGTCAAAAGCCCCGCAGATGTCCACGGTGGTAAGAGACACAAAATGTTTAGATTTATGAGACACTATTTCTTCAATCAACCTGTGTGCCGCAACCTCGCAACCAGTCAACTCCCGGAAACCAAATTGATAAGGATGAAGAACTCCCTCCGACAGGAGCCAAAAATTTAACTTATGTATAAAAATTTTCTCAATAATTTTCCCCAAGGTGGGGAGAAGGCAAATGGGGCGGTATGACTTACAAAGTGAGGGATTTTTCCCTGGCTTGTTAATAAAAAGAATATTTGCAGTTTTAAGATTTGAAGGAAAGTGACATAACTTGAAACATAAATTAATTAATTTTGATAAAAGGGAGGGAAAAGATTTAAAGAGGGACTTCCAAAGGGTAAAATCTAGATAATCCAAGCCAGGGGCCTTACCATTTTTTAAGTTATTGAACACGGAGTGGAGTTCTTCAAAAGAGACAGGTCCCAAACCCAAGGGAGGCGGAGAGTAAAAGGGAAAATCAACAAAGTCCCGGTCATCTTTAAAATGATGGTCCAAAAGACGCTTGAGTTTATCATTATAATCAAGGAGGGGAGAATCCGGAAAATGTAAATTAAAGTTATTAAATTTCTTAGTTTTATGAAATGAAAATTTGAAGGCGGAGCCAAAAGTGTTACTACAATTAGTGCAAAAATCTCTCCACGAGTCCCGCCGAGTTTTTTTGATCAAAAGTTTATATTTTGCCCGATTCTGTTTATGAAGAATTTTAGCAGCCAAAATATCCTCGGGAGAGGCGGAATTCCTCTCGAGCGACTTAATTCTTTTATTCTCTAGGATTTCCCAATTTTGAATAAAGTCATATAAAGCAAAGTTAATCAAGGTTAAATCTGGGTAGCCATTTCCCGAGTGGGAAACGAATGTTGGGCCACATTTTGGGTCATTGTAGATAACCAGGTTATTGTTGAGGCAAAATTCAATAGTATCCAGTCCCCTTTGATCTGTGAAACCGTAACCCCACATCCGGGCCCGAGCGTTAAAGTCTCCGAGGATAAGAATATCAGAGTTAAAAACGTCTAGCGAAGAAATTTCTGCCAATAAGGAGGGAAAATCATCATGGGGGGGAAAATAGATGCTAGCAATAATTAAAGGAGAACGGCCGGGGAGGGGAATTTCAACGAAAATGGAAGAGGAAGAGTTAAATTTAAAATTTACAGTAAGAAGAGGATTAAATATCAGGATAACGGCTTTTTTAGATAGGGATTCAAATTGTCGGACACCCGGAGGGTGGGCCAAAATATTTCCTCCAGGAGCATAAGGCTCATGGAGACAAACAAAATCAATTTTGCAATCAATTGCAAATTTGAAAAGAGTAGAGTGTGCCAGCAAAGAATGATTGGTATTAATCTGGAGAGCGCTGATTGACATAATTAGAAGTTAGTTTAACACCAAGGCCCGGACGGGGAAAATAATATGGCACAGTGAAATACATAAAATAATATATACACATAATATATACACATACACATAATATATACACATAACATACATTTAACTAACAATAAACACAGGAAAATATTCAAACCAACAAATTCCTAAGCCTCACGTTGGAGTGCTCTAATCTTGGCCATTTCGGCCTTGTAGGTGCTACAGTTCTTTCTATCATTTGTAGTGTGATCGACTCTATAATTTAAGTTAGGATCATCGTCGTTAGACGTGGAACAGTTTACACACACAGGTCTGGTGGCCCTACACTCTCTGAATGTGTGCTGGCTACTGGTGCACCTCCCACAATTGCCAACAGGGTAATGGCAGTAGTCCGCAACATGTCCGTACCCCTGGCACCGGTAACAAGTCTTAAGTGCAATGTATTTTTTTACCGTAAAAATCGAAAATGGTGAAAGAGTTTCTTAAGTTCAAGAACTCGATTGGCGTGTATGAAGTCAACGGAGAAAACCCAGTTTCTGGTTCCCGATCTATTGGGAAAGTTTTTAATTATCTTGATGTCTTGAGGTTTCAGTGTGCCGTGATTGTTGCATATCAGTGCGACCACGTTCTCCTCAGTGTAGCTTGCAGGAATGTTAAATGCTATAATAGATTTCCTTCTATCTTCCTGTTTTTTGATGTTGAAGTTTTTAGCTAGAGTTGAATTGGCAAAGAGAGGAACAAGTTTTTCAGGATTGCCCTCCCGACAGGTAATTTGAATAGTTCCGTTCGGGAGAGCAGAAATGTTTTTAATATCGACTCCTTTAGGGCATGGATGAGCAAAAAGATCCTTCTTCAACTGGCTATTATTTTTTGTACGATCTTTGCCTTGTAATAAGACACTAGCAAAAGTCCTGGAAGAGGATTGTTGACCCGAAGTCGAGGAGCCCGAGCCGGAAGGACCGGAAGAAGAGTCTCGAAGGGGAGCACCCGATTTCAAAGCTTGCTGCACAGTGTTCCTGACAACAGTTGGCAAGTCTCTTTGAATGGAAGATGAGAAATTGTTAAACAATGTAGGTATGTCTTTCCGGACAGAGGTGGCGAAAATCCGGATATCTTGATTTATTTTGGCCTGTAGAGCAGAAAATTCCTCCTTGACACTATCCGTAAAAGCGGTAAAAGTTTTAGAGTCAAGAGGAACCACAGGGTTGCAGGCAGCACCAGCAGAAGGTTTAGCACGAGGAGGAGGAGAGGGACAAGATGATATATTTCCCTCCAGGATGTGCCCCGACACCTCAATAGCTTTCAGCCTCGCATCAATATAAGATTTGTTAGTTGCGTTCAATTTCACATATCTGGCAAGATATTTCTGCAGACGATTAACGTTATGTAGAATAGAGGTGACGTGCTCCATGTTGAATTCGACGATGGAACTATTTGGATCCGGCATAGCAATAGAGCCCGGGCTGGAAGCAGAAGAGGGCGCAGGAGTCGGAGAGGATTCCAAAACTGTCGACGGAGCCGAAGGAGCAACCGGAGAGGCCAGCGGAACCGGAGACGCAGAGATGGGATCCACAGCAGTAGAGACATCCGGAGGAGGAATTAAAGTACTCATAGGAGATTGCACATCAGCGGAAGAAGTTGAGGATACAGTTTTAGAAGGTTTTGCAGAATTGGCCGAAGAAACAGTATCATTAGGAGTAGAAGGCGTGGCAAACTTCAGGACAGGCGGAGGAACCTCGGCAGGCTGAGCAGAGAGCTGGAAAGCCGGAGACAAGGCCGGACCAGAAGGAGCCAGAGCCTGAGACGAAGTAGGAGTAGGCTGGGAGGAGGAGAAGTTACGTGGAAGCCGAGGAGGTAAAATGGCATGAGTGAAAATAGCTGATTCATAAATTTGTGATGAACGAGGCATGCTCTTGAAGTTCTTAAGGCGTACACTAGACTTAGGAGTATCCACGGCACACGAAAATTTTGAAGGAATAGTAGAATCCACTGAAGCACTAGTCGAAGAGGTATTAGGTACAGGAGGCACAACATCTAGCGTAGGATTATTTGAAGTAGTAGAATTGTTCAAGCTAACGGGAGAGAGCACCACTATTGGAGACAGGGGAGGATAGTCAGCATCAGAGAGGGCCCGAGAGTTATCCATATTAATTTGATACATTTCATAATAACAAAGATATGAGAATCAATTTATCAATAATAAACTTGACCAATTACTATACCTGGTGTTGCCCTGGTTACTGACAATCCACACATGTCAAAATTACGTAATTCAAATGTTTATACATCATAATATCACAGTAAACAATAACAATACTCATAATTCCTCAAAACTAATCAATATAGCATATCTTGAAACTGGGTGCCAGTACGAAAAAGCAAAATGATGCCCTAAGCATGAAAGGGGGGGTCTATTAAAAGCATATTCCAAGGTGGATTTCAAAGGTAGGAAATGGCGTGACAGAAATGACTAATTCAAAACAGAAATGACTATGTTAAAAGGCCTATGCCAAAATTTTGGTCGAAACCGGTCTGAAAAATTAATTTAGAAAGAAAAGGGGCCAGGATGGAGGAATGCTGGGACGGAGTTGAAAAAATTAAAAATTAAAAAATTTAAAAATATACAAAGTTTTTCAATGGGAAATCCCATGTCCATGTAAGGAGTGTGAAAGGCCCAGACCATACAGCCAACCCAGGGGTTAATGGCAATTAAGTGTATGGCCGGGAGAAATTTAGATTCGGAGACCGACTTCTACAGGCACCCACGAGCTGCCGGAGTATACCAGTAGTTTATTAAAAATCTTATAAATGGTTACAAAAATACATATGGTCGAGTGTCGCGAAGGACACGGCAGCAAGACGAACAAACAGACGCACAGGCAAGCAACGAAGAAAACAAAACGTGTCGCAAGAGACACAGACAAAAAAGTGTCGCGCAGGACACAGCGTGAAACACATAACACACCAAAACACAGCAAACAACGAAAAGGTACAAAAAGTGTCACAAACGACACAATAAGTAAAGGTGCCACACAGGACACAGTAACTAGTGTGTGAACAACTCCTACCCGCCAGAATTATAGGGGGGCAGGAGTTATCCAAGTCAAACGAATCAAAATCTTGAAACGTAAGATAGAAGGTAATACAAATATAGGTTAATAAGTAATGAATACAGTACATAAGAATTTATATTTACAGTGAGGATATAAAGTGTGATAGGCGTGTGTACCACCGAATAGAAATGAAGTTGTGAAAAGCACCAATTGACAAGAATGTTTTGATTAAGTAAGAATCACTCATATGTTTATGGAGTGAAAAATGATATGCACTTCAAAAGTATAAAAACAATGTTCACTTTCGAGGAAGGTAAGTAGGGGGTACACACACCTAGAAAAATTTACAAAGAGTTGAAGGTACAAACAATAGAAACACAGGGGAACAGTGTGAAGCCCCACTGACCAAAAGTTAAAAGCAGGACGAGGGGACGCTCACGAGCAAGTTATGCCACAGAGTTAGAAATTTCCCTTGCAACGAGAATACAGTTTTTTAATTTGTTCAAAAGAATAGGGTTTTTTCTAACATTGGAGAACCAGGTTGCAGCGAGTGCGGGGGACGGCTTAATTAAATGATGAGCAGCGGTGTGTGGACAGGAAAAAACGAAATGGTCCACATCACCATAAGTACCACAAGTACAGCAAGAAGTTCTTTTGTGCTTGAAATGATGAAGATAATCTAGAAAAGGGCCGTGGCCAGTAAGGAAATAAATTAAGTATTTGTTAAAGATTTGAAAATTTTGATTAACTTTGGGTAAATACGTTAAGATCCTGGCCGGGTCATGGGTGCGGGGGGAAATATAATTATTCAAAAGGGTTTGCCAAATGTTTAAAAGATATAATTTACAATGATTTATTAAGAATGAGTAAGGGAAGGGAACAATAGTAGGGGAGCCAACAGTAGTGGCAAGTTGGCGTTTTCGTCTGCAACCTCATTGCCCCGAATGTTAGCATGGGCTTTGACCCATTGCAAGTTAAATAGAGATTTAAATGGAAAAATATAGGCTTTAATGTCATTTAAAAATTTTGATTTTATAAAAGGGGAGTTTAAAGCCAGAATGGCTGAAAGGCTGTCTGTAAAAATATTAACTTTTTTGTTGTTGTTTATAGCCCAGGTAAAAGCTTCACGTAATGCAGCCAATTCAGCCTGGAAGACTGTATTCCCGTTATCAAGTTTGTACAAAAACGATTCAACCAACAGGTTTTCTTCAAAAATACAGATGGCGAAGCCGACGTTATTGTCGATCTTCGAACCATCCGTGTAAATGTTAAAATCAGAGAATGTAGTGGGATCAAAGGGTGGGAAAGAAATTGATCTACGGTCAGGAGTAAAACCTGAGAGGGCGCAGTTGGTGTCAAAACGAGGCGGGGGGGGGGAAGAGAGGAGTCAGGAAAGCAGTTGTTCCTCTGCTTCCAAAAATGATATTTTAGAAAATTTGTCTTGATTACACAGTGTAAAGGGGGGATACCAGTAATTGAAAAAAGAGAAATGTTTGAAGATGTTCTAAATCCGGTTGAAATTTTTAATAAGAAAATTCTTTGTAAAGAAGTAAGTTTAGAAATTTGGTCCCCCGTTAAATTGCCTCCCCAAATACCCGCCCCGTAAGTGATTATTTTTTCTATAACAGCATGATACCAAGTCTTGAGTAAATTTTTGTTAACGCCCCAGTTATTGCTTGATATTTTGCCAAAGGTAGAAAAGAGCTTGAAACATTTCTCTTTGAGATAAAAAATGTGAGGGCTCCATTTAAGGTTGTCGTCGATAACGACGCCTAAAAATTTAAGGGAACGGGAAATTTTAAGAGTTTTGTTTAGAAGTTTAATAGGGGGATAATATCTGCGTTTTTTTAAAGATCTGTTGAAAATAATACAAGAAGATTTTTCGGCAGAGACCGAGAGATTAAGTGACCCAAGGGAAGAGGTGATTAAAGAAAGGGCAGCAGTGGTGTTATCGACGACAACCCGAATGTTAGTAGCGGAGGTGACCACAGCGAGATCATCAGCGAATGCTTGCAAATAGTAAAGGTCGTTATTTAAATTTAAGATATCGTTGAAATAAATGTTCCAAAGTATGGGGGAGATAACTGATCCTTGGGGTGCTCCTTTGGAGATAATTTTTGTAATAGAGAGGTTTTTGTTGGAAAAAGTAATGGTCCGTGAGTGTAAATATGAATAAATAAAGGATCGAAAATGAGTGGGGAGGTTAATTTTATCAAAAGTAGATGGCAGTATATTCCAGTCTAAATTATCAAATGCTCCACTGATGTCCACTGTGGCAAATGCTACTATACCTGTTGGTCGAAGGGATTTAATGTGCGTAACGAGCGCGTGAGCAGCGTCCTCGCAGCTGTGAAGTTCCCTGAAGCCGAATTGAAGGGGGTGAAGAGCATCTGCCGTCTTCAACCAGAAGTTTAGTTTATTAATAAATATTCTTTCAATAATTTTTCCAAAGGTGGGTAAAAGGCAAATAGGGCGATAAGAATTACAGGAGGTGGGGTTTTTAACAGGTTTTTGGAGAAATAAAATTTTTGCATTTTTAAGGGAATCGGGAAATTTACAAAATTTGAAAATAAGATTAATAATTTTGGAGAAAAGGGACGGGTAGAATTTAAAAAGGTTTTTCCAGATTGTAAAGTCTAAGTTGTTGTCAAGGCCAGGGGCCTTGCCAGATTTTAGATGGTTGAAGACAAGGGAGAGCTCCTCATCCGAAACCGCCCCCAATCCCTCAGGAGGAATGACGTGAGTGGGAAAAGAAGAGAATGACGGATCTTCGGGAAAGCTGTGGTCCAAAAGACGCTTAATTTTTTCGTTATAGTCGAGGTTGGGGTCATCCTGGAATTGTAAGTTGATATTATTAAAGTTTTTATGTTTTTGAAATGTGTATTTAAAAAGTGAGCCAAATTTTTCAGAGCAATTGTTACAATGTTTTTTTCCAGGCGTTAGATTTAGCTTTGTTAATCATGAGTTTGTATTTTGCTCTGTTTAATTTATATTTAGTTTTAGCCAGAATAATAATTTCTGGGGGAGAGGAATTCCTCTCGAGTGAAATAATTCTCTTGTAGAGCGCGTTGACGAAATTTCTGAATTTTGCCAAGTCTCGGCTCCACCAGCTGAGAGAGAAATTTTTTGAAATTTTCTTTTTCCTGATATATTTATATGCACAATCTTGCGTTTTACAAATAAGATTTTTAATGAATGCATCCAGCATGGTGGAGTCGAGGACAGAGTCAAGTGAAGAGTTAAGTTCAATTGAAAGAGGTTTAAAGTTATGTAAGAATTTACCAATGCTATAATTAGTTTTAAGAAAGAAGGAAGGATTAACCAAAGGGGTAGTATTTAATGAAATTAAGATATATTTATGATCGCTTAAAGTATCACTCGAGAGAACTTCCCAATTTTGGATAAAGTCAAAAAAGTTAAAAGATACAAAGGAGAGGTCAGGGAATCCCCTGCCTGAATGAGAAGCGAAGGTTGGACCACAACCAGGGTCGTTCACCACAATCAAATTATTTTCGATACAAAAATCAATGACAGATGTGCCCCGACGGTCAGTGAAGCTGTATCCCCACATCTGAGCTCGAGCGTTAAAGTCACCAAGGATAAGAAAATTTAGATTAAATAGGTCGATATTAGAAAATTCTGAGAGAAGGTCGGAGATTTCAGAGTGGGGAGGAAAATATAAAGAGGCTAAGTTAAGGGTTTTATTTTCTGGTAAATTGACTTCAATAATTACGAGGGAAAAAGATTGGAATTTTAAAGAGGGAGAAAGGTTGGAGTTTAGAACAAGTATAACGGCTTTGGAGGATAAGGAAGTGAACTGGATAAAATTAGAGGGTGGGCGAAGGATACCATCACGGGAGGAGTAAGGTTCCTGGAGACAGATGATGTCAACAGAATTTTCAATGGCGAATTGAAACAAATTGCTATGGGCAGTTAAAGAATGGTTAGCGTTAAACTGTAAAATTTTTAGGACCATAGATAAGGTGACTTCAGGTCTGAGCACAGAGTGGGGAGAGAAAACAAAAAGAACATACTATATACAATATATACAAAAGGAGTGAACTAAAGTTCACTCTGCAGTTTTTTGATTCGCTCAATTTCAGTGCGGTAAGCATTACAGTGCCTCTTATCGTGGACAACATGGTGAGTGTTCCACAAGAGTTTTTTACCTTTGTCAGCAGCTTTGGCTATGGCAGTAGTACAATTTAAGCATTTTGGCACGAGCACTTTACATGAGCGATGGTCGTGTTTCTGACTTGTGCATCGGTCACAGTTACCGGATGGAAAAGGGCAATAATTAGCCACGTGGCCATAGTCTTGGCACTTGAAACAGATTTTGATATTTATATACTTTTTTATTATAAAATATTGGAAATGATGGAACAGCTTTCGAGTTTCTTTGAGAATGTTTGCAAGAGTGACCTCCACCAGCACAACCCAGTTTGTGGAGCCTCTAGGATTGCCGAAGCTTTTAAGAATTGCAATGTCAGGTTCTCTGACAGAAGGACAGTTGCTAGAGATCAGGGTCTTGACATTTTTTTCAGTATAGTCATTCGGAATATTAAAGATGATAAGCGCTTCTTTTCTCGGAGGTTCCATTTTAAAATTGAATTTCTGATTTATCGACGAGTTTTGGAGAATTGGCAAGAGATTGTCCCCCTTGGGGTTAGCACAGGCAAGCTTCAAGGTGCCGTTAGGCAAAGCCGTCACATTCTTGACATCCAGGCCTAAAGGCCGGGGGTGAGAAAAAAGTTCTTTCTTTAGTTGTTCGTTGTTTAAATGACGGTCTTTACCCTGGAGAAGTATGTTAGCATATGAATTAGCAGAAGCAGTAGAAACAGATGATGATTTGGATACTGAAGGTTTAATTGTAGGAATAACAGAAGGCATGACCTCTCTAATGGATTTCTCCACCAATGCCGGAAGGTTGTCAATGATAGAGGATTTTAAGTCTTTGACAAAAGAAGCCGTTGTAGCTTTGAACTCGTCAGTGAGTGCCTTATGATAGTTGGAGATTTCCTCCCGACAATCGCTGGCAAAGCCTTGAAGAGAGTCTGACAAGGGTGCAGCAGGAGGCGAGAGGTTCTGAAGATTATTTTCCAAGGTGACACAGCAATTACCAATAAGATAAAATTTTTCCTCTAGATAATTGCGATTGGTAGAGTTGGTCTTGATGTTTTTTGAAATATAATTATTTAGTCTAGTTAAATGTTTAGTGATAAGAGCAAGGATTTCATTGTTGTCGGAGGAGGCTAAATCAATTGATTCAACTGTGTCTGCAGTAGAGGCGGTATCATCAGTATGTTGGTCAGAAGGATTACCAGTTTTAATAAATGAAGGCAAAAAGTCAGTGGCAGGAGCGGTTGAAAAAATGGGAGAAGAGGAGCACACAGGAGCCGAAGACGTGCCAGGAGCAGCAGCAGCAGAAGAGGAGGAGGCAGAAGCACAGGCAGAAGCAGGAGGAGGGTCCAAAACAGGAGCAGCAGCCGGAACCGGAGCAGGAGACGAGGCATAACAGGGAGGAGCAAGAGCAGCAGGCGGAGAAGAGGCAACTGAAGGAGCGGTGACAGGACAAGAAGACTGCACCGGAACAGAGGCCGAAGAGGCAACCACAGAGGCAGACGAGGCAACCACCGAAGCAGAAGAAGGACAAGAAGCCACAGAGGTTACAGCAGCGGCCGGAAGATCCAGTGGAGAAGGAGGACGCCGAAGCAAGTTAGAAGTGATAGATTGCAAAACCTGAAGCCGGTTGGTCGGTCTGTTAGGTCTTGAGTGTACATGAAATTGAGGAACCGGAGTGGATGTAAGAGTAGAAGTGCGTTGAAATTGAGGAACCGGAGCGGATGCAAGAGTAGAAGTACGCTGAGGCAGAGGCTGATAATGTGCTGGTGGGGTGCGAATGGCACTAGAATATGACAGATTTGCAGAAACACCAGATTGTGTGAGAGGTACAAGTTTCACTACAGGTTGTAAATTCTGTGAGTTGGTAGAGTAATTGGAATACGGTGCAGTAGACGTGACACAAGATGGTAAGAGTTGAGTAGTACAGTTTGTAATAGAAGAGGCAGTAGACGTGACAAAAATTGGAGTTGACATAATGGTAGGGGGGAGTGCTTTGCCTCATCTTGTATTTGAGGAAGGATTTCGGAGGCTTTATTGCTTCCGTTTCTTTAGTTCTCTTTTGGTTATCATCGTTGGCCGTGGAAACCGCTAGTTTGTCTGCGGCTTCGTTATCTGCTATTCCTACCTGAGCCTTTACCCAACGTAGTCTGATGTTGTCGTGTCCTGTTGTTAATAGTGTTTTTCTTACGTGTACGAGCTGCTTAGATTGATATGTTGTGTTGTTGAGGATGGCCTGAATGCTCGATTGGCTGTCTGTGTGTATTAATGTTTTTCTTTTTAGAGTTTGCGTGTATTTTATGGCTTTATTATAGATGGCGAAAAGCTCGGCCTGGAAGATGCTGTTTGCGTTGTGAAGCTTGTTTGACCATGTGTTGTGTATGTTTTGTTCATGAATTTTGTAGACGCAGTAGGCTGACGCTACTCCTTTGTCTGATTTCGAGCCGTCTGTATAAATGTTGTAGGTGGGAGAGAAGTTTAACAGGGAGGTAAACTGGATGAAGGTTGTTGAGGGGGGGGATGTACTAGATTTTGTACTTTTGTTCGTAGTCTGAGGGGTTAAGTATTTCTTCTTTATAGTTCATTGGGATTGTTAATTGCATGAGCTTCTGGGTAGCTATAATTTCTTGAATTTTGATATTAATGGGCGGGATTCCTGTTATTATGTTTAGGGCTGCCCAAAGTGGGACAGGTTAACTCCATGATGCAGACGACCTGAGGGTTTACGCCTTTTGATTGCATCATGGCACCACTACTATCTGAAAGAAACCCCAGCCAGGGGAGGGAGGGGTGGCAGAACCAGCAGTTGTGTCCGACCCTGAGTTTATTAAATATTTAAAACAAAAACGAGGATAATACAGCGGGAATACAAAACCGTTTCCGGTGATCCACCACATGGTGGAAAGGCCCATGCAAGAGCCGATTGAGTAATTGTTTACATGGTATATTATTTTTTAAAGAGATTCAACAAAATAGGGGGGGGAGTGAACAAGATCAATTTCACACTTTTACAGTAGATGCTTAGTTGTCACTGCTTCAAATCACTCGTTGAGGTTATTCAGGTTTCACCAGATCACCTTGCATTGGCACTGACAGTGATGAAGAGTACACAGTGAAAGTAACAAAGAATCCCGACGGTGATTAAAAGCACATAATAATGGTGACTTAAGCTCGGGGTGAGGACATGGCATTTGCATGTTCTTCCTTCAGTCTTGTTTTTGCACAGTTGTCTCTTGTTCTTGTGTTTAGCAATAAAAGGTTAAGAATATTGGCACATTCATTGAAGGTGTACACATTGAAGGCAACAAGAGCACAAAGTGATCAATCACAGCGAAGGAGACGAAAACCCAAAGTGCAAGTGAAGAAAACTCTTTGGAGTAAGCACATATAAAGAAAGCACTAGTGGTGACAATTTACAAACTCTGTCACTTTGTCTTGTATGAATTGTTACTCTTAGATTCTCGTATAATTTATAAAGTCATTCTCTCACATAATTTGTAACGATGTTTTAAAAAGCTTTAGCACTCACATTGAGGTGAATTCTCAGTGAAACAGAAACGTAGATCACAATGCAGAAACGTAAAATAAGTCACATTGCAGGGACGTAGTAAAGCACACCTTGATGATAAGGAATTATGATGCAGATAGGAAGTAAAAGCACACCATGATGATAGTAATAGCACAGTAAAAGCACAGTAAGGTGACAGAGGCACACCATGAAGATAAGGAAGACACACTGTGACTGTAAGATAAGCTCACTGATGACTAAATGAGGCAAATCTCCTTATTAGCACAATTATTTTAACTTGTAAGTGCACTAAAATTGTACTGGAATGGTAATTGAAGCATTCCGAGAGAGCAAATCATTTTAGTTAGAAAGGCACTAGGTTAAAGTTTTCAGTGGTGGTAAAGAAAGTTTATTGAAATGGTATTAAAGCACTAGTTATCAGCAAGACTCTATGCAGGCATCTCGTTCAATCCTGAAGCTTCTTGGTAATCCAATCAAGAGTAAGAATTTCAGTATTGCCATAGGCTTACAGAGCGATTACCAAACAGGATCCAAGATCAGAAGGAGTACTAATCAATCTCAATTCTTAGGCAAAGGCACTTAGATCACTATGATTTTGTATATGATCATGAAAGGCATTTTTGGACTCAATGTGAACTTAAGTGAAGGCAATCTAGTTAATTAAAATGAATGAGAGTCCTCTTTACTTTTAGACTGTTTAGTGAAGTCATAAAAGATGCTGCTTACTAATGACACATAATGCACGAAATGTAGATGTCACTCCAAGAAGAGTCTATGAACTCCAATATATCATGTGCAGCACAAAAAGAGAAGTCTCTCTTAGATGAATTATGCGCAATAAAAATTGCTCAACGTGACCTCCTCACATTCACTTTACTCTTATACCGTGGGCACTAACCCGCAATTTAGTTCACTCCCCTACCCTAACAAATGAGGATATATACACTTAGTAGAAAAGAGAAGAGAGAACTGTGATCTCTCTTCACAGGAACCAAAGATGCACTCCCTTCACAGACAATTATACAGAATTTACATGCAAATTATACATTTATGTACATTTTAGGGCACAGGTGAATACATCTTATGAAAAGTACTTTTAGTAAAAGTACTAAAGTATTAATGTTTTTACACTTAATATGACAGTGTTAATGTGCTCCCCTCAGAAGAACAAGCCATCGACAACCAACAAAGGTATTAGAACTTTAAAAAAGGCACTATCTACTCAAAATCAAAACAAAGAGTGACTAAGCAACTTTAAAAAGACACCATCTCTTTACATCAATTCAGGTGATTTTCGAAGAAATAATGAGCACATTTAATGATCTTATTGATCTAACTTTACTCCTCTTCTAGATTTCTTGCATTATTACACATTTGCTATATCCCATGGCATTACCGCCTGATTAGCAATTAAATCAGAGTTTCTATAATGAAAAGTCATAAGTTCTCTAATTTTATTCTGTGCAATCTTATTTTGTATTACATTCTTAGTCCAAGGCACGTAATTTGAAGAAGAAGGCTTTCTGACATGATACGAAGAGGTAAGTATACAATCGAACAAATAGTGTTCAGGTGTGCCTGTTTCTCCACAGGCACGAAGGTTGGAATTAATTACATTAATGGTTTGCCAAAAGGTCGGAAAGGGACCCTTTCCGGAGAAAAAATTTATTAGGCTTTTAGACAAGGGATAGTCAATCTTATTTACCCTAGGAAAGAATTTCTTGGTGGTTTCGCCGCGCTCGGATCTTTCCCAGTTCTCCTGCCAAGTATCCAACATAGCCTGATTCAGATTTCTTTTTAGAACAGAGGGGGGGAGAAGAATCTCTTCATTAACCAAATTGAATCTTGTTGTCGCAAGTGCGTCAGCAATTTCATTTCCAAAGATACAAGTGTGGCCTCTGATCCAGCTTATCCTGATCGATTTTCCTGAGTTAATCAAGTTCAAATGTATGTGCTGTGCTGTAGAGTTTTTTGTGAATGGTTGAAGAATTAGCATTGAAGCGGATTGGCTGTCAGTCAGGATATCCATTTCGTCATATCAGAGGCCACCAGCCAATTTACAGCAGCAGAGATGGCAGCAAGCTCCGCTTGAAAGACAGTTTGGGAATCTCGTTAATCCATTCATGTGCTTCACTAATTAGATGATGAAGCATTTGGCTATATATATATTTATTTTTTACACACGCCCTTTTCCCCACAGCGGGGAAGGGGTCATTCCATGCATAACCCATTTGTAGAGCTACCTTACTCCAGTGCTCCGCATCAGAACTTGAAAAGCCGTCATATTTCTATGTCTCCTGAACGCTAGGTACGAACCCAGTACCATCCTCGATGCAAGAGTCTTGATATCCCAACACTTAATAACTCGCAACTCGAGTACTGTCTGGCGACCAAATCTCACCCCAATTGATGGTGCAGGAGAAGGTGGTGACAGTGGACGCCCCAGTACAGCTCTTCACTTAAGAGAGTCATAGTTACTTCCGCCGTTTACCCACGATTGGATGAATAACTTCACGTTGACATTCAGAGCACTGGGCAGAAGTCACATTGAGTCAACACCGATCACCGGCCATCGCACTCCTTTGTTTTAATTAAACAGGCGGATTCCCTGAGTTCGTGCAAGTTCTGAGTCGGAAGTTAGTCGCCCGCCGAAACGGTCGCTCCGGTCACGAGACCCGGTGCGTCGTTTGGGACGACTATGGGACGGAGAACTCTTGGAGATACTCTTGGAGAGACTCTTGGAGGACTCTCGAAGAGGTGCATATCCTCTTTGGGATGACTATGTGTCTTTTGATGAAACAGGAGGCAAAGTCAACATATATTTTCCTTTCCTTCAAGAGTGTTATGGCATTCTCTCTTCCCACTTGCATAACCGAATGCCAGCTACCATTTTTCCCCCCTTGAATTTTTTTATGAATTCTATTTCCTCGTTCCTTATGTCTGGAATTCTTTTAAAAATTGATTATTTGATCTTTTGTTCTCCACTATGAGGAGGGACTGAAAAAAATTATTATCTTCTGTTTTTTAGTTCCCAGGTTCTTAATGTCAAAGTGGTCCCCTAAATCACTGTCATGAAAGACACTCCTTTCCTCCCCCTCTCTCTCTGAAGATGGACAATAACCTTAAAGTACCCATTAAATGTGGGCCGAAAAGATTGAATTTTTAAGTCACTAGGGCATTTGAAGTTCCTTAGTAATATTCTAGGGTCTTGCTTGTCGTCCTTATATTTTCTTATCAGTATGAAGGTAGAAGGGTCTGGTTTATTCTTTTTAAATATTCCCGCATAAGTCATCGATTCTTGGCAAGCTTGGTGCAATTTTTTTATCTTGTCAGGAATTGATTCCACGAGCAAGTGATTACCTCTGTCGTCATTCCTACCGTATCCCCATAATGGAGAGTGGGCATTAAAATCCCCTCCAATTAAAACATAGATAATGTTTAAATTAGGATGGTCTGTCCATTCACTGAGATCTCTTTTTAAAGATCCAGAAGGGGCAGAGTACTGAGAGCCTATTGTCAAAATATTTCCATAATTGTCCAATGGTAAGTTAATGAATACCGAAATGTTTCTATGTTGCTGAATTTATAAAGAAAATGTCCCTCCTGGTAATTATGAGGGTACAGGATTCACTTTTTTAAAAGAAAACTGTCCCGGCGACAAGGAATCCATACAGGCGGCTGCCTTGCCTATATGGGTCCTGTATTATTAATATATCTATTTTATTTTGGATTGCAAATACTACTGTCTCAGAGTTTGCAGCTCTGGATGAATTTAACTTTATATGCGAAAATTTTAGGTTAATTAAATCTCCTGGACAGGGTCTAGGTTTAGTTGGACTCGAGATCTTAGGGAGGGAAGTCATTTAAATAGGTGCCTTAAGAGCTAAATTGTAATAGTGCCTATATCTGGGGCAGTCCTTGGTGTAAAAAGGATGCCTGCAGTCGTATCCCCTTCCCTCCTCACAATTAGCTTCAGGACATTTGATACAATTGTAATCCTTCTTATTACAATGCTGCGAGATATGATTTGTTGAAATACATTTGGCACAGAACTCAGGATTCACACATGGTCTACTCATGTCGCTATGAACGTTTGGCCGCCACAAGTCAATTATCCCTGTGGTAACTTTTCTGACACCTCTTGCATAAAACTCTTAATACAAAAGTATCTATATTCTCCGCTTTCGCGGTCCGTATTAGTACTGAAAATCAAGATCCAGCCAGATTTTGCCCTTTTACTTTACGCGAGGTTTCTATCCTCGCTGAGCTCGCCTTAGGACACCTGCGTTACCTTTTGACAGATGCACCGACCCAGTCAAACTTTCTGCCTGACACTGTCCTCGGATCGGACCGGGAACTCTCCACTCGAGAGAGTCCACTTAGAGCTAGAAACGTGGTCCGGTTAAAGATCGCTCTCCGCCTAACCCAGTCGGTAAAGACAAGATGAAGGTAGTGGTATTTCACTGACGGCCCGAAGACCTCCCACTTATACTACACCTTATACTCCACACTAGAGTCAAGGTCAACAGGTTATTCTTTCGCTGCTGATTCCGCCAAGCCCGATCCCTTGGTTGTGGTTTCGCTAATTAGTAGATAGGGACAGATTAAAGTCCATGGTGAAGACGACCTGGGTGTTTACGCCCGTAATTTCACCACGGCACTATTACTATCCGAAACAGAACACCAGTTAGGGGAGAGGGAATGGCAGATCCCACGGTTTTGTCCGACCCTATGATTTATTTAACATATATTTATATGGAGACATTACAATTTGCTTTCAGGACCAATAATTGTCATTTACCACATGGTGGTAAACACTTTTGCAAGAGCTTTCGTATTTCGAATATTCCTACATTTTTACTTCATTTTATTACACTATCACATCACAAGATACGCAGTCCACTTATCACGAAGAAATGCCAAAACTGTCTCTCCTCTCTCCAGCATACTTTTAGAAAATGATTCTATGACACTATTCTATTCCCACTAAATTATCAAGAAAGGGGATGTGTGAACACCGAGAGTACAGAATTTCTCTGTATGTAATTGTGTAGCTCTTTTCTTAATATCAGATTAATCACTAGTTTGCACTTGAAGAATACATTTGTAAACTCAATTTCCATCTTAAAATGACTTATCTGGCCTGTTGAGCCAATGTTAATCAAAAACGAAAGTCCATGTTAGAAATGGCTTTCGAACAAAATCAAAATGAAAAGTTGAATAGCTTACCCAATTTTGGGAGTATCAGAACAAAATATATATCAAAATTTTCGTCTCGAAGAGGCGAACACGAATATGTATAGAACTGTTCGTTACACTCAATCAAACCGGAGCAAATCACGAAAAACTTGCAGCACAATAAAAAGACGTCTGAACAGGGTCCATTCAGCAGTAGTAGTAGGGGGATGAGGGACACACAGGAGATTATACGAACATCACACCACGGTGGCCATTGGGGCTTGCGCCGTATAGGTGAGAGTCGCGTGCAGATAACGTAATCTCACCTCCAGCAAAGCCACAGCTGCGGTCGCGAACTCAGCGGAACAATTCACCGGGCAGGGCCGAAGAACGCCTGACAAGCCCGACCCCAGTCACCGGTCAGATCTAGGCTCAGGGCATGAATAGCCACAGTCCGTGAGATCCAACCACCTGGAAGAGTCGGGGCCCTACCGACTCAATGGTTCGTCGGCCACTTCATCGTCGATAGGGTAACCCGATTAATTTTCCCCCAACAGACGGAGGACCAGAGGTACATACCTAAGATCCGTACACTGCAATCTTTGGCGGTGCCGCCCCCTGGGGGGTTGGGGATGTGGGACTGGATCAACTTCTTCGACGGGAGCGACCATTAGGGTTTACACACTTAGTCCGTCTAAGGACTACCGACTATCTAGTTTCACCTCCTGCCATGGTGGCGGACGAAACCAGCGACGAAAGACGGCCCCGCCGAGCCCGCACCCAGCCCAACCCCGGAGGGGGCGGGGGATGTGGGACAGATTTAGTCCATGATGCAGACGATCTGAGTGTTTACGCCTTTTATTGCATCATGGCTCTACTACTATCTGAAAGAAACCCCAGCCAGGGAAGGGAGGAGAGGCAAGACCAATGGTTCTGTCCGACCCTGAGTTTATTAAATAACACATATAAAAAGGGCTCCAGGTCAAATTGTCATCAATCAGGATGCCAAGGTATTTTAAGTGACGTGTAATTTTAATGGGATGGTTAAGAAGTTTTATACGGGGGTTCTGGCGGCGTTTGGCGCGGGTTTTATTGAATATAATACATTGAGATTTGTCTGATGATGATTTGAGCTTAAGGGAGTCAAGTGAATTGGAAATAGTAGACAAAATGGAGTTGGTCGAAAGCCCAGACCATCCGGCTCGTCCTAGGACTTAGAGCAGCAGATTGAATGGTCGGGAAGATTTTAGTAAGCGGAGGCCGTCCGCCATGGGACCCTACGTCTGCCCGGGGCAACCAACACCAGTTTATTTTTACTAAAAAAGGGAGGTTACAGCAGATAAGGCTAGGGTAACAATGAATACAGCAATTGACATGTGCTGTATGATTTTGTGGTTAATAACATTTTTCTTTAGTTGACTATTTACATAATAGTTGACGATAACTTGACATAGGTAAAAGGTGAAACATATATTCGTTGATCTTTATGTAGTAACAAAGCTGATGTAACATGACTTAATTTTTTGATGTTTTAACAGTTATAAACTGTGGGTAGACGTCACACGAACACAATAACTTCACGACATAAGAAAGACAAAACAGGAAAAGGTGCAAACAGGGATCATAAAATGAGTTGCACGACCGACAATAAAACGGGACGAGTACAAACAAGGGACAAAACAAAACAAAACAAAATCAAAACAAAACCCTTGGATCAGAGAAAGATAAAAAAAAGGGGGAAGATTATTGATCACAGTTATTGAAAGCAGAATATCAATCAGACCAGTCATTTAACTCTATTAGAAATCTCTCTGGCCCCGAGAATACAGTCCTTCAGTTTATTTAAAAGCTGTCTGTTCGTGCAAACGTCGGAAAACCAAGTCGCAGAGAATCCATGGGGAGGTTTTTTCAGGTGGGAATCTTTAGTAAAGGGGCAAGAGAAAACGTAATGATCTGCATCACCATAGGCGTTGCAGGGACAGTTCGATGTAGTTTTATGTTTAAAGAAGTGGAGGTAGTCAAGGAATGGTCCATGACCAGTGATAAAGTATATGAGAAATTTATGAAAAATTTGGAAACGGGGGTTAACCAAAGGGAGGAAGGAGAGTATACGAGCAGGATCGTGGGTGCGTGGAGATCTATAGGTGTTAAGTTGGGTTTGCCAGGAATGGAGTAGAAAAGTTTTACATGAGTGAGAAAGAAAGGAGTATGGAAAGGGGACCGAAATGGGTGTTCCAGAAATGGTTGCCGTTTTTGCTTGAGCATCAGCGACTTCATTTCCCAACGTCCCAGCATGGGTTTTAACCCATTGGAGATTAATGAATTTAGAGGCCGAAAGAGCAACAAGTTTAACTTCATGAAGGTATTTGGATTTATTTTTATTGGATTTAAGAGCTAAAATGGATGATAAACTGTCTGTAAAGATGTTGGCTTTTAGGTTTTTATCGAGTGCCCATTGCATAGCATATTTAATAGCTGTAATTTCAGACTGAAAGACTGTATTCCCTTCTTCAAGTTTATACAGATGGGTTTCTTCAAGGGTGTCTTTTTTGTAGATGCAGATGGAAAATCCGGTGTTTTTGTTAAGTTTAGATCCATCAGTAAAAATATTGAAATCCGAGAAGGTGGTGGGATCAAAAACAGGTAAATTTATAGTACGTTGAGAAGGAGTAACAAGGGATGAAGGAAAGTTTGTATCGAACAGGGAAGGGGGGGGGGAGGGAAGGCTCTTGGAAGAGAATGGAGTTGGTGTTAAGGGTAATTGATTGGCGGGTGTCTCCGGTAGTTACCACTGCAAGATCATCTGCGAAGGCTTGCAACTAGTAAAGATAATTGTTGAGGAGAAGTATTTTGTTAAAATATATATTCCAAAGTAGTGGGGATAGAACAGAGCCCTGAAGGGCTCCGGAGGAAATAATTTTAGAAGAGGTGTAAATGCCATCAGAGAATGTGATTTGTCTGGATTCGAGGTAGGAGTAAATGAATTTACAGTATTCAGGAGGAATGGAAATAGCTTCAAGTGTGGAAGGGAGGATGTTCCAGTTGAGGGAGTCAAAAGCTCCGCAGATGTCCACAGTGGTAAGGGAGACAAAATGACCAGGTTTGCGAGTTTTAATTTTTGTATCAAGTCTGAAGGGAGCATCCTCACAGCTGACAAGCTCCCTAAATCCAAATTGGAGTGGATGAAGAGCTTTATGGGTTTCTATCCAGAAGTTAAGTTTATTGACGAATATTTTTTCAAGTATTTTTCCAAATGTAGGGAGCAAGCAGATGGGACGGTAGGAGGTGCAAAGGGCGGGGTCTTTACCTGGTTTGTTAAGAAAGAGAATTTTTGCGTTACGAAGACAGTGGGGAAAGTAACAAAACTGAAAGGAGAGGTTGAAGATTTTTGAAAAAATAAAGGGGAAGGTTTTTAAAAGAGTACGCCAAATTTTGAAATCTAAAGAGTCCAAACCAGGTGCTTTTCCATTTTGGAGGTGGTCAATAACAAGAGAAAGCTCTTCATCTGAAATTTTGCCTAACCTTTCAGGGGAAACCGGTAAACAGGGAAAACCCGAGATGGAGTGGTCATCTTTAAATGTGTGGTCTAAGAGACGTTGGATTTTTGAGTTATAGTCCAGATTTATTTCATCAGGGAATTGGAGGTTGATATGGTTAAATTTATTCTGTTTTTGGAAGGCGTACCGAAATTGGGAGCCAAATTTGGAGGAACAGTTGGTACAGAATTTATTCCAAGAGTCTCTTTTTGATTTATTGGGAGTAAGGAGTGTCGAAAGCCCAGACCATCCGGCTCGTCCGAAGACTTAGAGCAGCAAATTGAATGGCCGGGAAAATTTTTGAAAGCGGAGGCCGTCCGCCATGGGTCCGAACGTCTGCCCGGGACAACCAACACCTGTTTATTAAATCTAAAAAAGGGAGGTTACATCAGCAAAGGTTAGGGTAACAGAGAATACAGCTTTAAACAAGTGCTGTAAGTTTTTCGTAGTTGACAATTTTCTTGGTTGGTTGTTTACAATTTTGGTGTCGAAGAGTTAACATGGATAGATGGAGAGTTATCATAATTTCTTTTGATATTAAGTTGTAATAAGGACTGATGTAACATAACATAATTCTGTTTACTGTTTCGATAAAATGAAATGTAGATATTAGCGTGAATGACAGGAAAAGACAGTAGTCTCAAATAGTAATAATTTAAAAAAAACTAAAAAATCGCTTTCGGGTGATACGCTTTTCTACAACAGAAATAATTTAATAAATTTGAATAAATCGGTTAAATATCAAATATAATACTGTATTACAATGACAAACTATTTTACCAAACTTATTTTAATAGCTTAAATCTTACCTGCTTTTTTTTTCAACGAAAATAATTTTAGACGTTACTTATTGACAGACGATTTTCACCTGTGATGTGAAGTTTTGAAAATTCTACTTTTAACACTTTAAGGTTGCTGAGTGTTGTCATCTGCATTTTAATGAAACAATAATAAGCTGAATAATCCACGAAAAGTTTTCGGAGCCAATATGAATTTCAGTTTTTCCAAAAAAAAAATTATGAAATTCAGATTATTTTTTTTATAATTACAAAAATGCATGTACAAAAAAAAAAAAGATTTATGTATTTCACATTTTTATATTTAATACACATGTGCATAAAATAAATAAAACCATTGGTTTCCAGTCTCTTTGGAGGTCAGATGATTGAAAGAATAAAGCTACATTATTCATTAATTGATAGTACTGTAGCAATAACATTCTCAATTTTAATCTTGCCTTTTGCTACGACAATATGACAATTGCCCATAGACCATTTACAAATTGCAGATCAATGATTTCTTTTTGACTCACTAATAAAAAATCAAAACACGTACACAAAAAGAACAAGATAACTTAAAAATTTTATTTACATGAAATTTTCTGCACATTTACTTTTTTAATTACTTACACCAAAAAATTTGAGGGTGTATAATCCATGAATTTTTTTTTTTGGGGGGGGGGTGTACCAAAAATTTTAGGGGGGTGCAACAACAATCCGCAAAAATATCTAACGCTACACTTTACATATATAAATCGAACAATTGTTTATATTGACAACAGCAACCCTTACTAAGAAAAATTTCGTTATGCTAATGCATAAATAAAAAAACATGTATTTAAAAATTCAAAAACATTCTATTTATTCCATTAAGGTATGTTTATTTATATCCGATTTCCATCAGCTTCTTACGTAGCAAAAATACTCACTCGTTCAACGGACGAATTTGACGTTGGATTTGAAAAAATTACGCTACCTAAAATCTTGACATCCATGAATCTAGTTCTAGATCACTTCTAATCATGTTCTAGATTTTAAAAATACACTTAAAAGAAAACCCCTTTCGGTGATACGTTCGTTAGACCTATACTGCATGTGAATCACTTTAAGTATCTTGAAAAAAGTGGACAAATTGATTATATTTTCTCTTAAATATTAGAAATTAACAACACCATGCATTATTATTATTACCTAGATAATAAAAATATTAACGATATAGCTTACCCTATTAGGATACATCTGTATCTTCGTCAATATTTACACGATTATACTTTCAAACACATGCTGTAAGTTGCAAATTGTGGGATGTACTTTATGACGTCACGACCTACAGCAGCGCCGCAGGCATAGGCCCGATAAGAAGCAGAACTAATCCCGCCGGCCCCGTATGAAGTAAGTAATGAAGGGTCTTTGCCCGGTTTGTTAAGGTAAAGGATTTTAGCATTTCTTAAACATTCTGGAAAATAGCAAAAAAACGGAAACATAAATTGAAAATTTTGGAAAAAATAAAAGGGAAGGATTTGTAAATTGTTTTCCAGATATTAAAATCTAATGAGTCAAGGCCAGGAGATTTTCCATTAGGGAGGTTGTGAATAACTAGTGAGAGCTCCTCATCAGAGATTTTTCCCAAACCCACGGGATCCGAGTTTAAGTTAGGAAATCCCTGAAATGTGTCGTCATCTCTAAATGTGTGGTCCAAAAGACGTTGAATTTTCGACCCATAATCAAGGTTAATTTCATCGGGGAATTGTATATTAATATTATTGAATTTGTTTTGCTTTTGGAAAGCAAATTTAAATTGTGAACCAAATTTTGAAGAGCAGTTTGTACAGAATTTATTCCAGGAGTCCCTTTTAGATTTGTTTATGAGTTTTTTGAATTTGGCACGGTTCAACTTGTATTTAATCTTGGCCTCTAAAATTTCTTCTGTAGAGGCGGAAATTCACTCGAGTGACTTGATTCTTTTAGAAAGAGCAGTAACAAAATTTCGAAATTTGGCCAATTCATTATTCCACCAATTAAGTTTTGGGCGTTTTGCTGATTTCTTTTTTTTGATATACTTGAAGGCACAATTCCTGGTGGTTTCAACAAGGTTGTTGACAAATTTATTTAGAGAGAGTGGGTCAGAAATTTTTTCAATTTCAAGGGAAAAGAGTGGGATATTAGTTTTAAAGTTGTTGTTGTTGAGACCCAGACCGTCCGACCTACCAGAAAGGTGTAAGGTAACTGTATGGACGGCCGGGAAGTGCCACCCAATTTAGACCGGAACCCAGTGGGGGAGGCATCCACAGGGACCGTACCCTCCTTCCCCTACCACCAACCTCTCGGAAGGACTTACGGACCCACATGTTTAACGTGATCGTACTCCGCATGAACACGGCGGCATTTGTGGCAGCGTGCAAATCTAGCGCGTAAACCACGGGGATACCGCACCCGAGATGGCCAACAGCACGCGGCGTTCCGAGGTGGTCACCCACCAAGTACTAACCGCGCCCGATGCTGCTTGACTTCGGTGATCTAACGAGAACCGGTGTTTTCAGCACGGTACGGCCGTTGGCCTTAGTTTTAAAGTTGTGAATAAACTTTCCTAGATTGTAATTAGTTTTAAGATAAAATAAGTTACTAATGGGAGGGTCTAGGTTCAAGGTGATTTTTATAAATTTGTGGTCACTAAAGGAGTCACACGAGAGAATTTCTCAATTTTGAATATAATCAAAAAAACCAAAAAAAACAAGAGTAAGATCAGGGAATCCTTTGCCTGAATGCGAACAGAATGTTGGACCACGTTTGGGGTCATTAACCACAATTAAGTTGTTAGAGAGACAGAAATCGATAATGTTGTATCCCCGGTGATCAATAAAGGAGTATCCCCACATCAAGACTCTGGCATTAAAATCACCCAGAATCAAAAAGTTCGATGAAAGAAAGTCAAGGGAGGAGAATTCCAAAAGAAGATCAGGGAGGGAGTCATGGGGGGGGGGGGGGTGTAAAGGGAAATAAGGTTAAGAGATTGGTTATCAGGTAAAAGGATTTCTACGAGGACAAAAGATTCTGACTGAAATTTAAGTACTGATTTTAAGTTTTCATTAATTATAATAATTCCTGCTTTCTTAGAATGTGAAAAGTATTGTTTTATTCCTTTTGGAGGAGTAAGTATGCTATCAGCCGCTACATATGGCTCTTGTAGCCCAATTATGTCAAATTATTTTTCGATGGCAAATTGTAATAGGTGATTGTGAGCAGCAAGTGAATGATTAGCATTAATTTGAAGTGCAGTCAGAACCATGGTAAAGTTCAATGCCAGAGAGTTGATAAGGGGAAGGGGACATACAGATAAAAATAAACATCAAGGGGAACAGCCGTGAACACAAAAATAACATAAAGGGAAACATGAAAACATATATATACAAGAGAATAATTATGAAAATGAAAAATTTAAATTCAAAAAGGTAATACTATAAACACAATCAAAAAGAGGTCGAAGAGAAGAGGAGTTGAGAAAAAGTTCACTCAACCCTTTCTCTGCAGTTCTCGTATGCGTGAGAGTTCTCTCTGCATGGCTTTGCACCGAGTCCGATCTCTAGCATTGTGGTCAGTTCTCCAATTTAGATCGGTATCATCATGTATAGCCGTGTTACAGTTGACAAAAACTGGTTTTATTGCTGGACAGTTTTTGTAGGTGTGGCCTGTTTTTGTGCAATTACTGCAATTACCAGCCGTCCAGGAGCAGTAATTGGCTGTGTGGCCGAAGCCCTGACACTGGTAGCAGATTTGAAGAGCAATATATCTTTTCACATGAAAATAATGAAAATGGTGATATATTTTGCCAAGGTCTAGGAGTAATTTAGCTGATGTAAAATTGACGAGGAAAACCCAGTTCAAACTTCCCATTTTGCTCTTAAAGTTTCTTATGATTCGGAGCTCGTGTTGTTTGTCATTTGGTAGGCTTCGAAGAATTAGTTGTTTGACATTATCAGCTGTGAAGAGTTCAGGGACGTTGAACATGATTAGAGTCTGGGTCCGAGGAGGAGGTTTTTGTACGTTGAATTTTTCACTTATGTCTGAGTTAACAAATTTCGGGAGCAATGCGTCCAAGTCGCTGTTTTGACAGGTTACCTTTAGAGTTCCATTACTGAGAGAAGATACATTTTTAATGCAAGCTTCTGGTGGACATTTGAGTGAGCGTAAGTCTTCTCTAAGTTGTGCATTATTTTACCTCGGTCCTTTCCTTTGAGGAGAAGTGTCGCATATGTGGGTTTCGTCGTTGTTGATGTTATAGGAGGATTTCCAGTAGAGTGGAGTCCTGATGAGGAAAGATCGGTCAAGTTCTTCTTAACAGATGCATCTATCAAGGCAGGCAAATCACGGGTTAGATTGGTGGTAATATTTTGTATACTGTTGTCGATGGAGTCTTGAAGATTTCTTAGATTATGGTCAAAGGAGGTTTTTAGATCTTTGATAACATCAGGTGTGTCAGAGTTGAGAGTTGGTGAAAATTCCTGAGTCTGTTTCTCGAAGAGCAGGCATGCATCCCTGAGAGATTCCATCTTTTCATTAAGATATTTTGTCTGAGTTATGTTGGGTTTAACGCATCTAGTTATGTAGTTAAACATTTGGTTGGAGAATCTATGTACTTTCAAAAGGAAACAGTTTCTATAGTCAGTATTTTCGTCCATCATGTCTGTGGTCCTTATTGATACATCATCGTCAATCTCCTCTCTGGGGAGGGAAGCAGGTGGTGTATGAGGTTGTTGTCTGTTTTCTGTAGAATGTTCATCACTAGTGTTAGGAGGAGGCTGAGAGAAAGGTTTCTGTATCTTATCATCAGTTTTGGGTTTAGAGAACACTGAAAAGTTGGGATTTGGAGATGTTAACGATGGAGCCGAGATCGAAGACAGTATCGGAGTAAGGAGTGTGTAAACCTCCCCTTGGTCTCAACTTGCCACGACTGTGTCCGTTTTGTTTGAGTGCTTTGCCTCATCTTGTATTTGAGGAAGGATTTCGGAGGCTTTATTGCTTCCGTTTCTTTAGTTCTCTTTTGGTTATCATCGTTGGCCGTGGCAACCGCTAGTTTGTCTGCGGCTTCGTTACCTGCTATTCCTACCTGAGCCTTTACCCAACGTAGTCTGATGTTGTCGTGTCCTGTTGGTAATAGTGTTTTTCTTACGTGTAAGAGCTGCTTAGATTGATATGTTGTGTTGTTGAGGATGGCCTGAATGCTCGATTGGCTGTCTGTGTGTATTAATGTTTTTCTTTTTAGAGTTTGCGTGTAATTTATGGCTTTATTATAGATAGCGAAAAGCTCGGCCTGGAAGATGCTGTTTGCGTTGTGAAGCTTGTTTGACCATGTGTTGTGTATGTTTTGTTCATGAATTTTGTAGACGCAGTAGGCTGACGCTACTCCTTTGTCTGATTTCGAGCCGTCTGTATAAATGTTGTAGGTGGGAGAGAAGTTTGACAGGGAGGTAAACTGGTTGAAGGTTGTTGAGGGAGGGGATGTACCAAATTTTGTACTTTTGTTCGTAGTCTGAGGGGTTAAGTATTTCTTCTTTATAGTTCATTGGGATTGTTAATTGCATGAGCTTCTGGGTAGCTATAATTTCTTGAATTTTGATATTAATGGGCAGGATTCCTGTTATTATGTTTAGGGCTGCCCAAAGTGGGACAGGTTAACGCCATGATGCAGACGACCTGAGGGTTTACGCCTTTTGATTGCATCATGGCACCACTACTATCTGAAAGAAACCCCAGCCAGGGGTGGCAGAACCAGCAGTTCTGTCCGACCCTGAGTTTATTAAATATTTAAAACAAAAACGAGGATAATACAGCGGGAATACAAAACCGTTTCCGGTGATCCACCACATGGTGGAAAGGCCCATGCAAGAGCCGATTGAGTAATTGTTTACATGGTATATTATTTTTAAAAGAGATTCAACAAAATAGGGGGGGGGAGTGAACAAGATCAATTTCACACTTTTACAGTAGATGCTTAGTTGTCACTGCTTCAAATCACTCGTTGAGGTTATTCAGGTTTCACCAGATCACCTTGCATTGTCACTGACAGTGATGAAGAGTACACAGTGAAAGTAACAAAGAATCCCGACGGTGATTAAAAGCACATAATAATGGTGACTTAAGCTCGGGGTGAGAAAATGGCATTTGCATGTTCTTCCCTCAGTCTTGTTTTTGCACAGTTGTCTCTTGTTCTTGTGTTTAGCAATAAAAGGTTAAGAATATTGGCACATTCATTGAAGGTGTACACAGTGAAGGCAACAAGAGCACAAAGTGATCAATCACAGTGAAGGAGACGAAAACCCAAAGTGCAAGTGAAGAAAGCTCTTTGGAGTAAGCACATATAAAGAAAGCACTAGTGGTGACAATTTACAAACTCTGTCACTTTGTCTTGTATGAATTGTTACTCTTAGATTCTCGTATAATTTATAAAGTCATTCTCTCACATAATTTGTAAAGATGTTTTAAAAAGCTTTAGCACTCACATTGAGGTGAATTCTCAGTGAAACAGAAACGTAGATCACAATGCAGAAACGTAAAATAAGTCACATTGCAGGGACGTAGTAAAGCACACCTTGATGATAAGGAATTATTATGCAGATAGGAAGTAAAAGCACACCATGATGATAGTAATAGCACAGTAAAAGCACAGTAAGGTGACAGAGGCACACCATGAAGATAAGGAAGACACACTGTGACTGTAAGATAAGCTCAATGATGACTAAATGAGGCAAATCTCCTTATTAGCACAATTATTTTAACTTGTAAGTGCACTAAAATTGTACTGGAATGGTAATTGAAGCATTCCGAGAGAGCAAATCATTTTAGTTAGGAAGGCACTAGGTTAAAGTTTTCAGTGGTGGTAAATAAAGTTTATTGAAATGGTATTAAAGCGCTAGTTATCAGCAAGACGCTATGCAGGCATCTCGTTCAATCCTGAAGCTTCTTGGTAATCCAATCAATAGTAAGAATTTCAGTATTGCCATAGGCTTACAGAGCGATTACCAAACAGGATCCAAGATCAGAAGGAGTACTAATCAATCTCAATTCTTAGGCAAAGGCACTTAGATCACTATGATTTTGTGTATGATCATGAAAGGCATTTTTGGACTCAATGTGAACTTAAGTGAAGGCAATCTAGTTAATTAAAATGAATGAGAGTCCTCTTCACTTTTAGACTGTTTAGTGAAGTCATAAAAGATGCTGCTTACTAATGACACATAATGCACGAAATGTAGATGTCACTCCAAGAAGAGTCTATGAACTCCAATATATCATGTGCAGCACAAAAAGAGAAGTCTCTCTTAGATGAATTATGCGCAATAAAAATTGCTCAACATGACCTCCTCACATTCACTTTACTCTTATACCGTGGGCACTAGCCCGCAATTTAGTTCACTCCCCTACCCTAACAAATGAGGATATATACACTTAGTAGAAAAGAGAAGAGAGAACTGTGATCTCTCTTCACAGGAACCAAAGATGCACTCCCTTCACAGACAATTATACAGAATTTACATGCAAATTATACATTTATGTACATTTTAGGGCACAGGTGAATACATCTTATGAAAAGTACTTTTAGTAAAAGTACTAAAGTATTAATGTTTTTACACTTAATATGACAGTGTTAATGTGCTCCCCTCAGAAGAACAAGCCATCGACAACCAACAAAGGTATTAGAACTTTAAAAAAGGCACTATCTACTCAAAATCAAAACAAAGAGTGACTAAGCAACTTTAAAAAGACACCATCTCTTTACATCAATTCAGGTGATTTTCGAAGAAATAATGAGCACATTTAATGATCTTATTGATTTAACTTTACTCCTCTTCTAGATTTCTTGCATTATTACACATTTGCTATATCCCATGGCATTACCGCCTGATTAGCAATTAAATCAGAGTTTCTATAATGAAAAGTCATAAGTTCTCTAATTTTATTCTGTGCAATCTTATTTTGTATTACATTCTTAGTCCAAGGCACGTAATTTGAAGAAGAAGGCTTTCTGACATGATACGAAGAGGTAAGTATACAATCGATTAGGTATCGTAAGTATACAATCGATTAAAATTTATTAGGCTTTTAGACAAGGGATAGTCAATCTTATTTACCCTAGGAAAGAATTTCTTGGTGGTTTCGCCTCTCTCGGATCTTTCCCAGTTCTCCTGCCAAGTATCCAACATAGCCTGATTCAGATTTCTTTTTAGAACAGAGGGGGGAGAAGAATCTCTTTATTAACCAAATTGAATCTTGTTGTCGCAAGTGCGTCAGCAATTTCATTTCCAAAGATACAAGTGTGGCCTCTGATCCAGCTTATCCTGATCGATTTTCCTGAGTTAATCAAGTTCAAATGTATGTGCTGTGCTGTAGAGTTTTTTGTGAATGGTTGAAGAATTAGCATTGAAGCGGATTGGCTGTCAGTCAGGATATCCATTTCGTCATATCAGAGGCCACCAGCCAATTCACAGCAGCAGAGATGGCAGCAAGCTCCGCTTGAAAGACAGTTTGGGAATCTCGTTAATCCATTCATGTGCTTCACTAATTAGATGATGAAGCATTTGGCTATATATATATTTATTTTTTACACACGCCCTTTTCCCCACAGCGGGGAAGGGGTCATTCCATGCATAACCCATTTGTAGAGCTACCTTACTCCAGTGCTCCGCATCAGAACTTGAAAAGCCGTCATATTTCTATGTCTCCTGAACGCAAGGTACGAACCCAGTACCATCCTCGATGCAAGAGTCTTGATATCCCAACACTTAATAACTCGCAACTCGAGTACTGTCTGGCGACCAAATCTCACCCCAATTGATGGTGCAGGAGAAGGTGGTGACAGTGGACGCCCCAGTACAGCTCTTCACTTAAGAGAGTCATAGTTACTTCCGCCGTTTATCCACGATTGGATGAATAACTTCACGTTGACATTCAGAGCACTGGGCAGAAGTCACATTGCGGCAACACCGATCACCGGCCATCGCACTCCTTTGTTTTAATTAAACAGGCGGATTCCCTGAGTTCGTGCAAGTTCTGAGTCGGAAGTTAGTCGCCCGCCGAAACGGTCGCTCCGGTCACGAGACCCGGTGCGTCGTTTGGGACGACTATGGGACGGAGAACTCTTGGAGATACCTTTGGAGAGACTCTTGGAGGACTCTCTTGGAGGACTCTCCAAGAGGTGCATATCCTCTTTGGGATGACTATGTGTCTTTTGATGAAACAGGAGGCAAAGTCAACATATATTTTCCTTTCCTTCAAGAGTGTTATGGCATTCTCTCTTCCCACTTGCATAACCCAATGCCAGCTACCATTTTTCCCCCCTTGAATTTTTTTATGAATTCTATTTCCTCGTTCCTTATGTCTGGAATTCTTTTAAAAATTGATTATTTGATCTTTTGTTCTCCACTATGAGGAGGGACTGAAAAAAATTATTATCTTCTGTTTTTTAGTTCCCAGGTTCTTAATGTCAAAGTGGTCCCCTAAATCACTGTCATGAAAGACACTCCTTTCATCCCCCTCTCTCTCTGAAGATGGACAATAACCTTAAAGTACCCATTAAATGTGGGCCGAAAAGATTGAATTTTTAAGTCACTAGGGCATTTGAAGTTCCTTAGTAATATTCTAGGGTCTTGCTTGTCGTCCTTATATTTTCTTATCAGTATGAAGGTAGAAGGGTCTGGTTTATTCTTTTTAAATATTCCCGCATAAGTCATCGATTCTTGGCAAGCTTGGTGCAATTTTTTTATCTTGTCAGGAATTGATTCCTCGAGCAAGTGATTACCTCTGTCGTCATTCCTACCGTATCCCGATAATGGAGAGTGGGCATTAAAATCCCCTCCAATTAAAACATAGATAATGTTTAAATTAGGATGGTCTGTCCATTCACTGAGATCTCTTTTTAAAGATCCAGAAGGGGCAGAGTACTGAGAGCCTATTGTCAAAATATTTCCATAATTGTCCAATGGTAAGTTAATGAATACCGAAATGTTTCTATGTTGCTGAATTTATAAAGAAAATGTCCCTCCTGGTAATTATGAGGGTACAGGATTCACTTTTTTAAAAGAAAACTGTCCCGGCGACAAGGAATCCATACAGGCGGCTGCCTTGCCTATATGGGTCCTGTAAAATTAATATATCTATTTTATTTTGGATTGCAAATACTACTGTCTCAGAGTTTGCAGCTCTGGATGAATTTAACTTTATATGCGAAATTTTAGGTTAATTAAAACTCCTGGACAGGGTCTAGGTTTAGTTGGACTCGAGATCTTAGGGAGGGAAGTCATTTAAATAGGTGCCTTAAGAGCTAAATTGTAATAGTGCCTATATCTGGGGCAGTCCTTGGTGTAAAAAGGATGCCTGCAGTCGTATCCCCTTCCCTCCTCACAATTAGCTTCAGGACATTTGATACAATTGTAATCCTTCTTATTACAATGCTGCGAGATATGATTTGTTGAAATACATTTGGCACAGAACTCAGGATTCACACATGTTCTACTCATGTCGCTATGAACGTTTGGCCGCCACAAGTCAATTATCCCTGTGGTAACTTTTCTGACACCTCTTGCATAAAACTCTTAATACAAAAGTATTTATATTCTCCGCTTTCGCGGTCCGTATTAGTACTGAAAATCAAGATCCAGCCAGATTTTGCCCTTTTACTTTACGCGAGGTTTCTATCCTCGCTGAGCTCGCCTTAGGACACCTGCGTTACCTTTTGACAGATGCACCGACCCAGTCAAACTTTCTGCCTGACACTGTCCTCGGATCGGACCGGGGACTCTCCACTCGAGAGAGTCCACTTAGAGCTAGAAACGTGGTCCGGTTAAAGACCGCTCTCCGCCTAACCGAGTCGGTAAAGACAAGATGAAGGTAGTGGTATTTCACTGACGGCCCGAAGACCTCCCACTTATACTACACCTTATACTCCACACTAGAGTCAAGGTCAACAGGTTATTCTTTCCCTGCTGATTCCGCCAAGCCCGATCCCTTGGTTGTGGTTTCGCTAGTTAGTAGGTAGGGACAGATTAAAGTCCATGGTGAAGACGACCTGGGTGTTTACGCCCGTAATTTCACCACGGCACTATTACTATCCGAAACAGAACACCAGTTAGGTGAGAGGGAATGGCAGATCCCACGGTTTTGTCCGACCCTATGATTTATTTAACATATATTTAAATGGAGACATTACTATGGGCTTTCAGGACCAATAATTGTCATTTACCACATGGTGGTAAACACTTTTGCAAGAGCTTTCGTATTTCGAATATTCCTACATTTTTACTTCATTTTATTACACTATCACATCACAAGATACGCAGTCCACTTATCACGAAGAAATGCCAAAACTGTCTCTCCTCTCTCCACCATACTTTTAGAAAATGATTCTATGACACTATTCTATTCCCACTAAATTATCAAGAAAGGGGATGTGTGAACACCGAGAGTACAGAATTTCTCTGTATGTAATTGTGTAGCTCTTTTCTTAATATCAGATTAATCACTAGTTTGCACTTGAAGAATACATTTGTAAACTCAATTTCCATCTTAAAATGACTTATCTGGCCTGTTGAGCCAATGTTAATCAAAAACGAAAGTCCATGTTAGAAATGGCTTTCGAACAAAATCAAAATGAAAAGTTGAATAGCTTACCCAATTTTGCGAGTATCAGAACAAAATATATATCAAAATTTTCGTCTCGAGGAGGCGAACACGAATAAACTGTTCGTTACACTCAATCAAACCGGCGCGAATCACGAAAAACTTGGAGGACAATAAAAAGACGTCTGAACAGGGTCCATTCAGAAGTAGTAGTAGGGGGATGAGGGACACACACAGGAGATTATACGAACATCACACCACGGTGGCCATTGGGGCTTGCGCCGTATAGGTGAGAGTCGCGTGCAGGTAACGTAATCTCACCTCCAGCAAAGCCACAGCTGCGGTCGCGAACTCAGCGGAACAATTCACCGGGCAGGGCCGAAGAACGCCTGACAAGCCCGACCCCAGTCACCGGTCAGATCTAGGCTCAGGGCATGAATAGCCACAGTCCGTGAGATCCAACCACCTGGAAGAGTCGGGGCCCTACCGACTCAATGGTTCGTCGGCCACTTCATCGTCGATAGGGTAACCCGATTAATTTTCTCCCAGCAGACGGAGGACCAGAGGTACATACCTAAGATCCGTACACTGCAATCTTTGGCAGTGCCGCCCCCTGGGGGTTGGGGATGTGGGACTGGATCAACTTCTTCGACGGGAGCGACCATTAGGGTTTACACACTTAGTCCGTCTAAGGACTACCGACTATCTAGTTTCACCTCCTGCCATGGTGGCGGACGAAACCAGCTACGAAACCAGCCACGCCGAGCCCGCCCCCAGCCCAACCCCGGAGGGGGCGGGGGATGTGGGACAGATTTAGTCCATGATGCAGACGACCTGAGTGTTTACGCCTTTTATTGCATCATGGCTCTACTACTATCTGAAAGAAACCCCAGCCAGGGGAGGGAGGAGAGGCAAGACCAATGGTTCTGTCCGACCCTGAGTTTATTAAATAACACATATAAAAAGGGCTCCAGGTCAAATTGTCATCAATCAGGATGCCAAGGTATTTTAAGTGACGTGTAATTTTAATGGGATGGTTAAGAAGTTTTATACGCGGGTTCTGGCGGCGTTTGGCGCGAGTTTTATTGAATATAATACATTGAGATTTGTCTGATGATGATTTGAGTTTAAGGGAGTCAAGTGAATTGGAAATAGTAGACAAAATGGAGTTGGTCGAAAGCCCAGACCATCCGGCTCGTCCTAGGACTTAGAGCAGCAGATTGAATGGTCGGGAAGATTTTAATAAGCGGAGGCCGTCCGCCATGGGACCCTACGTCTGCCCGGGGCAACCAACACCAGTTTATTTTTACTAAAAAAGGGAGGTTACAGCAGATAAGGCTAGGGTAACAATGAATACAGCAATTGACAGGTGCTGTATGATTTTGTGGTTAATAACATTTTTCTTTAGTTGACCATTTACATAATAGTTGACGATAACTTGACATAGGTAAAAGGTGAAACATATATTCGTTGATCTTTATGTAGTAACAAAGCTGATGTAACATGACTTAATTTTTTGATGTTTTAACAGTTATAAACTGTGGGTAGACGTCACACGAACACAATAACTTCACGACATAAGAAAGACAAAACAGGAAAAGGTGCAAACAGGGATCATAAAATGAGTTGCACGACCGACAATAAAACGGGACGAGTACAAACAAGGGACAAAACAAAACAAAACAAAATCAAAACAAAACCCTTGGATCAGAGAAAGATAAAAAAAAGGGGGAAGATTATTCATCACAGTTATTGAAAGCAGAATATCAATCAGACCAGTCATTTAACTCTATTAGAAATCTCTCTGGCCCCGAGAATACAGTCCTTCAGTTTATTTAAAAGCTGTCTGTTCGTGCAAGTCGCAGAGAATCCATGGGGAGGTTTTTTCAGGTGGGAATCTTTAGTAAAGAGGCAAGAGAAAACGTAATGATCTGCATCACCATAGGCGTTGCAGGGACAGTTCGATGTAGTTTTATGTTTAAAGAAGTGGAGGTAGTCAAGGAATGGTCCATGACCAGTGATAAAGTATATGAGAAATTTATTAAAAATTTGGAAACGGGGGTTAACCAAAGGGAGGAAGGAGAGTATACGAGCAGGATCGTGGGTGCGTGGAGATCTATAGGTGTTAAGTTGGGTTTGCCAGGAATGGAGTAGAAAAGTTTTACATGAGTGAGAAAGAAAGGAGTATGGAAAGGGGACCGAAATGGGTGTTCCAGAAATGGTTGCCGTTTTTGCTTGAGCATCAGCGACTTCATTTCCCAACGTCCCAGCATGGGCTTTAACCCATTGGAGATTAATGAATTTAGAGGCCGAAAGAGCAACAAGTTTAACTTCATGAAGGTATTTGGATTTATTTTTATTGGATTTAAGAGCTAAAATGGATGATAAACTGTCTGTAAAGATGTTGGCTTTTAGGTTTTTATCGAGTGCCCATTGCATAGCATATTTAATAGCTGTAATTTCAGCCTGAAAGACTGTATTCCCTTCTTCAAGTTTATACAGATGGGTTTCTTCATGGGTGTCTTTTTTGTAGATGCAGATGGAAAATCCGGTGTTTTTGTTAAGTTTAGATCCATCAGTAAAAATATTGAAATCCGAGAAGGTGGTGGGATCAAAAACTGGTAAATTTATAGTACGTTGAGAAGGAGTAACAAGGGATGAAGGAAAGTTTATATCGAACAGGGAAGGGGGGGGAGGAAAAGCTCTTGGAAGAGAATGGAGTTGGTGTTAAGGGTAATTGATTGGCGGGTGTCTCCGGTAGTTACCACTGCAAGATCATCTGCGAAGGCTTGCAACTAGTAAAGATCATTGTTGAGGAGAAGTATTTTGTTAAAATATATATTCCAAAGTAGTGGGGATAGAACAGAGCCCTGAAGGGCTCCGGAGGAAATAATTTTAGAAGAGGTGTAAATGCCATCAGAGAATGTGATTTGTCTGGATTCGAGGTAGGAGTAAATGAATTTACAGTATTCAGGAGGAATGGAAATGGCTTCAAGTGTGGAAGGGAGGATGTTCCAGTTGAGGGAGTCAAAAGCTCCGCAGATGTCCACAGTGGTAAGGGAGACAAAATGACCAGGTTTGAGAGTTTTAATTTTTGTATCAAGTCTGAAGGCAGCATCCTCACAGCTGACAAGCTCCCTAAATCCAAATTGGAGTGGATGAAGAGCTTTATGGGTTTCTATCCAGAAGTTAAGTTTATTGACGAATATTTTTTCAAGTATTTTTCCAAATGTAGGGAGCAAGCAGATGGGACGGTAGGAGGTGCTAAAGAGTCCAAACCAGGTGCTTTTCCATTGGGGAGGTGGTCAATAACAAGAGAAAGCACTTCATCTGAAATTTTGCCTAACCCTTCAGGGGAAACCGGTAAACAGGGAAAACCCGAGAAGGAGTGGTCATCTTTAAATGTGTGGTCTAAGAGACGTTGGATTTTTGAGTTATAGTCCAGATTTATTTCATCAGGGAATTGGAGGTTGATATGGTTAAATTTATTCTGTTTTTCTTGTCTGTGAGAAAGAAAGGAGTAAGGGAATGGAACAGAGATGGGTTCACCACAGATGGTAACAATTTTTGCTTGAGCGTCAGCGACTTCGTTTCCCAGCGTTCCAGCATGGGCCTTTACCCATTGTAAATTAATTAATTTAGAGGTCGAAAAAGCAACTTGTTTAATTTTATGTAAATATTTTGATTTTTTTTTATTGGATTTCAAAACCAAAATGGATGACAAACTGTCAGTAAAAATGTTAACTTTCTGATTGTTTTCAGATGCCCATAGCATGGCAAATTTGATAGCTGAGATCTCAGCCTGAAACACTGTATTCCCGTCTCCAAGCTTAAAGAGGTGGGTTTCTTCAAGGGTGTCTTTTTTAAATATACATACAGAAAATCCTGTGTCGTCGTCAATTTTGGATCCATCTGTGTAGATATTGATGTCCGAAAATAAAGAGGGTTCAAAAGTAGGTAAATTTATAATACGCTGTGAGGGGGGAACAAGGGTGGAGGGAAAGTTGGAGTCAAAAAGGGAGGGGTGGGGGGAAGGGAAGCATCTTGGAAAAGGTCAGTTTTATTTCTCCAGAAATGAAATTTTTTATGGAGGTTATGGATAACAAGGTGGACTGGGGGAATACCGGTAATGGAGTAAAGGGAAATGCTTGAAGTTGTTCTAAATCCGGTAGCAATTTTTACAAGGAAAATCCTTTGAAGTTAAAGTAGTTTGTTAATCTGTTCCCCGGTTAAGTTACCCCCCAAACCCCAGATCCATAAGTAATAACCTTTTCTATAACAGCTAAATACCAGATTTTTAAGAAAACTTTGTTTACACCCCAGCTGTTATCCGAGATTTTCCCAAATGTAGAAGAGGGCTTGAAGCATTTATCTTTTAAGTAAAATACGTGGGGGCTCCAGGTTAAATTGTCATCAATGAGTATGCCTAAATATTTCAGGTGTCTTGTAATTTTAATAGGTTTGTCATATAGTTTAATTCGGGGATTTTGTCGTCTTTTAGTTCGTGTTTTGTTAAAAATGATACATTGGGATTTTTCAGGGGAGGATTTAAGATGGAGAGAGTCGAGACAGGCTGAAACAGATGTCAGGATTGTATTGGTATTCTGAGTAATAGCTTTAAGGGAGTCACCTTTAGTCACCACTGCGAGATCATCAGCGAACGTCTGTAAATAAAATTTGTCGTTATTTAGTAGGAGTATTTTGTTGAAGTAGATATTCCATAATACTGGAGAGAGGACTGAGCCTTGAGCTGCACCAGAGGTGATTGTTTTTGTAGATGAGTGTAATCCATCTGAAAATGAGATTTGACGAGTTTCAAGATAGGAAAAAATGAATCTTTGGAATTCTATAGGTAGGTTGATAGCTTGGAGTGTTTGTGGTAAGATGTTCCAGTTCAAGGAGTCAAAGGCTCCACTGATGTCCACAGTGGTGAGGGAGACAAAATTTCCAGGTTTAAAATCTTTTATGGTGTTGACCAGCCTCATTGAAGCATCTTCACAGCTCGCGAGTTCTCTGAATCCGAATTGTAAAGGATGAAGAGCCTCACTAGTTCCAATCCAATGATTCAGCTTATTAATGAAAAGTTTTTCTAGGATTTTTCCAAGAGTGGGTAGTAGGCATATAGGGCGGTATGAAGTAAGTAATGAAGGGTCTTTGCCCGGTTTGTTAAGGTAAAGGATTTTAGCATTTCTTAAACATTCTGGAAAATAGCAAAAACGGAAACATAAATTGAAAATTTTGGAAAAAATAAAAGGGAAGGATTTGTAAATTGTTTTCCAGATATTAAAATCTAATGAGTCAAGGCCAGGAGATTTTCCATTAGGGAGGTTGTGAATAACTAGTGAGAGCTCCTCATCAGAGATTTTTCCCAAACCCACGGGATCCGAGTTTAAGTTAGGAAATCCCTGAAATGTGTCGTCATCTCTAAATGTGTGGTCCAAAAGACGTTGAATTTTGGACCCATAATCAAGGTTAATTTCATCGGGGAATTGTATATTAATATTATTGAATTTGTTTTGCTTTTGGAAAGCAAATTTAAATTGTGAACCAAATTTGGAGAGCAGTTTGTACAGAATTTATTCCAGGAGTCCCTTTTAGATTTGTTTATGAGTTTTTTGAATTTGGCACGGTTCAACTTGTATTTAATCTTGGCCTCTAAAATAACTCGGAAATTCTCTCGAGTGACTTGATTCTTTTAGAAAGAGCAGTAACAAAATTTCGAAATTTGGCCAATTCATTATTCCACCAATTAAGTTTTGGGCGTTTTGCTGATTTCTTTTTTTTTGATATACTTGAAGGCACAATTCCTGGTGGTTTCAACAAGGTTGTTGACAAATTTATTTAGAGAGAGTGGGTCAGAATTTTTTTCAATTTCAAGGGAAAAGAGTGGGATATTAGTTTTAAAGTTGTTGTTGTTGAGACCCAGACCGTCCGACCTACCAGAAAGGTGTAAGGTAACTGTATGGACGGCCGGGAAGTGCCACCCAATTTAGACCGGAACCCAGTGGGGGAGGCATCCACAGGGACCGTACCCTCCTTCCCCTACCACCAACCTCTCGGAAGGACTTACGGACCCACATGTTTAACGTGATCGTACTCCGCATGAACACGGCGGCATTTGTGGCAGCGTGCAAATCTAGCGCGCAAACCACGGGGATACCGCACCCGAGATGGCCAACAGCACGCGGCGTTCCGAGGTGGTCACCCACCATGTACTAACCGCGCCCGATGCTGCTTGACTTCGGTGATCTAACGAGAACCGGTGTTTTCAGCACGGTACGGCCGTTGGCCTTAGTTTTAAAGTTGTGAATAAACTTTCCTAGATTGTAATTAGTTTTAAGATAAAATAAGTTACTAATGGGAGGGTCTAGGTTCAAGGTGATTTTTATAAATTTGTGGTCACTAAAGGAGTCACACGAGAGAATTTCCCAATTTTGAATATAATCAAAAAAACGAAAAAAAACAAGAGTAAGATCAGGGAATCCTTTGCCTGAATGCGAACAGAATGTTGGACCACGTTTTGGGTCATTAACCACAATTAAGTTGTTAGAGAGACAGAAATCGTTAATGTTGTATCCCCGGTGATCAATGAAGGAGTATCCCCACATCAAGGCTCTGGCATTAAAATCACCCAGAATCAAAAAGTTCGATGAAAGAAAGTCAAGGGAGGAGAATTCCAAAAGAAGATCAGGGACGGAGTCATGGGGGGGGGGGATGTAAAGGGAAATAAGGTTAAGAGATTGGTTATCAGGTAAAAGGATTTCTACGAGGACAAAAGATTCTGACTGAAATTTAAGTACTGATTTTAAGTTTTCATTAATTATAATAATTCCTGCTTTCTTAGAATGTGAAAAGTATTGTTTTATTCCTTTTGGAGGAGTAAGTATGTTATCAGCCGCTACATATGGCTCTTGTATCCCAATTATGTCAAATTCTTTTCCGATGGCAAATTGTAATAGGTGATTGTGAGCAACAAGTGAATGATTAGCATTAATTTGAAGTGCAGTCAGAACCATGGTAAAGTTCAATGCCAGAGAGTTGATAAGGGGAAGGGGACATACAGATAAAAATAAACATCAAGGGGAACAGCCGTGAACACAAAAATAACATAAAGGGAAACATGAAAACATATATATACAAGAGAATAATTATGAAAATGAAAAATATAAATTCAAAAAGGTAATACTATAAACACAATCAAAAAGAGGTCGAAGAGAAGAGGAGTTGAGAAAAAGTTCACTCAACCCTTTCTCTGCAGTTCTCGTATGCGTGAGAGTTCTCTCTGCTAGGCTTTGCACCGAGTCCGATCTCTAGCATTGTGCTCAGATTTCCAATTTAGATCGGGATCATCATGTATAGCCGTGTTACAGTTGACACAAACTGGTTTTATTGCTGGACAGTTTTTGTAGGTGTGGCCTGTTTTTGTGCAATTACTGCAATTACCAGCCGTCCAGGAGCAGTAATTGGCTGTGTGGCCGAAGCCCTGACACTGGTAGCAGATTTAAAGAGCAATATATCTTTTCACTTGAAAATAATGAAAATGGTGATATATTTTGCCAAGGTCTAGGAGTAATTTAGCTGATGTAAAATTGACGAGGAAAACCCAGTTCAAACTTCCCATTTTGCTCTTAAAGTTTCTTATGATTCGGAGCTCGTGTTGTTTGTCATTTGGTAGGCTTCGAAGAATTAGTTGTTTGACATTATCAGCTGTGAAGAGTTCAGGGACGTTGAACATGATTAGAGTCTGGGTCCGAGGAGGAGGTTTTTGTACGTTGAATTTTTCACTTATGTCTGAGTTAACAAATTTCGGGAGCAATGCGTCCACGTCGCTGTTTTGACAGGTTACCTTTAGAGTTCCATTACTGAGAGAAGATACATTTTTAATGCAAGCTTCTGGTGGACATTTGAGTGAGCGTAAGTCTTCTCTAAGTTGTGCATTATTTTACCTCGGTCCTTTCCTTTGAGGAGAAGTGTCGCATATGTGGGTTTCGTCGTTGTTGATGTTATAGGAGGATTTCCAGTAGAGTGGAGTCCTGATGAGGAAAGATCGGTCAAGTTCTTCTTAACAGATGCATCTATCAAGGCAGGCAAATCACGGGTTAGATTGGTGGTAATATTTTGTATACTGTTGTCGATGGAGTCTTGAAGATTTCTTAGATTATGGTCAAAGGAGGTTTTTAGATCTTTGATAACATCAGGTGTGTCAGAGTTGAGAGTTGGTGAAAATTCCTGAGTCTGTTTCTCGAAGAGCAGGCATGCATCCCTGAGAGATTCCATCTTTTCATTAAGATATTTTGTCTGAGTTATGTTGGGTTTAACGTATCTAGTTATGTAGTTAAACATTTGGTTGGAGAATCTCTGTACTTTCAAAAGGAAACAGTTTCTATAGTCAGTATTTTCGTCCATCATGTCTGTGGTCCTTATTGATACATCATCGTCAATCTCCTCTCTGGGGAGGGAAGCAGGTGGTGTATGAGGTTGTTGTCTGTTTTCTGTAGAATGTTCATCACTAGTGTTAGGAGGAGGCTGAGAGAAAGGTTTCTGTATCTTATCATCAGTTTTGGGTTTAGAGAACACTGAAAAGTTGGGATTTGGAGATGTTAACGATGGAGCCGAGATCGAAGACAGTATCGGAGTAAGGAGTGTTGAAGACCCAGACCGTCCGACTCGTCCAGAGGACTAAGAGCAGCTATTTGGACGGCCGGGAAGGAAAGTTAGCCGGAGCCAACTTCCAATGCCAACGTCCTACGGTCCAAAGCAACGTTTATTGAAATCTTAAAAATTTTACATGGGGTTACAGTATTTGAGTTTACATAAAGATGTGATTTTAATAAAGGTGTGAAGAACCATTTAGGTGCAGGATGAATTATATACAGATTTTCTATGTACATAATGAAGTTGTTTCAAACAGGATGTTGTAGATTATTTAAGTAGTATATACATTTAATAGATGTAGTAAAATAGTACGTTTGATAGATGTAGCAAAGTAGTATATACATTTTAAATTTCTTACTTGATGTTAATAGCAACCAGTGCATAAATCAACACCAGACATAACATAAATACGACAGGAATAACAATCACAACATAAAGACAAGTGCCAACAGCAAAAGGCACCAATGACAAACAAGGCAGAACAGACACAAAACCAGCGGGCAACACCAAAACAAAGCAGGAACCCAAAAGCCACAAGAGCCACAGATCAAGGGGAGGGAAAGGAGAAAACCCCCAGGCACACAGGTCAATCAAGGAACATTATTTGAGATTTCTCTGGCAATGAGAACACAGTTTTTAATTATCTCGACAAAGGAAGAATTTTTGCAGACGCTCGAGAACCAGGTCGCAAGATTCGAAGAAGCAGGTTTGGAGAGGTGAAATTTTTTAGAATGAGGGCAAGAAAAGACATAGTGATCTGCGTCTCCGAAGAGACCGCAGGTACAACAGGAGGTAGATTTAAATTTGAAAAAATAAAGATAGTCCAAAAAAGGTCCATGACCAGTAATAAAATATATCAGGTATTTATTTTCAATTTGTAAACTAATTTTAACAGAAGGGAGAAAATTTGAAATTCTGGCAGGATCATGAGTACGAGGAGAAATATAGTTAGTTAAGTAATTTTGCCAATTATTTAAAATGTCTAAAAGATAATGTTTTTTCAAAAGGGAATAAGGAAAAGGGATAGAAAGGGGGGAGCCAGAAACAGCAGCCAGTTTAGCTGAGCAATCAGCGACCTCGTTACCCGAGACGTCAGAATGTGCTTTAACCCAGCGGAGATTAAAAAGATGTTTATTCACATTCGCATTTAATTTAATTTTGGATAAGAAATTAGATTTATTTTTGATTGATTTAAAGGCCGAAATGGAAGAAAGACTGTCGGAGAAGATATTAATTTTTTGATTATTTGAAGATGCCCAATCAATAGCAAAGTTAATGGCAGCAATTTCTGCCTGGAAAACTGTGTTCCCAGAGCAGAGCTTAAAAGAGTAAGTGTCAATTAAGGTATCATGTTCAAAAATACAAGCAGCAAATCCAATGTTTTCATCAATGAGAGATCCATCCGTGTAGATGTTAATATCAGAAAAGGAGGAAGGGTCAGAGTGGGACAAATTAGCGAAGCGAAGAGACGGATGCAAAGAAGAAAAGGGAGTATTAAAATCAAAAAGGGAAGGGGGGGGGGAAGGGCAGGGTTAGATAAAAGGTTTTTGCGATGCTTCCAAAAGGAGAATTTTTTGAATTGTGCATTAATAACGAAATGAATAGGGGGAATACCAGTAATTGAGTATAAAGAAATGTTTGAAGTAGTACGAAAACCATTGCTAATTTTTAATAGAAAAATCCTTTGCAGAGATAAAAGCTTAGAAATTTGAGCCCCCGTAAGATTTTCACCCCAGATGCCCGCCCCAAAGGTTAAAATTTTTTCAATTACTGAAAGATACCATATTTTAAAAAGGATTTATCCACACCCCAATTACTGCCAGTTACCCGCCCAAAGGTACTGGCGAACTTAAAACATTTCTCTTTAAGATTAAAAATATGTGAACTCCATTTTAGATTATCATCAATGGTTAAGCCTAAATATACAAGTTGCCGGGAAGTGGGAATTTTAAAATTTTGGATCTTAAAATTGGGCCGCTGTCTAATTTTTGGTCTATTTTTATTAAAAATGATGGATTTGCATTTTTCAGGAACAATTTTTAATCTAAGAGAATCAAGGGCAATGGAAATGTTGATCAAGAGGTTATTAGTATTTGTTCTTAGAGTTTGTAGGTTTAATCCATAAGTTACCACCGCAAGATCATCCGCGAAGGCTTGAAGATAAAAGAGATCATCATTAAGGGAAAGAATATTGTTAAAGTAGATGTTCCACAGGGTCGGGGAAATCACCGAACCCTGAGGAGCACCCAACGAGATTTGTTTATTAAAGTTAAATGAATTATTGGTAAAGGTTATTTGTCTGTTTTTTAAATAAGAAAATAAAAAGTTTTGAAAAGAAATTGGGAGATTAATATTATTAAAAATTTGGGGAAGGATTGTCCAATTTAGACTGTCAAAAGCCCCGCAGATGTCCACGGTGGTAAGAGACACAAAATGTTTAGATTTATGAGACACTATTTCTTCAATCAACCTGTGTGCCGCAACCTCGCAACCAGTCAACTCCCGGAAACCAAATTGATAAGGATGAAGAACTCCCTCCGACAGGAGCCAAAAATTTAACTTATGTATAAAAATTTTCTCAATAATTTTCCCCAAGGTGGGGAGAAGGCAAATGGGGCGGTATGACGTACAAAGTGAGGGATTTTTCCCTGGCTTGTTAATAAAAAGAATATTTGCAGTTTTAAGATTTGAAGGAAAGTGACATAACTTGAAACATAAATTAATTAATTTTGAAAAAAGGGAGGGAAAAGATTTAAAGAGGGACTTCCAAAGGGTAAAATCTAGATAATCCAAGCCAGGGGCCTTACCATTTTTTAAGTTATTGAACACGGAGTGGAGTTCTTCAAAAGAGACAGGTCCCAAACCCAAGGGAGGCGGAGAGTAAAAGGGAAAATCAACAAAGTCCCGGTCATCTTTAAAATGATGGTCCAAAAGACGCTTGAGTTTATCATTATAATCAAGGAGGGGAGAATCCGGAAAATGTAAATTAAAGTTATTAAATTTCTTAGTTTTATGAAATGAAAATTTGAAGGCGGAGCCAAAAGTGTTACTACAATTAGTGCAAAAATCTCTCCACGAGTCCCGCCGAGTTTTTTTGATCAAAAGTTTATATTTTGCCCGATTCTGTTTATGAAGAATTTTAGCAGCCAAAATATCCTCGGGAGAGGCGGAATTCCTCTCGAGCGACTTAATTCTTTTATAGAGTGCAGTAACGAAATTTCTAAATTTTGATAAATTACCATTCCACCATGAAAAATTGTTGATTGTTTTGGACTTTTTCTTTCGGATAAATTTAAAAGCACAATTTTGAGTAATTTCGATAAATTTGGTAAAAAATGAATCTAAGGAGTCGGTATTGGAGACATTCTCTAAGAGTGTATTAAAATAAGGAAGTTGTTTTTTAAAATTTAAAATAAATTTACCAATACCATATTGAGTTTTAAGGAAAAAGGAGTTGTTTAAAGGGGGATCCAAATTAAGTGTTACACGAATATATTTATGGTCACTATAAGAGTCGTCCGAGAGGATTTCCCAATTTTGAATAAAGTCATATAAAGCAAAGTTAATCAAGGTTAAATCTGGGTAGCCATTTCCCGAGTGGGAAACGAATGTTGGGCCACATTTTGGGTCATTGTAGATAACCAGGTTATTGTTGAGGCAAAAGTCAATAGTATCCAGTCCCCTTTGATCTGTGAAACCGTAACCCCACATCCGGGCCCGAGCGTTAAAGTCTCCGAGGATAAGAATATCAGAGTTAAAAACGTCTAGCGAAGAAATTTCTGCCAATAAGGAGGGAAAATCATCATGGGGGGGGAAATAGATGCTAGCAATAATTAAAGGAGAACGGCCGGGGAGGGGAATTTCAACGAAAATGGAAGAGGAAGAGTTAAATTTAAAATTTACAGTAAGAAGAGGATTAAATATCAGGCTAACGGCTTTTTTAGATAGGGATTCAAATTGTCGGACACCCGGAGGGTGGGCCAAAATATTTCCTCCAGGAGCCTTATGCTCCTGGAGACAAACAAAATCAATTTTGCAATCAATTGCAAATTTGAAAAGAGTAGAGTGTGCCAGCAAAGAATGATTGGTATTAATCTGGAGAGCGCTGATTGACATAATTAGAAGTTAGTTTAACACCAAGGCCCGGACGGGGAAAATAATATGGCACAGTGAAATACATAAAATACTATATACACATAATATATACACATACACATAATATATACACATAACATACATTTAACTAACAATAAACACAGGAAAATATTCAAACCAACAAATTCCTAAGCCTCACGTTGGAGTGCTCTAATCTTGGCCATTTCGGCCTTGTAGGTGCTACAGTTCTTTCTATCATTTGTAGTGTGATCGACTCTATAATTTAAGTTAGGATCATCGTCGTTAGACGTGGAACAGTTTACACACACAGGTCTGGTGGCCCTACACTCTCTGAATGTGTGCTGGCTACTGGTGCACCTTCCACAATTGCCAACAGGGTAATGGCAGTAGTCCGCAACATGTCCGTACCCCTGGCACCGGTAACAAGTCTTAAGTGCAATGTATTTTTTTACCGTAAAAATCGAAAATGGTGAAAGAGTTTCTTAAGTTCAAGAACTCGATTGGCGTGTATGAAGTCAACGGAGAAAACCCAGTTTCTGGTTCCCGATCTATTGGGAAAGTTTTTAATTATCTTGATGTCTTGAGGTTTCCCCCTCAGGGGTTCACTTCTTTAGTGAATACGGGTGTTGCAATCCCGAGGCACCTTAGCAAGGCTTTTCTTTCCTTTTTTCTTACTCTCTCTTTCTTTTTCCTTCTTATTTTTTGTCTATCCTCCTTTCCCCTTCTTTTTGTTTTGTTCTCCTTTTGTGTTTTGTGCTTCTTGTCCCTCTCAGCTGCTGGTGTCATCAATGCCGAGCCCTTAGTAAACATCACATCTGCTCTATGGGCCCTAGTACCACTCTTCGGCCTCTGCCGTAAGGTACACCGTTTGGGCTCGGGAATGGGTTCATGTGGGTGTGATGCGAAAGGGGTAGAGCTGCGTGCATCAGTAGTTTTGCTTTTAAGAAACGTTTGCAGTAAACGGTTCCAGAGGTGAGTCCCTTGGTTGCGTTGGTTAGATGGTGGAGAGTGTTTCATATCGAGAAATCCCCCATGGATCTTTGTTGGTCCTTGGGCCCTGTGCACCAGGTGCACGTTATGGCCCGCTCTCCATCATCTAGCTTTGCGAATGACTCCGGCGGTTACACTTGGCACGTTAGAAAAGTGTGGGGAGACGGAGCCTAGCGGGGGCTCCGATCGATCTGGAAGTAAACCGTGGTTTTTTTATAAGTGGTTACAAGCATGGAGAATTTGAGATTGCTTTCTGTCTCGGGTTCTTCATGCTCTTTTTCAGATGAGAACAATGCTGTTCTGCCTAATATATCACGCATGGATTGGGCTGAGAGGGTTGAGATTACTGAATCCTCAAAGCCAAAAGATGTGACTCCCAGAGGATTGGGACAAAGCTGTGTAACATCAGGTAATGCCTCAAAAGCTAGATATTTCATCATAAAGAAGTCTGAAGGAACTTTTGCAAATTGTTCACCTTTTTTGATTCAAAAAAGTATAGCTGCCTATGTAGGTGATGTAAAAAATGTTAAAAAACTAAGATCCGGTGACCTTTTGGTCGAAGTTACCACAAATGCTCAAGCAACAAACATAATGAAAATGACCCATATTGGAAATTTCAAGATCACAGTAAACTTACATATGTCACTTAATTATTCTAGAGGCGTAATTTCCGAATCAGATCTGATTTATGACAGTGAGGAAGAAATTTTGAACAATTTAATTGACCAGAATGTGTGCGCTGTAAGACGTATCAACATTCGTAGAGAAGGGAAAGTCTTACCAACTAAACACCTCATACTTACCTTTAACTCGCCAGATTTACCAAAAACCATTAAAGCAGCCTATCTGATGTGCAAAGTCCGTCCTTTCGTTCCAAATCCATTAAGGTGCTTTAAGTGCCAAAGATTTGGACACTCTAAAAATGCATGCAGAGGGAAATGTGAAACATGTGCCCGGTGTGCTGAGCCCGGACATGAATCTGAAAATTGTTCCAAAAAATTTCAGTGTGTTAATTGTAATGGTGAACACCCATCATATGCTCGATCATGCCCTAAATGGAAGATTGAAAAAGAAATACAAACTGTTAAAATCAATAATAATATTTCTTTCCCTGAAGCACGTAAAATAGTAACAGCACGTACACCTGAAGGTGTATCCTATGCCACAGTAGCCACTAAATCCTCAACTTCAGTTGCCACTAAATCCTCAACTTCAGTTGCCACGCAATGTGAGAAAAGATCTATTGCTACACAAACCGAACCTATCTCTGTGGCCGAAGACAGTCCAAATCCTACTAACCCATCAAGTACTCAATTTAAACCTAAATCTGCCATACCCTTAGCAACTTTTAGACCAGAGTTTTCACAGCCAAATAAACCAAGTACCAGTCGGGATACTGAAACATATACTACAATGAACAAAAAAAAATCCAACCAAAAATCTAAATTAAAAAATGAAAAAGACGAACTTGCACCTAGAAAATCATTAAAAAGAGTAGATGCAAAAAATGATGCCAATATTGATGATGCAGTACAACTATGTGTTTCGGATGACGAAACAATGTTGACGGATGTGTTGCCACCTTCATCCAATAAGTCCAGGGTGAACAGTTCTCGTTCACCAAAAAAGAAAAAACCTACATAATGGGTTCTTTAGTTTCTTGGAACTGCCGTGGTTTGCAGACCAAGTTGTTTGAGGTTAAATCATTAATTAATACTTATCATCCCATTTGTGTCTGTCTTCAAGAAACATTTTTAAAATTTAACAATAGTATAAATGTTAAACATTTTACTTGCATTCGCAAAGATTTTGATCAAAACAGTAGGGTTTCTGGGGGAGTAGCCTTGCTAATTTCCCATAACTATCCTACCTCCAATGTACAACTTACCACTAACTTACAAGCTGTTGCTGCTCGTATCCATATTAAGACATTGATTACAATATGCTGTATATATATTCCACCAAGTGATAATATTGATCGCAAAGAACTTGATGATTTGATTGGTCAACTACCTCCGCCATTCGTAATATTGGGTGACTTTAATGGTCACAACCCTCTTTGGGGTAGTTGTGATATGAATCACAGAGGACAGCAAATTGAACAGTGTATTAGTGATCACAGCCTGTGCCTATTAAATAGCAATGAGCATACCTACTTTCATCAACCAAGCAAGACATTCCACACTATCGATCTTGCTTTCTGTTCCCCGTCAGTCCTTCCATACTGGTCCTTTTTAGTTGACAAAGATCTACACAATAGCGACCATTTTCCCATTGTTCTCTTTAACAGTCAAATCAGATCACCTGTGAAACCATCGCGATATATCTTTTCGAAAGCTGATTGGTTAACATTTACTTCCCAAGCTGTGATAGCTGATGACGCAGTTCAGAGTTGTGACATTGATACAGCTGTAAACAATATTACAAATCTCTTGATTAAGGCTGCTGATAATACAATTCCCAAGAATTCTGGAAAAACATCTAAGTATCACTTTCCTTGGTGGAATGATGAATGTCGCAAGGCATACAAAAAACAAAAGAAAGCCTGGGCCAAATTTCGAAGGTATCCTACGACTGATAATCTTACTGTATTTAAATATACAAAAGCTGTTGCTCGTAGGATACGCAGACAAAGACAAAGAGAGTCATGGGAGGAGTATGTCAGTGGACTAAACTGTTCCATTTCCAGCAAGAAAGTATGGGAAAAGGTCAAAAAGTGTTCAGGTGTCTATAATGACCACCTTATATCTGTTATAAATAGTAATGGCTCAATTATTAGCTCTCCCGCAGAAATAGCAAATGAAATAGCCAAAGCCTTTGCAGATGTTTCAAATTCAGCAAGTTATTCTGAACCATTCCTGTCACATAAAATCAGATCAGAAAAGAAACCAATTGTCTTCTCACAAGCCAAACACTTGCCATACAATTCTCCGTTTACAAAGTTTGAACTTTTTACAGCATTGTCACAGACTCAGGGAACCAGCAGTGGGCCAGATGGTGTCCATTATACTATGCTGAAACACCTTTCTGACGAGTCTTTATTGAACCTTTTATATCTGTACAACAGGATTTATATGGAACTTAAGTTTCCGACATCCTGGCAAAGAGCAATCACCATACCCATTATAAAACCAGGAAAAGACCCCAAAAGTCCTTCAAGTTACCGACCCATTGCCTTGACAAGCTGTATGTGCAAAATTATGGAAAAAATGGTAAATGCCCGACTTGTTTATTTCCTTGAAACAAATAAACTTTTGTCTCCACATCAAAGTGGTTTTAGACGAGGAAGATCTACCTCTGACAATATTATTGCTCTGGAATCCCAGATCAGGACTGCCTACCTTAGGCGAAATCATTTAGTGTCAATATTTTTTGATATTGACAAAGCCTATGATCGCACATGGCGCTATGGTATTATTAAGGACCTTTTTGATTTTAATTTAAAAGGAAATCTTCCCATTTTTATACAAAACTTTTTAGCACATAGGACATTCAAAGTTCGTATTGGTACTGTTCTTTCAAATCCTCACGTACAAGAGGAGGGAGTGCCACAAGGAAGTGTATTGAGTGTGACTCTATTTTCCATAAAAATCAATAGTATTTTAAACCATCTACCACCATCAGTTCATAAAAGCCTCTATGTGGATGATTTGCAAGTTTCATACCAAGCACATGATATGCGCACTGTTGAAAGACAGTGTCAAACTGCAGTAAATGGCATTCTGCAATGGGCTAATCTAAATGGATTCAGGTTTTCAATCCAAAAGACTTGTTGCGTTCACTTCACCAGAAAACGAGGTCTACACTTACCTCCAGAGATTTTCATGGAGAATACTAAAATTTCTGTTGTTGATGAAGTGAAATTTCTTGGAGTCTGGTTCGATAGAAAACTCACCTTCCTACCCCATGTTCAGAAATTGAGAAAGAAATGTGAGAGAGCCATTAACATTTTAAAAGTTCTGTCAAATACGAAATGGGGTGCAGATACAACTTCAATGCTACGTATATATAGGGCCATTATTCGTTCCAAGATCGATTATGGATGCAATGTTTATGGGAGTGCACGAACATCTGTTCTTCAGAAACTGGACACAGTACATAATAAGGCATTACGTATATGTTCAGGTGCCTTTAGAACATCTCCTGTTCAAAGCTTATATGTGTACTGCAATGAGCCGCCTCTAGAATTCAGGCGTGAACAGTTGATGCTGAATTATTACTATCGGGTCATGTCCTTACAGAACCACCCTCTGCAACGACTAATTCTAGATGAGCATTATGATCGACTCTACGACCACAGACCCTCATGCATTCCTTCATTTGGCAAGCGGATACGAAATATATTATCAATAACCCCACAAGTAGATGTAAATATAAGGAAAACAAAGTGTTTTGAAACACCTCCATGGCATGTTCCAGATTTTATATATCTCAACCCATTTAGTAATTTTACTAAGAGAAACACAGATCAGACTATTTATCTGCAACTGTTTGCTGAACATAGAAATCTCTACAACGAGTTTACTCCTATTTTCACAGATGGTTCAAAAGCTGGCAATTACGTAGGGTTGGCTTATGTATCTAAAAATACTATAAAATCTTTTAAACTGCATGCATCTTGCTCTATTTTTACTGCTGAGATTATGGCAATATACCAGAGTCTTATATTCATATCGCATCAAATTTCCAAAAAGCACATCATTTATACCGATTCATTGAGTTCGCTACAACTTTTATCATCTAGGACTGCTATGAATTACCCTATTGCCTCTGATATTCTTAAGTATGAACATCGTCTAAAGGTACAGGGATACCATACTGAATTTTGTTGGGTGCCAGGACATGTTGGTATCAGAGGAAATGAGTTGGCAGATATTGCTGCTAAATCAGCTACTCAAAATTTAAACCTGACAATCCCTTTAACTGACATCAAACCATTCATTTTGAAAAATATATATGACAAATGGCAGTATTCCTGGAACCAGCAGTCTCGTAATAAGTTGTATGAAGTAAAGCCCGTAATACAAAAGTGGACTAGTTTCCAATGTAGGAAACTTGAGGTACTTTTAACACGTTTGCGAATTGGTCATACTCGTTTTACCCACAGACACTTACTTTTAGGAGAAGTTGAACCCTTTTGTAATAGTTGTCAGACCTCAGCAAGTATCAAACATATTTTAATTGAGTGTACTAAATATAAACAGTTTCGTTTCAAGCATTTTAAGACTTATATATTAAATTTGGCAGAATTGATTGGAGAAAATCCTCATTTGGAGCTTTTCCCATTCCTATTGGACATTGGTTTTTTCCATCATTTTTAACATCACCTTTTATAATCTTTTAGCCATTTTTCATATCATTTGCATTGTTGCACATGTTCCATAGTATTTTCACTCATTATCACTATTTTAAATTATACACGTGTTATCAATACTATTTTATGTATCTCGGTACCATATGTCTGGCGCAGCATATCCTCTTTGGATCTTGTGCCATTAAACCATAATCAACCAACCAACCATCTTGAGGTTTCAGTGTGCCGTGATTGTTGCATATCAGTGCGACCACGTTCTCCTCAGTGTAGCTTGCAGGAATGTTAAATGCTATAATAGATTTCCTTCTATCTTCCTGTTTTTTGATGTTGAAGTTTTTAGCTAGAGTTGAATTGGCAAAGAGAGGAACAAGTTTTTCAGGATTGCCCTCCCGACAGGTAATTTGAATAGTTCCGTTCGGGAGAGCAGAAATGTTTTTAATATCGACTCCTTTAGGGCATGGATGAGCAAAAAGATCCTTCTTCAACTGGCTATTATTTTTTGTACGATCTTTGCCTTGTAATAAGACACTAGCAAAAGTCCTGGAAGAGGATTGTTGACCCGAAGTCGAGGAGCCCGAGCCGGAAGGACCGGAAGAAGAGTCTCGAAGGGGAGCACCCGATTTCAAAGCTTGCTGCACAGTGTTCCTGACAACAGTTGGCAAGTCTCTTTGAATGGAAGATGAGAAATTGTTAAACAATGTAGGTATGTCTTTCCGGACAGAGGTGGCGAAAATCCGGATATCTTGATTTATTTTGGCCTGTAGAGCAGAAAATTCCTCCTTGACACTATCCGTAAAAGCGGTAAAAGTTTTAGAGTCAAGAGGAACCACAGGGTTGCAGGCAGCACCAGCAGAAGGTTTAGCACGAGGAGGAGGAGAGGGACAAGATGATATATTTCCCTCCAGGATGTGCCCCGACACCTCAATAGCTTTCAGCCTCGCATCAATATAAGATTTGTTAGTTGCGTTCAATTTCACATATCTGGCAAGATATTTCTGCAGACGATTAACGTTATGTAGAATAGAGGTGACGTGCTCCATGTTGAATTCGACGATGGAACTATTTGGATCCGGCATAGCAATAGAGCCCGGGCTGGAAGCAGAAGAGGGCGCAGGAGTCGGAGAGGATTCCAAAACTGTCGACGGAGCCGAAGGAGCAACCGGAGAGGCCAGCGGAACCGGAGACGCAGAGATGGGATCCACAGCAGTAGAGACATCCGGAGGAGGAATTAAAGTACTCATAGGAGATTGCACATCAGCGGAAGAAGTTGAGGATACAGTTTTAGAAGGTTTTGCAGAATTGGCCGAAGAAACAGTATCATTAGGAGTAGAAGGCGTGGCAAACTTCAGGACAGGCGGAGGAACCTCGGCAGGCTGAGCAGAGAGCTGGAAAGCCGGAGACAAGGCCGGACCAGAAGGAGCCAGAGCCTGAGACGAAGTAGGAGTAGGCTGGGAGGAGGAGAAGTTACGTGGAAGCCGAGGAGGTAAAATGGCATGAGTGAAAATAGCTGATTCATAAATTTGTGATGAACGAGGCATGCTCTTGAAGTTCTTAAGGCGTACACTAGACTTAGGAGTATCCACGGCACACGAAAATTTTGAAGGAATAGTAGAATCCACTGAAGCACTAGTCGAAGAGGTATTAGGTACAGGAGGCACAACATCTAGCGTAGGATTATTTGAAGTAGTAGAATTGTTCAAGCTAACGGGAGAGAGCACCACTATTGGAGACAGGGGAGGATAGTCAGCATCAGAGAGGGCCCGAGAGTTATCCATATTAATTTGATACATTTCACAATAACAAAGATATGAGAATCAATTTATCAATAATAAACTTGACCAATTACTATACCTGGTGTTGCCCTGGTTACTGACAATCCACACATGTCAAAATTACGTAATTCAAATGTTTATACATCATAATATCACAGTAAACAATAACAATACTCATAATTCCTCAAAACTAATCAATATAGCATATCTTGAAACTGGGTGCCAGTACGAAAAAGCAAAATGATGCCCTAAGCATGAAAGGGGGGGTCTATTAAAAGCATATTCCAAGGTGGATTTCAAAGGTAGGAAATGGCGTGACAGAAATGACTAATTCAAAACAGAAATGACTATGTTAAAAGGCCTATGCCAAAATTTTGGTCGAAACCGGTCTGAAAAATTAATTTAGAAAGAAAAGGGGCCAGGATGGAGGAATGCTGGGACGGAGTTGAAAAAATTAAAAATTAAAAAATTTAAAAATATACAAAGTTTTTCAATGGGAAATCCCATGTCCATGTAAGGAGTGTTGAAAGCCCAGACCACACGACCAACCCAAGGGTTTATGGTAACTATTTGTGTGGCCGGGAGGAAAAATAGCGGAAGTCGAGTCCAAGGCCGCCGTCCAACAGCCCAACAACAACACCCAACCAGGGTCCCACGAACGGCCCGCAGCGGGCGCCGAAACAGGGCAAAGTTTATTAAAAAATTCTAAAATTTTACAAAAATTTACATAATTCCACCACTTATACCATTAAATTTTCAGGTGGAGCCAGTAATAGAAATCCTAAAAATCCTACATTAACAAATTACCACCACTTTTGGCATATATCTTCAGGTGGATAAAATAAGTATATTCTAAACCACAAAAGTGGAAATAAGTATACAAACCGGTATAAACAGCACATTACATATACACACAACAACACAGGCCCAAGAACATGAGGGCCGAGAGCACAGCAAACAACAGGTAGCAATCAGTGCACAACCAAAAATGCAGGACAGGCACAAAGCACACACAAAAAAGTAGCAGGTAACCAGGGGAGCAGTAAAGAGCCTCACTGATCGAAAAGAGAAAGAGGACGAAGCTCACGGGAAGATTTAAGAAATTTTATTTGAGATTTCTCTAGCAATGAGAACACAGTTTTTAAGTTTGTTTAAAAGAGTTGGGTTTTTGCTAACACCGGAGAACCAGGTCGCAGACAAGGCAGGAGAAGGTTTGACGAGATGAAAGGCGGAGGTGAGTGGACAAGAAAAAACGTAGTGGTCCACATCACCGTAAGTTCCGCAGGTACAACAGGAAGTACGCTTGAGTTTAAAATGGTGCAAGTAATCTAGGAAAGGCCCATGACCAGTAAGGAAATATATAAGATACTTATTATAAATTTGAATATTTAAGTTAACTTTAGGGAGATATGTTAAGATTCTAGAAGGGTCATGGGTCCGGGGAGAAATATAATTATTAAGAAGTGATTGCCAAATATTGAGGAGATAATTTTTACAAAGATTTTTTAAAAAAGAGTAAGGAAAGGGTACTACGAGGGGAGAACCATCAGAAGTGGCTAGTTTAGCGTAAGAGTCGGCGACCTCGTTACCACGAATGTTAGCATGGGCTTTGACCCAGGAAAGATTAAATAAAGAATTATAAGGAATAATTTTAGATTTAATGTCATTAAGATATTTAGATTTAATAAGGGGAGAATTAAGGGCCAAAATGGCTGAAAGGCTGTCCGAATAGATGTTGACTTTTGAATTTTTTGAAATGGCCCAGGAAAAGGCCGCACTCAGGGCAGCCAATTCAGCCTGGAAGACTGTGTTTCCATTGCCAAGTTTGTAAGAAAGCGTCTCGACCAACGTGTCTCCCTCAAAAATGCAAACTGCCGATCCAACTTTGTCTTCAAGCTTAGAGCCATCAGTATATAAGTTATATATAGTAGAGGATGGGTCACAAGGAGAGAAATTTTGAGAACGATGACAAGGGGAAAGGCCGGAGAGAGCAATGTTAGAGTCAAAAAGGGAAGGGGTGGGAAAAGAGGGATCAGGGAAAGGGTTAATTTTATGTTTCCAAAAATGGTATTTAAGATATTGAGATTTAATAACACAGTGTAAGGGAGGGATTCCAGTAATTGAGTAAAGAGAAATGTTCGAAGATGTTCTAAAGCCGGATGAAATTTTTAAAAGAAAGATTCTTTGAAGTGAAGAAAGTTTAGATACCTGATCCCCAGTAAGATTCCCACCCCAAAGACCCGAACCGTAAGTAACAATTTTCTCGATGACTGACAGATACCAAGTTTTTAAGAAAGCTTTATTAACGCCCCAGTTATTTCCTGAAATCTTTCCAAAAGTAGAATAGAGCTTGAAACATTTCTCTTTTAAGTAAAGTATATGGGGACTCCATCTGAGATTGTCATCAATAACAACACCCAAAAATTTAAGGGACCTTGAAATTTTTAAGGTTTTACCAAGGAATTTAATGCGCGGATAATATTTTCGTTTTTTAAGGGATTTATTAAAAATGATACAAGAAGATTTCTCCAAAGATGCCGAAAGATTTAACAAGGAAAGGGTGGATTCAACCAGGGAAAGATTAGAAGAGGTGTTATTGACGACGGAGTGGATATCTGAACCGGAGGAAACCACGGCCAGGTCATCAGCGAAGGCCTGGAGGTAAAAGAGGTCATTGTTTAGGTTTAAAATATTGTTAAAGTATATATTCCAAAGTATGGGTGAGATTACTGAGCCCTGAGGGGCTCCCTTAGAAATTGTTTTAGATAATGTAAAATCCTTGCCGGAAAAAATAATAGTTCTGGATTGCAAATATGAATATATAAAAGATTTGAATGAGGGGGGAAGAGAAATTTTTTCCAGGGTTGAGGGAAGAACATTCCAATTGAGATTGTCAAAGGCCCCGCTGATGTCGACCGTGGCAAGGGAAACGAGACACGAAGGGCGAAGCGATTTGATACGTGAAACCAATGCGTGAGCAGCATCCTCGCAACTGCACAACTCCCTGAATCCAAATTGGAGCGGATGAAGAGAGTCACTCGCCCTTAACCAGAGATTTAGTTTGTTGACAAAAATTCTTTCAATAATTTTGCCGAATGTAGGCAGGAGGCATATAGGTCTGTAAGAGGCACAAGCAGCCGGGTCCTTTCCAGGTTTCAGTAAGAAACGGACTTTAGCATTTTTGAGAGATGTAGGAAATGTGCAAAATTTGAAGATTAAATTGATTATTTTTGAGAAGAGAGAAGGGTAATTTTTATAGAGATTTTTCCATATATTGTAATCTAAATTGTCCAGGCCGGGTGCTTTGCCAGATTTTAGATGGTTAAAGACGAGGGACAACTCGACATCCGAGACCAAGCCCAGCCCTTCAGGCGGGAGATCCACAGGAGGGAAAGAGTTGAAGGATATGTCATCAGAAAAGCAGTGATCCAAAAGACGTTGGATTTTTTCATTTTGATTTAGGTTGGGGTTATCTTGAAAAATTAAATTAATTTTGTTGAATTTATTCTGTTTTTGGAATGTGTATTTAAATAAAGAGCCAAATTTTTCAGAGCAGTTACCGCAATGAGATTTCCAGGCATTAGATTTAGCTTTAATAATTAAAAGTTTATATTTTGCTCTGTTTTGTCTGTATTTAATTTTGGCCTGGGAAAGAATTTCGGGGGGAGCAGAATTCCTCTCGAGCGACTTAATTCTTTTGAAGAGGGCATTAACATAATTTCTGAACCCAGCAAGATCACGACTCCACCAGCTAAGATTAAATTTTTTGGATGATTTTTTCTTTCTTATAAATTTTTGAGCGCAGTTATGTGTCTTCTGGATGAACTCTAAAATAAAAGTGTCGAGCGTGGAAGAGTCGTGAACCAAGTCCAGAGAAGCATGAAAGTCTTTAATAAGTAGTTTAAAATTATATAAAAATTTGCCCAAGCTGTAGTTGGTTTTAAGAAAGAATGATGTTTCTGGAGCGGATGAGGTGTCAAGATTAATCTGGATAAATTTGTGGTCGCTAAGTGAGTCGCACGAGAGGACCTCCCATTCTTTAATTAGATCATAAAGTTTAAAAGATACTAAGGAAAGGTCAGGGAAACCCCTGCCTGAATGAGAGACGAATGTTGGACCTCTCTTAGGATCATTAATGACAATCATGTTATTCTCGAGGCAAAAGTCCATAGTGCACGTTCCCCTCCGATCAGTGAAGTTATACCCCCACATCTGTGCTCTGGCATTGAAGTCACCGAGAATCAAAAAATTGGTGTTGAAAAGATCTAGATTTGAAAACTCAGAAATTAGATCATTAATCTCAGCGTGGGGGGGAAAGTAAAGGGAGGCAACGTTAATAATTAAATTATTGGGAAGTACTAATTCAATGACAACTATAGAGAGTGACTGAAATTTAAGGTTTGCCGAAAGGGAAGAGTTGAAGACAATGATTACTGCCTTCGAGGAGAGTGAGGTAAATTGAGAGAATGAGGAGGGTGGCTGAAGAATGCCATCCTTGGTGGCGTATGGTTCCTGAAGGCACACCAAGTCCACTGAGTTTTCCAGAGAAAATTGAATCAAGTTACTGTGGGCCACAAGTGAGTGGTTGGAGTTGAATTGTAATATTTTCAGTACCATTAGGAAGTGACCTCAAGACAGGGCAGAGAGTGGGGGAAGACAAGCAATAACATACAGTAACAATAATGAGGAAAGCTATATACACTATTTACAACAAATGACAATATAACAGAAAATGAGCACCTAGGTTTCTTTCTGCAAAAGTTTGATTCTCTCGATCTCTTTTTTGTAGGAGTTACAAGTGTTCCTGTCATGGGCTGTATGGTGAAAGTTCCAGTTCAGTGTAACTCCCTTCTCCGCAGCAGCTACGATTGCGGTACTACAGTTAACGCATTTAGGTATAAGTGCTTTACAGGATCGGTAGTCATGTCTCTTACTGGCACAACGGCTACAGTTACCAGATTGAAATGGACAGTAGTTGGCAACATGTCCGTAATCTTGACAGTTGAAACAAATACGGATGTTGACATATTTTTTGATGAAAAAATAGTTGAAGTTATGGAATAGTTTTTTCTTTTCCTTTAGCAACTTAGCCAACGCCACCTCCACCAGTATGACCCAGTTGTAAGATCCACGTAAGTTTTGAAAATTTTTGATTATGGAGATATCAGAGGCTGAGATGGATGGACAGTTTGAGGTGATCAGGTTTTTGACATTCACGTCATTATCAGCTTGAGGAATATTGAAAATTATCAGGGCCTCTTTACGAGGAGGTTCCATTTTAAAATGAAACTTTTGTTTAATTGCTGATTTTTCTATAATGGGCAGCAAATCAGTGCCCGAAGGATTGTTGCAGGAAAGTTTAATTGTCCCATTGGGGAGGGCAGTAATGTTTCTGACATCCAATCCTTTTGGACGAGGCAGGGAGAAGAGGTCTTTCTTGAGCTGAGCATTGTCTTTTCGTCTATCTCTTCCCTGGAGCAGGATATTGGAGTAAGAAGGAGCTGGATCAGCAGGAGGAACAGACGCATTCGCTGAGGTAGATGCACTTTGAGTCATGGAAGGAATGGCTTTTTTGATGGAAGTATTGATTAGCACTGGTAAGTTGTTGATAGAAGCCTTGATTTCATTTAACATGGTATCAGAGGCAACCTTGTGTTCCTGAAGTTCACGAGTGAAGGAGTCCCTGAGACTAGAAATTTCCTCCTTGCAATTACATGAGTGAGGAGAGGCCACAGGAAGATTTTGGATGTTGGTCTCGATTGTAGTACAAAAGTTATTAATTCTGCCAAATTTCTCGTCGAGGTAGTTCCTCTGAACCTGATTCGTTCTAACATTTTTTGAAATGTAATTCTGTATTCTGGTGACATTTAAGATGAGATGGGAAATAAGTTCCGAATTGTCAGCATTGCTAAGGTCGAAAGACTCAAGTGTGTCTGAGTTGGAAATTGTATCATCAGTGCAAAAGTTAGAAGGATTGTTCGAATTGATGAAGGCTGGCAAAAAATCGTTGACAGGGACAGAGACAGGAGCAGCAGGGACGAAGACAGGAACATCAGTGACTGAGACAGGAATATCATTGACGACTGAGACAGGAGCATCATTGAAGACGGAGACAGGAACATCAATCACAGGGACAGAGACACCGACAGCAACGGAGATAGGTACATCATCAGTTACCGAAGGAGAACAGGAAACCGGAGAGGGAACAGGAGCGGCAGAGGAACCCGGGAATGTAGCAGCAACAGGAGCCAACAGCGCAGAAGGAGAGGAAGGCCGAGAAGCATCAGGTGAGGTTATAGTAGGGAACCTCTGGAGACGATTAGTCAGACGAGGAGGCTTTGAAAGTACATGAAACTGTGGCCGAGGAGTAGAGAAAGATGAGCGCTGAGGAAGAGGGTGAAAGTAAACTGGGGAGGTGCGAATTGCGCTGGAGTACAGTTGAGATTGAGTAGCACTGGTAGAGTTGAGGGGAACCAATTTGACCACCGGTTGAAGATTTTGAGAAGGATTTGTTGTGTTCTGAGCAGAAGATTGAGGAGCACTAGCAGAGATCATGTTTGACGAAGAGCATGTAGTTAAAACCGCAGCAGAGTTTGTTACTGATGTATATACAGGAGGGGTAGCAACTTGAGTAGGTGACCGAGACGGAAGAAAGGGAAAATTGTTGATAGAGTCAAAAGATGGGATGATGGGAAGAGATTTGTTCAATTCCATAATATCAGTTGGTTAAATAAGCTTATTATAAACAAAATAAATATAAACAGATATAAACAGATACTATGTATGGTGTTACCCTGGTTACCATTGACCCATACATGACAAAATCACGAAATTCACATGTTTATGCATCATCAAAATATCACCGCAGACAATACACATCAAAAATAGTTCAAACAATTAACGAGGGAAAAATAAAAAATTTGAAAAACCTGTGGAAAGTGATTTCTCCAAAAGGAAGGGATGATACCCGAGTATAACAAAACCGGTCAAAAAAAGGAAAAAGTGGTGCAGTAGGAATGTAGACATCATAAACTCTCCAAATATTCAAAAATTTTGATTATATCTTAATTAGAACGGGAGATATTGAAGAATGAAAAAAATAGAGGATGGTGAGCATATACGAGCAGTAATAATATTATAAATCAAAAGATTAACAAAAATAAAAGGAAGCAAGAGCGATTTCCAGAGCTCTATAACCAATAGGAAGCGAGATAGACCCAGAGGTTGAAAGGGGGTGTCCGTACAAAGCAGGGCCATTATTATTTAAAAGGGATGTCAGTTCAAAGCCAAAAGAAAATAAGTTCAAAATCATGTTTAACAACATATTGAATTTCCAGAAACAGTAATTATAATATTTTTGAAAAAAACTTAACAGAAGAAGAGGAGGCCGAGGGAAGAAGAAGACAACCAGAGCAGAACGAAATGATGAAGTACAGGTTGGAAAAGCCAGGTGCGGCTGAACTTACAATGCCAATGACAAGGGACAGACCCAAAAACGGGAAACAGGGGGGAACCGTAGGAAGACAAATGAAAATATGAAAACATGAAATTTAAAAGGGCGGAATACAGTTATAAACAGGGCCGGGGGGAACGAAACAAGTTTCAAATATCGAAGTATACATGTTAAAATATACAATTCAATAGTTTAAAATAAGTAATAATTACAATATAGTAGTATTTACAGATGTATCAAAAGGCCATTTTGGCACTTTTGAGCATACTTCCAATACAATGGTACTTGAAATTCAATGCATAATGAAATAGAATGTTTTAAAACTGAAACTGAAAATTTCTCACCAACCAAAGGTCGGACAAACAAGACGTAGATATCACTGGAAAGCTCTCGAGAAGTAGTACAACAATCTCATAATCTGAAACACACTACAACAAAAATCACGCTCTCACAGATCGAGGAAGCGGAGCGGAAAAAAACACGTCAACATGATCTGAACGACGGCCATGGACTCCCATGTAAGGAGTGTGAAAGGCCCAGACCATACAGCCAACCCAGGGGTTAATGGCAATTAAGTGTATGGCCGGGAGAAATTTAGATTCGGAGACCGACTTCCACAGGCACCCACGAGCTGCCGGAGTATACCAGTAGTTTATTAAAAATCTTATAAATGGTTACAAAAATACATATGGTCGAGTGTCGCGAAGGACACGGCAGCAAGACGAACAAACAGACGCACAGACAAGCAACGAAGAAAACAAAACGTGTCGCAAGAGACACAGACAGAAAAAAGTGTCGCGCAGGACACAGCGTGAAACACATAACACACCAAAACACAGCAAACAACGAAAAGGTACAAAAAGTGTCACAAACGACACAATAAGTAAAGGTGCCACACAGGACACAGTAACTAGTGTGTGAACAACTCCTACCCGCCAGAATTATAGGGGGGCAGGAGTTATCCAAGTCAAACGATTCAAAATCTTGAAACGTAAGATAGAAGGTAATACAAATATAGGTTAATAAGTAATGAATACAGTACATAAGAATTTATATTTACAGTGAGGATATAAAGTGTGATAGGCGTGTGTACCACCGAATAGAAATGAAGTTGTTGTTGTTGAGACCCAGACCGTCCGACCTACCAGAAAGGTGTAAGGTAACTGTTTGGACGGCCGGGAAGGGTGTTGCATGAGTGTCAAAAGCCTAGACCACCCGACTCATCCGAGGACAAAGAGCAACTTAACGGATGGCCAAGTGTGTGCATAAAAGCTGTGCATAAAAGCAGATCCCAGTGATTGTTGCCTGGGTGTTGGCGTACAGCAGTGAAAAATAAAGGAGGTCAGGAGTGGAGGAATTAGATAATTTTTTTTTTTAAAGTTAATATGTCGAAAAGAAGATTTTTTTTTTGCCGAAAATCCGAGCAACCGCGAAAAAAGAGACAAAACAAAGGAAACCAAATACAAAAATGAAAATAACATGAAATCAAAAATGACATATGAACATAAAGCAATAATTATATGGATATATACAAGTAGCAACGTATAGTTAAAATATTAGAACAATTTGAACGGTATTGTACATAAAACATAAAAGTGATAGAATGTACAAGTATATATCCAAAATAGGCAAACGAATAATATTGATATGATATTACAAAACAGACAAACAGATAATACTGACATAAATATGAAGGACAATTATATACAAAGATGAGAGCACCTGGAACAGTGACACAGTAAGGACTTCAGTGACCGAGTGAAAGTTAAAAGCAGTAGGCATTTCAAGCTTGTTAGAGAACCTGGTTGGAGATCTCTCTTGCCAGTAAAACACAGTTCTTCAATTTGTTCAGTAAGATTTTGTTGGTTCTAACACCAGAGAACCAAGTCGCACGAAGGTTATCAGGGGGGCGGAGCAAGTGAAATTTTGAAGTAAGGGGACAGGTGAAGACGTAATGGTCGACGTCGCCATAAGCGTTACAGGGACAATTTGAAGAGCGTTTATGTTTAAAAAAGTGTAAATAATCTAAAAAGGGACCACGACCAGTTAAAAAGTATATTAAAAATTTATTATGAATTTGGAAGTTAGGATTTACTTTAGGTAAATAGCTTAAGATTCTGGCAGGGTCATGAGTACAGGGGGAGATGTAGTCGTTAAGGAGGGATTGCCAATTCGAAAGTAGGAAAGATTTACAATTATTAATTAAAAAGGAGTAAGGAAAAGGGATAAAAAGTGGGGTACCGGAGGTTGTAGCATTTTTGGCCAGTTCGTCTGCGACTTCGTTACCGTGGATGTTAGAATGGCCTCTAACCCAGGTTAAATTGATGAGAGATTTATGTGGATGGGCATTTCCTTTAATTTTGGATAGAAGAGTTGTTTTATTTTTAATAGATTTGAATGCAGAGATAGAAGATTGGCTATCAGAAAATATATTGACTTTGATATTGTTCTTGCCTGCCCATAGGATTGCCTGGTTTATGGCCTCTAGTTCAGCCTGAAAAACTGTGTTTCCAGGTTTGAGTTTGAAAGAGAGTGATTCGATCAGTCGATCATTTTTAAAAATACATATCGCGAATCCTACATCATCATCAATTTTTGAGCCATCTGTAAAAATATTGTATTGAGAGAACGAAGAAGGGTTACAGGGGGGAAAGTTTATAACCCTGAGGTGGGGCGGTGTGCCAGAAAGAGAGCAAAAGGAGTCGAAATGGTCAGGGGGTGGAATAGAGGGATCAGGAAAGAAATTTAGTTTGTGTTTCCAAAAGTTGTACTTAATAAAGAGGGTTTTAATGACTAAGTGTACAGGTGGGATACCGGTGATTGAAAATAGAGAAATACTTGAAGTTGTCCGGAAGCCCGTAGAAATTTTCAGTAGAAAAGTCCTTTGTAAAGAGGTTAATTTAGAAATTTGGTCCCGAGTAAGATGACCCCCCCAAACACCCGAACCGTAGACAATTATTTTCTCTATTACAGTTAAATACCAAATCTTTAAGAGATTTTTGCTTACCCCCCAATTGTTCCCGGAAATTTTACCAAATGTTGAGGACAACTTGAAGCATTTCTCTTTTAAATGGAAGATGTGGGCACTCCATTTCAGGTTGTTATCGATGATAATGCCTAGATAGTTAAGGTTTTTGGAGATTTTTAGAGTCTTGTTTTGAAGTTTGATGCAGCGATTGTATTTTCTTTTAGATCTAAATCTGTTGATGATGATGCACTTTGATTTTTCGTGTGAGATTGAAAGCTTTAAAGTAGTAAGTGTGTCCGAAATGAGATTAAGAATTAAATTTGTGTTTTGAGTGGTATTTATGATATCACTGCCAGAGGCGACCACGGCTAGATCATCTGCAAAGGCCTGCAGGTAGAAAAGATCGTTGTTAAGGTTTAAAACACTGTTGAAGTAGATATTCCACAGGATCGGGGAAATTACCGAGCCCTGTGGAGCACCACAAGAAAGTAATTTTGAAACGGATAAATTGTTTACTGTAAAATTAACTGTTCGAGAGGACAAGTAAGAAAAAATAAAGGCACGAAAGGGGGGAGGGAGGTTAATTTTTTCTAGAGTAAGGGGAAGTACATTCCAGTTTAAACTGTCAAAGGCCCCGCAGATGTCAACCGTGGTAAGGGAGACATGATGGACTGATCGAAGAGATTCAATATGTTTAACAAGCTTGAAAGCAGCATCTTCACAGCTGTGAAGCTCCCGAAACCCAAATTGTAAGGGATGAAGAGCTCTCTCCGAATTTAACCAGAAATTTAGTTTATTAATGAAGATTTTCTCGATAATTTTACCAAAAGTAGGGAGTAAACAAATGGGGCGATATGAAGTACAAAAAGCTGGATCTTTTCCGGGTTTATTTAAGAAGATAACTTTTGAAACTTTTAGTGGATCGGGAAAGTAGCCAAAATAAAAGATTTTGTTGATGATTTTAGAGATTAGGGAAGGAAAGGACTTGAAGATATTTTTCCAGATGCTGAAATCTAAATTGTCAACACCTGGGGCTTTACCATTGGGGAGAGATTTAAAGACGAGAAGGAGCTCAACATCCGAGACCGAGCCCAACCCGCCAGGAGGAAGTGAAAAAGAGGGAAAGGAAGAAAAATCGGGATCAGTTTTGAAGCAGTGGTCCATCAAGCGTTCAATTTTTTCAGAGTAGCTGAGGTTTATATCGTCGGAGAACTGTAGATTAATATCATTAAAGTGTTTGTTCTTTTGGAATGTGTATTTAAATAGAGATCCAAATTTAGAGGAACAGTTTGAACAGTGATCTTTCCAGGCAGCGGACTTGGCTCGATTAATCATAACTTTGTACTTAGCTCTATTGAGTTTGTATTTAATTGAAGCTTTGGAAATTAAATCAGGGGATGCCGAAGACTTCTCGAGGGATTTTACTCTTTTGTAGAGAGCATTGACAAAGTTACGAAATTTGGAGAGTTCTGGGCTCCACCAACGGAAATTAAAATTTTTAGACGATTTTTTCTTTTTAATGAATTTAAAAGCACAGTCTTGTGTAGATTTAATAAATGATTTTAAAAAGGAGTCCAGAGAGGGGATATCTATTGCGGAGTCGATTTGAGAGGTAAGAGATTTAATGAGGGATTTAAAATTGTAAAGGAATCTACCAATGCTGTAATTAGTCTTGAAGAAAAAAGAGTCGTTAGAGGGGGGGTTTATATTAATTGAAAATTTGATGTATTTGTGGTCACTGAGGGAGTCGTTAGAGAGGACTTCCCAGTTCTGAAGTTTGTCGAAAAAGCCAAAAGAGGATAGAGTCAAGTCCGGAAAGCCTTTGCCTGAATGGGAAATAAAAGTAGGACCCTGCTTCGGATCGTTGATAACAGTCAAGTCATTTTCAAAACAAAAATCGATCATGTTGAGGCCCCGTCGGTCAGTGAAGTTATAGCCCCACATCTGGGCCCTGGAATTAAAATCACCAAGGATTATAAAATTTGAAGATTGGATACGCAGGTTCGTAAATTCTGCGAGTAGCTCATCTATATTATCATGGGGGGGGAAGTAAGTGGAAGCCAAATTGAGGGAAGTATTATTAGGGAGCATGATTTCAATTAAAACAAAAGAGAGGGATTGCAATTTTAAATGAACTGTTAAATTTGAATTAAAAATGACAATAGCAGCTTTTTTAGAGGTTGAATTAAATTGAGAAAGGCCAAAGGGGGGTTTGAGGACGATGTCTTGGGATAGATAAGGTTCCTGTAAACAGGCAATATCTATTTTATTTTCCAGCGCAAATTGGAATAAGTTATTGTGCGCTGCTAAGGAATGGTTGACGTTAATTTGGACTATATTGAGAACCATAGCAAGTAGTGCAGTTCCAGAACACAGCGTGGGGCGGGCTAAAGGTTAAAACATAAACAGAAAAATACAGAATATAAGAGTACATAATATATACAATGGCATAAAATTATGAGAATGGGTATAAAACATTTTTACCGATAGATGTGGTGAGATACCATAGCAGAAAGAAAAGATTATTATTTTTGATCTTTCTGTAGTTTTTTAATTTGGTTTATTGCCCGAAGATAAGAGTTGCAAGCAGCATGATCACGGGCGCTGTGATTACAATCCCATTTAAGGGTAGGGTTTATATCCATTGCAGTACAACAGTTTACGCATTTTGGTGAGAGTGCCTTGCAATTACGGTGGGTGTGGTCATTGGCAGTGCAGCGACTGCAATTGCCTGCTGGAAAAGTACAATAGTTAGCAGTGTAACCATAGTCCTGGCATTTGTAGCAAATTTTCAATGATATATATTTCTTCACCAAAAAGTATGTGAAGTGGTAAAAAAGTTTTTTCACATCAAGTAGTTTGTTGGCGTGTTGAATCTCCAATAAGAGGACCCAATTAAGGTTCCCCCTCCGGTTCCGGAAGTTACGGATGAAGTTCACATCGGTAGTTTTAATGGATGGAAAGTTATCACAGATGAGAGATTTGATCTCTTCCTCTTTGAAGACGGGTGGTACATTAAAGATGATTAGAGGCTGTTTTCTAGGTGGTTCATTTTTTATATTAAATTTGTCACTTAGAGCAGAATTCTGAAGGGTTGGAAGAAGGTTATCCCCAAGGTTGTTGCTGCAGGTGATCTTTAAGGTTCCGTTAGGAAGGGCAGCAATATTCTTTATGTTGACCTCTTTTGGACAAGGGAAGGATAGAAGATCTTCACGAAGTTGAGCATTATTTTTTAACCGGTCTTTACCTTGGAGAAGAACAGATGAATAGCTAGGTCTAGAGGAGGATGAGGTTGGAGATTTGGGTAGAAGATTTGGTAGAGTTTCTGTAAGTTGATCTTTTACAGTGTTGTTGATTTCAGCCAGTTGCTCTTTAACAGTAGTATTAATCAAATTTGGTAGGTTGTCATTCAAGTTTTGAGCAAAGATTTGTAAATTTTTAGTTATTGCATTTTTCATTGATTCAAGGTCTTCGGTAAGAGAGCTTCTAATATCAGCCAGAGTAGCTTCTGAGGAGGAAGTAGTAGGTAAGGTAGAACTTTTGTGCTGATTTTCAAACAGAACCGATGCCGCCCTCAGGTCTGAGAATTTTCGGTCTAGATAGTAGGCATGGTTTTGAGTAAGTCTCACATTGCGGTGGATATAAATTTGAAGTTGTTCGACTCTTAGAAGGACTTTAGAGAGGTACTGATTGCAATAGTCAGTATCCTCGATGGTTTCAATTGTTTCAACAGTATTAGTGGCGGATCGAATCACTTCTGAGCCATCAGTAGAAAGGGTTGGAGAAGATATTGTGGATGATCTCTGATGGAGATGAGGTGGATAAACAGGAGGCGGAGAAACAGAAGAAGGAGCCGAGGAAGTGTTAGATGATTTCTGAGAGAAAGAGTTGGGAGTAACAACGGTTGAAGAAGATATTGCAAATGTTTTTTGAGAAGGAGGAGGTAGGTCAGATGAAGCAGAAGTCGGAACGGTGGTGGAAGATCTTTGAGAAGATGGACTGTAATTAGATGCTGCAGGACTAGCTTTTTTTGAAGACACAAAATAGGAATCTTGAGTTCGGGAACCAGAGGGAGAAGTCCGGGAACAGCTGGCCAAACCGTAGGAAGGTCTAGGACCAGTAGGCTTGGCATTGGTGGCCTCAGAATAAGAAGGTCTTAAGGTGGCGGAAAATTTGCTGTCCTTAATGTCAACAAGTTTTAGTATTGGTTGGTTAAGGAGACATGTATTAAAGTTGCTAGAGATTGAAGAAGATACAATGTTTGTATTACTAGCTGAAGTAGTGGAAGATGAAACAGTTGCAGAAGCTGAAACTTCAGATACACAGGCAGAAGTACAAGCGGGGGTGGTGGTGGTACAAGGGGGGGCAGCAGAAGAAGTGATAGGAAGGGGGGGAAATCAGTGTCAGACATAAAGAGTGAATTAGGGGTAGACATTATTATATAGAGATATCAATCAAAAAAAAAAATTATTATATATATATACAGTAAGTATTATAATATGAAAATATATCAAAAGCATATTGTGGTAGTAATTCAATATCAGATTACAAGTAGGAATTATGTATAGAAAACTAGATGTTTCTGAGATAAAATGAAAAATTTTAAATGCAAAACCAGGGGTGGTGAGCAGAGGCGAGCATGTAATATACCATTGGAAGGGTTATCAAAATGTAGTACATAGGGTCTGGGTCACAAAAATGTTACACAGAAAGTGGCTACGACGCTTAGTTTTTGAGCTAGGCCGTTTAAAGTTTAAGTTGAGAATTTTAAAAATTTTTGAAATTTAAAAACACAAAATAACCTAGGGACATGACCCCTTCGAAATGATCAGCAGAACGAAAGGATTTCAAAAATGCAAAAAAGTCACATGTATACATCTTAAAAATTGAGAAATTAACAAAAAACTAAAATAAAAAGGGCCAGGAACGAAACAAGGGAGGGAATGAAATTTCGAATAAAAAAAAATACAAGCCGAAAAGGAAGAAGAGGACAACAGATCGAACAGGGAAAGACACTGGGAAAATCCACTATATGAAAAAGGGGGAAAACGTAGATCAGAAGACATTGTACAGGAAGGGGAAGCATTCATTTTATAAAAAGGGATGATTCGCATGCTCAGATACATAAAACATGAAAACAAAGTTTACAAATTTGCATTTTAAACATTTAAAAACTGTTCCAGGTGGTCAAAAAATACTCAATTAACATAATACACACTTCAAAGATACTAAATGTATAAATTAAATATAGAAATTGATAGAAATTAACTTGTTTTACAGATGTACAAAAGCTTCAAATCTGGAACTTTTGGAAGAATCCCCATTACAATGGCGTGTTGAATACGAAGCATAACGATAGAACATTTTAAAAATATATAAACTGGTATCTCACCACACAGAGGTCGTAGAAGGAAATCAATGGTACCCATAGAAAGCTGGCAAGACGGGGCACAATAATCTACAACACAAACACAGATAAGACGAAGGATCACGCGCCCAAGGCGCAAGAAAGCGAGAGCGGGAAAACATGCGTGCACTCGAAACGAAAAAAATGTGTAAAAATCCTGAAATGAAGTTGTGAAAAGCACCAATTGACAAGAATGTTTTGATTAAGTAAGAATCACTCATATGTTTATGGAGTGAAAAATGATATGCACTTCAAAAGTATAAAAACAATGTTCACTTTCGAGGAAGGTAAGTAGGGGGTACACACACCTAGAAAAATTTACAAAGAGTTGAAGGTACAAACATTAGAAACACAGGGGAACAGTGTGAAGCCCCACTGACCAAAAGTTAAAAGCAGGACGAGGGGACGCTCACGAGCAAGTTATGCCACAGAGTTAGAAATTTCCCTTGCAACGAGAATACAGTTTTTTAATTTGTTCAAAAGAATAGGGTTTTTTCTAACATTGGAGAACCAGGTTGCAGCGAGTGCGGGGGACGGCTTAATTAAATGATGAGCAGCGGTGTGTGGACAGGAAAAAACGAAATGGTCCACATCACCATAAGTACCACAAGTACAGCAAGAAGTTCTTTTGTGCTTGAAATGATGAAGATAATCTAGAAAAGGGCCGTGGCCAGTAAGGAAATAAATTAAGTATTTGTTAAAGATTTGAAAATTTTGATTAACTTTGGGTAAATACGTTAAGATCCTGGCCGGGTCATGGGTGCGGGGGGAAATATAATTATTCAAAAGGGTTTGCCAAATGTTTAAAAGATATAATTTACAATGATTTATTAAGAATGAGTAAGGGAAGGGAACAATAGTAGGGGAGCCAACAGTAGTGGCAATTTGGCGTTTTCGTCTGCAACCTCATTGCCCCGAATGTTAGCATGGGCTTTGACCCATTGCAAGTTAAATAGAGATTTAAATGGAAAAATATAGGCTTTAATGTCATTTAAAAATTTTGATTTTATAAAAGGGGAGTTTAAAGCCAGAATGGCTGAAAGGCTGTCTGTAAAAATATTGACTTTTTTGTTGTTGTTTATAGCCCAGGTAAAAGCTTCACGTAATGCAGCCAATTCAGCCTGGAAGACTGTATTCCTGTTATCAAGTTTGTACAAAAACGATTCAACCAACAGGTTTTCTTCAAAAATACAGATGGCGAAGCCGACGTTATTGTCGATCTTCGAACCATCCGTGTAAATGTTAAAATCAGAGAATGTAGTGGGATCAAAGGGTGGGAAAGAAATTGATCTACGGTCAGGAGTAAAACCTAAGAGGGCGCAGTTGGTGTCAAAACGAGGCGGGGGGGGAGGGAAGAGAGGAGTCAGGAAAGCAGTTGTTCCTCTGCTTCCAAAAATGATATTTTAGAAAATTTGTCTTGATTACACAGTGTAAAGGGGGGATACCAGTAATTGAAAAAAGAGAAATGTTTGAAGATGTTCTAAATCCGGTTGAAATTTTTAATAAGAAAATTCTTTGTAAAGAAGTAAGTTTAGAAATTTGGTCCCCCGTTAAATTGCCTCCCCAAATACCCGCCCCGTAAGTGATTATTTTTTCTATAACAGCATGATACCAAGTCTTGAGTAAATTTTTGTTAACGCCCCAGTTATTGCTTGATATTTTGCCAAAGGTAGAAAAGAGCTTGAAACATTTCTCTTTGAGATAAAAAATGTGAGGGCTCCATTTAAGGTTGTCGTCGATAACGACGCCTAAAAATTTAAGGGAACGGGAAATTTTAAGAGTTTTGTTTAGAAGTTTAATAGGGGGATAATATCTGCGTTTTTTTAAAGATCTGTTGAAAATAATACAAGAAGATTTTTCGGCAGAGACCGAGAGATTAAGTGACCCAAGGGAAGAGGTGATTAAAGAAAGGGCAGCAGTGGTGTTATCGACGACAACCCGAATGTTAGTAGCGGAGGTGACCACAGCGAGATCATCAGCGAAGGCTTGCAAATAGTAAAGGTCGTTATTTAAATTTAAGATATCGTTGAAATAAATGTTCCAAAGTATGGGGGAGATAACTGATCCTTGGGGTGCTCCTTTGGAGATAATTTTTGTAATAGAGAGGTTTTTGTTGGAAAAAGTAATGGTCCGTGAGTGTAAATATGAATAAATAAAGGATCGAAAATGAGTGGGGAGGTTAATTTTATCAAAAGTAGATGGCAGTATATTCCAGTCTAAATTATCAAATGCTCCACTGATGTCCACTGTGGCAAATGCTACTATACCTGTTGGTCGAAGGGATTTAATGTGCGTAACGAGCGCGTGAGCAGCGTCCTCGCAGCTGTGAAGTTCCCTGAAGCCGAATTGAAGGGGGTGAAGAGCATCTGCCGTCTTCAACCAGAAGTTTAGTTTATTAATAAATATTCTTTCAATAATTTTTCCAAAGGTGGGTAAAAGGCAAATAGGGCGATAAAAATTACAGGAGGTGGGGTTTTTAACAGGTTTTTGGAGAAATAAAATTTTTGCATTTTTAAGGGAATCGGGAAATTTACAAAATTTGAAAATAAGATTAATAATTTTGGAGAAAAGGGACGGGTAGAATTTAAAAAGGTTTTTCCAGATTGTAAAGTCTAAGTTGTCAAGGCCAGGGGCCTTGCCAGATTTTAGATGGTTGAAGACAAGGGAGAGCTCCTCATCCGAAACCGCCCCCAATCCCTCAGGAGGAATGACGTGAGTGGGAAAAGAAGAGAATGACGGATCTTCGGGAAAGCTGTGGTCCAAAAGACGCTTAATTTTTTCGTTATAGTCGAGGTTGGGGTCATCCTGGAATTGTAAGTTGATATTATTAAAGTTTTTATGTTCTTGAAATGTGTATTTAAAAAGTGAGCCAAATTTTTCAAAGCAATTGTTACAATGTTTTTTTCCAGGCGTTAGATTTAGCTTTGTTAATCATGAGTTTGTATTTTGCTCTGTTTAATTTATATTTAGTTTTAGCCAGAATAATAATTTCTGGGGGAGAGGAATTCCTCTCGAGTGAAATAATTCTCTTGTAGAGCGCGTTGACGAAATTTCTGAATTTTGCCAAGTCTCGGCTCCACCAGCTGAGAGAGAAATTTTTTGAAATTTTCTTTTTCCTGATATATTTATATGCACAATCTTGCGTTTTACAAATAAGATTTTTAATGAATGCATCCAGCATGGTGGAGTCGAGGACAGAGTCAAGTGAAGAGTTAAGTTCAATTGAAAGAGGTTTAAAGTTATGTAAGAATTTACCAATGCTATAATTAGTTTTAAGAAAGAAGGAAGGATTAACCAAAGGGGTAGTATTTAATGAAATTAAGATATATTTATGATCGCTTAAAGTATCACTCGAGAGAACTTCCCAATTTTGGATAAAGTCAAAAAAGTTAAAAGATACAAGGGAGAGGTCAGGGAATCCCCTGCCTGAATGAGAAGCGAAGGTTGGACCACAACCAGGGTCGTTCACCACAATCAAATTATTTTCGATACAAAAATCAGTGACAGATGTGCCCCGACGGTCAGTGAAGCTGTATCCCCACATCTGAGCTCGAGCGTTAAAGTCACCAAGGATAAGAAAATTTAGATTAAATAGGTCGATATTAGAAAATTCTGAGAGAAGGTCGGAGATTTCAGAGTGGGGAGGAAAATATAAAGAGGCTAAGTTAAGGGTTTTATTTTCTGGTAAATTTACTTCAATAATTACGAGGGAAAAAGATTGGAATTTTAAAGAGGGAGAAAGGTTGGAGTTTAGAACAAGTATAACGGCTTTGGAGGATAAGGAAGTGAACTGGATAAAATTAGAGGGTGGGCGAAGGATACCATCACGGGAGGAGTAAGGTTCCTGGAGACAGATGATGTCAACAGAATTTTCAATGGCGAATTGAAACAAATTGCTATGGGCAGTTAAAGAATGGTTAGCGTTAAACTGTAAAATTTTTAGGACCATAGATAAGGTGACTTCAGGTCTGAGCACAGAGTGGGGAGAGAAAACAAAAAGAACATACTATATACAATATATACAAAAGGAGTGAACTAAAGTTCACTCTGCAGTTTTTTGATTCGCTCAATTTCAGTGCGGTAAGCATTACAGTGCCTCTTATCGTGGACAACATGGTGAGTGTTCCACAAGAGTTTTTTACCTTTGTCAGCAGCTTTGGCTATGGCAGTAGTACAATTTAAGCATTTTGGCACGAGCACTTTACATGAGCGATGGTCGTGTTTCTGACTTGTGCATCGGTCACAGTTACCGGATGGAAAAGGGCAATAATTAGCCACGTGGCCATAGTCTTGGCACTTGAAACAGATTTTGATATTTATATACTTTTTTATTATAAAATATTGGAAATGATGGAACAGCTTTCGAGTTTCTTTGAGAATGTTTGCAAGAGTGACCTCCACCAGCACAACCCAGTTTGTGGAGCCTCTAGGATTGCCGAAGCTTTTAAGAATTGCAATGTCAGGTTCTCTGACAGAAGGACAGTTGCTAGAGATCAGGGCCTTGACATTTTTTTCAGTATAGTCATTCGGAATATTAAAGATGATAAGCGCTTCTTTTCTCGGAGGTTCCATTTTAAAATTGAATTTCTGATTTATCGACGAGTTTTGGAGAATTGGCAAGAGATTGTCCCCCTTGGGGTTAGCACAGGCAAGCTTCAAGGTGCCGTTAGGCAAAGCCGTCACATTCTTGACATCCAGGCCTAAAGGCCGGGGGTGAGAAAAAAGTTCTTTCTTTAGTTGTTCGTTGTTTAAATGACGGTCTTTACCCTGGAGAAGTATGTTAGCATATGAATTAGCAGAAGCAGTAGAAACAGATGATGATTTGGATACTGAAGGTTTAATTGTAGGAATAACAGAAGGCATGACCTCTCTAATGGATTTCTCCACCAATGCCGGAAGGTTGTCAATGATAGAGGATTTTAAGTCTTTGACAAAAGAAGCCGTTGTAGCTTTGAACTCGTCAGTGAGTGCCTTATGATAGTTGGAGATTTCCTCCCGACAATCGCTGGCAAAGCCTTGAAGAGAGTCTGACAAGGGTGCAGCAGGAGGCGAGAGGTTCTGAAGAGTTTTTTCCAAGGTGACACAGCAATTACCAATAAGATTAAATTTTTCCTCTAGATAATTGCGATTGGTAGAGTTGGTCTTGATGTTTTTTGAAATATAATTATTTAGTCTAGTTAAATGTTTAGTGATAAGAGCAAGGATTTCATTGTTGTCGGAGGAGGCTAAATCAATTGATTCAACTGTGTCTGCAGTAGAGGCGGTATCATCAGTATGTTGGTCAGAAGGATTACCAGTTTTAATAAATGAAGGCAAAAAGTCAGTGGCAGGAGCGGTTGAAAAAATGGGAGAAGAGGAGCACACAGGAGCCGAAGACGTGCCAGGAGCAGCAGCAGCAGAAGAGGAGGAGGCAGAAGCACAGGCAGAAGCAGGAGGAGGGTCCAAAACAGGAGCAGCAGCCGGAACCGGAGCAGGAGACGAGGCATAACAGGGAGGAGCAAGAGCAGCAGGCGGAGAAGAGGCAACTGAAGGAGCGGTGACAGGACAAGAAGACTGCACCGGAACAGAGGCCGAAGAGGCAACCACAGAGGCAGACGAGGCAACCACCGAAGCAGAAGAAGGACAAGAAGCCACAGAGGTTACAGCAGCGGCCGGAAGATCCAGTGGAGAAGGAGGACGCCGAAGCAAGTTAGAAGTGATAGATTGCAAAACCTGAAGCCGGTTGGTCGGTCTGTTAGGTCTTGAGTGTACATGAAATTGAGGAACCGGAGTGGATGTAAGAGTAGAAGTGCGTTGAAATTGAGGAACCGGAGCGGATGCAAGAGTAGAAGTACGCTGAGGCAGAGGCTGATAATGTGCTGGTGGGGTGCGAATGGCACTAGAATATGACAGATTTGCAGAATCACCAGATTGTGTGAGAGGTACAAGTTTCACTACAGGGTGTAAATTCTGTGAGTTGGTAGAGTAATTGGAATACGGTGCAGTAGACGTGACACAAGATGGTAAGAGTTGAGTAGTACAGTTTGTAATAGAAGAGGCAGTAGACGTGACAAAAATTGGAGTTGACATAATGGTAGGGGGGAGTGCTTTGCCTCATCTTGTATTTGAGGAAGGATTTCGGAGGCTTTATTGCTTCCGTTTCTTTAGTTCTCTTTTGGTTATCATCGTTGGCCGTGGAAACCGCTAGTTTGTCTGCGGCTTCGTTATCTGCTATTCCTACCTGAGCCTTTACCCAACGTAGTCTGATGTTGTCGTGTCCTGTTGTTAATAGTGTTTTTCTTACGTGTAAGAGCTGCTTAGATTGATATGTTGTGTTGTTGAGGATGGCCTGAATGCTCGATTGGCTGTCTGTGTGTATTAATGTTTTTCTTTTTAGAGTTTGCGTGTATTTTATGGCTTTATTATAGATGGCGAAAAGCTCGGCCTGGAAGATGCTGTTTGCGTTGTGAAGCTTGTTTGACCATGTGTTGTGTATGTTTTGTTCATGAATTTTGTAGACGCAGTAGGCTGACGCTACTCCTTTGTCTGATTTCGAGCCGTCTGTATAAATGTTGTAGGCGGGAGAGAAGTTTAACAGGGAGGTAAACTGGATGAAGGTTGTTGAGGGGGGGGGATGTACCAGATTTTGTACTTTTGTTCGTAGTCTGAGGGGTTAAGTATTTCTTCTTTATAGTTCATTGGGATTGTTAATTGCATGAGCTTCTGGGTAGCTATAATTTCTTGAATTTTGATATTAATGGGCGGGATTCCTGTTATGTTTAGGGCTGCCCAAAGTGGGACAGGTTAACTCCATGATGCAGACGACCTGAGGGTTTACGCCTTTTGATTGCATCATGGCACCACTACTATCTGAAAGAAACCCCAGCCAGGGGAGGGAGGGGTGGCACAACCAGCAGTTGTGTCCGACCCTGAGTTTATTAAATATTTAAAACAAAAACGAGGATAATACAGCGGGAATACAAAACCGTTTCCGGTGATCCACCACATGGTGGAAAGGCCCATGCAAGAGCCGATTGAGTAAATGTTTACATGGTATATTATTTTTAAAAGAGATTCAACAAAATAGGGGGGGGAGTGAACAAGATCAATTTCACACTTTTACAGTAGATGCTTAGTTGTCACTGCTTCAAATCACTCGTTGAGGTTATTCAGGTTTCACCAGATCACCTTGCATTGGCACTGACAGTGATGAAGAGTACACAGTGAAAGTAACAAAGAATCCCGACGGTGATTAAAAGCACATAATAATGGTGACTTAAGCTCGGGGTGAGGACATGGCATTTGCAAGTTCTTCCCTCAGTCTTGTTTTTGCACAGTTGTCTCTTGTTCTTGTGTTTAGCAATAAAAGGTTAAGAATATTGGCACATTCATTGAAGGTGTACACAGTGAAGGCAACAAGAGCACAAAGTGATCAATCACAGCGAAGGAGACGAAAACAAAAAGTGCAAGTGAAGAAAACTCTTTGGAGTAAGCACATATAAAGAAAGCACTAGTGGTGACAATTTACAAACTCTGTCACTTTGTCTTGTATGAATTGTTACTCTTAGATTCTCGTATAATTTATAAAGTCATTCTCTCACATAATTTGTAAAGATGTTTTAAAAAGCTTTAGCACTCACATTGAGGTGAATTCTCAGTGAAACAGAAACGTAGATCACAATGTACAAACGTAAAATAAGTCACATTGCAGGGACGTAGTAAAGCACACCTTGATGATAAGGAATTATGATGCAGATAGGAAGTAAAAGCACACCATGATGATAGTAATAGCACAGTAAAAGCACAGTAAGGTGACAGAGGCACACCATGAAGATAAGGAAGTCACACTGTGACTGTAAGATAAGCTCAATGATGACTAAATGAGGCAAATGTCCTTATTAGCACAATTATTTTAACTTGTAAGTGCACTAAAATTGTACTGAAATGGTAATTGAAGCATTCCGAGAGAGCAAATCATTTTAGTTAGGAAGGCACTAGGTTAAAGTTTTCAGTGGTGGTAAAGAAAGTTTATTGAAATGGTATTAAAGCACTAGTTATCAGCAAGACTCTATGCAGGCATCTCGTTCAATCCTGAAGCTTCTTGGTAATCCAATCAAGAGTAAGAATTTCAGTATTGCCATAGGCTTACAGAGCGATTACCAAACAGGATCCAAGATCAGAAGGAGTACTAATCAATCTCAATTCTTAGGCAAAGGCACTTAGATCACTATGATTTTGTATATGATCATGAAAGGCATTTTTGGACTCAATGTGAACTTAAGTGAAGGCAATCTAGTTAATTAAAATGAATGAGAGTCCTCTTCACTTTTAGACTGTTTAGTGAAGTCATAAAAGATGCTGCTTACTAATGACACATAATGCACGAAATGTAGATGTCACTCCAAGAAGAGTCTATGAACTCCAATATATCATGTGCAGCACAAAAAGAGAAGTCTCTCTTAGATGAATTATGCGCAATAAAAATTGCTCAACGTGACCTCCTCACATTCACTTTACTCTTATACCGTGGGCACTAGCCCGCAATTTAGTTCACTCCCCTACCCTAACAAATGAGGATATATACACTTAGTAGAAAAGAGAAGAGAGAACTGTGATCTCTCTTCACAGGAACCAAAGATGCACTCCCTTCACAGATAATTATACAGAATTTACATGCAAATTATGCATTTATGTACATTTTAGGACACAGGTGAATACATCTTATGAAAAGTACTTTTAGTAAAAGTACTAAAGTATTAATGTTTTTACACTTAATATGACAGTGTTAATGTGCTCCCCTCAGAAGAACAAGCCATCGACAACCAACAAAGGTATTAGAACTTTAAAAAAGGCACTATCTACTCAAAATCAAAACAAAGAGTGACTAAACAACTTTGAAAAGGCACCATCTCTTTACATCAATTCAGGTGATTTTCGAAGAAATAATGAGCACATTTAATGATCTTATTGATCTAACTTTACTCCTCTTCTAGATTTCTTGCATTATTACACATTTGCTATATCCCATGGCATTACCGCCTGATTAGCAATTAAATCAGAGTTTCTATAATGAAAAGTCATAAGTTCTCTAATTTTATTCTGTGCAATCTTATTTTGTATTACATTCTTAGTCCAAGGCACGTAATTTGAAGAAGAAGGCTTTCTGACATGATACGAAGAGGTAAGTATACAATCGAACAAATAGTGTTCAGGTGTGCCTGTTTCTCCACAGGCACGAAGGTTGGAATTAATTACATTAATGGTTTGCCAAAAGGTCGGAAAGGGACCCTTTCCGGAGAAAAAATTTATTAGGCTTTTAGACAAGGGATAGTCAATCTTATTTACCCTAGGAAAGAATTTCTTGGTGGTTTCGCCTCGCTCGGATCTTTCCCAGTTTTCCTGCCAAGTATCCAACATAGCATGATTCAGATTTCTTTTTAGAACAGAGGGGGGGGGGGAGAAGAATCTCTTCATTAACCAAATTGAATCTTGTTATCGCAAGTGCGTCAGCAATTTCATTTCCAAAGATACAAGTGTGGCCTCTGATCCAGCTTATCCTGATCGATTTTCCTGAGTTAATCAAGTTCAAATGTATGTGCTGTGCTGTAGAGTTTTTTGTGAATGGTTGAAGAATTAGCATTGAAGCGGATTGGCTGTCAGACAGGATATCCATTTCGTCATATCAGAGGCCACCAGCCAATTCACAGCAGCAGAGATGGCAGCAAGCTCCGCTTGAAAGACAGTTTGGGAATCTCGTTAATCCATTCATGTGCTTCACTAATTAGATGATGAAGCATTTGGCTATATATATATTTATTTTTTACACACGCCCTTTTCCCCCCAGCGGGGAAGGGGTCACTTCATGCATAACCCATTTGTAGAGCTACCTTACTCCAGTGCTCCGCATCAGAACTTGAAAAGCCGTCATATTTCTATGTCTCCTGAACGCTAGGTGCGAACCCAGTACCATCCTCGATGTAAGAGTCTTGATATCCCAACACTTAATAAATCGAAACTCGAGTACTGTCTGGCGACCAAATCTCCCCCCAATTGATGGTGCAGGAGGAGGTGGTGACAGTGGACGCCCCAGTACAGCTCTTCACTTAAGAGAGTCATAGTTACTTCCGCCGTTTACCCACGATTGGATGAATATCTTCACGTTGACATTCAGAGCACTGGGCAGAAGTCACATTGCGTCAACACCGATCACCGGCCATCGCACTCCTTTGTTTTAATTAAACAGGCGGATTCCCTGAGTTCGTGCAAGTTCTGAGTCGGAAGTTAGTCGCCCGCCGAAACGGTCGCTCCGGTCACGAGACCCGGTGCGTCGTTTGGGACGACTATGGGACGGAGAACTCTTGGAGAGACTCTTGGAGAGACTCTTGGAGGACTCTCTTGGAGGACTCTCCAAGAGGTGCATATCCTCTTTGGGATGACTATGTGTCTTTTGATGAAACAGGAAGCAAAGTCAACATATATTTTCCTTTCCTTCAAGAGTGTTATGGCATTCTCTCTTCCCACTTGCATAACCCAATGCCAGCTACCATTTTTCCCCCCTTGAATTTTTTTATGAATTCTATTTCCTCGTTCCTTATGTCTGGAATTCTTTTAAAAATTGATTATTTGATCTTTTGTTCTCCACTATGAGGAGGGACTGAAAAAAATTATTATCTTCTGTTTTTTAGTTCCCAGGTTCTTAATGTCAAAGTGGTCCCCTAAATCACTGTCATGAAAGACACTCCTTTCCTCCCCCTCTCTCTCTCTGAAGATGGACAATAACCTTAAAGTACCCATTAAATGTGGGCCGAAAAGATTGAATTTTTAAGTCACTAGGGCATTTGAAGTTCCTTAGTAATATTCTAGGGTCTTGCTTGTCATCCTTATATTTTCTTATCAGTATGAAGGTAGAAGGGTCTGGTTTATTCTTTTTAAATATTCCCGCATAAGTCATCGATTCTTGGCAAGCTTGGTGCAATTTTTTTATCTTGTCAGGAATTGATTCCTCGAGCAAGTGATTACCTCTGTCGTCATTCCTGCCGTATCCCCATAATGGAGATTGGGCATTAAAATCCCCTCCAATTAAAACATAGATAATGTTTAAATTAGGATGGTCTGTCCATTCACTGAGATCTCTTTTTAAAGATCCAGAAGGGGCAGAGTACTGAGAGCCTATTGTCAAAATATTTCCATAATTGTCCAATGGTAAGTTAATGAATACCGAAATGTTTCTATGTTGCTGAATTTATAAAGAAAATGTCCCTCCTGGTAATTATGAGGGCACAGGATTCACTTTTTTAAAAGAAAACTGTCCCGGCGACAAGGAATCCATACAGGCGGCTGCCTTGCCTATATGGGTCCTGTATTATTAATATATCTATTTTATTTTGGATTGCAAATACTACTGTCTCAGAGTTTGCAGCTCTGGATGAATTTAACTTTATATGCGAAAATTTTAGGTTAATTAAAACTCCTGCACAGGGTCTAGGTTTAGTTGGACTAGAGATCTTAGGGAGGGAAGTCATTTAAATAGGTGCCTTAAGAGCTAAATTGTAATAGTGCCTATATCTGGGGCAGTCCTTGGTGTAAAAAAGATGCCTGCAGTCGTATCCCCTTCCCTTCTCACAATTAGCTTCAGGACATTTGATACAATTGTAATCCTTCTTATTACAATGCTGCGAGATATGATTTGTTGAAATACATTTGGCACAGAACTCAGGATTCACACATGTTCTACTCATGTCGCTCTGAACGCTTGGCCGCCACAAGTCAATTATCCCTGTGGTAACTTTTCTGACACCTCTTGCATAAAACTCTTAATACAAAAGTATCTATATTCTCCGCTTTCGCGGTCCGTATTAGTACTGAAAATCAAGAACCAGCCAGATTTTGCCCTTTTACTTTACGCGAGGTTTCTATCCTCGCTGAGCTCGCCTTAGGATACCTGCGTTACCTTTTGACAGATGCACCGACCCAGTCAAACTTTCTGCCTGACACTGTCCTCGGATCGGACCGGGGACTCTCCACTCGAGAGAGTCCACTTAGAGCTAGAAACGCGGTCCGGTTAAAGACCGCTCTCCGCCTAACCGAGTCGGTAAAGTCAAGATGAAGGTAGTGGTATTTCACTGACGGCCCGAAGACCTCCCACTTATACTACACCTTATACTCCACTCTAGAGTCAAGGTCAACAGGTTATTCTTTCCCCGCTGATTCCGCCAAGCCCGATCCCTTGGTTGTGGTTTCGCTAGTTAGTAGGTAGGGACAGATTAAAGTCCATGGTGAAGACGACCTGGGTGTTTACGCCCGTAATTTCACCACGGCACTATTACTATCCGAAACAGAACACCAGTTAGGGGAGAGGGAATGGCAGAACCCACGGGGGAAACAGGGGAAGATGAAATTCTAACTGTAGAGTGATTCAAATATTCATACTAAATCTATTAAAAAATTCACAAAGAGGAACGTTATCACCTCTATCATTGTCCAGTAATTAAATCTGAGTTTTTATAAATGAAGTTAATCAGTTCTTTTATTTTTCCTTGGACTATCTCATTGTTAAGTACGTTTCTGGCCCAGCATTGAAAATTTTCGGTTGCAGGTTTCTTTACGTGATAAGAGTCTGTTATGTTACAGTCAAATAAGTAATGCTCAGAAGATCCAGTATAACCACAGCCACAATGATCTGAGTTTGTAACACCTATGCTTCGCCAGAATACCGGGAACGGTCCCTTTCCGCTAAAGAAGTATATTAAACTTTTACAGAGTGGATATTCTAATCTGTTAGCTGATGGGAAAAACTTCTTAGTGTGTTTTCCTCTCTCAGTCCCTTCCCAGTACTCCTGCCAGGAGTCCAAAAGATTTTGCCTAAATAACTTTTTAAGATAAGAGGGGGGGAAAAGGATATCGCTATGGATTGTATTAAAACTTGTTGCAGACCTGCCTAACTTGTCAGCTATTTCATTCCCTATTGTTCCAATATGGCCTCTGATCCAGCCGATCCTGACTGATTTCTTGGAGAGTATAAGATTTGTTTGTACATTTTGTGCATAATAATTTTTATTGAATGGTTGTATGAGTAGTTTCATTGCAGATTGGCTGTCAGTCAGGATCTCCATTTTATCATAATCAGAGGCCACCAGCCAATCCACGGCCGCGGAAATGGCTGCCAGCTCCGCCTGAAAGACTGTGTTTTCAGGTCTTATTTTCCTCTGAAATTCATGAATTAAAGTGTTTTTAAGGAAAACACAGAAGGCAAAAGCTGTCCCATGTTCCGTTTTAGAGCCGTCGGTGTACGTAACTATTTCCAATGGAGGTGAGTGTGATCTCAAAGGATGAAACCAACTAAAGGGGACTTCCTTTGAGGGGTGTCTATAAAGAATGGATCTAGATGAGTCAAAATTAGTGGCTATCAGGAGCTGTTTGTTAGTGTATGTGTCTTGATGATGATGCAGAACAGCTGATTTGCTTGACTCATACTTTAGCTTTAGTGTTATAGGTGGAATGTTAGTCAAGATTTGTAGAGTAGCCAGTGAAGTCTTGATATTAGCTCTAGAGATCCACAACAAGCGTATTCTTTGTGCTGATAAAAGTTTAGCTTCTGCCTAATTCGTGAGGTTTTTTTCCCCAGACAAATGCAGCATAAGTGAGAATCTTCTCAGAGACAGCTTCATACCAGACCTTGAGGAGTCCAGGGCGAATCCCCCAGGATTTTTTAGTCATAGACCCAATTGCTTTTGTATGAGTAAACATCTTGTCTTTAAGAGTAGCAATGTGTGGGATCCAGTTGAGTTTATTATCTAAAACAAGACCTAGGTACTTTAAATTTTTTGAGATGGGTATATTAATAACTAGCCGCCTTTGGCGACCAGCCTGTTCGCTACCCTTGAAAATTCTGACCGTGGCAAATTCTAACCGTGGCACACTCGCTGGCGCGACCTACCAGTAAAGTGTAAGGTAACTGTTTGGAGGGCCAGGAAGTGCCACCCAATTTAGACCGGAACCCAGTGGGAAAGTCATCCACAGGGTCCGTACCCTCCTTCCTCTACCACCAACCTCTCGGAAGGACTTACGGACCCACATGTTTAACGTGATCGCACTCCGCGTGAACACGGCAGCAGTTTTGTCAGTGGAGGGAATCGAACCCGGGCCTACCGAGTGAAATTCCCGCACGCTAACCACTGGGCTACCGCGCCCTCCGCGACAATCTCCATAACTTTCTTTTTATTCACCCAATTTGGACCAGGACCCAGTGGGGGAGGCATCCACAGAGACCGTACCCTCCTTTCCCTGCCACCAACCTCTCGGAAGGAATTATCGACCCATATGTTTAAGGTGATCGTACTCCGCATCAGTGGCGGGAATCGAACCCAGGCCTACCGAGTGCAATTCTCGCGCGCTAACTTCCCGCGCGCTAATTTAAATTTATAATGACCATATGCTAGGCTCTTAATTCCACCATCCTCGTTCCATCGTTCCATCATTTAAAATAGCCATAAAATTAAAATATCCATTTAAAATATCCATAAATTAAAATATCCATTTAAAATCAAAAAATCATCCATATCGTTCCACCAATCCATAAATATAATAATTTCAAATACATCACCACAATTCAAACCACCATAATTCAATCATTTAAATTATTTAAAATATCCATTTAAAATATCATATAAATATAATAATTTCGCCCGATGTATACAACACTTATGCTCGTAATTCATTTAAAACCGAAAGCGCGGTCTCCATGGAGACGGGGAAGAAACTACTGCGGATGGGGGGGAAATGCCGTTGAAGAACTGAGCCGGTAGCCGACAAATTTAAAATCATGGCGTCTTTAAAATTGCGATCCTGAAGGCAATTTTCATTATTTCTGGACCAAATTAGACTTGTAAGAATGCCAGATATTTCAGCTTTCTAAAAATGTAAATTATTAGTCGAAATTATGAGTACTTTTCACTATGCGAGAATTTAAAAACCAAAAATCGTTTTTTTGAGCCAAAAGTGACTTTTGTTTTAAAATCTTTAAAAAATATTAGAAATCGAAATTGAGAGTTGAAATTGATATATTTTTACTCGAAATTCTCTGCTCTTTCCGATGGTGTGATTTGTTTTTTTCTACAACGTCTGGATCGTGGAGAAAAAAGGGCAAAAATGTCAAAAAACGGTCGAAATCGCATAAAACATTAAATAACAAAAAAAATAATTCAAATTTTAAAAATCGGTTTTCACGTGTCCCCTTCCCTCCCCCCCAGGTCTCCGATTGCCAAATTTCGTAGCTCTCCGATGCGCGGTCGCGAAACGTATAGTGTATAAGACAGACACACCGACACACACACACACACACAGACATTGCCTTTTATTATTTAAGATGTTAGTACCATTTGTAGAATTTGAGAATTTGAATAATGGGTCTCTTTTCAAATTTTTATTTCTTAACTGTTTATGCGGCCGGCCAAAAACAATCGCTTTAGTTTTATTTATTGCAATTCTTAAATTCAATCTGTTAACTAATCCAGAAAATTTAGCTGTGGCAGCATTGGTTGTCCCTTCCAATGTCGCCCTGGACTTGGCTCTTGTGAGCAAAATAAAATCATCTGCGTAAGCAATTAATTCAACAGAGTTATCCCCGTCAAAACTCTCAAGTATACTATTGGCAGTGATATTCCAAAACAGGGGCCCCAGGCAGGAGCCCTGGGGGCAGCCTTTAAAACATGGGAGAGAGGAAGTACCCTCAGGATTCAGAAAAGCGACTCTTCTGTCGTGCAGGTAGTCTTTGATCAAGTTCTGTATGTTCAAAGGACAGCTCGTCTTACTCAATGAGGTCAGGAGAATGTCCCATCCAATATTGTCAAATGCACCTTTGATGTCAAACGACACCAAGGCGCTATAAGTGTCGAAAGCCCAGGCCAACCGACTCGTCCGAAGACTAAGAGTAGCAGGATGGTAGGCCGGGAAAAATATAGGATAGTGGAGTCCGACCCCCACTGTCACGTCGAGCTGTCCGGAGTATACCAGTTGTTTATTTAAAACTTTTTTGAGGTTACATATTACAGTATTCGGCTCAGCATAGCCGTTGTTGATTGATGGGTTTACAGATTTCAGCTACATTTTGCTGATATAGGACATTATTTCTTCCCTAGTTGCTGTCTTAGCGTTACACAGAACGCTGTACAAGGTTCAGCTCAATTTAAGAGGCTGATAAGTATAATCCATGAGATTTTACAGTGGGACCAAGGGAGGGAACGGGGGCAAGAAAAGAGGTTGGACCAGAGGAGCAAGGAAAGATGAATGAACAGGAAAAGGTATTTAAAGATGTTTTTTTTTCTTTGTTTCCTATATAGTACTTCCTCCAAGGTGCATCTTCTTATTTAGTTTTTATTATTTTAGTTTTTATTATTTTATTTTTTGTTGAATATTAGGTTCTTAGGTTCATTTCCCTTGGAATTAATTCCTTTTAATTATTTTAACTTTTGTAGCGAGAGTATTTTATTGTATCACTTTCAAAGTATTAATTAAAATTAAAAAGGAATGCATAATCCCCTGTTTAGATTTTCTGTAAGTAAAAACGGAAGGAGAAGAAAGAGAAGGGATAAGAGTCACAAGAAAAAACCAGCCAACGGCAAGGGAGACATACAAAGGGGACGGCGACAAGGGACAACAAGGAGAGACAAAAAAAACTATATACAATATATACATGGTGTGTGAAGTCTCCAGAACACAAAAACATGCTTTAGAAATCAATACTTTTATGGATACAAATAAATATCATAATAATAGCATAATTAAACAAAACCAATTTGTTTCTTAATGACACAGTTATCATATTGTTACTAATGATTCTGTTTATGATCATTTTTTCCAATTTCTCATGTTACTTTTCCAATATAAAACTTTTATTGGCTCAGTTAATTGGTAATTCACTATGTTTGGTTTTAGTGGAGATCAGTGATCGTAGAAATATGTGATGAAAGCAAGACAGAGAATGTTGTCTCGTAGGTTCTCTAAGAGGGTGCACAAATTTCTATATGTTGAATCATAGCTTTTTATGTTAACGGATGGGATTCAGAACTCAGGTCATAGCAAAAGGTTCTTGGGGGGTCTGAGGCACGAGAGGTCTGATCTTTTCCAGTTTTCAAATGAGAGAGAATAAGCTTTCCGCAGGATCAAGCGTTTTAAGACGGAAATTTCAGCTCTTACTGTTGAAACGATTCATAATTTGAAGTTTTGGATCACTGGTTTTTGTTTATCTCATATATACCGGTGTAGAACAGGATGTTGACTTTTGATCGCGATCAGAGCTTTCCATCGTTAGTTGTTGTTGTAAGAAATGAGGAATTTGCAGGATAAAGTGTTTTAACTCCATTTTGTGATATAGGGATGCACTGTAACAGTAAGTTGAAACTCCAAAAGGATGGTATCCGGATGTATCGGTTGACGTCAGGAAGGTCTGAGAGATCAGATCCTTTCCGTATGAGGAGGTAAAAGTAACAAGCAATATAAGATTAGTCACCCTGATCATTCTATTGATACACTGATTCGCGGATTTGAATCTCAGGATCACTGTTTGGAAGTTCAGGATCTCAGGATCACAGTTCTGAAGTTCAGGATCAGTTTAAGTTTGGAAGTCCGGATCACTGTTGAACACTTTTGAGACACCAGAAAAAGTCCGGATCCACTGTTGAAAGTCCGGATCCACTGTTGAACACATTTGAGACACCAGAAGCAGAAGCAATGATATGAATCACAGAAGCACAGATTTGAAGCGCTGGATAAATAAAAGATTGATCCCCCGATGCACATTATTGATCCACGAAATCACTGATTTGAACCACAGGTTGAATCACCCATTAGAGTCTCAGAATAACTGGTTTGGAGCAGAAGCACTGATTTTAATCACAGAAGCACAGATTTGAAGCACTGGGTAAATTTAAGATTGAACCCCCGGTTCACGCTTTCGAATCACAAAATCACTGATTGGAATCACAGTTTGAATCACTGATTTGGCCACTGTATGAAATGTTCAGCGTGGTAGAAATATTATTGTTCACTGATTTTACGTGATCACAATTTCGTTTCCTTTTATCGTATGTATATATATACCTGTTTTACCTATAACAATAGGATTTTTATAAAGGATTTTATGGATTTTATACAATGCATTAGTAAATATATAGTCTTATTACAGATGCAATAATAGGGGAGATTCACACACCAGACCACAAAAAGCGGGAATAACAAACAAGAATAACCCAGGAGCAACAAAATGTTCATCGATCACCATATATTAAAAGCAAAGAGTCTTCACACCCACGTCACTTCAATTTATTTGAAATTTCTCTCGCAATTTGAACACAGCCCTGCAGTTTTTTAACAAGAGTTTTATTTTAACAAACATTGGAAAACCAAGCCGCACGATGTTCAGGAGCGGGGCGAACAAGGTGGAATTTTTTAGTAAGGGGGCATGAGAAAAGGAAGTGATCCGCATCCCCAAAGACATTACAAGAGCAGTTAGAAGAATTTTTATGTTTAAAATATTTGAGATAGTCTAAGAAGGGTCCATGACCCGTAATAAAATATATAAGATATTTATTAAATATTTGAAGTGAGGGATTAACACGAGGAAGGAAATCAAGAATACGAGCCGGATCATGAGTTCGAGGGGAGATATAATCATTTAAGTATTGTTGCCAAGAATTTAAAAGGTAATATTTACAATGACTTGTTAAAAGGGAGTAAGGAAACTTGTTAAAAGGGAGTAAGGAAACGGAACCGAAAAGGGGGTACCAGAAATAGCAGCTTCCTTTGCGTGAAAATCAGCAACTTCATTTCCCAATATTCCAGCATGAGCCTTAACCCATCGGAGGTTAATTAATTTAGTAGCCGAAAGTTCCAGAAGTTTAATATCACAAAGGAGTTTAGATTTGTTTTTTACAGATTTTAGTGCCAGAATAGGGGACAAACTATCAGAGAAAATATTAACTTTAGTATCACTGTCCATGGCGCTATAAGTGTGTAATGCTTTACTAGTTTTTATGAAATTTATGACTCTAGAAATTGCTCCCTCTGTCGATTTCCCATCTCTAAAACCAAATTGGTGATCGTGGAAAAAATTAGATTTATCTAGATGGAAATTTACCCTTAATTTAATTAGCTTTTCCAAAACTTTCCCTAATGTAGGGAGGAGACAAATAGGTCTATAGGATGGGACATCTTTGGCCTCCTTGCCAGATTTAACAAAGAAAACCAGCTCAGCCTCCTTCCAGGGCGAAGGGAAACAAGAATATTTTAAACATGTATTAAAAATTTGTAAGAAGAAGTTATGGTCTAAATTGAATAGGTCATCCACAATTCTAAAATTTATATTGTCTAAGCCTGGGGCTTTATTGCAGTTGCAGTTAGAGATGGCAAATTGAAGTTCCTGATGGGAAAAAGGGGGGGGGGTCAAGTATGACCTCCTTGGAACAAGGCTGGCTGGGAGAAAGCATCTGATCACCAGGGACTGGTTCCGTCTGAAAATAATAGCTGAGCAGTTCAAGCAGAACTGATTCTCTGTTAGGCAGAGAAGAATTCGAAGGCAGAGCCACGTGGACAAGATCGGTCGGAAGAAGTATTTTGGAAAAAGCCAATTTGAAGGCTGCCCCAAAACAGGCAGACGAAGAGGAAGCGAAAGAAATCCATGCTTTCCTCTTAGCATTAAGAAGTTATTTCTTATAGAGAGCTTTTGCCTTTGCATAAGCTAATTTTGAGTCTAAAGAACTCGACCGGAATCTCCTCCACAGGGCTTTAACTCTGGATCTGGACGCCCGAAGCCGCTCCGACCACCAAGAAAGATTCGGATTATGAGTAATTTTTCTCTTTTTAAAACTTTTGTTTGCTTCCTCCTGAACAACCTCAGTAAATATTCTTACAAAGTTTCCAACTTCAAGTTTATCTTTACAGTTGTCCAAGATTCTGCGCAAATAAGGGATTCTACGTTCCAGACCTCTCTTAAAACCAACGTGGGAGACATTTCGAGTCTGGTACCTTCTCTTTCCAAATGTCATCAAGTCTTTTCTCAAGTCAAAGATAATTAATTTGTGGTCAGAGGAGGCCGGATCGTCCAGAACGGACCAGTCCCTTAACAAAAATGCAACACTAGAGGAACCCACAGTGAGATCTGGCCAACCCTGGCGAGTAAAAGTTTCAAAAGACGGAGGTGAGTCCGGAGGATTCAAGACCATTAGACCTTTCGACGACAAGACTTCCAGTAACAACTCACCCCTCTCATCGGTTCTACTATATCCCCATAAACTTGAGTGAGCATTGAAGTCACCTCCCATTAGGAAGTTGTTAATAATTAAACTGGGATATTCAAGCCATTTATTTAGGTCTCTCTCAAGTGATCCCTATGATGGTGAATACTGGGAACCAACTGTCAATACATTTCCCGAATTATCCATTGAAATGTTAATAAATACTGAGTTCTTAAAAGTCGCGGAATTTATAAATGAGATGTCCCTTCTTGTGATTACTATGGCACTGATTTCATTTTCTGAAATGAACACCGTCCAGGAGAGAGGGAACCCATACAGACGGCTGCCGTGTTTGTATGGGTCCTGAATTAGTATTATATCTATTTTGTTATGAACAGCAAATGCTACCACTTCTGTATTGGCAACTCTCGAAGAGTTTAAATTAATTTGTATGATTTTTAAGTCATTAATTTCTCCCGGATGATGTCCAGAAACAGAAAATCCCGAAAGACAGGAGTTATTTGAATTTGATTCCATTATAGGGGTGCCTTTAAGGCTTGTTCGTAATGATAGTTGTATAATGGACAGTCCTTAGAGTAGGAGGGATGATTAACCTTAAAGTCTGCGCCACACTCGTCATTTTCATATTGGCAGTTTGCGCATTTGTACTCTTTGCTATTACAGTGCTGTGAAGACTGGTCGTTAGATGCCCATTTTGCGCAGAACTCCCTCTCCGTGCATGATCTGCTCATGTGGCCATAGGCCTGACATTTAAAACATCTTGTAACTGTGATGTTTTTTTAATGAAACATGAGGTGATCTCAAAAATTTTCTATCCTTGAGGAGTGTCATCGCCTCCTCTCGTCCAACCTGGATAATAAAATGCCTGCCACCCTTCCTTCCCTCGAATTTCTTCACAAACTCTATTTCCTCCAAATTCACTTCCAGAATTTTCTTTACTATCGCCTCTTTGATCTCCTCCATTCCACATTAAGGAGGAACCGAGAAAATAATCAGTCTATGTTTCCTTCTTCCTAGAGTTTTAATGTCGAAGTGATCTCCAATATTACTTTCCTCAAAAATACTCACACTGTCACCCCCTCTCTGCAAATGCCCAAAATTTTAAGATCCCCCTCCCAAAATTTTTCTGACAGACTGAATTCGTAAGTCCTTGGGGCATTTCGAATTACTCAGGAGAGTCCTTACATCCCTTTGATCTTCCTTATCCTTTTATATCAGTATGAATGCTGTGGGATCAGGTCTTTTCTTTTTCCTTGCAACTGCAGCATACGACATCGGCGGGGATGTGGGACAGGTTAAGTCCATGATGCAGACGACCTGAGGGTTTACGCCTTTTATTGCATCATGGCTCTACTACTATCTGAAAGAAACCCCAGCCAGGGGAGGGAGGGATGGCAGAACCAGAGGCTCTGTCCGACCCTGAGTTTATTGAGAACACACATAAAATGGGAGGACAGTACAAGAGGGAATACAAAGACCGTAACCGGTCATCCACCACATGGTGGAAAAGCTCCTGCAAGAACTACGATGTATAATTGTTACTTAGATTATTAAACTTTAAAATTTTACATACATTTGGAGGGGAGTGAACGTAAGGAAAAACACTTTTATATAACAGACTAAGGCACTAACAAAGATGGATCATACGGAGAAGAGAAATATATCCCATGATAGGGTTCTCCATGGCAGTAATAAATGCACACTTTGAAGGAATTGATTACAGTATGTGTTGGCAATACTTTTGCTGGCACAGACACGTCACATAAAGTTGCACTATTTTGAAAATCACTAGGTTGATGCACAAGGTTGATGCACTAAGTTGTTGCACTAATCCCCAAGTTGCACCGAATCTCAAAAATGCAATAGCTGCTCTAAATCACTGTGTGGCACAAATTTGCATAAATTGCACTAAGTTGCATGAGTTGCTCAACATTGCTAGGTTGCACTAAATTTGCACATGATTACACTAAATGGCAGTAGGTTTCACTAAGTTGCATAAGTAGCACCAAATCGCTAAGTTGCTCTAAGTTGCACTAATTTGCACTAAGTTGCACTAAATCACTGTTTAGCACAATTTTGCACTAAATTGCATAAGTTGCTCTAGATTGCTCTAAGTTGCATGAGTTGCTCAAAGTTGCTAGGTTGCACTAAAGTTGCACATATTTACACTATATTACAGTAGGTTTCACTAAGTTGCATAAGTAGCACCAGATAACTAAGTTGCTCTAAGTTGCACTGAGTTGCACTAAATCACAAAGTTGAACTATGTTGCACAAATCACAAAGTTGCTCTATTTTGCACCAAATCACTAGATTGATTCATTTTGTTGATGTGCTATGAATCACTTGGTTGATGCATGTGAAGCATTTGGAACATATGGCACTTTTAAGTTGACTCTTTTGAAGCATATTGACACATTGGAAGCAAGTGAGACATTTGCAAGTGTCTCAATTGCAGGCAGGTGACACATCTTGCAAGCGACATATAAAAGCATAAAAACATATGGTGAACGTTTGAAGCATATGTAGATATAGCAAACATTTGAAGCGTGACTTACTAAGTTGATGCTCAAGTGACGCATTTTAAGCTTATATATAGGAATAGATACAAGTGATGTAGAATGATGAATTTTAGTTTATGCACTGAGGACATCTCATCTTTTCTTAATCATGGAACTTAAGGATCATATGAACTTAAGCACTCAAAATTTGTGATAAATGTGGTGTTAGAAGGCAGGAGAAAGAAGAGTAGATGATATGGCACAATTGTTTGTCAAAGAAAACACAGATCTGACTTAGGCATTCATTGTGCTTGGTTATCATTTCTTTCGATACTTTATTAGGCACTTGTCAATTCTTAACTATTGGTTCTTAATTGGCCTTAGATTCATGAAGGCTCTGTGAGAAGTGTGACATAAATGTAAAAACTATATTATCACAAGGTAAGACGCTTGCCAGAAAACTTGTTTCACCTACCAGAATAATTGTTTAGGCATCAGCTCAGTGAAATAGGCATTTCCATCTCAATGGCAGGCACTGACACTTTATCCTGAACTATTAGAGGTACCTTTCTAGACATACCACTAAACTCTTTTCTTATTTACATGGGTACATGCCTTTTTAAATGTTCACTCCCCATCCCAGGAAAAATATTTACAATGCAGAAGAGAGAAACTTATATTATCTCTCTAACAGGAACCGGAGATGCACTCCCTCCTCGATCATAATGGTCAGAATATGGCACTGATAAAAACATTTTTATAAAAATTTTCTCTAAATAAGTACTTAAATTAACAGTGACAATATGCTCCCCTTAGACGAACAAGCCATCAACAACAAATATGTATAATAATATTTAAAACAACATTTAAATAGACTATGTAATAATATATAGGAACTTTGGAAAGGCACTATCTACAAAAAAGAACTTATGAAAGGCACTATCTACAACAAGATTCAAAATAAAGTAGAACTTGGAAAGCCACTATCTACAGCGGGATTCTATGCAAAGTAGAAAATATAATCCTTGAAACTGCACCATCTCTAAATTTTCAAGGGTTCAAGTATTGAATATTTGCAACTGTTATGACAATGAAATTACATTTATAAGTGTTACACATTTAACAAATCCCATGGCATAACTGCCTGGTTAGCAATTAAGTCAGAGTTTGTGTACAGGAATGTTTTGAGTTCTCTAATTTTATTTTGTACAATTTTGTTTTGTAATACATTTCTAGACCAGGGCTCTAGATTTGAGAAATAAGGCTTCCCGACATGATACGAAGAGGTAAGAATGCATTCGAACAAATAATGTTCAGGAGTGCCTGTTTCTCCACAGGCGCATAAGTTAGAATCAATTACATTTATGGTCTGCCAAAAGACAGGAAAGGGGCCCTTTCCAGAGAAAAAATATATTAGGCTTTTAGACAGGGGATATTCTATTTTATTAACTTTAGGAAATAATTTCTTGGTGGAAACGCCTCGCTCCGACCTTTCCCAGGACTCCTGTCAAGCATCCATCATAGACTGTTTTAAATTATTTTTAGAAAAGAGGGAGGGAGAAGAATTTCTTCATTTGCCAAATTAAACCCTGTTGCAGATCTCGCAAGTGCGTCAGCAATTTCATTTCCAAAGATACCAGTTTAGCCTCTGATCCAGCTTATCCTGACCGATTTTCCTGAGTTTATCAAGTTCAAATGTATATTCTGTGCTGAAACATTTTTAGTGAAAGGTTGTAGTATGAGCATTGAAGCGGATTGGCTGTCAGTCAGGATATCCATTTCGTCATAATGAGAGGCCACCAGCCAATCCACGGCAGCCAAGAGATGGCAGCAAGCTCCGCATGAAAGACAGTATTTTTCATTCTAATTTTTAACTGGAATTCCTTAATGATTACGTTTCCCTGAAAGACACAGTAGGCCAGGGCCGTGCCATCATCTGTCTTGGAAAGGCACTATCTACAGCGGGATTCTATGAATCTTGGAGCCATCCGTGTATGTTGTTATCTTAAAAGGTGATAAATGTGAGTTCACAGGGTCAAACCGACTAATGGGGACTTCCTGTGATGGGTGTCTATAGAGTATGGTGCGTTTTGAATCAAAATTATTGGCAATCAAGAGCTGTGTTTTAGTATATGTGTCTTGATGGTGGTGTAAAACAGCTGATTTGCTTGATTCAAACTTCAGTTTTAGAGTGATAGGAGGTATATTTGTTAGAATTTGGAGGGCCGCCAAGGATGTCTTGACGTTGGCTCTTGAGATCCGCAACAAGCAAATTTTTTGGATAGATAATAATCTCGATTCTGCTTGATTTGTCAGGTTACTTCCCCAGACAAAAGCTGCGTAAGTGAGGATTCGTTCGGAGACCACTTCATACCAAACCTTGAGGAAACTTGAACTAATTCCCCAAGATTTTGTACACATTAAGCTAATGGAGTTATTTTGTTTGATCATTTTTTCTGTCAGAAGGGCGATATGGGGTAACCAATTTAATTTGTTGTCTATTACTATACCAAGATATTTAATTGATTTTGAAACCGGGATATTGATTATATTTGTACCATTCATTGAATTGCTTATTTTAAAAAATGGGGTCTCTCTTTAAGTTCTTGTTTCTTATTTCTCCGCAAGGTCAGCCAAAAGTAATTGCTTTTGTTTTATCTATTGCGACTCTGAGGTTGAGTTCATTGACTTTACTAGTGAATTTTCCTATTGCTTTGTTAGTAATTTCTTCTAGGGTTGCTCTTGATTTTGCTCTAGTTAATAATAAGAAATCATCTGCATATGCTATGATCTGAACAGAACTGTCTCCATCAAAACTCTCAATTATGCTGTTAGCAGTGATGTTCCAAAAAAAGTGGACCCAGGCAGGATCCCTGAGGGCAGCCTCTAAAAGATGGGAGATAAGACACCCCCTCCGTAGTCAGGTAAGAAACCCTTCTTTCCTTCAAGTAGCTGCAAATCAATTTAACTATGTTTACAGGACAGTCTGTTCTTCCCAGAGATGCAATAGGATGTCCCAGCTTATATTGTCAAAGGCTCCCTTTATGTCAAATAACACCAGGGAGCCATTCATTGAATTACTCCATTCATTGAATTACTTATTTTATAAATAGGGGCTCTCTTGAAGTTCTTATTTCTAATTCCACCATAAGGTCATCCAAAAATTATTGCCCTAGTCTTATCTGTTGCAACTCTAAGGTTGAGTTCATTAACTTTTCCCGTGAATTTTCCTATTGTCTGTTTGTTATTTCTTCAAGGATTGCTCTAGATTTAGCTCTAGTTAATAATAAAAAGTCATCAGCGTAAGCTATGATCTGAACAGAACTGTCTTCATCAAAACTCTCAATTATGCTGTTAGCAGTGATGTTCCAAAATAGTGGACCTAGACAGGATCCCTGAGGGTAGCCTCTAAAAGATGGAAGAGAGGATACCCCCCCTCCGTAGTCACGTAAGAAACCCTTCTTTCATTCAAGTAACTATAAATCAGTTTAACAATATTTACAGGACAGCCTGTTCGTCCAAGTGATGTTAGAAGGATGTCCCAACTTATGTTGTCGAACGCACCGCACCCTTAAAGTCAAATGACACCAGGGTGCTGTACAAATGAAGCGCTTTACTTTCTTTAATGAAGTTTAAGACCTTATGGACTGCTCCTTCAGTTGATCTGCCCTCTCTAAAGCCAAATTGATGACGGTAAAAGAAGTCAATCTTTTCTAAATTATAGGTGATTCTTAATTTTACCAGTTTTTCTAATAATTTACCTAGTGTAGGGAGGAGACAAATGGGTCTATAAGATGTGACATACTTAGCATTTTTTCAATTTTTAACAAAGAAAACTATCTCAGCAATTTTCCAGGGAAAGGGGAAACAAGCATATCTGAGACAAGTATTAAAAATTTCCAAAAGTAGATAGGGGCTGACTTCGTAAATATCTTGGACTATTCTGAAATCTATGTTGTCCACTCCGGGAGCTTTGTTAAAGTTACAAGTTGTTAACGCATAATCCAGTTCATGTATAGAAAAGGGAGGATCTTCAAAAGAATCCCTGGGGCTAAGCTGAGAGGAGGAAAGCACATTGTCACCAGGGTCCTGGACTGTTAGAAAATAATGAGAGATTCGTTCCTCCATTGCAGATTCTCTACAAGGAGGGCCAGGAGAAACCGAGCCTAAGGCCACATGGACAAGGTCAGTAGACAGTAAAATTTTGGCGAATGGCTTAAAGGCTGCTCCAAAGCGAGCACAAGAGGAAGTCGCAAAAGAGATCCAGGCCTGTCTCTTCGCCTGAAGAATTTCCTTCTTATATAAAGCTCTAGCTTTAGAAAAAGCAATTTTAGAATTATCACTAGGATTAGATTTGCACCTTCTCCATAGGGCCCAGACCTGGGATCTGGAGGATCTCAGTTTCACTGACCACCAAGTTATTTTAGGTTCATGAGTTATTTTCCGCTTTTTGAAACTCCCGGTCTGCCACTTTGGCGATGATGTCCATGAAAGTCTTTATAAAATTTTCTAGTTCAGTATTATTATAGCAGCCACCTAATTCTTCTTGAAGAAGAGGCAAGTTCTCAACTAATTTATTTTTGAATTTCTTATGGGATACCTTTCTGGTTTGGTATCTTCTTTTATAGAAGGTTTTCATTTCTGTTTTAAGCTAAGCTCATATAATATCAGATTGTGATCAGAAGAAGCTGGTTCAGACAATACAGTTCAGTCCCTTACCAAAGAAGCTACATAAGGAGAACAGATGGTGAGATCAGGCCAGCCCTGGAGAAAGGTCGTTTCAAATGAAGGAGGGCTGTCAGGAGGATTAACAAAAATTAGGCTTTTTGATGACTATATCTCTAGTAATAGGTTTCCTCTCTCATCATTTCTCTCGTATCCCCTGAGGGTGGAGTGTGCATTAAAATCACCCCACAAAAGAAGATTATTAATGTTAATGTTCTGGTTTTCGATTCATTCGTCAAGATCCCTCTCCAGGGAGTCAGAAGGGGGGAATATTGAGATCCTACGGTCAAAATGTTATGTTTGCCTTCTAATGAGATGTTTACAAAAACAGAGTTTATAAAAGTCGCTGAGTTTATAAATGATATATCTCTTCTGGTTAATACTATAGCACTAGTTTTGTTTATTGAAATGAAGACTGTCAAGGAGAGGGGAAATCCATATAGGCGGCTGCCATGCCTATATGGATCCTGCAGTAACAAAATGTCTATTTTATTTTGTAGTGCGAAGATTACAATTTCAGAATTCGCTGCTCTAGAAGAATTAAGGTTACTTTGTATAATTTTCAAATTGATAGGAGCTCCTGGACAGGGTTTAGAAGAGGCGATTGAGATCTCGACTGAATGGTCCATTAGATGGGTGCCCTGAGTGCTTTTTCGTAGTAAAATATGTAGGATGGACAACATTTATCATAAGCAGGATGTCTAATGTCGAAATTCTCTCCTTCTTCGTTACTAATAGTACAATTCATACACCTATTATTTTTTTATTGCAATTTTCAGAGGTGTGACCCTCAGTAGCGCATTTGGCACAATAGATTGGATTATTGCATACCCTACTCATGTGGCCAAACATTTGGCACTTGAAACAACGGTTAACTACAACATGTTTCTTAATAAAGCATGAGGTAAAGTCAATGCAGATTTTTCTTTCCTTAAGCAGAGCAATGGCATCTTCCCTGCCAACTTGGATTATCCAGTGAAGACCCCTACTTCTACCTTCGAACTTTTTGATAAATTCTAAGTCGTCTAAGTTCAGTGTAGGCTGACGTTTAACCAAAGCCTCCCTAAATCTCCTTCTCCACACTGAGGAGGAATGGAGAAAATAATGATCCGTTGTTTTTTCTTTCCGAGGTTCTTAATCTCAAAGTGGTCTTTAAGGCCACTATCGTCAAAAATTCCAACGCTGTCACTCTCTCTCTCAAGGTGGCCAATCAGTTTCAAATCGCTATTCATTGTTCGGACAGGATCAACTTCTTCGACGGAAGCGACCATGGGGGTTTACACTCTTGATCCGTCGAAGGACTACCGACTATCTAGTTTCACCACTTGCCAGGGCGGCAGACGAAACCAGCGACGAACGACGGCCCCGCCGAGAACGCCCCCAGCCCAACCCCGGAAGGGGCGGGAGAGGCGCAGCACTCATGAGTGCCCTCCGTGTCGTCAGAAAATCTTTATTGACAAAATTATTCTTTAGGATAGGTGGATTTACATTATGGGGGTTTACAGACGTCCCCTCCTGTTCGGGGTGAAGATGCACTCGGAGGTGCAGACCAAATGATGCTCGCAGGCATCCGTGCGTGTTTAACAGACGAACCCTTCTGTGTGGGGGTGAGATGCACTCGATTGTTCAGACCCAGTGATGCGCGCAGGCATCTATGTTTTACTGCTTGGTTTGCTGAGTTTCTTCTCTATCAGTTTATGACATTAGAGTCTACACGAAGTTGAAGTGTATGGTTTAGAGCTGTTGCACTTTATAACACTGTTGCGCTTTATAGCGCAGTTTCACTTAATAGCACGTTGTACTTAGTAGCAGGCATCTATGTTTACTGCTTGATTTGTTGAGTTTCTGCTCTATCAGTTTATGACATTAGAGTAGTGTGTTTCACAATTTTCTTCCCACCACTCTAGTGTTTGGTTTAGAGCTGTTGCACTGTAAAACACTGTTGCGCTTTATATCACTGTTGCGCTTTATAGCAGTTTCACTTAATAGCACGTTGCTGGTCGCTGTTGTTCTATGTGTGAGTTCACTGTTGCATATGCACTTTTGTAACGATGTTGCACTTAATTGAACTGTTGCTGATCGGTTTTGCACTATGTGATTGTTCACTGTTGCACAACGTAGGTGTTCACTGTTGCACAATGTGAGTGTTGCACAATGAGAGTGTTCACTGAGTGTTCACATTAGCATTGTGGTGTTCGCTGTTGTGTTCGAGATCACCTTGGAGAGCTGTGCTAACTGTTTTTGTTGCCTTTTCACTGAGTGTTGGTGTAAGGTTCTGTTAGTAGCCGCGGCTTGGGTGGTTCTGCTTGGGTGGTTCTCCCAATATTTCTGAAGTATAATTTGGAGGGTTACTGATGTTGTGGTCACGGTTTGTAGTTGTTGATACAGATGTACGACCAGAATATGTTGTGTTGGTATTTGTAGTAATCGCTGAAGGCTCCTTAGTAGGCAGGCTTGATGAAATTCTGTCACAAATGCCATTGTCGTCAGCAGAATTTAGTTTTTGATGCGAGGACAGCAAAGGTTGCGAACTCGGAAGTGGAGGAAAGTCATCATGATGTGGACAAAAAGGGTTAGTCAAGTTCGAACGAGGAGAGAAAGGATTGTTCGTTTCCATGTTGTAATAGTTTAGCTGGTAGATACTGTGTTATACCAATCCTTAAGAAGACTTGGGTTAACTCCCCAGGCCCTGGGGGCTAGAGCAGCGATGTTCTTGCTCTGCATAAACATTCTATCTTTAAGGTTCATAATGTGGGGTATAAAGCTGAGGGCAGCGTCTATTGTTACTCCCAGGTATTTTATTTTGTCTGGGATGGGGATGGTGGTCACGTTATCATTCCCGTTATCTATCCCGTAAGATTGGTTTTCGCTTCATTGATTTGTTCCTAATCTTTTTGAAAGGCTTGCCGAAAACTAGTGACTGTGTTTTACCTGATGCTATTGTTAGTTGAAGTTTGCCTATTTCTTCTGTGAATTTTTGTATGGCTTTGTTCGTTGTTTGCTCTAGCTATTCTCTTGACTTACCTCTTGTTAGCAGCATGAAGTCGTCGGCATAGGCTATGAGCTCATCTGAGGCCATTCCATCAAATGCCTTGAGGACGCAGTCCGCTGTTACGGTCCAGAAGAGAGGTCCCAGGCAAGAGCCCTGGGGGCATCCTTTATAGGATGGGTAGACTACTTTCCCTTCTGGGCCGGGTCCAGAGTATGTGACTGTTCTGTTGTGTAGGTAATGTTCTATTAACTTATATATGTTGTAAGGGCAGTTTGTTTTGTATATTGCATCTAGAAGGACGTCCCATCGTATGTTGTCGAAGGCGCCCTTTATATCAAAAGATATTAGTGCACTGTACGTTTACATTGCTCTGCTGGTTTTTATGAATTCCAAGACTCTTAATATTGCTCCTTCGGTTGACCTTCCTTCCCTGAAGCCGTATTGGTTATTGTGTAAGTAGTTTGTGCTGTGCAGGTGATAGTTCAACCGAAGTTTTATTAATTTTTCTAAAATTCTGCCTAACGTGGGGAGGAGACATATTGGTCGATACGATGTGACGTGCTTGGGGTCTTTTCCCTTCTTCAGGAAGAACACAATTTCCGCTTCTTTCCAGGGGCCTGGGAAACAGGCATACTTTAGACAGTTATTATATAGATTCAGGAGATAGTTTGCGTTTGTAACCAGTATGTGTGTAACATTCTGAAGTCTATGTTGTTCGCCCCTGGTGCTTTGTTGTAATTGCACGTGCACCAAAAACTACCTTCAAGAACACACTAATTATACAATGAAATTCTACATATTACAATATATAAACACCCAATAAACGATAACAAGACACTAATAATTCTAAATCTAGTTGTTTTCAGCAGAAACAATTAGAATTCCAGTCTCCAAGAGGTCATTCAATCTGACCTTTCAGGCCCAAAAATTCAATGTTAATTAAAACCGAAAGTCCATGTTAAAATGGCTTTGGAACTTTTTCAAAACTGAAAATTGAATTTCTTACCCAATTTTGGGAGTACGTAGACATGTAATATGTCAAAATTTTCGTCTCCGGGAGACGAATCCAAATATGCTATCGGCTGCTCGTTGCGCTCACTCGTTACCACACAAAACACGAAAACCGCGGAGCATCACAAAAAGGCGTGCTAGCAGGGTCAAATCAGAAGCAGTAGTAATGAGAAATAGGGACAGAATTAAAGCAGCTGGCCGGACAACCGGTTAGGTTTTTGCCCATATTGTGACCAGCCACAGGGCTAACCAAATCTCCAATCCAGCGGAGCCGCAGCCAGGTCGCTGACTTGGCGAAATCATTCACCGGGCAGGGGCCGATGAACACCCGCCAAGCTCGACACCAGCCACCGGACGGCCCCTGGCTCAGGTCATGAATAGACACAGTCCAGTGGGCACGACCACCTGGAAGAGTCGGGGCCCAAACAGTTTAGTGGTTCGACGGCCACTTCATCACTGAGAGGGTAACCCGATTGATTTTCCCCCAGCAGACGGAGGACCAGAGGTACAGACCTAAGATCCGTACACCGTAATCAATGGCGGTGCCGCCCCCTGGGGGGAGAGAAATAGGGACAGATTAAATGCTCCAAGGCAGGGCGACCATGAGGTTTACGCCCATTGATTGCCAGGGAACTGACTATCTAGTATCGAACGAAACCAAGTCCGAGGGGGCAGGCGGGCAGGTCCAGCGAAGAAGTCTAACCCTGAAATTTATTTACTAAGTAAAACTAAAGAGTGAGGCATTTACAAAGGGGTTTTTATAACAAAGGCCCACCGGCCTGCTCCGCTCAGCGGCAGAATAAGATGCTTGGTTAACATGTTAGCGCTTCAACCGTGAAAGTTCACGTGAAAATTGTTCGAAGCAACATTTGATTAATGTAGAGTCGAAAAGTTCTCAACTAATACAATCCAGATCAGGAGCAGACAACAAGAAGTCAGAATAGTCTGAGACAGTTTCACAGTACTAGGTTCAAGTGGTCAGACGAAGATCAGAGTCGAGTGAGACACCACAATAAATTTCCTATAGAAACAGATGATAGAGAATCACAGGTATCACTTTGAAGACACACACGTAAACACAAACCGTTCTTAAACACAGGAGTCTCGGAAATCACTGGAAATCACAGGTATCACTTAGAAGACTCACACGTAGACATAAACCGTTCTTAAACACAGGAGTCACGGAAATCACTGGAAATCACTGGAACACAGGAACACTGGAAAGACAGAGAAGACATTAACGTTAGCACTTCGGTGGCACACAACTGGAGGAGGCACCACAGTTGGCACAGTTGGTGCAGGAGAGTCTCAGTAGACTCGATAGTTTGTTTTCTGCAGACTCAGTAAACACCACGAAGAGGACGAAAAGTAGACACAGTAAGACACAATATTGAGATCACAGAAAGCACTATTGTTTGGTTTAGTGAAAAAGTTTTAGTTGACTCTTATCGGTATCACCAAGAGCCCAAGTGAAGATCACCCAAGAGAAGATCAATCTCCAAGGCTCACAAAAGCGTCTCTGTGAATTCCCCCAACGATTCACAGCTGGCACCAGAAACTGAAGAGGCTTGTAAAATGGTTGTCAAACAGGAGGACGGTGAGCAGCAGGTGAAGAGAGAAGACTCCACTCAGAAATCATCAGGCAAAAGAGGCAATAAGAGTAGTGGCACTCAGAAATCATCAGGCAAAAGACAGTGAAGTCAAATCAGTCAGTTGAGTTCAAGTAATTCTCCGCACCAAGGGGTCTCGTGAAGCCGACCTGCAGCGGCAGCTGCAGCAAGCATCAGAGTCCAGACCAACAGGCAAGTCCCGCCAGAAGGTCCAGGGAGCCGGGGTACATGTAAAGTCTGACAGGTCAGATCAGCCAGCTCAACAATTTAAAATTACAATAGAATCAGCTTTAATAATTTTAACTTGATATTTAAAACAGTTAACAGGATTAACTACCAAAGAGACTGAAAAGAATAACATACAACAAAACGCGAACTGTCAGCGTGTTCTAGAGAAAGCTGGGCTGGGAAACAACAGAAACTGCTAACAGGCTCCCAACGGGGGCGGAGCTATCCAGGGCGAAAAATCCAACAGCATATTATTCCAAGAACGAAAATCAAATTTATTCAACTATTCCCAAGAAAAGAAGTCCCGACAGCTCCGTCCCAAAATACCCACGACAGACCTACTGCTGCCCCCCCCCCGCAGCTTCCCGTCAAACAGGCTCCTGTAGACGGGACAGTCACGAGAGTAGGCTGCATGGCGAAAATCCTCCTCCTTCGCAGCCTCACAGTTAACACAACTTTGGATTTCAGAGTCACACAGATCGGTCCCATGCTCCTTCGAACCACAAGCTCCACAAGTCTCTTCTCCAGGACATTGACCACTCATATGTCCATAGAGCTGGCACCGAAAGCAACGTATCACTGATACATGCTTCCGGACCAGGCAGCTATGGAAGCCAAAAAAGAACCTGCCAATCTTTACAAAAGACCTTGCAAAATCAGGAGGAAGCCCAATGATCCAATGGAAGAGACCTTCTCGTCTACTCACTAGACGTTTAACAATGACAATCTGATCACGAGAAAGCTCCGGGAATCTGTCTCCCAAAGCATCCAAAAGATCCTCCTCAACTTCGCAAGGAACAGAGAACACTATAACTTTCTCTTTCCTCGGCCCCAATGATTTTACTTCAAAGAACTTCCCCAGTTCCGCTCCTTCAAAGGGATCCCCCTTCCCACGTTCAATATAGCCAACCACTTTCAGGTCCCCTTCCCTCGTCGGCCTAACCGACGTCAGCTTCAGACCAGGGGGGCACTGCTGTTTACAGAGAAGACCCCAAGGGTCTTCCGGACTCTCAGCGTCTTTCTTCGTCAAGATGAACGTCGAGGGCTCAGGAGAGGGCCTCTTCACGACCTCAGCATAAGAAGGCCCCGAGGTCGAAGGCAAAATTCTCTCCAGAGCCAAGGGCAGGTCCTCCGAAACAATCTGCTCCACCTTCCTCGCAGTATACTCCTCCCTCTCTCTCTCCACCACAAGCTTCCTCACATCGTCTACCAAAAGACCAATCCTCCTCTGCCTCTCAGCCCCAACAGCCTTGATGCTACCTAAATACCTCTTTAAATTCGCTAGTTTAAAATCCAGGACAGTCAGAAAGTCACCTTCCATCGGGACTTCCACAAAATCACCATATATCACCATCCCTACAGCTCTATGGGTTGTGTAAGAGGTTTTTTGTTAGCACTTTGCTGTTTTATAGCTGTTTTGGTTTTTCACCACTCTCACTCACTATGTTAGAGTCACTCACAACATTAAATCAAAGGCTTATAGAAAAAATTAGGTTTTTCACCACTTTTCATCATTTTGTTGATAAAGTTTTATCACTTTGTAAATATTCAACACCCCCTTCACCACCTTTATAGTTGATTTTTCTCCACCTTTGTAATTATTTTGGTTTTTCACCACTCTGACTCACAAGATTAGGTTTTTCACCACCTTTCTTCATTTTGCTGATATAGTTTTTTCACTTTGTAAGAATGTGTTATACCCTGAATTTTAATCTATCAGTGTGAAAATACTGCTCTCCGACCTTCTAGAAAAATTTATTACAAGCGGACCTCTCCCGCCAAATGTTTGACTTGGAGAGTAAATTTGTTATTTCACTGTGGTACTTCTCTCCCTCCGAAAGTTTGACTAGGAGAAAAAGCTTATTTGCTTAGTCCTCTCACTCTATATGAGATTTTTGCTTGGAACACTCATTTCTTTTCGTATGGTCACCAATGTTAGATTTTTGTTACCATTGTTGTTTTTTAACACAGTTTTCAGTGTAATTGTTTCTGTATTTATCAAATCCGTTAATCTGGTTTGTTAAAGACCACTTTTGTAGAACACTTACCATGGGTTGGGAGAGAGGGGTCAACTTTACCTGCCCACTTAAACATATTACACTATGCACACATTATTCAATAATATTCTCTATACAATAATTCTCTATACAATAATTCTCTATATAATAATACACATATTACTGTTATTTTACATACATGTTTCGGTGACTTGGTGCTTTTATATACACATAATACCGTTATTTTATATACATATTTTATATGTAACACTATATACCTATTTTATTTACAGTTATTTTATATACATGTTCAAAGAAATGGTGTTGTTAATGGTGAAGTTCCCGACCACTACTCTAAAAAAGAAAGAAGAAGGGAAAATCCCCTATTTTTGCATTACTGTTTTTGTTTACTTTCTATTTTCTTTTATCTTTATTATGGTTAGTTCCTTTTCTAACCCGTAATTAAGTCAGAGTTCTTATATAAAAAATTTACCAATTTCCTTATTTTGTTTTGTACCACCTCATTATTTAGTAGGTTTCTTGTCCAGTATTGGTAATTTTCCGTAGCTGGTTTTTTAGCATGAAAGGAAATTGTTAAGTGACAGTCAAAGAGATAGTGGTCAGGAGATCCGGTTAAACCACAGGCACATAGGTCCGTGTTTGTTACCTTAATGCTTTTCCTAAATGTCGGGAATGGACCCTTTCCGCTTAGAAAGTATACAAGACTCTTGCATAGTGGTGTTTCTATTTTGTTTACTTTTGGAAAATATTTCCTTGTATGAGCTCCTCTCTCTGATCCTTCCCAGCTCTCCTGCCAGGAATCTAAAAGATTTTGCCTAAGGAGTTTTTTGAGATATGAAGGGGGAAGAAAAATATCATTATGAGATAAGTTAAAACTTGTTGCCGATCTTGCGAGTCCATCTGCAATCTCGTTCCCTAGTGTACCAATATGGCCCCTGATCCAGCCGATCCTGACTGATTTCTCGGAGAGTATAAGGCTTGTGTGTACATTCTGTGCGTATTGATTTTTGGTGAAAGGTTGAACTAGAAGTTTCAATGCAGATTGGCTGTCAGTCAGGATCTCCATTTTATCATGATCAGAGGCCACCAGCCAATCCACGGCTGCGGAAATGGCTGCCAGCTCTGCCTGAAAGACTGTGTTTTCAGAACGGATATTCTTCTGAAATTCATGGATCAATGTATTTTTGTGGAAAACACAGTAGGCGAAGGCTGTCCCATGTTCCGTTTTAGAGCCATCTGTATATGCTGTGATTTCTAAGGGTGGTGCATGTGTTCTCAAAGGGTCAAACCAACTCAAGGGGATCTCCTTCGAGGGGTGTCTATATAATATGGAGACTGAAGAGTCAAAGTTAGAGGCAATCAGATGCTGTTTTTCTGTGTATGTGTCTTGATGATGGTGTAGAACAGCAGATTTGCTTGACTCATATCTTAGTTTAAGTGTTATTGGAGGTATGTTCGTCAGAATTTGAAGTGCCGCCAAAGAGGTCTTTGTGTTTGCTCGAGAGATTCACAACAAGCAGAGTCTTTGTGCCGATAAAAGTTTTGCTTCTGCCTGATTTGATAGGTCTTTTCCCCATACAAATGCTGCATAGGTGAGAATTTTTTCCGAGACTGCTTCATACCATACCTTTAGAAGTCCAGGGCGTATCCCCCAGGATTTTTTGGACATACTCCCTATTGCTTTGGTGTGAATAAACATCTTTTCCTTTAGCGTAGCAATGTGCGGGAGCCAATTAAGTTTATTATCTAAAGTTAGGCCAAGGTACTTCAGGCTTTTTGATATAGGAATATTTATTAAATTAGTACCATTTCAAGAGTTTGAAATTTTGAAAATAGGGTCTCTCTTAAGAATTTTGTTTCTAAGTTGTTTGTATGGCCGGCCAAATAATATTGCTTTAGTTTTCTCCGTTGCTATTCTTAGATTTAAGTTATTTACCAGACCAGAAAATTTAGAGATGGCTGCATTGGTTTCCCTTCCAATGCCGCCCTGGACTGAGCTCTAGTGAGCAAAACGAAATCATCCGCGTATGCGATGAGTTCAACTGAGCTGTTCCCGTCAAAATCCTCAAGAATGCTATTGGCAGTGATGTTCCAAAATAAGGGTCCCAAGCAAGAGCCCTGGCGGCAGCCTTTGTAGGAAGGGAGAGAGGAGGTCCCCTCTAAATCAATAAAAGCCACTTTTCTGTTCGACAGGTAGTCTCTTATAAGGTTATATATAATTAGTGGACTACAAGTTTTCCTCAGGGAGGCCAAGAGAGTCCAAGAGAGTGTCCCATCCTATATTGTCAAAAGCACCCTTAATGTCGAATGACACCAGGGCACTATAAGTGTGTAAGGCTTTGCTTGTTTTTATAAAATTTAGAACCCTTGAGATAGCTCCCTCTGTAGATTTCCCTTCCCTAAAACCAAACTGATGTGGATGAAAATAATTTGATTTTTCTAAGTGATAATTTACTCTTAATTTTATTAATTTCTCCAAGATCTTACCTAGTGTAGAGAGGAGACAAATAGGCCGATAGGATGAAACATCTCTTGCCTCCTTACCTGATTTAACGAAAAACACCAGTTCTGCCTCCTTCCAGGGAGTGGGGAAGCATGACAATTCCAAGCATGTATTAAAGATTTTAAGCAGAAAATTAGGGTTTATTTGAAAAAGGTCGTCTACCATTCTAAAATCTATGTTGTCTAATCCAGGGGCTTTGTTGTAGTTACAGTTTGATATTGCAAATTGCAATTCCTGCAATGAAAAAGGGGGGTCCAGAGGGTCCTCCCTGGAACAAGGCAAAACGGAAGGAAGCACCAAGTCACCAGGGGCTGGTTCCGTCTGAAAGTAATGTCTTAGCAAGGCCAGCAAAACAGATTCTCTGTTAGGCAAAGAAACTTCTGGAGTCAGAGCCACGTGGACAAGGTCGGTCGGCAGTAGAATTTTTGAAAATGCCAATTTGAACGCTGCTCCAAAGCGGGCAGACGAAGAGGAGGCGAAAGAAATCCATGCTCTCCTCTTTGCGTTAAGTAGTTCTTTCTTGTAGAGTGCTTTTGCTCTAGCATAAGCAATTTTAGAATCTGAAGTAGAGCATGTCCGATGTCTCCTCCACAGGGCCCTGACTCTCGATCTGGACGCCCTTAACCTCTCCGAACACCAGGACAGGGAGGGATTGTGGGTGATTTTTCTCTTTTTAAATTTATTGTTTGCTTCTTCTAGAATTTCCTCAGTTAAAATCTTTACAAAATTTTCCATTTCCTCTGTGCTTTTGCTTTTATTTAATATTTCATTCATTTTAGGAATTCTAACACTCATTCCTTTCTTAAATCTCCCATGGGAGACGTTACGTGTTTGAAATCTTCTTTTTCCGAATGTTTTGAAATCTTTGTCAAGGTGGAAGGAAATCAGGTTGTGATCGGAAGAGGCCGGTTCGTCCAGGACGGACCAGTCCCTAATCAAAGCAGCTACGCTCGGGGAACCCACAGATAGATCTGGCCAACCCTGAAGAGTGAGTGTCTCAAAAGTAGGGGGAGAATCAGGTGGGTTAAATACCATTAGACCCTTAGAAGAAAGGACTTCCATCAATAGTTCTCCTCTTTCGTCCGACTTGTTATAGCCCCAAAGGCTGGAGTGGGCGTTAAAGTCTCCTCCAATAAGTAAATTATTTATATTAATGCTTGGGTGATCAGCCCATTCATTCAAGTCAGTTTCTAGAGATCCCGATGGTGGAGAATATTGAGATCCGATGGTAAGTACGCTTCCCAGTTTATTTAGAGTTATGTTCACGAAGACAGAATTGTTGAAGGTTGCAGAATTTATATAAGAGAGGTCTCTCCTCGTTATTACTATGGCACAGGTTTCGTTTTTGGACATGAATACCGTCCAGGGGAGAGGAAATCCATATAGACGGCTGCCATGCCTATATGGATCTTGAATTAAGAGAATATCTATTTTGTTATTTCCTGAATATGCCACAACTTCTGTGTTGGCAGCTCTCGAAGAGTTAAGATTTACGTGTATAATTTTTAATCCTTTAAGCTCCCCTGGACAATGTCCCGTGTCCAAAGTTCCTGTTTTTACTAGATGAGGATCCATTTAAAGTGGAGCCCCAAAGGCAGACTCATAAACTTGGTGATAGATAGGACAGTCTTTGGAGTAAGATGGGTGGTTAACCTTGTATTTAGTGCCTTCATTCATGTTATCCGAGTGGCAGTTGATGCACTTTAGGTCTTTACTATTGCAATGTTGTGAAGAGTGTCCCTTTATGGCGCATTTAGCACAGAACTCATCGTCTGAGCATGATCCACTCATGTGGCCGAAAGCCTGACACTTAAAACATCTTACTATTGTTACGTGTTTCTTTATATAATATGATGAGAATCCAATAAATATTTTCCTATCCTTTAATATTGTAAGTGCCTCTTCTCTTCCTACTTGTATTATGTAGTGGCTTCCTCCCCTTCTCCCCTCGAATTTTTTAATAAATTCAATTTCTTCTATATTTACATCTGGAATCTTCTTGACTATTGCTTCTTTAATTTCCTCCATTCCACTCTCTGGGGGGACTGAGAAAATGATCACCTTTTGTTTCCTCTTGCCTAACGGTCTGATGTCAAAGTGTTCTTTTATGTTAGACTCGTCAAATATGTTTACACTGTCAACTTCCTTACCCATATGTCCCACAATTTTTATATCTCCCCCCAGTGTGGTTCTTACTGATTGAACTCTCAATTCTTTTGGGCAGGTAGAGTTTTTTAGTAGAGTCCTTGCATCTGTCTCGTCTTCTCTATCTTTTTTTCTCAGGATGAAGGAAGAAATAGGGACAGAATTAGAGCAGCTGGCCGGACAACCGATTAGGTTTTTGCCCATTTTGAGGCCAACCACAGGGGTTTCCAAATCTCCATTCCAGCGGAGCCGCAGCCAGGTCGCTGACTCGACGGAATCATTCACCGGGCAGGGGCCGATGAACACCCGCCAAGATCGACACCAGCCACCGGTCGGTCCTTGGCTCAGGTCATGAATAGACACAGTCCAGTGGGCACGACCACCTGGAAGAGTCGGGGCCCAGACAGTTCAGTGGTTCGACGGCCACTTCATCACTGAGAGGGTAACCCGATTGATTTTCCCCCAACAGACGGAGGACCAGAGGTACAGACCTAAGATCCGTACACCGCAATCAATGGCGGTGCCGCCCCCTGGGGGGAAGAAATAGGGACAGAATTAGAGCAGCTGGCCGGACAACCGGTTAGGTTTTTGCCCATATTGAGGCCAACCACAGGGGTTTCCTAATCTCCATTCCAGCGGAGCCGCAGCCAGGTCGCTGACTCGACGGAATCATTCACCGGGCAGGGGCCGATGAACACCCGCCAAGCTCGACACCAGCCACCGGTCGGCCCTTGGCTCAGGTCATGAATAGACACAGTCCAGTGGGCTCGACCACCTGGAAGAGTCGGGGCCCAGACAGTTCAGTGGTTCGACGGCCACTTCATCACTGAGAGGGTAACCCGATTGATTTTCCCCCAACAGACGGAGGACCAGAGGTACAGACCTAAGATCCGTACACCGCAATCAATGGCGGTGCCGCTTGGGAATCTCGTTAATCCATTCATGTGCTTCACTAATTAGATGACGAAGCATTTGGCTATATATATATATTTTTTTTTGATACATGCCCTTTTCTCCCCAGCGGGGAAGGGGTAATCCCATGCATAACCCATTCGTAAAAGTGCCTTACTTCAGTGCGCCGCATCAGAACTTGAAAAGCCTTCATATTTCCAGATTTACTGAACGCCAGGTACGAACCCAGTACTACCCTCGATGCAAGAGTCTTGATATCACAACACTTAATAACTCGCAACTCGAGTACTATCTGGCGACCAAATCTCCTTCCAGTTGATGGTGCAGGAGGAGGTGATGACAGTGGACGCCCCAGTACAGTTCCGCAGTTAAAAGTGTCATAGTTACTTCCGCCGTTTACCCACGATTGGATGAATTTCTTCACTTTGACATTCAGAGCACTGGGCAGAAATCACATTGCGTCAACACCGATCACTGGCCATCGCAATGCTTTGTTTTAATTAGACAGTCGGATTCGCTGAATTCGTGTCAGTTCTGAGTCGGAAGTTAGTCGCCCGCCGAAACGGTCGCTCCGGTCACGAGACCCAGTGCGCCGTTTGGGACGACTATGGGACAGAGGACTCTTGGAAGACTCTCTTGGAGGACTCTCCGTGAGGTGCATATCCCCTTTGGGACGACAATGTGGCTTTTGATGAAACAGGAGGCAAAGTCAACATACATTTTCCATTCCTTCAAGAGTGTTATGGCATTCTCTCTTCCCACTTGAATCACCCAATACCAGCTACCATTTTTTCCCTTGAATTTTTTTTTATGAATTCTATTTCCTCGTTACTTATATTTGGAATACTTTTAGAAATTGATTCTTTGATCTCTTGTTCTCCACTCTGAGGAGGGACTGAAAAAAATTATTATCTTCTGTTTTTTGTTCCCAGGCTCTTAATGTCAAAGTGGTCTCTTAAATCACTGTCATCAAAGACACTCCTTTCCTCCCCCCTCTCTCTGACGATCACCAATAATCTTTAAGACCCCATTAAATGTGGGCCGAACAGACTGAATTTTTAAGTTCCTAGGGCATTTGGAGTTCATTAGTAATATTCTAGGGTCTTGCTTGTCCTCCTTATTTTCTCTTATCAGTATGAAGGTAGAAGGGTCTGGTTATTACTTTTTAACTACTCCCGCATAAGTCATAGGCTCTTGGCAAGCTTGGTGCAATTTGCTTATCTTGTCAGGAATTTCAGCTCTGATGGTTTGTGGAAGGTCGTGGATAAGCAGTTTCTCCACAGTTTGAGAAGCAATAGCGTCCAGCTTTCTCTCAATTAACGTATATCTAAGCTCATCGGCAAATCATTTGTATTTTCTTACTTTATCACCATCCATCAGTTTGGTGTGTTTTAAGTAGTTTTCCATTTTGTCCATGATGTTGTTACATTTCTGTAAGAAGGAGAAGGGGGAGAGATCAGCAGTACATTGATCACCGTCTTCAGGTCTTCTAAGTTCGTCCGGAGTTGCCTCAGTTGGTGCTGAGGCAAAGGATTCATCTGAAAAGCCTTCTAATACTAACATTGGGAATTGTTCCCAGATTTTTCAGGTTGGCTGCTCTGTCTAGGGAAGGAGTTAAATTAGGGGGGTTATCTTTCTATTCATCTTTCCCTTTTTAAGTCAATTGTTAAGTGAATTGTTTAGTTAAAAGCAAAAATATTAAAAGTTTTGTTCTTTAGGGCAGACCAGATCACAGTAAATAATATAAACATTTAGGTAAGAACACTAAAATACACTTTATATGCTTGAAAACAACATCTTAATTCACAATTAGTCCAATAGAAACAATCAAGAGAAAACAACAAAGTTCCTATTATATAGATAGTGAACGAGAACGAGCAGGATCCTGTGTCAGTATCTATGTTTTGTATCTATGTATTATCTATGTCCCTAGTATTTATGTCCCTTGTATCTATGTCCCTAGTCTTGTATCTATGTATTAGTAGTCCTTGTCTTCTTTAAAGTGGTGGTCCAACAGTCGTCTCAATTTTCCTTCATGGTCAAGAGAGGGGGAATCAGAAAAGTGTAGGTTAAGATTATTAAATTTTTTTTTTTTGAAACGTGAATTTAAAATGGGAGCCATAAGTTTTGCAACAGTTGGTACAGTAATTTCTCCAGGACTCTTGTCTGGTATTTTTAATCAAAAGTTTATATTTGGCTCTATTGAGTTTATATAATATTTTTGCGGAAGAGATGTCAGCAGGGGAGGCGTGGTTCCTCTCGAGTGATTTAATTCTTTTGTATAAAGCTGTAACAAAGTTCCTTAGTTTAGTTAATTGGGGGTTCCACCAAGAGAAGTTATTGACTCTTTTTAATTTTTTCTTTCTAATATATTTTATGGCACAATTTTGGAGGATGTCTAAAAGGGTTTCGAAAAAAAAATCTAAGGTGTCTATGTTGTTTATATTATTTAAATGGGAGTTTAAAAAAGATAATTTTGATTTAAAGTTGTAGATGAATTTGCCAATCCCATATTGGGTTTTCAAGAAAAAGGTATTGTCTGAAGGGGGGTCGAGGTTAAGAATTATTTTAATGTATTTGTGGTCACTGAGAGTATCACTCGAGAGGACCTCCCAGCTAGACAAAGTATCAAAGAGTGAAAAAGAAATAAGGGAGAGGTCAGGGAAACCATTTCCGGAATGTGAGACGAAGGTTGGACCACATTTTTTATCGTTGCAAATTATTAGGTTATTGTTGATGCAAAAGTCGATTAGATCTAGACCCCGCTGATCGGTGAACCCATATCCCCACATCCGAGCTCTGGCATTAAAATCTCCTAAAAGGAGAGACTGAAAAGTTGAGGTGGTCTAAGTTTTCAATTTCAGAAAGAAGGGAGGTAAAGTTATCGTGGGGGGGGGGGGAAGTAGATGCTGGCAAGGATAAGGGGGGGCCGAAGGGGGAAAATGATTTCTAAAAATATTGAAGATGATGATTTGAACTTAAAGTTGACAGTGAGAAGTGGATTGAAAATTAAAATGAGGGCTTTCTAAGAAGTTGAGGCAAATTGCCTGATGCCAGGGGGGGGGGGGAGTATATTAGCTCGATTAACATAAGGTTCTTGCATGCACACATAATCAAGGGAGTTATCTATTGCATATTTCAGCAGGTTTGAATGGGCGGAGAGAGAATGATTGACGTTTATTTGAATGCCAGTGATTGTCATATTTTGTGGCTGAGAAAGTAAATCACTGCAAAGCAGAGCCCGGACGGGGGAGACAAAAGAATATAAAAATAAGTAATGATAGGGGGGGAAATATGAAAACAGGGGAGGAATATATACGAAGAACAGGATAATTGCATAAAAATATAAACAAACAAGCACAGCATATAGCACAATATCAACACAGCAAAAAATCAGAGAATATATTTGTACTGTAGAAAGAAGACTTATGCTTCTTTTTGTAGGTCTCTAATGCGCTTTAGTTCAGCCTGATAGGCTTTGCACACCCCACGATCGTGGGCACTATGATTTATTGGATATCTCAGAGTTGAATCCTCGTGATTAGCTGTATTGCAGTTCACACACACAGGACTCCTAGCCTTACAGGTCCTGTGTGTGTGGTCACTTATGGTGCAGTAACTACAGTTTCCCTTTGGTTGAGGGCAGGAGTTCGCCATATGGCTGAACCCCTGGCACTTATAACATATTTTAAACGGGATGTACCTTTTTACCAAGAAACTGCTGAAGTTGTAGAATAGTTTGCATCAGTGATTTGGTTCGCAACGAAGACAACAACCTGGAAAATCCAGTTGATATTATTGTTTCTGGATTTAAAGTTTTTGATGATTTTAATATCGTTTGCAGATAAGTTTCTATGGTTTTGGCAAATTAAGGCTTTTACGTTATTCTCCGTATAGTTAGGAGGAACTCCAAAAACGATGAGGGCTTTCCTCCTATCCTGTTTTTTGACAGAAAATTTTTCAGTCAAGGCTGATTCTTGGAATAATGGTATCAGTTTGTCGGGGTCACTCTCCCTGCATGTGATCTTCAGTGTGCCATTCTGTAGTTCTGAAATGTTTTTGATTTTTATGTTTTGCGGGCACTTATAAGATAGGAGGTCACGCTTCAGTTGTGCATTTGTTTTTGTGCGATCATGGCCTTGTAACAATACACTTGAATAAGTCCTCTGTTTAGGAGCAGACGAGGCAGAAGGAGCACCGGACGAAGAAGATGAGGAAGCAGAACCAAGAGAAGCAAAGTTTCTATCCAGGTTCTGCTTAACCGCTCTATCAATAATTGAGGGTAGATTGTCCATCAGATTTTCGGAGAATGTGTGAAAAATTATGATGTAATAGATATAATACACAGATTATAAAAATATTTGTGTTATACGCTTAAGTTTTTGGTTTGTTTGTCCAGAAGAACAAGAAGATAAACAACACCGGACAACACAAAACAAAACAGCAAGACAAGAAAACAACAGGAAAACCAGACAACATCAACACAACCTCGGGGAAACGACAAAGTGAACCCAGGGACCAAGAAGACGTTAAGAGCAGAAAGGCAACGCACTGACCGATCAGGTGACCATGTTAGAAATTTCTCTGGCTATGAGAACACAGTTTTTAATACGTTCTATAGAAGAAGAATTTTTACAGACATTCGAGAACCAGGTCGCAGCAAGAGAAGGGGAAGGTTTAGTGAGATGGAATTGTTTAGAGTGAGGGCAGGAGAAAACATAGTGGTCTGCGTCTCCGAAGAGACCGCAGGTACAACTTGAAGTGGATTTAAATTTAAAGTAGTATAAATAATCTAAAAATGGGCCGTGGCCGGTAATGAAATAAATTAAATATTTGTTCTTAATTTGTAACTTAGTATTTACGGAGGGAAGAAAATTTTGAATTCTGGCAGGATCATGAGTGCGGGGGGAAATATAATTGTTTAAATAATTTTGCCAATTGTTTAGAATATCTAAATAAAAATGTTTTTTAAGGAGGGAAACAGGGAAAGGGATAGTATAGGGAGAGCCAGAAGCAGTAGCTTGTTTAGCAGCTTGATCTGCGACCTCGTTGCCCGCAATGCCTGAATGGGCCTTCACCCAGCGGAGATTAAGAAGATGTTTATTAACGTTAGCATTCAGTTTAATTTTTGAAATAAAGTTAGATTTGTTTTTAATGGATTTTAAGGCCGAAATGGAAGAAAGACTATCAGAAAAAATGTTAATTTTTTTATTATAGGAAGAGGCCCAGTTAATAGAAAAATCGATGGCTGCAATTTCTGCTTGGAAAACTGTGTTCCCAGAGCAGAGTTTAAAAGAAAATGTATCTATTAATGTGTCAAGATTGAAGAGGCAAACGGCAAAACCTGTTTGACCGTCAATAGAGGACCCGTCAGTAAAAGCATTAATGTCCGAAAAAGAGGAGGGATCGCTGGGGGAAAGATTAGCAATATGAAGAGAGGGATGGAGGGAGGAAGTAGGTAAATTTTTATCAAAAAGGGGGGGGGCGGGGAGGGCAGGATTAGAAAAATGATTAATATGGAGTTTCCAAAATGAATATTTTTTAAAATGAGCATTGATAACAAAATGTATAGGGGGGATACCGGTAATAGAATATAGAGAAATGTTCGAAGTAGTCCGAAAGCCATTGGAAATTTTTAAAAGGAAAATCCTTTGAAGTGAAGAAAGTTTCTTAATTTGAGCCCCGGTTAAGTTTTGTCCCCAGATGCCCGCCCCAAAAGTTATGATTTTTTCAATAACAGTTTGATACCAAGTTTTAAGGAAGGATTTATCCACACCCCAGTTACTGCCAGTCACCCGCCCAAAGGTGCTGGCGAACTTAAAACATTTCTCTTTTAAGTTAAAAATATGTGAACTCCATTTTAAATTATCGTCAATTGTTAAGCCCAGAAAGATGAGTTGGCGGGAGGTGGGAATTTTGAAATTTTGAATTTTGAAACAGGGTCGTTGTTTAATTTTATTTCTGTTTTTGTTAAAGATGATAGCCTTGCACTTTTCCGGTGCAACTGTTAGTTTGAGATTCGAGAGGGCGGAAGCAATGGTATCCAGGAGTATATTGGTATTGGTCTGTAAGGACTTGAGGTTTGTAGCATAGGTCACCACCGCCAGATCATCCGCGAAGGCTTGGAGATAAAACAGATCGTCATTTAACGAAAGTATGTTATTGAAGTAGATGCTCCAGAGGGTCGGAGAAATAACCGAACCCTGAGGAGCCCCCATAGAAATGTATTTATTTATTTTATATGTACCGTTAAAAAGAGTAATTTGTCTATTTTTTAAATAAGAATAAATGAAATTTTGAAATGAATTTGGAAGTTGTATATTTTGAAAAATTTGTGGAAGAATGGTCCAGTTCAGGCTATCGAAAGCCCCGCAGATGTCGACGGTGGTGAGGGAAACAAAATGTTTTGACTTATGTGAGGTAATTTCACTGATCAGCCTGTGCGCAGCGTCCTCGCAACAAGTTAGCTCTCTGAAACCAAATTGAAGGGGGTGAAGAGCTCCTTCTGAGAAAAGCCAAAAGTTCAGTTTGTTGATAAAAATTTTTTCTAAAATCTTCCCAAAGGTGGGAAGGAGACAGATAGGGCGGTAGGAAGAGCAAAGGGAGGGATTTTTACCGGGTGTATTAAAGAATAGTAAGTTAGCATTTTTGAGATTTGAGGGGAAGTGACAATATTTAAAACATAAGTTAATAATTTTGAGAAAAAGGGAGGGAAAGGATTTAAAGAGGGATTTCCAAAACGTAAAGTCTAGTTGATCTAAGCCAGGGGCTTCGCCAGATTTTAAATTATTAAAAACAGAAAGGAGCTCCTCAATAGAAATTGGCCCCAACCCAAGAGTTGGTAGTTCCAGAGTAGGGAAATCATTAAAATCAGTATCCTCTTTGAAGTGATGGTCCAAAAGACGTTCAAGTTTACCATTATGATCAAGATGAGGAGAGTCAGGAAAGTAAAGATTAATGTTATTAAATTTTTTAAATTTATGAAAGGAAAATTTGAACAAAGGGCCAAAAGTATCATTACAATTAGAGCAATATTCTCTCCACGAGTCGCGTCTTGTTTTCTTAATTAATAGTTTATATTTAGCTCGATTTAGTTTGAAAAGAGTTTTAGCGGCCAAAAGATCCTCGGGAGAGGCGGAGTTTCTCTCAAGCGATTTTATTCTCTTCGAAAGAGCAGTGACATAATTTCTCATTTTAGAGAGGGTGCCATTACACCAAGAGAAATTCTTAATTTTCCTAGATTTTTTCTTGCGAATGTATTTAAAGGCACAATTTTGAATGATTTCGAAGAAATCGATGAAAAAGGAGTCTAATGAGGGGGTATCAGAAATATTGTTTAAAAGTGTGAAAAAGTGTGGAATATGATTTTTAAAGTTAAAGATAAATTTTCCGATTCCATAACGAGTTTTTAAAAAATATGAATTATCAGAGGGGGGATCAAGATCGAGGGTAATTAGAACATATCTATGGTCGCTGTGAGAATCGCAAGAGAGAACCTCCCAATTTTGGATGAAGTCACAAAAGGAGAAATTTACCAAGGTTAAGTCCGGATAGCCGTTGCCGGAATGGGACACGAATGTTGGACCACACTTAGGATCATTAAAAATTACCAAGTTGTTGTCGAGGCAAAAGTCGATAGTGTCCAACCCCCTTTGGTCCGTGAATCCATAACCCCACATCCGGGCCCGAGCATTGAAGTCTCCAAGAATGAGAACGTCAGAGTTATAAACGTCAAATGAAGATATTTCAGCAAGAAGGGTATTATAGTTATCGTGAGGGGGAAAATATATGCTAGCAAGGGAAAGAGGGGGGCGATTTGGAAGAAGGAGTTCAATAAAAACGGAAGAGGGAGAGTTAAATTTAACATTTGCAGAAAGTAGCGGATTAAAAATGTAAATTAAAGCTTTTTTGGAAAGAGAAGCGAAGTGCTGCACACCAGGAGGGGGAGATAAAACTTCGTTATTGGATATATAGGGTTCCTGGAAGCAGACAAAATCAATATTATTTTCAATTGCAAATTTATAAAGGGTTGAGTGGGCTAATAGGGAATGGTTAGTGTTAATTTGTAAGCCTTTTATCGTCATTTTGGAGAGCAAGTTCAATACCCTGACCCGGAGGAGGGAGACATTTCAACAAAGGTATGCAATATAGTTTACCATTCCAAAAAACAAGAAAACACATAATATACACAACAGATGAACAGAAGACCATTACAATCAGTTAAGGACAAATGATAATTAAAACGATTCACAGACGGATAGAAAAACTACACAAAACAAAAAGAAGGCTACGAAGTCGAATTATATAGAGCAACAACACAAGGTTAAGCCTCGCGCTGCAGCTTTCTGATTTTAGCCATTTCGGCTTGGTACGTTTTACAGTTTTTCTTATCATTCGTAGCATGATTGATACGATAGTTCAATGAAGGATCATCGTCATTTGATGTTGTACAGTTTACGCACACCAATCTGGTGGCAGTGCAGTCTCTGTGAGTGTGTCTACTACTGGTGCACCTGCCGCAGTTCCCCACAGGGTGATGACAAAAGTTGGCTGTGTGCCCGTAGCCCTGACACTTGAAACAGACTTTCAAAGAGATGTACTTTTTGACGGAGAAGAAGCGGAAATGATGAAACAGTTTGCTTGACTCTAGTATTTGATTTGCAGATCTTAGTTCGACAGAGAAAACCCAGTTTTTGTTTCCCGATCGATTGGGGAAGTTTTTAACAATGCGGATTTCTTGTGGGTTAATATTTCCATGGTTATTATGTACAAGAGCTTTCACATTCTCTTCCGAGTAGGTAGAAGGAACGTTGAAGATTATGAGAGTTTTTCGACGATCCTCTTGCATTTTAATGTCAAAGTTTTTTGCAATTGAAGAGCTGGTGAATAGTGGCAATAATTTTTCTGGGTTACCCTCCCGACAGGTAATTTTGATTGTTCCGTTAGGGAGGGCAGAAACATTCTTAATATCGACCCCTTTGGGCCGAGTATGCGAAAATAGATCTCTTTTCATTTGAGTGTTATCTTTTGTACGGTCTTTACTCTGTAGGAGTACACTGGCATAAGAGCGAGCGGTAGAAGAATTTTTGGGATTCGAAGATCCTTGGGCAGAGGCTGAAGAGGAGAAGTCTCGAAAGGGAGCACTAGGTTTGAGAGACTGTTGAACTGTTTTGTTGACTAACAAAGGTATTTCTTTCAAGAGAGAAGAAGATAGTTCTTTGAACATGTTTGGAATGTCTCTATGGATATTAGAAGAAACCTCCTTTAACTCCAGATTGATTTTATCTTGAAGCGCAGCCAACTCCACCCGAAAGTCATCAGAAAGAGTTTTCAAATCAGGAGCCATCGAAGTGTCAGAAGAAGCCTTACGACGAGGAGAGGGAAGAGTCAAGATGTTACTTTCTAAGGTGAGGCCACTAACCTCAATTGCTTTCAGTTTAGAGTCAATATAGGTTTTATTGGTGGCGTTAAGTCTTGAAGCGTATCTGCAGATGTATTTCTGAAGTTTATTTACATTTTGTAGGATGGAAGAAATATGTTCATAGTTTACACTAGAAGAAAGACTAGTTGATGGATTAAGAAAATCTTGAGCCGAAGCAGTAGTAGAGCAAGGATTAGATGCGGTTGAAAGAGCTGGTGTAGACGACGGAGGAACAATTTCAGAGACAATTTCAGAAATCACTGGTAATGAGTCCAAAGGAGAGGTAATTGGAACTATAGTCGAAGTAGTGTTAGTTGGAGAGCATGTATTAACAGGCGAAGAGCATGTTGAAGTTGTAGTGACAACAGGAGGCGGAATCAAAGCTACAGCATCAGAAGTAACGGGAACTGCAGTATCAATAGTAGGAGCAGCAACAGTGAAGTTTGATGAGGTTGAAGATGAGGAGAGGGCAGCAGCAAAAGCAGGGGAGAGCGCCGGACCAGAAGGAGCCAGGGCACGGGAACGGGAAGAAGACACAGGTTGAGAAGAGGAGAGGTTGCGGGGGAGCCGAGGAGGTAGGATGGAGCTTGAAAAAATTTCTGATTCATATATTTGAGATGTACGTGGAATACTTTTGAAATCTCTGATTCTAATTTTGGGAGTATCTTCTGAAATTTTAGAACATGTTTTATCTTCATCAGGAACAACATCGGCACTAGGTTTTGTATGAGCAGGAAACTTAGGAGCAGAGAGAGTGTCAAGGCTAACGGGGGAGATGATGATTCTTGGAAGTAAAGGGGGAAAGTCTGCATCAGAAAGGGCAGGTGACCTGTTTTGATCCATGTCTAGTGTAGTAATGATAGAGTTTGTGCTAAAAAGTTTTGTGATAGAGTTTGTGCTGAACAATTTAATACACAGAAATCAATTAAATAGGTAAAATATAAAAATTCAATGAAAAATAGCAATAAACAGATATATGCAGTTTAAATGACAAGGGTTGAGGATGCATAGGACTGGTTCGTAATGATCATATTGAAGCAACAGGGAGGGGAGAAGATTTTCAAGGTAGATTTAACAGGAGAAATCCAGAAAAAAACAAAATATTCCAACCAGGAGCAGAACAAAAATAAAAGGGGATGGTTAACGGCAACGAGCATGTCAAAAATGAATAGTAGGGAAAAAAAATAAGTACTAGGGAAAAAAACGGGCGAAAAAAGTTAAGGGGGAAGCAGAAAAAGCCAAAAAACCAAGTGGGAGAATTAACACGGATAAATGGGGCAAAGTTGAGACAGCAAAACTTGATGTTGCCACAAAAGATAATCCAAAATATTAATGCTAGACATTAGAAAAAAATATTTCATATATAAGAAGACAAAAGGACTCTATGTACCGAAGGAAAAGGGGGGAAAGCAATTATATAAAACTTTGGTGTTGCCACTGAAAAACTTTGAAGCATGATGAGTCAGCCATTAGAAATTAATAAAACAAGTATAAAATGTCCAACAAACTCTATGTTTAAAGGGAATAGGCTGTAACATTATTTTAAATTTAAAAATTTAAAAAGAATATGAAGATGAATATAAGATACAAGGGAAGAAGAGGGCGATGAAGCAAAAGTATATATTGACCATCTACACTATATTTGCAAAGGATGTACTGTATTAAATTTTAATTCTAAATATTTAAACCTGAACATGAATATGAATATGATTTACAAGGGAAGAAGAGGACGTTAGCAAAAGCCAAAGGTACGGGTCCAAACCATTACAGGAGCAAGGGGGGGAGAAGTGGAAAGTGGAATACACCAAGGACAGGTGCAAGCTTAACGAACGGGAGGGGGAAGGCAAAATATTAACATTGAAAATATACATTGAAAATACAAAAAGATATATCTCTAAAATGCTAAATACACATATATACACTGTTCCCCGAGGAAAATAACTTTTCAATAAACAATAACAAGATAATAAAGTACATTATAATATGAAAAAATTTTGAAATTGAGCAATTTTAAGCACTTTAAAACGTAGTTTCAAAACTATCAAAATACTATTTCGATGAATTTCTGCCTATGTAGTAACAATGGCGAAACGAAACTGTTACGCTATGGAACAAATATAAATTAAAAATGCTGATTTCTCACCAACTAGATGAGGTAGAGACAAAGTAGAGGTAACATTGTAAAGCTGAGACGAAACCGCACAAAACAATAGCACACACACGTAATTACACCCAAAAATCACGCGCACACGGCATAGTAAAGCGAGAGCATGAAAGTAAGCGTGCACACTCGATGGAATCATCGGACGAAGGCCTTCGGAGAATGTGTTGATGTTGATGACCCAGACCGTCCGACCTACCAGAAAGGTGTAAGGTAACTGTATGGACGGCCGGGAAGTGCCACCCAATTTAGACCGGAACCCAGTGGGGGAGGCATCCACAGGGACCGTACCCTCCTTCCCCTACCACCAACCTCTCGGAAGGACTTACGGACCCACATGTTTAACGTGATCGTACTCCGCATGAACACGGCGGCATATGTGGCATTCGGAGAATGTGTGTAAATTTTCGGTAATAGAGTTTTTTTAGTGAAACCAGTCTTTCACTGAATGAGTTTGACATATCTGTGGAGGATTGCATTGGTGGAGTTGCTATATTCTGTTGCTCGAGGGAACTGCACATGAGTTTTATATCAGAAACCCTCTTCTCCACATAAGCTTTCTGGGTGATGTTAGTTTTTAAGTATCTGAATATGTAGTTTTGGAGTCTATCCACATTTTTCACAATTTGAGATATCATATCTCCACTGAGGTCTGAGTGGCATGCATCAAAAGAATCGAGCGTGTTCGTGATGGAGATAGAATCATCGATGAGGTCAGGCTCAGGATCTGTAGCAGCAGGAGGAGAAGATGGTTGAATTGCAACAGTAGGAGGAGAAGATGGTGGTTCAGGAACGGAAGAGGAAAAGCCGCCAGGAGGAGGAGATGAGACCTCAGGGGCAGGGAGGCCCGGAGTAGAGATATTGACCGTAGACGGAGGAGTTAATGACGGTGGTGTTAACAGCACAGGATTCGAAGAGATGAGAGCTGCAGGTGGGGAAGAAGTCTCAGAAGAGGTCCAGGTTGAGGTCACTGTAGGTAGAGCAGAAGAGTTCGGAGTAGGTGAAGTGGTAGGTAGCTCAGGAGGATCAAAAGGAATGGATATAGAGACGCTAGGAGATGTAACTGTAGAAGGCAAGTAGGAAGTCATTCGACGAGGGATCTGGTTTGCTGAGTGGCCAGGGATGACTGTTGGAGAAGATGAAGTCGAAGGTGCTATGAAGGATCTCGCTGGCCGGGGATCAACTTTAGAAAACACTTTAAACTGATGGCGGGGAGTCGCGTATGTGGATAAGCGTTGAGGAAGAGCTGGAAGAGGTGGAGGAGAGTGAGAAGCAGCAGCACTGGAGTAGGATGCACAAGAGGAGTTAGGAGAAAACGAGTAGCCAGCCATTTTTAAGTCTGTTAGTTTGATCAACGGTTGAAGGTTCATAGGTGTTGGAGTATCATCTTTTCGTAAATTCGTGGAGCGAAGATATGGATTCACTGGCAAAGAGTTAGGGCTGGTTAATACATTGGCAGCAACTGAGTTTGTCTGAAAATCTGAGGGAGGAGGAGATGTAGGGGAAGAGGCGGGGAGGGGGGAAATTCTGGGGGGGAGGATAGTATTCCATCTAAAAAGCAGTTGAAATATTTACAGCATATACACTTATACAATATACAAATATCATGGCAAAACGGGGAATAACACTATAATAATAAAGACAAAAAGCCGGAGGTGTCACAGTGAACAGGTTGTTAAAAACACAAAAGGCACACACTGTGAAGCACTTTATTACTATGGATCAGACACAATGGACCGTGAAGCACCGAGGAGCACCAAGAAGAACTATGAGGCACGTTCTACGAAGCACTAAGAAATAGATGTAACACACACTATGAAGCTCTACGAAGTATTGTAACAGTAGTCATTCTGAGGACATGATGAAGACACGATATATATATATTACTATGAAGCTCACACTATGAAGTTCTGTGAAGCAGTATGAAACACATACTTAGAAGGAAAAGGAAGCACCATGAAGAGCAACGAAGCACACTCCATGAAGCACTAGGAATTAGATGAAACACACGCTAAGAAGCTCTATAAATCACTGGTACAGTAGTCATAATGAGACTTGTTGAAGACTCGTTGTTTACATATTGTTTACATACCCAGGGCTCCGCTGAGGTTGAAGAGGTAACTTGTTTTCACTATTGTTTGTGAAGCTGGGAATTGGAGATTAGGAAATTTAATTCCGTATTTCTTTCAAGACTTACGTCACTGCATCAATGAAAATGCAAACTATTTACACATTGCTCTGACCGTCATTCAGCTACTTCAGTAAGAGAAAAATGCCATTTGGAGCATTCATTTCAAAAAGGATAAGTGAGAATATGTAGAATATTTCATATTAAAGTTATTTGAATAACAATGTTGCACCAATGTTTGTGTCACAAGGAGAGGAATGGATGATTTCTCATTTTGATGCAGCACAGAAAAATGTATTTGTTCGTGACTCCACATATTTTTGTAATACCTGGTTGAATGTAATTCACTTCACTAATTTGTATGTGAAAAAGTGTCCGCATCAAAGGAACTATTGTTCCATTAGCAAAAGAATCAGTGCAAGAGAGAGAGGCAGAGAAAAAACCTTAGAAGTATAGAAGTACATGTATAATTAAAGTATCCAGATTATTTACAACATAAGTAAAATATATGGGGGCTCCAGGTTAAATTATCGTCGATCAATATGCCAAGATATTTTAGGTGTCTAGTAATTTTAAGGGGTTTGTCATATAATTTGATACGGGGATTTTGTCGACGTTTGGTACGGGTTTTGTTAAATATTATGCATTGTGATTTTTCAGGGGAAGATTTAAGCTGGAGGGAGTCAAGAGAGGCTGAGACAGTTGCCAGGATTGTGTTAGTGTGAAGTGTAACAGTTTTAAGGGAGTCACCTTTAGTCACCACTGCGAGATCATCTGCGAATGCCTGTAAATTAAATTGGTCATTATTTAATAGAAGTATTTTATTAAAGTAAATGTTCCATAATACTGGTGACAAAACTGATCCCTGAGGAGCACCAGAAGTAATAATTTTTGAGGAAGTATGTAACCCGTCTGAGAATAGGAAATAAGGCGAGATTCAAGGTATGAAAATATAAAACTTCGAAATTCAAAGGGAAGATTGATAGCTTGAAGAGTTTGAGGAAGAATATTCCAGTTTAATGAGTCTAATGCTCCACAGATGTCCACAGTGGTGAGGGAGACGAAGTGTCCGGGTTTAAAGTTTTTTATGGTGTTGACCAGTCTGATTGACGCATCTTCACAACTCACAAGTTCTCTGAATCCGAATTGTAAAGGATGAAGAGCTTCACTAGTTCCAATCCAGTGGTTTAATTTGTTAATAAAAAGTTTTTCAATGATTTTTCCTAGTGTGGGTAGGAGGCAGATAGGGCGGTAGGAGGTAAGTAAAGAGGGGTCTTTGCCCGGTTTGTTAAGGAATAGGATTTTTGCGTTTCTAAGACATTCAGGGAAGTAACAAAAAACGGAAGCATAAGTTAAAGACTTTAGAAAAAATAAAAGGGAATGATTTATATAATGTTTTCCAAATGTTAAAATCTAAATAGTCGAGTCCCGGGGATTTGCCGTTGGGAAGGTTGTTTATAACTAGTGAGAGCTCTTCATCAGAGATATCACCCAAACCCTCAGGAGAGGAGTTTAATGTGGGAAAGCCCAAGAATGTGCAGTCATCTTTAAAGGTGTGGTCCAATAGACGGTGAATTTTGGAACCATAATCAAGGTTCATTTCGTCAGGATATTGTAGGTTAATGTTGTTAAATTTGTTTTGCTTTTGGAAAGCAAATTTAAATTGTGAACCGAATTTTGAAGAACAGTTTGTACAAAATTTGTTCCAGGAGTCCCTTTTAGTTTTATTTATAAGTTTTTTGAATTTAGCACGGTTCAACTTGTATTTAATCTTGGCCGCTGAAATTTCTTCCGTAGAGGCAGAGATTCTCTCGAGTGATTTGATTCTTTTGGAAAGTGCTGTAACGAAATTACGAAATTTTGCTAGTTCGTTGTTCCACCAATTAAGCTTAGGACGTTTTGCAGATTTCTTTTTTTTAATATGTTTAAAAGCACAAGTCTTGGTGGTTTCGATAAGATTATTAATAAATTTATTAAGGGAAAAGGGGTCTGAGATTTTATCAATTTCAAGGGAGAGGAGAGGAATATAAGTTTTAAAGTTATGAATAAACCTGCTGAGATTGTAATTAGAATTGTATTAGAATTGTAATTAGAATTGTATGCTGAGATTGTATTAAGAAAGAAGGAATTACAAGAGGGAGGGTCAAGGTTCAAGGTAATTTTTATGAATTTGTGGTCACTGAAGGAGTCGCTCGAGAGAATCTCCCAATTTTGAATAAAGTCAAAAAATCCGAAAGATACAAGAGTAAGATCAGAGAAACCTTTGCCAGAATGGGAGCAGAATGTTGGACCTCGTTTGGGGTCGTTAACCACAATTAAATTATTAGAAAGACAAAAGTCTATAACGTTGTATCCCCGGTGATCAATAAAGGAGTATCCCCACATCAAGGCTCTGGCATTAAAATCACCTAGAATCAGGAAGTTTGATGATAAGAAGTCAAGGGAAGAGAATTCAGAAAGGAGGTCAGGGATAGAATCGTAGGGGGGAAATAGAGGGAAATCAGGTTAAGTGACTGATTATCAGGCAGAAGAAGTTCAACGAGCACAAAGGATTCAGACTGGTATTTGAGCACTGATTTAAGGTCTTCGTTGATGATTATAATTCCCGCTTTCTTAGAGTGGGCGAAGAATTGTTTAATTCCTTTAGGTGGGGAAAGTATGTTATCGGCTGAGATATAAGGCTCTTGTAGGCCTACTATGTCATAATCATTTTCAATGGCAAATTGTATCAGATGGTTGTGGGCAGCAAGGGAATGATTTGCGTTAATTTGTAAAGCAGTCAGAACCATGGGAAGATTCAATGCCAGAGGACTGAAGAGGGGAGGGGAACATACATATAAACATCAAGAGACAATAACAATATACATGAAAGCAAAGACAAAAGGTCAGAACGCTGTAAGTGTGTAATGCTTTGCTGGTTTTTACGAACTTTAAGACTTTAGAAACTGCTCTTTCCGTAGATTTTCCCTCTCTAAATCCAAATTGCTTATAGTGGAAAAAATTTGATTTCTCTAGATAAAAATTATCTCTTAATTTTATCAATTTTTCAAGAAATTTCCCTAATGCAGGGAGGAGACATATAGGTCGATAGGATGAGATCTCTCTCGCCTCTTTTCCAGATTTTACGAAGAAAACCAGCTCAGCTTCCTTTCTTGGAGCAGGAAAACAAGAAAATTTCAAGCAAGTGTTAAAAATTTGTAATAAGAAATTTGAATTAATCTGATTTAGATCATTTACTAATCTGAAATCTATATTATCTAAGACCGGAGCTTTATTGAAGTTACAGTTCGCAATTGCGAATTCTAATTCCTGAAGAGAAAAAGGAGGATCAGTTTGGTCTTCCCTGGAAAGAAGCCTAGAGGAAGAAGGCACCATGTCACTAGGGGCTGGTTCCGTTTGAAAATAGTGTCTAATTAAATTCTGCATCACAGATTCTCTATTCGGCTGAGAAGGATCTGAGGACAGAGCCACGTGGACCAGATCAGTCGGTAAAAGGATTTTAGAAAAAGCCAATTTGAAGGCTGCTCCAAAGCGAGCAGACGATGCGGAGGCGAAAGAAATCTATGCCTTCGTCTTCGCATTAAGAAGTTCCTTCTTGTAAAGAGCTTTCGCCTTAGCGTAAGCCAATTTAGCAACTAAAGAGGAGCCCGACTTAAATCTCCTCTACAGGGCCCTCACCCTCCTTCTGGACGCCCGAAGCCTCTCCGACCACTAGGACAAAGTAGAGTTATGCGTTATCTTGCTCTTTTTAAAACTTCTATCAGCTTCTTCGGTCATTGTTTCTGTTAATTTTATAATAAAGAGTTCCACATCTGTTTTGTTTTTGCAACTATTTAGAGTTTTTCGAAGCAGAGGGATTCTTTTCCCCAGGTCTCTTTTAAATCTCACATGAGAGACATTTCTAGTCTGAAAACGCCTTTTTCCAAATACTTTGAACTCCTTCCTCAATTCAATTGAAATATAATTATGGTCAGAAGAAACCGGAGCGTCCAGCACGGACGCTCCCTCAATAATGAAGAAATATTCGATGAACCTATAGTCAGATCTGGCCAACCCTGGAGGGATTAAGTTTCAAAGGTCAGGGGTGAACAAAGGGGATTTAAAACTGATAGACCCTTAGACAACAACACCTCCATCAGGAGATCACCTCTATTATCTGTTCTATCATAACCCCAAAGTCTAGAGTGAGCATTAAAATCTCCACCCAGAAGAAAGTTGCAGATGTTTAGGCTGGGGTGATCAATCCAATCTTGGAGGTCATGTTCTAAAGAACCCGAAGGAGGTTAGTACTGAGAGCCTATGGTTAGAACTTTTCCTAGGTTGTTCAACGAAATATTTACATATACAGAATTGTTGAACGTAGCTGAATTTATGAATGCTACATCCCTTCTTGTTACAGCAATAGCATTAGTTTCATTCTTAGAAAGGAACACCGTCCAGGAGAGGGGGAATCCATACAGACGGCTGCCATGTCTATATGGATCCTGTATTAAAAGAATATCAACTTTATTATGTACAGCATAAGCAACCACTTCTGTGTTTGCCGCTCTAGAGGAGTTTAAATTTATTTGAATTATTTTTAAACCAGAGAGTTCTCCTGGACGGTGTCCGGAGCCCGTATTACTTTTACGATGAGAAAAAAGGTCCATTATAACGGGGCGTTTAGGGCCTGGTCATAATGATAGTTATACAGAGGACAATCTTTAGAATATGCGGGATGGCCAACATCAAAATCCTCTCTCTCCCTGTCATTACACTCCAAGCAGTTTATGCATTTAGAATCTTTACTTTTGCATTGTTGGGTGGTACGATCCTTCGATGCACATTTGGCGCAGTAATCTTTTTCTTCGCAGGCTTTGCTCATATGGCCATAGGCCTGACATATAAAGCATCTAATTACTACTATGTGTTTCTTTATAAAACAGTATGAAAATTCTATGAATATCTTTCTGTCCTTTAGTAATGTTATTGCCTCCTCTCTGCCAATTTGAAGGTTGAAGTGCCTTCCTCCCTTTCTGCCCTCAAATTTCTTTATGAATTCTTATTCTTCCTTTTTCGCCTCTGGAACCTTCTTAATCACAGCTTCCCTTATATCCTTAATTCCACACTGGGGGGGGGGGACAGAGAAAATTATGAGTTTGTGTTTTCTTTTTCCCAGCTTTTTAATCTCAAAATGTTCCTTGATGTTGCTCTCTTCAAAGATGTTCACGCTATCTGCCTCTCTTCCTACATGTCCTCCCAGTTTAATGTCCCCCCCAACAGTTGTCTTAACCGACTGAATGCGTAGATCCCTTGCGCAGTTGGAATTGTTAAGAAGGGTCCTAACATCTCTTTCATCTTCCTTGTCCCTCTTAATCAATATGTTGGTTGATGGGTCTGGTCTCTTCTTCTTGGCCACTGCCGCATAAGTCAAAGGCTCTTGAAGTTTTTGGTTAATAATTTCTGGTATCTCTCTTATTGTCTGTGGGAGGTCCTTTTGTACTATGTTAGTCATTGACTCTACTACATGTTCCGCCTTTTTGGAAGCATAAGCGTCGAGCTCCCTCTCCAGCAATCTGTACCTCAGTTCATCCGAAATAGCTTTCCCCTCAGGGGTTCACTTCTTTAGTGAATACGGGTGTTGCAATCCCGAGGTACCTTAGCAATCTTTTTCTTTCCTTTTTTCTGTCTCTCTCTTTCATTTCCCTGCTCTTTTTATTTGTCTATTCTCCTTTCACCTTCTTTTTTCTTTTGTTCCCCTTTTGTGTTTTGTGTTTCTAGTCCCTCTCAGCTGCTGGTGTCATCAATGCCGAGCCCTTAGTAAACATCACATCTGCTCTATGGGCCCTAGTACCACTCTTCGGCCTCTGCCGTAAGGTACACCGTTTGGGCTCGGGAATGGGTTCATGTGGGTGTGATGCGAAAGGGGTAGAGCTGCGTGCATCAGTAGTTTTGCTTTCGAGAAACGTTTGCAGTAAACGGTTCCAGAGGTGAGTCCCTTGGTTGCGTTGGTTGGATGGTGGAGAGTGTTTCATATCGAGAAATCCCCCTTGGATCCTTGCTGGTCCATTGGCCCTGTGCACCAGGTGCACGTTATGGCCCGCTCTCCATCATCTGGCTTTGCGAATGACTCCGGCGGTTACACTTGGCACGTTAGAAAAGTGTGGGGAGACGGAGTCTGGCGGGGGCTCCGATCGATCTGGAAGTAAACCGTGGTTTTTTATTAGTGGTTACAAGCATGGAGAATTCGAGAATGCTTTTGGCCTCGGGTTCTTCATGCTATTCAAGTGAAAATTCTATTGCTTCCTTGCCTTCCAAGGCAGGAGATCTTAATTGGGCGGATAGAGTAGATGCCTCTAGCGTTTCCGTATCCTTGGGACATAAAACTAATGATAGGATTATGAACGTAAATACAGATACTTTACAAAGAATTAATGAACTGGATAATCATAAAATGACTACAACTGAAGCAAAGTTTTTCATTATGAAAATAATAGACGGATCTTTTAATAACGTTTCACCCTTTTTGATTCAAAAAGGAATACTCGGTACTGTTGGGGAAGTCGAAACAATAAAAAAGCTCAGATCTGGTGACTTGTTAGTTAAAGTTTTTTCTACCGCTCAAGCTAAAAATATACTTTTAATGAAAATCCTCGCAAATATTCCTGTGTCCGTGACTGCTCATAGTACATTGAACTTCTCTCGTGGGGTTATATCCGAACCAGACCTTATATATGTACCTGAAACTGAAATCCTTGATAATCTTAAAGACCAAAAAGTTAGCTCTGTGCGACGAATCACTGTTAGACGAGATGGAACAATGTTTCCAACAAAACATATTATACTGACTTTTGACACTCCAGTCTTACCTAAACATTTAAAAGTAGCTTACCTCAGATGCCAAGTACGTCCATATGTGCCAAACCCATTAAGATGCTTCAACTGTCAGAGATTTGGACATCCAAAAACTTCCTGTCGTGCTCCTAAAGTGGTGTGTGCACGCTGTGCAGAACACGGACATGACAGTGAGGGATGTACATCTACTCCAAAATGTGTAAATTGCGAGGCTGATCATCCATCTTATGCCCGCTCATGTCCAAAATGGGTTTTTGAGAAAGAAATCCAAACTTTAAAAACATCCAGTAATATTACTTACCCGGAAGCACGTAAACTAATTGAAGCAAGAACACCAAAAATAGGAATATCATACTCATCTGTTGTCAGAAACAGACAAACAAAATCTGCTAGCATACAAACTGAATTTTCATCAGTAGGCACACAAACCGAACCTGACTTAAACTTCATGCAAATAATCCATAACCAACAAACTAACGAAACAAAACCTATCCCTTCTGCAAACACTGCTGTTTCAAGTACTAAACAAAAGCAAAAAACTTCAATCCCATTAGCCAATTTCAGACCTGCTTTCACACAACAAAAAACTGCAGTAGTAAGTACCAGTGGGAAAAAAGGAGTCAATACTTTAGAAGAGAAAACAAAGTCAAACAAAAAACATAAATTAAAGAATACCAAAGACAGTCCTTTGGAAAAAATATCATTCAAAAAAACAAACATACAAGAAAATCATAGCCAAAATGATGACGAAGTACAACTGTGTGCTTCCGAGGATGAAGGGATGATAACAGATGTGTCATCCTCTTCCTCTTCGTCTACTGGGAAAAAAGAGACCACCTCCCATCGGTCCAAGAAAAAAACCTGAATATGGCTTTTTTACTATCTTGGAATTGCCGAGGGTTGCAGAACAAGTCGGTGGAGATCAAGAATTTAATTAATACTTTCCATCCTATTTGTATTTGCCTTCAAGAGACTATGCTAAAATCTAGCAGTAATTTTAATATTAAAAATTTTAATTGTATCCGTAAAGATTTTAATATGAACAGTAGAGTATCTGGGGGAGTTGCTTTGTTAGTCTCACAAGACTACCCTTCTTCCGTATTACAACTCGCCACAAATCTACAAACCGTTGCTGTTCGGATCCATGTAAATAGATTGATTACAGTATGCTGTATTTACTTACCACCAAATGATCACATAAGTTCTAGAGAACTTGATAATTTGATTCGCCAACTTCCTGCACCATTTGTGATACTCGGTGACTTTAATGGCCACAATCCCCTTTGGGGAAGTCGGAACACAAATTGCAGAGGACAACAAATTGAGCAATGTGTCAGTGATCACAGCTTATGCATTTTTAACAATAATGAATTCACCTATTTTCACCAACCTAGTAAGACTTTTCACAGTATTGACCTTGCCATCTGTTCACCCTCTCTCTTTCCTTACTGGAACTTTACAGTTGATAAAGATCTTCACAATAGTGACCACTACCCTATCATTCTCTCTAACAGTCAATTCAGATCAACTATAAAACAATCTCAATACATATTTCCAAAAGCTGATTGGGCGAAGTTTACTTCCCTAGCCCTGATCACTGATGAAGCTGTTCAAAGCACTGACATTGATACAGCTGTAGAAAATGTGACAGGTGTTCTTATAGAGGCTGCTGATGCTGCAATTCCAAAAAGTACAGGTAATATATCTAAGCATCGCTTCCCTTGGTGGAATGAGGAATGTCGTGAGGCCTATAAAAAGCAAAAGAGAGCTTGGTCAATTTTCAGGAAGTCTCCTACCACTGAAAACCTAACTGCATTTAAACATGCAAAAGCTTTTGCTCGCAGGATTCGCAGAAGAAGGCAGAAAGAGTCATGGGAAAAATATGTTAGTGAAATAACATCTTCCACTTCTAGTAAAATTCTATGGGAGAAAGTCAAAAAGTGTACAGGGAATTATAGTGATCACTCCATAGCCATTCTATATCATAATGGCACAAATATAAGTTCGCCATATGACATTGCAAATGAAATTGCCAAAGAATTTGCAAATATTTCAAATGCATCAAATTACTCTGAACCGTTTTTAAAACACAAACTTCAGTCTGAAAATAAACCTATTGTTTTCCCAGAAGCTAGAAACTTACCTTATAACATGCACTTTACAATGTCAGAGTTGGTGACTGTTTTGTCTCAAACACACAGAACTTGCAGTGGACCTGATAAAATTAGCTATCTCATGCTTAAACACCTCTCCCATTACTCCTTATTGAACCTCTTATACCTGTTTAACAGAATTTGGCATGAACATAAATTCCCTAGGTCATGGAAAAGAGCCATCACAATTCCCATTTTAAAACCAGGTAAGGACCCTCAAAGCCCTTTAAGTTATCGGCCTATAGCTCTCACAAGCTGTGTATGTAAACTTCTAGAAAAAATGGTTAATGCCAGGCTTGTACACTTTTTAGAGAGTAACAAGTTATTCTCACCCCACCAAAGTGGCTTTCGTCGAGGTAGATCTACCATTGATAATCTTACCTCATTAGAATCACAAATTAGGACTGCCTTTCTTAGGAGAAATCATCTAGTCTCAATTTTTTTTGATATTGACAAAGCCTATGATCGAACATGGCGCTACGGTATTATTAAGGACATTTACGATTTTAATCTAAAAGGTAATCTTCCTATTTTTATTCAAAACTTTTTATCACACAGGACATTCCAAGTGCGCATTAGTTCAACACTCTCACGCACACACGTACAAGAGGAGGGTGTGCCACAAGGAAGTGTTTTGAGTGTGACACTCTTTAATATAAAAATAAATAGTCTTTTAAACAGTTTGCCAGTGTCTGTCCATAAAAGTCTGTATGTGGATGATCTGCAAGTTGCCTACCAAGCTCACGATATGCGTACTGTGGAAAGACAATGTCAAGCCACCGTAAATAACATCTTACGATGGGCAAATGTGAATGGGTATGGGTTTTCCACTCAAAAGACTTGTTGTGTTCATTTCACCAGAAAACATGGTATCCACTCACCCCCAGAAATCTTTATGGGAGGTGTAAAGATTGCTGTAGTAGAGGAAATAAAATTTCTAGGGGTTTGGTTCGATAAAAAGCTTACTTTCTTGCCCCACATCCAGAAACTGCGAAATAAATGTGAGAAAGCTCTTAACATCTTAAAAGTCCTCTCAAATACTAAATGGGGTGCAGATCTTACCTCCATGCTTCGCATCTACAGAGCTGTTATTCGGTCAAAACTAGATTATGGTTGTTCTGTGTATGGATCAGCACGAACATCAGTGCTAAAAAAGCTTGATCCAATTCACCATAAGGCATTACGTATATGCTCAGGAGCCTTTAGGACATCTCCAGTTCAAAGCATATATGCTGTCTCTAATGAGCCATGTTTACAATTAAGGCGTGAACAGCTGGCACTGAATTATTATTTTCGTATCATGTCCGTACATAACCATCCGTTACAACGTGCATTCCTTGATGATCATTATGATCGACTGTATGACCACAGACCTTCATGCATTCCTATTTTTGGCAAGCGGATACGCAATATAGTAGAAACTACCCCTTTAGTAGAGCTTTATGTTCGTAAAACAAAGTTTTTTGAAACCCCTCCATGGTATGTTAATAATTTCTCCTTTCTCAATCCTTTTTACAATTTTACAAAGACTAACACCAACCCGGCTATTTATGTGCAATTGTTTGGAGAACATAGGAATCTGTATAAAGAGTTTACTCCTGTTTTTACAGATGGTTCCAAAGCAGGAGATTACGTTGGTTTAGCTTATGTTTGCAACAATACTATAAAGTCTTATAAACTACATGCATCTTGCTCTATTTTTACAGCTGAGATTATGGCTATTTACCAGTCCCTAATCTTCATCTCTTATCAAAAGTCCAAAAAACACATTATATATACTGACTCATTGAGTTCATTACAGATTTTATCATCGAAGAGAGCTATGAATTACCACATTGCCTCTGATATCCTTAAGTATGAGCATCGTCTGAAGGGGCAAGGATACCATACTAAATTCTGTTGGGTCCCAGGACATGTTGGCATCAAAGGAAATGAGTTAGCAGACATTGCTGCTAAATCAGCTACTCAAACTTTGAATCTGACTATCCCTTTAACTGACATCAAACAATTTGTTCTCAAAAATATTCATGACAAATGGCAGTCGTCCTGGAATCAGAAATCTGATAATAAGTTGCACGAGATAAAACCCTTAGTACAAAAATGGACTAGTTTCCAATGTAGGAAACTGGATGTAATTTTAACTCGTTTGCGTATTGGTCACACTCGTTTTACTCACAGGCATTTACTTTTAGGAGAAATTGAACCCCTTTGTAATGTTTGTCAAACCGCAGCGAGTGTAAAACATATTCTAATTACTTGTCCTGAATATAAACAGTTTCGTTTTAAACATTTTAAAACGTATACTTTAACTTTGACGGAATTGATTGGAGAAAATCCTCATTCAGGGATTTTTCCTTTCTTATTAGACATCGGTTTTTACCATCATATTTAAATTCACTTCCTATCACCTTTTAGACATTTTTCATCTTGTTTCCATCATTATCCTTCTTGCATTGTCTTGTTTTAGTCATACACTCTTTTAGATTATACACTTGTTTTTATTCTTTACATTTATCTGTATTTAATACCATATGTCTGGCGCAGCTTATCCTCTTTGGATCTTGTGCCAAAAATCCTTAATCAACCAACCAACCAACCGAAATAGCTTTAAATTTGCGGAATCTTTCCATTTCAAATCCTTTTGTATTCTTTATATAAGTTTCCATTCGTTCCATGATAGAGCAACATCTTTTATAAAAATAGATAGGGGGAAGCATCAACGATCTTTTCTCCATCTATCTCTTGAATATTTTCCTCCAAAACTGTGTTGACAGTGCTTGTTGAGCCAGTGGATTCAGTTGAGATTCTTCTTGTTATCTTATTTTGTTGCCTAGGGGGTTTCCCTAGATCAACGACAGGATACATATTTTTCTTCTGTAGTGAGATTCTACTCATTTTACTTTATTTTATGATTGTAATATTCTATTAATAATTAGAATTTTCTTTTGGGTCAATTAATTCTTTTATACTATCAAAAATTTAATACTGCTGAGCAGTATCGAACAGTTTACCTGAACGAGTGGTGTTTCTGAAAAGGTCGTAAAATAATAGTACGACCAAAGTGGGGCAGAACTTCGCTGGAGGACCCTACCTCCTGACCGAGGAGGGTTTAGAGGATTAGTGGTAGGGCTCCGACTCTACTATCTAACTTGGCCGTCGCCGAGGCGACGGACCTGGGGAAATAAGGCGCAGAACGAAGACCCCGCCGAATCTTGATCCGCGACTCCTCGAAGGGGCACGAGAGGCGCCGCTGCCGTGGTGGAACCCCCGACCGCCAGTGATGGTTTATTACAAATAGAATATTGGTTACATTGCTTGTATACATGATATTATATTACAATTGATTTTCTTTTAGTGTGGACATTCTGCTTGGATATTTTGACAATTTTTATGTAATTGTTCTTTAATACAGTGTTTACAGTTCATGTTGTCCATTCTCCAGTTACTGTTCATGAGAGTTTTATTGCTGTTTCAGAATTGCTGATCACTGAGATTGATTACAGGATTGTTCACTATTGTGTTGGAGTTGTGCTGAGCTGAAATTGCAGTTGTTTCGCGGATGACTGTTGGCCGACACTAATGTCCGTGCGGCTGTGGGTACGATTGATTTCGGAGCGTTTTCACTTTCGTAATGGAAGACATATTTAAATGTCTATAGTGGACATTAGATGTTACACAGATTGAAACGTTGAAAACACACTTTGATGAGACACACTCATAGATGACACACGGGCAAGACACACACATTGAAGACACATTGTTCACTATTGTGTTGGAGTTGTGCTGAGCTGAAATTGCAGTTGTTTCGCGGATGACTGTTGGCCGACACTAATGTCCGTGCGGCTGTGGGTACGATTGATTTCGGAGCGTTTTCACTTTCGTAATGGAAGACATATTTAAATGTCTATAGTGGACATTAGATGTTACACTGATTGAAACGTTGAAAACACACTTTGATGAGACACACTCATTGATGACACACGGTGAAGACACACACATTGAAGACACATTATTCACTATTGTGTTGGAGTTGTGCTGAGCTGAAATTGCAGTTGTTTCGCGGATGACTGTTGGCCGATACTAATGTCCGTGCGGCTGTGGGTACGATTGATTTTTGAGCGTTTTCACTTTTGTAATGGAAGACATATTTAAATGTCTATAGTGGACATTAGATGTTACACTGATTGAAACGTTGAAAACACACTTTGATGAGACACACTCATTGATGACACACGGTGAAGACACACACATTGAAGACACATTGTTCACTATTGTGTTGGAGTTGTGCTGAGTTGAAATTGCAGTTGTTTCGCGGATGATTGTTGGCCGACACTAATGTCCCCTGGGGGGTGGGGGATGTGGGACTGGATCAACTTCTTCGACGGGAGCGACCTTTAGGGTTTACACTATCTAGTTTCACCTCCTGCCATGGTGGCGGACGAAACCAGCGACGAAAGACGGCCCCGCCGAGCTCGTCCCCAGCCCAACATCGGAGGGGGCGGGAGAGGCGCGGGGGATGTGGGACAGATTGAGTCCATGATGCAGACGACCTGAGGGTTTACGCCTTTTATTGCATCATGGCTCTACTACTATCTGAAAGAAACCCCAGCCAGGGGAGGGAGGGGAGGCAGAACCAATGGTTCTGTCCGACCCTGAGTTTATTAAATAACACATATAAAAAGGAGGACAATACAATGGGAATACAAAACCGAGACCGCTTATCCATCACATGGTGGAAAAGCTCCTGCTGGAGCTAAGAAGAGTATAAGTTTACATTAAATTTTACATTTTATAGATTCAACAATAGGAGGGGAGTGAACGAAAGTAAAAATCACTTTTAAAACTTTTACTTGTTTATGCACTATAGGCACTGCATTTGGATCACACATTGAGATTAATCATAATCTCCAATTCACATTTCACAAAATATTTAAGTTGTTGACTTGTAACAATGGTTTAAGAATGTGAATCACATTCCAGACATTGGCACTCAGTGATAATAAACACACAATGAAAGTTAAGAAAGCACAAGGTGATGGTTCACAGAAGTGATAGATGAAAGCACTAGGTGTAGGTATGACATTTTGTAGACACTACCACTTTAGCTTGAAATTGCACAGTTATAGAAATCACTCTGTTGATGCACAATTGACAAATATGATGCAGAATGATGCATGATAGGTTATGCACTATAGACATTGCATCTCACTCACTCATTGAGACAGATCATGGATCTCCATATCACTTATCACTTATCACAAACTATTTAAGTTGTTGGCTTGTGACAATGATGTGAGATGTGAAAACACAATACAGAAAACACAATACACACACAGTGATGGTAGAAATAACAATGATGAAATGTTGAACTGTTGGTAGAAAGAACATGATGGACTACACATGGTTCGCAGCACATGATACACAGTGATGGTATGAAAGCTTTAACACAGCACATAGAGAAGGCACATGGTACACAGACTTGGTACACAGTGAAGGTAAGAAAGCTTTCAATGATGGCAAAGCTCTCAGGAAAAGTGATTTCGATGATGGCACAAATATGGTTTAGGCATTCGATGAAGACACAAATATGGCTTAGGCATTCACAGTATAGTTAGTGAAATCTCATTGTGAAGGTGAGGATTTTTAATTATGCTTTATATATGAAATTGCTAACAAGTCACTTCTTAAAACACTTGTTAATTCAAGTCTATTGGCTCATTTGAAACCTTAGATCAATGAATACACAGTATAGAATGTGACCTATTCAGTAAATCTGTGATTGCACATTGTAAAATCTCTAGATTTCTGGTGGTAACGCCATCATGAAAACATCATAAAGTTTTGTGAAGTTCAAAGAAGACGCCAACCTTTCTCTAAGGCGTCAGAACATACCTAACGGCATTGGCATACCCATCTCATAGGCAATGACACTTATTCACTCATCGTGAACTTTTATAAGAACCTATACTTGACGTACTCCAAAACTCATTTCAAGTTAACATGGGTACAAGCCCATAAAATAGTTCACTCCTTGCCCCTAGCAAAAGGAATATATTCACAAAGTAAAGAAGAGAGAGTACTGTAGCTTCTCTCTCACAGGAACCAGAGATGCACTGGGTGGGGGGATGTGGGACAGAATTAATAGCACTGGCCGACGACCTGAGGGTTTACGCCTTTAATGACCAGCACCCGGGGCTTCCAAATCTCCATTCCAGCGGAGCCGCAGCCAGGTCGCTGACTTGACGAAATCATTCACCGGAATTGGTCCGAGAGGACACCCTTCAAGCCCGACACCAGCCACCGGTCAGCCCTTGGCTCAGGCCATGAATAGCCGCAGTCCATGGGCACGACCCCCTGGAAGAGTCGGGGCCCTAACAGTTCTGTGGTTCGTAGGCCATTTCATCACTGATAGGGTAACCCGATTAATTTCCCCCATCAGGCGGAGGACCAGAGGTACAGGGGGGGATGTGGGACAGGATTATACGAGCATCACACCACGGTGGCCATTGGGGCTTGCGCCGTATAGGTGAGAGTCGCGTGCTGGTAACATAATCTGTCATCCAGCAAAGCCGCAGCTGCGGTCGCGAACTCAGTGGAACCATTCACCGGGCAGGGCCGAAGAACGCCTGCCAAGCCCGACCCCAGTCACCGGTCAGATCTAGGCTCAGGGCATGAATAGCCATAGTCCGTGAGATCCAACCACCTGGAAGAGTCAGGGCCCTACCGATTCAATGGTTCGTCGGCCACTTCATCGTCGATAGGGTAACCCGATTAATTTTCCTCCAGCAGACGAAGGACCAGAGGTACAGACCTAAGATACGTACACCGCAATCTTTGGCGGTGCCGCCCCCTGGGGGTGGGGGATGTGGGACAGGATTATTCGAACATCACACCACGGTGGCCATTGGGCCGTATAGGTGAAAGACACGTGCAGGTAACTTAATCTCTCATCCAGCAAAGCCGCAGCTGCGGTCGCGAACTCAGTAGAACCATTCACCGGGCAGGGCCGAAGAACCACCGTTAAGGCCGACCATTGTCACCGGTTAGATCTAGGCCACAGTCCGTCAGATCCGACCACCTGGAAGAGTCGGGGCCCTACCAGTTCAGTTGTTCGTCCGCCACGTCATCACTGATAGGTTAACCCGATTAATTTTCCCCCCAGTTTGGAGGATCAAGGATACAGAGCCAACATCCGTAACCACCATCTTGGGTTGGGGGATGTGGGACAGAACTAAAGTCCATGGCGAGGACGACCTGGGGGTTTACTCCCGTAATTTCGCCATGGCACTACTACTATCTGATCGAAAACCGCAGCCAAGGGATCGAGAAGGCAAAGCCAACGGTTAGGTCCAACCCTGACTTTATTAGAAACACATAAAAATGAGGGACAATATAAAGGGATTACAAATGACCTTCCGGTCAACCACCACATGGTGGAAAAACTCTTGCAAAGAGAAATCTTGATCGTGAAGTTAACTAACAATGCATTTAAATAGTGAATATGACAGGCTAAAGGAAGTGCTCTAGTCACGATTAAGGCTCAGATGTCTCTCTCCTGCAATAAGATTAAGCTATTGATGGAACATAAAATAGATATTAAGATCATTATATTTAGTGTAATGTAATAGTTCTGTCCTGAGAACTGTTCGTTCTTATACTCTCTTGATTAGCAAAAAGTTCGTAGTTTACTCATGAGATCAAGTTGTTTGTTAAATCATGATTAATGAGAATTCCCCAAAAGTCATTCTTGGAATTAAAGAACAAAGGATTGTTTATTGCTGTTTCATTTCCTAGGAAAAAGTGATTCTATCTGGTTAATAATACCATGTCGGTGGGGAGCGAGTCAGAGCAGACATCCAAAATGACTAGCTAGTGAGACAAACAAGCACAGTTATTTTCTTGTGTGTTCATTATTAAGGAGTTGGTGCAAAAGTTACTCCACGAAGTTGTTGGACACTTTTCCTGTGAGAGGAACCATCTTAGAATAATGTTGTTTCAGTTGATAAGCACTAGTGTTGTGGCTGTAGTCATTACCACTTGTCTTGTTATCAGTTATTGTGGCAGGTAGAGCACGGATCTTGGTTGAGGCAGTTGTATTGATGGATCAGTCCATTAACTCTGTTTTCTATAGAAATGTGCGCTAAACTTTATTGGTGCTGAGAAAACAGTATGTAGTAGTGCTATCTGACTGACAGAGCGGCCACTTTATTTAGTGTGAGACACAGTTGCTTGGCACCCTTCATTCTGTTGCTAAGTTCTGTTGCTCAGTGTCATTCATACACTTGAGCATTCATACACAGACTCGTCCAAACTCGTCAGATGAGAGTCGTCCAACCACAATCACAAGAACTAGAGAAAAGAGGTAAGCTGTTGAATTTACCAGTAAGATTTCTGTCCGAAACTCTCTCCAGAGGAGCTTATTGTCTTGAGAAGATAGTTGATGAAACGATTTAGGGTGAAACAGAATACGGTTCAGGAAGCACCAGTCAATCCAGGGTCCAGAGTAGGCACCAGTCAGTCCAGTTCCGAGGAAATCCAAGACAGAAGAACTGTTGACAGGAAAACCTGTGGTCAACATTAATCACAGTCTTATGTGTTTAAAATGATTCTCAATTTGCTTTAAACGGAGGTTGATCATGAAGCCTCTCTCCAAGAGGACCACTTGGTTTTAACAGGTTTAATAATGACCTGTATGTTGTGGTATCAGAATGTCTTGACGTCTTATCTATAGTATTGTTTGAGGGAGTGGTCATTAAGCAAACGATGAATTAAAAGCTGTATAGCATAACTGGATTTGTGTAATTAAATAATTCGAATGGAGACAGAACAGTTTGTTTCACCGAAGATTCACCCACTTATCACTTACTAGTTAGAATCAATACGGAATAGTTTGTTCTATTGATGATTCACTAACTGGATGGGGGACAGATTATATTGATTATTCACTAGGGGATGTGGGACAGAGTTAAGGCCCCATGGCGAGGCGACCGTGAGGTTTACGCCTGTAAACCGCCATGGAACAGACTATCTATAATCCCGCGAACCCCCCCCCCCCCAAAGGGACAGGTGGGCAGAACCAGCAGATCTGTCGACCCTGAAATTTATTAAATACAATAATGAATGAGGAAGAGTACAGGGGGTATTTTACAGCGGCCTCATTGGCCTGCGATCCTCGCAGGGATCAAATAGTATGTGCATTTACAGACTGAGTAGTTGATCCAATCTCAGTTAACACCTCAGAAGGCTTAAATAATAAAACTTTTCCAGACAAGTTAAAGTCCGTCAAGAGAAAATTAAAAACATACTCTGTTTATCGTTCGTGAAACTTACACTCTAGAAGTTTCTCAAAACAAGTAAGAATCATTCAGAGAGGAACATATGTTGACAGGAACACATAACTAGAAAGTTTTGATCTAGAAAGCAGGCAAACAACATATGACACATTCACTAGTAGACTTATTCCTTGAAGACACAAAAACGATGACGCTAAGGAACAAAAGCACACTCACTCGTAAACACTTAACACAAGCACTTGATGACTTGTTGACACATAACACATAGCACTAGTACTTAAAGACACATAACTGGAGATCCTTGATGACACTTCACTAGATGACTCTTAGCACTAATCTCGTAACGCTAGCACTTGACGTAATACAAACACTTGATGACACTTTTTACATTATTCTAGCACTTGATGACACATTACTGAAAATGTCTCGATGACACTAATCTAGGATTAATGTGGCACAGTGAAGCAAAATACTCTTAAACTCACTTAAAACCAATCATGTGCTTAGAATTATATATGTTGATATTAAGCTGACTCTTACATAAAGAATCTCACTCCGATCACTTTCAAAACACGCACATCTTAGTTTCGTACTAATTATCACTCTAGAACACTGTGAGCCTCCAAAAAAGAAGCTGTCTCAATGTAACACAATCTCTCGGGAGAGACCTCGGTGAAAATTACTAGTTGAAAACACTATTTTGTAGAATAGTTCATACTTGTTGAATTTCACCAGAATCACAGAATCACAGTTTCATACATTTCCCTGCTGATTAACTCATGTTAATACATCCTCAGTAACGGTGAACTCTCCAGAAAGACTATCTCTGTTATCACAAGTATTTTCAAGTACTGCAATGATCTTAGCTGAAAAGTACACTCAGTATCTACTCAAGCACTATTAGAAACTTCCGTGAAACAAAAATTCATACATTGAAACACACTCGAAAACACATTGTAAAGTTCAAAAGGATGAATCACAGGGGAAAAGTTGAAAACCACCGAAAGTTGTACCAACTTGTTAGAATTCTCCAAAAACTACAATAGAGATTTTTCATTTATTCACACTTAATATTAAATGTAACACTGAAACCTTGATGACTTTAATGGCAAATAAGGTATCATCCCGTGAACAAGCAAAGTTAATGGGTCCCAAAATCTAGATTCACGAGTTATCCTTTATGCTTGTGATTTTATATATAAAATCCAACAGAAAGTCCGTTCAATGCTCAATTGTTAAGGAGAAGGAGGGTAATTCTCCACTCACATGAGTTCGTTTATGGAGAAAGTAGAAAGGATGAGTTATTTATTATGAACTTGTTATAATCTGAACAGGGACTATTGATGGCAGGAGGGGATGTGGGACAGAGTTAAGGCCCCATGGCGAGACGACCTGAGGGTTTACGCCTGTAAACCGCTATGGAACAGACTATCTACAATATAACGAAACCACCTCCGAGGGGGCAGGCGGGCAGGTCCAGCGAAGAAATCCGACCCTGAAATTTATTAACATAAGAAAACAATAGAGTGAGGTATTTACATGGGGGATTTTACAAAGGCCCACCGGCCTGCTCCGCTCAGCGGCTTAGCGATGTGCACAGTAAGCTAGTGAAACATTTCAACCGTGAAAAGTCATCCACGTGAAAAATCATATCAACATTTGAATTGTTTTAGTGAGGTATAGTTTCCAGCAGAACCATTAACCAGAATCTGTCAGACCAAAGTCACTGTTTGAGATTCCAGAAAAACTGAACTGGAACTGACCAGGAAAAACTCAGATAAGGTCTGAAACAGGATCACTATCCGTTGCATATGTTTTTCAGGTGAGGAACGATCTCTCAGACACTGAAACAAACACCACATTAACACCACATTGAAGACAGGTGAGGAACAGTCTCTCAGACACAGAAACACCACATTGAAGTCACAATACAAATCACCGTGAATACCAGACACTGAAGACACCACATTGAAGACGGTGAGCACCAGGCACTGTAGACACCACATTGAAGACACAAAGCAAAATCACAGTGAGCACCAAAGTTTTGGTTTTGTAAACACAGCGTTGTAGACTATTAATGAAAATCACAAAGAACACCTAAGTTTTGGTTTTTCACCACGGCTCTTGTAGACTTGAAAGAATTTCACAGTGAACACAATATTAGACTTTTCGTTGTTCACCTCAACACAGTTGGCTTAAGATTGATCTCATTTTGATCCACAGTTCACCCATCATGGTCGTGATTTCACAGTTGGTTTAAGAACGAAATCATTTCGATCCATTAGTTCACCAATCAAGGTCGTGATTTCACAGTATACAAAAGTATCATGTTTACACCTTAGTACCGATGTCTCAGACAGTCTCACTCCAATCAACAAGTAAGCAGCAGCAGCTACTAAGTAGCTCTCTTTTCTTCGTTCGTCCACTCTCCAGAGTCCAAACCAACAGGCAGGTCCAGTCAAATGGTCCAAGGAGCCAAGGTACAAGTGAAGACTGACAGGTCAGTTCAAACCAGCTCAAAACTTTAAGTAATTTCAATTAAAACTTACCAGCATTTATAAATCAACTTATTTTATCAGCAACAGTTTATTAAGTTTATCTTTCTATAAATGGGGATGTGGGACAGATTAAAGTCTGTGATGCAGGCGACCTGGGGGTTTACGCCTGTTGTTGCATCACAGCACTACTACTATCTGAAAAAAAACCCAGCCAGGGGAAGGAGGGGAGGCAGTCCCAGCGGTTCTGCCAGACCCTGACATTTATTGGAAAAGAATGAAAAGGGAGAGTTACAGGGGGAATACCAGGCCCTGGTCCCTCCACCACATGGTAGATAAGTGCTCACATGAGCTTTCATTAGTAATACATTTATTATTACAATTACCGGGCACTAAACTGTAACAAGAAAGAAATGCCCAACACTTCACACCACATTGAAACATGAAGAGATGCGAACACATCATCTTTTCTCTCCCCCTCTCCTAACGAAGCAAAAGAGTTTCGCCTCTTCTTCTTAAATATTGTCCGACGGCCAGCGAACGTCTCCCTCTAACAGAAGAAAAACACTCATTCAAATCGTTTATCTAAATATGGATTAATGGGATCTCTCCCTGAGCACTCCTATCTGACTTTTAGGCCACACAATTCTCACAGCAGAGACCCACAACACTGAACACTTTCCAGTTCACTGGATTTTTATGATCACTGAGACTTGTATCACATACACGTTACATGAAGCTCAAGCACAGCATAAATAGTTCATTACGCCGGGACAAGAACTTTGTGATACCGGTTTAGTATTTGATCACTTCCTGATTTTGAGCACCTTTGAACACCTCATGAGTCGCTGATATGTTTATGTAGCTTTTCTTGAGCACTGAAAGAATCTCTTCACTGAGAATAGAGGACAGCGCTCTAGATAGCACCGGACAACACTCCTGATGGGTTATAGGCAACACGATCCGATATGAGCAGTTTATATCGCGATCACTAGAATTTTTACCACTTCACGAGTCACTGAATTATAGCTCTTCTTGAGCATTGGAAGAATCTCTTCATTGAGCGCAGAGGACAGCACTCGAACTTCAGACTTCAGATAGCGCCGGAGAGCGCTCCTGATAGGTTATAAGCAACACGACTTGGATGTGGCACAGGAAAGGAAACAGGGATTAGGTGCAGCACAGGGAAGTCGAATAGCATAGTCTTGGATCCGATATGAAAAGTTTATATCGCAATCACTAGAGTTTCGTTGAATAATACTAATTAGCCAGAGAATGTCTTGTAGGTCACGGACTAAGAAACTTCATCAAAGGGGGAACAAACCCAACATCTTCATTGAGCACTGGGTTTCCCGGGTTTCTCACCAGGATGGTCTTGTGTTGAGAACTTGATCTTTTATGTTAGATACACAAGAGAAGTCACAATCACTGTAAATAATCACTGTTACAATCACCATAATCACAGCATGTACTGTAACACCGTAATCACATTACATCACCGTAATCACAGTAACTGTAATTGTTGTCTAAACACGATTGACGGGGAACCCAGGAACACTTCTCTGACCATCGAACGATAATGCAAAAATGAATGCCGTAAAATGCAAGAGGAGATGATTTGTAATCGCCATTAGCACTAACGTTTGTGATACATGGAGTAGCGTTTCTTAAATTATATTATTTTTTAGTTGAGTGAAAAGTTGAATGGATAAAATACTCAAGAATAGCTCACTCTTGTGTGATCCTGGTAAGAGTCCTAGGTTTTGTAGTTTTCACAATTGTTTGTGGTTTTGGGAGTGAGTAGGGTTTGTCATTTTGTCTCACCAGTGTTTGTGATACACAACTCTTTTATGCAAGGTACTATGCATAGGATACACTTATTTGATTAACCCAGGCACGTAGTAATCAAGGAATCACACCAGTAGCCAAACTTGGATCATGGAGAGGGAAACCTATTTTTCTAAATATATTTTAAGGTATTCAATTCATCTCACACATAACTTGTCAATTGTATATACATAATCTCAATACAACATATTTGATGACCAAGCGCCCACTATGGAAGAGCAGGCTGTTAAACCTTTCTAATTTAGTATTTACATTATTATTATATACATATATTTTATATAGGAGTTTTCATTGATAATATGTACAATATCAGCTTTATTTTGCGCAGGATGGTTTCATCTGACCGAAGAAGCCGTTTTATTTATCATTCACAGTTATAAAATGGATATGGCAATGAATAGAGTTAAAATCACTTGGTTATTTATTTTAAGGATCAGAGTCAGGATCTAATCATATTTGATTAAATCCGAATTCTGGTATAGAAATCTTATCAAATTTATAATCTTTTCTTGGAATACGTTGTTCTTTAAGACAATAAGGCTCCAAGGTCCAATATTATTGTCAGAGGGTCTCCTCACGTGAAAAGAAGAGGTAAGGGGGCATTCAAATATATAATGTTCTGGTGTGTCTGTGTCTCCACATGCACAAAGGTTCGCATTTATTACTTGAATACTGTGCCAAAATACCGGGAAAGGATCCTTTCCGGAAAAGAAATACAATAGATTTTTTGACATCATTTTTTCGATTTTGTGTACTTTGGGGAAAAATTTCTTAGTATAACTCCCTCTCTCCGTTCTCTCCCAGGTCTCCTGCCAGGAGTCCAGAAGGGTTTTTCTTAGTAGTTTTTTAAGATAAGAAAGAGGGAGAAGTACATCTTCATTAGCCAATTCAAATTTTGTTGCAGATCTCGCGAGCGAGTCAGCAATTTCATTGCCTAATATGCCAATATGGCCTCTGATCCAGCCGATCCTCACTGATTTTCCTGAAATGATAAGTTTTGTATGTATCTGTTGTGCTGTTGCGTTCTTTGAGAAAGGCTGTAATAATAGTTTCATTGCGGATGGGCTGTCAGTGAGAATCTCCAGTTGAAAATGATCAGAGGCCACCAGCCAATCCACGGCTGCAGAGATGGCTGCAAACTCTGCCTGGAAAACAGCGTTCTCAGGCCTGATTTTTCTTTGGTATTCGTGTACTAGATTTTCATTTTGAAATACACAGAAGGCCAGAGCTGTTCCATCTTCTGTTTTTGAGCCATCAGTATATGCTGAGTATTCATTTAGAAATGGAGGACTTTTCTCAGGGTCGAACCAATTAATGGGGACTTTCTGAGAAGGATGTCTGTAGAGTATGGGGCATTTCGAATCAAAATTATGAGCAATCAGAAACTGTTTGTCAGTGTAGATGTTTTGCTGATGATGTAAAACAGCTGATCTGCTTGATTCAGTTTTAATGTTATTGGAGGGATGTTTGTTAAAATTTGGAGGGCCGCCACAGATGTCATGACGTTCGCTCTTGAGATCTCACAACAAACAAATTTTCTGGGCAGATAATAATCTTGTCTTTAATTGTCCCGTCTGGTCATTTCTCCAGACGTAAGCTGCATACGTGAGAATCCTCTCAGAGACTGATCCATACCATAATTTTAAGAGTTCTGGGCGGATCCCCCAGGATATTTTAACCATAGTAGCCAATATTTTGTTTTGAGTAAACATTCTCTGTCTGAGATGGGCAACGTGGGGTATCCAATTTAGTTTATTATCCAGAATGAGGCCTAGGTACTGTATGGTTTTTGAAATAGGGATATTTACAATATTAGTACCATTAATGGAATTACTAATTTTGAATATTGGGTTTCTTCTAAAGTTTTTATTTCTTAATTGTTTGAACGGCCGGCCGAAAACCATTGCTCTAGTTTTATCAATTGCTATTCTTAATTTAAGATTATTTACATTTTTTGAAAATTTAGATATTGCTTCGTTAGTTGTCCTTTCTAATGATGCTCTAGATTCCGCTCCGTTAGTAAAATAAAGTCATTCGGGGATGTGGGACAGATTAAAGTCCGTGATGCAGGCGACCTGGGGGTTTACGCCTATTATTGCATCACAGCACTACTACTATCCGAAGAAGACTCCAGCCAGGGCAGGAATGGGCGAGGCAGTCACAACGGTTCTGCCAGACCCTGAAGTTTATTCAGAAGTTAAAAAATGAGGGTTACAAAAGGGAAAAATTACACGGCCCTTTTGGCCCTCCACCACATGGTGGAAAAAATGCTCACATGAGCTTCGTAACATGGACTTTAGTAATTGCTATAATCGGACACTAAGATAAGATATAATGAGGAGTGCCCACAACTTCAATACATTTAAATGCACTTCATTACACTTCAATATTCTTAAATAAACAACTTCTATTCTCAAATTATGAAAAATCTATACACTCCCTCACTCCTCTCTCCCCCTCCAAAAAGGAAGCGTTAGAACTATCTTTTCGCTTTCCTTCTGATCATGTGACAGCCGAAGAACAAGTCCCTCCAATTAGAGGAGAACTTTCTGCCTCCCATAATACTATCTAGACTCACTGAGCATAGCGGAAAAAGTTCATTACGATGCTCTCCGTTAAACATTAAGGCCTAGCACACAACTAGGCTCAGGATTGTATGATCACAGTTCATCTTTCTGTGAGAAAAAGTGTAAGGGTGACACTACAGATTAGAGATAGCTCCACTACAAAATTGCACTGATATGGTGCGATGAATGTAAAATCACTGAGCACAACGTAGCGCAATTGATCAATCACAGAGACAACATAAATCACTGAGCACAACGGCAATGACATTGTAATGGTCTCTTCAGAATGGCACGGGAATCACAGAAAATCACCAAAGGCTCAAGGGAGGTTTCTCTTGTAGATGGCACAAAATCAAGAAGGCATGGAGTAAGCACAGCCCAAAGGAGGCACTGCCAGTGAAGACATATTCAGGCTTTAATTGTCGCTGTTACGAGTGTTCTCCAATCTCAGACTATCCAAGTCAATAGAAAGAATTTCTTGATGCTTTATGTTGAGAGATGTAGAATCATCCAGAAGATTGATTTAGAGATAGATCTGTTTTGTTGAGAAAATGGCCCGATAAGGAAAGTTTATATCGTGACCTTTAGGTTAGTAGATTCTTATTAAAGCTGGTATGCCAGCGGAGGGACTGTGAGTTACTGCAGAGGAAGAAAACACCCTGTATTATCACTGAAAGATTGGCAGTAAATCCCAGGTTTTTCACCATGAATTTGGGAATCAATCCCAGGTTTCTAACCGTTTACATGTCTTGCGTTTTAAAAACTGGGCATTTTAAGAAGAGATTCACCGGAAGAAAAATCACTCGAACATTGCTCCCCGACCGTCAAACTCGGAAAGTGAGTGTATCCTAAATGCTACTGTGAATAATATCAGCAAGGTGTTGCTAGTCATCATTAGGCACTAACGTCTTTGTTGCTAATCATCATTAGGCACTAACGTCTGTGTCACAATGAGAAAAGCATTTCATATGCTTATAAAGTTTGTGGTTGTTATAATGATTAAACAGGAAAATAACCTTCAAGAGGATCACTCATTGGTCAAAACAATTCAAGAGTCTGGTTTCTTAGAAGAGCTTTTGCTTATGGACAGAGAAATGTAGAATTTATCGTCTCATTTCACCAATGTTAAGTTTAGGAATGTGAAGCTTCACATTCCTAAACTATGTATAGACTATTATACACAGGATAAACTATACAGTAAGAATATTACCAGGCTCAAGAATTAACCATATACTACCTTAGTTATCAGGCATGGAGCAGGGAAGAGAGAAAAAGAAGAACCTAATTGCAATAATGTTGAGAACAAAATAGGAGTATCACTTACTTCATAACATTTACAATTTATACATTAATTAATTATTCAGTAGTTTCGGTGACCAGGAGCTGTCTTAGCAAAACGAGCTGTCCAGAAACCCAAAACAGGGGAAGATGAAATTCTAACTATAGAGTGATTCAAATATTCATACTAAATCTATTAAAAAATTCACAAAAAGGAACGTTATCACCTCTATCATTGTCCAGTAATTAAATCTGAGTTTTTATAAAGGAAGTTAATCAGTTCTTTTATTTTTCCTTGGAATATCTCATTGTTAAGTACGTTTCTGGCCCAGCATTGAAAATTTTCGGTCGCAGGTTTCTTTACGTGATAAGAGGCTGTTATGTTACAGTCAAATAAGTAATGCTCAGGAGTTCCAGTATAACCACAGGCACAAAGATCTGAGTTTGTAACACCGATGCTCCGCCAGAATACCTGGAACGGTCCCTTTCCGCTAAAGAAGTATAATAAACTTTTAAAGAGTGGATGTTCTAATCTGTTAACTGAAGGGTAAAATTTCTTTGTGTGTTTTCCTCTCTCAGTCCCTTCCCAGTACTCCTGCCAGGAGTCCAAAAGATTTTGCCTAAGTAACTTTTTAAGATAAGAGGGGGGAAAAAGGATATCGCTATGGATTGTATTAAAACTTGTTGCAGACCTGGCTAACTTGTCAGCTATTTCATTCCCTATTTTTCCAATATGGCCTCTGATCCAGCCGATCCTAACTGATTTCTTGGAGAGTATAAGATTTGTTTGTACATTTTGTGCATAATAATTTTTAGTGAATGGTTGTATGAGTAGTTTCATTGCAGATTGGCTGTCAGTCAGGATCTCCATTTTATCATAATCAGAGGCCACCAGCCAATCCACGGCCGCGGAAATGGCTGCTAGCTCCGCCTGAAAGACTGTGTTTTCAGGTCTTATTTTCCTCTGAAATTCATGAATTAAAGTGTTTTTAAGGAAAACACAGAAGACAAAAGCTGTCCCATGTTCCGTTTTAGAGCCGTCCGTATACGTAACTATTTCTAATGGAGGTGAGTCTGATCTCAAAGGGTCAAACCAACTTAAGGGGACTTCCTTTGAGGGGTGTCAATAAAGAATGGATCTAGATGAGTAAAAATTAGTGGCTATCAGGATCTGTTTGTTAGTGTATGTGTCTTGATGATGATGCAGAACAGCTGATTTGCTTTACTCATACTTTAGCTTTAGTGTTATAAGTGGAATGTTAGTCAAGATTTGTAGAGTAGCCAGTGAAGTCTTGATATTAGCTCTAGAGATCTACAACACGCATAGTCTTTGTGCTGATAAAAGTTTAGCTTCTGCCTGATTTGTGAGGTTTTTTCCCCAGACAAATGGAGCATAAGTGAGAATCTTCTCAGAGACAGTTTCATACCAGACCTTGAGGAGTCCAGGGCGAATCCCCCAAGATTTTTTAGTCATAGACCCAATTACTTTTGTATGAGTAAAAATCTTTTCTTTAAGAGTAGCACTGTGTGGGATCCAGTTGAGTTTATTATCTAAAACAAGGCCTAGGTACTTTAAATTTTTTGAGATGGGTTTATTAATAATATTAGTACCATTTGTAGAATTTGAGATTTTGAATAATGAGTCTCTTTTCAAATTTTTATTTCTTAACTGTTTATGCGGCCGGCCAAAAACAATCGCTTTAGTTTTATCTATTGCAATTCTTAAATTCAATCTGTTAACTAATCCAGAAAATTTACCTATGGCAGCAGTGGTTGTCCCTTCCAATGTAGCCCTGGACTTGGCTCTTGTGAGCAAAATAAAATCATCTGCGTAAGCAATTAATTCAACAGAGCTATCCCCGTCAAAACTCTCAAGTATACTATTAGCAGTGATATTACAAAACAGGGGCCCCAGGCAGGAACCCTGGGGGCAGCCTTTAAAGGAAGGGATAGAGGAAGTACCCTCAGGATTCAGAAAAGCGACTCTTCTGTCGTGCAGGTAGTCTTGGTTGAAGTTCTGTATGTTCAAGGGGCAGCTCGTCTTACTCAATGAGGTCAGGATGATGTCCCATCCAATATTGTCAAATGCGCCTTTGATGTCAAACGACACCAAGGCGCTATAAGTGTGAAAGGCCCAGACCACACAGCCAACCCAGGGGTTTACGGCAGTTAAATGTGTGGCCGGGAGAAAATTTAGAGCGGAGACCGACTTCCACCGACACCCACGAGCTGTCCAGAGTATACCAGTAGTTTATTGAAAAATTTTTTACAAAAACTTACATATTGCGTCACATGACGAGTATAAGCAAACAAACAAACAATCAAGCAAACAACGAACAAACAAGAAAAAGGACAAAAGGGAAAGCGGGGGGAAGGGGAAAAAGTTAAGATGTAATTACAATTACCATTGGTTTTATTTTATTTTTTTTTTTTACAATTTCGTTTTAAATTATAGATTTTAATCAATTTATTTTAAATAAAAGGGGGAAGGGGGAAAAACATTCTCAAAAGTAAAAGGGAAAGGGATAGAGTGAGTCCTACCATCCAAAGCCATGTAATGGAGGGCAAGAATTACTTGTTCGAAAAGCATATTTTAGGAGCAAATGTATAAAATAAATGTGAACAATAAGAGAATGTGTACTATATACAAGTATTAACAACAGGTTATATGCAATGGGTGCATGTGCTGCAGAGTATTAGAAGTAAAAAAGGTATATGCACTGCAATATATCTAGCAGTGTGCTCTGAAACCATCATTGTGTTAATCAGTATGCACAATCAACAGGTATAACAAAGCGCTGTTGTGCAATTGAATAATAAGTATAACTTTTTAATTTGAATATTTATGTACAACTTTTAAGTTTGTTTAAAAGGATGGGGTTTCTCCTAACACTGGAGAACCAGGTTGCACAATGAGCGGGGGAAGGTTTAATTAAGTGATGGGCAGAGGTGTGTGGACAGGAAAATACGTAGTGATCCACATCGCCGTAAGCACTGCAAGTACAACTAGATGTTCTTTTGTGTTTAAAGTGGTGGAGATAATCAAGAAATGGGCCATGACCCGTAAGAAAGTAAATTAAATATTTATTATAAATTTGAAAATTTTGGTTAACTTTAGGTAAATAAGTTAATATTCTGGCCGGGTCATGGGTTCGTGGGGAGATGTAATTATTTAGAAGAGTTTGCCAATTATCTAAAAGGTATGATTTGCAGTGATTTATTAAAAATGAGTAGGGAAAAGGAACTATAGTAGGGGAGCCAACAGGTGTGGCATGTTTGGCATTTTCATCAGCAACCTCGTTACCCCGAATGTTAGCATGGGCTTTAACCCAGTGTAAGTTGAAAAGAGATTTGAAGGGATAAATATAAGCTTTAATGTCATTTAAAAATTTAGATTTGATATTAGGTGAGTTTAATGCCAAAATGGCTGAAAGGCTGTCAGAAAAAATATTAACTTTTTTGTTGTTGTTGATGGCCCGGGAGAATGCTTCACGTAGGGCAGCCAATTCAGCATGGAAAACCGTGTTCTCATTGTCAAGTTTATATAAAAATGTCTCGACCAACGAGTCCTCTTTAAAAATGCAGATGGCGAAACCAACTCTATCTTCAATTTTCGAACCATCGGTATAAATGTTTAAATCTGAGAAGGTGACAGGATTAAAAGGGGGAAAAGTAATTGATCTGAGATCAGGGGAAAGTCCCGAAAGGGCGCAATTAATATCAAAACGTGTGGGGGGGGGAGGGAGGAGTCGGGAAAACAGTTATTTCTCTGTTTCCAGAAGTGATATTTTAGAAAGTTTGTCTTTATTACACAGTGAAGGGGGGAATGCCAGTTATTGAGAAAAGAGAAATGTTTGAAGATGTTCTAAATCCGGTTGAAATTTTTAGTAAGAATATTCTTTGTAATGATGTAAGTTTAGAAATTTGGTCCACAGTTAAATTGCCTCCCCAAATACCCGCCCCATAAGTAATTATTTTTTCCATTACAGCAAGATACCAAGTTTTAAGTAGAAATTTATTGACGCCCCAATTGTTGCTTGATATTTTGCCAAAGGTAGAAAAGAGCTTGAAACATTTCTCTTTAAGATAAAAGATATGGGGGCTCCATTTAAGGTTGTCGTCCATAAATATGCCTAAAAATTTAAGGGAACGGGTAAGTTTAATAGTTTTATTTAAGAGTTTAACAGGAGGATAATATCTACGTTTTTTTAAGGATCTATTAAATATAATGCAGGATGATTTTTCAACTGAAACCGAAAGATTAAGTGAACTGAGAGAGGAGGTAACAAGAGTTAGGGCATCGTTGATATTATTGACGACAACACGGATGTTAGTAGCGGAGGTAACCACAGCGAGATCATCAGCGAAGGCTTGTAGACAGTATAAATCATTATTTAAATTTAGTATGTTATTAAAATATATGTTCCAAAGTATGGGAGAAATGACAGATCCTTGGGGTGCTCCTTTAGAGATTGTTTTTGTAATTGAATATTTTTTATTTGTGAAAGTTATGGTCCGAGAGTATAAGTAGGAGTAAATAAAAGATCTAAATTGAGGGGGAAGGTTTATTTTATCAAAAGTAGAAGGCAGTATGTTCCAATCTAGATTATCAAAAGCTCCGCTGATGTCCACTGTGGCAAAGGCTACAATACCCGTTGGTCGAAGCGATTTTATATGTGTAACGAGCGCGTGAGCAGCGTCTTCACAACTATGTAGTTCCCTGAAGCCGAATTGTAGAGGGTGAAGAGCACCAGTCGTCTTCAAGCAGATATTAAGTTTATTGATAAAGATTCTTTCTATGATTTTCCCGAAGGTGGGACCCCTCAGGGGTTCACTTCTTTAGTGAATACGGGTGTTGCAATCCCGAGGTACCTTAGCAATCCTTTTCTTTCCTTTTTTCTGTCTCTCTCTTTCATTTCCCTCCTCTTTTTATTTGTCTATTCTCCTTTCACCTTCTTTTTTCTTTTGTTCTCCTTTTGTGTTTTGTGTTTCTAGTCCCTCTCAGCTGCTGGTGTCATCAATGCCGAGCCCTTAGTAAACATCACATCTGCTCTATGGGCCCTAGTACCACTCTTCGACCTCTGCCGTAAGGTACACCGTTTGGGCTCGGGAATGGGTTCATGTGGGTGTGATGCGAAAGGGGTAGAGCTGCGTGCATCAGTAGTTTTGCTTTCGAGAAACGTTTGCAGTAAACGGTTCCAGAGGTGAGTCCCTTGGTTGCGTTGGTTGGATGGTGGAGAGTGTTTCATATCGAGAAATCCCCCTTGGATCCTTGCTGGTCCATGGGCCCTGTGCACCAGGTGCACGTTATGGCCCGCTCTTCATCATCTGGCTTTGCGAATGACTCCGGCGGTTACACTTGGCACGTTAGAAAAGTGTGGGGAGACGGAGTCTGGCGGGGGCTCCGATCGATCTGGAAGTAAACCGTGGTTTTTTATTAGTGGTTACAAGCATGGAGAATTCGAGAATGCTTTTGGCCTCGAGTTCTTCATGCTTTTCAAGCGAAAATTCTATTGCTTCCTTGCCTTCCAAGGCAGGAGATCTTAATTGGGCGGATAGAGTAGATGCCTCTAGCGTTTCCGTATCCTTGGGATATAAAACTAATGATAGGATTATGAACGTAAATACAGATACTTTACAAAGAATTAATGAACTGGATAATCATAAAATGACTACAACTGAAGCAAAGTTTTTCATTATGAAAAGAATAGACGGATCATTTAATAACGTTTCATCCTTTTTGATTCAAAAAGGAATACTCGGTACTGTTGGGGAAGTCGAAACAATAAAAAAGCTCAGATCTGGTGACTTGTTAGTTAAAGTTTTCTCTACCGCTCAAGCTAAAAATATACTTTTAATGAAAATCCTCGCAAATATTCCTGTGTCCGTGACTGCTCATAGTACATTGAACTTCTCTCGTGGGGTTATATCCGAACCAGACCTTATATATGTACCTGAAACTGAAATCCTTGACAATCTTAAAGACCAAAAAGTTAGCTCTGTGCGACGAATCACTGTTAGACGAGATGGAACAATGTTTCCAACAAAACATATTATACTGACTTTTGACACTCCAGTCTTACCTAAACATTTAAAAGTAGCTTACCTCAGATGCCAAGTACGTCCATATGTGCCAAACCCATAAAGATGCTTCAACTGTCAGAGATTTGGACATCCAAAAACTTCCTGTCGTGCTCCTAAAGTGGTGTGTGCACGCTGTGCAGAACACGGACATGACAGTGAGGGATGTACATCTACTCCAAAATGTGTCAATTGCGAGGCTGATCATCCATCTTATGCCCGCTCATGTCCAAAATGGGTGTTTGAGAAAGAAATCCAAACTTTAAAAACATCCAATAATATTACTTACCCGGAAGCACGTAAACTGATTGAAGCAAGAACACCAAAAATAGGAATATCATACTCATCTGTTGTCAGAAACAGACAAACAAAATCTGCTAGCATACAAACTGAATTTTCATCAGTAGGCACACAAACCGAACCTGACATAAACTTTATACAAATAATCCATAACCAACAAACTAACGAAACAAAACCTATCCCTTCTGTAAACACTGCTGTTTCAAGTACTAAACAAAAGCAAAAAACTTCAATCCCATTAGCCAATTTCAGACCTGCTTTCACACAACAAAAAACTGCAGTAGTAAGTACCAGTGGGAAAAAAGGAGTCAATACTTTAGAAGAGAAAACAAAGTCAAACAAAAAACATAAATTAAAGAATACCAAAGACAGTCCTTTGGAAAAAATATCATTCAAAAAAACAAACATACAAGAAAATCATAGCCAAAATGATGACGAAGTACAACTGTGTGCTTCCGAGGATGAAGGGATGATAACAGATGTGTCATCCTCTTCCTCTTCGTCTACTGGGAAAAAAGAGACCACCTCCCATCGGTCCAAGAAAAAAACCTGAATATGGCTTTTTTACTATCTTGGAATTGCCGAGGGTTGCAGAACAAGTCGGTGGAGATCAAGAATTTAATAAATACTTTCCATCCTATTTGTATTTGCCTTCAAGAGACTATGCTAAAATCTAGCAGTAATTTTAATATTAAAAATTTTAATTGTATCCGTAAAGATTTTAATATGAACAGTAGAGTATCTGGGGGAGTTGCTTTGTTAGTCTCACAAGACTACCCTTCTTCCGTATTACAACTCGCCACAAATCTACAAACTGTTGCTGTTCGGATCCATGTAAATAAATTGATTACAGTATGATGTATTTACTTACCACCAAATGATCACATAAGTTCTAGAGAACTTGATAATTTGATTCGCCAACTTCCTGCACCATTTGTGATACTCGGTGACTTTAATGGCCACAATCCCCTTTGGGGAAGTCTAGACACAAATTGTAGAGGACAACAAATTGAGCAATGTGTCAGTGATCACAGCTTATGCATTTTTAACAATAATGAATTCACCTATTTTCACCAACCTAGTAAGACTTTTCACAGTATTGACCTTGCCATCTGTTCACCCTCTCTCTTTCCTTACTGGAACTTTACAGTTGATAAAGATCTTCACAATAGTGACCACTACCCTATCATTCTCTCTAACAGTCAATTCAGATCGACTGTAAAACAATCTCAATACATATTTTCAAAAGCTGATTGGGCGAAGTTTACTTCCCTAGCCCTGATCACTGATGAAGCTGTTCAAAGCACTGACATTGATACAGCTGTAGAAAATGTGACAGGTGTTCTTATAGAGGCTGCTGATGCTGCAATTCCAAAACGTACAGGTAATATATCTAAGCATCGCTTCCCTTGGTGGAATGAGTAATGTCGTGAGGCTTATAAAAAGCAAAAGAAAGCTTGGTCAATTTTCAGGAGGTCTCCTACCACTGAAAACCTAACTGCATTTAAACATGCAAAAGCGTTTGCTCGCAGGATACGCAGAAGAAGGCAGAAAGAGTCATGGGAAAAATATGTTAGTGAAATAACATCTTCCACTTCTAGTAAAATTCTATGGGAGAAAGTCAAAAAGTGTACAGGGAATTATAGTAATCACTCCATAGCCATTCTAAATCATAATAGCACAACTATAAGTTCGCCATATGACATTGCAAATGAAATTGCCAAAGAATTTGCAAATATTTCAAATGCATCAAATTACTCTGAACCGTTTTTAAAACACAAACTTCAGTCTGAAAATAAACCTATTGTTTTCCCAGAAGCTAGAAACTTACCTTATAACATGCACTTTACAATGTCAGAGTTGGTGACTGTTTTGACCCAAACACACAGAACTTGCAGTGGACCTGATAAAATTAGCTATCTCATGCTTAAACACCTCTCCCATTACTCCTTATTGAACCTCTTATACCTGTTTAACAGAATTTGGCATGAACATAAATTCCCTAGGTCATGGCAAAGAGCCATCACAATTCCCATTTTAAAACCAGGTAAGGACCCTCAAAGCCCTTTAAGTTATCGGCCTATAGCTCTCACAAGCTGTGTATGTAAACTTCTAGAAAAAATGGTTAATGCCAGGCTTGTACACTTTTTAGAGAGTAACAAGTTATTCTCACCCCACCAAAATGGCTTTCGTCGAGGTAGATCTACCATTGATAATCTTACCTCATTAGAATCACAAATTAGGACCGCCTTTCTTAGGAGAAATCATTTAGTCTCAATTTTTTTTTATATTGACAAAGCCTATGATCGAACATGGCGCTATGGTATTATTAAGGACATTTACGATTTTAATCTAAAAGGTAATCTTCCTATTTTTATTCAAAACTTTTTATCACACAGGACATTCCAAGTGCGCATTGGTTCAACTCTCTCACGCAACCAGGTACAAGAGGAGGGTGTGCCACAAGGAAGTGTCTTGAGTGTGACACACTTTAATATAAAAATAAATAGTCTTTTAAACAGTTTGCCAGTGTCTGTCCATAAAAGTTTGTATGTGGATGATCTACAAGTTGCCTACCAAGCTCACGATATGCGTACTGTGGAAAGGCAATGCCAAGCCGCCGTAAATAACATCTTACGATGGGCAAATGTGAATGGGTACGGGTTTTCTACTCAAAAGACTTGTTGTGTTCATTTCACCAGAAAACGTGGTATCCACTCACCCCCAGAAATCTTTATGGGAGGTGTAAAGATTGCTGTAGTAGAGGAAATAAAATTTCTAGGGGTTTGGTTCGATAAAAAGCTTACTTTCTTGCCCCACATCCAGAAACTGCGAAATAAATGTGAGAAAGCTCTTAACATCTTAAAAGTCCTCTCAAATACTAAATGGGGTGCAGATTTTACTTCCATGCTTCGCATCTACAGAGCTGTTATTCGGTCAAAACTAGATTATGGTTGTTCTGTGTATGGATCAGCACGAACATCAGTGCTAAAAAAGCTTGATCCAATTCACCATAAGGCATTACGTATATGCTCAGGAGCCTTTAGGACATCTCCAGTTCAAAGCATATATGCTGTCTCTAATGAGCCATGTTTACAATTAAGGCGTGAACAGCTGGCACTGAATTATTATTTTCGTATCATGTCCGTACATAACCATCCGTTACAACGTGCATTCCTTGATGATCATTATGATCGACTGTATGACCACAGACCTTCATGCATTCCTATTTTTGGCAAGCGGATACGCAATATAGTAGAAACTACCCCTTTAGTAGAGCTTTATGTTCGAAAAACAAAGTTTTTTGAAACACCTCCATGGTATGTTAACAATTTCACCTTTCTCAACCCTTTTTGTAATTTTACGAAGACTAACACCATTCCGGCTATTTATGTGCAATTGTTTGCTGAACATAGGAATCTGTATAAGGAGTTTACTCCTGTTTTTACAGATGGTTCCAAAGCAGGAGATTACGTTGGTCTAGCTTATGTTTGCAACAATACTATAAAGTCTTATAAACTACATGCATCTTGCTCTATTTTTACAGCTGAGATTATGGCTATTTACCAGTCCCTAATCTTCATCTCTTATCAAAAGTCCAAAAAGCACATTATATATACTGACTCATTGAGTTCATTACAGCTTTTATCATCGAAGAGAGCTATGAATTACCACATTGCCTCTGATATCCTTAAGTATGAGCATCGTCTGAAGGAGCAAGGATACCATACTAAATTCTGTTGGGTCCCAGGACATGTTGGCATCAAAGGAAATGATTTAGCAGACATTGCTGCTAAATCAGCTACTCAAACTTTGAGTCTGACTATCCCTTTGACCGACATCAAACAATTTGTTCTAAAAAATATTCATGACAAATGGCAGTATTCCTGGAATCAGCAAGCTGATAATAAGTTGCTCGAGATAAAGCCCTTAGTACAAAAATGGACTAGTTTCCAATGTAGGAAATTGGATGTAATTTTAACTCGTTTGCGCATTGGTCACACTCGTTTTACTCACAGGCATTTACTTTTAGGAGAAATTGAACCCCTTTGTAATGTTTGTCAAACCGCAGCAAGTGTAAAACATATTCTAATTACTTGTCCTAAATATAAACAGTTTCGTTTTAAACATTTTAAAACGTATACTCTAACTTTGACGGAATTGATTGGAGAAAACCCTCATTCAGGGATTTTTCCATTCTTATTAGACATTGGGTTTTACCATCATATTTAAATTCACTTCCTATCACCTTTTAAACTTTTTTCATCTTGTTTCCATCATTAACCCTCTTGCATTGTCTTGTTTTAGTCATACAACTTTTTAGATTATACACTTGTTTTTATTCTTTACCTTTATCTGTATTTTAGTATCATATGTCCGGCGCAGCATATCCTCTTTGGATCTTGTGCCAAAAATCCTAAATCAACCAACCAACCCGAAGGTGGGAAGAAGACAAATTGGACGGTAGGAGTTACATGATGAAGGGTTTTTATCGGGTTTTTGAAGAAATAAAATTTTTGCGTTCTTAAGTGAGTCAGGAAATTTACAAAATTTAAAAACAAGGTTAATGATTTTTGAAAAAAGGGAAGAGTATGATTTAAAAAGATTTTTCCAAATGGTGAAATCTAAGTTGTCTTGGCCAGGGGCCTTACCAGATTTTAGATGGTTGAAGACAAGGGAGAGCTCCTCATCCGAAACCGCCCCCAAATCCTCAGCAGATATGTCATGAATGGGAAAAGAGGTAAAGGATGGATCCTCAGGAAAACTATGGTCCAAAAGACGCTGAATTTTTTCATTGTAGTCGTGGTTAGGATTATCCTGGAATTGTAAGTCTATATTATTAAAATTTTTATGTTTTGGGAAGGTATATTTAAATAATGAGCCGAATTTTTCAGAGCAATTATTACAGTGTTTTTTCCAGACATTAGACTTAGCTTTATTAATTAAAAGTTTATATTTTGCTCTGTTCAGTTTATATTTAATTTTAGCTTGATTAATAATTTCAGGGGGATCGGAATTCCTCTCGAGTGAAATGATTCTCTTGTAGAGTGCGTTAACGAAGTTTCTAAATTTTGCCAAGTCACGGCTCCACCAGCTGAGTGTAAAGTTTTTTGATACTTTCTTTTTTCTTATAAATTTAAAGGCACAGTCTTGTATTTTGTAAATGAAATTTTTAATAAACGCATCCAGCATAGTGGAGTCGAGAACAGAGTCAAGGGAAGAGTTAAGTTCTGTTAAAAGAGGTTTAAAATTGTATAAAAATTTGCCAATACTATAATTTGTTTTAAAAAAGAAAAAGGAGTCAGTAAAAGGAGCAGTATTAAGGGAAATTAAAATGTATTTGTGATCACTCAAAGTATCACTCGAGAGAACCTCCCAATTTTGAATGAAGTCGAAAAAGTTAAAAGATGCTAAGGAGAGGTCAGGGAATCCCCTGCCAGAGTGAGACACGAATGTTGGACCACATTTAGGGTCATTCACAACAATCAGATTGTTCTCTAAACAAAAGTCAATGACGGATGTACCCCTGCGATCAGTGAAGCTGTAGCCCCACATCTGAGCTCGGGCATTGAAATCACCAAGGATGAGAAAGTTTGAGTTGAAAAGGTCTAGATTAGTGAATTCAGCAATAAGATCAGAGATCTCAGAGTGGGGAGGAAAGTATAGGGATACAATGTTGAGGGTTTTTTTATCGGGTAAAGTAATTTCAATAATGACAAGGGAGAGAGATTGGAATTTTAAGGAGGGAGAGAGATTAGAGTTAAGGACCAGGATAACAGCTTTAGAAGAAAGGGAGGTGAACTGAGAAAAATTTGAGGGGAGGCGAAGAATTCCATCTTTAGAGTTGTAGGGTTCTTGAAGGCATATAAGGTCAATTGAATTTTCTAGGGAAAATTGAAATAAATTACTATGGGCGGATAAAGAATGGTTGGAATTAAATTGTAAAATTTTTAGGACCATAGAGGAGGTGATTTCAGGTCAGAGCACAGAGTGGGGAAGAAAAACAAAATGGTTATTCTATATACAATATTTACAGATAAGAGTAGACAATTGTTCACTCTGAAGTTTCTTAATTCGATCGATTTCGATTCGATAAGCGTTACAATGTCTCTTGTCATGGACGACATGGTGAGTGTTCCAAGACAATTTTTTGCCCTTATCGGCAGCCTTAGCTATAGCGGTTGTGCAGTTTAAGCATCTTGGGACTAATACTTAGCACGAACGATGATCATGTTGTTGACTGGTGCAACGACCACAGTTGCCAGACGGGAAAGGGCAATAGTTCGCCACGTGGCCATAGTCCTGGCGTCTAAAACAGATCTTGATGTTGATGTATTTCTTGATGATGAAGTATCGAAAATGATGGAATAACTTTCGTGTTGTGTGTAATGCTTTACTAGTTTTTATGAAATTTATGACTCTAGAAATTGCTCCCTCTGTCGATTTCCCCTCTCTAAAACCAAATTGGTGATCGTGGAAAAAATTAGATTTATCTAGATGAAAATTTACCCTTAATTTAATTAGCTTTTCCAAAACTTTCCCTAATGTAGGGAGCAGACAAATAGGTCTATAGGATGAGACATCTCTGGTCTCCTTGCCAGATTTAACAAAGAAAACCAGCTCAGCCTCCTTCCAGGGCGAAGGGAAACAAGAATATTTTAAACATGTATTAAAAATTTGTAAGAAGAAGTTATGGTCTAAATTGAATAGGTCATCCACAATTCTAAAATCTATATTGTCTAAGCCTGGGGCTTTATTGAAGTTACAGTTAGAGATGGCGAATTGAAGTTCCTGATGGGAAAAAGGGGGGTCAAGTATGACCTCCCTGGAACAAGGCTGGCTGGGAGAAAGCACCTGATCACCAAGGGCTGGTTCCGTCTGAAAATAATAGCTGAGCAGTTCAAGCAGAACTGATTCTCTGTTAGGCAGAGAAGAATTCGAAGACAGAGCCACGTGGACAAGATCGGTCGGAAGAAGTATTTTGGAAAAAGCCAATTTGAAGGCTGCCCCAAAACGGGCAGACGAAGAGGAAGAGAAAGAAATCCATGCTTTCCTCTTCGCATTAAGAAGTTCCTTCTTATAGAGAGCTTTTGCCTTTGCATAAGCTAATTTTGAGTCTAAAGAAGAACTCGACCGGAATCTCCTCACCAGGGCTCTAACTCTGGATCTGGACGCCCGAAGCCGCTCCGACCACCAAGAAAGATTCGGATTATGAGTAATTTTTCTCTTTTTAAAACTTTTGTTTGCTTCCTCCTGAACAACCTCAGTGAATATTCTTACAAAGTTTTCAACTTCAAGTTTATTTTTACAGTTGTCCAAGATTCTGCGCAAATAAGGGATTCTACGTTCCAGACCTCTCTTAAAACCAACGTGGGAGACATTTCGAGTCTGGTACCTTCTCTTTCCAAATGTCATCAAGTCTTTTCTCAAGTCAAAGATAATTAAATTGTGGTCAGAGGAGGCCGGATCGTCCAAAACGGACCAGTCCCTTAACAAAAATGCAACACTAGAGGAACCTACAGTGAGATCTGGCCAACCCTGGAGAGTGAGAGTTTCGAAAGACGGAGGTGAGTCCGGAGGATTCAAGACCATTAGACCTTTCGACGACAAGACTTCCAGTAACAACTCACCCCTCTCATCGGTTCTACTATATCCCCATAAACTTGAGTGAGCATTGAAGTCACCTCCCAATAGGAAGTTGTTAATATTTAAACTGGGATGTACAAGCCATTGATTTAGGTCTATCTCAAGTGATCCCGATGGAGGTGAATACTGGGAACCAACTGTCAATACATTTCTCGTATTATCCATTGAAATGTTAATAAATACTGAGTTCTTAAAAGTCGCGGAATTTATAAATGAGATGTCCCTTCTTGTGATTACTATGGCACTGGTTTCATTTTCTGAAATGAACACCGTCCAGGAGAGAGGGAACCCATACAGACGGCTGCCGTGTCTGTATGGGTCCTGAATTAGTATTATATCTATTTTGTTATGAACAGCAAATGCTACCACTTCTGTATTGGCAGCTCTCGAAGAGTTTAAATTAATTTGTATGATTTTTAAGCCATTAATCTCTCCCGGACGATGTCCAGAAAGAGAAAATCCCGAAAGACAAGAGTTATTTGAATTTGACGCAATGATAGTTGTATAATGGACAGTCCTCAGAGTAGGAGGGATGATTAACCTTAAAGTCTGCGCCACACTCGTCATTTTCAACTTGGCAGTTTGCGCATTTGTACTCTTTGCTATTACAGTGCTGTGAAGAGTGGTCGTTAGATGCACATTTTGCGCAGAACTCCCTCTCCGTGCATGAACTGCTCATGTGGCCATAGGCCTGACATTTAAAACATCTTGTAACTGTGATGTGTTTTTTAATGAAACATGAGGTGAACTCAATAAAAATTTTCTATCCTTGAGGAGTGTCACCGCCTCCTCTCGTCCAACCTGGATAATAAAATGCCAGCCACCATTTCTTCCCTCGAATTTCTTCACAAACTCTATTTCCTCCAAATTCACTTCCGGAATTTTCTTAACTTTCGCCTCTTTGATCTCCTCCATTCCGCATTGAGGAGGAACCGAGAAAATAATCAGTCTATGTTTCCTTCTTCCTAGAGTTGTAATGTCGAAGTGATCTCCAATATTACTTTCCTCAAAAATACTCACCCTGTCACCCCCTCTCTCCAAATGCCCAACAATTTTAAGATTCCCCCCAAAGTTTACCTGACAGACTGAATTCGTAAGTCCCTGGGGCATTTCGAATTACTCAGGAGAGTCCTTAGATCCCTTTCATCTTCCTTATCCTTTTTTATCAGTATGAATGCTGTGGGATCAGGTCTTTTCTTTTTCCTTGCAAGTGCAGCATACGACATCGGCAGGGATGTGGGACAGGTTAAGTCCATGATGCAGACGACCTGAGGGTTTACGCCTTTTATTGCATCATGGCTCTACTACTATCTGAAAGAAACCCCAGCCAGGGGAGGGAGGGATGGCAGAACCAGAGATTCTGTCCGACCCTGAGTTTATTTAGAACACACATACAATGGGAGGACAGTACAAAAGGGAATACAAAACAGAGTACGGTTATCCACCACATGGTGGAAAAGCTCCTGCAAGAGCTAAGAAGAGTATGAGTTTACATTAAATTTTACATTTTATAGATTCAACAATAGGAGGGGAGTGAACGAAAGTAAAAATCCCTTTTAAAACTTTTACTTGTTTAAGCACTATAGGCACTGCATTTGGATCACTCGTTGAGATTAATCATAATCTCCAATTCACATTTCACAAAATATTTAAGTTGTTGCCTTGTAACAATGGTTTAAGATTGTGAAACACATTCCAGACATTGGCACTCAGTGATAATAAACACACAATGAAGGTTAAGAAAGCACAAGGTGATGGTTCACAGAGGTGATAGATGAAAGCACTAGGTGTAGGTATGACATTTTGTGGACACTACCACTTTAGCTTGAAATTGCACAGTTATAGAAATTACTCTGTTGATGCACAATTGATACATATGATGCAGAATGATGCATGATAGATTATGCACTATAGACATTGCATCTCACTCACTCATTGAGAAAGATCATGGATCTCCAAATCACTTATCACAAACTATTTAAGTTGTTCGCTTGTGACAATAATGTGAGATGTGAAAACACAATACAGACATTGGCGCTCACAGTGATAATAAACATACAGTGTTGGTGAATACTCTTATTCATTAGGTTTGTGAAGAAGCAATAAGGACCTTCATGATAATTGTAAATTGACAATAGACTTTGGCACACTCAATGTTAGTGAACACTCAGTAATGGTAAGAAAGCACGAGATGTATATCTTATACAGCACAATTAGGACATTGGCTCACACAATGTTAGTGAACACACAGTGATGGTAGAAAGAACAATGATAAAATGCTGAACTGTTGGTAGAAAGAACATGATGGACTACACATGGTTCACAGCACATTATACACATTGATGGTAAGAAAGCTTTAACACAGCACATAGTGAAGGCACATGGTACACAGACTTGGTACACAGTGAAGGTAAGAAAGCTTTCAGTGATGGTGAAGCTCTCAGGAAAAGTGATTTCGATGATGACACAAATATGGTTTAGGCATTCGATGAAGACACAAATATGGCTTAGGCATTCACAGTATAGTTAGTGGAATCTCATTGTGAAGGTGCGGATTTTTTAATTATGCTTTATATATGAAATTGCATACAAGTCACTTCTTAAAACACTTGTTAATTCAAGTCTATTGGCTCATTTGAAAGCCTTAGATCAATGAAGACACTGTATAGGATGTCCCTTAAGGATTACACCAGACCTAATTAATTTTATTAATTCATACACCGCTAAAAATATATAATAAACCTATACAAATCTAAAAAAAATAACTCAACATAACGAATAATCAATTCAATAACATACATAATTTGATATAATACTTCTATATATCAAATCTACATATTTCAATAATCCTTATTACCATAACATTTTAATGTATCTTTGAATACTTTGTGTTCCTTCTTCCTTCATCACTTTCACTTTGTAGACCCATTGTTAGGGATTATTTCTACACTAAAAGAATGCGGGAGCGGTAACCCATTGGTTAGCGCGCTGGAGTTGCACTCGTTACGGCCGGGTTCGATTCCAGCCACTGCCAGTACTGCCGCCGTGTTCATGCGGAGTACGATCACGTTAAACATGTGGGTCCGAAAGTCCTTCCGAGAGGTTGGTGGTAGGGGAAGGAGGGTACGGTCCCTGTGGATGTCTCCCCCACTGGGTCCCGGTCTAAATTGGGTGGCACTTCCCGACCGTCCAAACAGTTACCTTACACCTTTCTGATAGGTCGGACGGTCTGGGTTTCAACAACAACACTATAGGATGTCGGCTTTCGACAGTATAGGATGTGACCTATTCAGTAAATCTGTGATTGCACATTGTAAAATCCCTAGATTTCTGGTGGTTACGCCATCATGAAGTGATGGCTCATCACAAAGTTTTGTGAAGTTCAAAGAAGACGCTAAACTTCGTTAAAGCGTCAGCACATACCTAACGGCATTGACATACCCATCTCATAGGCAATGACACTTATTCACTCATCGTGAACATTTATAAGAACCTATACTTGACGTTCTCCAAAACTCATTTCATGTTAGCATGGGTACAAGCCCATAAATTAGTTCACTCCCCGCCCCTAGCAAAAGGAATATATTCACACAGTAAAGAAGAGAGAGTACTGTAGCTTCTCTCTCACAGGAACCTGAGATTCACTGGGTGGGGGGGGGGATGTGGGACAAAATTAAGAGCACTGGCTTACGACCTGAGGGTTTACGCCTTTAATGACCAGCACCAGGGGTTTCCAAATCTCCATTCCAGCGGAGCAGCAGCCAGGTCGCTGACTTGGCGAAATCATTCACCGGACAAGGTCCGAGAGAACACCCGCCAAGCCCGACACCAGCCACCGGTCAGCCCTTAGCTCAGGCCATGAATAGGCGCAGTCCATGGGCACGACCACCTGGAAGAGTCGGGGCCCTGTTCTGTGGTTCGTCATCCACTTCATCACTGATAGGGTAACCCGATTAATTTCCCCCCAGCAGACGAAGGACCAGAGATACAGGGGGGATGTGGGACAGGATTATACGAACATCACACCACGGTGGCCATTGGGGTTGCGCCGTATAGGTGAGAGTCGCGTACAGGCAACGTAATATCTCATCCAGCAAAGCCCCAGCCGCGGTCGCGAACTCAGCGGAACCATTCACCGGGCAGGGCCGAAGAGCGCCCGCCAAGCCCGACCCCAGTCACCGGTCAGATCTAGGCTCAGGGCATGAATAGCCACAGTCCGTGGGATCCAACTACCTGGAAGAGTCGGGGCCCTACCGATTCAATGGTTCGTCGGTCACTTCATCGTGGATAGGGTACCCCGATTTATTTTCCCCCAGCAGACGGAGGACCACAGCTACAGACCTAAGATCCGTACACCGCAATCTTTGCCTGTGCTGCCCCCTGGGGGGGATGGGGGACAGAGTTAAAGGTAACTGACCAGGCGACCTTTGGGGTTTACGCCTATTATTGGTCAGCACCGGGGCTACCAATCTCCATTCCAGCGGAGCCGCAGCCAGGTTGCTGACTTGGCAAACTCATTCACCGGGCGAGGGCCGCGAGAGCACCCGGCAAGCTCGACACCAGCCACCGGTCAGCCTTTGGCTCAGGCCATGAATAGGCGCAGTCCATGAGCACGACCACCTGGAAGAGCCGGGGCCCCAACAGTTCTGTGGTTCGTCGGCCACTTCATCACTGAAAGGATAACCCGATTAATTTTCCCCCTGCAGACGGAGGACCAGAGGTACAGACCTAAGATCCGTACACCGCAATCAATGGCGGTGCCGCCCCCTGGGGTAGAGGGGATGGGGGACAGGTTAAATCCATGATGCAGACGACCTGAGGGTTTACCCTTTTTATTGCATCATGGCTCTACTACTATCTGAAAGAAACCCCAGCCAGGGGAGGGAGGGGTGTCAGAACCAAGGGTTCTGTCCGACCCTGAATTTATTGAATAATACAAATCAAAAGGAAGACAGTACAAAAGGGATTACATAACCGCGACCGATTATCCACCAAATGGTGGAAAAGCTCCTCCAAGAACTAAGATGAATTTTTTGTTACTTTAAATATTACATCTTGAAAATTCTACATTAGGAGGGGATTGAACATAAAATGAATCACACTTATACTTATTTTTACACCATTGGCACTGCATCAAGATCACTCTTTGAGATTAATATTTCCCATTTCGTGTACTATTTGGGACGTTGACTTGTGACTAAGGTATAAGGTAGTGAAGACGCATTGCAGACACAGGCACTCACAGAGATGAAACAAACAGTGAAGGAAAATTTGTCACATGGTGATGGTTCTCCGAGGCAATAATGAAAGCACACTGTGATGGTATTGATAGCACTAGGTGTAGGCAAGACATTTTGCAGGCACTAACACCTTCGCATAAAGGTGCACTGTTATAGAAATTACTAAGTTGATGCAAGACATTTTGCAGGCACTAACACCTTCGCATAAATGTGCACTGTTATTGAAATTACTAAGTTGGTGCAACATATTTTGCAGGCACTAACACCTTCGCATAAAGTTACACAGTTATAGAGATAACTTAGTTGATGCACGAATAGATACATTTTAAACAAAAAGATGTATTTTTGTTTATGCACAAAGGACATATATCTATTGTTTATGCACAAAGGACACTACATCCAGATCTCTCTATGTGTTGGATCAAGGATCTCCAGATCACTTTTCACTAACCAATTAAGTTTTTGGCTTGTGAATATGGTGTTAGAAATGATAACACATTACAGAGGGGATGGGGGACAGATTAAAAACCATGGTGAGGGCGACCTGGGGGTTTACACCCATTAATTCACCATGGCACTAACTACCATCCGAAAAAACCCCAGCCCAGGGAAGAGGCAAGTCGGAACAGAGGTTCTGTCCGACCCATTGGTTTATTAAGTAATCTAAAAAAGAAGGAGGGAATACAGTGGGGCGAAACAAAGCCCAGAAGGGCAAACACCAACATTGGTGCAAGTAGGAGTACTCGCAGGTACTCAGTAGATAGTGATACAATTCAAAACATGAGAGCAAGCCAGAACAGAGGAACAGGATGCAGTTTTTCAAACTTTCTTCCACACCAAGTCAGCAATATGCTGACTAGAAAAACAACGAGAGAGATATCAGTTTATATCCCTCAAGTAAAGTAATGTACCCAGTCACAGTTTCTAGAAGGGTAAGAAGTAGAAAAGTTCAAAGTCCCAAGAAAAGTTATTTGGGATAAACACCAGGGGGAGAGGAACCTAGGAGAGCAGAGCAGACAATGACTTGACACTAATGTCACTGCCCGTCACTGCCCGAATAAAGGTGATCAGAACAATGAAACATGATTAAATTCTATGTGCAGTTGTTCTCACGTCAAAGATCACATCGTAACACTCGTATCACTTCGAAAAACACGTTTCACTTCGTATAACTCATCACACACTTTGCTCACATTTCACTTCGTAAGACTTCAAACAAGCTTCGTAACACATTTAGAAGCACTTCACTGCCCGAAAAAAGGTGATCAGAACTAGGAAAATTCAATGTGCATTAGTTCCCGATAAAAGGTGTTGCCCGATAAAAGGTGATCAGAACTAGAAAAGAAGATTAAATTCAATGTGCACTTGTTCTCACGTCAAATCACGTCTTGATCACATCGTAACACTCGTATCACTTCGAAAAACTCGTTTCACTTCGTAAAACTCATCACACACTTTGCACACGTGTCACTCGTAAGTCTTCAAACAGACTTCGTAACACTTTTCAACGCACTTCACTGCCCGATAAAAGGTGATCAGAACTAGGAGAATTCTATGTACACTTGTTCCCGATAAAAGGTGTTGCCCGATAAAAGGTGATCAGAACTAGGAAACATGATTAAATTCTATGTGCATTTGTTCTCATGACAAAGATCACATCGTAACACTCGTATCACATCGAAATCATCTTCGTATCACTCATCACAAACTTTGCTCACGTATCACTTCGTAAGTCTTCAAACAAACTTCGTAACACATTAGAAGCACTAAATCGTAACACTTATCTTGGCTGATCTCACAAATTCATAGCTCTTATCACTCATCACATCCTTTGCACACAAAACACATCGTAACTCATATCAAAATCGTAACATGTAATAATGCAACATCATCGTTCGTAACTCATCATCAAAACGTCGAAGCACATAATTATGTACAAAATCGTCACACATCTTAACACATAATAAAACACGTGATGCTCTGTTTTCAACTCAGTAAACACATTTTGAGTTCCAATATCACTTTTCCACAAGTTGAATAAACACTGATTAAATATCGTTGATAAAATCACTGTAGATCAATACTGAAGTATCGTGTTTCAGATTATCTGAATGTATCAATTCCACTCATTGTAAAACTCTTTCTTTCACACAAAAACACTCAGGATACCAAAGTTTAAGGAATATTATGTAAGAGTATATTACACACTAATTACGAAGACGTTGCCATCAAAAATGCTCTCCCAGCGAACCTCCCCAAAAGGAAAGTAAAATATGTATGATACCAGCTGCTCTCTGTCTGGAAGCTCTCAGAAGAAACATTATAAAAAGAACTATATACAATAAAAATCATTTAATCAATAATACAAATCATTATACAATTAGAATACAAAGAGAACCGTGACTTAGCAAGCACAGGAGAGAGACGAGTTTCAAATCAAATATGACTAAAGTATATAGAATAATGAATATAGGGTTAAGATAGTCAAGGTTTATAAAACATGCATTATGTGACAAAGTTAAATCTACAAAAATTCTTCATTAGAAGCAAAAAGTAAGAACATAATTCTTTTAAACATTGTCTTGTAAAATTAAGTCACTATTTTGATAGTATTCAAAGAGGAAGATAACCATTTTGCCTATCTTCCTTTGAACTTCATTATTTTTCAGGACGTTCCTTGCCCACGGGACAAGATTCACCGATGAGGGTCTCCGTACGTGAAAAGTGACAGTCAGTTCACAGTCAAAGAGATAGTGGTCTGGCGAGCCAATTTCTCCACAAGAACAAAAGTCTGTGGGGTGCTGTTTAATGGAGTGCAGAAAGGTTGGAAAGGGACCCTTTCCAGAAAAAAATAAAATTAGAAATTTAGGTATGGGATCTGTTATCGTCCCTATTTTTGGAAAAAATATCTTAGTATAAGCTCCCCTTTCCGTCCCAGACCAAAACTCCTGCCAGGAATTCAAGAGCGTCCTCTTCAAGCTTGCTTTGAGGAAAGAAGCAGGTAAAAGAATACTTTCATTGCAATAATTAAATTTAGTTGCGGATCTAGCCAGCGAGTCAGCAATTTCGTTTCCAAATATTCCAATGTGACCTCTGATCCAACCAATTTTTAAAAATTTATTATAGTGAAGAAGGTTATTGTGTATTTCTTGAGCCATTTTATTTGTTGGGAATGGCTGAAGGAGAAGTTTCATAGCTGACTGGCAGTCGGTTAACAATTCCATTCCCTCAAAGTCAGAGGTCACAAGCCAGTCGATGGCAGCTGAGATGGCGGCAAGCTCGGCTTGAAAAACTGTGTTATCCGGTCTGATCTTTTGTTGGTGTTCTTTTATGATATGCCCTTCCTGGAGAACACAGAAAGCGAAAGCCGTCCCATCTTCAGTTTTAGATCCATCAGTGTAGGCAGTAAGTAATTGTGGCTCAAAGTGTTTCTCGGGGTCGATTTGTTCAATCGGAACAACCCGGGATGGGTGTCTGTAGTATATGGTGCTCTTTGAATCGAAATTATTAGCTATCAGAAACTGTGTGCTGGTATAAGTATTAACTTTGTGGTGTAATACAGCTGATCTGCTCGATTCATAGAGTAATTGTAGAGTAATAGGAGGAGTGTTCGGTAAAATTTGGAGGGCCGCAACCGATGTCTTGACGTTCGCTTTCGAAATCCGCAAGAGACAAATCTTTTGAGCAGCAAGCAATTTCAGTTTTGCGTCATTATTAAGATTATTGGCCCAGACATAAGCAGCATACGTTAGAATCCTTTCTGACACTGCATGATACCATATTTTAAGAAGTCCAGGTCTGATACCCCAGGATTTAGTCGCAATGGTTCCAATCATTTTGTTTTGGGTAAACATTTTGCATTTCAAGTTTATTATGTGAGGGATCCAGCTGAGCTTTTTATCCAAAGTAATTCCTAAGTATTTTAATGAATTTTGAATAGGGATATTTATTAGATTTGTTCCAGTTCTTGAATTATTAATTTTGAATATAGGATCTCTCCTGAGTTCTTTATTGCGATTTCCTTTATAGGGTCTGCCAAAAACCATTGCTTTAGTTTTTTCTATTGAGAGATCTAGATTAAGTTTCCTAATAGCCAAAGAGAATTTTTCAATTGCTGCATTGGTCGTCCTTTCCAATGCAGACCTGGACTTAGCTCTCGTGAGCAAAATAAAATCATCAGCATATGCAATGAGCTCAGTTGGAGAATCATTATCAAAGTTCCTAAGTATGCTGTTTGCAGTTATTATCCAAAAAAGAGGACCTAGGCAGGAGCCCTGGGGGCAACCTCTGTAAGATGGAAGGGAGGAGACTCCATCCGTAGTCATGTAGGAGACCCTCCTGTCACAAAAGTAGTCTTCAAGAAGGTTATAAATGTTAGGGGGACAACTCGTCTCTCTAATAGAAGACAGAAGGACGTCCCAGCTTATATTGTCAAACGCTCCTTAATGTCAAATGACACAAGGGCGCTATATAAGTGTAGCGTTTTACTTTCCTTTATAAATGATGTTACCCTTTTAAGTGCTCTTTCTGTGGAAAGACCCTCCCTAAATCCATATTGATTTGCATGGAAAAAATGAATCCGATTCAAGTAGTACGTTATTCGTATCTTCAAAAGTTTTTCTAGAATTTTCCCTAATGTTGGGAGAAGACAAATAGGTTAATAAGCTGTGACGTCCCTCGCATCTCTTTCATTTTTAACAAAAAACACAATTTCCGCCTCTTTCCAGGATGATGGGAAGAAAGAAAATTCCAAACACTTATTGAATATGTTTAACATTAAGTCCGGGTTTATCAAAAACAAATCATTTACCATCCTAAAGTCTATATTATCTATTCCTGGTGCTTTATTAAAATTACAGTTGTTTATTGCATATGTAAGTTCCTGCAAGTTAAATGGAGGGTCATCATCCTGGAAATAGGGAAGAGGCCCGTCGAAAGAAGTGTTGGAAACTGTACTCGCTGAGTCACAAGAGGATTGAACCGTCAAAAAGTAATGTTTTAGGAGATCCTCCAAAACAGTTTCTCTCGAAGGAACCCCCAAGTTGTTCAAGTTGAGAGCCGTGTGAACTAGTTGATTAGGCAGGATGATTTTAGAAAATGCCATCTTAAAGGCAGGGCCAAAACGAGCAGAAGATGAGGAGGCGAAAGAAATCCATGCCTTCCTCTTAGCTGTTAAAATTTCTTTCTTATAAAGAGCTCGTGCTTTAGAAAATTTTTCTTTATTGTCTGTGGAAGGGTCAAAAATAAGTCTTCTTCGCAGGGCCCTCAATCTTGATCTGGACGCCCTCAGTTTACTACTCCACCAAGAAATTTTGGGTTCATGATTAATGTTCTTTTTCCTAAAACTTTTGTCCGCAATTCCATTTATTTTCCTAATTATATTATTAATAAAATTATTAAGTTCACATTTATTTTTACAGTCTTCCAGTTCCCCTTTCAGCCTAGGGATTTCTTCAGTTATTTCCATTTTAAATTTTTTATGTGAAGCAAATTTAGTTTTAAACCTTCTCTTTGAGAAGGTTTGTATTTCAGATTTCAGGGAGAAGGAAATAGCATTATGATCAGAGGATTCCGGGGCGTCCACGACGGTCCAATCCAAAACAAGGCGGGCAATGCTAGGGGAACACAAAGTAAGGTCCGGCCAGCCCTGTGCAAAGAGGGTCTCAAAGGTAGGGGGAGCATCAGGTGTGTTAATTATCACCAAATTTTTAGTTGAGCAAAATTGTAATAAATATTCACCTCTAGTGTCAGACCTACCATACCCCCAAACCGGAGAATGAGCATTAAAATCTCCCACTAGCAAAAAATTATCCAAGTTTAAGTTTTGATTAACTATCCAGTCCCCCAGGTCACTCTCCATAGAGCCTGAGGGCGGAGAATATTGTGATCCCACAGTTAGAATTTTGTTTTTATTCAATGTTATGTTTATAAAAACAGAGTTATCAAAAGTAGCCGAATTAATAAAAGAGATATCCTTTCTCGTTATTAAGATAGCGCTCGTTTTTTTAGTAGAATAATGTATTGTCCAAGAGATGGGGAATCCATACAGACGGTTGCCTGATCTGTATGGATCCTGAATAAGGGCTATGTCTATTTCGTTTTCTAATATATAGTGTGCAATTTCTGCATTGGCTGCTCTGCTAGAGTTTAAATTAATTTGAATTATTTTCAATTTCAAATCATCTCCTGGACCAGAATTATTGGTTGGTTGAATAAAGACCTGGGAACCCGAGAAAGACATCTAAATAGGTGCCTCAAGAGCCATCTGATAATAGTAATCATAAATTGGACAATTTCTAGCAAAAGCTGGGTGGTCAGTTTCGTAATCATATCCTTCTTTCCTAGCTGAAATGCAGTTGACACATCTAAATTTCTTCGCATTGCATTGGTCAGTCTGGTGTTCCAACGATCCACATTTTGCACACGTCTCATTAAAACGGCATTATTTACTCATATGTCCGTAATCCTGACATTTAAAACATCGGATTACGGAAACATATTTTTTCACAAAGCAGGAAACGAATCCCAAATATATCTTGTTTTCTTTCAGTATCGATATCGCATCTATTCTATTGAGTTGAATGATCCAGTGCTTAGTTCCTCTTTTGCCTTCGAAGTTCTTAATGATCTCTATGTCCACCTCTTTTCCAGGTGTTCTTTTACTAATTGCGTCCCTAATATCTTCCTGATCACATTGTGGGGGGACCGAAAAAATAATTATCCTCTGTTTCCTCGATCCCAAATTCTTGATTTCAAAGTGTTCCCCTATATCTGAATCATCAAAAATGTCAACTTGATCTTTCTGTATGTGTCCCACAAGTTTAATGTCACCACTATATGTCTGTCTGACTGACTTAATTTCTAACTCTCTGGGACATTTAGTTTTCCTGAGAACATCTCTCGAATCCTCCCTACTATCTTTATCCTTTCTAATCAATATAAAAGTCGAGGGATCAGGTTGCCTCTTCTTAATTGCACCAGCATAAGTCTTGGGTTCTCCCGAACCGAGCAACTGCGTATAGTCCTGTCTGCATCTCTTTATTGTCTCAGGGAGTTCTGTTCTTAAAGTTTCTGGCAGGTCTCTGTTAACTATTTTTTCCAGTTTTCGCAGCATAAGCATCCAGTTCTTGTTCAATTAGCACGAATTTTAGGTCATCAGACATAGATTTGTATTTCCTCATCTTATCGGCGTCAAGAGTTTTGGTGTTCTTAAGATAGGATTCCATCTTGTCAAGTAAAGTTTCACATCGTCTTAAAAAGAGATTAAGGGTAGCTGGCCGACGACCTGAGGGTTTATGCCTTTGATGACCAGCACCCGGGGGTTCAATCTCCATTCCAGCGGAGCCGCAGCCAGGTCGCTGACTTGGCGAAATCATTTACCGGACGAGGTCCGAGAGAACACCCGCCAAGCCCGACACCAGCCACTGGTCAGCCCTTGGCTCAGGCCATGAATAGGCGCAGTCCATGAGCACGACCACCTGGTCGAGGCCCTAACAGCTCTGTTGGTCGTCGGCCACTTCATCACTGTCAGACAGCTAAGTGGGGACCTGTTCTGCCAACTACGGCCTTCAGGTTTTTTACCCCCACCGCTGAGAGTCGTCCATGGACGACCCAGCTGAGGTCCAGAAGAGGCACGCTGGTCCAAAGTGACCGAGAACCCAGGGCAAGACTAACGCCGAAGTCAGGGAGAAATCTTAAGGACCCTTGACCACACACACCACGCCTAGAGAGCAGCTAAGTTGAGTGGGCCCTGGGCGCCCATGCGGGGGGTTACCCCGCGCGGGCGCCCCGGGCCGGGCCCCCTAGTCCCTAAGGAGAAAGTGGGGCGCCAAACCGGTGCGCGAACGAAAAGATTGCAATGCAGTGACCGCCCAAAGAGGCCGAAAAGAACCGGAGTGGTTAACCAAGGAGGAATTGTTTTTAGCAGTGGATTCCGACTTTCTACCCCTCGGTAGTTATGCAGAGGCAGTATGCAACTTAAAGAGGCGCTGTCGTAACCCGGACTTATACCCGTACTGCCGGGTTAACTAAAACTAGAGAGAAGAAGAGAGAGGAGGCGAGGAAAGGAGTGGCAATAGCCAGGGCCGGGAACAGAACACCAGAGATCTGGTTAAACCAGGGAGGAGGAATTAGCACAGGAGGAGTGCCTTGCAAGAGCAAGTGCATGACTAGGACTTAAGAGTATAAGGATATAGTTACAACTAGGACTGGTGGTACTATACTAGACTAAACCAAAAGGAAAATAAACAAAAGCAAAACTTAAGCTAACGATATAAAATACTAATACTAATTAAACCTAAGGGAGAACACAATGAGAAGCAGGGAAAATAGCTTAGTAAAAACCAAGCGAGGCGAGCCACTTACCAAGGGAGAAGATAGCCTGCGCAGGACCTGAAAGGAGAAGATGGGTTGACGAGGACCAAAGGTGCCAGAGGCGCCCGACGGCTGACTTACCTACCGACAACCTCCTGGGCAAGGCTTCCCGAGGACAGTGGGGGATTCTGGGTTACCTGAAAGGGAAGATGTTAGCAGACATACTTGCGGCGAGATGCGGTAAGACCTGCAACGGGCGAACGTCCGTAGTGATGCAGGGCTGGGGGAGCGCGGGCTGGGAAAAGCTAAAAGTGGCTAAAAAAGAAGCTATTAGTGGCTGGAAGGCAAGGGAGATTATTATCACGGGTGAACTGATATTTGCAATACAAAAGTGGGACCTGAGTCCCTGAACACGTGGCACCGGTTTGGTGCAAAAAGTTTTAAATGCGGGTGGCCTCGTATTATAAAATGGCCACGTATTAGAGGAGACAGACCTGAAAAATAAAAAGTCCATAACTCCGGTGGACGACACCTATGAAAAATAACGCGACAACAGGGTAAGGACTGAAATGCCACTTCACTGGTGGCCACGGCCTCGTATTCCACAACTCCGGTCCACAACTCCGGTGGACTACACCAAAAATATAAACGCGACAACAGGGTAAGAGCAGAGCTGCCACTTCACTGGTGTCCTCGTATGAGAGGAGTATGAATATCCTCGTATATAATATAAAAAAAAAAAAAAAAAAAAAAAAAAAAAAAAAAAATCCACGACTCCGGTGGACAACACCTAGAGATAATAGCGCGACATCAAGAAAAGCTGAACTGCTACGACACTGGTGGGCGACACCAAAAATACCTACTGGGACAAACCCCCAGGAAAAAACCAGAGACAGGTGGAAAGATTTAGAGGTCAAGCAGGCAAAAGGAGAGACAGAAAAATAGGGTGCCTGGGTGACTAAAGAAACAGGAGAGGTGCAGAGGAATAGAGAAGGGTGATCCTACCAAGGTAGGGAACACTGGAGGAAAGGCCTGCCAGTGTCGGAGTGTCATGCAGGAGTAGAGGTCCTCTCCGAAGTATCAGGTGGGAACTTCCTTCCACCGATTCCCAACCACATCCTCCCCTTGGAGAGAGACCCGCTTGAGGGTTTTTTTTTTTTTTTTTTTTTTTCCCCTATCGGGAAGCAACGGTTTGTTTATTTTGACCCTCACTACTCCCGATGACACAAGACCTATTTGAAGAGACGCACTGACCTGGAAGTGTGAAACCAGGAGTGCCAGAAACCGTGAGCTTAGTGGAGATGCAATGGCGCAGCAGCAGGGGCTATATGTCAGTTATCTGGTCGATATTTTCCATCAGCCAGAGTACGATCTTTCTAACCTTGTTTTGTAGATCTTGTTTCTTAGTTATGTTATACCTCCAAGCCTGCCAACGGTGTGGAGCTGGTGTCCGAAGGTGGTGTTCTTCTGTTAGCGGACATTCTGTGAGGTAGTGTAGTAGTTCACCCTCTTCGCCGCAGGCACATATTGATGATTGTTTAATGTTAAATCTTTTCAGGTAAACTGGGAATGCGCCATGGTTTGTGAATAATTGCATAAGTAGTCTGCAGCTCCAATGTCGTGAGGGTGTAACGAATCTGAAGAAAGTGTATGTTATCCTCCCATCCTGTGCATGGTCCCATACGTTCTGCCAGGCTTCGACCGATAGAGTCTTAAGCCTTCTTTTTAGGTATGAAGTTGGCCATGGAGGATGCTCAATGGAGGGACTAATGTCTTTTGTGGCTTCTTTTGCTTCTTTGTCCGCCATTTCGTTACCGTGTGTACCGATGTGAGCCCTAACCCAGTTGATTATGTACCTATGCCTTAGTGATTTGATTTCTTCTAGTGTTTCTTGAACTATTGGGTTCTTATTGAAGGGCTTATTCAGAGCCGCTATCGCTGATTGGCTATCTGAATGAATTGTGAATGTTTTATTCTGCTTTCCAGCCCACTTCAGTGCTTGGAGGATTGCTATCTGTTCCGCTTGGAACACACTGTTATTGTTACCGAGTCTGCTGCGCCAGGAGAAGATTCTGTTGGAACCCTCGAATGCTACAAATGCTGTCCCCACTCCAGAGGCCATCCCTGAGCCATCTGTGAAGATATCAAGTCTAGTGGGTCTTCCTTCTTGTCTTATTAAAATAGTTGTGGCGGGGTGAGCTTGCCACGGACTAAGTTTGTTTTCATAGTCCCCAGGGACAAAAGTTTGGCCAAAGGCTGAGGTTTGTTTCCTGAGCCGTGAAATGCGACCATATGCATTTTCGTACTGTGCTTTGATGCCAATCGGGGTGAGTCCTGTGAGTACCAGCAGGGCCGATGTAGGAGCTGTCCTATAAGCTCTCGCGCTTGCTAGGGCAAAGTGCCTCTGGCAGCTGGCCAGGGTAGCCACGCAAGATTTGTTTAAGTTAGAGGCCCAGACAGAGGCCGCGTAGAGCAGAACTTTCTCAACCACGCATTCATACCATATTTTAACAAATTTCGGCTTTGCACCCCAAGTTTTGGAGGATATTCTATTGAGGATCTTAAATGTATTGTAGACTTTTGAGACCTGGGCTTCGCAGTGCGGGGCCCAGGAGAGCTTATAATTAAAAAGGACACCGAGGTATTTGACGTTGTCTACCGGGTTAACGAAGTTGGAGCCTACCTTGAATCTCCTCACGCTGCCTCTATGTCTACTAGTTGCTTTTAGCGAATGCATTTGCATTGCTTTAGTTTTACTCCAGTTGATGACCAGGGATTCACCCGCTGCCCATTCGTTGAATCTATTTGCCGACTCCAGTACATTGCTACGTAGGCTCGTTGTTGCTTTCCCATTGACTAGTAGGACAAAATCGTCAGCGAATGCTTGAATCCTTGTGTGGGCTGGCCAGGGGATTTTCAGTGCCGAGTCTGCTACCACGTTCCACAGGAGTGGGCCGAGGCAGGAGCCTTGAGGGCACCCTCCAAATGTTTGTCTCGTCACGGTGATCCCGTTTTCCTCCAAGGTGACGTATCTCTGCGACAGGAAGCTTTTGATTAAATTTATTAAGTAGCCCGGACAAGGTGACGATTGTAAGTGGTTAATAATGGATGGCCAGGACAGGCTGTCGAATGCTCCGCTAATGTCAAATGATATCATCATTGTATGGACTCCCTTGGTCTTGTCTTCTTTCATTCCATCAAGTAGATTTTCTAAGGCGTGTTCTGTCGATATCCCGGGCTTGAAGCCAAATTGCTTGGGATGCCAGTAGTTGCTGACGTGAAAGCTGTGATAGATCCTTCCATGTAAAATCCTTTCCAATATCTTCCCCAGAGCTGGGAGGAGGCATATTGGGCGATAGGCTTTAGGGTCGCTAGTGGGTTTGCCTGGCTTGTGAAACAAGACCAGTATAGCTTTCTTCAATGGAGTCGGAAAATGTTGAATTTTGATGCACTTGTTAAGGTAGCAATGTAGGAGAGCCGGTGCTGATTCATTAACTTTTTTAAGAAGGTTATAATCTATCTGGTCAAAGCCTGGTGCTTTGTTGACCTTAATATTTCTTAAAATCCTAGATATTTCCCCTAGGGAGACTTCAGGATGAGGTGACCTGTCTATGTTGTGGTGAAGGTCTGCGTTGGAACGGTGGTCCGTGTTATACAGTGTGTTTATGAAGTTGCTTAAGATGTTGGGAAGTTCTACTTCCGAGTCGAGCTGGAGGGTATTATAAACAGAACTAGGTGGGGATTTCTTGTTCGTGAGAATCTTAAATTGCGAGCCAAAGGCGTCAGTTGTGTCCGAGCAGAATTTTTTCCAGGAATTGTTCCTAGCATTCAACACTTGTCTTTTGTATTTTGCTCGTTCCCTTTTGTAATCTATTTTGTATTTCTCTCTTGTCTCTGGAATCTGCTCTTTTTGGAACCTGCGTCGGAGGGCTCGAATCCTACTCCTATTTACTTTAAGTTCAGTCGACCACCATTTTATTTCTTGCTGTGTACTCCGTTTCCGGATTTTGTAATTCGTGACTGCTGCTTCTGTCATCTCTCCCAGGAGTCTCTCCGTTGCTAAGTCCAACTGTTGCGCGTCCTCGATATCTCTAATTTTAGTTACCCATCTATAAGAAATGTCTTTGATCATTTTCCTAAACCTTTTATGATTACCATGTTTGGTTTCGAGTCTATGTCTAGAGTTGTCTGCCAGAAAACCCTCGTCATCTCTCACTTGGAATGTTATGTAATTGTGGTCACTTAAGGTTGTGACGTCTAAGACTGACCAGTTCTTTATTTTGTCTGTGATGTTGCTTGATGTTGCAGTGATATCCGGCCATCCCTTGCATGAGGAGGTTTGGAACGAGGGCCTGCTGCCCTGAGCGTTCACCACGTTTAAGTTGTGGGACAACAGAAAGTCTGTAAAGTCCGTTCCTCTTCTGTCTATGTCTGAGTAGCCCCATAGGGTGGAGTGTGCATTGAAGTCTCCACAAACCAGTTTTGAGTCACTTAGTGCTCCTAGTATCTGTGACAGGTCTGTGAGGATTTTATCAAAGTCTGCTGATGGTGGAGCGTAGGTGTTTGTAATCGATAGCTTGGCTGAACCGTTTTGGAGAATTATAGCTGTTGACTCTTGAGTGCTCTGAATGTTTATTGGGGTTGTCCCCGTGTTTGTTGCTATGATGGCTTTGTTGTCCAGTGATTTGTGACATCTCCAGCTATTGCCAAGACCTATCGGCCTACCCGTGTTTGGATTAATGTAGGTGTCCTGCAAGAGGGCTATGTTAATGTTATTATCTTTAAGAAACGCGTGAAGGAGCAAAGTTGCTGCTCTACTGTTTCTGAGATTTATCTGTATAAATCTCAGAGTGTTATCATGTTCGTTGAGACTTTGTGGCCGGACGAGTGTTTGTGTTCTCGCTTGATCTGACGAGGGCTGAGATATGAGGGTATCAATGTTTTCTATAGGGTGTCCCTGGTCATCATTCAGATTGTGAGGTTGGCCCAGGGATGCCGCCGATTGGTGTTGGTCTTGTATCTCCATTATGTGTAATACTTGTGAAGGTTCGCAGATGCAGCATTCGCTACCTCCCCTCTAGCCAGAGCCCTGGACTCGAGTTCCTGACGGAGACTTGAACCATCACTTCCACCTCCGAGGCGAGCCCGGAATTCCTTCTGGCGAGCTTCCAGTTCTTCTTTCTTTTGTCTTTCTAGAGTACTTCTATAGGAGGGGCACTCCCTCGTATAGGCAGGGTGACTCGTGCTTACTCTTTCCGTTGTTGTCTCCTTTTTGTTAAAGGCCACACAGTTGGAGCACCTTGGGTTGTGCTCGTCTCTCTGACAATCACGGGTGTTATGCTTCTTGGAGCAGTAGCCGCACCTGGGTGAGGCTGCTCCACAGGACCTCTGCGTATGCCCATATTCCTGGCAACGGTAGCATCTTGTTACCATGTAGTATTTTTTGACTGGGCACTGTTTGAAGCCCACACAGACCGATCTGCTTTCTAGCAGGGTGTCGAGATACACCGCCGGAATCTCTAACGGCCAGTGGTTCGTATCCTGGCTTGCCCGGAATTGGGGCTTGATCTTTATTAAGCCAGGGTCTGCTATCTTCAGGTGTCTTGCGACTGCGTCTCTGACGTCTTGGGCATCTGAAACAGTATGGACGTGGAACAGAATCACCTTGGCCAGACGAGGGGTCTGGTGGGCGATTCTTACTCCCTCCTTAAGGCTCTTGTTGCTCTCCAGCGTCATTTTGAGTTTGCTGGCCTCGACTTGGTTACTGCAGCGGATCATGAGTCCGCCTGTCCTTGTTCGGATTACCTTTTTAATGGTAACGTCTTTCGGGCACTGGATAGAGCTAAGTTGTTGTTGGACTTGTTGGGCAGTCCTGCTCTCTTCTGTAGGTTGTAACAAGATTGTCGCCGTTGCCCTGGTGACCTGGGCATACGATTTAGCCTCTTGTGTTGTTGCCAGCAGAGGTTGGTGGGTCGTCTTCTGGGTGGATGTTCCCCTTTTAACCATGTCGACCAGGTCTTTGGTTTGTTTTAGCTGGGCCAAAACTTCCGCCGACCTGATCTCCTGTGCCACGAACAGTGACCTTGCTTCCTCCAGTTGCTCGCCAAGGAATTCCTTGGTGGGCTTCCTCATGTTGTTATCTCTCTCGCAGACCTGGATGATCTGCAGAAAGATATGGTTTACTTTAGACATAACATCCAAACTAAACCTCTTCGGGTCTAGTCGTTTGTCTAGTCTCTCCGCAGCTCCGTCATATTCTTCTGTTGCTGGTGTGTCGGACTTCGCCGAGCTATTGCTTTCTGATATGGTTTCTGTGGAAACCGGAGCCTGGGCTCCGTCCGGAGGCCCTGGAATATCCTGAGCGAGGGAAGACCCTGCTCTAGCTGTCTCCGTGCTGCCGCTGGGCTTGCCAGTCGGTTCAGCCGGAACCTCCCCTATCATTTCAATGTCGGTAGCCGACCCATCTGAGGTAGTCTGCTGGGCAGTCTCTCCTCTATCCGACGCCTCATTATCACTGGAGTCACTAGTGACTGTCTCTTTGGACTTGACCTTAACCTTTTTCTTTTTTTTCCTCGATTTGACCTCGACAAAGTCGGAGGTTTTCCTAAACGAGGCCCTTGTGGGGGATCCCACCATAATGAATATCCAAGGTAGGATTTAAAATTATCCTCGGAAAGCAGCACCTTGTGCTCTGAGCGTGGCGACAATGCCAGAGATCGATTAGGAAGGAGGGGGGTGCTTGAAAAATCTGAAAGAGAAAAATATGGAACGAGGCGAAAACTAGTCCATTATGGCTAAAACCCTTGTGGCGACAGTGGCGACAAAAATAGACTAAGACCAAAAATGCACGAAGAAACGACAAAGTCCAAAAATTTGCAAAAATGAGGCTAAGTCCGAAAAAGTATGAAAAATAGACAAAGTCCAAAAATTAGCAAAAATGAGGCTAAGTCCGAAAAAGTATGAAAAATAGACTAAGACCAAAAATGCGCGAAAAAACGACAAAGTCCAAAAATTGCAAAAATGAGGCTAAGTCCGAAAAAGTATGAGAACTAGACTAAGACCAGAAATGCACGTCCCATCGGATTAATTTTTTTATGGCTACTATTATTTCTTGGAATTGTCGAGGTCTTCGCAATAAACTATATGACATTAAAGCCCTTTCGAATACATACAATCCTGCTTGTATAGCGCTCCAAGAAACATTTTTAAAATCTGAAGACACAGTTAAAATTCGCCGTTTTAGCACTATTAGGAAAGACTATGATCATGGAGGAGACAAGATTTCTGGTGGTGTTGTCTTGCTTGTGTCTCATAACTACCCATCTACTATTCTTCGCTTAAATACTCAGCTACAAGCTGTGGCTGTCCGAATTCATCTTAACATATTGATTACAGTTTGCAGTATATACCTTCCACCTAATAACCACATTAATCAAAATGAACTCAATAGCTTGATTAGCCAACTTCCTACTCCATATCTGATCTTGGGTGACTTCAATGGTCATAATCCTCTGTGGGGAAGCAAAGACATAAATTGCAGAGGACAGCAAATTGAGCAGTGTCTTAGTGCTCATAGTCTGTGCCTTTTTAATAATAAGGAATACACTTACTTTCATGAACCTAGCAGGACCTATCACAATATCGATCTTGCTGTATGTACACCAGCCATATTTCCATTCTGGAACTTCACAGTTGATAATGATCTCCATAATAGTGATCACTTTCCTATCATCCTGTCTGGCAGTCATGTCACGTCATTTGTAAAAAAACCATCTCGATACATTTTTTCAAAAGCCAATTGGACACAATATACTTACCTTGCTGAGATTACTACTGGTATTATCCAAAACGGAGATATTGACACTGTGGTGGATAGAGTTACTCAACTGCTGATCAAGGCAGCAGATGATGCTATTCCAAAAAGCTCTTTAAAAACAACCAAGTTTCACTTTCCTTGGTGGACTTCTGAATGTATGGTGACGATTAAGCAACAACGTAAGGCTTGGGGTATTTTTCGGCGTTATCCTACAATGACCAATTACATAGCTTTTAAGCAAGCAAAAGCAATTGCTAGAAGAGTTCGTCGAAAGTGTCAACGGGAGTCATGGCAAAAATATGTATCCGAAATAACTTTCTCTACTCCAAGCAAAATTGTATGGGAAAGGATGAAAAAGTGTTCCGGATTATATAGAGAACATCCCATTTCCATTCTGAATTGCAACGGTTCAACTATTAGTTCCTCGTTAGACATTGCTAATGAAATTGCCAAACAGTTTGCAAATGTCTCTAATGCAACAAACTACCCTGAACCATTTCTAACTCATAAACTCAGGTCAGAAAGCAAACCTATTGTTTTCCTAGAAGCAAATAATCAACAGTACAATTCAGAGTTTACCATGACAGAGTTAATGACAGCTTTATCAAAAACACACAAAACTTGTAGTGGACCAGACGAAATTAATTATCTCATGCTAAAACACCTTTCTCATGACTCCTTGTTGAACCTCCTGCAGCTGTTCAACAGAATTTGGTTCGAACATAAATTTCCTAAATCATGGCAAAGAGCCATCACCATTCCCATCATGAAACCAGGTAAGGACCCACTAAGTCCTTTAAGTTATCGACCTATAGCACTTACAAGCTGTGTATGTAAACTGCTTGAAAAAATGGTTAACGCTAGGCTTGTATATTTTTTAGAAGACAATAAAAAATTATCGCCACATCAAAGTGGCTTTCGACAAGGTAGATCTACCACCGACAATCTAATTTCCTTAGAATCACAAATTAGGACTGCCTTTCTTAGGCGAAACCATTTAGTTTCCATATTTTTTGATATAGACAAAGCCTATGATCGAACATGGCGCTATGGTATTATTAAGGACCTCTTTGATTTTAATTTAAAGGGTAATCTTCCCATTTTTATCCAAAACTTTTTAGATTTTAGGACATTCCAAGTTCGCATTGGCTCAGTTCTCTCTCACACATATGTACAAGAAGAAGGAGTGCCACAAGGAAGTGTACTGAGTGTGACACTTTTTAATATTAAAGTCAACAGTATTTTAAACCAATTACCATTGTCAGTTCATAAAACCATGTATGTTGATGATCTGCAAGTTTCCTATCAGGCACATGATATGCGTTCAGTAGAGCGACAATGTCAAGCTGCTGTTAATTGTATCTTGCGATGGGCAAACTTGAATGGATTCAGTTTTTCTACTCAAAAGACATGTTGTGTTCACTTCACAAGAAAACGTGGTATTCACTTACCCCCAGAAATCTTTATGGGAGACGTTAAGATCAAAGTAGCAGACGAAGTCAAATTTCTCGGAATCTGGTTTGATAAGAAACTCACTTTCTTGCCCCACATCCAAAGACTGCGAACGAAATGTGAGAAAGCTCTAAATATCTTAAAAGTTCTTTCAAATACAAAATGGGGTGCAGATCGGATTTCCATGCTTCGAATCTATAGAGCTGTGATTCGGTCAAAGCTTGACTATGGATGTTCTGTGTATGGATCAGCACGAGCATCTGTGCTTAAGAAGCTCGATCCAATTCATAATAATGCTCTTCGTATTTGTTCTGGTGCCTTCAAAACTTCTCCTATTCAAAGCATATACGTTGACTGTAATGAGACATCACTCGAACTCAGGCGAGAACAGCTCTCACTGAATTATCACTTTAGAGTCATGTCGATGAACTACCATCCTTTGCAACGGATCATCCTGGATGTGCAATACGATCGGCTGTATTCAGCCCGACCCTCCTGTATTCCTGCCTTTGGCATGCGAATGCGCAATAGTGTATCATCAACTCCACTAGAAAATCTCAATGTTAAAAAGAGAAAGACGTGTGAAATACCTCCATGGCAAGTCCCAAATTTCATTTTTCTCAATCCTTTTGATAATTTTTTAAAGAGTACTACACCTGATTCAATTTATGTTCAACTTTTTGCAGAACATAGTGATTTATTTAAGGAGTTCACTCCTATTTTTACAGATGGCTCCAAAACAGCAGTACATGTCGGATTTGCTTATGTATGTAATGATGTAGTTAAGTCTTTTAAACTTCATACCTCATGCTCCATTTTTACTGCAGAAATCACAGCAATTCACCAGTCATTAATTTTCATAACCCATCAAAGGGTAAAAAAATACATCATATATACAGATTCGTTAAGTTCTTTGCAATTACTTTCATCCAGAATGGCCATGCTTCATCCCATTGCCTCAGATATCCTCCAACTTGTGCATCGTCTGAAGGCACGAGGACACCATATCCAATTTTGTTGGGTTCCGGGACATGTTGGTATAAAGGGAAATGAATTGGCTGATACCGCTGCAAAAACAGCTAATCGTATTATGAATCATCCCATTCCTTTGACAGATATTAAGAAAATTATTAGTAAAATATTATATGATAAATGGCAACACTCATGGAATCAGCAAACTCAAAATAAATTGTATGAGATAAAGCCTTTAATACAGAAGTGGACTAGTTTTCAGTGTAGGAAACTTGATGTTATATTAACTCGTTTGCGCATTGGTCATAGTCGTTTTACCCACAGACACTTACTTTTAGGAGAAATTGAACCCTTTTGTAATAGTTGTCAAACGTCAGCAAGTATCAAACATATTTTAATTGAGTGTTCGAAATATAAACATTTCCGTTTTAAGCATTTCAAGACTTATACTTTACACTTGGCAGAATTGATTGGAGAAAATCCTCATTTGGAGCTTTTCCCATTCCTACTAGACATTGGTTTTTTCCATCATTTTTAACTTCACTTTTTATAACCTTTTAGTCATTTTTCATCTCGTTTTCATTGTTGTACATGTTCCATAGTCATGGTTTTTTCACACATTATCACTTTTTTAAATTATACACATGTTTTAACCCATAGTAATTTATGTATCTTGGTACCATATGTCTGGCGCAGCATATCCTCTTTGGATCTTGTGCCATTAAACCATAATCAACCAACCAACCAACCAGAAATGCACGAAAAACGACTAAGTCCATAAATTAGCAAAAATGAGGCTAAGTTCGAAAAAGTATAAAAAATGACTAAGACCAAGAATGCACGAAAAAACGGCTAAGTCCAAAAACGGAACACCTGAACGGGTGAGAAAAACACAAGTCCAAGGATGATCAGAAATTCGGCTAAGTCCAAAAAACGCGCTGAAAACGGCTAAGTCCCTAAGATGAAGAAATTTGGTTAAGTCCCAAAAAGTTGAAAAAGACGGCTAAGTCCGAAAACGGAACACCTGAACAGGCGAGAAAAACACAAGTCCAAGGATGATCAGAAATTCGGCTAAGTCCAAAAAACGCGCTGAAAACGGCTAAGTCCCTAAAATGAAGAAATTAGGTTAAGTCCCAAAAGGTAGAAAAAAGAAAAAAAACGGCAAAGTCCGAAAACGGAACACCAGAACAGGCGAGAAAAACACAAGTCCAAACTGGGACACCTGATTAAGAGGGAACACGAGAACGAGGGGGGGTGGGAGGGATGACCAGATAAACCAGAACACTTGAACAAGAACGACAAAATACGACAAAGCACGGGAAAAAGCAGAGTCCAAATTACAACACCTGATCAAGATGGCGGTGCGGACACAGAGGGTAGGGCAGATGGCTCCAGCAGAACACGGGAACAAGAACTTTAAAAATTTACAAGAAAAACAGGCAGAGGGGGGAGATGGGTGCAGGCACCAAAAGAAACAGCCTCCCAAAAAACAAATAAAATGTGGCGAAGAGTTGTAAAAATTACTGTTGAAATAAAGGGAAGACTATTATCTTGACAATGGAGGTGATTTAAATGAAATGCAGTCACTAATTAATTCGCAATCAGCGAATGAATTTTGCAAATGGCTAAAATGCCCTCAAAAAACACTTAAAAATTACCTAAAAACAGCCATAAAAATGAAAATAATGATCCGAAAAATACAGGATCAGGGGCGGAAGACAGGTTATACACTAGTACACAATAATAAACAGGAATTATAAAATACAAAAATTAATTACGCCTCAGGGGGGGGCTGATACCACGAGGCAAAAAAGGGAGGGGGGGAGGGACAGAACTACCCCTTAAAACCAACGCAGAGAAAAAACAGAATATACAAATTGAAGGGAATTTAATTTCAAAGAGAATGGTACTAACACCAAGATGATCCGGCCACTAATTAACTTGTAATTAGTAAAAAACTGCCAAAAATCACCAAAAACACACGAGATGCAAGTTCAAAAAAGCCTATAAAATTGGAAATAATTGATAGGGTTACGCGATTGATTTTCCCCCAACAGACGGAGGACCAGAGGTACAGATCTAAGATCCGTACACCGCAATCATTGGCGGTGCCGCCCCCTGGGGGGTGGGGATGGGGGACAGGTTAAGTCCATGATGCAGACGACCTGAGGGTTTACGCCTTTTATTGCATCACAGTTCTACTACTATCTGAAAGAAACCCCAGCCAGGGGATGGAGGGGTGGCAGAACCAAGGGTTCTGTCCGACCCTGGGTTTATTGAATAACACACATAAAAAGGAGGACAGTACAAAAGGGATTACATAACCGAGTCCGCTTATCCACCACATGGTGGAAAAGCTCCTGCAAGAGCTAAGATGAATTTTTTGTTACTTTAAATGTTGCATCTTGAAAATTCTACATTAGGAGGGGAGTGAACATAAAATGAATCACACTTATTCTTGTTTATACACTATTGGCACTGCTTCAAGATCACTCTTTGAGATTAATATTTCACATTTCGTGTACTATTTGGGGCGTTGACTTGTGACTAAGGTATAATGTTGTGAAGACACATTGCAGACACAGGCACTCACAGAGATGAAACAAACAGTGGAGGAAAATTTATCACTTGGTGATGGTTCTCCGAGGCAATAATGAAAGCACACTGTGATGGTATTGATAGCAGTAGGTGTAGGCATTGGTGTAGGCATTGGTGTAGGCACTAGGTGTAGGCACTAGGTGTAGACATTTTGCAGGCACTAACACCTTCGCATAAAGGTGCACTGTTATAGAAATTACTAAGTTGATGCAAGACATTTTGCAAGCACTAACACCTTCGCATAAAGGTGCACTGTTATAGAAATTACTAAGTTGATGCAAGACATTTTGCAGGCACTAACACCTTCGCATAAAGGTGCACAGAGATTACTAAGTTAATGCACGAATAGACACATTTGAAACAAAAAGATGTATTTTTGTTCATGCACAAAGGACATATATCTGTTGTTTATGCCCAAAGGACACTACATCCAGATTTCTCTATGTGTTGGATCAAGGATCTCCAGGTCACTTTTCACTAACCAATTAAATTTTTGGCTTGTGACTATTGTCTGAGAAATGATAACACATAACAGACTATGATAGACGCACAGTGGTGGTGAATGCAATGGTGAACTTGGTTTGTACACACACATGGTACACTGTGATGGTTATAAAGCTTTCTATGATGGTAAAGCTCTCAAAAATTGAAATCCTCTGAAGACACAGAAATGGCTTCGGCATTCAGAGTGTTTTTAATTTAAATGGTGATAATCACTCATTGATGGTAAATGGTAAACTCTTGATGATGGTTCACTGTGTGGTTTAGAACTAGCTTGAGATTAATCAGTTGTCTCTTAATCATAAGAATTGTGAAGAGACCAAATGGTCATTGGCGCACACAATGTTAGTGAACTCACAGTGATGATAGAAGGAAGAAGGCACATGATGATCAGCATATAGTACACAGCACGTGATTCACAATGATGGTAAGAAAGCTTGGTGAAAGTTTTTGCACTTCATTCATTACTTTACATATAACACTTGTCTATTCATGACAGTTAGCCCTTTAGAGGCCTTGAATCCATGAAGGCACAGTAAAAAGTGTGACTTATTTTGTTAAACTGTGTTATCACATAGTAGAAACCTAGGTGTGGCACTCTCATAGGCAATGACACTGACACATTCATCTTAAACTATTATATGAACCTCTATAATACATACTCCAAAACTCTTTTCAAACTTACATGGGTACATGCCCACAAAATAGTTCACTCCCCACCCCTAGAAAAATATTCACAAAGTGATAAAGAGAGAGTACTGTAGTTTCTCTCTCACAGGAACCAGAGATGCACTCCCTCCGCGATAATTACATTTATATAAATCCACTCTCTAAATATGTGCACTTAAATTAACAGTGATAATGTGCTCCCCTCAGAAGAAGAAGCCATCAACAACAAAAATAATATTTAAATAGACTATATTATAATATATAAGTACTTTGAAAAGGCACTGTCTACAGTAAAATTCTATGCATAGAAGAACATTAGATCCTTGAAAATGCACCATCTCTTAAATTTTCCAAGGGTTCAAGTAATAAATATTTAAAACAGTTATAAACATAAATTTTGACAGGATCTTAGTTATAAAACTCCATCTCTTTATCTAGATTTCTAACATTTTTGAAATGTTACACATTAGATAAATCCCATTGCATTACTACCTGGTTAGCAATTAAGTCAGAATTTCTATACAGAAATGTCATGAGTTCTCAGATTTTATTTTGAACAATTTTATTTTGTATTACATTTTTAGGCACTAAATTTGATGATGAGGGCTTCCTGACATGATACGAAGAGGTAAGAATGCAATCGAACAAATAATGTTCTGGAGTGCCTGTTTCTCCACAGTCGCAAAAGTTAGAATCAATTACATTTATGGTTTGCCAAAAGACCGGAAAGGGGCCCTTTCCAGAGAAAAAATATATTAGGCTTTTAGACAGGGGATATTCTATCTTATTGACATTTGGAAAGAATTTCTTGGTGGATACTCCTCGCTCCGATCTTTCGCAGATCTCCTGCCAAGTGTCCATCATAGTCTGTTTAAGATTTCATTTAGAAAAGAGGGAGGGAGAAGAATTTCTTCATTTGCCAAATTAAACCTTGTTGCAGCTCTCGCAAGGGCGTCAGCAATTTCATTTCCAAAGATGCCAGTGTGGCCTCTGATCCAGCCTATCCTGACCGATTGTCCAGAGTTAGTCAAGTTCAAATGTGTGTTCTGTGCTGTAAAATTTTTAGTGAAAGGTTGTAGTATGAGCATTGAAGCGGATTGGCTGTCAGTCAGAATAGCCATTTCATCATGTTCAGAGGCCACCAGCCAATCCGCGGCAGCAGAGATGGCAGCAAGCTCCGCTTGAAAAACAGTATTTTCTATTCTGATCTTCAGTTGATATTCCTTTATGATTTCATTCCCTAGAAAAACACAGTAAGCTAGAGCCCTGCCATCATCTGTCTTTTAGCCGTCAGTGTACGTTGTTATCTTTAGAGGTAGTGAGTGTGTGTTCACAGGGTCAAACCGACTAATGGGGACTTCCTGTGAAGGGTGTCTATTATTGGCAATCAAGAGCTGTGTTTTAGTATATGTGTCTTGATGGTGATGTAAAACAGCTGATTTGCTTGATTCATACTTCAATTTCAAGATGATTGGAGGTATATTTGTTAAAATTTGGAGGGCCGCCAAGGATGTCTTGACTTTGGCTCTTGAGATCCGCAACAAGCAAATTTTCTGGACAGATAATAATCTGGCTTCTGCTTGATTTGTCAGGTTACTTCCCCCAGACAAATGCTGCATAAGTCAGAATTCTTTCGAGACTACCTTGTACCAAACCTTAAGAAGACTTGTGCCAATTCCCCATGATTTTTTACACATTAAACTTATAGAATTATTATGTTTTATCAATTTTTCTTTTAAAAAAGCGATGTGGGGAATCCAATTTAATTTATTGTCCAGGACTATACCTAGGTATTTAATTGATTTAATTTGATTTTGAAATGGGGAGATTAATTATGTTGGTTCCATTCATTGAATTACTTATTTTATAAATAGGGGCTCTCTTGAAGTTCTTATTTCTAATTCCACCATAAGGTCATCCAAAAATTATTGCCCTAGTCTTATCTGTTGCAACTCTAAGGTTGAGTTCATTAACTTTTCCCGTGAATTTTCCTATTGTCTGTTTGTTATTTCTTCAAGGATTGCTCTAGATTTAGCTCTAGTTAATAATAAAAAGTCATCAGCGTAAGCTATGGTCTGAACAGAACTGTCTTCATCAAAACTCTCAATTATGCTGTTAGCAGTGATGTTCCAAAATAGTGGACCTAGACAGGATCCCTGAGGGTAGCCTCTAAAAGATGGAAGAGTGGATACCCCCCTCCGTAGTCACGTAAGAAACCCTTCTTTCATTCAAGTAACTATAAATCAGTTTAACAATATTTACAGGACAGCCTGTTCGTCCAAGTGATGTTAGAAGGATGTCCCAACTTATGTTGTCGAACGCACCGCACCCTTAAAGTCAAATGACACCAGGGTGCTGTACAAATGAAGCGCTTTACTTTCTTTAATGAAGTTTAAGACCTTATGGACTGCTCCCTCTGTAGATCTACCCTCTCGAAAGCCAAATTGATGAGGGTGAAAAAAGTTAGTCTTTTCTAAGTGATAAGTAATTCTTAATTTAATCAATTTTTCTAATAATTTACCTAATGTAGGGAGGAGACAGATAGGTCTATAAGAAGTGACATCCTTAGCATTTTTACCATTTTGTGCAAAGAAAACTATCTCAGCTATTTTCCAGGGAAAGGGGAAACATGCAAATCTAAGGCATGAGTTAAAAATTTTCAAAAGGAGAGAAGGACAAACTTCATAAATGTCTTGGACTATTCTAAAATCAATATTGTCCACTCCGGGAGCTTTGTTAAAGTTACAGGTAGATAACGCATATTCTAGTTCATGTTTAGTGAAGGGAGGATCTTTAGAGGAATCCCTGGGGTTTAGCTGAGAAGAGGAAAGCACATTAACACCAGGGTCCTGGACTGTTAGGAAATAATGTGATATTAGCTCTTTCATTTCTGATTCTCTACTAGGAGGACCAGAAGAGTGAATGTCTAGGGCCACATGTACAAGTTCAGAAAAGTTCATTAAAATCCCCTCCAATTAAAACATAGATAATGTTTAAATTAGGATGGTCTGTCCATTCACTGAGATCTCTTTTCAAAGATCCAGAAGGGGCAGAGTACTGAGAGCCTATTGTCAAAATATTTCCAGAATTGTCCAATGGTAAGTTAATGAATACCGAAATGTTTCTATGTTGCTGAATTTATAAAGAAAATGTCCCTCCTGGTAATTATGAGGGCACAGGATTCGCTTTTTGAGAAAAAAACTGTCCAGGCGACAAGGAATCCATACAGGCGGCTGCCTTGCCTATATGGGTCCTGTATTATTAATATATCTATTTTATTTTTAATTGCAAATACTACTGTCTCAGAGTTTGCAGCTCTGGATGAATTTAACTTTATATGCGCAAAATTTAGGTTAATTAAAACTCCTGGACAGGGTCTAGGTTTAGTTGGACTAGAGATCTTAGGGAGGGAAGTCATTTAAATAGGTGCCTTAAGAGCTAAATTGTAATGGTGCCTATATCTGGGGCAGTCCTTGGTGTAAAAAGGGTGCCTGCAGTCGTATCCCCTTCCCTCCTCACAATTAGCTTCAGGGCATTTGATCCAATTGTAATCCTTCTTATTACAATGTTGCGAGATATGATTTGTTGAAATACATTTGGCACAGAACTCAGGATTCACACATGTTCTACTCATGTCGCTATGAACGCTTGGCCGCCACAAGTCAATTATCCCTGTGGTAACTTTTCTGACACCTCTTGCATAAAACTCTTAATACAAAAGTATCTATATTCTCCGCTTTCGCGGTCCGTATTAGTACTGAAAATCAAGATCAAGCCAGATTTTGCCCTTTTACTTTACGCGAGGTTTCTATCCTCGCTGAACTCGCCTTAGGACACCTGCGTTTCCTTTTGAGAGATGTACCGACCCAGTCAAACTTTCTGCCTGACACTGTCCTCGGATCGGACCGGGGACTCTCCACTCGAGAGAATCCACTTAGAGCTAGAAACGTGGTCCGGTTAAAGACCGCTCTCCGCCTAACCGAGTCGGTAAAGACAAGATGCAGGTAGTGGTATTTCACTGACGGCCCGAAGACCTCCCACTTATACTACACCTTATACTACACACTAGAGTCAAGGTCAACAGGTTCTTCTTTCCCCGCTGAATCCGCCAAGCCTGTTCCCTTGGTTGTGGTTTCGCTAGTTAGTAGGTAGGGACAGATTAAAGTCCATGGTGAGGACGACCTGGGTGTTTACGCCCGTAATTTCACCACGGCAAAACTACTATCCGAAACAGATCCCCAGTTAGGGGAGAGGGGATGGCAGAACCCACGGTTTTGTCCGACCCTATGATTTATTTAACATATATTTAAATGGAGACATTACAATGGGCTTTCAGGATCAATAATGGTCATTTACCACATGGTGGTAAACACTTTTGCAAGAGCTTTCGTATTTCGAATATTCATACATTTTTACTTCATTTTATTACACTATAACATCACAAGATACGCAGTCCACTTATCACGAAGAAATGCCAAAACTGTCTCTCCTCTCTCCACCATACCTTTAGAAAATGATTCTATGACACTAGTCTATTGCCACTGCATTATCAAGAAAGGGGATGTGTGAACACCGAGAGTACAGAATTTCTATGTATGTAATTGTGTAGCTCTTTTCTTAATATCAGATTAATCACTATTTTGCACTTAAAGAATACATTTGTAAACACAATTTCTATCTTAAAATGACTTATCTGGCCTGTTGAGCCAATGTTAATCAAAAACGAAAGTCCATGTTAGAAATGGCTTTCGAACAAAATCAAAATGAAAAGTTGAATAGCTTACCCAATTTTGGGAGTATCAGGACAAACTATATATCAAAATTTTCGTCTCGAGGAGAGGAATACGAATATGTATAACACTGCTCGTTACACTCACTCAAACGCAAAACACGAAAAACTCGGAGCACATTAAAAAGACGTCTGAACAGGGTCCATTCAGAAGTAGTAGTAGGGGGCTGAGGGACACACACACACACACACACAGGATTATACGAACATCACACCACGGTGGCCATTGGGGCTTGCGCCGTATAGGCGAGAGTCGCGTGCAGGTAACGTAATCTCTCCTCCAGCAAAGCCACAGCTGCGGTCGCGAACTCAGCGGAACAATTCACCGGGGAGGGCCGAAAAACGTCTGACAAGCCCGACCCCAGTCACCGGTCAGATCTAGGCTTAGGGCATGAATAGCCACAGTCCGTGAGATCCAACCACCTGGAAGAGTCGGGGCCCTACTGACTCAATGGTTCGTCGGCCACTTCATCGTCGATAGGGTAACCCGATTAATTTTCCCCCAGCAGACGGAGGACCAGAGGTACAGACCTAAGATCCGTACACCGCAATCTTTGTCGGTGCCGCCCCCTGGGGGGTTGGGGATGTGGGACTGGATCAACTTCGACGGGAGCGACCTTTAGGAATTATACACTTAGTCCGTCTGTCGTCAATTTTCTGCTTTTGTCTCTCTTGTATTGCATTGTATAGTACTGTACTATATTGTATTGTTTTTATGTTTTGTTCTGTCGTTGCCATTCTTTTGCTTGTTTTGATGTAACTACTTGTGTTGTGATTCAATTTTAATTTGTAATGTAATTTCTTGAATTTATAATAAAGTTCCCGGCCACACACTTAGCAACAGTAAGCCTTCGGGTCTGTCGTGTGGTCTGGGTTTTCAACACTTCAACACTTAGTCCGTCTAAGGACTACCGACTATCTAGTTTCACCTCCTGCCATGGTGGCGGACGAAACCAGCGACGAAAGACGGCCCCGCCGAGCCCGCCCCCAGCCCAACCCCGGAGGGGACGGGGGATGTGGGACAGATTTAGTCCATGATGCAGACGACCTGAGGGTTTACGCCTTTTATTGCATCATGGCTCTACTACTATCTAAAAGAAACCCCAGCCAGGGGAGGGAGGGGAGGCAGAACCAATGGTTCTGTCCGACCCTGAGTTTATTAAATAACACATATAAAAAGGGGGACAATACAATGGGATTACAAAACCGAGTCCGATTATCCAACACATGGTGGAAAACCTCCTGCAAGAGCTAAGAAGAGTATAAGTTTACATTAAATTTTACATTTTATAGATTCAACAATAGGAGGGGAGTGAACGAAAGTAAAAATCACTTTTAAAACTTTTAATTGTTTATGCACTATAGGCACTGCATTTGAATCACTCATTGAGTTTAATCATAATCTCCAATTCACATTTCACAAAATATTTTAAGTTGTTGGCTTGTAACAATGGTTTAAGATTGTGAATCAGATTCCAGACATTGGCACTCAGTGATAATAAACACACAATGAAGGTTAAGAAAGAACAAGGTGATGGTTCACAGAGGTGATAGATGAAATCACTAGGTGTAGGTATGACATTTTGTAGACACTACCACTTTAGCTTGAAATTGCACAGTTATAGAAATCAGTCTGATGACGCACAATTGACACATATGATGCAGAATGATGCATGATAGTTTATGCACTATAGACATTGCATCTCACTCACACATTGAGAAAGATCATGGATCTCCAAATCACTTATCACAAACTATTTAAGTTGTTGGCTTGTGACAATGATGTGAGATGTGAAAACACAATACAGACATTGGCGCTCACAGTGATAATAAACACACAGTGATGGTGAATACACTTATTCATTAGGTTTGTGAAGAAGCAATAAGAATCTTCATGATAATTGTAAATTGACAATAGACTTTGGCACACTCAATGTTAGTGAACACTCAGTGATGGTAAGAAAGCACGAGATGTATATGTTATACAGCACAATCAGGACGTTGGCTCACACAATGTTAGTGAACACACAGTGATGGTAGAAAGAACAATGATGAAATGATGAACTGTTGGTAGAAAGAACATGATGGACTACACATGGCTCACAGCACATGATACACAGTGATGGTATGAAAGCTTTAACACAGCACATAGTGAAAACACATGGTACACAGACTTGCTACACAGTGAAGGTAAGAAAGCTTTCAATGATGGTAAAGCTCTCAGGAAAAGTGATTTCGATGATGACACAAATTTGGTTTAGGCATTCGATGAAGACACAAATATGGCTTAGGCATTCACAGTATAGTTAGTGAAATCTCATTGTGAAGGTGAGGATATTTTAATTATTCTTTATATATGAAATTGCTTACAAGTCACTTCTTAAAAACCTTGTTAATTCAAGTCTATTGGCTTATTTGAAAGCCTTAGATCAATAAAGAAACAGTATAGGATGTGACATATTCAGTAAATCTGTGATTGCACATTGTAAAAACCCTAGATTTCTGGTGGTTACGCCATCATGAAAATATCATAAAGTTTTGTGAAGTTCAAAGAAGACGCTAAACTTCGATAAGGCGTCAGCACATACCTAACGGCATTGGCATACCCATCTCATAGGCAATGACACTTATTCACTCATCGTGAACTTTTATACGAACCTATACTTGATGTACTCCAAAACTCATTTCATGTTAACATGGGTACAAGCCCAAAAAATAGTTCACTCCCCGCCCCTAGCAAAAGGAATATATTCACAAAGTAAAGAAGAGAGAGTACTGTAGCTTCTCTCTCACAGGAACCAGAGATGCACTGTGTGGGGGGATGTGGGACAGAATTAAGAGCACTGGTCGACGACCTGAGTGTTTACGCCTTTAATGACCAGCACCCGGGGTTTCCAAATCTCCATTCCAGCGGAGCCGCAGCCAGGTCGCTGACTTGACGAAATCATTCACCGAACTAGGTCCGAGAGGGTCCCTTCCAGCCCGACACCAGCCATCGATCAGCCCTTGGTTCAGGCCATGAATAGGCGCAGTCCATGGGCACGACCACCTGGAAAAGTCGGGGCCCTAACAGTTCTGTTGTTCGTCGGCCATTTCATCCCTGATAGGGTAACCCGATTAATTTCCCCCCAGCAGACGGAGGGCCAGAGGTACAGGGGGGATGTGGGACAGGATTATACGAGCATCACAATACGATGGCCATTGGGGCTTGCGCTGTATAGGTGAGAGTCGCGTGCAGGTAACGTAATCTCTCATCCAGCAAAGCCGCAGCTGCGGTCGCGAACTCAGCGGAACCATTCACCGGGCAGGGCAGAAGAACGCCTGCCAATCCGGACCCCAGTCACCGGTCAGATTTAGGCTCAGGGCATGAATAGCCATAGTCCGTGAGATCCAACCACCTGGAAGAGTCGGGGCCCTACCGACTCAATGGTTCGTCGGCCACTTCATCGTCGATAGGGTAACCCGATTAATTTCCCCCCAGCAGACGGAGGACCAGAGGTACAGGGGGGATGTGGGACAGGATTATACGAACATCACACCACGGTGGCCATTGGGTCTTGCGCCGTATAGGTGAGAGACACGTGCAGGTAACGTAATCTCTCATCCAGCAAAGCCGCAGCCGCGGTCGCGAAATCAGCGGAACCATTATCCGGGCAGGGTCGAAGAACCACCGCCAAGCCCGACCCCTGTCACCGGTTAGATCTAGGCTCAGGGCATGAATAGCCACAGTCCGTGAGATCCGTCCACCTGGAAGAGTCGGGGCCCTACCAGTTCAGTGGTTCGTCGGCCACGTCATCACTGATAGGGTAACCCGATTAATTTTCCCCCCAATTTGGAGGATCAAGGCTACAGAGCCAACATCCGTAACCACCATCTTGGGTGGGGGGATGTGGGACAGAACTAAAATCCATGGCGAGGACGACCTGGGTGTCTACGTCCGTAATTTCGCCATGGCACTACTACTATCTGATCGAAAACCGCAGCCAAGCGACCGAGAAGGCAAAGCCAACGGTTAGGTCCAACCCTGAGTTTATTAGAAACACATAAAAATGAGGAACAATATAAAGGGATTGCAAATGACCTTCCGGTCAACCACCACATGGTGGAAAAACTCTTGCAGAGAGAAATCTTGATCGTAAAGTTAACTAACAATGCATTTAAATAGTGAATATGACAGACTAAAGGAAGTGCTCTAGTCACGATTAAGGCTCAGATGTCTCTCTCCTACAATAAGCTCAAGCTATTATATAAAGATCATTATATTTAGTGTAATGTAATAGTTCTCTCTTGAGAACTTTTCGTTCTTATACTCTCTTGATTAGCAAAAAGTTCGTAGTTTACTCATGAGATCAAGTTGTTTGTTAAGTCATGATTAATGAGAATTCACCAAAAGTCATTCTTGGAATTAAAGAACAAAGGATAGTTTATTGCTCTTTCATTTCCTAGGAAAAAGTGATTCTATCTAGTTAATAATACCATGTCGGTGGGGAGCGAGTCAGAGCAGACATCGAGAATGACTAGCTAGTGAGACAAACAAGCACAGTTATTGTCTTGTGTGTTCATTATTAAGGAGTTGGTGCAAAAGTTACTCCACAAAGTTGTTGGACACTATTCCTGTGAGAGGAACCATCTTAGAATAATGTTGTTTTAGTTGATAAGCACTAGTGTTGTGGCTGTAGTCATTACCACTTGTCTTGTTATCAGTTATTGTGGCAGGTAGAGCACGGATCTTGGTTGAGGCAGTTGTATTGATGGATCAGTCCATTAACTCTGCTTTCTATAGAAATGTGCGCTAAACTTTATTGGTGCTGAGAAAACAGTATGTAGTAGTGCTATCTTACTGACAGAGCAGCCACTTTATTTAGTGTGAGACACAGTTGCTGGGTACCCTTCATTCTGTTGTTCAGTGTTCTGTTGCTAAGTTCTGTTGCTCAGTGTCATTCATACACTTGAGCGTTCATACACAGACTCGTCCAAACTCGTCAGATTAGAGTCGTCCAACCACAATCACAAGAACTAGAGAAAAGAGGTAAGCTGTTGAATTTACCAGTAAGATTTCTGTCCGAAACTCTCTCCAGAGGAGCTTATTGTCTTGAGAAGATAGTTTATGAAAGGATTTAGGGTGAAACAGAATACGGTCCAGGAAGCACCAGTCCATCCAGGGTCCAGAGTAGGCACCAGTCAGTCCAGTTCCGAGGAAATCCAAGACAGAAGAACTGTTGACAGGAAAACCTGTGGTCACCATTAATACCAGTCTTATGTGTTTAAAATGATGCTCAATTTGCTTTGAACGGCGGTTGATCATGAAGCCTCTCTCCAAGAGGACCACTTGATTTTAACAGGTTTAATAATGACCTCTATGTTGTGGTATCATAATGTCTTGACGTCTTATCTATAGTATTGCTTGAGGGAGTGGTCACCAAGCAAACGATGAATTAAAAGCTGTATAGCATAACTGGATTTGTGTAATTAAATAATTCGAATTGAGACAGATCAGTTTATTTCACCGAAGATTCACCCACTTATCCCTTACTAGTTAGAATCAATCAAATAATACGGAATAGTTTGTTCTATTGATGATTCACTAACTAGATGGGGGACAGATTCTATTGATGATTCACTAGGGGATGTGGGACAGAGTTAAGGCCCCATGGCGAGGCGACCGTGAGGTTTACGCCTGTAAACCACCATGGAACAGACTATCTACAATCCCGCGAACCCCCCCCCCTCCCCAAAGGGGCAGGCGGGCGGAACCAGCAGATCAGTCGACCCTGAAATTTATTAAATACAATAATGAATGAGGAAGAGTACAGGGGGTATTTTACAGCGGCCTCATTGGCCTGCAGGGATCAAATAGTATGTGCATTTACAGACTGAGTAGTTGATCCAATATCAGTTTAACACCTTAGAAGGCTTAAATCATAAAACTTTTCCAGACAAGTTAAAGTACTTCAAGAGAAAAGTTAAAAACATACTCTGTTTATCGTTCGTGAAACTTACACTCTAGAAATTTCTCAAAAGGAGTAAGAATCACTCAGAGAGAAACATATGTTGACAGGAACACATAACTAGAAAGTTTTGATCTAGAAAGCTGGCAAACAACATATGACACATTCACTAGTAGACATATTACTTGAAGACACAAAAACGATGACGCTAAGGAACAAAAGCACACTCACTCGTAAACACTTAACACAAGCACTTGATGACTTGTTGACACATAACACATAGCACTAGCACTTAAAGACACATAACTGGAGATCCTTGATGACACTTCACTAGATGACTCTTAGCACTAATCTCGTAACGCTAGCACTTAACGTAATACAAACACTTGATGACACTTTTCACATTATTATAGCACTTGATGACACATTACTGAAAATGTCTCGATGACACATTAATGAAAATGTCTCGATGACACATTACTGAAAATGTCTCGATGACACATTACTGAAAATGTCTCGATGACACTAATCTAGGATTAATGTGGCATGGTGAAGCAAAACACTCTTAAACTCACTTAAAACCAATCATGTGCTTAGAATTATATATGTTGATATTAAGCTGACTCTTACATAAAGAATCCCACTCCGATCACTTTCAAAACACGTACATGTTAGTTTCGTACTAATTATCACTCTAGAACACTGTGAGCCTCCAAAAAAGGAGCTCTCTCAATGCAACACAATCTCTCTGGAGAGACCTCGGTGAAAATTACTAGTTGAAAACACTATTTTGTAGAATAGTTCATACTTGTTGAGTTTCACCTGGATCACAGATTCATACATTTCCCTGCTGATTAACTCATGTTAATACATCCTCAGTAACGGTGAACTCTCCAGAAAGACTATCTCTGTTATCACAAGTATTTTCAAGTACTTCAATGATCTTAGCTAAAAAGTACACTCATTATCTACTCAAGCACTATTAGAAACTTCCGTGAAACAAAAATTCATACATTGAAACACACTCGAAAACACATTGTAAAGTTCAAAAGGATGAATCACAGGGGAAAAGTTGAAAACCACCGAAAGTTGTACCAACTTGTTAGAAATTCTCCAAAAACTATAATAGAGATTTTTCATTTATTCACACTTAATATTATATGTAACACTGAAACCTTGATGACTTTAATGGCAAATAAGGTATCATCCCGTGAACAAGCAAAGTTAATGGGTCCCAAAATCTAGATTCACGAGTTATCCTTTATGCTTGTGATTTTATATATAAAATCCAACAGAAAGTCCGTTCAATGCTCAATTGTTAAGGAGAAGGAGGGTAATTCTCCACTCACATGAGTTCGTTTATGGAGAAAGTAGAAAGGATGAGTTATTTATTATGAACTTGTTATAATCTGAACAGGGACTATTGATGGCAGGAGGGGATGTGGGACAGAGTTAAGGCCCCATGGCGAGACGACCTGAGGGCAAAGTTAATGGGTCCCAAAATCTAGATTCACGAGTTATCCTTTATGAAAAATGGATTAGAAATGGTTAAGTAGTGGGCAATCCCTAGAATACGAAGGATGATTTACCTTATAGTCTGCGCCTTCCATGACATTTTCGTAGTGGCATTTAGCACATTTATATTCTTTACTATCGCAGTGCTGAGATGAGTGGTCATTAGAGGCACATTTAGCGCAGAACTCCCTTTCTGTACAGGATCTGCTCATGTGGCCGTAGGCCTGACATTTAAAGCATCTTGTGACAGTGATATGTTTTTTGATGAAACAAGACGTAAACTCAATAAAGATTTTCCTGTCTTTGAGGAGAGTTACTGCTTCTTCTCTTCCAACTTGGATAATAAAGTGTCTGCCACCTTTTCTTCCTTCAAATTTCTTTATAAACTCGATGTCTTCTGACTTCATCTCCGGTATTTTCTTAATTAAGGCCTCTTTAATCTCCTCCATTCCACATTGGGGAGGGACCGAAAAAATTATCAACCTGTGTTTTCTTCTTCCTAGGGGTCTAATATCAAAATGTTCCTTTACATTGCTTTCCTCAAAAATATTCACACAGTCTCCCTCTCTCTCCATATGTCCTACTATTTTAAGATCCCCCCCCCAAAGTTTTCCTGACGGACTGAATGCGCAAATCCCTGGGGCATCTGGAATTGCTCAGAAGTGTCCTGACATCCCTCTCATCTTCCTTGTCCTTTTTTATAAGTATAAAAGCTGTTGGGTCAGGCCGTTTCTTTTTCCGTGCAGCAGCAGCGTAAGTAAGAGGTTCCTGAAATTTCTGATTAATTATCACTGGTATCTCGTTCCTAATGGTTTCCGAGAGATCCTTATTTACTGTTTTGTTCATTGATTCCACAACTTGTTCCACCCTTCTTGGAGGCAAAAGCGTCCAGCTCTCTCTCCATCAGAGTATATCTTAGTTCATTTGTAAATGCCTTGATTTTTCTGAATCTATCTACGTCTACAGCCTTGATATTTTCAATGTAACTTTCCATTTTGTCCATTATAGAATTGCACCTTCGAAAGAAAGAGATAAGGGAAGCTTCAGCGATGGGTACCCCATCAATTTCACTGATATCTCCCTCCATAGCTGTGTTCACTGTGCTGTTAGATGCTATTGATTCCGTAGAAGTTCTCCTGGGAGGAATATTCTGTTGCCTAAAGGGTTTTCCTAGGTCAACCATGCATGGTTTCTGTAACGGTATCCTACTCATTTTAGTCTAGTATTAAATGTTTAATAATTAACTAACCTCTAAAGAAAATATATTTAAAAAAGTTCCCAAAAGAATTCCTATTTAAGCACAGCACAAAAACAAAAGAGAGGATGGAGAGCGTGAACGAGCATTTTCCCTGTTTAACTGATGTCTTCATAAAGGTGATCAAAAAGTAGATCATAGGGTTTGGGTCACGAAAAAAAAACACAGATTGGGAATCTCGTTAATCCATTCATGTGCTTCACTAATTAGATTATTTGGCTTTATATATATATTTTTTGACACACGCCCTTTTCCCCCCAGCGGGGAAGGGGTCACCCCATGCATAACCCATTTGTAGAGCTACCTCACTCCAGTGCTCCGCATCAGAACTTGAAAAGCCGTCATATTTCTATGTCTCCTGAACGCTAGGTACGAACCCAGTACCACCCTCGATGCAATAGTCTTGATATCACAACACTTAAAAACTCGCAACTCGAGTATTGTCTGGCGACCAAATCTCCCCCCAATTGATGGTGCAGGAGGAGGTGGTGACAGTGGACGCCCCAGTACAGCTCCTCCCTTAAGACAGTCATAGTTACTTCCGCCATTTACCCACGATTGGATGAATTTCTTCACTTTGACATTCAGAGCACTGGGCAGAAATCACATTGCGTCAACACCGATCACCGGCCATAGCAATGCTCTGTTTTAATTAGACAGGCGGATTCCCTGAATTCGTGCAAATTCTGAGTCGGAAGTTAGTCGCCCGCCGAAACGGTCGCTCCGGTCACGAGACCCGGTGCGCCGTTTGGGACGACTATTGGACGGAGGACTCTAGGAGAAACTCTTGGAGGACTCTCTTGGAAGACTCTCTTGGAGGACTCTCCAAGAGGTGCATATCCTCTTTAGGATAACTATGTGTCTTTTGATGAAACAGGAGGCAAAGTCAACATATATTTTCCTTTCCTTCAAGAGTGTTATGGCATTCTCTCTTCCCACTTGCATTACCCAATGCCAGCTACCATTTTGTCCCCTTGAATTTTTTTATGAATTCTATTTCCTCGTTCCTTATGTCTGGAATTCTCTTAAAAATTGATTACTTGATCTCTTGTTCTCCACTCTGAGGAGGGACTGAAAAAAATATTATCTTTTTTTTTTGCTCCCAGGTTCTTAATGTCAAAGTGGTCTCCTAAATCACTTTCATGAAAGACACTGCAAGTCATCGGTTCTTGGCAAGCTTGGTGCAATTTTTTTTATCTTGTCAGGAATTGATTCCTCCTCCAGCAAGTGATTACCTCTGTCGTCACTCTTACCGTATCCCCATAATGGAGAGTGGGCTTTAAAATCCCCTCCAATTAAAACATTTTTAATGTTTAAATTAGGATGGTCTGTCTATTCACTGAGATCTCTTTTCAAAGATCCAGAAGGGGCAGAGTACTGAGAGCCTATTGTCAAAATATTTCCAGAATTGTCCAATGGTAAGTTAATGAATACCGAAATGTTTCTTTGTTGCTGAATTTATAAAGGAAATGTCCCTGCTGGTAATTATGAGGGCACAGAATTCGCTTTTTGAGAAGAAAACTGTCCAGGCGACAGGGAATCCATACAGACGGCTGCTTTGCCTATATGGGTCCTGTATTAATTATATATCTATTTTATTTTGGATTACAAATACTACTATCTCAGAGTTTGCAGCTCTGGATGAATTTAACTTTATATGCGCAAATTTTAGGTTAATTGAAACTCCTTAACAGGGTCTAGGTTTAGTTGGACTAGAGATCTTAGGGAGGGAAGTCCTTTAAATAGGTGCCTTAAGAGCTAAATTGTAATGGTGCCTATGTCTGGGGCAGTCCTTGGTGTAAAAAAAGTGCCTGCAGTCGTATCCCCTTTCCCTCTTCACAATTAGCTTCATGGCATTTGATACAATTGTAATCCTTCTTATTACAATGTTGCGAGGTATGATTTGTTGAAGAACATTTGCCACAGAACTGAGGATTCACACATGTTCTACTCAAGTTGCTATGAACGTTTGGCCGCCACAAGTCAATTATCCCTGTGGTAACTTTTCTGACACCTCTTGCATAAAACTCGTAATACAAAAGTATCGATAGGCTCCGCTTTCGCGGTCCGTATTAGTACTGAAAATCAAGATCAAGCCAGATTTTGCCCTTTTACTTTACGCGAGGTTTCTATCCTCGCTGAGCTCGCCTTAGGACACCTGCATTACCTTTTGACAGATGTACCGTCCCAGTCAAACTTTCTGCCTGACACTGTCCTCGGATCGGTCCGGGGACTCTCCACTCGAGAGAGTCCACTTAAAGCTAGAATCGTGGTCCGGTTAAAGACCGCTCTCCACCTCACCGAGTCGGTAAAGACAAGATGAAAGTAGTGGTATTTCACTGAAGGCCCGAAGACCTCCTATTTATACTACACCTTTCATGTCTCTTCACAGAGTCAGACTAGAGTCAAGGTCAACAGGTTCTTCTTTCCCCGCTGATTCCGCCAAGCCCGTTCCCTTGGTTGTGGTTTCGCTAGATAGTAGATAGGGACAGATTAAAGTCCATGGCGAGGACGACCTGACACCCGTAATTTCACCACGGAACTATTACTCTCCGAAACAGAACCCCATTTAGGGGAGAGGAGATGGCAGAACCGACGGTTTTGTCTGACCCTATGATTTATTTAACATATATTGAAATGGAGACATTACAATGGGGTTACAGGACTAATAAAGGTCATTCACCACATGGTGGTAAATACTTTTGCAAGAGCTTTCATGATTTGAATATTCATATATTTTTACTTCATTTTATTACACTTTTACATCACAAGATACCCAGTGCACTTATCACAAAGAAACGCCAAAACTGTCTCTCCTCTCTCCTACACCATATTCTTAGAAAATGATTCTAGGACACTATTCTAATTTTCACAGCATTTTCAAGGATCGGGGGAAGTGAACACAGACAGTACAGAATTTCGCTGTATGTAATTTTGTAGCTCTTTTCTTATTATCAGATTGATCACTAGTTTGCACTTGAAGAATACATTTGTAAACTCAATTTAAGCACCAACCATGTATAGTGCAGCTGATAATTTTGTGAAGCATGTATAGTGCAGCTGATAAGATTGAACCAATTTATAGGTACCAAATGAGTTATGGAGCTTAGGTATATTATAGATACTTGTAGATATTTTTATGTACCTCTTTATAGGATCCAGATGTGTCCTCGTTTGATACCTACGCTTACCGTAAATTTTCAAATGATCTTTTCGTTGCTGACCCGCTGATTCCGCCAAGCCCGATCCCTTGGTTGTGGTTTCGCTAGTTAGTAGGTAGGGACAGATTAAAGTCCATGGTGAAGACGACCTGGGTGTTTACGCCCGTAATTTCACCACGGCACTATTACTATCCGAAACAGAACACCAGTTAGGGGAGAGGGAATGGCAGAACCCACGGTTTTGTCCGACCCTATGATTTATTTAACATATATTTAAATGGAGACATTACAATGGGCTTTCAGGACCAATAATTATCATTTACCACATGGTGGTAAACACTTTTGCAAGAGCTTTCGTATTTCGAATATTCCTACATTTTTACTTCATTTTATTACACTATCACATCACAAGATACGCAGTCCACTTATCACGAAGAAATGCCAAAACTGTCTCTCCTCTCTCCACCATACTTTTAGAAAATGATTCTATGACACTATTCTATTCCCACTGCATTATCAAGAAAGGGGATGTGTGAACACCGAGAGTACAGAATTTCTCTGTATGTAATTGTGTAGCTCTTTTCTTAATATCAGATTAATCACTAGTTTGCACTTGAAGAATACATTTGTAAACTCAATTTCCATCTTAAAATGACTTATCTGGCCTGTTGAGCCAAAGTTAATCAAAAACGAAAGTCCATGTTAGAAATGGCTTTCGAACAAAATCAAAATGAAAAGTTGAATAGCTTACCCAATTTTGGGAGTATCAGAACAAAATATATATCAAAATTTTCGTCTCGAGGAGGCGAACACGAATATGTATAGAACTGTTCGTTACACTCAATCAAACCGGCGCAAATCACGAAAAACTTGCAGCACAATAAAAAGACGTCTAAACAGGGTCCATTCAGAAGTAGTAGTAGGGGGATGAGGGACACACACACACACACACACACAGGATTATACGAACATCACACCACGGTGGCCATTGGGGCTTGCGCCGCATAGGTGAGAGTCGCGTACAGGTAACGTAATCTCACCTCCAGCAAAGCCACAGCTGCGGTCGCGAACTCAGCGGAACAATTCACCGGGCAGGGCCGAAGAACGCCTGACAAGCCCGACCCCAGTCACCGGTCAGATCTGGGCTCAGGGCATGAATAGCCACAGTCTGTGAGATCCAACCACCTGGAAGAGTCGGGGCCCTACTGGCTCAATGGTTCGTCGGCCACTTCATCGTCGATAGGGTAACCCGATTAATTTTCCCCCAGCAGACGGAGGACCAGAGGTACATACCTAAGATCCGTACACTGCAATCTTTGGCGGTGCCGCCCCCTGGGGGGTTGGGGATGTGGGACTGGATCAACTTCTTCGACGGGAGCGACCATTAGGGTTTACACACTTAGTCCGTCTAAGGACTACCGACTATCTAGTTTCACCTCCTGCCATGGTGGCGGACGAAACCAACGACGAAAGACGGCCCCGCCGAGTCCGCCCCCAGCCCAACCCCGGAGGGGGCGGGGGATGTGGGACAGATTTAGTCCATGATGCAGACGACCAGAGTGTTTACGCCTTTTATTGCATCATGGCTCTACTACTATCTGAAAGAAACCCCAGCCAGGGGAGGGAGGAGAGGCAAGACCAATGGTTCTGTCCGACCCTGAGTTTTTTAAATAACACATATAAAAAGGACAATACAATGGGAATACAAAACCGTGTCCGATTATCCACCACATGGTGGAAAAGCTCCTGCAAGAGCTAAGAAGAGTGTAGAAGACCCAGACCGTCCGACTCGTCCAGAGGACTAAGAGCAACAATTTGGACGGCCGGGAAGGAAAGTTAGCAGAAGCCAACTTCCAATGCCATCGTCCTACGGTCCAAAGCAACGTTTATTAAGAATCAATAAAAATATTTACACTGAAGGTTACAAGTTTTAAAGGCTGGATGACAAAATATCCTTTTTAACAATTGAGGTCTTGAGTACATATTTTTCTTGTAACATAATATATTGTTGTAGAACAGATAGTGATTGATTTTTGAAGCTGATGAAAAATTTGGTTACAGTCTACCAAGAAGGTAAACAACACCTCAGGTACACAGGACAAATAACACGAGAAATACTATAACATAAAATAACATTCAATATATACACAAGATAACATACTAAAAACACAAAAAACACAAAAAGCACAGTAGCGACACCACCGGGAAAACAAAAGAAAAGGGTCCAACGAACAGAGTAGAAGTTAAAAAAATAAGAAAAGGCTCCCGGGCTGATTAAGTGATCTGATTGGAAATTTCTCTCGCCATGAGAACACAGTTTTTGATTTTGTTGATTGAGGCCTTGTTTGAGCTGACTCTAGAAAACCAAGCCGCAGAGTTACCAGGAGAGGGTTTCGACAGGTGGAAGGATTTTGTGTGGGGACAGGAAAAGACATAATGATCTGCGTCCCCGAAGGAACCGCAGGAGCAGCTGGAAGTTGATTTGTGTTTAAAATAATGTAGGTAGTCCATGAAAGGGCCGTGGCCCGTTAAAAATATATTAGGTATTTATTTAAAATTAAAGTGTTAAAACTTACGGAAGGGAGGAAGTTTAAAATTCCAGCGGGATCATGAGTTCTGGGGGAAATATAATCGTTAAGATAGGATTGCCAGTTAGATAAAGTGTTTAATTTACAGTGTTTTTTCAAAAGGGAATAGGGGAAAGGTATAGAGGTGGGAGAGCCAGAGAGGGTGGCTTCTTTGGCCAGTTTGTCCGCGGCCTCGTTTCCAGAGACGGCCGAATGGGCTTTAACCCAACCAAGGTTAATCAAATGTTTATTGTGATGGGCGTTAATTTTGATTTTGGATAAAAAGTTTGATTTATTTTTTATAGAGTTAAGGGCCGAAATGAAAGAAAGGCTGTCCGAAAAGATATTGATTTTAAGATTTTTAGAAGAAGCCCAGTTTATGGCAAAATGAATAGCTGCAATTTCAGCTTGAAAAACTGTGTTCCCATAGTTGAGTTTGAACGAAAAAGTGTGTAAAAGGGAGTTTTTGTCAAAAATGCAAATTGCGTAGCCTATATTATCGTCTATGGCAGAGCCATCAGTATAAATGTTTAAATCTGAAAAAGTGGAGGGAAGGTGCGAGGTAAGATTGGCGATGCGAAGAGAGGGAGGGACGGAAGAAGAAGGGCAGTTAAAGTCAAAGTCAGAGGGAGGGGGAAGGTTTGAGTTGAGAAAGTGATTGACTCGATGTTTCCAGAATGAATATTTTTTAAATTGTGTGTTTATAACGTGGTGATTAGGGGGAATACCGGTTAAAGAATATAGAGAAATGTTTGAAGTAGTCCGAAATCCAGAAGAGATTTTGAGAAGAAAAATCCTTTGAAGAGATAGAAGTTTTTTGACCTGAGCCCCAGTCAACGTCTGTCCCCAAATTCCCGCTCCGAAAGTGATGATCTTTTCTATAACAGAAAGATACCAAATTTTAAGAAAGGATTTATCAATACCCCAGTTATTGCCAGACACCCTCCCAAAGGTGCTGGCGAACTTGAAACATTTCTCTCTTAGGTTAAAGATATGGGAACTCCACTTCAAGTTATCGTCAAAAGTTATGCCGAGAAAATTTAATTGTCTAACAGTTGTAATTTTTTGATTTAGAATTTTGAAAGAGGGGCGCTGTCTGATTTTTGAACGGTTTTTATTGAAAATTATGGCTTTACATTTTTCAGGGGCGATTTTAAGTTTGAGATTAGAGAGGACGGAAGAGATAAGAGAAAGTTTATTATTAGTGTTGAGCTGAAGGGTCTTGAGATTTGTAGAGTAGGTGACCACCGCGAGATCATCTGCGAAGGCCTGGAGATGAAAAAGGTTATCATTTAATTTTAGAATTTTATTGAAAAATATACTCCAAAGGGTGGGCGAGATGACAGAGCCTTGGGGGGCTCCCATAGAGATGAGTTTTGTAAAATTGGCGTTGGCGGAAGAAAAGGTGATTTGTCTGTTTTGAAGGTATGTAAATATGAAGTTTTGAAAAGTGTGGGGAAGGTTAATCTCAGTAAAGGTTAAAGGGAGTACATTCCAGTTAAGGCTGTCAAATGCCCCGCAGATATCCACGGTGGTCAGGGATACAAAGTGAATTGATTTGTGTTTTGTGATGGTTTCAATCAGCCCGGAGGCAGCATCTTCGCAGCTAGTTAATTCTTTGAAGCCAAATTGTAAGGGATGAAGAGCTCCGACCGAGGAAAGCCAGAAATTCAATTTATTGATAAATATTTTTTCGAGAATTTTTCCAAGAGTTGGAAGGAGGCAAATGGGTCTGTAGGAGGAACAAAGGGAAGGGTCTTTACCAGGCTTGTTGAAGAAAAGTATATTGGCGTTTTTTAGACAGGAGGGAAAATGACAGAATTTAAAGCAGAGATTAATGATTTTGGATAGAAAGAATGGGAAAGATTTATAAAGGTGTTTCCAGATAGTGAAATCTAAATTATCTAGGCCTGGAGCTTTACCATTTTTAAGATTTTGAAAGACTATAATGAGCTCTTCATCCGAAACTAAACCCAAACCCTCATTTGGCAGAGTAAAGGATGGAAAATTGGTGAAGTCCTTGTCTTCTTTAAAGTGGTGGTCCAACAGTCGTCTCAATTTTCCCTCATGGTCAAGAGAGGGGGAATCAGAAAAGTGTAGGTTAAGATTATTAAATTTTTTATATTTATGAAACGTGAATTTAAAATGCGAGCCATAAGTTTTGCAGCAGTTGGTACAGTAATTTCTCCAGGACTCTTGTCTGGTATTTTTAATCAAAAGTTTATATTTGGCTCTATTGAGTTTATATAATATTTTTGCGGAAGAGATGTCAGCAGGGGAGGCGTGGTTCCTCTGGAGTGATTTAATTCTTTTGTATAAAGCTGTAACAAAGTTCCTTAGTTTAGTTAATTGGGGGTTCCACCAAGAGAAGTTATTGACTGTTTTTGATTTTTTCTTTCTAATATATTTTAGGGCACAATTTTGGATGATGTCTAAAAGGGTTTCGAAAAAAAGTCTAAGGTGTCTGTGTTGTTTATATTATTTAAATGGGAGTTTAAAAAAGATAATTTTGATTTAAAGTTGTAGATGAATTTGTCTATCCCATATTGGGTTTTCAAGAAAAAGGTATTTTCTGAAGGGGGGTCGAGGTTAAGAATTATTTTAATGTATTTGTGGTCACTGAGAGTATCACTCGAGAGGACCTCCCAGCTAGACAAAGTATCAAACAGTGAAAAAGAAATTAGGGAGAGGTCAGGGAAACCATTTCCGGAATGGGAGACGAAGGTTGGACCACAATTTTTATCGTTGCAAATTAATAGATTATTGTTGATGCAAAAGTCGATTAGATCGAGACCCCGCTGATCTGTGAATCCATATCCCCACATCCGAGCTCTGCCATTAAAATCTCCTAAAAGAAGAGACTGAGAGTTGAGGTGGTCTAAGTGTTCAATTTCAGAAAGAAGGGAGGTAAAGTTATCGTGGGGGGGAAGTAGATGCTGGCAAGGATAATGGGGGGCTGAAGGGGGAAAATGATTTCTAAAAAAATTGAGGATGATGATTTGAACTTAAAGTTGACAGTGAGAAGTGGATTGAAAATTAAAATGAGGGCTTTCTGAGAAGTTGAGGCAAATTGCCTGATGCCAGGGGGGGGGGGAAGTATATTATCTCGATTAACATAAGGTTCTTGCATGCACACATAATCAAGGGAGTTATCTATTGCATATTTCAGCAGGTTAGAATGGGCGGAGAGAGAATGATTGACGTTTATTTGAATGCCAGTGATTGTCATATTTTGTGGCTGAGAAAGTAAATCACTGCAAAGCAGAGCCCGGGCGGGGGAGACAAAAGAATATAAAAATAAGTAATGATAGGGGGGAAATATGAAAACAGGGGAGGAATATATACGAAGAACAGGAAGTTCTTTAAAGTGAAAGATGTATCTGGGACAAGACTTAGCATATGCAGGATGGTCACAGTTGTATTTAGAGCCTTCTTCACAGTTAGCCTCATGGCAGTTGATACACTTAAACTCTTCGTTCTTGCAATTTTGTGAGGAATGTCCTTTTCTGCCGCACTTAGCGCAGTATTCGTGATTTTCACAATTCCTGCTCATATGGCCAAATGCCTGACAGTTGAAGCATCTAGGGACCACTATGTGTCTTTTTATGAGGCAAGAAGCGAAGCCAACAAAAATCTTCCTCTCTTTTAGGATAGCAATTGCATCCTCCCTTCCTATCTGCATGATCCAGTGCCAACTTCCATTCTTGCCTCTGAATTTCTTTACAAAAACAATTTCCTCCTTTTTCATGTCCGGTATTTTTTTCATCAAAGATTCTTTTATATCCTGTTCTCCGTTTTGTGGAGGGACAGAAAAGATTATAACTTTCTGTTTTCTCTTCCCTAGACTTTTTATATCAAAGTGGTCCCTGATGTTACTATCTTCAAAGACCATTCTCTCGTCCCCTTCCCTTTGAAGATGTCCAACGACCTTCAGGTCTCCATTAAAGATGGGGCGAACAGAATGAATCCTTAAATCGCTTGGGCATTTGGAACTCCTCAGCAGAGTCTTGGAGTCTAATTTTTCATCTTTGTTTTTTCTTGTATGTATGAAAGTGGAGGGTTCAGGTTTCTTTCTCTTCTTCTTTACTGCATCAGCAAAAGTCAAGGGTGGTTGGCAGGTGTGTTGCATATTGTTCAGTCTCTCCGGAAGCTCAGCTCTTATAGTCTCCTGGAGGTCATGACTGAGCATTTTCTCCACCGTATGCGAGGCAAACGCGTCCAACTCTCTTTCGACCAGCGTGAATTTCAGCTCATCTGCTAAAGATTTGTACTTCCTCATTTTCTCTGCCTCCAAAACCTTGGTGTTTTTTAGGTAATTCTCCATTCTGTCTAGAATATCATTACATCTTTTCAGAAAAGAAATGGGGGGGAGATCAACTATACAGTCCTCATTCTCTTCCTGTGGTTTTTTCTGTTCGTCAGAAGTTGCTTCTGTTAGGGCTGAAGCAATAGAGTCATTCGACAATATTCTTATCCGGACAGTGGGGATGGTTCCCAGATTGTTGAGGTTGGCTTCTCTGTCCAAATTCATGGCTAAGCTAGGGGGAGTCAATTTTCTGCTCATTCTTGATGAATCCATAAGTTTAAGTAAGTGCTATCAAGATGTTTCCAAATTTCGACAATTATTCTTCAATGCTCAAAATCAAAAAAGGGGAGGTTGGTGAGCGGGGTGTAACAGAATCCCTTTAAGTGTGACATTTTTTAAAAGGTGATATTAATTTAGTATAGAGGATCTGGGTCAAGAAAAAACTAAGCCGTTTTGCTCTACGAGCAATAGTTTTCGAGTTATGAGCCTTTAAAATTTTAGTTTAAAAATTTAAAAAATTAACAAAATTAAGCGCAATGAGCAGATTCCAAATTCGTCAAAAACTCACATGTATGACCTCTAGTTTTTTCAAAAATTAAATAAACAGAAGCAAAAATTTTAACATTAATTCTCCTATACCCCAAAAATTCAGAAAGGGATACGTTTCAAGTTATTATACCAAATTAGCACTGTTTAATAAATATGGCAACAGAAAACCTTCCTCAAAAAGAAGAAGAGAACTACCAGTGTAAATGTTGGCCAGATCCAACTCGGAGAAAGGGGGGGGACACAGAATAATAATGGCGATTGGGAAGAAACACTTATTAATATAAAATACAGTTGTAATTCAAAACAAAGAGTGTAGGTTACTACACGTTAGAATTCATCAAATTTAATAATTTATACATATTTAGAATGGTAAAAATACACTTAAAAACAATAAATAGGTTTCATAAATCTCAGATTAAATTTAAGAAAACGCAATCGCGTTTCCAATGTTAATCCCCATAGAGATTCACCAAAAACTACCTTCAAGAACACACTAATTATACAATGAAATTCTACATATTACAATATATAAACACTCAATAAACGATAACAAGACACCAATAATTCTAAATCTAGTTGTTTTCAGCAGAAACAATTAGAATTCCAGTCTCCAAGAGGTCATTCAATCTGACCTTTCAGGCCGAAAAATCCAATGTTAATTAAAACCGAAAGTCCATGTTAAAATGGCTTTGGAACTTTTTCAAAACTGAAAATTGAATTTCTGACCCAATTTTGGGAGTACGGTGACGTGTAATATGTCAAAATTTTCGTCTCCGGGAGACGAATCCAAATATGCTATCGGCTGCTCGTTGCGCTCACTCGTTACCACACAAAACACGAAAAACGCGGAGCATCACAAAAAGGCGTGCTAGCAGGGTCAAATCAGAAGCAGTAGTAGTGAGAAATAGGGACAGAATTAAAGCAGCTGGCCGGACAACCGGTTAGGTTTTTGCCCATATTGTGACCAGCCACAGGGCTAACCAAATCTCCAATCCAGCGGAGCCGCAGCCAGGTCGCTGACTTGGCGAAATCATTCACCGGGCAGGAGCCGATGAACACCCGCCAAGCTCGACACCAGCCACCGGACGGCCCTTGGCTCAGGTCATGAATAGACACAGTCCAGTGGGCACGACCACCTGGAAGAGTCGGGGCCCAAACAGTTCAGTGGTTCGACGGCTACTTCATCACTGAGAGGGTAACCCGATTGATTTTCCCCCAGCAGACGGAGGACCAGAGGTACAGACCTAAGATCCGTACACCGCAATCAATGGCGGTGCCGCCCCCTGGGGGGAGAGAAATGGGGACAGATTAAAGTCAACTGACCAGGCGACCTGAGGGTTTACGCCTTTTGATGGTCAGAAGCACTACTACTATCTGATTCAACCCCAGTCAGGGGAGCAAGGGGGGGGGGCAGTCACAGCGGTTCTGCCAGACCCTGAAATTTATTAAAGACACTAGAAAAAAATGAGGGTTACATTAGGGGAATACATATAGCCCTAAAGGCCCTCCACCACATGGTGGGTGAAGTGCTCACATGAGCGTCGTGAGTTGAACAAAGGACTTCCTTGACCTTAGTCAAGAATAACACTCGGTGAGTGGGCTTCACCTCTCCCCTCTCCCCTCTCCCAATGGTGAAAAGATCACTTCTATGATAATCGCTCCCAGGGAGCTCACTGCGGCCGGAGAGCAGAAAACATAGTGCGGACAAGACGCCCTGCTGAAGGAATTCTCCATCCACAAACTACCGCCTTCTTTTAGGATTCTCCAGTTTAGTGGTTCGTCATGCTATTGTTTTGATCATGTGATCAAAATTTATTTGAATATTTGAAGCAATAATCTAATTCTCCAGTATAACGTTAGGAGTAACTCTTAATGATCTTTGTACTAGTAGCAGACAACGAACTCGAAGCACTGAATAATTTCCCACTATGGTAATGTCCGTCAGGACAATGGGGAAGACTGAGACGCTTTTCTGGAGAAACACAGATTCATTTTTCCCACTTTGATAATCTCCATCAAGACTGTAAGGATCACTGAGACGCCGCTTGGAGAAACACAGAGTCAAGGCAAGCCCGGAGAATCGACTATGAAAATCACCAAGAGTCTCAGAGGAAAGAAAGTTCTCGATGAGGTGTTCCCCCGATTAGAGGAAAGCTAAGCTGTCTTCTCGGTCAAGCAAAGACTCAAGTTTTCTCCATTAAACTCGATGAGAATCTTCTAGTTTTTCACCAGTCGTACGTTGGAGAATTCTCCTCATCCTCACCATGTTCCGCAGAGGTCACTATGCTATGTAAGAGATGAATAGTTTTTCACCACTCACTATTACTATGCTATTAAAGCCACTCACAACTCCATGAGTTAAGGTTAAGGTATTAGCACTATGCTGTTTAAGAGAGGATTAGGCTTCTCTTCTCTCGTTAACACTATGTTATTAAGTCACTCATAATCATTATGTCATAAGCACTGTGTTATTATAGAGAAGATAAGGTTTTTCACCACTCTTCATTTTGCTAATGTAAAGGTTTTGTAGACACTCTGCTATTTGCGAGATGTTTAGGTTTTTCACCACTCACTATGTCTTTGCTGTTTAAGCCACTTACAGCTCTATGGGTTGTGAAAGAGGTTTTTTGTTAGCACTTTGCTGTTTTATAGCTGATATGGTTTTTCACCACTCTCACTCACTATGTTAGAGTCACTCACAACATTAAATCAAAGGCTTATAGAGAAGATTAGGTTTTTCACCACTTTTCATCATTTTGCTGATAAAGTTTTATCACTTTGTAAAAATTCATCACCCCCTTCACCACCTTTATAGTTGAATTTTCTCCACCTTTGTAATTGATTTGGTTTTTCACCACTCTGACTCACAAGATTAGGTTTTTCACCACCTTTCTTCATTTTGCTGATATAGTTTTATCACTTTGTAAAATTGTATTATACCCTGAATTTTAATCTATCAGTGTGAAAATACTGCTCTCCGACCTTCTAGAAAAAATAATTACAAGCGGACCTCTCCCGCCAAATGTTTGACTAGGAGAGTAAATTTGTTATTTCACTGTGGTACATCTCTCCCGCCGAAAGTTTGACTAGGAGAAAAAGCTTGTTTGCTTAGTCATCTCACTCTGTATGAGGGTTTTTGCTTGGAACACTTATTTCTCTGCATGTAGTCACCGATGTTAGATTTTTGTTACCATTGTTGTTTTTTATCACAGTTTTCAATGTGATAGTTTCGGTATTAATCAAATCCGTTAAAACCTGGTTTGTTAAAGACCACTTTTGTAGAACACTTACCATGGGTTGGGAGAGAGGGGTCAACTATACCTGCCCACTTAAACATAATACACTATGCACACATAATTCAATAATATTCTCTATACAATAATTCTCTTTACAATAATTATCTATATAATAATACACATATTACTGTCGTAAGTATGATGGTTTGTTCGATATTTGGATTGTTATAGTTAGATGTTGAACAGTTCACACAAGTCATGGATTGTGCTCGACACTCACGATACGTATGACCACTACGGGTGCAGTGAGAACAGTTACCAGTGGGGTGATGGCAGGCACTAGCCACATGGCCAAATCCTTTGCATTTGTGACAAATCTTAAGAGCTATATAGTCCTTCACTACAAATGATTTGAAATGATGGAATAGTTTGTTGGTTTCCATTATTTGATTAGCCTCCTTCAAATTCAAGAGGAATACCCAATTGATGTTTCCAGATCTGCCTGGAAAACTCTTTAAGATTCTGATCTCGTCCGGTTTAACAGATGGATGGTTATTGTGGATAAGTGCTTTGACGTTATCCTCACAATATGTGGGAGGCAGGTTGAAAGCAATCAAGGCCCTTTTTTTGTCCTCTTGGACCCTAATGGAGAATTTTTTTTTGATGGCAGAATTTTCGAAAATTGGGAGGAGCTTCTCAGGATTATTTTCCTTGCAGGTTACCTTGATGGTGCCATTAGGGAGAGCAGTCACATTTTTAATATTCACTCCCTCAGGGCAAGGGAGAGAAAAAAGATATCTTTTCAGCTGGAGATTGCCAACGGTTCGATCAAGACCCTGAAGGAGGACACACAGAGTTTTTTAGTGAAACCAGTCTTTCACTGAATGAGTTTGACATATCTGTGGAGGATTGCATTGGTGGAGTTGCTATATTTTGTTGCTCGAGGGAACTGCACATGAGTTTTATATCAGAAACCCTCTTCTCCACATAAGCTTTCTGGGTGATGTTAGTTTTTAAGTATCTGAATATGTAGTTTTGGAGTCTATCCACATTTTTCACAATTTGAGATATCATATCTCCACTGAGGTCTGAGTGGCATGCATCAAAAGAATCGAGCGTGTTCGTGATGGAGATAGAATCATCGATGAGGTCAGGCTCAGGATCTGTAGCAGCAGGAGGAGAAGATGGTTGAATTGCAACAGTAGGAGGAGAAGATGGTGGTTCAGGAACGGAAGAGGAAAAGCCGCCAGGAGGAGGAGATGAGACCTCAGGGGCAGGGAGGCCCGGAGTAGAGATATTGACCGTAGACGGAGGAGTTAATGACGGTGGTGTTAACAGCACAGGATTCGAAGAGATGAGAGCTGCAGGTGGGGAAGAAGTCTCAGAAGAGGTCCAGGTTGAGGTCACTGTAGGTAGAGCAGAAGATGGCGAAGAAGAGTTCGGAGTAGGTGAAGTGGTAGGTAGCTCAGGAGGATCAAAAGGAATGGATATAGAGACGCTAGGAGATGTAACTGTAGAAGGCAAGTAGGAAGTCATTCGACGAGGGATCTGGTTTGCTGAGTGGCCAGGGATGACTGTTGGAGAAGATGAAGTCGAAGGTGCTATGAAGGATCCTGGCCGGGGATCAACTTTAGAAAACACTTTAAACTGATGGCGGGGAGTCGCGTATGTGGATAAGCGTTGAGGAAGAGCTGGAAGAGGTGGAGGAGAGCGAGAAGCAGCAGCACTGGAGTAGGATGCACAAGAGGAGTTAGGAGAAAACGAGTAGCCAGCCATTTTTAAGTCTGTTAGTTTGATCAACGGTTGAAGGTTCATAGGTGTTGGAGTATCATCTTTTCGTAAATTCGTGGAGCGAAGATATGGATTCACTGGCAAAGAGTTAGGGCTGGTTAATACATTGGCAGCAACTGAGTTTGTCTGAAAATCTGAGGGAGGAGGAGATGTAGGGGAAGAGGCGGGGAGGGGGGAAATTCTGGGGGGGGGGGAGGATGGTATTCCATCTAAAAAGCAGTTGAAATATTGCAGTTGAAAGAATTATCAGTGAAGGATATTTGTCTATTTATTAAATACGAAAACAAAAAAGATTGATAAATCTGTGGAAGGTTAATGTTATCAAAGGCTTGTGGTAGGATACTCCAATTAAGGCTATCAAAAGCCCCGCAGATGTCCACGGTGGTTAACGAGACAAAATTTTTTGATTTGTGTACTGAGATAGATTCGATCAGCCTGTGAGCGGCATCTTCACAACAGGTTAGCTCCTTAAAACCAAACTGCAGGGGATGTAGAGACCCCTCAGTCGACAACCAAAAGTTAAGTTTAATTATAAAAAAAATTTCTAGTATTTTTCCAAAAGTGGGGAGGAGGGAAATAGGACGAAAGGAGGAACAAAGGGAAGGATTTTTGCCCGGTTTGTTAAAAAATGAAATATTTGCATTTTTGAGGCAGGAGGGAAAATGACAGAGTTTGAAGCAATAATTAATAGATTTAGAAATAAGGGAGGGAAAGAATTTATAAAGTTGTTTCCAAATGGCAAAGTCCAGGAAATCTAGCCCTGGAGCTTTGCCCATTTTTAAATTATTGAAGACTGAAAGGAGCTCTACATCAGTAACAGTCCCTAGACCCTCATCAGGAATAGAGGAAGTTGGAAAACCATGGAAATCAGAATCATCTTTAAAATGGTGATCCAAAAGACGTTTAAGTTTATCATGATGACTAAGGGAGGGGGAATCAGGGAAATGAAGATTTATATTTTTATATTTTTTATATTTTTGAAAAGAAAATTTGAAATGAGAGCCGAAAGTTTGGGTACAGCTGGAACAATAATTTTTCCAGAATTCTAGACGCGTTTTTTTAATTAATTGCTTATATTTTGCCCTATTGCGTTTAAAAAGTAATTTAGCAGCATTAATTTCATCAGGGGGGGCAGAGTTCCTCTCGAGTGATTTAATCCTTTTAGAGAGGGCAGTTACAAAGTCTCGAAATTTAGATAACTCCTTGTTCCACCAGGAGAAATTTGAAATTTTTGATTTTTTCTTTCTTATGAAGGAAAGGGCACAATTTTGAGTCAGATCTATAAAGGTTTTGAAGTAGTTGTCTAGTGAAGAATTGTCAGTTATTTTGTCTAGAAGAGAATGCAAGAGTTTAAGATGTGATTTAAAATTATGAATGAATTTACCAATTCCGTATTGGGTTTTTAAGAAAAAGGAATCGTTTAAAAGGGGGGAAATATTTAAAGTAATTTGGATAAATTTATGGTCAATATGGGAATCACTCGAGAGGACTTCCCAACTCTGCAAAGAATCAAAAAGGGAGAAGTTTAATAATGTTAAATCTGGGTAACCAACGCCTGAGTGGGATACGAATGTTGGACCACAACTAGTATCATTACACAAAAGTAGATTATTACTTAAATAAAAGTCAATAAGGTCAAGGCCCCTTTGGTCGGTAAAACTATAACCCCACATCCGAGCTCGAGCATTAAAGTCACCAAGGAGGAGAGTATCATATTAAAGACATCATATGGGGAAAGTTCAGCTAATAAGGAGGTAAAATCATCATGAGGGGGAAATAAAGGCTCCCAACCGAAAGAAATTTACCAGAGGGGAGCAAAACATCAATAAAAATTGAAGAAGTTTTATACTTAAAATTAACAGTTAGAGATGTATTGAAAATTAAAATTATGGCTTTAAGTGAAAGGGAAGAAAATTGGAGGGAGCCCGGGGGGGGGAGATAAAAAATTTTCCTTAACTACATAGGGTTCCTGAAGACACATTATATCAACGTTGTTATCTATTGCAAATTTAATAGCATTGGAATGAGCAACCAGAGAATAGTTGGAATTAATTTGATGCATTTTATAGACATTAAAAAAGGATTGAAGCAAACTGCCAGAGCCCGTACAGGGGAGGGAAAAAGAACTACTGAATTCAGCAGTAGGGGAAAAAGGGGAAATATACAAATTTAACACATTAATCGTAAACATTAAAAATGAAATACTTGAATACAAATATAGATACACAAATATATACAAGCTAACATAACAGACATTCTTATAATAAGCACGCAGAATAATTTTGCAATGAAATCATACTATGATTCTTTTTGGAGTTTCTTAATTTTTGCTAGTATTCTTCTCAAACTCTCCGCCCTCGCCTTAGGACACCTGCGTTACCTTTTGACAGACGTACCGACCCAGTCAAACTTTCTGCCTGACACTGTCCTCGGATCGGACCGGGGACTCTCCACACGAGAGAGTCCACTTAAAGCTAGAAACGTGGTCCGGTTAAAGACCGCTCTTCGCCTCACCGAATCGGTAAAGACAAGATGAAAGTAGTGGTATTTCACTGACGGCCCGAAGACCTCCCACTTATACTACACCTTTCATGTCTCTTCACAGAGTCAGACTAGAGTCAAGGTCAACAGGTTCTTCTTTCCCCGCTGATTCCGCCAAGCCCGTTCCCTTGGTTGTGGTTTCGCAAGTTAGTTAGTAGATATGGACAGATTAAAATCCATGGTGCGGACGACCTGAGTGTTTACGCCCGTAATTTCACCACGGCACTAATACTATCTGAAACAGAACCCCAGTTAGGGAAGAGGGGATGGCAGAACCCACGGTTTTGTCTGACCCTATTATTTATTTAACATACTATATTTAAATGGAGACATTACAATGGGGTTACAGGACTAATAACGGTCATTCACCACATGGTGGTAAATACTTTTACAAGAGCTTTCGTGATTTGAATATTCATACATTTTTACTTCATTTTATTACACTTTCACATCACAAGATACCCAGTGCACTTATCACAAAGAAACGGCAAAACTGTCTCTCCTCTCTCCTACACCATATTTTTAGAAAATGATTCTATGACACTATTCTAATTTTTACAGCATTTTCAAGGATATGGGGGGGGGGGAGTGAACACAGACAGTACAGAATTTCGCTGTATGTAATTTTGTAGCTCCTTTCTTATTATCAGATTGATTACTAGTTTGCACTTGAAGAATACATTTGTAAACTCAATTTAAGCACCAAGCATGTATAGTGCAGCTGATAATTTTGTGAAGCATGTATAGTGCAGCTGATAAGATTAAACCAATTTATAGGCACCAAATGAGTTATGGAGCTCAGGTATAATGTAGATACTTGTAGATATTTTCATGTACCTCTTTATAGGAACCAGATGTGTCCTCGTTTGATACCTACGCTTACCGTAATTTTTCAAATGATCTTTTAGTTCAAATATTATATAGTTGTGGTCGGAAGCTGCCGGGCGTCCAGAACAGTCCAGTACCTAACAAGAGATTTTATATTAGGGGATCCCTCTGTCAGATCTGGCCAGTCCTGATTACAGTGGGTTTCATATGTTGGGAGGGGAGTCCGAGGGATTAACAATGATTATACCCTTCGAAGAGAATACCTCCAGTGATTACCTCTGTTGCACTCCTACCGTATCCCCATAATGGAGGGTGGGAATTAAAATCCCCTCCAATTAAAAAATTGTTAATGTTTAAATTAGGATGATCTGTCCATTCACTGAGATCTCTTTCCAAATATCCAGAAGGGGGAGAGTACTGAGAACCTTTTGTCAAAATATTTCCAGAATTGTCCAATGATAAGTTAATTAATACCGAATTGTTCATTGTTGCTGAATCTATAAAGGTCCCTCCTTGTAATTATGAGGGCACAGGATTCGCTTTTTGAGACGAAAACTGTCCAGGAGACAGGGAATCCATACGGGCGGCTGCCTTGCCTATATGGGTCTTGTATTATTAATATATCTATTTTTCTATGAATTGCAAATACTACTGTCTCAGAGTTTGCAGCTCTGGATGAATTTAACTTTATTTGCGCAAATTTTAGGTTTATTGAAACTCCTGGACAGGGTCTATATTTAGTTGGACTAGAGATCTTAAGGAGGGAAGTCATTTAAATAGGTGCCTTAAGAGCTAAATTGTAATAGTGCCTCTATCTGGGGCAGTTCTTGGTGTAAGGGTGCCTGCAGTCGTATCCCCTTCCCTCCTCACAATTAGATTTATGACATTTGATACACTTCTATTCCATGTTATTACAATGTTGCGAGGTAAAATTTGTTGAAGAAAATTTGGCGCAGAACTCAGGATGCACACATGTTCTGCTCATGTCGCTATGAACGCTTGGCCGCCACAAGTCAGTTATCCCTGTGTTAAGTTTTCTGACACCTCTTGCATAAAACTCGTAATACAAAAGTATTGATAGGCCCCGCTTTCGCGGTCCGTATTTGTACTAAAAATCAAGCCAGCTTTTGCCCTTTTACTTTACGCGAGTTTTCTGTCCTGGCTGAGCTCGGCTTAGGACACCTGCGTTACCTTTTGACAGATGTACCGTCCCAGTCAAACGCCCTGCTGTCCTCGGATCGGATCGGGAACTCACCACTGGAGAGAGTCCACTTAAATCTGGAAACGTGGGCCAGTGAAAGACCGCTCTCTGACCTACCGAGTCGGCGAAGACACGATGAAAGTAGTGGTATTTCACTGACGACCCGAAGACCTCCCACTTATAATACAGCTCTCATGTCTCTTCACAGAATCAGACTAGAGCAAAGGTCAACAGGGTCTTCTCTCCCCGCTGATTCCGCGAAGCCCGTTGCCTTGGCTTTGGTTTCACTAGATAAAAGATAGTGACAGATTAAAATCCATGGTGAGGACGACCTGGGTGTTTACGCCCGTAATTTCACCACGGCACTATTACTATCCGAAACAGAACACCAATTAGGGGAGAGGGGATGGTAGAACCCAAGGTTTTGTCCGAACCTATGATTTATTTAACATATATTTGAATAGAGACATTACAATGGGGTTACAGGACCAATCACGGTCATTCACCACATGGTGGTAAACACTCTTGCAAGAGCTTTCGTAATTCGAATATTCATACATTTTTACTTTATTTTATTACACTTTCACATCACAAGATACGCAGTCCACTTATCACGAAGAAATGCCAAAATTGTCTCTCCTCTCTCCACCATACTTTTAGAAAATGATTCTATGACACTATTCTATTCGCACTGCATTATCAAGAATGGGGATGTCGAAAGCCCAAACCATCCGACTCGTCCGAAGACTTAGAGCAGCCGTTTGGAAGGCCGGGAAAAATTTAGGATAACGGAGGCCGTCCCCCACAGTCACGGTCCCCGGTCAGAGCAGCCAGTAGTTTATTAAAATCCAAAAAAAGTTTACAAAGGACAGATTTCATCAGTAGAAGCTGGAAATAAATTTTCCCAAACAGACGGGGGACAAATCATAACGTCACACAAGAAACAGCAATTAACATTCATCAGCAAAAGCTGGAAATAATTCTTTCCCAAACAGACGGGGGACAGATCAGGACAAAGCACAAGAAACAGCAAACAACATAAAAATCACCGCAAACAACATAACAAAAGGACAAGATTACAAGAACAAAAACAGGACAATAATAGGAACAATACAACAAAGAGACAAATTCCCCAGATCAGAGGCAAAATATGAAGACGGAATAAAATAAGGGGGGAAAATTATTGATCACAGATATTAAAAGCAGGAAGTCAATCAGACCAGTCATTTTACATTGTTTGAGACCTCTCTCGCCCCGAGAATACAGTCTTTCAGTTTATTTAAAAGCAGTTGTATAATTTTGTGAAGCATGTATAGTGCAGCTGATAAGATTGAACCAATTTATAGGCACCAATTTATAGGTTACTAATTTATACTATAGGAACTATAGGAACCAATTTATAGGTTATGGAGCTTAGGTATATTGTAGATACTTGTAGATATTCTTATGTACCTCTTTATAGGATCCAGATGTGTCCTCGTTTGATACCTACGCTTACCGTAAATTTTCAAATGAACTTTTCGTTCAAATATTATATAGTTATAGTCGGAAGTTGCCGGGCGTCCAGAACGGTGCAGTACCTAACAAGAGATTTTATATTAGGGGATCTCTCTGTCAGATTTGGCCAGCCCTGATTACACTGGGTTTCATATGTTGGAGGGGAGTCCGAGGGATTAACAATGATTATACCCTTCGAAGAGAATACCTCCAGCAAGTGATTACTTCTGTCGTTACTCCTACCGTATTCCCATAATGGAGAGTGGGCATTAAAATCCCCTCCAATTAAAAAATTGTTAATGTTTAAATTAGGATGATCTGTCCATTCATTGAGATCTCTTTCCAAATATCCAGACGGGGGAAAGTACTGAGAGCCTATTGTCAAAATATTTCCAGAATTGTCCAATGAGAAGTTAATGAATACCGAATTGTTCATTCTTGCTGAATTTATAAAGGTCCCTCCCTGTAATTATGAGGGCATAGGATTCGCTTTTTGAGACGAAAACTGTCCAGGAGACGGGGAATCCATACATGCGGTTGCCTTGCCTATATGGGTCCTGTATTATTAATATATCTATTTTTCTATGAATTGCAAATACTACTGTCTCAGAGTTTGCAGCTCTGGATGAATTTAACTTTATTTGCGCAAATTTTAGGTTAATTGAAACTCCTGACCTGGGGCTAGATTTAGTTGGACTTTAGATCTTAGGGAGGGAAGTCATTTAAATAGGTGCCTTAAGAGCTAAATTGTAATGGTGCCTTTATCTGCAGCAGTTCTTGGTGTAAGAAGGGTGCCCGCAGTCGTATCCCCTTCCCTCCTCACAATTAGCTTCATGGCATTTGATACACTTGTATTCCTTCTTATTATAATGTTTCGAGGTATGATTTGTTGAAGAAAATTTGACGCAGAACTCAGTATTCACACATTTTCTGCTCATGTCGCTACGAACGCTTGGCCGCCAAAAGTCAGTTATCCCTGTGGTAACTTTTCTGACACCTCTTGCATAAAACTCTTAATACAAAAGTATCGATAGGTCCTGCTTTCGCGGTCCGTATTCGTACTAAAAATCAAGCCACCTTTTGCCCTTTTACTTTACGCGAGTTTTCTATACTCGCTGAGCTCGGCTAAGGAGACCTGCGTTACCTTTTGACAGATGTACCGTCCCAGTCAAATGCCCTGCCTGAAACTGTCCTCGGATCGGATCGGGGACTCACCACTGGAGAGAGTCCACTTAAAGCTGGAAACGTGGGCCAGTGAAAGACCGCTCTCCGACCTACCGAGTTGGCAACGACACCATGAAAGTAGTGGTATTTCACTGACGACCCGAAGACCTCCCACTTATAATACAGCTCTCATGTCCCTTCACAGAATCAGACTAGAGTAAATGTCAACAGGGTCTTCTCTCCCCGCAGATTCCGCCAAGCCCGTTCCATTGGCTTTGGTTTCGCTAGATAATAGATAGGGACATATTAAAGTCCTTGGTGAGGACGACCTGGGGGTTTACGTCCGTAATTTCACCACGGCACTATTACTATCCGAAACAGAACCCCAATTAGTGGAGAGGGGATGGTAGAACCCACGGTTTTGTTCCACCCATTGATTTATTTAACATATATTTAAATAGGGACATTCCAATGGGGTTACAGGACCAATCACGGTCATTCACCACATGGTGGTAAACACTCTTGCAAGAGCTTTCGTAATTCGATTATTCATACATTTTTACTTTATTTTATTACACTTTCACATCACAAGATACGCAGTCCACTTATCACGAAGAAATGCCAAAACTGTCTCTCCTCTCTTCACCATACTTTTAGAAAATGATTCTATGATACTATTCTATTCACACTGCATTATCACGGATGGGGATGTGTGAACACAGACAGTACAGAATTTTTCTGTATGAAATTGTGTAGCTGTTTTCTTAATATCAGATTAATCACTAGTTTGCACTTGAAGAATACATTTGTAAACGCAATTTCCATCTTAAAATGACTTATCTCGCCTATTGAGCCAATGTTAATCAAAAACGAGTCCATGTTAAAAATGGCTTTCGAACAAACTCAAAATGAAAAGTTCAATAGCTTACCCAATTTTGGGAGTATCAGGACAAACTATATATCAAAATTTTCGTCGTCTCGAGGAGACGAACACGAATATGTATAGAACTGCTCGTTAAACTCACTCAAACCGGCGCAAAACACGAAAACCTCGGAGCACAATAAAAAGACGTCTGAACAGGGTCCATTCAGAAATAGTAGTAGGGGGATGAGGGACACACAGGATTATACGAACATCCCACCACGGTGGCCATTGGGGCTTGAGCCGTATAGGTGAGAGTCGCGTGCAGATAACGTAATTTCTCATCCAGCAAAGCCTCAGCTGCGGTCGCGAACTCAGCGGAACCATTCACCGGGCAGGGCCGAAGAACGCCTGCCAAGCCCGACCCCAGTCACCGGTCAGATCTAGGCTCAGGGCATGAATAGCCACTGTCCGTGAGATCCAACCACCTGGAAGAATCGAGGCCCTACCGACTCAATCGTTCGTCGGCCACTTCATCGTCAATAGGGTAACCCGTTTAATTTTCCCCCAACAGACGGAGGACCAGAGGTACACACCTAAGATCCGTACACCGCAATCTTTGGCGGTGCCGCCCCCTGGGGGGGATGGGGGACAGAGTTAAAGGTCACTGACCAGGCGACCTCTGGGGTTTTCGCCTATTATTGCTCAGCACTGGGGCTACCAATCTCCATTCCAGCGGAGCCGCAGCCAGGTCGCTGACTTGGCGAAATCATTCACCGGGCGAGGGCCGAGAGAACACCCGCCAAGCTCGACACCAGCCACCGGTCAGCCCTTGGCTCAGGCCATGAATAAACGCAGTCCATGAGCATGACCACCTGGAAGAGTCGGGGCCCCAACAGTTCTGTGGTTCGTCGGCCACTTCATCACTGAAATTGTAACCCAATTAATTTCCCCCCAGCAGACGGAGAACCAGAGGTACAGACCTAAGATCCGTACACCGCAATCATTGGCGGTGCCGCCCCCTGGGGGAGGGGATGGGGGACAGGTTTTGTCCATGATGTAGAGGACCTGAGGGTTTACGCCTTTTATTGCATCATGGCTTTACTACTATCTGAAAGAAACCCCAGCCAGGGGAGGGAGGGGTGGCAGAACCAAGGGCTCTGTCCGACCCTGAGTTTACGGAATAACACACATAAAGAGGAGGACAGTACAAAAGGGATTACATAACCGAGTCCGGTTTGGTGGAAAAGCTCCTGCAAGAGCTAAGATGAATTTTTTGTTACTTTAAATATTACATCTTGAAAATTCTACATTAGAAGGGGGTGTGAACATAAAATGAATCACACTTATACTTGTTTTTACACTATTGGCACTGCATCAAGATCACTCTTTGAGATTAATATTTCATATTTCGTGTACTATTTGGGGCGTTGATTTGTGACTAAGGTATAAGGTAGTGAAGACACATTGCAGACACAGGCACTCACAGAGATGAAACAAGCAGTGAAGGAAAATTTGTCCCATGGTGATGGTTCTCCGAGGCAATAATGAATGCACACTGTGATGGTATTGATAGCACTAGGTGTAGGCAAGACATTTTGCAGGCACTAACACCTTCGCATAAAGGCGCACTGTTATAGAAATTACTAAGTTGATGCACGAATAGACACATTTGAAACAAAAAGATGTATTTTTGTTTATGCACAAAGGACATATATCTATTGTTTATGCACAAAGGACATTACATCTAGATTTTTCTATGTGTTGTATCAAGGATCTCCAGATCACTTTTCACTAACCAATTAAGTTTTTGGCTTGTGACTATGGTGTGAGAAATGATAACACATTACAGAGGAGATGGGGGACAGATTAAGGGTAGCTTGCCGACGACCTGAGGGTTTACGCCTTTGATAACCAGCACCCGGGGTTCAATCTCCATTCCAGCGGAGCCGCAGCCAGGTCGCTGACTTGGCGAAATCATTCACCGGGCAAGGTCCGGGAGAACACCCGCCAAGCCCGACACCAGCCACCGGTCAGCCCTTGGCTCATACCATGAATAGGCGCAGTCCATGAGCACGACCAACTGCAAGAGTCGAGGCCCTAACAGCTCTGTGGTTCGTCGGTCACTTCACCAGACCTAAGATCCGTACACCGCAATCATTGGCGGTGCCGCCCCCTGGGGGGTGGGGATGGGGGACAGGTTAAGTCCATGATGCAGACGACCTGAGGGTTTACCCCTTTTATTGCATCATGGCTCTACTACTATCTGAAAGAAACCCCAGCCAGGGGAGGGAGTGGTGGCAGAACCAAGGGTTCTGTCTGACCCTGGGTTTATTGAATAACACACATAAAAAGGAGGACAGTACAACAGGGATAACATAACCGAGTCCGCTTATCCACCACATGGTGGAAAAACTCCTGCAAGAGCTAAGATGAATTTTTTGTTACTTTAAATGTTGCATCTTGAAAATTCTACATTAGGAGGGGAGTGTCGAAAGCCCAGACTACCAGACTCGTCCGAAGACTTAGAGCAGCTGATTGGATGGTCGGGAAAATGTTTGGATAGCGGAGGCTGTCCCCCACAGCCACCGAGCTGTGGAACGTTTATTTTCTCAAAAAAGGGAGGTTACATTAGAGAGGGTCAGGGTAACATTTAGGTGCCAATTTTAAACATATATTGGCAAATATTTCTTGTAATACATAGTAAGGTCTTGGTTTACATCTTGGGTTTACATCTTGGTGCTAATTTTTAAACATATATTGTCTTATATTTCTTGTAGTACAGAGTTAGGTTACATTCGTGGATGGGTTGTTGATGTAGACAATAATATGGCTGAGTTGTTACTACAATAGATATCTTTATGTAATATTTACAGATGGTTATTTCTTATCGGTAAATTTTGTTAAAAATTATTTTTAGTAATCAAATTTTATTTAAGAGTTAAGGTTGTTGATTTAAATTGTTGATGTAAAGGTTCTAATGTAAGATTAAAGTTTTGTACACAGGGGTAAATATAATATAATCTGTGCAAACACGTCACTAAAACTCAATTACAAAAGGACACAAATACAAAATCAAAAACAAAATCAAAGACGAATGGGAAACGAAAAACATAACAATACAATAAAAAATACGAAGAGATAAAATCCCTGGACCAGAGGCATAAAATGAAAAGAAAATAAAGGGGGGAATTATTGATCACAAGATATTAACAGCTGGATAGCGATCAGACCAGTCATTTAACTTTGTTTGAGACCTCTCTCGCCCCGAGAATACAGCTTTTCAGTTTATTTAATAGCAGTTTGTTAGAGCATACATTGGAAAACCAAGTCGCTGAGAGTCCATGGGGAGGTTTTTTCAAGTGGAAGTCTTTGGTAAAGGAGCAGGAGAAGACAACATCGGAGTGGTCAACATCGCCAAAGGCGTTACAGGGACAGTTAGATGAACTTTTCTGTTTAAAGTAGTAGAGATAATCCAGAAATGGTCCATGACCTGTGATAAAATAGATGATGAATTTGTTAAAAATTTGGGTGCGAGGATTAACAAAAGGAAGGAAGGTGAGAATGCGAGCGGGGTCATGGGAACGCGGAGACCTGTACGAGTTAAGCAGGGATTGCCAGGAGCGGAGAAGGAGAGTTTTACAAGTGTGAGAAAGAAAGGAAAAAGGAAAGGCGACGGAGATGGGTACACCAGAGATGGTAGCAATTTTAGCTTGAGCATCAGCGACTTCGTTTCCCAAAGTTCCAGCATGGGTCTTAACCCATTGAAGATTCATAAATTTGGAGGTCGAAAAAGCAACTTGTTTAACTTCATGTAGGAATTTTGATTTGTTTCTATTAGATTTCAGAGCCAAAACCCCTCAGGGGTTCACTTCTTTAGTGAATACGGGTGTTGCAATCCCGAGGCACCTTAGCAAGGCTTTTCTTTCCTTTTTTCTTACTCTCTCTTTCTTTTTCCTTCTTATTTTTTGTCTATCCTCCTTTCCCCTTCTTTTTGTTTTGTTCTCCTTTTGTGTTTTGTGCTTCTTGTCCCTCTCAGCTGCTGGTGTCATCAATGCCGAGCCCTTAGTAAACATCACATCTGCTCTATGGGCCCTAGTACCACTCTTCGGCCTCTGCCGTAAGGTACACCGTTTGGGCTCGGGAATGGGTTCATGTGGGTGTGATGCGAAAGGGGTAGAGCTGCGTGCATCAGTAGTTTTGCTTTTAAGAAACGTTTGCAGTAAACGGTTCCAGAGGTGAGTCCCTTGGTTGCGTTGGTTAGATGGTGGAGAGTGTTTCATATCGAGAAATCCCCCATGGATCTTTGTTGGTCCTTGGGCCCTGTGCACCAGGTGCACGTTATGGCCCGCTCTCCATCATCTAGCTTTGCGAATGACTCCGGCGGTTACACTTGGCACGTTAGAAAAGTGTGGGGAGACGGAGCCTAGCGGGGGCTCCGATCGATCTGGAAGTAAACCGTGGTTTTTTTATAAGTGGTTACAAGCATGGAGAATTTGAGATTGCTTTCTGTCTCAGGTTCTTCATGCTCTTTTTCAGATGAGAACAATGCTGTTCTGCCTAATATATCACGCATGGATTGGGCTGAGAGGGTTGAGATTACTGAATCCTCAAAGCCAAAAGATGTGACTCCCAGAGGATTGGGACAAAGCTGTGTAACATCAGGTAATGCCTCAAAAGCTAGATATTTCATCATAAAGAAGTCTGAAGGAACTTTTGCAAATTGTTCACCTTTTTTGATTCAAAAAAGTATAGCTGCCTATGTAGGTGATGTAAAAAATGTTAAAAAACTAAGATCCGGTGACCTTTTGGTCGAAGTTACCACAAATGCTCAAGCAACAAACATAATGAAAATGACCCATATTGGAAATTTCAAGATCACAGTAAACTTACATATGTCACTTAATTATTCTAGAGGCGTAATTTCCGAATCAGATCTGATTTATGACAGTGAGGAAGAAATTTTGAACAATTTAATTGACCAGAATGTGTGCGCTGTAAGACGTATCAACATTCGTAGAGAAGGGAAAGTCTTACCAACTAAACACCTCATACTTACCTTTAACTCGCCAGATTTACCAAAAACCATTAAAGCAGCCTATCTGATGTGCAAAGTCCGTCCTTTCGTTCCAAATCCATTAAGGTGCTTTAAGTGCCAAAGATTTGGACACTCTAAAAATGCATGCAGAGGGAAATGTGAAACATGTGCCCGGTGTGCTGAGCCCGGACATGAATCTGAAAATTGTTCCAAAAAATTTCAGTGTGTTAATTGTAATGGTGAACACCCATCATATGCTCGATCATGCCCTAAATGGAAGATTGAAAAAGAAATACAAACTGTTAAAATCAATAATAATATTTCTTTCCCTGAAGCACGTAAAATAGTAACAGCACGTACACCTGAAGGTGTATCCTATGCCACAGTAGCCACTAAATCCTCAACTTCAGTTGCCACGCAATGTGACAAAAGATCAATTGCTACACAAACCGAACCTATCTCTGTGGCCGAAGACAGTCCAAATCCTACTAACCCATCAAGTACTCAATGTAAACCTAAATCTGCCATACCCTTAGCAACTTTTAGACCAGAGTTTTCACAGCCAAATAAACCAAGTACCAGTCGGGATACTGAAACATATACTACAATAAACAAAAAAAAATCCAACCAAAAATCTAAATTAAAAAATGAAAAAGACGAACTTGCACCTAGAAAATCATTAAAAAGAGTAGATGCAAAAAATGATGCCAATATTGATGATGCAGTACAACTATGTGTTTCGGATGACGAAACAATGTTGACGGATGTGTTGCCACCTTCATCCAATAGGTCCAGGGTGAACAGTTCTCGTTCACCAAAAAAGAAAAAACCTACATAATGGGTTCTTTAGTTTCTTGGAACTGCCGTGGTTTGCAGACCAAGTTGTTTGAGGTTAAATCATTAATTAATACTTATCACCCCATTTGTGTCTGTCTTCAAGAAACATTTTTAAAAGTTAACAATAGTATAAATGTTAAACATTTTACTTGCATTCGCAAAGATTTTGATCAAAATAGTAGGGTTTCTGGGGGAGTAGCCTTGCTAATTTCCCATAACTATCCTACCTCCAATGTACAACTAACCACTAACTTACAAGCTGTTGCTGCTCGTATCCATATTAAGACATTGATTACAATATGCTGTATATATATTCCACCAAATGATAATATTGATCGCAAGGAACTTGATGATTTGATTGGTCAACTACCTCCGCCATTCGTAATATTGGGCGACTTTAATGGCCACAACCCTCTTTGGGGTAGTTGTGACATGAATCACAGAGGACAGCAAGTTGAACAGTGTATTAGTGATCACAGCCTGTGCCTATTAAATAGAAATGAACATACCTACTTTCATCAACCAAGCAAGACATTCCACACTATCGATCTTGCTTTCTGTTCCCCGTCAGTCCTTCCATACTGGTCCTTTTTAGTCGACAAAGATCTACACAGTAGCGACCATTTTCCCATTGTTCTCTTTAACAGTCAAATCAGATCACCTGTGAAACCATCGCGATATATCTTTTCGAAAGCTGATTGGTTAACATTTACTTCCCAAGCTGTGATAGCTGATGACGCAGTTCAGAGCTGTGACATTGATACAGCTGTAAACAATATTACAAATCTCTTGATTAAGGCTGCTGATAATACAATCCCTAAGAATTCTGGAAAAACATCCAAATATCACTTTCCTTGGTGGAATGAAGAATGTCGTGAGGCATACAAAAAACAAAAGAAAGCCTGGGCCAATTTTCGAAGGTATCCTACGACTGATAATCTTACTGTATTTAAATATACAAAAGCGGTTGCTCGTAGGATACGCAGACAAAGACAAAGAGAGTCATGGGAGGAGTATGTCAGTGGACTAAACTGTTCCATTTCCAGCAAGAAAGTATGGGAAAAGGTCAAAAAGTGTTCAGGTGTCTATAATGACCACCTTATATCGGTTATATCGGCATAGTAATGGCTCAATTATTAGCTCTCCCGCAGAAATAGCAAATGAAATAGCCAAAGCCTTTGCAGATGTTTCAAACTCAGCAAGTTATTCACAACCATTCCTGTCACACAAAATCAGATCAGAAAAGAAACCAATTGTCTTCTCACAAGCCAAACACTTGCCATACAATTCTCCGTTTACAAAGTTTGAACTTCTTACAGCATTGTCACAGACTCAGGGAACCAGCAGTGGGCCAGATGGTGTCCATTATACTATGCTGAAACACCTTTCTGACGAGTCTTTATTGAACCTTTTATATCTGTACAACAGGATTTATATGGAACATAAGTTTCCGACATCCTGGCAAAGAGCAATCACCATACCCATTATAAAACCAGGAAAGGACCCCAAAAGTCCTTCAAGTTACCGACCCATTGCCTTGACAAGCTGTATTTGCAAAATTATGGAAAAAATGGTAAATGCCCGACTTGTTTATTTCCTTGAAACAAATAAACTTTTATCTCCACATCAAAGTGGTTTTAGACGAGGAAGATCTACCTCTGACAATATTATTGCTCTGGAATCCCAGATCAGGACTGCCTACCTTAGGCGAAATCATTTAGTGTCAATATTTTTTGATATTGACAAAGCCTATGATCGCACATGGCGCTATGGTATTATTAAGGACCTTTTTGATTTTAATTTAAAAGGAAATCTTCCCATTTTTATACAAAACTTTTTAGCACATAGGACATTCAAAGTTCGTATTGGTACTGTTCTTTCAAATCCTCACGTACAAGAGGAGGGAGTGCCACAAGGAAGTGTATTGAGTGTGACTCTATTTTCCATAAAAATCAACAGTATTTTAAACCATCTACCACCATCAGTTCATAAAAGCCTCTATGTGGATGATTTGCAAGTTTCATACCAAGCACATGATATGCGCACTGTTGAAAGACAGTGTCAAACTGCAGTAAATGGCATTCTGCAATGGGCTAATCTAAATGGATTCAGGTTCTCAATCCAAAAGACTTGTTGCGTTCACTTCACCAGAAAACGAGGTCTACACTTACCTCCAGAGATTTTCATGGAAAATGCTAAAATTGCTGTTGTGGATGAAGTGAAATTTCTTGGAGTCTGGTTCGATAGAAAACTCACCTTCCTACCCCATGTTCAGAAATTGAGAAAGAAATGTGAGAGAGCCATTAACATTTTAAAAGTTCTGTCAAATACGAAATGGGGTGCAGATACAACTTCAATGCTACGTATATATAGGGCCATTATTCGTTCCAAGATTGATTATGGATGTAATGTTTATGGGAGTGCACGAACATCTGTTCTTCAGAAACTGGACACAATACATAATAAGGCATTACGTATATGTTCAGGTGCCTTTAGAACATCTCCTGTTCAAAGCTTATATGTGTACTGCAATGAGCCACCTCTAGAATTCAGGCGTGAACAGTTGATGCTGAATTATTACTATCGGGTCATGTCCTTACAGAACCACCCTCTGCAACGACTAATACTAGATGAGCATTATGATCGACTCTACGACCACAGACCCTCATGCATTCCTTCCTTTGGCAAGCGGATACGAAATATATTATCAATAACCCCACAAGTAGATGTAAATATAAGGAAAACAAAGTGTTTTGAAACACCTCCATGGCATGTTCCAGATTTTATATATCTCAACCCATTTAGTAATTTTACTAAGAGCAACACAGATCAGACTATTTATCTGCAACTGTTTGCTGAACATAGAAATCTCTACAACGAGTTTACTCCTATTTTCACAGATGGTTCAAAAGCTGGCAATTACGTAGGGTTGGCTTATGTATCTAAAAATACTATAAAGTCTTTTAAACTGCATGCATCTTGCTCTATTTTTACTGCTGAGATTATGGCAATATACCAGAGTCTTATATTCATATCGCATCAAATTTCCAAAAAGCACATCATTTATACCGATTCGTTGAGTTCGCTACAACTTTTATCATCTAGGACTGCCATGAATTACCCTATTGCCTCTGATATTCTTAAGTATGAACATCGTCTAAAGGTACAGGGATACCATACTGAATTTTGTTGGGTGCCAGGACATGTTGGTATCAGAGGAAATGAGTTGGCAGATATTGCTGCTAAATCAGCTACTCAAAATTTAAATCTGACAATCCCTTTAACTGACATCAAACCATTCATTTTGAAAAATATTTATGACAAATGGCAGTATTCCTGGAACCAGCAGTCTCGTAATAAGTTGTATGAAATAAAGCCCGTAATACAAAAGTGGACTAGTTTCCAATGTAGGAAACTTGAGGTACTTTTAACTCGTTTGCGAATTGGTCATACTCGTTTTACCCACAGACACTTACTTTTAGGAGAAGTTGAACCGTTTTGTAATAGTTGTCAGACCTCAGCAAGTATCAAACATATTTTAATTGAGTGTACTAAATATAAACAGTTTCGTTTCAAGCATTTTAAGACTTATACATTAAATTTGGCTGAATTGATTGGAGAAAATCCTCATTTGGAGCTTTTCCCATTCCTATTGGACATTGGTTTTTTCCATCATTTTTAACATCACCTTTTATAACTTTTTAGCCATTTTTCATATCATTTGCATTGTTGCACATGTTCCATAGTATTTTCACTCATTATCACTATTTTAAATTATACACGTGTTATCAATACTATTTTATGTATCTCGCTACCATATGTCTGGCGCAGCATATCCTCTTTGGATCTTGTGCCATTAAACCATAATCAACCTCAACCTCAACCCTCTTGCATTGTCTTGTTTTAGTCATACAACTTTTTAGATTATACACTTGGTTTTATTCTTTACCTTTATCTGTATTTTAGTACCATATGTCCTGCGCAGCATATCCTCTTTGGATCTTGTGCCAAAAATCCTAAATCAACCAACCATTCAGAGCCAAAATGGATGATAGACTGTCGGTAAATATATTTACTTTAAGGTTATTATCTAGTGCCCATTGCATGGCAAATTTAATAGCTGAAATTTCAGCCTGAAATACTGTATTCCCTTCTCCAAGCTTAAACAAGTGGGTTTCCTCAAGGGTATCGTTTTTAAAAATACAAATAAAGCATCCTGTGTTATTGTCGAGTTTAGAACCGTCAGTGAATATGTTAATATTCGAAAATGAAGAAGGATCAAAGTTAGGTAAATTTATAATACGTTTAGAAGGAGGAATAAGGGAGGAAGGAAAGTTAGAGTCAAACAAGGACGGGGGGGGGGGGAAGGGAAGGTTCTTGAAATAAATCAATTTTATTTCTCCAGAAGTGGAATTTTCTATGAAGGTTTAGGATAACGAGGTGAACGGGTGGAATACCTGTTATGGAGTAAAGAGAAATGCTTGAAGTTGTTCTAAATCCGGTAGCAATTTTTAAAAGGAAAATCCTCTGTAGTGAAAGAAGTCTATTAGTCTGCTCCCCAGTTAAGTTACCCCCTCACGCCTAAACCCCAGATCCATAAGTAATAATCTTTTCTATCACAGCTAAATACCAAATTTTTAAGAATACTTTGTTAATACCCCAGCTGTTACCCGAGATTTCCCCAAATGTAGAAGAGAGCTTGAAGCATTTCTCCTTTAAGTAAAATATATGGGGGCTCCAGGTTAAATTATCGTCGATCAAGATGCCAAGATATTTAAGGTGTCTAGTAATTTTAAGGGGTTTGTCATATAATTTGATACGGGGATTTTGTCCACGTTTGGTACGGGTTTTGTTAAATATTATGCATTGTGATTTTTCGGATGAAGATTTAAGCTGGAGGGAGTCAAGAGAGGCAGAGACAGAAGACAGGATTGTGTTGGTGTGAAGTGTAACAGTTTTAAGGGAGTCACCTTTAGTCTCCACTGCGAGATCATCCGCGAAAGCCTGTAAATAAAATTTGTCATTATATAATAGAAGTATTTTATTAAAGTAAATGTTCCATAATACTGGTGATAGAACTGATCCCTGAGGAGCACCAGAAGTAATAATTTTTGTGGAAGTATGTAACCCGTCTGAATAGGAAATAAGGCGAGATTCAAGGTATGAAAATATAAATCTTCGAAATTCAAAGGGAAGATTGATAGCTTGAAGAGTTTGTGGGAGAAGATTCCAGTTTAATGAGTCGAAGGCTTCACAGATGTCCACAGTGGTGAGGGAGACGAAGTGTCCTGGTTTAAAGTTTTTTATGGTGTTGACCAGTCTGATTGACGCATCTTCACAACTCACAAGTTCCCGGAATCCGAATTGTAAAGGATGAAGAGCTTCACTAGTTCCAATCCAGTGGTTTAATTTGTTAATAAAAAGTTCTTCTATGATTTTTCCTAGTGTGGGTAGGAGGCAGATAGTGCGGTAGGAGGTAAGTAAAGAGGGGTCTTTGCCCGGTTTATTAAGGAAAAGGATTTTTGCGTTTCAAAGTCATTCAGGGAAGTAACAAAAACGGAAACATAAATTAAAGACTTTAGAAAAAATAAAAGGGAATGATTGATATAAAGTTTTCCAGATGTTAAAATCTAAATAGTCGAGGCCCGGGGACTTGCCGTTGGGAAGGTTGTTAATGACTAGTGAGAGCTCTTCATCAGAGATATCACCCAAACCCTCAAAAGAGGAGCTTAATGTGGGAAAACCCAAGAATGTGCAGTCATCTTTAAAGGTGTGGTCCAATAGACGTTGAATTTTGGAACCATAATCAAGGTTTATTTCGTCAGGAAATTGTAAGTTAATGTTGTTAAATTTGTTTTGCTTTTGGAAAGCAAATTTAAATTGTGAACCGAATTTTGAAGAACAGTTTGTACAAAATTTGTTCCAGGAGTCCCTTTTAGTTTTATTTATAAGTTTTTTGAATTTAGCATGGTTCAACTTGTATTTAATCTTGGCCGCTGAAATTTCTTCCGCAGAGGTAGAGATTCTCTCGAGTGATTTGATTCTTTTGAAAAGTGCTGTAACGAAATTACGAAATTTTGCTAGTTCGTTGTTCCACCAATTAAGCTTAGGACGTTTAGCTGATTTCTTTTTTTTTATATGTTTAAAAGCACAAGTCTTGGTGGTTTCGATAAGATTTTTAATAAATGTATTAAGGGAAAAGGGATCTGAGATTTTATCTATTTCAAGGGAGAGGAGTGGAATATAAGATTTAATGTTTTGAATAAACCTGCAGAGATTGTAATTGGTTTTAAGATAGAAGGAATTACAAGAGGGAGGGTCAAGGTTCAAGGTTATTTTTATAAATTTGTGGTCACTGAAGGAGTCGCTCGAGAGAATCTCCCAATTTTGAATAAAATCAAAAAATCCGAAAGATACAAGAGTAAGGTCAGGGAAACCTTTGCCAGAATGGGAGCAGAATGTTGGACTACGTTTGGGGTCGTTAACCACAATTAAATTATTTGAAAGACAAAAGTCAATAACGTTGTATCCCCGGTGATCAATAAAGGAGTATCCCCACATCAAGGCTCTGGCATTAAAATCGCCCAGAATCAGGAAGTTCGATGATAAGAAGTCAAGGGAAGAGAATTCAGAAAGAAGGTCAGGGACAGAATCATGGGGGGGGGGGGGGGGAAATAGAGGGAAATCAGGTTAAGTGACTGATTATCAGGCAGAAGAAGTTCAACGAGCACAAAGGATTCCGACTGGTATTTGAGCACTAATTTAAGGTCGTCGTTGATGATTATAATTCCTGCTTTCTTGGAGTGGGAAAAGAATTGTTTAATTCCTTTAGGTGGGGAAAGTATGTTGTCGGATGAGATATAAGGCTCTTGTAGGCCCACTATGTCATAGTCATTTTCAATGGCAAATTGTATCAGATGGTTGTGGGCAGCAAGGGAATGATTTGCGTTAATTTGTAAAGCAGTCAGAACCATGGGAAGATTCAATGCCAGAGGATTGAAGAGGGAAGGGGAACATACATATAAACATCAAGGGACAATAACAATATACATTAAAGCAAATACAAAAGGTCAAGACAACAAGCAAAACAGGTAATACAATAAACATAATGCAAATATGAAAGGTCAATCACAAAGGACAAAAGGTCTGAAGAAGTGATAAGCAACAGTTCACTCATCCATTACGCTGCAGATCACGTATGCGAGCAAGTTCTTTTTGCATGGCACAACACTGAGATCCATCTCTAGAGTTATGATCAGTCCTCCAATTCAAACCAGGATTGTCTTCATTCGCTGTGTTACAATTAACACAGATGGGTTTCTTTGAACGACAGTTTTTATATGAATGATCACTCTTTGTACAATTGCTGCAGTTACCAGCCGTCCATGTGCAGTAGTTCGCGGTGTGGCCGAAGCCCTGGCACCGATAGCTTATTTGCAGGGCGATGTATCTCTTGATTTGAAAGTAATGGAAGTGGTGGTAAACTTTACCAAGGTCTAATAGCATTTTCGCAGATGTAAAATTGACAATAAAAACCCAATTCAGATTTCCCTGTTTACTTTTAAAGTTCCTTATGATTTTGATTTCGTGTTGTTTATCAATGGGAAGACTGCGAAGGACCAGTAGTTTGACGTCGTCAGCTGAAAAGTTTTCTGGGACGTTGAACATAATCAATGTCTGGATCCTTTGTGGAGGCTTTTGTACATTGAATTTTTCTCCAATATCAGAATTAATAAATTTTGGGAGTAGTGCATCCACATCACTATTTTGACAAGTAATTTTAAGTGTTCTGTTGCTGAGTGCTGATACGTTTTTTATACATGCCTCTGGAGGACATTTGAGTGTGAGAAGGTCTTCTTTAAGCTGCGAGTTGTTTTTTCCTCGGTCTTTCCCCCTGAGTAACAATGTCGCATATGTAGGTTTGGTCGTTGATGTTGATGTAGAAGCCCCATTTGGGTGGAGTCCTGATGTAGAGAGTTCCGATAGGTTCTTCTTGACTGATTCATTGATCATGGCCGGCAAGTCCCGAGATAGGTTGGTGGAAATGTTTTGCAAGCTGTTGTCAATAGAGACTTGAAGATCTTTAAGGCTATTGTTGAAGGAGGTGTTCAAATCCTTGATAACTTCTGTCGAGTCTGAGATGTTAGATGGAGAACATTCTTGTGTCTGTTTCTCAAAAAGAAGACAAGCATCCTTAAGGGATTCCATTTTCTCGTTTAGGTATTTTGTTTGGGTTATATTTGGTTTGACATATCTGAAGAGATAGTTAAACATCTGGTTTGAAAATTTTCGTACTTTTAATAAAAAACAGTTTCGGTAATCTGTGTTTTCATCCATCATATCTGTAGTAGCTATCGAATTATCGTCATCAACTTCCTCTCTGGAGGGCGAAGGAGGTGGAGACAGTGGTTTCTGTCTATTGTCCATGGTGCGGTCTTCACTAGTGATCGAGAAAGGTGGAGAGGGAGGTTTTTGTTTCTGGTCATCAGGTTTAGGTTTAGAAAACACTGAGAAATTTGGAGGGGAGTAAACATAAAATGAATCACACTTATTCTTGTTTATACACTATTGGCACTGCTTCAAGATCACACTTTGAGATTAATATTTCACATTTCGTGTACTATTTGGGGCGTTGTCTTGTGACTAAGGCATAAGGTTGTGAAGACACATTGCAGACACAGGCACTCACAGAGATGAAACAACCAGTGAAAGAAAATTTATCACTTGGTGATGGTTCTCCGAGGCAATAATGTGATGGTATTGATAGCACTAGGTGTAGGCATTGGTGTAGGCACTAGGTGTAGGCACTAGGTGTAGACATTTTGCAGGCACTAACACCTTCGCATAAAGGTGCACTGTTATAGAAATTACTAAGTTGATGCAAGACATTTTGCAAGCACTAACACCTTCGCATAAAGGTGCACAGTTATAGAGATTACTAAGTTGATGCACCAATAGACACATTTGAAACAAAAAGATGTATTTTTCTTCATGCACAAAGGACATATGGTGGTGAACGCAAGTGGTGGTGAACGCAATGGTGAACTTGGTTTGTACACACACATGGTATACTGTGATGCTAATAAAGCTCTCTATGATGGTAAAGCTCTCAAAAATTGAAATCCTCTGAAGACACAGAAATGGCTTCGGCATTCAGAGTGTTTTTAATATAAATGGTGATAATCACTCATTGATGGTAAATGGTAAACTCGTGATGATGGTTTACTGTGTGGTTTAGAACTAGCTTGAGATTAATCAGTTGTCCCTTAATCATAAGAATTATGAAGAGACCAAATGGTCATTGGCGCACACAATGTTAGTGAACTCACAGTGATGATAGAAGGCAGAAGGCACATGATGGTCAGCATATAGTACACAGCACGTGATTCACAATGATGGTAAGAAAGCTTGGTGAAAGCTTTTGCACTTCATTCATTACTTTACATAAAACACTTGTCAATTCATGACATTTAGCCCTTTAGAGGCCTTGAATCCATGAAGGCACAGTAAAAAGTGTGACTTATTTAGTTAACCTGTGTTATCACAATGTAGAAACCTAGGTATGGCACTCTCATAGGCAATGGCACTGACAGATTCATCGTGAACTATTATATGAACCTCTATAATACATACTCCAAAATTCTTTTCAAACTTACATGGGCACATGCCCACAAAATATTTCACTCCCCACCCCTAGAAAAATATTCACAAAGTAATAAAGATAGAGTACTGTAGTTTCTCTCACAGGAACCAGAGATGCACTCCCTCCGCGAACATAAAAACTAAATTTTACATAATAATTACACTATAAAGGTCAGTATAGGGCACTGATAATTACATTTTTATAAATTCACTTTCTAAATATGTGCACTTAAATTAACAGTAATAATGTGCTCCCCTAAGAAGAACAAGCCATCAACAGCAAAAATAATATTTAAATAGACTATATTATAATATATAAGTACTTTGAAAAGGCACTATCTACAGTAACATTCTATGCATAGAAGAACGCTAGATCCTTGAAAAGGCACCATCTCTTAAATTTTCCAAAGGTTCAAGTAATAAATATATAAAACAGTTATAAACATAAATTTTCACAGGATCTTAGTTATCAAACTCCATCTCTTCATCTAGATTTCTAACATTTTTAAAATGTTACACATTAGATAAATCCCATGGCATTACTACCTGGTTAGCAATTAAGTCAGAATTTGTATGCAGAAATGTCATGAGTTCTCTGATTTTATTTTGAACAATTTTATTTTGTATTACATTTTTAGACCAAGGCACTAAATTTGATGATGAGGGCTTCCTGACATGATACGAAGAGGTAAGAATGCAATCGAACAAATAATGTTCTGGAGTGCCTGTTTCTCCACAGGCGCAAAAGTTAAAATCAATTACATTTATGGTTTGCCAAAAGACCGGAAAGGGGCCCTTTCCAGAGAAAAAATATATTAGGCAGGGGATATTCTATTTTATTGACTTTTGGAAAGAATTTCTTGGTGCATACGCCTCGCTCCGATCTTTCCCAGATCTCCTGCTAAGTGTCCATCATAGTCTGTTTAAGATTTCTTTTTAGAAAAGAGGGAGGGAGAAGAATTTCTTCATTTGCCAAATTAAACCTTGTTGCAGCTCTCGCAAGTGCGTCAACAATTTCATTTCCAAAGATACCAGTGTGGCCTCTGATCTAGCCTATCCTGACCGATTTTCCTGAGTTAATCAAGTTCAAATGTGAAAGGTTGTAGTATGAGCATTGAAGCGGATTGGCTGTCAGTCAGGATATCCATTTCATCATGTTCAGAGGCCACCAGCCAATCCACGGCAGCAGAGATGGCAGCAAGCTCCGTTTGAAAAACAGTATTTTCCATTCTGATCTTCAGTTGATATTCCTTTATGATTTCATTCCCTAGAAAACACAGTAAGCTAGAGCCGTGCCATCATCTGTCTTGGAGCCGTCAGTGTACGTTGTTATCTTTAGAGGTGGTGAGTGTGTGTTCACAGGGTCAAACCGACTAATGGGGACTTCCTGTGAAGGGTGTCTGTAAAGTATGGAGCTTTTAGAATCAAAATTATTGGCAATCAAGAGCTGTGTTTAAGTATATGTTTCTTGATGGTGATGTCAAACAGCTGATTTGCTTGATTCATACTTCAATTTCAAGGTAATTGGAGGTATATTTGTTAAAATTTGGAGGGCCGCCAAGGATGTCTTGACGTTAGCTCTTGAGATCCGCAACAAGCAAATTTTCTGGGCAGATAATAATCTGGATTCTGCTTGATTTGTCAGGTTACTTCCCCCAGACAAATGCTGCATAAGTCAGAATTCGTTCGGAGACCACCTCGTACCAAACCTTAAGAAGACTTGTGCCAATTCCCCATGATTTTTTACACATTAAACTTATAGAATTATTATGTTTTATCAATTTTTCTTTTAAAAAAGCGATGTGAGGAATCCAATTTAATTTATTGTCCAGGACTATACCTAGGTGTTTAATTGATTTTGAAAGGGGAGATTAATTATGTTGGTTCCATTCATTGAATTACTTATATTAAAAATAGGGGCTCTCTTGAAGTTCTTATTTCTAATTCCACCATAAGGTCTTCCAAAAATTATTGCCCTAGTCTTATCTGTTGCAACTCTAAAGTTGAGTTCATTAACTTTTCCCGTGAATTTTCCTATTGCTCTGTTTGTTATTTCTTCAAGGGTTGCTCTAGATTTAGCTTTAGTTAATAATAAAAAGTCATCAGCGTAAGCTATGATCTGAACAGAACTGTCTCCGTCAAAACTCTCAATAATGCTGTTAGCAGTGATGTTCCAAAATAGTGGACCTAGACAGGATCCCTGAGGGTAGCCTCTAAAAGATGGGAGAGAGGACACGCCCTCCGTAGTCAGGTAAGAAACCCTTCTTTCATTCAAGTAACTATAAATCAGTTTAACAATATTTACTGGACAGCCTGTTCTTCCTAGTGATGTTAGAAGGATGCCCCAACTTATGTTGTCGAACGCACCCTTAATGTCAAATGACACCAGGGAGCTGTACAAATGAAGCGCTTTACTTTCTTTAATAAACTTTAAAACTTTGTGGACTGTTCCCTCTGTAGATCTACCTTCTCGAAAGCCAAATTGATGAGGGTGAAAAAAAGTTAGTATTTTCTACGTCATAAGTAATTCTTAATTTTATCAATTTTTCTAATAATTTACCTAATGTGGGGAGGAGACAGATAGGTCTATAAGAAGTGACATCCTTAGCATTTTTACCATTTTTTGCAAAGAAAACTATCTCAGCTATTTTCCAGGGAAAGAGGAAACATGCAAATCTAAGGCATGAGTTAAAAATTTTCAAAAGGAGAGAAGGACAAACTTCATAAATGTCTTGGACTATTCTAAAATCAATATTGTCCACTCCGGGAGCTTTGTTAAAGTTACAGGTAGATAACGCATATTCTAGTTCATGTTTAGTGAAGATAGGATCTTCAGAGGAATCCCAATACCAGAGATGCACTGGGCGGGGATGTGGAACAGAGTTAAAGCCCCATGGCGAGACGATCTGAGGGTTTACGCCTGTAAATCGCCATGGAACGGACTATCTAATATACCAGCGAAACCAATTCCGAGGGAGCAGGCGGGCAGGTCCAGCAAGGAAGTCGACCCGGACAATACAATGCGAATTCAAAACAGAGTCCGGTTATCCACCATATGGTGGAAAAGCTCCTGCAAGAGCTAAGAAGAGTATAAGTTTACATTAAATTTTACATTTTATAGAAAGTAAAATTCACTTTTAAGACTTTTACTTGTTTATGCACTATAGGCACTGCATTTGGATCACTCATTGAGATTAATCATAATCTCGAATTCACATTTCACAAACTATTTAAGTTGTTGGCTTGTAACAATGGTTTAAGATTGTGAAACACATTCCAGACATTGGCACTCAGTGATAATAAACACACAATGAAGGTTAAGAAAGCACAAGGTGATGGTTCACAGAGGTGATAGATGAAAGCACTAAGTGTAGGTATGACATTTTGTAGACACTACCACTTTAGCTTGAAATTGCACAGGTATAGAAATCACTCTGTTGATGTACAATTGACACATATGATGGAGAATGATGTATGATAATTTATGCACTATAGACATTGCATCTCAATCACTCATTGAGAAAGATCATGGATCTCCAAATCACTTATCACAAACTATTTAAGTTTTTGGCTTGTGACAATGATGTGAGATGTGAACACACAATACAGACATTGGCGCTCACAGTGATAATAAACACACAGTGATGGTGAATACTCTTAATCATTATGTTTGTGAAGAAGCAATAAGGACCTTCATGATTATTGTAAATTGACAATAGACTTTGGAACACTCAATGTTAGTGAACTCTCAGTGATGGTAAGAAAGCACGAGATGGATATGTTATACAGCACAATCAGAACATTGGCTCACACAATGTTAGTGAACACACAGTGATGGTAAAAAGAACAATGATGAAATGCTGAACTGTTAGTAGAAATAACATGATGGACTGCACATGGTTCACAGCACATGATACACAGTGATGGTAAGAAAGCTTTAACACAGCACATAGTGAAGGCACATGGTACACAGACTTGGTACACAGTGAAGGTAAGAAAGCTTTCAATGATGTAAAGCTCTCAGCAAAAGTGATTTCGATGATGACACAAATATGGTTTAGGCATTCGATGAAGACACAAATATGGCTTAGGCATTCACAGTATAGTTAGTGAAATCTCATTGTGAAGGTGAGGATTTTTTAATTATGCTTTATATATGAAATTGCATACAAGTCACTTCTTAAAACACTTGTTAATTCAAGTCTATTGGCTCATTTGAAAGCCTTAGATCAATGAAGACACAGTATATGATGTAGGCCAACGGCCGTACCGTGCTGAAAACACCGGTTCTCGTTAGATCACCGAAGTCAGGCAGCATCGGGCGCGGTTAGTACTTGTGTGGGTGACCACCTGGGAACACCGCGTGCTGTTGGCGCATTTCGGGCGCGGTAGCCCGGTGGTTTGCGCGCTGGATTTACACGCTGCCACAACTGCCGCCGTGTTCATGCGAAGTACGATCACGTTAAACATGTGGGTCCGTAAGTCCTTCCGAGAGGTTGGTGGTAGGGGAAGGAGGGTACCGTCCCTGCGGATGCCTCCCCCACTGGGTTCCGGTCAAAATTGGGTGGCACTTCCCGGCCGTCCAAACAGTTACCTTACACCTTTCTGGTAGGTCGGACGGTCTGGGTCTCAACAACAACAACAGTATAGGATGTGACCTATTCAGTAAATCTGTGATTGCACATTGTAAAAAACCTAGATTTCTGGTTGTTACGCCATTATGAATACATCACAAAGTTTTGTGAAGTTCAAAGAAGACACTAAACTTCGTTAAGGCGTCAGCACATACCTAATGGCATTGGCATACCCATCTCATAGGCAATGACACTTACTCACTCATCGTGAACTTTTATAAGAACCTCTACTTGACGTATTCCAAAACTCATTTCATGTTAACATGGGTACAAGCCCATAAAATAGTTCACTCCCCGCCCCTAGCAAAAGGAATATATTCACAAAGTGAAGAAGAGAGAATACTGTAGCTTCTCTCTCACAGGAACCAGAGATGCACTGGGGGGGATGTGGAACAGAGTTAAAGCCCCATGGCGAGACGACCTGAGGGTTTACGCCTGTAAATCGGCATGGAACGGACTATCTAATATACCAGCGAAACCAATTCCGAGGGAGCAGGCGGGCAGGTCCAGCAAGGAAGTCGACCCGGACAATACAATGCGAATTCAAAACAGAGTCCGGTTATCCACCATATGGTGGAAAAGCTCCTGCAAGAGCTAAGAAGAGTATAAGTTTACATTAAATTTTACATTTTATAGATTCAACAATAGGACGGGAGTGAACGAAAGTAAAATTCACTTTTAAGACTTTTACTTGTTTATGCACTATAGGCACTGCATTTGGATCACTCATTGAGATTAATCATAATCTCGAATTCACATTTCACAAACTATTTAAGTTGTTGGCTTGTAACAATGGTTTAAGATTGTGAAACACATTCCAGACATTGGCACTCAGTGATAATAAACACACAATGAAGGTTAAGAAAGCACAAGGTGATGGTTCACAGAGGTGATAGATGAAAGCACTAAGTGTAGGTATGACATTTTGTAGACACTACCACTTTAGCTTGAAATTGCACAGGTATAGAAATCACTCTGTTGATGTACAATTGACATATATGATGGAGAATGATGCATGATAATTTATGCACTATAGACATTGCATCTCAATCACTCATTGAGAAAGATCATGGATCTCCAAATCACTTATCACAAACTATTTAAGTTTTTGGCTTGTGACAATGATGTGAGATGTGAACACACAATACAGACATTGGCGCTCACAGTGATAATAAACACACAGTGATGGTGAATACTCTTAATCATTATGTTTGTGAAGAAGCAATAAGGACCTTCATGATTATTGTAAATTGACAATAGACTTTGGAACACTCAATGTTAGTGAACTCTCAGTGATGGTAAGAAAGCACGAGATGGATATGTTATACAGCACAATCAGAACATTGGCTCACACAATGTTAGTGAACACACAGTGATGGTAAAAAGAACAATGATGAAATGCTGAACTGTTAGTAGAAATAACATGATGGACTGCACATGGTTCACAGCACATGATACACAGTGATGGTAAGAAAGCTTTAACACAGCACATAGTGAAGGCACATGGTACACAGACTTGGTACACAGTGAAGGTAAGAAAGCTTTCAATGATGTAAAGCTCTCAGCAAAAGTGATTTCGATGATGACACAAATATGGTTTAGGCATTCGATGAAGACACAAATATGGCTTAGGCATTCACAGTATAGTTAGTGAAATCTCATTGTGAAGGTGAGGATTTTTTAATTATGCTTTATATATGAAATTGCATACAAGTCACTTCTTAAAACACTTGTTAATTCAAGTCTATTGGCTCATTTGAAAGCCTTAGATCAATGAAGACACAGTATAGGATGTAGGCCAACGGCCGTACCGTGCTGAAAACACCGGTTCTCGTTAGATCACCGAAGTCAGGCAGCATCGGGCGCGGTTAGTACTTGTGTGGGTGACCACCTGGGAACACCGCGAGCTGTTGGCGCATTTCGGGTGCGGTAGCCCGGTGGTTTGCGCGCTGGATTTGCACGCTGCCACAACTGCCGCCGTGTTCATGCGAAGTACGATCACGTTAAACATGTGGGTCCGTAAGTCCTTCCGAGAGGTTGGTGGTAGGGGAAGGAGGGTACCGTCCCTGCGGATGCCTCCCCCACTGGGTTCCGGTCAAAATTGGGTGGCATTTCCCGGCCGTCCAAACAGTTACCTTACACCTTTCTGGTAGGTCGGACGGTCTGGGTCTCAACAACAACAACAGTATAGGATGTGACCTATTCAGTAAATCTGTGATTGCACATTGTAAAAAACCTAGATTTCTGGTTGTTACGCCATTATGAATACATCACAAAGTTTTGTGAAGTTCAAAGAAGACACTAAACTTCGTTAAGGCGTCAGCACATACCTAACGGCATTGGCATACCCATCTCATAGGCAATGACACTTACTCACTCATCGTGAACTTTTATAAGAACCTCTACTTGACGTATTCCAAAACTCATTTCATGTTAACATGGGTACAAGCCCATAAAATAGTTCACTCCCCGCCCCTAGCAAAAGGAATATATTCACAAAGTGAAGAAGAGAGAATACTGTAGCTTCTCTCTCACAGGAACCAGAGATGCACTGGGGGGGATGTGGAACAGAGTTAAAGCCCCATGGCGAGACGACCTGAGGGTTTACGCCTGTAAATCGGCATGGAACGGACTATCTAATATACCAGCGAAACCAATTCCGAGGGAGCAGGCGGGCAGGTCCATCAAGGAAGTCGACCCGGACAATACAATGGGAATACAAAACCGAGTCCGGTTATCCACCATATGGTGGAAAAGCTCCTGCAAGAACTAAGAAGAGTATAAGTTTACATTAAATTTTACATTTTATAGATTCAACAATAGGACGGGAGTGAACGAAAGTAAAATTCACTTTTAAGACTTTTACTTGTTTATGCACTATAGGCACTGCATTTGGATCACTCATTGAGATTAATCATAATCTCGAATTCACATTTCACAAACTATTTAAGTTGTTGGCTTGTAACAATGGTTTAAGATTGTGAAACACATTCCAGACATTGGCACTCAGTGATAATAAACACACAATGAAGGTTAAGAAAGCACAAGGTGATGGTTCACAGAGGTTGATAGATGAAAGCACTAAGTGTAGGTATGACATTTTGTAGACACTACCACTTTAGCTTGAAATTGCACAGGTATAGAAATCACTGTGTTGATGCACAATTGACACATATGATGGAGAATGATGCATGATAATTTATGCACTATAGACATTGCATCTCAATCACTCATTGAGAAAGATCATGGATCTCCAAATCACTTATCACAAACTATTTAAGTTGTTTGCTTGTGACAATGATGTGAGATGTGAACACACAATACAGACATTGGCGCTCACAGTGATAATAAACACACAGTGATGGTGAATACTCTTATTCATTATGTTTGTGAAGAAGCAATAAGGGCCTTCTTGATAATTGTAAATTGACAATAGAGTTTGGAACACTCAATGTTAGTGAACACTCAGTGATGGTAAGAAAGCACGAGATGTATATGTTATACAGCACAATCAGGACATTGGCTCACACAATGTTAGTGAACACACAGTGATGGTAGAAAGAACAATGATGAAATGCTGAACTGTTGGTAGAAATAACATGATGGACTGCACATGGTTCACAGCACATGATACACAGTGATGGTAAGAAAGCTTTAACACAGCACATAGTGAAGGCACATGGTACACAGACTTGGTACACAGTGAAGGTAAGAAAGCTTTCAATGATGGTAAAGCTCACAGCAAAAGTGATTTCGATGATGACACAAATATGGTTTAGGCATTCGATGAAGACACAAATATGGCTTAGGCATTCACAGTATAGTTAGTGAAATCTCATTGTGAAGGTGAGGATTTTTTAATTATGCTTTATATATGAAATTGCATACAAGTCACTTCTTAAAACACTTGTTAATTCAAGTCTATTGGCTCATTTGAAAGCCTTAGATCAATGAAGACACAGTATAGGATGTAGGCCAACGGCCGTACCATGCTGAAAACACCGGTTCTCGTTAGATCACTGAAGTCAGGCAGCATCGGGCGCGGTTAGTACTTGTGTGGGTGACCACCTGGGAACACCGCGTGCTGTTGGCGCATTTCGGGCGCGGTAGCCCGGTGGTTTGCGGGCTGGATTTGCACGCTGCCACAACTGCCGCCGTGTTCATGCGGAGTACGATCACGTTAAACATGTGGGTCCGTAAGTCCTTCCGAGAGGTTGGTGGTAGGGGAAGGAGGGTACCGTCCCTGCGGATGCCTCCCCCACTGGGTTCCGGTCAAAATTGGGTGGCACTTCCCGGCCGTCCAAACAGTTACCTTACACCTTTCTGGTAGGTCGGACGGTCTGGGTCTCAACAACAACAACAGTATAGGATGTGACCTATTCAGTAAATCTGTGATTGCACATTGTAAAAAACCTAGATTTCTGGTGGTTACGCCATTACGAATACATCACAAAGTTTTGTGAAGTTCAAGGAAGACACTAAACTTCGTTAAGGCGTCAGCACATACCTAACGGCATTGGCATACCCATCTCATAGGCAATGACACTTACTCACTCATCGTGAAGCCCCATGGCGAGACGACCTGAGAGTTTACGCCTGTAAATCGCCATGGAACGGACTATCTAATATACCAGCGAAACCAATTCCGAGGGAGCAGGCGTGCAGGTCCAGCAAGGAAGTCGACCCGGACAATACAATGGTAATACAAAACCGAGTATATGGTGGAATCCACCATATGGTGGAAAAGCTCCTGCAAGAGCTAAGAAGGGTATAAGTTCACATTAAATTTTACATTTTATAGATTCAACAATAGGAGGGGAGTGAACGAAAGTAAAAATCACTTTTAAGACTTTCAGTCGTTTATGCACTATAGGCACTGCATTTGGATCACTCATTGAGATTAATCATAATCTCGAATTCACATTTCACAAACTATTTAAATTGTTGGCTTGTAACAATGGTTTAAGATTGTGAAACACATTCCAGACATTGGCACTCAGTGATAATAAACACACAATGAAGGTTAAGAAAGCACAAAGTGATGGTTCACAGAGGTGATAGATGAAAGCACTAGGTGTAGGTATGACATTTTGTAGACACTACCACTTTAGCTTGAAATTGCACAGTTATAGAAATCACTCTGTTGATGCACAATTGACACATATGATGGAGAATGATGCATGATAGTTTATGCACTATAGACATTGCATCTCAATCACTCATTGAGAGAGATCATGGATCTCAAAATCACTTATCACAAACTATTTAAATTGTTGGCTTGTGACAATGATGTGAGATGTGAACACACAATACAGACATTGGCGCTCACAGTGATAATAAACACACAGTGATGGTGAATACTCTTGTTCATTAGGTTTGTGAAGAATCAATAAGTACCTTCATGACAATTGTAAATTGACAGTAGACTTTGGCACACCCAATGTTAGTGAACACTCAGTGATGATAAGAAAGCAGGAGATGTATATGTTATACAGCACAGTCAGAACATTGTCTCACACAATGTTAGTGAACACACAGTGATAGTAGAAAGAACAATGATGAAATGCTGAACTGTTGGTAGAAAGAACATGATGAATTGGTAAGAAAGCTTTAACACAGCACATTGTGAAGGCACATGGTACACAGTCAAGGTAAGAAAGCTTTCAATGATGGTAAAGCTCTCAGGAAAAGTGATTTCGATGATGACACAAATATGGTTTAGGCATTCGATGTAAAGTCGAAACTTTTTGAATTTTAATGACAGGAGGACATTGATATGATAGGAGGTCGCGCCTGAGTTGATCATTGTTTTTCCTTCGGTCTTTGCTCTGTAGCATGACGCTAGCATAGGATGGTTTCTTAGAAGTAGTTGAAGTATTCAGTGCTGGAGATTGGTTTAATGTGGCCAGGTTGTTTTGAACAGCGTTTTCTATCAATGTCGGAAGTTCCAGTACCAGGTCCTGCGAGAATTTCTCCAAATTCTTTGTTATTGAGTTTTGAAGATGAGCTAATTGCTCATTAAAGGAGGTTTGAATGTTTTGCAGAGCAACAGATGGATCAGGTGCATGATTTGTGGAGGTACATGGCATTTGGGATTCGAATAGTTGACATGCAGATTTTATCGATTCAAACTTGTCGTCAAAGTACTTCTTGTGTTGAAGACCCAGACCGTCCGGCTCGTCCTGAGGACTTGAGCATCTAATTGGACGGCCGGAAAGTACTTCTTGTGTTGTTGTTGTTGTTGAGACCCAGACCGTCCGACCTACCAGAAAGGTGTAAGGTAACTGTTTGGACGGCCGGGAAGTGCCACCCAATTTGGACCGGAATCCAATGGGGGAGGCATCCACAGGGACCGTACCCTCCTTCCCCTACCACCAACCTCTCGGTAGGACTTACGGACCCACATGTTTAACGTGATCGTACTCCGCGTGAACACGGCGGCAGTTTTGGCAGTGGCTGTAATCGAACCCGGGCCTACCGAGTGCAACTCCAGCGCGCTAACCAATGGGCTACCGCGCCCAGTACTTCTTGTGTGAAAGCCCCAGGCCGTCCGGCTCGTCCAGAGGACTTAGAGCAACAAGATGGACGACCGGGAAGGAAAATTAGCAGAAGCCAACTTCCAATTCCATCGTCCTACGGTCCAAAGCAACGTTTATTTAAGACTTAAAAATTTTACAAAAGGTTACAAATTTGTACTTCGTACAAGGTTCGCTTAAAACAAAAAGCTTCTTGAGATGAAGTATACAAATGAAGTTTCATCAGAGGAATAAATACTGATGGGAGACAGAGAAGTAATAAATTAATAATGATGACAAAATGATAAAACTAAAGTAGTGATGAAGTGATAAGTGATAAGTTTGATATATGACTAATGATCCAGTATTAAAATAATTTTTGATGAATAGCAGTGAGTTTAAAAGTATGATGATCAACACCGGACAACACAAAATAAATAACAAGAAACAAAACAAAACAACAAGGCAACACCAAAACAACCAGGGGGAAACGTACAGGAGACCCCGGGAAACAGCGGACCAAGAAAAAGATTAAAAGCAGCAGACCAACGCACAGACTGATCAGGTGACAATGTTAGAAATTTCTCTGGCTATGAGAACACAGTTTTTTATTCTTTCAATTGAAGAAGAATTTTTGCAGACATTCGAGAACCAGGTCGCCGCATTAGAAGATGAAGGTTTAGAAAGGTGGAATTGTTTAGAATGCGGGCAAGAGAAGACATAGTGGTCAGCGTCTCCGAAGAGTCCGCAGGTACAACATGAAGTAGATTTAAATTTAAAATAGTGTAAGTAGTCTAAAAATGGGCCGTGGCCGGATATGAAGTAAATTAAGTATTTATTTTTGATTTGAGATTTAGTATTTACAGAGGGAATAAAATTTAGAATTCTAGCAGGATCATGAGTGCGGGGGGGGGGGGATGTAACTATTTAGATAATTTTGCCAATTGTTTAGAATATCCAAGTAGAAATGTTTTTTGAGTAAAGAGACTGGAAAAGGGATAGTATAGGGGGAGCCAGTAACGGAAGCCAATTTAGAAGTTTGATCAGCGACCTCGTTACCCGAAATGCCTGAATGGGCCTTAACCCAGCGGAGATTAAGAAGATGTTTATTTACATTTGCATTAAGTTTAATTTTTGAGATGAAATTTGATTTGTTTTTAATGGATTTTAAAGCCGAAATGGAAGAAAGACTGTCAGAGAAAATATTCATTTTTTGATTATAGGAAGAGGCCCAATTGATGGAGAAATCAATAGCAGCGATTTCTGCTTGGAAAACTGTGTTCCCAGAGCAGAGTTTAAAAGAAAAGGTGTCTAATAAGGTGTCTTGGTTAAAGAGGCAAACAGCAAAACCTGTTTGGCCATTGAAAAATAGTAGGTTTGCAATTTTAAGATTGGAGGGGAAATGACATAATTTAAAACATAAGTTAATAATTTTAAGGAAAAGGGAGGGAAAGGATTTAAAGAGGGATTTCCAAAAAGTAAAGTCTAGTTGGTCTAAGGCAGGGGCTTTGCCAGGTTTTAAGTTATTAAAAACAGAGAGGAGCTCCTCAATAGAAATTGGCCCCAAACCCGCAGAAGGTAAATCCAGAACAGGAAAATCATCAAAGTCTCTATCCTCTTTGAAATGGTGGTCCAAAAGACGTTCAAGTTTACTGTTATGGTCAAGATGGGGAGAGTCCGGAAAGTGAAGATTAATGTTATTAAATTTTTTGAATTTTTGAAAAGAAAATTTGAACAGGGAACCAAAAGTGTCGTTACAATTTGAGCAATATCCTCTCTACGGGTCGCGTCTAGTTTTTTTAATTAGGAGTTTATATTTAGCACGGTTAAGTTTAAAAAGAGTTTTTGCGGCCAAAAGATCCTCGGGAGAGGCGGAGTTTCTCTCGAGTGATTTAATTCTTTTAGAAAGTGCTGTGACATAATTTCTCATTTTTGAGAGGGTGCCGTTCCACCAAGAGAAATTATTAATTTTCCTAGATTTTTTCTTTCGAATATATTTATAGGCACAATTTTGAGTTATTTCGATGAAATTAATGAAAAAGGAGTCTAAAGAGGAGGTGTCCGAAATATTATTTAATAGTGTATAAAAGTAAGGTATATGGTTTTTAAAATTAAAAATAAATTTTCCGATTTCGTAACGAGTTTTTAAGAAAAATGAGTTATTAAGGGGGGGATCAAGATCAAGAGTAATAAGAATGTATCTATGATCGCTGAATGAGTCGCACGAGAGAACCTCCCAATTTTGAATGAAATCATAAAAGGAATAGTTTACTAGAGTTAAGTCCGGAAAGCCATTGCCACAGTGGGACACGAATGTTGGGCCACACTTAGGATCGTTAAAAATTACTAAATTGTTGTCGAGGCAAAAATCGATAGTGTCTAACCCCTTTTGGTCCGTGAATCCATAGCCCCACATCCGAGCCCGAGCATTAAAATCTCCAAGGATAAGAATGTCGGAATTATAAGCATTAAAAGAAGAAATTTCTGCAAGTAGTGAATTATAGTCATCGTGCGGGGGAAAATATATGCTAGCAAGATTAAGGGGGTGGGGGCGATTTGGAAGTAGAAATTCTATAAAAACTGAAGAGGAAGAACTGATTTTAACATTTGCTACAAGTATTGGATTAAAAATTAAAATCAGAGCTTTTTTTGATAAGGAAGTAAATTGCTGCACTCCAGGAGGGGTAGATAAGATTTCATTATTGGAAATATAAGGCTCCTGAAGGCAGACAAAATCAATATTATTATCAATTGCATATTTGAATAGGGTAGAGTGGGCTAATAAGGAATGGTTAGTATTAATTTGGAGACCTTTAATTGTCATTATGGAGAACAGATTTAACACCCAGGCCCGGAGGGGGGAAACATAATATCAAAGATATATAATTCAGTTTACCGATCATAGTAAGAAACATATAATAAACTTGACAGATGAACAGACGACCATTACAAACAATTGAAAACATATAATAATCACAACAGTTCACAGACGGACAGAAAATCAACACAGACGAACAGAAAACAATACCTACGTAGTTGAGGAGAATTATAAGAATCTGCAAAAGAGGTTATGCCTCGCGTTGCAGTTTTCTAATTTTGGCCATTTCGGCCTGGTAAGTTTTGCAGTTTTTCCTATCGTTTGTGGCATGATTAATGCGATAGTTTAGTGCTGGGTCATCGTCATTAGACGTAGTGCAATTGACACACACAAGTCTGGTGGCAGTGCATTCTCTGTGGGTATGTCGACTACTGGTGCACCTTCCACAGTTCCCCACAGGGTGATGGCAGAAATTGGCGGTGGCCCGTAGCTTTGACATTTAAAGCAGACCTTTAAAGCAATATATTTTTTAACAGTGTAGAAGCGGAAATGATGAAAGAGCTTATTAGACTCAAGGATTTGGTTAGCTGAGCCAAGCTCCACAGAAAAAACCCAGTTTTTGTTCCCCGATCTATTGGGAAAGTTTTTAACGATGCGTATCTCCTGAGGGTTGATATTACCGTGATTATTGTACACCAAAGCTTTTACGTTCTCCTCCGAGTAAGAAGAGGGGATGTTGAAGATAATTAAAGTTTTTCTACGATCCTCCTGCATCTTAATATTAAAGTTATTAGCTATTGATGAGCTGGTGAACAATGGTAACAACTTTTCAGGGTTACCCTCCCTACAGGTAATTTTTATTGTTCCGTTAGGGAGGGCAGAGGCGTTCTTGATGTCGACCCCTTTAGGGCGAGTGTGAGAGAAGAGATCTTTTTTCATTTGACTGTTATTTTTAGTTCGATCTTTACTCTGAAGGAGCACACTCGCATAACACATAGTACTTCTTGTGTTGAAGACCCAGACCGTCCGACTCGTCCAGAGGACTTAGAGCAACTATTTGGACGGCCGGGAAGGAAAGTTAGCAGAAGCCAACTTCCAATGCCATCGTCCTACGGTCCAAAGCAACGTTTATTTAAATCTTAAAAAAAATTTTACAGAGGGTTACAATTTTTGTATAAACATCAAGATAGGATGAAGGATGAAGTATATACATAATATTCTTGTACAGGAGGTAGTTCTTTTAAACAATGGTAACGTAGTTATGAACAAGGATATTTTAAAATTTTTCAATGTTATTAAGGTGTTAAAAGCAGCAAGTGCAAAAATCAACACCGGACATAACAGGAACTTATATATACACAAAATACTTATATATACACAAATACTTATATATACACAAAATAACACAAAAATTATATACACACTAAATATACACTAAAAGCACAGAAGCGACACCACCGGGAAAACACAAGAGGAGGGTCCAACGAGCAGTGTAAAAGTTAAAAACAGTGAAAATGCCTCCAGGCTGATTAAGTGATTTGATTGGATATTTCTCTTGCCTTGAGAACACAGTTCTTGATTTTGTTGATAGAGGCCTTGTTTGAGCAGACTCTAGAGAACCAAGCCGCAGAGTTATCAGGAGTGGGTTTCGACAGGTGAAAAGATTTAGTGAGGGGACAGGAAAAGATATAATGATCTGCGTCCCCGAAGGAACCGCAGGAGCAGCTAGAAGTTGATTTGTGTTTAAAATAGTGAAGGTAATCCATAAAAGGGCCGTAGCCCGTTAAAAAGTAGACAAGGTATTTATTTAAAATTAAAGTGTTAAAGTTTACGGAGGGGAGAAAGTTTATAATTCTAGCTGGGTCATGAGTTCTAGGGGAAATATAATCGTTTAAATAGGATTGCCAGTTAGTTAAAGTATTTAATTTACAGTGTTTTTTTAAAAGTGAATAGGGGAAAGGTAATGAGGTGGGAGAGCCAGAGATGGTGGCTTCTTTAGCCAGTTTGTCCGCGGCCTCGTTTCCAGAGACGGCCGAATGGGCCTTAACCCAACCAAGGTTAATCAAATGTTTATTATGGTAAGCGTTAATTTTGATTTTGGATAAAAAGTTTGATTTATTTTTTATTGAGTTGAGAGCCGAAATGGAAGAAAGGCTGTCCGAAAAGATGTTGATTTTAAGGTTTTGAGAAGAAGCCCAATTTATGGCAAAGTGAATAGCTGCAATCTCAGCTTGAAAAACTGTGTTTCCAAGGTTGAGTTTGAACGAAAAGTTGTGTAAAAAGGAGTTTTTATCAAAAATGCAAATAGCGTATCCTATATTATCGTTTATTGCAGAGCAATCTGTATAAATATTTAAATCTGAAAAAGAGGAGGGAGGGCGCGAAGTAAGATTGGCAATACGATGAGAGGGGGGGACGGAAGAGGAAGGGCAGTTAGAGTCAAAAGCAGAGGGAGGGGGAAGGTTTGAGTTGAGGAAGTGATTGACACGATGTTTCCAGAATGAATACTTTTTAAATTGAGTGTTTATAATGAGGTGGATAGGGGGAATACCGGTTAAGGAATATAGAGAAATGTTTGAAGTAGTCCGAAATCCAGATGAAATTTTGAGAAGAAAAATCCTTTGAAGGGATAAAAGTTTTTTGACCTGAGCCCCAGTCAACGCCTGTCCCCAAATTCCCGCTCCGAAAGTTATGATCTTTTCAATTACAGAAAGATACCAGATTTTAAGAAAGGATTTATCAATACCCCAATTATTACCAGACACCCTCCCAAAGGTGCTGGCAAACTTAAAACATTTCTCTCTTAAATTAAAAATGTGGGAACTCCACTTTAAGTTGTCGTCAAAAGTTATGCCAAGAAAATTTAATTGTCTAACGGTTGTAATTTTTTGATTTTGAATTTTGAAAGAGGGGCGCTGTCTAATTTTTGAACGGTTTTTGTTGAAGATTATGGCTTTGCATTTTTCTGTGGCGATTTTGAGTTTGAGGTTAGAAAGTACCGAAGAGATTAAAGAAAGTAAATTATTGGTGTTGAGCTGAAGGGTCTTGAGATTTGTTGAATAGGTGACCACCGCGAGATCATCTGCGAAGGCCTGGAGATGAAAAAGATTGTCGTTTAGTTTAAGAATTTTATAGAAAAAAATACTCCAGAGGGTGGGAGATATGACTGAGCCCTGGGGGGGCTCCCATAGAGATGGTTTTGGAAAAATTTGCGTTGCCGGAAGAAAAGGTTATTTGTCTGTTCTGAAGATATGAAAAAATAAAGTTTTAAAAAGTGTGGGGAAGGTTAATGTCCGAAAATGTTGAGGGAAGTACGTTCCAGTTAAGACTGTCAAATGCCCCGCAGATATCCACGGTGGTCAAGGATACAAAGTGAATAGATTTGTGTTTTATGATGTTCTCAATCAGCCCGGAGGCTGCATCTTCGCAGCTAGTTAGTTCTTTGAAGCCATATTGTAACGGATGAAGAGCTCCGACCGAGAAAAGCCAGAAATTCAATTTATTAATAAATATTTTTTCAATAATTTTTCCAAGAGTTGGAAGGAGGCAAATAGGTCTGTAGAAAGAACAATTAGAAGGGTCTTTACCAGGCTTGTTGAAGAAAAGTATATTGGCGTTCTTTAAGCAGGAGGGAAAGTGACAGAATTTAAAGCAGAGATTAATGATTTTGGAAAGAAAAGAAGGGAAAGATTTATAAAGGTGTTTCCAGATAGTGAAGTCTAAATTATCAAGGCCTGGAGCTTTACCATTTTTAAGATTTTGAAAGACTATAATGAGCTCCTCATCCGATACAGAACCCAAGCCCGCATTTGGCAGAGTAAAGGATGGAAAATTAGAGAAGTCCTTGTCTTCTTTGAAGTGGTGGTCCAACAGTCGTCTCAATTTTCCCTCATGATCAAGAGAAGGGGAATCGGGAAAGTGCAGGTTAAGATTATTAAATTTTTTGTGTTTTAGGAATGTGAATTTAAATTGGGAGCCAAATGTTTTGCAGCAGTTGGTGCAGTAATTTTTCCAGGACTCCTGTCTGGTATTTTTAATCAGGAGTTTATATTTGGCTTTATTGAGTTTATAAAGAACTTTTGCAGAAGAGATGTCAGCAGGGGAGGTGTGATATAATTCGAGTGATTTAATTCTTTTAAATAATGCTGTAATAAAATTCCTTTGTTTGGTTAATTGAGGGTTCCACCAGGAAAAGTTTTTAACTGTTTTTAATTTTTTCTTACGGATGTATTTTAGGGCGCATTTTTGGGTGGTGTCTAGAAAGGTATCGAAAAAGGAATCAAGGGAAACTGTGTTGTTGATATTATTTAAGATGGAGTTTAAAAAGGATAATTTTGATTTAAAATTGAATAAAAATTTACCAATCCCATATTGGGTTTTCAAGAAAAATGTATTGTTAGAAGGGGGGTCAAGATTAAGAGTTAATTTAATGTATTTATGATCGCTGAGAGTATCACTCGAGAGGACCTCCCAGCTAAACAAAGAATCAAAGAGTGAAAAAGATAAAAGGGAGAGGTCAGGGAAACCAATACCGGAATGGGAGACGAAGGTTGAACCACATTTTTTATCGTTACAAATTATCAGGTTATTGTTGATGCAAAAATCAGTTAGATCAAGACCCCGCTGATCGGTGAACCCGTATCCCCACATCCGAGCTCTGGCATTAAAGTCTCCTAAAAGGAGAGATTGAGAGTTGAGGTGGTCTAAATTTTCTATTTCAGAAAGAAGGGTTGTAAAGTTATCGTGGGGGGGGGGAAAGTAGATGCTGGCGAGGATAAGGGGGGGCCGAAGGGGGAGAATGAGTTCTAAAAATATTGAGGATGATGATTTGAACTTAAAGTTGACTGTGAGTAGAGGATTAAAAATTAGAATGAGAGGGCTTTCTGTGAAATTGAGGCAAATTGCCTGATGCCAGGGGGGGGGAAGTATATTTTCTCTGTTAACATAGGGCTCTTGCATGCACACATAATCAATGGAGTTATCAATAGCAAATTTCAACAGGTTAGAATGGGCAGAAAGGGAATGGTTGACATTTATCTGAATACCAGTAATTGTCATAATTTGTGACTGAAAAAGGAAATCACAGGATAGCAGAGCTCGGACGGAGGAGACCAATGATTATAAAAATATGTAAATAAGGGGGGGGGGGGAATATGAAAACTGGGGAGAAATATATACAATGAACAGGATATATGCATAAATATATAAACCAACAAGAATCGTGTATTGCACAATATCCACACCACAAACACAATATATATGAAAGAACGAAAATATAAATGAATCAAAGGGAAGAGACTTATGCTTCCCTTTGTAATTCTCTGATACGCTTTAGTTCAGCCTGGTAGGCTTTGCATACCCCACGATCGTGGTCACTATGGTTTATAGGGTATCTCAAAGATGCATCCTCATGATTGGCAGTATTGCAATTCACACACACAGGACTCCTAGCCTTACAGGTCCTGTGTGTGTGGTCACTTTTGGTACAGTAGCTGTAGTTCCCCTTAGGGTGAGGGCAGGAGTTCGCCATATGGCCGAACCCCTGACACTTGTAGCATATCTTGAACGGAATGTATCTTTTTACAAGAAAACTGCTGAAATTGTAAAATAGTTTTTTAGCGTCCGTAATTTGGTTTGCAACAAAAACACCAACTTGAAAGATCCAGTTAACACTATTGTTCCTGGATTTGAAGTTTTTGGTGATTTTAATGTCGTCAGCGGAAAGGTTACGATGATTTTGGCAGATCAGGGCTTTAACGTTATTCTCCGAATAATTAGGTGCAACTCCAAAAATGATGAGGGCTCTCCTCCTGTCCTCCTGTTTTTTAACGGTGAACTTTTCAGACAAGGCAGAAGCTTGAAATAAAGGAATCAGTTTTTCAGGGTCACTCTCCCTGCATGCGATCTTCAAAGTCCCATTTTGTAGCTCTGAGATGTTTTTGATTTTGATGTTTTGTAAGATGCGGGCATTTGTAAGATTGAAGATCACGTTTTAGCTGAGCGTTGGTTTTAGATCGGTCGTGACCCTGAAGTAGCACACTAGAAAAGGTCCTCTGTTTAGGTGCTGTAGATGCTGAGGGAGCACTGGACGAAGAAGAAGAGGAGGCAGAACCGAGAGAAGCAAAGTTTTTTTCCAGGTTCTGCCTGACCGCTTTATCGACGATAGAAGGTAAGTTGACCATAAGGTTTTCTGAGAAAGTGTGTAGATTCTCCGTAATAGAGTTTTTTAGTGACGAAAGTCTTTCACCAAAGGAGTTTGACATGTCCGTGGAAGAGTGTAAAGGTGGAGCAGTGATATTTTGATGTTCCAGAGAGCTACACAAAAGTTTTATATCAGACACACGTTTCTCTACGTATGCCTTTTGGGTAACATTAGTCTTGAGGTATCTAAGGATATAGTTGTGGAGTCTATCCACATTTTTCAAGATTTGAGAAGTAAGATCTCCACTTAGGTCTGAGTGGCAAGCTTCGGAAGATTCAAGGGTATTAGAGATGGAGGCGGTGTCGTCGTTAAGATCCGGCTCAGGGAGCACAGCTGAAGGAGGGGATGATGAAACAGGAACAGAAGAAGAAGATTCAGCAGGAAGGGGAGAAAGTTCGGAGTGGCCAGCAGAGGAGGTAATGATCCGGGCAGGAGAAGTTAAGGAGGGTGGTGTCAGCAATGCAGGATCTGGAGCGATGAGAGTCACAGGAGGTGCTGGAGGAGAAGAGGATCACCTTGAGGGTGCGAGGTCCCAGATGCTTGACCATGAAGTGATCTCTTATTTCAGGGGTGTCCAGTGATTTCTCAATTTCTTCTGGGCTGGCGTTGCCAAAGTTCCCTACTATTTTTATGTCCCCTGCTGGAGTTGGTCTAATTGACCGAACTCTGAGCTGTGGGGGGCATCTGGCCCTTTGCAGTAGTGCCCTGGAGTCTTCTTCTGAGTCTCTGTCCTTTCTTATTAGGACCACTGCCTCCTGATCTTTCGGCCTTGCTGCTACTGCCGCGTAGGTGCCCCCGTGGTTGGTCTGGTGGTCTTGTGTAAATGGTGGTGCTTCTTGAAAACAAGCTCGGATTGCTTCCGGTAGGTCTTCTTTGATCAACTTATCTGCCGTTCTCTTTGCGTGTATGTCCATTTCCCTCTCAATTATGATCATTTTTAGCTCCCTTAGGTGGGACTGGAAGGTGCTGTATTGGAGGGCGTTGAGCTGTTTCGTGTTTTTAACATATTTGTTTGTTTCCTCTAGCTTCTGCAATGCCCTTAGTAAGTAGTCTGTGTGGTCCCCCTCTCCTTGTCTCTCTTGCCTGTAGTCGTCCTGTTCTTTTTCTTCCGTGCTCCCTTGGCTTGCTCTATCACTATATTCTTACAGAATCGTTTGGTCAGTTTCTCTTTGTTCTGTTCTACCTGTGCTGCCCTGCGGGCTCCTGCAGAGAGCTCTCTGCTTCTTAAAAGACTCATTCTGCTAGGAATGTTGTTCGTTGAATTGGATCTGGTTAGTGGTGTGAGTACCACCTGCAGCTTCTAGGTTCGTGAGTTTACTGCTTGCCTTGGAGGAGGCATGGCTTAAACGGAGGGAAGAATGAAGAGTATGAAGCTCTAGCGGTTAGCGCGACGAGCTGTTGCTCTAAGAAAGTCGCGTGATGTAGACTTCTTATATTCGTCGATGCTACTCTTTAGCGTAGTAAGTTATCTTTAATAAATGCCGTTTAACTGAAGGCGGATGGTGAGCACAGCGAGCGGCTGTTCAAAAAGTTCTTTTGGTTTAAATGCTACTCCACTGTCCAGACCGCTTGTTTCTGGCTTGCTTAGTAGCTTTTAAAAATGCAATAATAGGATGTCGAATTGTGAGCGTATCGAGCATGTGCTGAAAACGTTCCTCTTGAAGAGTACTAGACGATGGTCCAAACCGCTAGTTTCTAGCTCCACCCGTTCTCTCGTTATAAGAGAAAGAAGAATTGGGAGGGCTTCGAAACTGACTTTTACGCCCAGGGGATATCTGTACAAGATGGTACTTAAAATGTGGCAAATTACAAACTGGCGGTGTATCAAAGGGGGGGGGGGTAAATTTCACGCAAAAACGTCTCCGAAGCTTAGTTTTCGAGATATGGCCTTAATTAGTTAAATTTTGCTTAATTAGGTTAATTACTAAAATCTTTAATTTTGGTCGGAATGATTAATAAGAGGTGTCCAGATGAATATCTCAAAATATGTATTTCAGATTACATACGCAAAACGTTCAGGATAAGCCAGGGGGGTCTCCAGGTCCTCTGAAGGGGAAAACAAACCGAAACTAATAGTGTTGACTACAGAAAGATGTATATGACCAGTTGCTATGGTTACTGGTAACTGTACCTGGAAGAAGGAGTTTACGAACTGTTGCTATGTATCTTCTATTTAGTTCCTGTTCTGTGGCAACGACTTTTAAAAGTGCAGACTCATCTCATGTAAACAAATGGGGTGATGGCCAGATTGTCTTTTTGAGGAATACTGGTGTAAGTCAAAGTGCTCAGATGGCCGATACTCAACACTTTGAAGTAATTTTGCTCAAAAAATGAAATAACAGAAGGGGAGGTCAAAAACACTTAAAATGGGTCAATTCTCACACACAATATATCAAATGAAAGGTAATTTTATGCAGAGACTAAATACTAAAGTGTCAAGACAGTACTAATTAAGCTTTAGTTCTAATTAAGCAATTAAGAAATAAGCACTATTGAGCCATTTTCACACGTGCAACAACACACGTGCAACACTAAAAATGCTAATAACACAGAAATTTACACTATTAAAACAAAATTGATGATGCCAGGGTGATCGGAGACACTCTCTACACAGTATTTCAAGCTTTCAGTGGCGCTGCCACTGAAGGAACCATTGTTGGGACAGATTAAAGTCCATGATGCAGGCGACCTGGGGGTTTACGTCTATAATTGCATCACAGCACTACTACTATCTGAAAGAAGACCCCAGCCAGGGGAGGAAAAGGCGAGGCAGTCTCAACGGTTCTGCCAGACCCTGAAGTTTATTCAAGATATAAAAGATGAGGGTTACAGAAGGGGAATGTACATGGCCCTTTTGGCCCTCCACCACATAGTGGAAAAAATGCTCATTTGAGCTTTTGAGACATATGAACATTTTTGTTAGCTGAAATCGGGCACATTGAAAATGATCATTGGAATGCCCAAGTACTTCAAAATATTTCTAAAATTAGAAAATTAATAAATAACATACATTCTTTCATTCCTCTCTCCCCCTCCAAAAAGGAGGCATTAGAATTATCTATTCACTTCTCGTCGTTTCTTTCAACAGCCAGAGGACTACAAGATCATCATTAGCCTCATCCACTAACAAACAGCGAATCTCTGCAATTCACTGGGCACTTCCAAATCAGTAAGGCTTTTCGTAAAACACTGAGCTCTGCATAAACAGTTTTTTGCCAGGCTCAGCGAAGAACACTAAGAACGTAAAGAACACTAAGTTTGTGCGCTTTTAATATACGGAATGACAGATTCACTAATAAATCGTATCTTCTCTGTTAGAAGAATTTAGGATAGCTCTATTAGTTATAGATGGCACCAGGAAAGAACCAGGAATCGCAAGAAACATAGGAAACACTATAACAATTCTTGAAGCACTATTGATAATAGATGGCGCATAGATAGATGGCACTTAGTTCAGCTAGGAACGCCGAAGATGTGAAGAACACTAGGTTTGTGCACTTATAAAGTACAGAATAACATAATCACAAATCGTATCTTCTCTGTTAGAAGAATTTAGAATAGCTCTATTAATTATAGATGGCACCAGTCAGGAATCGCAGGAACTCTGGAAACACAGGAAGCTCTAAAACAGCCTGAAAGCAAAGGAACATCCGTAAAGGTTCTTTACCAGGCTCACGTCAGTGAGAGAGGTTTAGGAGTAAGTAATACTTAGTAAAGGCTAAGATAGTATTGTTGTTCTCCAATGGCACTTCTGTAATAGAGAACATGTCCAGTCTCAGGCTGCCCAGGTCTAATTCAATCCGGGACAAGAGATGTTTCCTTGAAGTCAATTCAGGATAAGAGTTTCTGTGAAAGGTTTACTTATGATACCGAGGAAATGGGTGTCCATCATAGATCTCTCATCATGTTATTCCTGCTTCGATTCGATGGCGCTCCAAGCCAAAATACTGGATGAGGTCAGATCTCAGAAGCACTATGGAGTTTCCTCTGAAGAACAGAAAACCAGACAGTGCATAGCTCTCCAATCGTCGATTAGAAAGTGAGTGTATTAAATGTCACTCCTGGTTAAATAAGAAACTTTTATAGCACTTATATAGCACAACGAGGAGCACAATTAATGAAGCACATATTAATGAAGCACAATTAATGAAGCATAATCGATGAAGCACATTCTTATAACTTTGAATCAATGAAGCACAATTTGGACTTTGTATCAATGAAGCACTTTTTTATAATTTTGTGAAAGCTTGGCTTTTCCTGTACTCCCATAGTTGCTAAAGAACGAAGTTTTAGTTTTTGTCTTTTTATTTCACCAAAGTTTGTGAAACAAAACATACTTTCAGCATTAATTATGCTGAGTGAAACCATGCTCGTGTAATAGGTTAGAACTAGTATATCAGCTCTAGAACCAGGATGGAGTAGGGGAGAGAGAAAGAGAAACCTTATAAACTCACTGCAGACATAATATATATAAATCTTACTCTATACAGATCTACTTTATGTAAAAGTTAAATGTACAATTGTTTCGGTGACCAAGTACTCTCGATGTAAAACAAGCTGTCCTTTAACCCAGTACAAAGGGAGTAAAATTTTCAAGATTTGAGGGGTAATTTCACAAAAGATCTGAGAGATCAGCATAAAAGGGATGATGAAACCTCTCCTGTCTTTACCCAATTATTAATTCAGAAATTTTGTATAAGAAGTTAACCAAATCCTTTATTTTTCTTTGGACAACATCATTATTGAGAACATTTTTTGCCCAGTATTGATAATTTTCGATTGCAGGTTTCTTAATATGATATGAAGCCGTTAGGATACAATCAAGAAGGTAATGCTCAAGAGTTCCTACAAGGCCGCAGGCACATAGGTCAGATCTTGAAACGCCTATACTATGCCAGAATACCGGGAAAGGTCCCTTACCACTAAAGAAATATATTAGACTTTTGCAAGGTGGGAATTCTAATTTATTAACCAAGGGAAAGAATTTCTTTGTTTGATTTCCTCTCTCAGTCCCTTCCCAGTACTCCTGCCAGGAGTCCAAAAGATTTTGCCTAAGTATCTTTTTAAGATAGGAGGGAGGGAAAAGTATATCGCTGTGGATGGTAACAAAGCTTGTTGCAGACCTGGCGAGTTTATCAGCAATTTCGTTTCCTATTGTACCAATATGGCCCCTGATCCAGCCGATCCTGACTGATTTGTTGGATAATAAAAGACTAGTTTGAACATTTTGTGCGTAGTAATTGTTAGTGAATGGTTGTATTAAAAGTTTCAATGCAGATTGGCTGTCAGTCAGGATCTCCATTTTATCATAATCAGAGGCCACCAGCCAATCCACGGCCGCGGAAATGGCTGCCAGCTCCGCCTGAAAGACTGTGTTTTCAGGTCTTATCTTCTTCTGGAATTCAAAAATTAAAGTGTTTCTAAGGAAAACACAGTAGGTAAAAGCCGTCCCATTTTCCGTTTTAGAGCCGTCCGTGTAAGTGACTATTTCCAGAGGAGGTGAGTGTGTTCTCAAAGGGTCAAACTAACTTATGGGGACTTTCTTTGAGGGGTGTCTATAAAGAACTGATCTAGATGAGTCAAAATTAGTGGCTATCAAGAGCTGTTTATTAGTGTATGTGTCTTGATGATGGTGCAAAACAGCTGATTTGCTTGACTGATGTTTAAGCTTAAGAGTTATAGGAGGAGTATTTGTCAGTATTCAAAGAGTGGCCAGGGAAGTTTTAATGTTAACTCTAGAAATCCACAACAAGCAGAGTCTTTGTGCTGAAAGAAGTTTAGCTTCTGCCTGATTTGTGAGGTTTTTTCCCCAAACAAATGCAGCATAAGTGAGAATCTTCTCAGAGACAGCTTCATACCAGACCTTAAGAAGTCCAGGGCGAATTCCCCAGGATTTTTTGGACATACACCCTATTGCTTTAGTATGAATAAACATCTTTTCTTTGAGAGTAGCAATATGCGGGATCCAGTTAAGTTTATTGTCCAAGACAAGGCCTAGGTACTTTAAATTTTTTGTAATAGGTATATTAATGATGTTAGTACCATTTGCAGAATTTGAAATTTTGAATATTGAGTCTCTTTTCAAGTTTTTATTTCTTAATTGTTTGAACGGCCGGCCAAATACAATCGCTTTAGTTTTCTCAGTTGCAATTCTTAGGTTCAATCTATTGACTAATCCAGAAAATTTAGATATGGCAGCATTGGTTGTCCCTTCCAATGTCGCCCTAGACTTGGCTCTTGTGAGCAGAATGAAGTCGTCCGCGTAAGCAACCAGTCCAACAGAGCTATCCCCGCCAAAATCCTCAAGTATACTATTGGCAGTGATATTCCAGAATAGGGGCCCCAGGCAGGAGCCCTGGGGGCAGCCTTTAAAGGAAGGGAGAAAGGAAGTTCCCTCAGGGTCCAGAAAGGCAACTCTTCTTTCAAAGAGGTAGTCCCTAATCAGGTTCGGTATATTCATAGGTCAGCCCGTCTTACACAATGAGGTCAAGAGGGTGTCCCATCCTATATTGTCAAAAGCGCCCTTGATGTCGAATGACACCAGGGCGCTATAAGTGAATAAAGCTTTACTAGATTTTATAAAATTTATGACTTTAGAAATAGCTCCCTCTGTCGACTTCCCCTCCCTAAAACCAAATTGGTTATCATGGAAAAAATTAGATTTTTCTAGATGGTAATTTACTCTCAATTTAATTAACTTTTCCAAAACGTTCCCTAGTGTAGGGAGAAGACAAATTGGTCGATAGGATGAGACATCTTTGGCCTCCTTGCCAGATTTTACAAAGAAAACCAGCTCAGCCTCCTTCCAGGGCGAGGGAAAACAGGAATATTTTTAACAAGTATTGAAAATTTTTAATAAGGAATTAGGATTTAATTGGAAAAGATCTTCAACCATTCTGAAACCAATATTATATATGCCAGGGGCTTTATTAAAGTTACAATTAGAGATGGCGAATTGTAGTTCTTGAAGGGAAAAAGGGGGGTCAAATTGTAACTCCCTAGAACAAGGCTGGCAAGGAGAAAGCACCAGGTCACCAGGGGATGGTTCCGTCTGAAAGTAATGCTTAAGTAGTTCTAGTAGTACCGATTCTCTGTTAGGCAGAGGAGAATTCGAAGACAGAGCCACGTGGACAAGATCGGTCGGAAGAATAATTTTCGAAAAAGCCAATTGGGAATCTCGTTAATCCATTCCTGTACTTCACTAATTAGATGATGATGCATTTGGCTATATATATATATTTTTTGACACACGCCCTTTTCCCCCCAGCGGGGAAGGGGTCACCCCATGCATAACCCAGTTGTAGAGCTACCTTACGCCAGTGCTCGTCATCAGAACTTGAAAAGCCGTCATATTTCTATGTCTCCTGAACGCTAGGTACGAACCCAGTACCACCCTCGATGCAATAGTCTTGATATCACAACACTTAATAACTCGCAACTCGAGTATTGTCAGGCGACCAAATCTCCCACCAATTGATGGTGCAGGAGGAGGTGGTGACAGTGGACGCCCTAGTTAAGCTCCTCCCTTAAGAGAGTCATAGTTACTTCCGCCGTTTACCCACGATTGGATGAATTTCTTCACTTTGACATTCAGAGCACTGGGCAGAAATCACATTGCGTCAACACCGATCACCGGCCATAGCAATGCTTTGTTTTAATTAGACAGGCGGATTCCCTCAGTTCGTGCAAGTTCTGAGTCGGAAGTTAGTCGCCCGCCGAAACGGTCGCTCCGGTCACGAGACCCGGTGCGCCGTTTGGGACCACTATGGGACGGAGGACTCTTGGAGAGGCTCTTGGAGGACTCTCTTGGAGGACTCTCCAAGAGTTGCATATCCTCTTTATGAATAACTATGTGTCTTTAAATGAAACAGGAGGCAAAGTCAACATATATTTTCCTTTCCTTCAAGAGTGTTATGGCATTCTCTCTTCCCACTTGCATTACCCAATGCCAGCTACCATTTTATCCCCTTGAATTTTTTTATGAATTCTATTTCCTCGTTCCTTATGTCTGGAATTCTCTTAAAAATTGATTATTTGATCTCTTGTGCTCCACTCTGAGGAGGGACTGAAATAAATTATTATCTTGTTTTTTTGTTCCCAGGTTCTTAATGTCAAAGTGGTCTCCTAAATCACTGTCATGAAAGACACTCCTTTCCTCACCCTCTCTCTGAAAATGGTCAAAAACCTTTAAGTCCCCATTAAATGTGGGCCGAAAAGATTGAATTTTTAAGTCACTAGGGCATTTGGAGTTCCTTAGTAATATTCTAGGATCTTGATTGTCCTCCTTATATTTTCTTATCAGTATGGAGGTAGAAGGTTCAGGTTTTTCTTTTTAACTACTCCCGCAAGTCATCGGTTCTTGGCAACCTTGGTGCCATTTTTTTTATCTTGTCAGGAATTGATTCCTCCTCCAGCAAGTGATTACCTCTGTCGTCACTCTTACCGTATCCCTATAATGGAGAGTGGGCATTAAAATCCACTCCAATTAAAACATTGTTAATGTTTAAATTAGGATGGTCTGTCCATTCACTGAGATCTCTTTTCAAAGATCCAGAAGGGGCAGAGTACTGAGAGCCTATTGTCAAAATATTTCCAGAATTGTCCAATGGTAAGTTAATGAATACCGAAATGTTTCTTTGTTGCTGAATTTATAAAGGAAATGTCCCTCCTGGTAATTATGAGGGCACAGGATTCGCTTTTTGAGAAGAAAACTGTCCAGGCGACAAGGAATGCATACAAACGGCTGCTTTGCCTATATGGGTCCTGTATTAATTATATATCAATTTTATTTTGGATTGCAAATACTACTGTCTCAGAGTTTGCAGCTCTAGATGAATTTAACTTTATATGCGCAAATTTTAGGTTAATTGAAACTCCTGGACAGGGTCTAGGTTTAGTTGGACTAGAGATCTTAGGGAGGGAAGTCCTTTAAATAGGTGCCTTAAGAGCTAAATTGTAATGGTGCCTATGTCTGGGGCAGTCCTTGGTGTAAAAAGGGTGACTGCAGTCGTATCCCCTTCCCTCCTCACAATTAGCTTCATGGCATTTGATACAATTGTAATCCTTCTAATTACAATGTTTCGAGGTATGATTTGTTGAAAAACATTTGGCACAGAACTGAGGATTCACACATGTTTTACTCATGTCGCTATGAACGTTTGGCAGCCACAAGTCAATTATCCCTGTGGCAACTTTTCTGACACCTCTTGCATAAAACTCGTAATACAAAAATATCGATAGGCTCCGCTTTCGCGGTCCGTATTAGTACTGAAAATCAAGATCAAGCCAGATTTTGCCCTTTTACATTACGCGAGGTTTCTATCCTCGCTGAGCTCGCCTTAGGACACACTGTCCTCGGATCGGTCCGGGGACTCTTCACTCGAGAGAGTCCAGTTAAAGCTAGAATCGTGGTCCGGTTAAAGACCGCTCTCCGCCTCACCCAGTCGGTAAAGACAAGATGAAAGTAGTGGTATTTCACCGACGGCCCGAAGACCTCCCATTTATATTACACCTTTCATGTCTCTTCACAGAGTCAGACTAGAGTCAAGGTCAACAGGTTCTTCTTTCCCCGCTGATTCCGCCAAGCCCGTTCCCTTGGTTGTGGTTTCGCTAGATAGTTGATAGGGACAGAATAAAGTCCATGGTGAGGACGACCTGACACCCGTAATTTCACCACGGAACTACTACTATCCGAAACAGAACCCCAGTTAGGGGAGAGGAGATGGCCGAACCCACGGATTTGTCCGACCATATGATTTATTTAACATATATTTAAATGGAGACATTACAATGGGTTTACAGGACTAATAACGGTCATTCACCACATGGTGGTAAATACTTTTGCAAGAGCTTTCGTGATTTGAATATTCAAATATTTTTACTTCATTTTATTACACTTTCACATCACAAGATACCCAGTGCACTTATCACAAAGAAAGGCCAAAACTGTCTCTCCTCTCTCCTACACCATATTTTTAGAAAATGATTCTAGGACACTATTCTAATTTTCACAGCATTTTCAAGGATGAGGGGGGGAAGTGAACACAGACAGTACAGAATTTCGCTGTATGTAATTTTGTAGCTCTTTTTTTATTTGCAGATTGATCACTAGTTTGCACTTGAAGAATACATTTGTAAACTCAATTTAAGCACCAACCATGTATAGTGCAGCTGATAATTTTGTGAAGCATGTATAGTGCAGCTGATAAGATTGAACCAATTTATAGGCACCAATTTATAGGTTACCAATTTATACTATAGGAACTATAGGAACCAATACTATAGGAACCAATTTATAGGTTATAGAGCTTAGGTATATTGTAGATACTTGTAGCTATTTTTATGTACCTCTTTATAGGATCCAGATGTGTCCTCGTTTGATACCTACGCTTACCGTAAATTTTCAAATGATCTTTTCGTTCAAATATTATATAGTTGTGGTCGGAAGTTGCCGGGCGTCCAGAACGGTGCAGTACCTAAAAAGAGATTTTATATTAGGGGATCTCTCTGTCAGATTTGGCCAGCCCTGATTACACTGGGTTTCATATGTTGGAGGGGAGTCCGAGGGATTAACAATGATTATACCCTTCGAAGAGAATACCTCCAGCAAGTGATTACCTCTGTCGTTACTCCTACCGTATTCCCATAATGGAGAGTGGGCATTAAAATCCCCTCCAATTAAAAAATTGTTAATGTTTAAATTAGGATGATCTGTCCATTCATTGAGATCTCTTTCCAAATATCCAGACGGGGGAAAGTACTGAGAGCCTATTGTCAAAATATTTCCAGAATTGTCCAATGAGAAGTTAATGAATACCGAATTGTTCATTCTTGATGAATTTATAAAGGTCCCTCCCTGTAATTATGAGGGCACAGGATGCGCTTTTTGAGACGAAAACTGTCCAGGAGACGGGGAATCCATACAGGCGGTTGCCTTGCCTATATGGGTCCTGTATTATTAATATATCTATTTTTCTATGAATTGATAATACTACTGTCTCAGAGTTTGCAGCTCTGGATGAATTTAACTTTATTTGCGCAAATTTTAGGTTAATTGAAACTCCTGGACTGGGGCTAGATTTAGTTGGAGTTTAGATCTTAGGGAGGGAAGTCATTTAAATAGGTGCCTTAAGAGCTAAATTGTAATGGTGCCTTTATCTGCAGCAGTTCTTGGTGTAAGAAGGGTTCCCGCAGTCGTATCCCCTTCCCTCCTCACAATTAGCTTCATGGCATTTGATACACTTGTATTCCTTCTTATTACAATGTTGCGAGGTATGTTGAAGAAAATTTGGCGCAGAACTCAGGATTCACACATGTTCTGCTCATGTCGCTATGAACGCTTGGCCGCCACAAGTCAGTTATCCCTGTGGTAACTTTTCTGCCACCTCTTGCATAAAACTCGTAATACAAAAGTATCGATAGGCCCCGCTTTCGCGGTCCGTATTCGTACTAAAAATCAAGCCAGCTTTTGCCCTTTTACTTTACGCGAGTTTTCTATCCTTGCTGACCTCGGCTTAGGGCACCTGCGTTACCTTTTGACAGACGTACCGACCCAGTCAAACGCCCTGCCTGACACTGTCCTCGGATCGGAACTGGGACTCACCACTGGAGAGAGTCCACTTAAAGCTGGAAACGTGGGCCAGTGAAAGACCGCTCTCCGACCTATCGAGTCGGCAAAGACACGATGAAAGTAGTGGTATTTCATTGACGACCCGAAGACCTCCCACTTATAATACAGCTCTCATGTCTCTTCAGAGAATCAGACTAGAGTAAAGGTCAACAGGGTCTTCTCTCCCCGTTGATTCCGCCAAGACCGTTCCATTGGCTTTGGTTTCGCTAGATAATAGATAGGGACAGATTAAAGTCCATGGTGAGGACGACCTGGGGGTTTACGTCCGTAATTTCACCACAGCCCTATTACTATACGAAACAGAACCCCAATTAGGGGAGAGGGGATGGTAGAACCCACGGATTTGTCCGACCCTATGATTTATTTAACATATATTTAAATAGGGACATTACAATGGGGTTACAGGACCAATCACGGTCATTCACCACATGGTGGTAAACACTCTTGCAAGAGCTTTCGTAATTCGAATAATCATACATTTTTACTTTATTTTATTACACTTTCACATCACAAGATACGCAGTCCACTTATCACGAAGGAATGCCAAAACTGTCTCTCCTCTCTCCACCACATTTTTAGAAAATGATTCTATAACACTATACTATTCGCACTGCATTATCAAGGATGGGGATGTGTGAACACAGACAGTACAGACTTTTTCTGTATGTAATTATGTAGCTCTTTTCTTAATATCAGTTTAATCACTAGTTTGCACTTGAAGAATACATTTGTAAACTCAATTTCCATCTTAAAATGACTTATCTGGTCTATTGAGCCAATGTTAATCAAAAACGAAAGTTCATGTTAGAAATAGCTTTCGAACAAACTCAAAATGAAAAGTTGAATAGCTTACCCAATTTTGGGAGTATCAGGACAAAGTATATATCAAAATTTTCGTCTCGAGGAGACGAACACGAATATGTGAAAGCCCCAGGCCGTCCGACTCGTCCAGAGAACTTAGAGTATCTATTTGGACGGCCTGGAAGGAAAGTTAGCAGAAGCCAACTCCCAATGCCAACGTCCTACGGTCCAAAGCAACGTTTATTTAAAGCTTAAAATAGTTTTACATTGGGTTACATATTTTGTATTTACATGATGATGGGATGAACATAGACATTTCGATGATGATATATACATAGTTTTCCTTGTACATAAATGTTGCTTTCTTATACATAGTTGTTGATGATTTGAACAAAGACATTTTGAAGACATTATGATATATACATATGGAATTTTACACATAGATGTTAATTGATATAGGAGAAAGAGGCGTTATATGTAGGTGATAATGCTAGTGATAAGCTAGTGATATAAAGGTGGTATAAAAATGATAGATGGTGTATAAGCCCATTAAATGGTACTGAAAATGTTAATTATTAAAATTTATGGTGAGCTGATATATAAGAGACATTACTATAATTGTGAGAAAACATGAAGCTGGAAAAGTATAGAGTTATTGAGAAGTTGATAATTCACGTGATGCAAATAAAAGAAATATCACTATTAATGTGAGAAAATGTGAAGCTGGATAAATATGTATAAAGTTATTAAGATGTTGATAATTTACATGTAACGAGTATAAATCTCAGTGTTTCAAAGTTTGAGTGATTAATCAACACCGGACAATACAAAGCAAACAACAAAAATAAGACGGTAACAGCATCCAATACAACACAACACAATACAATAACCAGAGGGCAACACCACCACGAAGACCCCAGGATCCAGCGGACCAAGATAAAAAAAATTGAAAGCAGTGAGAACACACAGACTGATCAGGTAACCTTGTTTGAAATGTCTCTAGCAATGAGAACACAGTTTTTAATTCTTTCGATGGAGGAAGAATTTTTAGAGACACTCGAGAACCAGGTCGCAGCGTTTGAAGATGTAGGTTTTGAAAGATGAAATTGTTTAGAGTGGGGGCAAGAAAAGACATAATGGTCTGCGTCTCCGAAGAGGCCGCAGGTACAACATGAGGTGGATTTAAATTTAAAATAGTGTAAATAGTCTAAAAAAGGGCCGTGGCCAGTAATGAAATAAATTAAATATTTATTTTTAATTTGTGATTTAGTATTAACGGAAGGGAGAAAATTTAGAATTCTGGCAGGATCGTGAGTACGGGGAGAAATATAGTTGTTTAAATAATTTTCCCAATTGTTAAGTATATCTAGATAAAAATGTTTTTTGAGGAGGGAGAAAGGAAATGGGATTGTAATAGGGGAGCCAGAAACGGTAGCCAATTTTGCAGTTTCATCAGCGACCTCGTTACCCGAGATGCCCGAATGGGTCTTAACCCAGCGTAGATTAAAAAAGTGTTTATTAACATTTGCGTTAAGTTTAATTTTTGAAATATAATTTGATTTGTTTTGGATGGATTTAAATGCCGAAATGGAAGAAAGACTGTCAGAGAAAATATTAATTTTTTGATTATAGGAAGAGGCCCAATTGATGGAAAAGTCGATGGCAGCAATTTCTGCTTGGAAAACTGTGTTCCCAGAGCAGAGTTTAAAAGAAAAGGTGTCTATTAAAGTATCAAGGCAAGTTAAAATCAAAAAGAGAGGGGGCGGGAAGGGCAGGGATAGAAAAATGATTAACATGGAGTTTCCAAAAAGAATATTTTTTGAATTGAGCATTTATGACGAAATGGATGGGGGGTATGCCAGTAATAGAATATAAAGAAATGTTCGAAGTAGTCCGAAAGCCATTAGAAATTTTTAAGAGGAAAATCCTTTGAAGAGAGGTTAACTTCTTAATTTGAGCCCCAGTCAAGTTTTGCCCCCAAATACCCGCCCCAAAAATTATGATCTTTTCAATAACTGTCTGATACCAAGTTTTTAAATAGGATTTATCCACTCCCCAGTTACTGCCAGTCACCCGCCCAAAGGTGCTGGCGAACTTAAAACATTTCTCTTTTAGGTTGAATATATGGGAACTCCATTTAAGGTTGTCATCGATAGTAATACCGAGAAATACTAGTTGACGGGAAGTGGGAATTTTAAAATTTTATATCTTGAAGCAAGGTCGTTGTCTGATTTTAGATCTATTTTTATTGAAAATTATAGCCTTACACTTCTCAGGGGCAACTTTAAGTTTAAGATTCGCGAGGGCGGAGGAAATTGTTTCAAGGAGGATATTGGTATTTGTTTGTAAGGATTTAAGATTAGTAGCATATGTCACCACTGCAAGATCATCCGCGAAGGCTTGGAGATAAAATTTGTCGTCATTAAGAGAAAGTATATTATTAAAATAAATGCTCCAGAGGGTCGGAGAAATAACCGAACCCTGTGGAGCACCCATAGAGATATATTTGTTAATTTTGTGAGAACCATTGGAAAAGGTAATTTGCCTGTCTTTTAAATATGAATAAATAAAATTTTGAAAAGTATTTGGGAGTTGAATATTCTGGAGAATTTGAGATAGAATGGTCCTGTTCAGGCTATCAAGACCCGCAGATGTCCACAGTGGTGAGGGAAACAAAATGTTTAGATTTATGGGACAAAATTTCATTGATCAGTCTGTGTGTAGCGTCCTCGCAACTGGTCAACTCTTTAAAACCGAATTGTAAGGGGTGAAGAGCTCCTTCTGTCAAAAGCCAAAAGTTCAATTTGTTCATAAAAAAATTTTCTAAAATTTTCCCGAATGTGGGAAGAAGACAGATGGGACGGTAAGAAGAACAAAGGGAAGGATTTTTGCCAGGTTTATTGAAAAATAACAAGTTTGCATTTTTAAAGTTGGAGGGAAAATGGCATAATTTAAAACATAAATTAATAATTTTGAGAAAAAGGGAAGGAAAAGATTTAAAAAGGGATTTCCAAAAGGTGAAATCAAGTTGATCTAAGCCAGGGGCTTTCCCGGATTTTAAGATATTAAAAACAGATAGGAGCTCCTCAATAGAAATAGGCCCCAACCCAATACCGGGCAAATCAAGAGTAGGAAAATCAACAAAATCTTTGTCCTCTTTAAAGTGGTGGTCCAAAAGACGTTCAAGTTTACTATTATGATCAAGATAGGGAGAATCCGGAAAATGAAGATTAATGTTATTAAATTTTTTAAATTTTTGAAAAGAGAATTTAAAGAGGGAGCCAAAAGTGTCGCTACAATTTGAACAATGTTCTCTCCACGAGTCGCGTCTAGTTTTTTAATTAAAAGTTTATATTTTGCACGGTTAAATTTAAAAAGAGTTTTTGCAGCCAGAATATCCTCGGGAGAGGCGGAGTTTCTCTCAAGCGATCTAATTCTCCTGGAGAGAGCAGTAACGTAATTTCTCATTTTTGAGAGGTTCCCATTCCACCAGGAGAAATTGTTTATTTTTCTTGATTTTTTCTTTCGGATGTATTTAAACGCGCAATTTTGAGTAATTTCAATAAATTCGTAAAAGAAGGAGTCTAAGGAGGAGGTGTCGGTAATATTTTCCAGAAGTGTATAAAAATAGGGTATATGGTTTTTAAAATTAAAGATAAATTTTCCAATTCCGTAACGGGTTTTTAGGAAGAATGAATCATTTAAAGGGGGATCACGATCAAGAGTAATGAGAATATATCTATGATCGCTGAAGGAGTCGCATGAGAGAATCTCCCAATTTTGAATAATATCATAAAAAGAAAAGTTTACCAAAGTTAAATCCGGAAAGCCGTTACCAGAGTGGGAGACGAATGTTGGGCTACATTTTGGATCATTAAAGACTACAAGATTGTTATCGAGGCAAAAATCAATAGTGTCAATCCCCCTTTGGTCCGTGAATCCATATCCCCACAACCGAGCCCGGGCATTAAAGTCTCCTAGGATAAGAATATCATTATTATATACATTAAGAGAAGAAATTTCTGCCAGTAAGGAAGTATAATCGTCGTGCGGGGGGAAGTATATGCTTGCGAGAGTATGAGGGGGGCGGTTAGGAAGGAGAAGTTCTACAAAAATTGAAGAGGAAGAATTAAATTTAACATTTGCAACAAGTAAAGGGTTAAAAATTAAAATAAGAGCCTTTTTAGAAAGAGAATTAAATTGTTGAGTCCCAGAAGGGGGAGATAAAATTTCATTATTTGAGATATATGGTTCTTGGAGGCAAACAAAATCAATGCTATTATCAATAGCGTATTTAAAAAGGGTGGAGTGAGCTAAAAGGGAGTGGTTGGTATTAATTTGAAGACCTTTAATCGTCATTATGAAGAACAAATTCAACGCCAAGGCCCGGAGGGGGAAAACATATTATAAATGATATGAAATGTAATGCACTAAAAATACACAAAAACATATAATAAACACTACAGTAAGAACAGATAATAAATGAAGAGTATTATATAAGAAAGCAGCAAGAGGTTAAGCCTCGCGCTGCAATTGTCTAATCAGGGCCATTTCGGCCTGGTAAGTTTTGCAACTTCTTCTATCATTTGTTGCATGATCAGTGCGATAGTTTAAGTCTGGTTGCTTATCGTTTGAAGTTGTGCAATTGACACAAATGAGTCTGGCAGAATTGCACTCTCTATGGGTATGCCGGCTACTAGTACAACGACCACAGTTTCCTACAGGGTGGTGACAGAAGTTGGCCGTGTGCCCGTAGCCTTGACATTTGAAGCACACCTTGAGGGCGATGTATTTTTTCACATTATAGAATCGAAAGTGGTGGAAAAGTTTTTTTGACTCGAGAATTTGATTAGCAGAGCCAAGTTCCACCGAAAAGACCCAGTTCTTGTTTCCTGATCTGTTGGGGAAATTCTTCACAATTCTAATTTCTTGAGGACGGATGTTACTATGATTATTGACAATTAAGGCTTTCACATTTTCCTCTGAATAACTGGAGGGGACGTTGAACACTATCAATGTTCTTCTTCTGTCCTCCTGTTTTCTAATATCAAAGTTTTTAGCTATTGAAGAGTTTGAGAACAGAGGTAATAGCTTATCAGGGTTGCCCTCCCTGCAGGTAATTTTGATTGTTCCGTTAGGGAGTGCAGAAACATTCTTAATATCAACCCCCTTAGGGCAAGTATGTGAGAAGAGGTCTTTTTTCAGTTGGACATTATTTTTAGATCTGTCTTTGCCCTGGAGAAATACGCTGGCAAACGTACGAGAAGAAGAAGAAGTGTTAGGAATAGAAGAGCCAGCCGAGGCAACCGAAGCAGAGGCAGAGAAGTCCCGGAAGGGAGCACTAGGTTTGAGAGCCAATTGAACAGATTTATTGACAAGTGAAGGGTTATCTTTTTGAATGGAGGAGGAAAAACTTTTTAGCATAGCAGGTATATCCTTCTGGATATCCTAGCAGGATATCCTTCTGGAACACGAATATGTATAGAACTGCTCGTTACACTCAGTCAAACCGGCGCGAAACACAAAAAACTCGGAGCACAATAAAAAGACGTCTAAACAGGGTCCATTCAGAAGTTGTAGTAGGGGGGGGGTGAGGGACAGGATTATACGAATATCACACCACTGTGGCCATTGGGGCTTGCGCCGTATAGGCGAGAGTCGCGAGCAGGTAACGTAATCTCTCATCCAGGAAAGCCGCAGCTGCGGTCGCGAACTCAGCGGAACCATTCACCGGGCAGGGCCCGAAGAACGCCCACCAAGCCCGACCCCAGTCACCGGTCAGATCTAGGCTCAGGGCATGAATAGCCACTGTCCGTGAGATCCAACCACCTGGAAGAGTCGGGGCCCTACCGACTCAACGGTTCGTCTGCCACTGTATCGTCGATAGGGTAACCCGATTAATTTTCCCCCAGCTGACGGAGGACTAGAGGTACAGACCTAAGATCCGTACACCGCAATCTTTGGCATTGCCGCCCCTGGGTGTTGGGGGATGTGGGACAGTATGAACTTCTTCGACGGGAGCGACCTTGAGGGTTTACACTCTTAGTCCGTCGAAGGACTACCGACTATCTAGTTTCACCTCCTGCCATGGTGGCGGACGAAACCAGCGACGAAAGATCGCCCCGCCGAACCCGCCCCCAGCCCAACCCCGGAGAGGGCGGGAGAGGCGCGGGGGAAGTGGGACCAATTAAAGTCCGTGATGCAGGCGACCTGGGGGTTTACGCCTATTGTTGAATCACAGCACTACTACTATCTGAAAGAACCCCAGCCAGGGGAAGGAGGGGAGGCACACCTAGCGGTTCTGCCAGACCCTGAAATTTATTCAAAAATATAAAAAATGGAGGGTTTACAGGGGAGTACAATTCCCTGGGCCCTCCACCACATGGTGGAAAATGTTCTGACATGAGTCTTCGTGATTAGAACATTTATAATTACAATTACCGGGCATTAAAAAGAAACAGTAAAAAAATGCCCAACACACTACAATTTATTTGAACATGTAGGATTGCTTTACACTCAATCTCTCCTCTCTCCCCCTCCAGAAAAGAAGAGATAGAACTCTCTATTCGCCTCTCCTGCCAAGAATGTTTGACGGACAGAGAACAACTCCCTCTAACAGGAGAAAAACACTTTGCTTTGAAATTCTCTAACTGTGGTGTTAACAAAATGCTCGTTCATAAAGTTTCGAACAGTAAGGATCGTCCCTTGAGTACTTTTAGAAATAGCCATTCAGGCCACTCACTGTCTCACAGCGGAGCACTCACTGTAAACACAACCCTGGACACTTTCCAATTCACTGGACGCTCCAAAATCACTAAAACACAGCGCGAAACACCGAGCACAGCATAAAGAGTTCTTTACACCGAACACCTCTGAGTCACTGAGTTCTTGAGTAACTGAACACTACACTTCATAGAGCGCAGAGGACAACACTCAGGATAGCACTGTTAGCCTTGGTCAGAAATAGGTTTTTCTCAAAATAGTCCTAAAGAGGAGTTTGTGCAGTGGAACATTGGACTCCTCGATTAAAATGTCGAGTTCTTCTTTCTGGGAGTTCCGAATATTAGAGAAGACACTACTTAGGTGCGGCACAGGAATGTCACAGCAAGGCACAGGAAAGGCACAGTTATGGCATAGGAATAGCACAGAGACGATTTAGCATAGAGATGGCACAGCATAGAGAAAAAATGGCACTGCGTAGAGATGGCTCAGCATGGAGCGTTAGATATGGTTGTTAAATAGGAATAATTTAAGGCTGTAGAATGGTAATTACCTTGATTAAGTATGTTTTAATCAATGTTGTCTGATGTCAGTCTTCCCAAAGTCAGAGTCTCTCTGAGACAGGAATTTGTATATCGTAAAGCTTAAAAAGAGAGATTTTGAACCATAAGTGGGATTGTTTTTATGTTAATTCTCTTATGTTAGGAAGTTGGCCCAATATGGATAGTTTATATCGTGACCACTAAGGTTTTTATAACTTTTGCCAATGTGCCAGAAAGAGTAGTAACTGTGAAACACTGTTGAAGAGACTCCATTCTGGAGGAGGAAATACTCCTAGAAGTTTATCACTGAATAAATTGGGAGTCTTTCCCGGGATATTCACCGTAAAAATTCGTTGAAATCGAGACATTATAATGTGAGATATACAGGAAAAATTTTGATCACTTAGTAGAAAATTATCGTATTTCAGTAGAAGGGGGAATCCAAGAACACAGTTCTCCGACCGTCGAACGAGAGAAGTGAAAGCATCATGAATGCTACTCCAAGTGTAAAAAGCAAGGTGATGTTAAAAAACACCAATCATGGCACTAACGTTTGTGACACTATGAGAATCATTTCATTTTGTGGTATAAGTGAAGAGTATACAGGATGATAACATTCAAGAAGATCATACAAAAGTATGAACTAGGTTGAGTTTGTGGTTTCTCTAGTGTTCTCACAAGTGTTTGTGGTTCTAAGAATAATAAGATTTGTCATTTTGTTTCACCAAAGTTTGTGACACATTCCTCTCTTCAAATATGCATAGAATACTATGCGTAGAATTTACAGTGCATTAAGAAACCCAGACTCAATTAAAGCCAAAGAAACATGCCAAAGAGACTGAATATGGAGTAGGGGAGAGAGACAGAGAAAAACCTGTTTCTAAATGTATTAAGAGCAGTTAGCAGTCATCACACACATCATATACCAATCGTATATACATTATGCATTTCATATACAATTAACAAAAATACAAATGTTTCGGTAACCAGGTGCAGTCATAGACACATAAGCTGTCCACTAACTAAATTAGAAAGGAATGCGTAGAATTTACAGTGCATTAAGAAACCCAGACTCAATTAAAGCCAAAGAAACATGCCAAAGAGACTGAACATGGAGTAGGGGAGAGAGACAGAGAAAAACCTGTTTCTAAATGTATTAAGAGCAGTTAGCAGTTATCACACACATCATATACCAATCGTATATACATTATGCATTTCATATACAATTAACAAAAATACAAATGTTTCGGTAACCAGGTGCAGTCATAGACACATAAGCTGTCCACTAACTAAATTAGAAAGGAATGCGTAGAATTTACAGTGCATTAAGAAACCCAGACTCAATTAAAGCCAAAGAAACATGCCAAAGAGACTGAACATGGAGTAGGGGAGAGAGACAGAGAAAAACCTGTTTCTAAATGTATTAAGAGCAGTTAGCAGTTATCACACACATCATATACCAATCGTATATACATTATGCATTTCATATACAATTAACAAAAATACAAATGTTTCGGTAACCAGGTGCAGTCATAGACACATAAGCTGTCCACTAACTAAATTAGAAAGGAATGCGTAGAATTTACAGTGCATTAAGAAACCCAGACTCAATTAAAGCCAAAGAAACATGCCAAAGAGACTGAACATGGAGTAGGGGAGAGAGACAGAGAAAAACCTGTTTCTAAATGTATTAAGAGCAGTTAGCAGTTATCACACACATCATATACCAATCGTATATACATTATGCATTTCATATACAATTAACAAAAATACAAATGTTTCGGTAACCAGGTGCAGTCATAGACACATAAGCTGTCCACTAACTAAATTAGAAAGGAATGCGTAGAATTTACAGTGCATTAAGAAACCCAGACTCAATTAAAGCCAAAGAAACATGCCAAAGAGACTGAACATGGAGTAGGGGAGAGAGACAGAGAAAAACCTGTTTCTAAATGTATTAAGAGCAGTTAGCAGTCATCACACACATCATATACCAATCGTATATACATTATGCATTTCATATACAATTAACAAAAATACAAATGTTTCGGTAACCAGGTGCAGTCATAGACACATAAGCTGTTCACTAACTAAATTAGAAAGGAATGTGAGTTTTATCTATATAAGTAAATTGATTATATACAAGCTACAGAAATAATTTAATTACATTGATTTCAGTATAATTATTATTCTTATCATTATCCAGCTATTAGATCTGAGTTTTTATATAGAAAATTAACTAGATCCTTTATTTTACTCTGAACAATCTCATTTTTAAGAACGCTTCTGGTCCAAAATTGTAAATTTTCTGTTGCTGGTTTCTTTGCGTGATATGAGGCTGTTAAATGGCAATCAAATAAATAATGTTCAGGGGTTCCTATAAAACCGCAGGCACAAAGGTCAGAATTTATTACATTTATGCTTTTCCAGAAAACTGGGAAAGGTCCCTTTCCACTGAAAAAGTAGATTAAACTCTTGCAGAGTGGAATTTCAATTTTGTTAACCAAAGGGATGAATTTCCAAGTGTAAATTCCTCTCTCAGTTCCCTCCCAGTTCTCCTGCCAAGAATCCAAAATATTTTGCCTAAGTAACTTTTTAAGATAACAGGGGGGGGGGAAGGATATCATTGTGGGTAGTATTAAAGCTTGTTGCAGACCTGGCGAGCTTATCAGCAATTTCATTCCCTAAAGTACCAATATGGCCCCTGATCCAACCAATCCTGACTGATTTCTTAGAAAGTATAAGACTTGTTTGTACATTTTGTGCATAATTATTTTTAGTAAATGTTTGTATTAGAAGTTTCAGTGCAGATTGGCTGTCAGTCAGGATCTCCATTTTATCATAATCAGAGGCTACCAGCCAATCCACGGCCGCGGAAATGGCTGCCAGCTCTGCCTGAAAGACTGTGTTTTCAGGCGGAAATGGCTGCCAGCTCCGTCTTCAGGTCTTATTTTCCTCTGAAATTCATGAATTAAAGTGTTTTTAAGGAAAACACAGAAGGCAAAATATGTCCCATGTTCCGTTTTAGAGCCGTCCGTGTAAGTAACTAAATCCAAAGGAGGTGAATGTGTTCTCAAAGGGTCAAACCATCTTAAGGGGACTACCTTTGAGGGGTGTCTATAGAGTATGGAGCTTGATGAGTCAAAGTTAGAGGCTATCAGAAGCTGTTTGTTAGTGTACGTGTCTTGATGTTGATGCAAAACAGCTGATTTGCTTGACTCATATTTCAGCTTAAGTGTTATAGGAGGAATGTTAGTCAATATCTGTAGTGCTGCCAAAGAAGTCTTAACGTTTGCCCTAGAAATCCACAACAAGCATAGTTTTTGTGCAGATAATAGTTTCGCTTCTGCCTCATTTGTGAGGTCTTTTCCCCATACAAATGCAGCATAGGTGAGAATCTTTTCAGAGACAGCCTCGTACCAAACTTTAAGGAGTCCAGTGCGAATCCCCCAGGATTTTTTAGACATGCTCCCTATCGCTTTAGTATGAATAAACATTTTCTCTTTTAGTGTTGCAATATGTGGGATCCAATTAAGTTTATTGTCCAAAATGAGGCCTAGGTACTTTAAGTTTTTTGAGATAGGTATATATATATATATATATTAATAATGTTAGTACCATCTGCAGAATTTGAAATTTTGAAAATGGGATCTCTTTTTAAGTTTTTGAATCTAAATTGTTTGTGCGGCCGGCCAAATACAATAGCTTTAGTTTTTTCCGTTGCAATTCTAAGGTTCAATCTATTAACTAATTCAGAAAATTTAGTTATGGCAGCATTGGTGTTCCCTTCCAATGTCGCCCTGGACTTGGCTCTTGTGAGCAAAATGAAATCATCTGCATAAGCGATAAGATCAACAGAGCTATCCCCGTCAAAATCCTCAAGAATGCTGTTGGCTGTGATATTCCAGAATAATGGTCCCAGGCAGGAGCCCTGAGGGCAGCCTTTAAAGGAAGGGAGAGAAGAAGTACCCTCAGGATCAAGAAAAGCGACTCTTCTATCATGTAGGTAGTCTTTAATTAAGTTAAATATATTCAAAGGACAGCTCGTCTTACTCAAAGAGGACAAGAGAGCATCCCATCCTATATTGTCAAATGCGCCCTTGATGTCAAATGACACCAAGGCGCTATAAGTATGTAATGTTTTACTAGTTTAAATAAAACTTAGAGCTTTTGAAATAGCGCCCTCCGTCGATTTCCCCTCTCTAAAACCAAATTGACGTTCGTGAAAAAAGTTTGATTTTTCTAGATGGAAGTTTACTCGTAGTTTAATTAATTTTTCCAAAACTTTCCCTAATGTAGGGAGGGGACAAATAGGTCGATAGGATGAGACATCTCTGGCCTCCTTGCCAGATTTAACGAAGAAAACCAGCTCAGCCTCCTCCCAGGGAGAAGAAGAACAAGAAAATTTCAAACATTAATTAAACATTTTTAACAAAAAATTAGAGTTTAATTGGAAAAGGTCATCAACAATTCTAAAATCAATATCATCTAAACCAGCGGCTGTATTAAAATTACAATTTGAAATGGCAAATTCTTGTTCCTGAAGAGAAAAAGGAGGATCAAGCAGGACCTCCCTGGAACAAGGCTGACAGGGTGAATGCACCAGGTCACCAGGGGCTGGTTCCGTCTGAAAATAATGTCTAAGTAATTCAAGCAAAACAGATTCTCTGTTAGGCTGAGAGGAGTTCGTAGACAGGGCCACATGGACAAGATCGGTCGATAAAAGTATTTTAGAAAAAGCCAATTTGAAGGCTGCCCCAAAACGGGCAGACGAAGCGGAAGCGAAAGAAATCCATGCTTTCCTCTTCGCATTTAGAAGTTCCTTCTTGTAAAGAGTTTTAGCCTTAGCATAAGCAATTTTGGAATCCAAAGAAGAACCCGACCGATATCTCCTCTACAGGGCCGTAACCTTTGATCTGGACGTCCGAAGCCTCTCCGACCACCAGGATAAATTAGGATTAAGTGTTATTTTTCTCTTTTTAAAATTCTTGTCAGCCTCCTCCAAGATGACTCCTGTAAGTAATCTGATAAAGTTTTCTATACTTCCAGTTTATTTACACAATTATCCAGGATTCTATTCAGATAAGGAATTCTGCTTCCCAGTCCTCTCTTAAATCCCACATGAGAAACACTGCGAGTCTGGAACCTTCTTTTACCAAATGTTTTTAGGTCTTTTCTCAAATCAAAAGATATTAAGTTGTGGTCATAAGAGGCCGGTTCGTCCAGAATGGACCAGTCCCTTATCAGGAAAGCTACATTTGAGGAACCCACAGTAAGATCTGGCCAACCTTGGAGAGAAAGAGTCTCAAAAGTAGAAGGGGAGTCCGGAGGATTCAAAACCAAAATACCTTTAGATGACAAGACCTCCATCAGGAGCTCACCTCTCTCATCAGATCTTCTGTATCCTCAAAGTCTTGAGTGGGCGTTGAAATCATCCTCCAAAAGAAAATTGTTGATATTTATACAGGGATGATCAAGCCATTCGTTTAAATCACTCTCTAAAGATCCCGAGGGATGTGAATATTGGGATCCCACTGTCAGTACGTTTCCCGAGTCCAGAGAAATGTTAACAAACACGGAGTTTTTGAAAGTCGCAGATTTGATGAAGGAGATATCCCTTCTAGTAATAACAGTGGCACAGGTATCATTTCTGGAAATGAACACCGTCCAGGAGAGAGGAAATCCATACAGACGGCTGCCATGTCTGTACGGGTCCTGAATTAATATTATGTCTATCTTATTTTGAACAGTGTATGCTACCACGTCGGTATTAGCAGCTCTCGAGGAATTTAAGTTCATTTGAATGATCTTTAAGCCATTAAGCTCTCCCGGACAATGTCGAGAACCCGAAATACCCGAGAAACTGATGTAAGTTGATCTTGAATTCATTATAAAGCAGCCTTAAAGGCTAAGTCGTAAAAATGGTTATATATAGGGCAGTCTTTAGAATAAGAAGGATGATTTTCTTTATAATGTGTGCCTTCATTGATATTATCAAAGTGGCAGTTTACGCATTTGTAATCTTTGCTGTTACAATGTTGTGATATATGATCATTAGATGCACATTTTGCACAGTACTCCTTTTCCGTACAGGATCTACTCATATGGCCAAAAGCCTGACAATTGATACATCTTGTTATTGTGACGTGCTTCTTGATGAACCATGAAGTGAACCCTATGTCTATGTATATAAATCTTCCTATCTTTGAGAAGGGTCACAGCCTCCTCTCTTCCTACTTGAATTATAAAGTGCCTTCCACACTTTTTCCCCTCAAATTCCTTTATAAACTCAATTTCCTCCAGCTTCACCTCTGGGATTATCTTAACTATGGCCTCCTTAATATCCTCCATTCCACATTGGGGAGGAACCGAGAAAATAATCAATTTGAGTTTCCTTTTCCCTAGAGGTCTGATATCAAAATGTTCTTTAATATTACTATCTTCAAAAATGCTCACAATTTCTCCCTCTCTTTCCATGTGTCCAACAAGTTTAAGGTCCATCCCAAAGTTTTCCGAACAGACTGTATACGTAAATCTCTAGGGCATTTGGAATTGCTCAAGAGGGTCCTAACGTCCCTTTCGTCGTCCTTATATTTCTTTATTAATATGAAAGTGGAAGGACCTGGCCTTTTCTTTTTTCTTGCTTCAGCAGCATAAGACATTGGCTCTTGAAGTTTCTGATTGATTAGTATCTCATTCCTGATAGTTTCTGGAAGATTTTAATTAACTAATTTAGTCATTGAGTCAATTACCTGGTCCACCCTTCTGGAAGCGTAAGCATCAAGTTCTCTCTCCATTAGTGTCTATCTCAATTCGTCTGTGAATGTCTTAATTTTTTTAAATCTGTCTGCATCTACTGCCTTGATGTTCCTTATGTAGTTTTCCATCTTATCCATTATTGAGCTGCACCTTCGGAAGAAAGAGGGACAGATTGGGACAGTTAATCCAAAGTGGGTTAGAGAAAAAGGTAACTGACCAGACGACCTTGAGGTTTACGCCTATGATTGGTCAGCACCGGGGCTACCAATCTCCATTCATCCAGGTCACTGACTTGGCGAAGTTATTCACCGGGCGAGGGCCGAGAGAACACCCGCCAAGCTCGACACCAGCCACCTGTCAGCCCTTGGCTCAGGCCATGAATAGGCGCAGTTCATGGGCACGACCACCTGGAACAGTCGGGGCCCTAACAGTTCAGTGGTTCGTCGGCCACGTCATCACTGAAAGGGTAACCCGATTAATTTTCCCCCAGCAGACGGAGCACCAGAGGTACAGACCTAAGATCCGTACACCGCAATCAATGGCGGTGCCGCCCCCTGGCGGGTAACAAAGTGGGACAGATTAAAGTCCGTGATGCAGGCGACCTGGGGGTTTACGCCTATTATTGCATCACAGCACTACTACTATCTGAAAGAACTCCTGCCAGGGGAAGGAGGGGAGGCAGTCCCAGCGGTTCTGCCGGACCCTGAAATTTATTTAAAAAGATATTAAAAATGAGGGTTACATAAGGGGAATTTACAAGGCCCTTTTGGCCCTCCACCACATGGTGAAAAGAATTGCTCCGCAAGAGCAAGTGAATAAGAGAGTGATTACAATATAATCATTTCAGGGAGAAAAAGGAAAGCTACAAAGACCATTCTGCCCCAAAAACCATCTCTCCCCTCTCTCTCACCCCTAAACAGCAAACAAGGATACATTTGCAAACATTTCAGAATCACAATGACGGCCAGAGTAGATCTCCCATTAGAGCACAAAGACATTATTATATAAGTGGCACCATTTAAATGCCTCAAAATTCCCTGCATGAGCAGAAGTATTATTGAAGTAAGAGAAGCACTGATACACATTTGGCACTAAGAAACTAAAGAAACATTACTGCACCATCAACCAGTTTTGATGCACTATATTAAGTTTTAATAAACACTGTAGGAATCTTTGAAGAACCACGAAAAATTATGGATCAGCACTTAACACCAAGAGGCACACACTGTGAAGCAGTTTATTACTATGAATCAGACACAATGGACCGTGAAGCACCGAGGAGCACCAAGAAGAACTATAAGGCACGTTCTATGAAGCACTAAGAAATAGATGTAACACACACTATGAAGCTCTACGAAGCATTGTAACAGTAGTCATTCTGAGGACATGATGAAGACCCGATATATATATATTACTTTGAAGCTCACACTATGAAGTTCTGTGAAGCAGTATGAAACACATACTTAGAAGGAAAAGGACGCACCATGAAAAGCAAAGAATCACACTCCATGAAGCACTAGGAATTAGATGAAACACACGCTAAGAAGCTCTATAAATCACTGGTACAGTAGCCATCATGAGACTTGTTGAAGACTCGTTGTTTACATATTACTATGAAGCTCACATAATGAAGTTTTGTGAAGCAGTATGAATCACAAACTTAGAAGCACTTAGAAGCATATAAAACAGTTGTTATCATGAAAACATGTTGCAGAAATGAAGAAAGCATGATGAGGACATGGCGCTAACATTGTGTAAACATGATGTAAGGCTGATGCCCCTCAAGATGCTCCACAGATCCAACAGTAGCCTAGAAGCACTGAGGGTGACATGGTGTTTCTCAAACATATGACAAGGCAAACGCACATCATTAACAATTATTTACAACATAAATAATAATTAACAACATACAATTGTTTCAGTGACATGGTACTTTCTAAAGTGACACAAGCTGTCCATTAACCAAAAGGGAAATCTGTCTATACATGTCATTTATTTACAATTATCATCCCGCAAATAAAATAAAATATGTGAACTCTATTTATTATGTTTAATATCTTATATACATATGACTATAACTCCAATACAATTTCTCTGTTCAGCCACTTACCAGGTCTGAGTTTCTATACAAAAAGTTTACCATATCCCTAATTTTACCCTGAACCACCTCATTATGTAGTACATTTTTGCTCCATTGCCAGTAGTTTTCTTTAGATGGTTTCTTTGTGTGATATGATACTGTAAATGGGCAGTCAAAAAGATAATGATCCGGAGTGCCCATGAATCCACAGGCGCAGATATCGGTGTTCATTACTCCAATGCTTTTCCAGAAAACTGGGAAAGGACCTTTCCCACTAAAATAGTAAATTAAGCTTTTGCATAGAGGAGTATCAATTTTATTTACAAATGGGATGAATATCCTGGTGAAAGCCCCTCTCTCGGTTCCCTCCCAGTACTCCTGCCAGGAGTCCAAGAGAATTTGCCTTAAGGACTTTTTAAGATAAGAGGGAGGGAGAAGAACATCATCATGGATCATATTAATACTTGTTGCAGAATTTGCGAGCTTGTCTGCAATTTCATTTCCTGGCATTCCAATATGGACCCTGATCCAACCGATCCTGACTGATTTGTTTGATAATATAAGATTTGTGTGAACCTTTTGTGCTGTAAGATTTTTAGTGAAAGGCTGTATTAGAAGTTTCAAGGCAGATTGGCTGTCAGTCAGGATCTCCATTCTTTCATAATCAGAGGCCACCAGCCAATCCACGGCCGCGGAAATGGCTGCCAGCTCCGCCTGAAAGACTGTTTACAGGTCTTATTTTCTTTTGAAATTCATGAATTAAGTTATTGTTAAGGAAAACACAGTAAGCAAAAGCTGTTCCATGTTCCGTTTTAGAGCCATTTGTGTAGGTTACTATGTTCAGAGGTGGTAAATGTGTATTCAAAGGGTCAAACCAACTTAAGGGGACTACCTTTGAAGGGTGTCTATAAAGGATTAAACTTGATGAATCAAAATTAGTAGCAACCAAAAACTGTCTGTTAGTATAAGTGTCTGTGTGATGATGTAAGACAGCGGATTTGCTTGATTCATATTTCAGCTTTAGAGTTATAGGTGGTATATTTGTCAAGATCTGTAAAGCTGCTAAGGAGGTTTTAACATTAGCTCGAGAAATCCAGAACAAGCATATTCTTTGTGCAGATAGAAGTTCAGTTTCTGCCTCATTTGTGAGGTTTTTTCCCCATACAAATGCAGCATAAGTAAGAATTTTCTCGGAAACTGCCTCATACCAAACTTTAAGTAGTCCAGGGCGGATCCCCCAGGATTTTTTGGTCATACTCCCTATTGCTTTAGTATGGGTGAACATTTTTTCCTTTAAGGCAGCAGTATGTGGGATCCAGTTAATCTTGTTGTCCAAAATGAGGCCTAGGTACTTTATGTTTTTGTGATAGGAATGTTAATGATGTTAGTACCATCCAAGGAATTGCTAATTTTGAAAAGGGGATCTCTTTTAAAACTTTGATTTCTAAGTTGTTTGTGCGGCCGGCCAAATATCATAGCTTTAGTTTTTTCTGTTGCTATGCGTAACTTTAAGTTATTAACTAATCCAGAAAATTTTGAAATGGCAGCATTGGTCGTCCCTTCCAATGCCGCCCTGGACTTGGCTCTAGTAAGCAAAATGAAGTGATCTGCATATGCAAATAATTCAATCGAGTTGTACCCATCAATATCCTTAAGTATACTGTTGGCAGAGATATTCCAGAATAACGGTCCCAGGCAGGAGCCCTAAGGGCAACCTTTAAAGGAAGGGAGAGAGGAAATTCCCTCAGTATCTAAATAAGCCACTCTTCTATTGTTCAGGTAATCATTTATCAAATTAATTAAATTAGATGGACAGCTTGTTCTACACAGTGAGGATAAGAGAGAATCCCATCCAATGTTGTCAAAAGCGCCCTTGATATCAAATGATACCAGAGCGCTGTAAGTGTCGAAAGCCCAGACCATTCGGCTCGTCCGAAGACTTAGAGCAACAATTTGAATGGTCGGGAAAATTTTTGAAAGCGGAGGCCGTCCGCCATGGCACCCTACGTCTGCCCGGGGCAACCAACACCTGTTTATTATTTCTTAAAAAGGGAGGTTACATCATTAAAGGATAGGTTCACATTGTTTACAGCTTTTGACATTTGCTGTATGTTGTTTGGTAGATGATGACATTTTTCTAGGTTGAATATTTACAGATGAAAAGTTGGCTTAAAGATTGACAGAAGTTGAAGGGTTGACATTTTAGCTTTTAACAGTAAGTTGTAGTAGATTTGATGTAACGTAACATTTGCTCAGATGGTTTAATTGATATGACAACAAATAATCTGTGGACAAACTTCACAGGAACAAAGACACAAATCAAACACGTGCACGATACAAACCAAATACAAACCAAACACAGAAAAAACCAAACAACAAAGGACAAATTACCTGGATCAGAACACAGATGAAAACATAAAGAACAGTAACAGGAGAATATTTATTGATCACAGACAGTTGAAAGCAGGGTGACAATCAATCTGATCATTTAACCTTGTTAGATACCTCTCTGGCCCCGAGGATACAGTGCTTCAGTTTGTTCAGGAGTATCTTGTTGGAGCAGACGTTGGAAAACCAAGTCGCAGAGAGATTTAGAGGAGGTTTTTTCAAATGAAAATCTTTTGTGAAGGGGCAAGAGAAGACATAGTGGTCAACATCGCCAAAGGCATTACAGGGACAGTTGGATGATTTTTTTATGTTTAAAGAAAAAGAGGTAATCTAAAAATGGGCCATGGCCAGTTATAAAATATATAAGGAATTTGTTAAAAATTTGTATACGGGGATTAACATGTGGAAGGAAAGATAGAATGCGAGCGGGATCATGATTACGAGGTGATCTGTAGGAATTTAACAGAGATTGCCAGTCACGAAGAAGAAAAGTTTTACACAAGTGAGAGAGAAAGGAGTATGGGAGAGGGATAGAAATGGGTTTACCAGATATGGTAGCTGTTTTAGCATGAGTATCAGCGACTTCGTTTCCCAACGTTCCTGCATGGGCTTTAACCCATTGTAAATTAATCAATTTGGAGGTCGAAAAAGCAACTTGTTTAATTTCTTGAAGATATTTTGATTTGTTTCGAATGGATTTAAATGCTAAAATGGAAGATAGGCTGTCTGTAAAGATATTTACTCTCTGATTGTTGTCTTTTGCCCATTGCATGGCGAATTTGATAGCTGTGATCTCAGCTTGAAACACTGTATTCCCCTCTCCAAGTTTAAAAAGGTAGGTTTCTTCAAGGGTTTCATTTTTGAATACACAGACAGAGAATCCTGTGCTGTTCTCGATTTTAGATCCATCTGTGTAAATATTTATGTCCGAAAAGCGCTGTAAGTGTGTAATGCTTCGCTGGGTTTTACGAACTTTAAGACTTTAGAAACTGCTCCTTCCGTAGATTTTCCCTCTCTAAATCCAAATTGGTTATAGTGGAAAAAATTTGATTTCTCTAGATAAAAATTAACTCTTAATTTTATCAATTTTTCAAGAAATTTCCCTAATGTAGGGAGGAGACATATAGGTCGATAGGATGAGATCTCTCTCGCCTCTTTTCCAGATTTTACGAAGAAAACCAGCTCAGCTTCCTTCCAGGGAGCAGGAAAACAAGAAAATTTCAAGCAAGTGTTAAAAATTTGTAATAAGAAATTTGAATTAATCTGATTTAGATCATTTACTAATCTGAAATCTATATTATCTAAGCCCGGAGTTTTATTGAAGTTACAGTTCGCAATTGCGAATTCTAATTCCTGAAGAGAAAATGGAGGATCAGTTCGGTCTTCCCTGGAAAGAAGCCTAGAGGAAGAAGGCACCATGTCACTAGGGGCTGGTTCCGTTTGAAAATAGTGTCTAATTAAATTCTGCATCACAGATTCTCTATTCGGCTGAGAAGGATCTGAGGACAGAGGCACGTGGACCAGATCAGTCGGTAAAAGGATTTTTGAAAAAGCCAATTTGAAGGCTGCTCCAAAGCGAGCAGACGAAGCGGAGGCGAAAAAAATCCATGCCTTCCTCTTCGCATTAAGAAGTTCCTTCTTGTAAAGAGCTTTCGCCTTAGCGTAAGCCAATTTAGCATCTAAAGAGAAGCCCGACTTAAATCTCCTCTACAGGGCCCTCACCATCATTCTGGACGCCCGAAGCCTCTCCGACCACTAGGAGTTATGCGTAGAAGGGGGTAGTAGGGTTATGCGTTATCTTGCTCTTTTTAAAACTTCTATCAGCTTCTTCGGTCATTGTTTCTGTTAATTTTATAATAAAGAGTTCCACATCTGTTTTGTTTTTGCAACTATTTAGAGTTTTTTGAAGCAAAGTGATTCTTTTCCCCAGGTCTCTTTTAAATCTCACATGTGAGACATTCCTAGTCTGAAAACGCCTTTTTCTAAATACTTTGAACTCCTTCCTCAATTCAAATGAAATATAATTATGGTCAGAAGAAGCCGGAGCGTCCAGCACGGACGCTCACTTAATAATGAAGAAATATTCGATGAACCTATAGTCAGATCTGGCCAACACTGGAGGGATAAAGTTTCAAAGGTCGGGGGTGAACCAAGGGGATTTAAAACTGATAGACCCTTAGACGACAACACCTCCATCAGGAGATCACCTCTATTATCTGTTCTATCATACCCCAAAGTCTAGAGTGAGCATTAAAATCTCCACCCAGAAGAAAGTTGCAGATGTTTAGGCTGGGATGATCAATCCAATCTTGGGGGTCATGTTCTAAAGAACCCGAAGGAGGTTAGTACTGAGAGCCTATGGTTAGAACTTCTCCTAGGTTGTTCAACGAAATATTTACATATGCAGAATTGTTGAATGTAGCTCAATTTATGATTGCTATATCCCTTCTTGTTATAGCAATAGCATTAGTTTCATTCTTAGAAAGGAACACCGTCCAGGAGAGGGGGAATCCATACAGGCGGCTGCCATGTCTATATGGATCCTGTATTAAAAGAATATCAATTTTATTATGTACAGCATAAGCAACCACTTCTGTGTTTGCCGCTCTAGAAGAGTTTAAATTTATTTGAATTATTTTTAAACCAGAGAGTTCTCCTGGACGGTGTCCGGAGCCCGTATTACTTTTACGATGAGAAATAAGGTCCATTATAACGAGGCGTTTAGGGCCTGGTCATAATGATAGTTATACAGAGGAAAATCTTTAGAATATGCGGGATGGCCAACATCAAAATCCTCTCCCTCCCTGTAATTACACTCCAAGCAGTTTATGCATTTAGAATCTTACTTTTGCATTGTTGGGTGGTATGATCCTTCGATGCACATTTGGCGCAGTAATCTTTTTCTTCGCAGGCTTTGCTCATATGACCATGGGCCTGACATATAAAGCATCTAATTACTACTATGTGTTTCTTTATAAAACAGGATGAAAATTCTATGAATATCTTTCTGTCCTTTAGTAATGTTATTACCTCCTCTCTGCCAATTTGAAGGATGAAGTGCCTTCCTCCCTTTCTGCCCTCAAATTTCTTTATGAATTCTAATTCTTCCTTTTTCGCCCCTGGAACCTTCTTAATCACAGCTTCCCTTATATCCTCAATTCCACACTGGGGGGGGGGGGGGGACAGAGAAAATTATGAGTTTGTGTTTTCTTTTTCCCAGCTTTTTAATCTCAAAATGTTCCTTGATGTTGCTCTCTTCAAATATGTTCACGCTATCTGCCTCTCTTCCTACATGTCCTACCAGTTTAATTCCCCCCCCCCCAAAGTTGTCCTTACCGACTGAATGCGTAGATCCCTTGGACATTTGGAATTGTTAAGAAGGGTCCTAACATCTCTTTCATCTTCCTTGTCCCTCTTAATCAATATGTAGGTTCATGGGTCTGGTCTCTTCTTCTTCTTGGCCACTGCCGCATAAGTCAAAGGCTCTTGAAGTTTTGGTTAATAATTTCTGGTATCTCTCTAATTGTCTGTGGGAGGTCCTTTGGTACTATGTTAGTCATTGACTCTACTACCTGTTCCACCTCTTTGGAAGCATGAGCGTCGAGCTCCCTCTCCAGCAATGTATACCTCAGTTCATCCGAAATAGCTTTAAATTTGCGGAATCTTTCCATTTCAAATCCTTTTGTATTCTTTATATATATAAGTTTCCATTCGTTCCATGATATAGCAACATCTTTTATAAAGAGAGATAGGGGAAGCATTAACGATCTTTTCTCCATCTATCTCTTGAATATTTTCCTCCAAAACTGTGTTGACAGTGCTTGTTGAGCCAGTGGATTCAGTTGAGGTTCTTCTTGTTATCTTATTTTGTTGCCTAGGGGGTTTCCCTAGATCAACAACAGGATACATATTTTTCTTTTGTAGTGAGATTCTACTTATTTTACTTTATTTTATGATTGTAATATTCTATTAATAATTAGAATTTTCTTTTTGGTCAATTAATTCTTTTATACTATCAAAAATATAATGTTGCTGAGCAGTATCGAACAGTTTACCTGAACGAGTGGTGTTTCTTAAAAGGTCGTAATATAATAATATGACCAAAGTGGGACAGAACTTCGCTGGGGGGCCCTACCTCCTGACCGAGGACGGTTTAGAGGATTAGTGGTAGGGCTCCGACTTTACTATCTAACTTGGCCGTCGCCGAGGCGACGGACCTGGGGAAAAAGGCGCAGAACGAAGACCCCGCCGAATCTTGATCCGCGACTCCACGAAGGGGCACGAGAGGCGCCGTTGCCGTGGTGGAACCCCAGACCGCCAGTGATGGTTTATTACAAATAGAATATTGGTTACATTGCTTGTATACATGATATTATATTACAATTGATTTTCTTTTAGTGTGGACATTCTGCTTGGATATTTTGAAAATTTTTATGTAATTGTTCTTTAATACAGTGTTTACAGTTCATGTCCGCTTTCCAGTTACTGTTCATGAGTGTTTTATTGCTGGTTCAGAATTGCTGATCACTGAGATTGTTCACAGGGTTGTTCACTATTGTGTTGGAGTTGCGCTGAGCTGAAATTGCAGTTGTTTCGCGGATGACTGTTGGCCGACACTAATGTCCGTGCGGCTGTGGGTACGATTGATTTCTGAACGTTTTCACTTTTGTAATGGAAGATATATTTAAATGTCTATAGTGGACATTAGATGTTACACTGATTGAAACGTTGAAAACACACTGATGAGACACACTCAATGATGACACACGGTGAAGACACACACATTGAAGACACATTGTTCACTACTGTGTTGAAGTTGTGCTGAACTGAAATTGCAGTTGTTTCGCGGATGACTGTTGGCCGACACTAATGTCCGTGCGGCTGTGGGTACGATTGATTTCTGAACGTTTTCACTTTTGTAATGGAAGATATATTTAAATGTCTATAGTGGACATTAGATGTTACACTGATTGAAACGTTGAAAACACACTGATGAGACACACTCAATGATGACACACGGTGAAGACACACACATTGAAGACACATTGTTCACTACTGTGTTGAAGTTGTGCTGAACTGAAATTGCAGTTGTTTCGCGGATGACTGTTGGCCGACACTAATGTCCGTGCGGCTGTGGGTACGATTGATTTCTGAGCGTTTTCACTTTTGTAATGGAAGACATATTTAAATGTCTATAGTGGGCATTAGATGTTACACTGATTGAAACGTTGAAAACACACATTGATGAGACACACTCATTGATGACACACGGTGAAGACACACACATTGAAGACACAGTGTTCACTATTGTGTTGGAGTTGTGCTGAGCTGAAATTGCAGTTGTTTTGCGGATGACTGTTGGCCAACCCTAATGTCCTTGCGGCTGTGGGTACGATTGATTTCTGGGCATTTTCACTTTTGTAGGGTGCTGGGACTTCCACTTGGTGGTTGATTTCTGAGCTTATATTGCTTTTTATATGTTGTTGACTGCTTGCCTGCACTAGTGTCCGTGCTGCTGTACACTGGTTTCCGTTGGTGCTGAAATTGCTAAGTTTTGCATGACTTACTGGCCAATGTGAATTGAGAATCAAAGTTATACATTATGATACAAACAGAAGGTACTTAGATCAAACATATGAAACAATATATTTTACAGAGTAGATGATGTGGTAATATTGTATATGGTAGTTGTATTGTATATGGTATTGTATTGTAGTATGGTAATATTGTCATACTGTTGGTCACATTTGTTGGTCACTGTCTATTCACTGAGATCTCTTTTCAAGGATCCAGAAGGGGGAGAGTACTGAGAGCCTATTGTCAAAATATTTCCAGAATTGTCCAATGGTAAGTTAATAAATACCGAAATGTTTCTTAGTTGCTGAATTTATAAAGGAAATGCTCCTTCTGGTAATTATGAGGGCACAGGATTCGCTTTTTGAGAAGAAAACTGTCCAGGCGACAAGGAAACAATACAAACGGCTGCCTTGCCTATATGGGTCCTGTATTATTAATATATCTATTTTATTTTGTATTGCTAATAATACTGTCTCAGAGTTTGCAGCTCTGGATGAATTTAACTTTATATGCGCAAATTTTAGGTTAATTGAAACACCTGGACAGGGTCTAGGTTTAGTTGGACTAGAGATCTTTTATTGCATCATGGCTCATGGCATCATTGCCTTTTATTGCATCATGGCTCTACTACTATCTGAAAGAAACCCCAGCCAGGGGAGGGAGTGGTAGCAGAACCAAGGGTTCTGTCCGGCCCTGAGTTTATTGAATAACACACATAAAAATGAGGACAGTACAAAAGGGATTACATAACCGAGTCCGGTTTGGTGGAAAAGCTCCTGCAAGAGCTAAGATGAATTTTTTGTTACTTTAAATATTACATCTTGAAAATTCTACATTAGGAGGGGAGTGAACATAAAATTAATCACACTTATACTTGTTTTTACACTATTGGCACTGCATCAAGATCACTCTTTGAGATTAATATTTCACATTTCTTGTACTATTTTGGGCGTTGACTTGTGACTAAAGTATAAGGTAGTGAAGACACATTGCAGACACAGGCACTCAAAGAGATGAAACAAACAGTGAAGGAAAATTTGTCACATTGTGATGGTTCTCCGAGGCAATAATGAAAGCACACTGTGATGGTATTGATAGCACTAGGTGTAGGCAAGACATTTTGCAGGCACTAACACCTTCGCATATAGGTGCACTGTTATAGAAATTACTAAGTTGATGCAAGACATTTTGCAGGCACTAACACCTTTGCATAAAGGTGCACTGTTATAGAAATTACAAAGTTGATGCAAGACATTTTGCAGGCACTAACACCTTTGCATAAAGGTGCACTGTTATAGAAATTACTAAGTTGATGCACGAATAGGCACATTTGAAACAAAAAGATGTATTTTTGTTTATGCACAAAGGACATATATCTATTGTTTATGCACAAAGGACACTACATCCAGATCTCTCTATGTGTTGGATCAAGGATCTCCAGATCACTTTTCACAAACCAGTTAAGTTTTTGGCTTGTGACTATGGTGTGAGAAATGATAACATATTACAGAAGGGATGGGGGACAGCTTAAGGGTAGCTGGCCGACGACCTGAGGGTTTACGCCTTTGATGACCAGCAACCGGGGGTTCAATCTCCATTCCAGCGGAGCCGCAGCCAGTTCGCTGACTTGGCGAAATCATTCACCGGACAGGGTCCGCGAGAACACCCGCCAAGCCCGGCACCATCCACCGGTCAGCCCTTGGCTCATGCCATGAATAGGCGCGGTCCATGAGCACGACCACCTGGAAGAGTCGAGGTCCTAACAGCTCTGTGGGTTGTCGGCCACTTCATCACTGATAGGGTTACCCGATTGATTTTCCCCCAACAGACGGAGGACCAGAGGTACAGACCTAAGATCCGTACACCGCAATCATTGGCGGTGCCGCCCCCTGGGGGGTGGGGATGGGGGACAGGTTAAGTCCATGATGCAGACGACCTGAGGGTTTACGCCTTTTATTGCATCATGGCTCTACTACTATCTGAAAAAAACCCCAGCCAGGGGATGGAGGTGTGGCAGAACCAAGGGTTCTGTCCTACCCTGGGTTTATTGAATAACACACATAAATAGGAGGACAGTACAAAAGGGATTACATAACCGAGTCCGCTTATCCACCACATCGTGGAAAAGTTCCTGCAAGAGCTAAGATGAATTTTTTGTTACTTTAAATGTTGCATCTTGAAAATTCTACATTAGGAGGGAACATAAAATGAATCACACTTATTCTTGTTTATACACTATTGGCACTGCTTCAAGATCACTCTTTGAGATTAATATTTCACATTTCGTGTACTATTTGGGGCGTTGACTTGTGACTAAGGTATAAGGTTGTGGAGACACATTGCAGACACAGGGACTCTCCACTCGAGAGAGTCCACTTAAAGCTAGAAACGTGGTCCGGTTAAAGACCGCTCTCCGCCTCACCGAGTCGATAAAGACAAGATGAAAGTAGTGGTATTTCACTGACGGTCCGAAGACCTCCCACTTAAACTACACCTTTCATGTCTCTTCACAGAGTCAGACTAGGGTCAAGGTCAACAGGTTCTTCTTTCCCCGCTGATTCCGCCAAGACCGTTCCCTTGCTTGTGGTTTCGCTAGATAGTAGATAGGGACAGATTAAAGTCCATGGTGAGGACGACCTGGGTGAGGACGACCTGGGTGTTTACGCCCGTAATTTCACCACGGCACTACTACTATCCGAAACAGAACCCCAGTTAGTGGAGAGGCGATGGCAGAACCCACGGTTTTGTCCGACCCAATGATTTATTTAACATATATTTAAATGGAGACATTACAATGGGCTTACAGGACCAATAACGGTCATTTACCACATGGTGGTAAACACTTTTGCAAGAGCTTTCGTGATTTGAATATCCATACATTTTTACTTCATTTTATTACACTTTCACATCACAAGATACCCAGGGCACTTATCACAAAGAAACGTTAAGACTGTCTCTCCTCTCTCCTACACCATATTTTTAGAAAATGATTCTATGACACTATTCTATTCGCACTGCATTTTCAAGGATGGGGATGTGTGAACACAGACAGTACAGAATTTTTCTGTATGAAATTGTGTAGCTGTTTTCTTAATATCAGATTAATCACTAGTTTGCACTTGAATAATACATTTGTAAACTCAATTTAAGCACCAAACATGTATAGTGCAGCTGATAAATTTGTGAAGCATGTATAGTGCAGCTGATAAGATTGAACCACTTTATAGGCACCAAATGAGTTGTGGAGCTTGGGTATAATGTAGATACTTGTAGATATTTTTATGTACCTTTTCATAGGATCCAGATGTCTCCTCGTTTGATACCTAAGCTTAACGTAATTTTTCAAATGATCTTTTAGTTCAAATATTATATAGTTGTGGTCGGAAGTTGCCGGGCGTCCAGAACGGTCCAGTATTTAACAAGTGATTTTATATTAGGGGATCTCTCTGTCAGATCTGGCCAGCCCTGATTACACTGGATTTCGTATGTTGGAGGGGAGTCCGAGGGATTAACAATGATAATACCCTTCGAAGAGAATACTTCCAGCAAGTGATTACCCCCGTCGTCACTCTTACCGTATCCCGATAATGGAGAATGGGCATTAAAATCCACTCCAATTGAAAAATTGTTAATGTTTAAATTAGGATGCTCTGTTCGTTCACTGAGATCTCTTTCCAAATATCCCGAAGAGGGAGAGTACTGTGAGCCTACTGTCAAAATATTTCCAGAATTGTCCAATGATAAGTTAATGAATACCGAATTGTTCATTGTTGCTGAATTTATAAAGGTCCCTCCTTGTAATTATGAGGGAACAGGATTCGGTTTTTGAGACGAAAACTGTCCAGGAGACAGGGAATCCATACAGGCGGCTGCCTTGCCTATATGGGTCCTGTATTATTAATATATCTATTTTTCTATGAATTGTAAATACTACTGTCTCAGAGTTTGCAGCTCTGGATGAATTTAACTTTATTTGCGCAAATGTTAGGTTAATTAAAACTCCTGGACATGGTCTAGATTTAGTTGGACTAGAGATCTTAGGGAGGGAAGTCATTTAAATAGGTGCCTTAAGAGCTAAATTGTAATGGTGTCTCTCTCTGGGGCAGTTCTTGGTGTAAGAAGGGTGCCTGCAGTCGTATTCCCTTCCCTCCTCACAATTAGCTTCATGGCATTTGATACACTTATATTCCTTCTTATTATAATGTTTCGAGGTATGATTTGTTGAAGAAAATTTGACGCAGAACTCAGTATTCACACATTTTCTGCTCATGTCGCTACGAACGCTTGTCCGCCAAAAGTCAGTTATCCCTGTGGTAACTTTTCTGACACCTCTTGCATAAAACTCGTAATACAAAAGTATCGATAGGTCCCGCTTTCGCGGTCCGTATTCATACTAAAAATCAAGCCATCTTTTACCCTTTTACTTTACGCGAGTTTTCTATACTCGCTGAGCTCGGCTAAGAAGACCTGCGTTACCTTTTGACAGATGTACCGTCCCATTCAAATGCCCTGCCTGACACTGTCCTCGGATTGGATCGGGGACTCACCACTGGAGAGAGTCCACTTAAAGCTGGAAATGTGGGCCAGTGAAAGACCGCTCTCCGACCTACCGAGTCGGCAAAGACACCATCAAAGTAGTGGTATTTCACTGACGACCCGAAGACCTCCCACTTATAATACAGCTCTCATGTCCCTTCACAGAATCAGACTAGAGTAAAGGTCAACAGGGTCTTCTCTCCCCGCTGATTCCGCCAAGCCCGTTCCATTGGGTTTGGTTTCCCTAGATAATAGATAGGGACATATTAAAGTCCATGGTGAGGACGACCGGGGGGTTTACGCCCGTAATTTCACCACGGCACTATTACTATCCGAAACAGAACCCCAATTTGCCTATGATTTATTCAACATATATTTAAATAGGGACATTCCAATGGGGTTACAGGACCAATCACGGTCATTCACCACATGGTGGTAAACACTCTTGCAAGAGCTTTCGTAATTCGATTATTCATACATTTTTACTTTATTTTATTACACTTTCACGTCACAAGATACGCAGTCCACTTATCACGAAGAAATGCCAAAACTGTCTCTCCTCTCTCCACCATACTTTTAGAAAATGATTCTATGACACTATTCTATTCGCACTGCCTTATCAAGGATGGGGATGTCGAAAACCCGGACCACCCGACTCGTCCGTAGACTTAGAGCAGCAGTTTGGATGGCCGGGAAAAGTTTAGAAAGCGGAGACCGACCACCAAGGCTCCGAACATCTGTCCGGGGTAATCAACACCTGTTAATTAAATCCAAAGAAAAGGGAGGTTACATCAGACTGGGATAGGGTATCAATGGTTCCAGCATTAAACATTGGCTGACAACTTTTAGTTGATAATAACAATATTTTCGTTAACATGTAATATCTTGTTTTAACGTACAGATAAACATTGAGTTGTGATGAGTGACAGATTTTCTTTGATGACATTGGAATAATATAAGGCTGATGCAGGAAAATATAATCTTCAGGATTTTACCGAGTTAACAAAATATAAACTGTGCAGCAAACTACATTAAAGGACAAACGAAGACACTACAACAATACGACAGCAACAATACGAAATATAGGTGTCCCAAATTAGACAAAGGGGACAGTACAAAACAGAGACACCCGGGAACAGTGAGAAGAACAGGTTTCAATGATCACCGCGAATAAAAGGCGTATAGGTGCCCACAGACTTGTCATTTAACCTTGTTGGATATCTCTCTGGCAGTAAGGATACAGTTTTTCAGGCGTTCAAGGAGAATCTGGTTTGAGCATACCTTGGAGAACCAAATTGCTCGGTTAGCAGGTATTGGTTGTTTCAAATGATAATTTTTGGTAAAGGGGCATGAGAAGACATAATGGTCCGCGTCACCATAGGAGTTACAGGGGCAGTTGGAGGTTGATTTGTGTTTAAAATAATAAAGGTAGTCTAGAAAGGGGCCGTGTCCAGTGATAAAATATATAATATATTTGTTAAAAATTTGGGTGCGAGTGTTTACAGAGGGAAGAAAATTAAAAATGCGGGCGGGATCATGGGTGCGGGGAGAAATATAGGTTTCAAGTAAGGATTGCCAGGAGCGGAGAAGCAGAGTTTTGCACGAAGAAGTTAGGAAGGAGTATGGGAAAGGGAGCAAAGTAAGTGTACCGGAAAAGGCAGCTTCCTTAGCATGTTTATCAGCGATTTCATTCCCCAAGGTACCAGCGTGGGCCTTTACCCATTGAAGGTTGATTAATTTTGTGGTCGAAAGAGCCAGGAGTTTAACATCTCTAAGGAGAAGGGATTTGTTTTTAGAAGATTTGATGGCCAGGATGGAGGAAAGGCTGTCGGTAAAAATATTAACTTTAAGTTGTTTATCAAAAGTCCATTGCATAGCATATTTGATAGCAGAGATTTCGGCCTGAAAAACTGTATTGCCTTCTCGAAGTTTAAAAGTAAAGACCTCTTCGAGGTCACCTTGTCTAAAAATACATATAGAGTATCCAACATTATTTTCACTTTTGGAACCGTCGGTATATATATTGATGTTGGAGAAGGTAGAAGGGGTCCGAACCGGTAAGTTAACTATCCGTTGAGAAGGAGGAATAGCATGGGAGGGACAATTAGTGTCAAAGGAATGGGGGGGGGGGAATCAGGGGGTCAAGAAAGAGGTCAATTTCGTTTCTCCAGAAATGAAATTTACGGTGTAGATTGTGGATAACTATGTGAACAGGGGAGATTCCTGTAATGGAGTAAAGAGATATATTTGAAGTTGTTCTAAAGCCGGTGGATATCTTTAATAAGAATATCCGTTATGAAGAAAGAAGTCGCGTTGTCTGATCCCCCGTTAAGTTTTTACCCCAGACCCCAGATCCGTATATTATAATCTTTTCGATTACTGAAAGGTACCAGATTTTAAGTAGAGCTTTGTTAATACCCCAGTTGTTGCCCGACATTTTCCCAAATGTAGAAGAGAGCTTAAAACATTTCTCTTTAAGATAAAATATGTGGGGGCTCCAGGTCAAATTGTCATCAATCAGAATGCCGAGGTATTTTAAGTGTCGTGTAATTTTGATGGGTTGATTAAGAAGTTTTATACGGGGGTTCTGGCGTCGTTTGGCGCGGGTTTTATTGAATATAATACATTGAGATTTGTTTGATGATGTTTTGAGTTTAAGGGAGTCAAGTGAGATGGAGATAGTAGATAAAATGGAGTTGGTGTTAAGAGTAATAGATTGGCGGGTGTCTCCAGAAGTTACCACTGCCAGATCATCTGCGAAGGCTTGTAGGTAGTAAAGATCATTGTTGAGGAGAAGAATTTTCTTAAAATAACTATTCCAAAGTAGTGGGGATAAAACGGAGCCCTGAGGGGCTCCGGACGACATAATTTTAGAAGAGGTGTAAATATCGTCAGAGAATGTGATTTGTCTGGATTCAAAGTAGAAGTAAATGAATTTACAGTATTCAGGAGGAATGGAAATAGCTTCAAGTGTGGAAGAGAGGATGTTCCAATTGAGGGAGTCAAAAGCTCCGCAGATGTCCACAGTGGTAAGGGAGACAAAATGACCAGGTTTGAGAGTTTTAATTTTTGTAACAAGTCTGTAGGCAGCATCCTCACAGCTGAGAAGCTCCTTAAAACCAAATTGGAGGGGATGAAGAGCTTTATGGGTTTCTATCCAGAAGTTAAGTTTATTAACGAATATTTTTTCCAGTATTTTTCCAAATGTAGGGAGCAAGCAGATGGGAAGGTAGGAGGTACAAAGGGCGGGGTCCTTACCTGGTTTGTTAAGAAAGAGAATTTTTGCATTACGAAGACAATGGGGAAAATAACAAAACCGAAAACAGAGGTTGAAGATTTTTGAAAAAATAAAGGGGAAGGTTTTAAAGAGTGTACGCCAAATTTTGAAATCCAAAGAGTCCAAACCAGGTGCTTTCCCATTGGGGAGGTGGTCAATGACTAGAGAAAGCTCTTCATCAGAAATTTTGCCTAACCCTTCAGGGGAAACCGGTAAACAGGGAAAACCCGAGAAGGAGTGGTCATCTTTGAAAGTGTGGTCTAAGAGACGTTGGATTTTTGAATTGTAATCCAGATTTGTTTCACCAGGGAATTGTAGGTTGATATGGTTGAATTTGTTTTGTTTTTGGAAGGCGTATCGAAATTGGGAGCCAAATTTAGAGTTGGTACAGAATTTATTCCAAGAGTCTCTTTTTGATTTGTTGATAAGCTTTTTGAATTTTGCACGGTTAAGTTTGTATTTAATTTGTGCCTCGGAGATAGTCTCCGGGGGGGAAAGAGTTTCTCACGAGTGACTTTATGCGTTTTGAAAGGGCAGTTATGAAATTTCGAAATTTAGCCAATTCGGGGGTCCACCTTTGAAATTTAGGGCGGTTAAAGGATTACTTTTTCCTAATATGTTTATAGGCACAGGTTTGAGTAGTTTTAATGAAGTTATGGACAAAGCTGTCCAGGGAAGAGGTATCTGAAATTTGGTCTATCATGAGGGAGAAAGATTTTATATGGGTTTTAAAATTATATATAAATTTACCAAGATTGTAATTGGTTTTCAGAAAGAAGAAGTTTTCAGAGGGGGGATCAATGTTAAGGGTGATTTGAATATAACGATGGTCGCTGAAGGAGTCACTCGGAAGAATCTCCCATTTTTGAATAGTGTCAAATAGGCCAAATGAAACCAAAGTTAAGTCTGGGAAACCCTTACCAGAATGGGACAGGAAAGTAGGACCACAGTCTGGATCGTTGACCACAATTAGGTTATTTGCTATACAAAAATCAATAATGTCATATCCACGGTGATCAATGAAATTATATCCCCACATTTGGGCTCTGGCGTTGAAGTCACCTAGTATCAGGAAGTCAGAAGCTAAGAAATCAATGGAAGAAAATTCTTGTAAAAGTTCGGGGATAGAAGCATGAGGGGGGAAATAGAGAGAAATTAAATTAAGGGATTTATTAGAGGGTAAAAGAATTTCAACTATCACGTAAGAGGTGGATTGGAATTTTAACACTGCCTTAAGATCAGGGTTAAAGATTAAAATAATTGATTTTTTAGAGTGGGAGGAGAACATTTTGACTCCCTTAGGGGGAGATAAGATATTTTTATTGGAGAGGTATGGTTCTTGAAGTCCCACAATATCGATAGATTTTTCCAGTGCAAATTGAAGCAAGTTATTATGTGCAGCCAAAGCGTGGTTGGTATTAGTTTGGAGAAATGAGAGAACCATCGGAGAAATTCAACGCCAGCAATCCAAAGGGGGGGACATCATATATAAAACAGGATGGTATTGTGAATTTTAAACATTTTAACATGGAAGTAAATAATATAAAGAGAGTGTAAAAAAGAAGTATTATATACTTTTTAAATGTTTTTCTGAAGATCCCGAATACGGGCAAGTTCACGCTGTATTGCCGGACAGTTCTCTCTGTCGCGTGAACTATGATTTGTTTTCCATTGTAAAGTGGGGTCTCCTCGGTTGGCTGTTGAACAGTTTATGCATGATGGTTTGATGGCAATGCATTCTCTGTGAGTGTAGTTGTCTTCCGAACAATAGCTGCAATTGCCGGTCCGCCACGAACAAAAGTTTGCAGTATGTCCGAAGCCCTGGCACTTGTAACAGATCTGCATGGCTATATACTTCTTAACTTGAAAATAGTGAAAATGATGGTAAATTTTACCGATGTCTAACAGAAAATTCGCTGATGTGTAGTCTAATAGGAATACCCAGTTTAAAGTTCCTCGGCGGTTTTTAAAGTTTCTGATAATTTTGAATTCTTTTAACAGATTAGGAGGAAAGCTTCTTCTTATCAATATTCTCACAGCATCTTCACTGAAGTTCTCAGGAACCCCAAACATAATAAGGGTTTGGGTTCGCTCCGGTTTACTTTTTACGTTAAATTTCTCACCAATGGTATTTTGAAGTTTAGGTAAGAGAGTTTTAGCATCCCCTCCGGTGCATGTAATTCTCAAAGTTCCATTAATTTGTGAAGAAATGTTTTTGATTTTGACTTCAGGTGGACATTTCATAGTCAGGAGGTCTTTTTTCAGTTGGGTTAGGTCTTTACTTCGATCTTTTCCCTGTAGCAGCATTGTAGCATAAGTAGGCTTTTGGTCAGAAATTGATTTTCCACGGGAAGATGGTGCTCCAGATGTTGAGGGTTCAGCAAAGTTAGATCTGATAGTTTCATTGATCATGTTTGGTAGGTTGTCCGTCAAGTTCTTCGTCAGTCTGTCCAGGCTGTTTTCGATGTTGACCTTTAAGTCGTCTAAGTTTTCGCTAAAGGAATTTTTAAGGTCAGAGATCAATTGAGAAGATTCAGGTCCTGTAATAGGAGAGTTATTTTGGAGTTGGTTTTCGAAGAGTAGACTTGCCTCCTTCAGAGAAGTTAATTTTTCTGAGAGGTATTTCCTTTGGGTTTGATTAGGATGAATATATCTATTGATATAGTTGTAAATTTGTTTGGTAAATCTCTGAACTTTCAGTAGGTAGCAGTTACAAAAGTCAGTATTGTCATCGATGAGATCAGCTGTAGTGATGGAGGAATCGTCGTCTTCTTTGGAGTAGTATGATGAAATTGGAGATGAGGATTTAGTCTGGTTATCCAAGGCTTTAGGTTTAGACAAGACAGCAAATTGAGTTTTAGAAGATGAAAATATAGAACTTTTTTCTGGATGCATAGGGAAGAAGGAGGGTTGGCTTGCTGCCATATCTGAGTAAGATGGATTAGCATTTGAAGATTTTGATAGGTTAGCATATGATGATTTTAGGTCCACCAGTTTGACTGTAGGTTATAGGTTAGATTGTGTGAGAACTCTTGGAGGTTTAGCACTGTTTTCTGAGGTTAAAGGTAATTTTGTTGATTTTTCGATGTCTGCAGGTTTTTCACTTGATGAATCACAAGAAGGTTGATCTGTAATTGTGGAAGTATCTAGTGCCAGAGCGACGGGAGGGCTGCCGGGTAACGGAGCAGAAGGTGAAAGGCGGTAGGATGGGGATGTGTGAACACAGACAGTACAGAATTTTTCTGTATGAAATTGTATAGCTGTTTTCTTAATATCAGATTAATCACTAGTTTGCACTTGAAGAATACATTTGTAAACGCAATTTCCATCTTAAAATGACTTATCTCGCCTATTGAGTCAATGTTAATCAAAAACGAAAGTCCATGTTAAAAATGGCTTTCGAACAAACTCAAAATGAAAAGTTGAATAGCTTACCCAATTTTAGGAGTATCAGGACAAACTATATATCAAAATTTTCGTCGTCTCGAGGAGACGAACACGAATATGTATAGAACTGCTCGTTAAACTCACTCAAACCGGCGCAAAACACGAAATACTCGGAGCACAATAAAAAGACGTCTGAACAGGGTCCATTCAGAAGTAGTAGTAGGGGGATGAGGGACAGGATTATACGAACATCCCACCACGGTGGCTATTGGGGCTTGCGCCGTATAGGTGAGAGTCGCGTGCAGGTAACGTAATTTCTCATCCAGCAAAGCCGAAGCTGCGGTCGCTAACTCAGCGCCTGCCAATCCCGACCCCAGTCACCGGTCAGATCTAGGCTCAGGGCATGAATAGCCACTGTCCGTGAGATCCAACCACCTGGAAGAGTCGGGGCCCTACCGACTCAATGGTTCGTCGGCCACTTCTTCGTCGATAGGGTAACCCGTTTAATTTTCCCCCAACAGACGGAGGACCAGAGGTACATACCTAAGATCCGTACACCGCAATCTTTGGCGGTGCCGCCCCCTGGGGGGGATGGGGGACAGAGTTAAAGATCACTGACCAGGCGACCTCTGGGGTTTTCGCCTATTATTGGTCAGCACTGGGGCTACCAATCTCCATTCCAGCGGAGCCGCAGCCAGGTCGCTGACTTGGCGAAGTCATTCACCGGGCGAGGGCCGAGAGAACACCCGCCAAGCTCGACACCAGCCACCGGTCAGCCCTTGGCTCAGGCCATGAATAGGCGCAGTCCATGAGCATGACCACCTGGAAGAGTGGGGCCCCAACAGTTCTGTGGTTCGTCGGCCACTTCATCACTGAAATTGTAACCCAATTAATTTCCCCCCAGCAGAGGGAGAACCAGAGGTACAGACCTAAGATCCGTACACCGCAATCAATGGCGGTGCCGCCCCCTGGAAGAGGGGATGGGGGACAGGTTTTGTCCATGATGCAGAGGACCTGAGGGTTTACGCCTTTTATTGCATCATGGCTCTACTACTATCTGAAGGAAACCCCAGCCAGGGGAGGGAGGGGTGGCAGAACCAGAGGTTCTGCCACCCCTCCCTCCTCTGGCTCAGGGTCGGACAGAACCAGAGGTTCTGTCCGACTCTGAGTTTATTGAGAACACACATAAAATGGGAGGACAGTACAAAAGGGAATACAAAGACCGTAACCGGTCATCTACCAAATGGTGGAAAAGCTCCTGCAAGAGCTACGATGCATAATTGTTACTTAGATTGTTACTTAGCCAGGGGAGGGAGGGGTGGCAGAACCAGAGGTTCTGTCCGACTCTGAGTTTATTGAATAACACACATAAAGAGGAGGACAGTACAAAAGGGATTACATAACCGAGTCCGGTTTGGTGGAAAAGCTCCTGCAAGAGCTAAGATGAATTTTTTGTTACTTTAAATATTACATCTTGAAAGTTCTACATTAGAAGGGGGAGTGAACATAAAGTGAATCACACTTATACTTGTTTTTACACTATTGGCACTGAATCAAGACCACTCTTTGAGATTAATATTTCACATTTCGTGTACTATTTGGGGCGTTGATTTGTGACTAAGGTATAAGGTAGTGAAGACACATTGCAGACACAGGCACTCACAGAGATGAAACAAGCAGTGAAGGAAAATTTGTCACATGGTGATGGTTCTCCGAGGCAATAATGAATGCACACTGTGATGGTATTGATAGCACTAGGTGTAAGCAAGACATTTTGCAGGCACTAACACCTTCGCATAAAGGTGCACAGATATAGAGATTACTAAGTTGATGCACGAATAGACACATTTGAAACAAAAAGATGTATTTTTGTTCATGCACAAAGGACATATATCTGTTGTTTATGTCCAAAGGACACTACATCCAGATTTCTCTATGTGTTGGATCAAGGATCCCCAGATCACTTTTTACTAACCAATTAAATTTTTGGCTTGTGACTATGGTGTGAGAAATCGTAACACATAACAGACTATGATAGTCGCACAGTGATGGTGAATGCAATGGTGAACTTGGTTTGTACACACACATGGTAGACTGTGATGGTTATAAAGCTTTCTATGATGGTAAAGCTCTCAAAAATTGAAATCCTCTGAAGACACAGAAATGTCTTCGGCATTCAGAGTGTTTTTAATTTAAATGGTGATAATCACTCATTGATGGTAAATGGTAAACTCATGATGATGGTTCACTGTGTGGTTTAGAACTAGCTTGAGATTAATCAGTTGTCTCTTAATCATAAGAATTGTAAAGAGACCAAATGGTCATTGGCGCACACAATGTTAGTGAACTCACAGTGATGATGGAAGGCAGAAGGCACATGATGGTCAGCATATAGTACACAGCACGTGATTCACAATGATGGTAAGAAAGCTAGGTGAAAGCTTTTGCACTTCATTCATTACTTTACAGAAAACACTTGTCAATTCATGACATTTAGCCCTTTAGAGGCCTTGAATCCATGAAGGCACAGTAAAAACCGTGACTTATTTAGTTAAACTGTATTATCACAATGTAGAAACCTAGGTATGGCACTCTCATAGGCAATGGCACTGACACATTCATCGTAAACTATTATATTAACCTCTATAATACATACTCCAAAATTCTTTTCAAACTTACATGGGTAGATGCCCAAAAAATAGTTCACTCCCCACCCCTAGAAAAATATTCACAAAGTAATAAAGAGAGAGTACTGTAGTTTCTCTCTCACAGGAACCAGAGATGCACTCCCTCCGCGAACATAAAAACTAAATTTTACATAATAATTACACTATAAAGGTCAGTATAGGGCAATGATAATTACATTTTTATAAATTCACTTTCTAAATATGTGCACTTAAATTAACAGTAATAATGTGCTCCCCTAAGAAGAACAAGCCATCAACAACAAAAATAATATTTAAATAGACTATATTATAATATATAAGTACTTTGAAAAGGCACTATCTACAGTAAAATTCTATGCATAGAAGAACGCTAGATCCCTCCACCATCTCTTAAATTTTCCAAGGGTTCAAGTAATAAATATATAAAACAGTTATAAACATAAATTTTCACAGGATCTTAGTTATCAAACTCCATCTCTTCATCTAGATTTCTAACATTTTTAAAATGTTACACATTTAACAAATTCCATGGCATAACTGCCTGGTTAGCAATTAAGTCAGAGTTTGTGTACAGGAATGTTATGAGTTCTCTGATTTCATTTTGAACAATTTTATTTTGTATTACATTTTTAGACCAAGGCACTAAATTTGATGATGAGGGCTTCCTGACATGGTACGAAGAGGTAAGAATTCAATCGAACAAATAATGTTCTGGAGTGCCTGTTTCTCCACAGGCGCAAAAGTTAGAATCAATTACATTTATGGTTTGCCAAAAGACCGGAAAGGGACCCTTTCCAGAGAAAAAATATATTAGGCTTTTAGACAGGGGATATTCTATCTTATTGACTTTTGGAAAGAATTTCTTGGTGGATACGCCTCGCTCCGATCTTTCCCAGATCTCCTGCCAAGTGTCCATCATATTTTGTTTAAGATTTCTTTTTAGAAAAGAGGGAGGGATATGAATTTCTTCATTTGCCAAATTAAACCTTGTTGCAGCTCTCGCAAGTGCGTCAGCAATTTCATTTCCAAAGATACCAGTGTGGCCTCTGATCCAGCCTATCCTGACCGATTGTCCTGAGTTAATCAAGTTCAAATGTGTGTTCTGTGCTGTAACATTTTTAGTGAAAGGTTGTAGTATGAGCATTGAAGCGGATTGGCTGTCAGTCAGGATATCCATTTCATCATGTTCAGAGGCCACCAGCCAATTCACGGCAGCAGAGATGGCAGCAAGCTCCGCTTGAAAAACAGGATTTTCCATTCTGATCTTCAGTTGATATTCCTTTATGATTTCATTCCCTAGAAAAACACAGTAAGCTAGAGCCGTGCTTCATCTGTCTTGGAGCCGTCAGTGTACGTTGTTATCTTTAGAGGTGGTGAGTGTGTGTTCACAGGGTCAAACCGACTAATGGGGACTTCCTGTGAAGTGTGTCTGTAAAGTATGGAGCTTTTAGAATCAAAATTATTGGCAATCAAGAGCTGTGTTTTAGTATATGTGTCTTGATGGTGATGTAAAACAGCTGATTTGCTTGATTCATACTTCAATTTCAAGGTGATTGGAGGTATATTTGTTAAAATTTGGAGGGCCGCCAAGGATATCTTGACGTTGGCTCTTGAGATCCGCAACAAGCAAATTTTCTGGGCAGATAATAATCTGGATTCTGCTTGATTTGTCAGGTTACTTCCCCCAGACAAATGCTGCATAAGTCAGAATTCGTTCGGAGACCACCTCGTACCAAACCTTAAGAAGACTTGTGCCAATTCCCCATGATTTTTTACACATTAAACTTATAGAATTATTATGTTTTATCAATTTTTCTTTTAAAAAAGCGATGTAGGGAATCCAATTTAATTTATTGTCCAGGACAATACCTAGGTATTTAATTGATTTTAATTGATTTTGAAATGGGGAGATTAATTATGTTGGTTTCATTCATTGAATTACTTATTTTAAAAATAGGGTCTCTCTTGAAGTTCTTATTTCTAATTCCACCATAAGGTCTTCCAAAAATTATTGCCCTAGTCTAATCTGTTGCAACTCTAAGGTTGAGTTCATTAACTTTTCCGTGAATTTTCCTATTGCTCTGTTTGTTATTTCTTCAAGGGTTGCTCTAGATTTAGCTCTAGTTAATAATAAAATGTCATCAGCGTAAGCTATGATCTGAACAGAACTGTCTCCATCAAAACTCTCAATTATGCTGTTAGCAGTGATGTGTCAAAATAGTGGACCTAGACAGGATCCCTGAGGGTAGCCTCTAAAAGATGGGAGAGAGGACACCCCCTCCGTAGTCAGGTAATAAGCCCTTCTTTCATTCAAGTAACTATAAATCAGTTTAACAATATTTTTACTGGACAGCCTGTTCTTCCTAGTGATGTTAGAAGGATGTCACAACTTATGTTGAAGTGTTGAAGACCCAGACCGTCCGACTCGTCCAGAGGACTTAGAGTAACTAGTTGGACGGCCGGTCACAACTTATGTTGTCGAACGCACCCTTAATGTCAAATGACACCAGGGTGCTGTACAAATGAAGCTCTTTACTTTCTTTAATGAACTTTGTGGACTGCTCCCTCTGCAGATCTACCCTTTCGAAAGCCAAATTGATGAGGGTGAAAAAAGTTAGTCTTTTCTAAGTGATAAATAATTCTTAATTTAATCAATTTTTCTAATAATTTACCTAATGTAGGGAGGAGACAGATAGGTCTATAAGAAGTGACATCCTTAGCATTTTTACCAGTTTTTACAAAGAAAACTATCTCAGCTATTTTCCAGGGAAAGGGGAAACATGCAAATCTGAGGCATGAGTTAAAAATTTTCAAAAGGAGAGTAAGACAAACTTCATGAATGTATTGGACTATTCTAAAATCAATATTGACCACTCCGGGAGCTTTGTTAAAGTTACAGGTAGATAACGCATATTCTAGTTCATGTTTAGTGAAGGGAGGATCTTCAGAGGAATCTCTGGGGCTTAGCTGAGAAGAGGAAAGCACATTAACACCAGGGTCCAGGACTGTTAGGAAACAATGTGATATTAGCTCTTTCATTACTGATTCTCTACTAGGATGACCTGAAGAGTGAGTGTCTAGGGCCACATGTACAAATACAGAAGGCAATAAAATTTTTGAGAACGCCAGTTTAAAAGCTGCACCAAAGCGAGCACAAGAGGAGGTCGCAAAAGAGATCCAAGCCTGTCTCTTCGCTTGAAGAATTTCCTTCTTGTACAAAGCTCTGGCCTTAGAAAAAGCTAGTTTAGAGCTATCACAGAGGTCAGATTTGTATCTTTTCCAAAGGGCCCATACCCGAGACCTAGAGGATCTCAGCTTCGCAGACCACCAAGTACTTTTTGGTTCATGTGTTATTTTCCTCTTTTTAAAACTGTGGTCAGCTACTTTTGTAGTGATGTCTATAAAAATCTTAATGTAGTTTTCTAGTTCAATTTTATTAGTACATTTATCATGTTCTTCCTGTAAAAAAGGCAAGTTCTCAGTTAAGTTATCTTTAAATTTTTTGTGTGAAACCTTCTTAGTCTGGTATCTTCTTTTATTGAATGTTTTCAGTTCGGTTTTTAATTCGAAAATAATCAAATTGTTGTCTGAAGATGTTGGTTCGCACAGAACAGTCCAGTCCCTTACCAAAGAGGCTACATAAGGGGAACAAATCGTGAGATCAGGCCAGCCCTGATGAAAAGTCGTTTCAAAAGTCGGGGGGGGGGGCTGTCTGGAGGATTAACTAAGATAAGGCCTTTAGAGGACAAAACCTCAAGTAAATGATTTCCTCTATCATCATTTCTTCCATATCCCCAAAGGGTAGAATGTGCATTAAAGTCACCCCCCAAAAGATGATTATTAATATTAATTTACTGATTCTCTATCCATTTGTTAAGATCTCTTTCCAGGGAGCCTGAAGGAGGGGAATATTGAGACCCTACCGTCAAAATATTATCTTTACTATCCAATGAAATATTTATAAAAACAGAATTAATAAAGGTCGCTGAGTTAATAAAAGATTGTTCTTGTGTTATAACAATTGCACTTGTTTTATTGATTGAAAAGTAGACTGTCCAGCAGAGAGGAAATCAATATAGGCGGCTGCCATGCCTATATGGATCCTGCAATAATAAAATGTCTATTTTGTTTTGTATTGCAAAAATTACTATTTCAGAATTTGCTGCTCTTGAAGAACTTAAGTTAATTTGGATTATTTTCAAATTGATGGGTGCTCCTGGACAGGGTTTAGAAGTATAAGGATTAGAGATCTCAACTGAATGGTCCATTATATAGGTGCCCTGAGAGCTTCTTCCTAGTGATAAGCGTAAGAAGGACAACTTTTATCGTAGGCAGAGTGTCTAAAATCATAGTTTTCTCCTTCATCATTGTATATTTGACAATTTAAGCATTTGTACACTTTTTTGTTGCAGTTTTCAGAGGTGTGACCCTCTGAAGAGCATTTTGCACAGTAGACAGGGTTGTTGCTGACTCTACTCTTGTAGCCAAACATTTTGCATTTAAAGCAACGGCTGACCAGAACATGTTTCTTTATGAAGCATGAAGTAAAGTCAATAAAGATTTTCTTATCCTTTAGTAATGCAATGGCGTCCTCTCTACCTACTTGAATGATCCAATGTAATCCCCCTCTCCTTCCCTCAAACTTTTTGATGAACTCTAGATCTTCTATGTTCAGTGAAGGTTGTCGTTTAACCAGATCCTCCTTAATCTCCTCCTCTCCACACTGGGGAGGGACTGAGAAGATGATCACTCGTTGTTTCTTCTTTCCTAGATTTTTGATTTCAAAGTGGTCCTTAAGGCCACTATCGTCAAAAATTCCCACACTATCACTTTCCCTCTCAAGGTGGCCAATCAAATTCAAATCTCCATTTAAAGTGGGTCTAACCGATTGTATCTTAAAATCTCTTGGACATTTAGTTCTCCTCTAAATCGTTCTAGAATCAACCTTGTCTTCCTTATTTTTCTTTATTAGGATGAATGTGGATGGGTCAGGTTTTTTCTTCCTTACTATATTGGCATAAGACATTGGTTCAGTAATTGTTTGATTAACTTTGTTTAGTGTTTCAGGTAGTTCTTTCCTAAATGGGAATCTCGTTAAGCCATTCATGTGCTTCACTAATTAGATGATGAAGCATTTGGCTATATATATTTTTTTTTGACACACGCCTTTTCCCCCCAGCGGGGAAGGGGTCACCCCATGCATAACCCATTTGCAGAGCTACCTTACTCCAGTGCTCCGCATCAGAACTTGAAAAGCCGTCATATTTCTATGTCTCCTGAACGCTAGGTACGAACCCAGTACCATTCTCGATGCAAGAGTCTTGATATCACAACACTTAATAACTCCCAACTCGAGTACTGTCTGGCGACCAAATCTCCCCCCAATTGATGGTGCAGGAGGAGGTGGTGACAGTGGACGCCCCAGTACAGCTCCTCCCTTAAGAGAGTCATAGTTACTTCCGGCGTTTACCCACGATTGGATGAATTTCTTCACTTTGACATTCAGAGCACTGGGCAGAAATCACATTGCGTCAACACCGATCACCGGCCATAGCAATGCTTTGTTTTAATTAGACAGGCGGATTCCCTGAGTTCGTGCAAGTTCTGAGTCGGAAGTTAGTCGTCCGCCGAAACGGTCGCTCCTGTCACGAGACCCGGTGCGCTGTTTGGGACGACTATGGGACGGAGGACTCTTGGAGAGACTCTTGGAGGAGTCTCATTGAGAACTCTCTTGGAGGACTCTCCAAGAGGTGCATATCCTCTTTGGGATGACTATATGTCTTTTGATGAAACAGGAGGTAAAGTCAACATATATTTTCCTTTCCTTCAAGAGTGTTATGGCATTCTCTCTTCCCACTTGCATTACCCAATGCCAGCTACCATTTTTTCCGCTTGAATATTTTTATGAATTCTATTTCCTCGTTCCTTATGTCTGGAATTCTTTTAAAAATTGATTATTTGATCTTTTGTGCTCCACTCTGAGGAGGGACTGAAAAAAATTATTATCTTCTGTTTTTTAGTTCCCAGGTTCTTAATGTCAAAGTTGTCCCCTAAATCACTGTCATGAAAGACACTCCTTTCCTCCCCCTCTCTCTGAAGATGGACAATAACCTTTAATTACTAATAATAAGAATGGGCCGAAAAGATTGAATTTTTAAGTACCTAGGGCATTTGAAGTTCCTTAGTAATATTCTAGGGTCTTGCTTGTCCTCCTTATATTTTCATATCAGTATGAAGATAGAAGTGTCTGGTTTTTTCGTTTTAACTACTCCCGCATAAGTCATCGATTCTTGGCAAGCTTGGTGCAGTTTTTTTATCTTGTCAGGAATTGATTCCTCGAGCAAGTGATTACCTCTGCCGTCATTCCTACCGTATCCCCATAATGGATAGTGGGCATTAAAATCCCCTCCAATTAAAACATAGTTAATGTTTAAATTAGGATGGTCTGTCCATTCACTGAGATCTCTTTTCAAAGATCCAGAAGGGGAGAGTACTGAGAGCCTATTGTCAAAATATTTCCAGAATTGTCCAATGGTAAGTTAATGAATACCGAAATGTTTCTATGTTACTGAATTTATAAAGAAAATGTCCTGCTGGTAATTATGAGGGCACATGATTAGCTTTTAGAGAAGAAAACTGTCCAGGCGACAAGGAATCCATACAGGCGGCTGTCTTGCCTATATGGGTCCTGTATTATTAATATATCTATTTTATTTTGGATTGCAAATACTACTGTCTCAGAGTTTGCAGCTCTGGATGAATTTAACTTTATATGCGCAAATTTTAGGTTAATTAAAACTCCTGGACAGGGTCAAGTTTTAGTTGGACTAGAGATCTTAGGGAGGGAAGTCATTTAAATAGGTGCCTTAAGAGCTAAATTGTAATGGTGCCTATATCTGGGGCAGTCCTTGGTGTAAAAAGGGTGCCTGCAGTCGTATCCCCTTCCCTCCTCACAATTAGCTTCAGGGCATTTGATACAATTGTAATCCTTCTTATTACAATGTTGCGAGATATGATTTGTCGAAATACATTTGGCACAGAACTCAGGATTCACACATGTTCTACTCATGTCGCTATGAACGCTTGGCCGCCACAATTCAATTATCCCTGTGGTAACTTTTCTGACACCTCTTGCATAAAACTCTTAATACAGAAGTATCGATATTCTCCGCTTTCGCGGTCCGTATTAGTACTGAAAATCAAGATCAAGCCAGATTTTGCCCTTTTACTTTACGCGAGGTTTCTATCCTCGCTGAGTTCGCCTTAGGACACCTGCGTTACCTTTTGACAGATGTACCGACCCAGTCAAACTTTATGCCTGACACTGTTCTCGGATCAGACCGGGGACTCTCCACTCGAGAGAGTCCACTTAAAGCTGGAAACGTGGTCCGGTTAAAGACCGCTCTCCGCCTCACCGAGTCGGTAAAGACAAGATAAAAGTAGTGGTATTTCACTGACAGCCCGAAGACCTCCCACTTATACTACACCTTTCATGCCTCTTCACAGAGTCAGACTAGAGTCAAGGTCAACAGGTTCTTCTTTCCCCGCTGATTCCGTCAAGCCCGTTCCCTTGGTTGTGGTTTCGCTAGTTAGTAGATAGGGACTGATTAAAGTCCATGGTGAGGACGACCTGGGTGTTTACGCCCGTAATTTCACCACGGCACTACTACTATCCGAAACAGAACCCCAGTTAGGAAAGAGGGAATGGCAGAACTCACGGTTTTGTCCGACCCTATGATTTATTTAACATATATTTAAATGGAGACATTACAATGTTCTTTTACGACCAATAATGGTCATTTACCACATGATGGTAAACACATTTGCAAGAGCTTTCGTAATTCGAATATTCATACATTTTTACTTCATTTTATTACACTTTCACATCACAAGATACGCAGTCCACTTATCACGAAGAAATGCCAAAACTGTCTTTCCTCTCTCCACCATACTTTTAGAAAATGATTCTATGACACTATTCTATTCCCACTGCATTATCAAGAAAGGGGATGTGTGAACACAGACAGTACAGAATTTTTCTGTATGTAATTGTGTAGCTCTTTTCTTAATATCAGATTAATCATTAGTTTGCAGTTGAAGAGTACATTTGTAAACTCAATTTCCATCTTAAAATGACTTATCTGGCCTGTTGAGCCAATGTTACTCAAAAACGAAAGTCCATGTTAGAAATGGCTTTCGAACAAACTCAAAATGAAAAGTTGAATGGCTGACCCAATTTTGGGAGTATCAGGACAAACAATATATCAAAATTTTCGTCTCGAGGAGACGAACACGAATATGTGACGCCAACTCCCAAGGCACACGTCCAACGTCCATAGCAACATTTATTGAAGTCTTAAAAAATTTACAAGGGTTGCATAGTTTTGAGAGATGATGACATAACATGATAATCTTGAGTTTACAGGAGTTAGATGATGATGATGATGAGGATAACAAGATATGATGAGTTTATATATAACATGGTTTGGTTGTCTGAAGATGAGAACAATGATTTAGATGACGATGAAGATGACAAAATGTGATGAGTTAAAACATGACAAGGAAAGGTTAACAAAGATTAAAAACAGATGTAGGTACCAGTGAAAACAATAATTTGTACATTAATTTGTACAATACATTATCTTTGAATAGTAACGGGATAGTGTTTGATTAAAACAGTAAATATAAGAGTATTGTGTACCAAAGTTAAATTACATAAAAAGGGTAGAAAATTAACCAACACCGGACAATATCGAGAACACAATACAGCGAGACAAATGCCAACAACAGAAAAGGCACCAAAGACAAAAACAAAAAACAACAACAAAAAACAGGTAACCAGCGGGCAACACCAAAAACAGGCGCAAAAGCTACATAACCCAAAAGAAACACAGATCAAGGAGAGGTCAAATAAAAGCACACAGGCCGATTAAGTAACTTTATTTGAAATGTCTCTGGCAATGAGAACACAGTTTTTAATTCTCTCAACAGAAGAAAATTTTTACAGACACTCGAGAACCAGGTCGCAAGGTTCGAAGGAACAGGTTTGGAGAGATGATAACGTTTAGAATGGGGACAAGAAAAGACATAGTGATCTGCGTCTCCGAAGAGGCCGCAAGTACAACAGGGGGTAGATTTAAATTTGAAAATATGTAAATAATCCAAAAATGGTCCATGACCAGTAATAAAATAAATTAAATATTTGTTTGTAATTTGGAAATTAGTTTTAACGGAAGGGAGAAAATTTAAAATTCTGGCAGGATCGTGGGTACGTGGAGAAATGTAATTAGTTAAATAAATTTGCCAATTATTTAAAATGTCTAAAAGATAATGTTTTTTCAAAAGGGAATAAGGAAATGGAATAGAAAGGGGAGAACCAGAAACAGCAGCTAATTTAGCTGAACGATCAGCGACCTCGTTACCCGTGATGTCTGAATGGGCCTTAACCCAGCGAAGATTAAAAAGGTGCTTATTCACATTAGCGTTAAGTTTAATTTTTGATAAATAATTTGATTTGTTTTTGGTTGATCTAAAAGCCGAAATGGAAGAAAGACTGTCGGAGAAGATATTAATTTTTTGATTATAGGATGAGGCCCAATTGATAACAAGGTCAATAGCAGCAATTTCTGCCTGGAAAACTGTGTTCCCAGAGCAGAGCTTAAAAGAGAATGTGTCTATTAAAATATCTTGGTCAAAAACGCAGACGCAAAACCAATGTTATTATCAATAAGTGAACCGTCAGTGTACACATGTATATCTGAAAAGGAAAAGGGATCACTAGGGGACAAGTTTGTAAAGCGAAGGGACGGATGAAGGGAGGAAAAAGGAGAATTAAAATCAAAAAGGGAGGGGGGGAGGGCAGGATTTGAAAAAAGATTAATACGATGCTTCCAAAAGGACAATTTTTTAAACTGTGCGTTAATAACAAAATGAATAGGGGGGATACCAGTAATAGAGTATAAAGAAATGTTTGAAGTAGTCCGAAAACCATTGCAAATTTTTAGAAGGAAAATCCTTTGTAAAGAAGTGAGTTTTTTAACCTGAGCCCCCGTCAAATTTTCACCCCAGATGCCCGCCCCAAAAATTAAGATTTTTTCGATTACAGAGAGATACCAAATTTTTAAAAAGGATCTATCCGCGCCCCAGTTACTGCCAGTTACCCGCCCAAAGGTACTGGCGAACTTAAAACATTTCTCTTTGAGATTGAAAATGTGCGAACTCCATTTCAGGTTGTCATCAATAGTTAAACCTAAATAAATGAGCTGACGGGAAGTGGGAATTTTAAAATTTTGAATTTTAAAACAGGGTCTTTGTCTAATTTTAGATCTGTTTTTGTTAAAAATAATTGTTTTACACTTTTCAGGAACTATCCTCAGTTTAAGAGAATCAAGGGCGGAGGAAATTGTTACTAAAAGGTTGTTGGTATTAATTTGAAGAGTTTTTAAATTTATTCCATAAGTTACCACCGCAAGATCATCCGCGAAGGCTTGAAGATAGAAAAGATCATTATTAAGCGAAAGTATACTGTTGAAGTAGATGCTCCAGAGGGTCGGAGAAATAACCGAACGCTGTGGAGCACCCAAAGAAATATATTTATTAAAGTTAAATGAATTGTTGGAAAAAGTTATCTGTCTATTTTTTAAATAAGAAAATAAAAAGTTCTGAAAAGATAGAGGGAGATGAATATTATTAAAAATCTGAGGAAGGATTGTCCAATTTAGGCTATCAAAAGCCCCGCAGATGTCCACGGTGGTAAGTGACACAAAATGTTTAGATTTATGTGATAAAATTTCCTTAATAAGCCTATACGCCGCATCTTCACAACCTGTCAACTCCTTGAAACCAAATTGTAATGGGTGAAGAACTCCCTCCGTCAATAGCCAAAAGTTTAATTTATGTATAAAAAATTTTGCAATGATTTTCGACAAGGTGGGGAGAAGGCAAATGGGTCGATAGGACGAACAAAGGGACGGATGGATTTTTACCTGGTTTATTGATAAATAATATATTTGCTATTTTAAGATTGGAAGGGAAATGACAAAATTTAAAACATAAGTTAATTAATTTAGAAAAAAGAGTGGGAAATGATTTAAAAAGGTGTTTCCAAAGGGTAAAATCGAGTTGATCCAAGACAGGGGCTTTACCATTTTTTAGATTATTAAAGACAGAGTGAAGTTCTTCAAATGAAATACGACCCAAACCTGAAAGAGGTGGAGAGTAAGAGGGAAAGTCAACAAAGTCCTTGTCATCCTTGAAATGATGGTCCCAAAGACTGTGACTTTGATCTGTGAATCAGTAGCCCCACATCCGAGTCCGAGCGTTAAAGTCTCCAAGAATAAGAATATCTGAGTTATAAACATCAAAAGAGGAGATTTCAGCCAGCAAGGAAGGAAAATCGTCGTGCGGAGGAAAATAAATACAAGGAAAATAATTAAAGGTGGGCGACTGGGAAGAAAAATTTCGATAAAAATAGAGGAAGATGAATTAAATTTAAAGTTTACTGTAAATAATGGGTTAAAAATCAAGATGATAGCTTTTTTAGAGAGGGATTCAAACTGTTGAATACCAGGAGGGGGAGATAAATTTTTCCGCCAGTAATATAAGGTTCCTGGAGACAAACGAAATCAATTTTATTGTCGATTGCAAATTTAAAAAGGTTGGAGTGTGCTATTAAGGAATGGTTAGTATTTATCTGAAGTCCTTTAATTGACATAATCCTGAACTAATTTAACGCCAAGGCCCGGGAGGGGAATAAAAAATAAACAATTTGAGCTATATAAAAAATGAAGTATAACAAGTAACATAAACACAACAAATTACAATAAACACAAAACAACAGTTAAGCTTAACAATTAAATGTGAAAAGAATACTTATAGCAAGAGAGGCTAAGCCTCGCGTTGAAGTAACCTTATTTTGGCCATTTCAGCCTTATATGTACTACAGTTTTTCCTGTCGTTGGTGGTATGGTCAGTTCTATAGTTCAAGTTCGGGTTATCATCATTAAAAGTAGTACAGTTTACGCAGATAAGTCTAGAGGAATTACATTCTCTGAAAGTGTGCTGACTACCAGTACACCTCCCGCAGTTACTCACCGGATGATGGCAATAGTCGGCAACGTGCCCGTAGCCCTGGCACTTAAAACATGTTTTGAGTGCAATATACTTTTTAACAGTAAAGAATCTAAAGTGATGAAAGAGTTTTTTGACATCTAAAATTCGGTTTGCTTGCACAAAATCGACAGAGAAGACCCAATTTCTGCTCCCAGATCTGTTAGGAAAGTTCTTTATAATTGTGATGTTTTGATATTTTAGAGTGTTACGGTTGTTGCAAATCAATGCTATCACATTTTCCTCCGTGTAACTGGCAGAGATATTGAAGGCAATAATGGACTTTCTCCTATCTTCTTGCTTTTTTATATTAAAGTTTTTAACAAGTGAAGAGTTTGTGAAAAGCGGAACCAGTTTCTCCGGATTACCTTCCCGACATGTAATTTTAATTGTTCCATTCGGGAACGCAGAGATATTTTTGATGTCAACCCCTTTTGGACAAGGGTGGGCGAAGAGATCTTTCTTAAGTTGATTATTGTTTTTAGATCATTTTAAACAGATGATCATTTAATCAATCAAACAGTTTTTTGTAGTTCTCTTATGGGGGAAAGTTCCCTCTGCATTGCAGAACAGTTTGCTCGATCTCGAGCGTTATGATCAGTTTTCCATCCTAATGATGGGTCATCATCGATTGCCGTGGAGCAATTAACACAGACTGGCTCTCTCACCCTGCACGTCTTAAATGTATGCTTACTATCCGCGCACTGGGAACAGTTTCCTGTGACCCAGTGGCAGGCTCCCGCTGAGTGTCCGAATCCCTGGCACTTGTAACAAATCTGAATTGAAATATATTTTTTGATGGTGAAGTACTGGAAATGATGAAACACTCTTCGGTTATCCATCAGAATTTTCGCTGATGACGAATCCACCAGCAGAACCCAGTTCACCGTTCCCGATCTGTTCTTGAATGTTTTAAGGATACGGAAATCCTGAAGCTGATCCGGAGGTAGATTTCTGATAATCATGAGCCTAATATCCTGTTCGTTGAAGTCATCTGGCATATTAAATAAAATAACAGCCTGTTTCCGGGAGGGAGGTTTGGTTATGGTAAATTTTTCACTCAAGGATGAGTTAACAAATTTCGGTAGTAGTTCATCAACGTCCTTCTCTCTACAGGTAATTTTCAGTGTTCCGTTACTTAGAGAGGAGATATTCTGCACACGAACAGAAGAAAGGCAGCGGGAAGACAGCAAGTCACGATGCAACTGTTCCATGTTTTTCTTTCGGTCTTTTCCTTGTAATAAAATACTTGCAAAGGTAGGCTTTTCGGGTGGTTCCTTAGTTTTAAGTGCAGGAGGAGGTAGTTTAATTGTTGATAGGTTTTTCTTTACCGCTTTTTCCACTAGTGTGGGAAGGTCGTTTGATAAGTTTTTTGTGAAGATCTAGCTTAGAGGTTATAGAGTTTTTAAGCTGATCCAAATCCTCATTGAGTGAGTTTCTTATACCTTGCAGTGCACTAGATGAGTCTTGCATCGAGGGAAAAGAGGTCTCTGGTATTTCCCTCTCGAATCGTTGGCAGGCTGATTGTATGTTTGAGAATTTTTTGTCTATGTATTTCTTCTGTGTTACGGTAGTACGCACCCTTCTTGCGAAGTATCCCTGTAATTGATTACAGTATTTTTGTATTTTGGTTAAGAATGCATTACAAAAGTCTCCTGTTTCGTCAGTGGTGGTGGTCTCAGAGTTAATATCATCCATATCCTCGTTAATACATGAAAGTTCAGTTATAGAGTTGGCATCCCTTGAGTCCTCAAAGTTGCCCAGGGGAACAGGAGAAGATGTTCCGCACAGACGATTCAATTGAAGCATCCTCTTTAAGGTCAAGTCACCCGGATCTCCCGCTTTATCTCCCTCGCAGGACGTCTCTGATGGCATGGGTTTGGTTGCGTCAGTCCCAGAGTCCCCACAGGTCGCGGGTGGGGCAGAAGTCGATAGTTTTGTCATGCGATTCAGGGCCTGTGGTGGCCTTGAAAATACCGTAAATTGGAGTCGAAAGCCCAGAACGACCGACTCATCCGAGGACTTGAGCAGTAAAGTGGTCGTCCGAGAGAAAAATTTTGTAGCGGAGTCCGTCCTCCACGGTCACCCCGAGCTGCCGGAGTATACCAGTAGTTTATTAATTCTTATAAAAATTTTACAGGCCATAGGCATTTGTGTACAGAGGGCCAGCAATGGACATATGTGCTGGATGACGAAACAATTAAGTTCAGTTTACAGTAGACCAGCGTAGACAATAGGGCTGGGAGATAAAAAGTTTACAGATGACCAGCGGACAATCAAGGAGCTGGGAGCAGAGTTAACATATTATTTACATATTACATATTATACGTTACATTTTTACATATTATTTACATATTATTTATTTTGTAGTATATCGTAGAGTGACAAGATCAGAAATATGTTCTGAAGTTTTGATACCAAGGTTGGTTACCTCTGTGCGAGTATTTATAACGGTTTTCATGTAGAAGCAAACAACACAGGACAGAACAGAAAACAATAATCAGCACACAACAATCAAGGAACAAAGAACAAGGGCAAACCAGGACAATGGGCAACAAGGGAAATACCCAGGTACAGGACAAAAAGGATCACCAGGGGGAAAACAAGGGGAAAAGCACAGGAGGCACCATCTCAACGGACACGGTTTGAGATGTCTCGCGCAAGGAGAATACAGTGGCGAAGTTTATTTATCAAAGCAGGTGTCCGACAAACCCCGGCAAACCAAACGGCGCGGGAGGAGGGAGCAGGTTTAACAAGATGATAGTCTTTAGTAAAGGGGCAGGAAAATATATAGTGGTCCGCGTCTCCAAAAGAGTTACAAGGGCAGTTAGAGGATTTTTTAAATTTGAAGAATTTCAAGTAGTCCAAGAAGGGACCATGGCCGGTAACGAAGTAAGTGACAAATTTATTAAAAATTAGGGTGGAGGGCTTCACCACCGGGAGGAAAAGGGAGACGCGGGAGGGGTCATGAGTGCGGGGGGAAATGTATGCATCCAAATGGGTTTGCCAATCTTTAAGGAGTTGAGATTTGCAGAATGATACTAAAAAGGAGTAGTAAAGAGGGACCGAAAGTGGGACTCCAGAGAGTGTGGCTTCTTTGGCCAGTTTATCCGCAGTTTCGTTTCCGAGGTTGCCAGAATGGGCTTTAATCCATTGTAGGTTAATAAGTTTTAAATTTTTAGCCGAATGTGCCAAAAGCTTCACTTCTTGTAGGTAGTGAGATTTGTTTTTTGAAGATTTAAAAGCCAAAATTGATGACAGGCTGTCTGAAAAAATGTTCACTTTAGTCGAGTTGTCTAAGGCCCATTGGATAGCATGTTTAATGGCCGATAATTCTGCCTGAAACACTGTATTCTCGTCGCGGAGTTTAAATGTGAATGACTCGGTGAGAGAACCCGAACGGAATATGCAAACTGAAAAGTCAGTGTGGTTTTCAATTTTTGAACCATCTGTGAATATACAAGTGTCGGAAAAGGTGGAGGGGGGCAAAAGGCAAGGAGACCGTACGAAGGGAGGGGAGAAGGCGGGAGAAGGGAGCATGGGAGTCAAAAAGGGAGGGAGAGGGGAGGGTGGAATCAGTGAAAAGGTTATGTTTAAGTTGCCAAAAGTGGAATTTTTTGTATAAGTTCTGAATAACGAGATGTACTGGGGGGATACCTGTGATTGAATAGAGAGAAATGCTCGAAGTTGTTCTAAAACCGGTTGAAATTTTTAAGAGGAAAATCCGTTGCAGTGAAGTGAGCTTAGATATCTGATCCCCAGTCAAACGTTTATCCCAAATACCAGACCCGAAAGTTATTATTTTCTCTATTACAGTTAAGTACCATAGTTTCAAGAATGATTTGTTAACACCCCAGTTATTACCCGCGATTTTCCTGTATGTAGAAGAGAGCTTGAAGCATTTCTCTTTTAAGTAGAACACGTGGGGACTCCATGTCAGGTTATCGTCAATTACAATTCCAAGGAAAGTAAGGTGGCGGGTAATTTTGATAGTTTTATTGAGGAGTTTAATGGGGGGGATATATTTACGTTTTGATCTAGTTTTGTTGAAGATTATGCATTTTGAGTTTTCGTGAGATACTGTGAGTGACAATGAAGAAAGGGAGTCCGTCAGGGAGGCAAGATTGGAAGAAGTTAAATGGGAGAGCTGGGCAAGGGCGTTTTCAGAGGTTACCACCGCCAGATCATCCGCGAAAGCCTGGATATATAAGTTGGGGTTATTAAGCTGTAGTATTTTGTTAAAGTAGATGCTCCACAGGGTAGGGGATAAAACCGAACCCTGCGGAGCGCCGATTGAAAGAGTCTTGTGGATTGAAGTGTTGCCTTCGGTGAAGTTTAGTTCGAGTAGAAAGATATGAGTATATAAAGTTACGGTATTCGTTAGGCATATTAATATTATCAAGGGTTACAGGTAAAAGGTTCCAATTAAGGTTGTCGAAGGCTCCGCAGATGTCCACGGTGGCAAGGGAAACGTAGTGACCGGGTCTGAGTCTTTCAATAGTTGAGATGAGTTTGTGGGTAGCCACATCACAGCTGACCAGTTCTCGGAATCCAAATTGCAAAGGGTGAAGAACCTCCGTGGAGTATAGCCAGTAATTTAGTTTATTGGAGAACAATTTTTCTAATATTTTGCCAAAAGTGGGGAGTAAACAAATGGGGCGGTAGGAAGAGAGATGGGCGGGATCTTTGCCGGGTTTATTTAGGAAGAGGACTTTTGCATTTTTTAAGAAATCAGGGAAGTAACAGAATTTAAAGCAATAGTTGAAGGTTTTATTAAAGAATATAAAGGGAAATGAAGAGTAAAGGGATTACCAAATAGCAAAGTCAAGTTTGTCCGGTCCAGGGGCTTTCCCAGATGGGAGAGAGTTAAACACCAGGGAGAGCTCTTCATCCGAAATGGGACCAAGTCCCAGAGGGGGAACAGCAGTACAAGGAAAATTGACAAAAGAGGGGTCATTTTTAAAGAAGTGGTCCAAAAGACGTTTAAATTTAGTATCAAGGTCCAAGTTAGGTTCGTCTGGAAATTGTATCCAGATATTATTAAATTTATTACATTTCTGGAACGCGAATTTGAAGTGTGTGCCGAATTTTGAAGAGCAGTTTGTACAGAAGTTTCTCCAGGATTCCAATTTCGCTTTATTAATTAATTTTTTATATTTGGCACGGTTGAATTTATATTTAATTTTTGCCTCGGAAATTATTTCCGAGGAGGCGGAATTTCTCTCAAGTGACTTGATTCTCTTGTAGAGGGCTGTAACGAAATTCCGGAAGGAGGCGAGGTTTTTGTTCCACCAGTTGAAGTGGGGGCGGGTATAAGTTTTTTCTTTCTTACATGGGAGAATGCACAGGATTGGGTAATCTTAATCAGGGAACTAACAAAGTCATTTAACATTGCAGGGGTTTCAATGTTATCAAGTTGACGCGAGAGAGAGGTAACAAAGGGTTTAAAATTATAGATGAATTTCCCAAGGCCGAATTTGGTTTTGAAGTAAAAGGAGTTATCGAGGGGGGGATCAATATTAATGGAAAGTTTGATAAAATAAATCCGTAAATTGGAGTGTAAGAGTGTCGAAAGCCCAGACCATCCGGCTCGTCCTAGGACTTAGAGCAGCAAGTTGAATGGTCGGGAAATTTTTTGAAAGCGGAGGCCGTCCACCATGGCACCCTACGTCTGTCCGGGGCAACCAACACCTGGTTTATTAATTCTTAAAAAAGGGAGGTTACATCAGTTAGGATAGGTTCACAGAGCTTACAGCTTCAGACATTGCTGTAGATTAGATGATGACATTTTTATAGGTTTCTTGTTTACATTTTTTGTGATGGTGATTTAACATAGGTTGATGATGAGTTAACATTTTGGCTTATGAGATTAAGTTGTATAAGATTTTAGGTTGTAACAGGTTCTGATGTAACATAACAATTTTTAGATGAATTATCTGATATGACAATATAATCAGTGGGAAGACATCACATATCAACAACACAAATCAAACACAATAATAAAAACCAAAACAAGAAATGAAAAAACAGACAAGATACGAACCAGATACAAAAAAGGTTCAGCACAACAAAGGACAGAAGACAATTTCCCTGGATCAGTGCACAAAAGAAAAGGGGGGAGTTTATTGATCACGGTTAATTGAAAGCAGGGTGTCAATCAGTCTGGTCATTTAACTTTGTTAGATACCTCTCTAGCCCCGAGAATACAGTCTCTCAGTTTATTTAAAAGAATCTTGTTGGAGCAGACTTTGGAGAACCAAGTCGCTGATAGTCCTTGGGGAGGTTTTTTTAAATGATGATCTTTAGTAAGGGGGCAAGAGAAGACATAGTGGTCGGCGTCGCCAAAGGCGTTACAAGGGCAATTAGATGTTTTTTGTGTTTAAAGTAAAATAGGTAATCTAAAAATGGGCCATGACCAGTAATAAAGTAGGTAATATACTTGTTAAAGATTTGTAAACGGGGATTAACATGAGGGAGAAAAGAAAGGACACGGGCGGGATCGTGATTACGGGGTGATCTGTATGAGTTAAGCAGAGATTGGCAGTCTCGAAGAAGGAGTGTTTTACATTTCAAAGTGAGAAAGGAGTAAGGGAAAGGGATAGATAAGGGTTGTCCGGATGTGGTAGCAATTTTAGCTTGAGTATCAGCGACTTCGTTACCCAATGTTCCAGCATGGGCCTTTACCCATTGTAGATTAATAATTTTAGAGGTCGAAAAAGCTACAAGTTTAATTTATTGTAAGAACTTGGATTTATTTTTAATAGATTTTAAGGCCAAAATGGATGACAGGCTGTCGGTAAAGATGTTAACTTTCTGGTTGTTATCTAATGCCCATTGCATAGCATATTTAATTGCTGAAATCTCAGCCTGAAACACTGTATTCCCCTCTCCAAGCTTAAAAAGGTGGGTTTCAATGAGGGTGTCTTTATTGAAGATACAGACAGAAAATCCTGTGTTGTTGTCAATTTTGGATCCGTCTGTAAAAATATTTATGTCCGAAAATGAAGAGGGTTCAAAAGAAGGTAGATTTATGATTCGATGGGAGGTGGGTACAAGGGAAAAGGGTGAATTACAATCAAAAAGGGAGGGAGGGGGAAAGGAGGGATCCTTAAAAAGGTCAGTACAAATTCTCCAGAAATGAAATTTTTTGTAAAGATAGTTAATAACAATGTGTACAGGGGGAATACCTGTAATGGAGTAAAGGGAAATGCTTGAAGTTGTTCTAAAGCCGGTAGCAATTTTTACAAGGAAAATCCTTTGAAGAGAGAGTAGTTTGTTAATCTGTTCCCCAGTTAAGTTACCCCCCCCAGACCCCAGATCCATAAGTAATAATCTTTTCAATGACAGCTAGATACCAGATTTTTAAGAAAACTTTATTTATACCCCAGTTATTACCCGAGATTTTCCCAAATGTAGAAGAGAGCTTAAAGCATTTCTCTTTTAAGTAAAATACGTGGGGGCTCCAGGTTAAGTAATCATCAATAAGTAATCCTAAATATTTCAGGTGTCTTGTAATTTTGATCGGTTTATTATATAATTTAATTCGAGGATTTTGTCGTCGTTTGGATCGGGTTTTATTAAAAATAATACATTGGGATTTTTCTGGGGAGGATTTGAGCTGGAGAGAGTCCAGAGAGGTAGAAACAGATGCCAGGATTAAATTGGTGTTCTGAGTAACTGCTTTCAGGGAGTCACCTTTAGTCACCACTGCGAGATCATCAGCAAATGCCTGAAAGTAAAATTGGTCGTTATTGAGTAAGAGTATCTTGTTAAAATAAATATTCCATAAAACTGGAGAGATAACCGAGCCTTGAGGGGCTCCAGAGGTAATTGTTTTTGTAGAGGTGTGAATTCCGTCAGAGTAGGATATTTGTCGTCTTTCAAGGTAGGAAAAAATGAAATTTTGAAATTCTTTTGGAAGGTTGATAGCCTGGAGAGTAAGAGGAAGAATATTCCAATTTAAAGAGTCAAAGGCACCGCTGATGTCCACAGTGGTGAGGGAGACAAAGTTACCTGGTTTAAAATCTTTTATAGTGTTGACCAGCCTGATTGTTGCATCCTCACAACTCACGAGTTCTCTGAATCCGAATTGTAATGGATGAAGAGCCTCACTAGTTCCAATCCAGTAGTTCAGTTTGTTAATGAAGAGCTTTTCGAGGATTTTACCTAGGGTGGGTAATAGGCAAATGGGACGGTAGGATGTAAGTAGTGAAGGGTCTTTGCCGGGTTTATTGAGAAAAAGGATTTTGGCATTTCTTAGACATTCAGGAAAGTAGCAATATCGAAAGCTTAAATTAAAAATTTTGAAGAAGATAAAGGGGAAGGTTTTGTAAAGAGTTTTCCAGATGTTAAAGTCTAATAAGTCTAGGCCAGGAGATTTACCATTGGGGAGGTTGTGAATAACCAGTGAGAGCTCTTCATCAGAGATTGTTCCCAAACCCATGGGATCAGAGTTTATTTTAGGAAATCCCAAAAATGTGTTGTCGTTTTTAAAGGTGTGGTCCAAAAGACGTTGGATTTTGGATCCATAATCGAGGTTAATTTCATCAGGAAATTGTAAATTAATATTATTGAATTTGTTTTGCTTTTGAAAAGCAAATTTAAATTGTTAACCGAATTTTGAAGAGCAGTTAGTACAAAATTTATTCCAGGAGTCCCTTTTAGATTTATTTATGAGTTTTTTGAATTTGGCACGGTTCATCTTGTATTTAATTTTAGCCTCAGAGATTTCTTCTGCGGAGGCCGAAATTCTCTCGAGTGACTTGATTCTTCTAGAAAGAGCTGTTACATAGTTTCGGAATTTTGCCAGTTCATTGTTCCACCATTTGAGTTTTGGACGATTAGCAGTTTTCTTTTTTCTGATGAATTTATAGGCACACTTTTTGGTGGTTTCAACCAGGTTAACAAAAAATTTATTAAGGGAGACAGGGTCAGAAATTTTTTCCACTTCCTGGGAAAGGAGGGGAATATAAGATTTAAAATTGTAGATAAACTTTCCAAGATTATAGTTGGTTTTAAAATAAAAGAAGTTGTAAGAAGGAGGGTCAAGGTTAAGGGTGATTTTTATAAATTTGTGGTCACTGAAAGAGTCGCTCGAGAGAATTTCCCAATTTTGAATATAGTCAAAAAAGCCAAATGAAACGAGAGTAAGATCAGGGAAACCTTTGCCAGAATGCTTTGGACCACGTTTGGGGTCATTAACTACAATTAAATTGTTGGAAAGACAAAAGTCTATGATGTTGTATCCCCGGTGATCAATAAAGGAGTATCCCCACATCAAGGCTCTGGCATTAAAATCACCTAATATCAAAAAATCAGATGAAAGGAAGTCAATGGAAGCAAATTCCAACAGAAGATCAGGGACGGAGTCATGAATTTATATTATTTATAAAGAAGCAAACAACAAAGGACAAAACAACGATTAAAAAAGCAAGCTACAAAGAACGAGGGGCAGTCAATATATTAAAGACAAAGGACAGGGGCAAACAAGGACAAAGGGCAACAGTGGAAAAACCCTCAGAGAAGTTTATTGTGCGAGTTGAAAGATATGAGTATATGAAATGGCGATATTCGTCAGGCATGTTAATATTGTTGAGGGTCGATGGTAATAGGTTCCAATTAAGATTGTCGAATGCTCCGCAGATGTCCACGGTGGCAAGTGAAACGTAGTGGCCCGGTCTGAGTCTTTCAATTGTAGAGATGAGTGTGTGGGTTGCAATTTCACAACTGACCAGTTCTCGGAATCCAAATTGCAAAGGGTGAAGAGCCTCCGAGGAGTATAACCAGTAATTTAGTTTGTTTAAGAACAGTTTTTCCAAAATTTTTCCGAATGTTGGGAGCAAGCAAATGGGGCGGTAGGAAGTGAGATGGGAGGGGTCTTTGCCAGGTTTGTTTAAAAAGAGGATTTTTGCGTTTTTTAAGCAGTCAGGGAAGTAGCAGAATTTAAAACAGTGGTTAAAGGTTTTAAAGAATATGAAAGGAAAAGAGGAATAAAGGGCTTTCCATATGGCAAAGTCAAGTTTGTCGGGACCAGGGGCTTTACCAGAAGGGAGAGAGTTGAACACCTGGGAGAGCTCTTCATTCGAGATGGGACCAAGACCCAAAGGGGGAACAGTAGTATCAGGAAAATTGACAAAGGAGGGGTCGGATTTAAAAAAGTGGTCCAAAAGACGATTAAATTTAGTATCAAGGTCCAGATTAGGTTCCTCTGGAAATTGAATGGAGATATTATTGAATTTATTACATTTCTGAAATGCGAATTTGAAGTGTGTGCCGAATTTTGATGAGCAATTAGTACAGAAGTTTCTCCAGGATTCCAATTTCGCTTTATTGATTAATTTTTTATATTTGGCACGGTTGAATTTGTATTTAATTTTTGCCTCGGTAATTAACTCCGAGGAAGCGGAATTTCTCTCAAGTGACTTGATACGTTTGTAGAGGGCGGTTACGAAATTTCGGAAAGATGCCAGGTTTTTGTTCCACCAATTGAAGTGGGGGCGAGTATAAGTTTTTTTCTTTCTAATATTGGAGAAAGCACAAGATTGGGTTGTCTTAATCAGTGTATCAACGAAATCATTAAGCATGGCAGGGGTTTCAATATCATTAAGTTGGCGAGAGAGAGATGTAACGAAGGGTTTAAAATTGTAAAGAAATTTTCCGAGGCCGAATTTGGTCTTAAGATGAAAAGAGGTTGCGAGGGGGGGGGTCAATGTTAAGGGAAAGTTTGATAAAACGGTGGTCGCTGAAAGAGTCACTTGGGAGAATTTCCCAATTTAGAATATTGTCATAAAAACCGAAAGAGACTAGAGATAAATCAGGGAATCCTTTGCCAGAGTGTGATAAGAATGTTGGACCACAGGAGGGATCATTGAGAACCGTCAGATTGTGTTCAAGGCAGAAGTCTATTACCTCATACCCCCGGTGATCAATAAAATCATATCCCCACATGAGTGCCCTGGCATTGAAGTCACCAAGGATCAGTGAGTCCGTATTAAAAAAGTCAAAAGTGGATAGTTCAGTAAGGAGAGGAGGGAGGGGTGCACGGGGGGGAAATAAATGGAAGCAACCATAAGGGGGGCGCGGGAGGGAAGAAGAATCTCGACAATGACAAAAGAGTCAGCCTGAAGTTTAAGGGAGGAGTATATAGAAGGGTTGAGGACGAGAATAGCAGCTTTACAGGAAGCTGAGCAGTATTGTTTTATGCCGAAAGGGGGGGGAAAGGACGGAAACACCAGAAATAAAGGGTTCCTGGACACAGATGAGATCGTAAGAATTTTCGAGGCCGAACTGTAAGAGATTGTTATGTGCCGCGAGGGAGTGGTTTGCATTTATTTGTAAGATGTTAATTACCATGACTGAGTTTCAATGCCAGGACTCCAAGGGGGGGAAAAACAATATTTACAAACAGCATACAATAAACAATATTTACAAACAGCGCATAATAAATCAATAGAGAAACATTAAAGACAGACGGATGATAATATATATACACAAGGAACATAATACCATGTAAGAAGGGAAGCGGGGAGGATTACTGAGCCTTCTGGAGATCACGGATTCTCTTAAGTTCCCTTTGCCAGGCTTTGCAGACGTTTTTGTCCCGAGAGTTATGTCGTGTGGACCATCGAAGAGTGGAGTCACTATTGTTTGCTGTAGAACAGTTTATGCAAAGTGGAACTTTAGCACGACAGTCTTTATAAGAGTGACCTGGTTCAGAACAGTTACTGCAGTTACCCCCTCTCCAGGTGCAGAATCTGGCCGTATGACCGAAGCCCTGACATTGAAAGCATAGTTGGAATCCTATGTATTTCTTTATCATGAAATAATTGAAATGATGGAAAACCTTATGCAATTCAAGGAGATGTCGGGCAGAGGCATCGTCCAGGAGGAAAACCCAGTTTACCGAGTCGTTGCGATTTTTGAAGTTTCTGATTATTCTGAACTCTTTCATTAAGCCTGGGGGGAGGTTCTTAGTTATCAGTAATCTTACGTCCTCCTCCCTGAAGTTGATTGGCAGGTTGAAGATTATTAAGTTTTGCTTTCTGGTTGGAGGTTTGGAGACTTTAAATTTCTCCCCAATAGAGGAGTTTGCAAATTTAGGCAGAATTGTGTCTACATCTCCGTTGCAGCAGGTAATTTTCAATGTCCCGTTGCTCAAGGCCGAAACGTTTTTGATCCTTATGTCTGATGGGCAACGGAGAGATTTTAGATCAGCTTTGAGTTGTTCGTTGTTCCTCGCTCTATCTTTTCCCTGTAACAAGATGTTGGAGTACGAAACCGGTGGATGAGAGGCAGAAGAACGGGAGGATGTAGAAGGTTGGTTGATTGTGGACACAATACCCGAGAGGTTTTCCTTAACCGAGTTATTGATGACTGCGGGAAAATTGTCTGATAGTTTCCTCGTGAAGTTGTCCAGTTTTACGGTGATTGAGGTTTTGAGGTTTTTAAGTTCTTCATTCATTGAATTTTTTAGATCCTGGATAGAATCGGAACTACTTGTTCCCGAAGCGGGGTTGTACTGTGCGTTATGAACCTCAAAGATGGTGCATGCATCATTCAGCAGTGAAAATTTGTCTTCTAAGTACTTTTTCTGGCTTGGGGAGGGCTTAATATAGCGATGAATGTAATTGTTGATCTGGCCGGTGTATTTTCGGATCTTCTGTAGAAAACAATTAGTGGGATCGGCGGAGTCCTCGGTTAGATCAGTAGTGGCGACAGATACGTCGTCATCTTCTTTGTCGTTAGGCGGATTTACAGTAGGTTCCCGGGGGCAATCATCCTCCTTGGAGTGAGTCGACGGTTCCGGTGAGCAGAGGCTTTGAATACGACTGGATGACATCATGACAGGAGGTTTTGAGAAGACTGTGAACTGATGTTGAGGTGTGGAATAAGAAGCATTTCGACAAGGAAGAGGTAGAAGAATTGTATGCGGGGAAGTGAGTGCAGACGAGTAAGACATTTCTGAATTTTTAGAAGATGATGATTTAAAATCCACTAGTTTCACTGTTGGTTGCAAGTTTGTATTAATCTGTGAAGACACACTAGCAGGAGAAGTAGATTTGGCACTGTTAGGAGACAAGGGCTCGGTCACACCATTAGGACGGAGAGAGGGGGTAGGCGAGGGGGGGTCTCCAGAAGGGAGGGGGGAAGTGTAGAGGGGAGGGAGAATTATCCATAATCACAATAGGCGATATTTACACTTATTAAAGACACTTTATCAGTTGAATTTGCAACAGATCGGTGAGAAATGTAAAAATCAACAGGGCAGGGAGGGTTCAAAAATACAATGAGAAAAAAATATAAGCAAGGAGTATCAAAAGGAGGGGGGAAAACAAAATCAAAGTATCCAGGAAAAAAATCCGAAGAAAAATCATCAAAATTTAGCGAGTAAAGTCCAAAAGACTGAAATTAAGGTGGCACAAGGAAGAAGGAGCATTTTAAAAAATAAATAGGACAATAGCTTAGAAAAAAATATTTGGGTATGTGGAAGGCAAACGGGATAAGTTGGTCGAAGGAATAATCTCTAAATACAGCAGAAAAAGAGTTGGTGTTGCCACAAAAGATTTAGGAAACGGCTGGAGCTAGGAGTTTCAAAAAAGGGGGGAAGCAAGGGGGGGGACAAAAGGACTCTATGTACCGAAGGAACATGGGTTCTGATAAATTTAAAAATTTTGAATTTTTTACGATTTTTTTTTTCCTTTACCAGAGTTTAACAGAGGATCTGGACTTGGACGGAATCGACCAGGAAAACATAATATGGAGTTTTATAATATGTCATAAATGAAGAAGAGGTATTTTCAAACTTCAGTAACCATGGTAACTCAGTATGTACACCAGCCGAGGTAGGAAACCAATTCATATATTTTCCGAATTAATCAAAAAGGGAAGAAGAGGACAGGAAAGTCTGCAGAGCGGACGGGGTCAAACCATTTGTATGAAAAAAGGGGGGTATCGCATAAAAGCACTTACATGGAATATATACAATACACAGAATAGGGGGGAATTTGAAAGCAGAAGTGAAAACACCAAAAGATACATTTTTAAAATACATGTTTCATACACAAAGAATGCTCCCAGGTTTAAAAAACTTTTCAATTGTCATAGTTAATACTTCAATAAAACTTAATATAAACTTTAAAATTATCAATTATACAGAATAATAGTAGATTTACAGATGTATAATCAGTCGGAATTGACCGATTCATGCCATTTCACCACTACAATTGAATGTTGATGCTTTAGAACATTTTAAAACTATAAATAGAGATTTCTCACCAATGAGTAGGTGCAGAAACAAGCTGTATGTATCGAAATGAAGCTAAGGCGAAGGACAACGAAAAATACGCACTCACAACACACAACACGAAAGATTCACGCCTCCAATGATCAAAATATACCAGAGCTCGAACAAAGCGTCATAACAGCGTGAAAGCAGAGGTCGAACCCCCCCGTTGTAAGAGTGTATAACTTTGCTTTCTTTTATGAATTTAAGTACCTGATTAATTGCACCTTCTGTGGACCTTCCCTCCCTCAATCCATATTGATAAGGGTGAAAATAATTTTTGCCCTTGCAAACTATATAATATTCTTAGTTTAATCAGTTTTTCCAAAATCTTTCCTAATGTAGGGAGGAGACATATGGGTCGATAAGAGGTGACATTCTTTGCAGCCTTACCTGATTTTACAAAAAATACTAACTCAGCTTCTTTCCAGGAAGAAGGGAAGTAGGAGTATTTAAGGCAAGAATTATAAATATCTAGAAGAAAGTTAGGGTTAATTTGATAGATGTCATTAACCATTCTGAAGTCGATGTTATCGACTCCAGGGGCTTTATTAAAATTACAGTTAGAAATTGCATAATCCAGCTCATGTTCTGAAAAAGGAGGATCTAAAATGATATTCCTGGAGCAAAGCTGAGCAGTGGAGGACGCTTCGCCATCAGGAACTGAGACCGTTAGGAAGAAATGCTTTAAACGTTCATCTAGAACCGATTCTCTACTAGGCAGTCCAGAGGTTAATGAGTTGAGGGCCGTGTGGACAAGATCGCTGGGAAGAAGTAATTTAGAAAAGGCCAAGTTGAAGGCTGCTCCAAAGTGAGCCGTCGAAGAGGAAGCGAAGGAAATCCATGCATTCCTCTTTGCCTTAAGGATATCCTTTTTATAGGTTGTTCTAGCCTTCGATAAAGAAGTTTTAATTTCCAAAGAAGGGTCAGACTTATATCTTCTCCAAAGAGCCCTCACATGTGATCTGAATGCCCTCAGCCGTTGTGACCACCATGTTGATTTTGGTTCATGTGATAATTTCTTTTTTTTTAAACTTTTATCCGCCATTTCAGTAATGGCTTTATTTAATGTTTTTATAAAGTCCTCTATTTCATTTTTGTTTGTACATGTCTTTAGTTTTTCCTGTAATGTTGGTAAATTATTTTTAAGGCTTTCTCTAAATTTCACATGTGAAACATTCTTTGTCTGGAATCTTCGTTTACCGAATGTCTTCAGATTGGATCTTAATTCATATTTAATATAATTGTGGTCAGAAGAGGCCGGGGCGTCCAAAACGGTCCATGGTTTCAAAAGAGGGTGGAACTCCTTGGGTGTTGAAAATTACAATTCCCTTAGATGACAGGGCATCAAGTAAATATTCCCCCCTGGCATCACTTCTTTCGTATCCCCAAAGTGGGGAGTGGGCATTAAAGTCACCTCCTAGTAATAGATTATTTAGATTTAAATTGGGATGGTCCAACCATTTTCCAAGATCTCTCTCCAGGGAGCCAGATGGAGGGGAATACTGGGAACCTATTGTCAAAATGTTGCCTAAATTATTTAATGAGATATTTATGAAGACAGAATTATCCAGAGGGGACAGAATTAAGAGCACTGGCCGACGACCTGAGGGTTTACGCCTTTAATGCCCAGCACCCGGGGTTTCCAAATCTCCATTCCAGCGGAGCCGCAGCCAGGTCGCTGACTTGGCGAAATCATTCACCGGACGAGGTCCGAGAGAACACCCGCCAAGCCCGACACCAGCCACATCTCAGCCCTTGGCTCAGGCCATGAATAGGCGCAGTCCATGGGCACGATCACCTAGAAGAGTCGGGGCCCTAACAGTTCTGTGGTTCGTGGCCACTTCATCACTGATAGGGTTACCCGATTAATTTTCCCCCCAGCAGACGGAGGACTAGATGTACAGACCTAAGATCCGTACACCGCAATCATTGGCGGTGACGCCCCCTGGGGGGTAGAAATAGGGACAGTTTAATGTCCGTGATGCAGGCGACCTGGGGGTTTACGCCTATAATTGCATCACAGCACTACTACTATCTGAAGGAAGACCCCAGCCTGGGGAAGGATAGGCGAGGCAGACCCAACGGTTCTACCAGATCGTGAAATTTATTTAAAAAGATAATAAAAATGAGGGTTACATAAGGGGAATTTACAAGGCCTGTTTGGCCCTCCACCACAAGGTGAAAAGAATTGCTCCGCAAGAGCAAGTAAATAAGTGAGTGATTACAATAGTCATTTCAGGTAGAAAAAGGAGAGCATGAAATACCATTCTGCCCCAAAAACCATCTCTCCTCTCTCTCTCACCCCTATAAAAGCAAACGAGGATACATTTGCATTCCTTTTCGAATCACACTGACGGCCAGAACAGATCTCCCATTAGTGCACAAAGACATTATAATAAAAGTGGCACCATCGAATTGCCTTAATTTATACTGCGTGAGTAGAAAGTATTATTGAAGCATAAGAAGCACTGATACACATAAGGCACTAAGAAACTAAAGAAGCGTTACAGCACCATCAACCAGTTTTGATGCACAATAAAATGTTATAAAAACACTATGAGAATCTTTGAAGTGCCGCGAAAAATGTGAAACACCGCAAAACACCATGAGGCACACACTATGAGCACTATGTTGCTATGAAACACACACTATAAGGACTATGAAGCACTATGGAGCACTATGAAGAACTCTGAAGCACACACTATGAAGCACTAAGAAGTAGATGGAACACACACTATGAAGCACTGGAACTGTAGTCATCATGAAGACATGGTGAAGACCCGATATATATATATTACTTTGAAGCTCACACTATGAAGTTCTGTGAAGCAGGATGGAACACATACTTAGAAGCACTATGAAGCATTTAAAACTGTAATTATCATGAAAACATGATGAAGACATGATGAAAACCTGGTGTAGACATGGTGCAAACTTGATGTAAACATGATGTAAGCTTGATGTATACATGATATAGTCATTACTTAAACTTTATAAATCTATAATTTTGTAGACATGATTCAACTATCATAATGAAACTGTCATTATAGGCATGATAAACACTGTGATGGAAGCTTAAAAATACTATGATGAATACATGAAGTGTCTTTTGATGAAGTACTGTACCAGAAGGAGCACAGTTCCAAAATAAGTACTGTATTAAGAACTGTAGGAAATATCTCCGGAAGGGCAAATATAACACCATACCCTGAAAGAGCTTACTGATGAACCAAGGCTGAAGCTGTAAATGGACAAAACCTGAAAAACACCATATAAGTTCACCGATGCCCTCAAAGAAGCTCCACAGATCCAGCAGTAGCCCAGAAGCACTGTGGGTAACCTGTTGCTTCCCAAACGTATGACGAGGCAATCGCATGATCATCAAAACAGATTAATTATAAGTAAGAGCTCTGTGGACTGTGCATACCCAGGATGCACAATAAAATGAAAACATGATGAACATGAAAAACAGGGCTCAGCAGTGGTTGAAAAGGTAACTAGTTTCACTATTGTTTGTGAAACTGGAAATTGGAGGTGAGGAAATGAATTCCATATATCTTTCAAGACTTACATCACTGATTCGATGAAAATGCGGCGAACACATTGCTCTGACCGTCATTCAGCTACTTCGGAAAGAGAAAAATGCCATTTGGAACATTCATTTCAAAAAGGATAAGTGTGAATATGCAGAATATTTCATATTAAAGTTATATGAAAAACAATGTGGCACTAATGTTTGTGTCACAAGGAAAGGATTGGATTGTTTATCATCTTGATGCAGCACAATTATTTGTATTTAACATTTGTAACATTTCAGTATTACCAAATGCTTAGAACTATTAATGCTTATGATTGTCACTATAATGTTCGTGACTCCACATATTTTGAAATACCTGGTTGTATGTAATTCACTAATGATGTGTCCGCATCAAAGGAATTATTGTTCCAAGAGCAAATGTATCAGTCAGTGCAAGAGAGAGAGGCAGAGAAAACCTTAGAAGTACATGTATGATTAAAGTATCCAGATTATTTACAACACAAATATTAATTAATAGCATACAATTGTTTCAGTGACATGGTACTTTCAAAAGTGACACAAGCTGTCCATTTACTAAAAGGGAAATCTATCTATACATGTCATTATTTTATTTACAAATATCATCCCGCAAATAAAATTAAATATGTTAACTCTATTTATTATGTTTAATATCTTATATACATATGACTATAAATCTAATACGTTTTCTCTGTTCAGCCACTTATCAGGTCTGAGTTTCTATACAAAAAGTTTACCATATCCCTAATTCTTCCTTGGACCACCTCGTTATGTAGTACATTTTTGCTCCATTGCCAGTAGTTTTCTTTAGATGGTTTCTTTGTGTGATATGATACTCGTAATGGGCAGTCAAAAAGGTAATGATCCGGAGTGCCCATGAGTCCACAGGCGCAGAGATCAGTGTTCATTACTCTAATGCTTTTCCAGAAAACTGGGAAAGGACCTTTCCCACTAAAATAGTAAATTAAGCTTTTGCAAAGTGGAGTATCTATTTTATTTACAAATGGGATGAATTTCCTGGTGAAAGCCCCTCTCTCGGTTCCCCCCCAGTGCTCCTGCCAGGAGTCCAAGAGAATTTGCCTTAAAAACTTTTTAAGATAAGAGGGAGGGAGAAGAACATCATTATGAATCATATTAAATCTTGTTGCAGAATTTGCGAGCTTGTCTGCAATTTCATTTCCTAGTATTCAAATATGGCCCCTGATCCAACCGATCCTGACTGATTTGTTTGATAATATAAGATTTATGTGAACCTTTTGTGCTGTAAGATTTTTAGTGAAAGGCTGTATTAGAAGTTTCAAGGCAGATTGGCTGTCAGTCAGGATCTCAATTCTTTCATATTCAGAGGCCACCAGCCAATCCACGGCCGAGGAAATGGCTGCCAGCTCCGCCTGAAAGACTGTGTTTTCAGGTCTTATTTTCTTCTGAAATTCATGAATTAAATTATTGTTAAGGAAAACACAGTAAGCAAAAGCTGTTCCATGTTCCGTTTTAGAGCCATCTGTGTATGTTACTAAGTTCAGCGGTGGTAAGTGTGTGTTCAAAGGGTCTAACCAACTGGAAATAGGGACAGAGTTAAAGGTAACTGACCAGGCGACCTGTGGGGTTTATGTCTATTATTGGTCAGCACCGGGGCTACCAATCTCCATTCCAGCGGAGCCGCAGCCAGCTCGTTGACTTGGCGAAGTCATTCACCGGGCGAGGGCCGAGAGAACACCCGCCAAGCTCGACACCAGCCACAGGTCAGCACTTGGCTCAGGCCATGAATAGGCGCAGTCCATGAGCACGACCACCTGGAAGAGTCGGGGCCCCAACAGTTCTGTGGTTCGTCGGCCATTTCACCACTGAAAGGGTAACCCGATTAATTTTCCCCCGCAGACGGAGGACCAGAGGTACAGACCTAAGATCCGTACACCGCAATCAATGGCGGTGCCGCCCCCTGGGGGTGAGAAATAGGGACAGGTTAAGGGTAACTGGCCGACGACCTGAGGGTTTACGCCTTTAATGACCAGCACCCGGGTTTCAATCTCCATTCCAGCGGAGCCGCAGCCAGGTCGCTGACTTGGCGAAATCATTCACCGGACGAAGTCCGAGAGAACACCCGCCAAGCCCTACACCAGCCACCGGTCAGCCCTTGGCTCAGGCCATGAATAGGCGCAGTCCATGAGCACGACCACCTGGATGAGTCGAGGCCCTAACAGCTCTGTGGTTCGTCGGCCACTTCATCACTGATAGGATTACCCGATTTATTTTCCCCCAACTGACGGAGGACCAGAGGTACAGACCTAAGATCCGTACACCGCAATCGATGGTGGTGCCGCCCCCTGGGGTACAAATAGGGACAGGATTATACGAACATCTCACCACGGTGGCCATTGGGGCTTGCGCCGTATCGGTGAGAGTCGCGTGCAGGTGACGTAATCTCTCATCCAGCAAAGCCTCAGCCGCGGTCGCGAACTCAGCCGAACCATTCACCGGACGGGTTCCGAAAATGCGAGCCAAGCCCGACCCCAGTCGCCGGTTAAACCTAAGCTCAGGGCATGAATAGCCACAGTGCATATGATCCCACCACCTGGAAGAGTCGGGGCCCTACCGGTTCTGTGGTTCGACGGCCACTTCATTACCAATAGGGTAACCCGATTAATTTTCCCCCAGCAGACGGAGGACCAGAGGTACAGACCTAAGATCCGTACACCGCAATCAATGGCGGTGCCGCCCCCTGGGGGACAAATAGGGACAGATTAAAGTCCGTGATGCAGGCGACCTGGGGGTTTACGCCTGTAGTTGAATCACAGCACTACTACTATCCGATAAAACCCTAGCCAGGGGAGCAGAGGGGGCAGTCACAACGGTTCTGCCAGACCCTGATATTTATAGAAAGATATAAAAATGAGGGTTACAATAGGGGAAGATACATGGCCCTATAGGCCCTCCACCACATGGTGGGAGAAGTGCTCACATGAGCCTCGTGAGATGAACAAAGAAAACAAGCTTTGACCTGAGTCAAAAGTGAAACTTGGTGAGTGGGCTTCACCTCCCTCCTCTCTCACCTCCCAGGAATGAAGGAAGTGATCCCTCCAAACAACGTCACTCCCAAAGAACATTCGATGGCCAGAGAGCTCATTCACTAAGTGCGATTTTAACACCTGGAGAATCACTTTATCTCTCACACTTAAAGTAGAATGTGTGAAGAAACACTCCAACCGCACACATATGAGGAATCACCAGCTAGGTGGTTCACCATGCAAATGTTTAACTCATCCGATCGAAATTATTAAGAAGCACTGTAAGTAGAATGCACTTGAACGCTTTCAAAGAAACTGTATCACTAGTAAAAACACACTTGGAGAAACACTAAATAAACTTTACATTTGTAGCAAACAGCAAACACTAAGGTACTTAGTCACTTTGCACACTTGAGGAAACTTCAACACGAAAAACTGAGATTACTCCTGAAGATCACTTTAAAGCTCCGGGGAACTCTGAGAAACACTGAGACACTGCTTGGAGATACACTGAATAAACTTTACACCGGACGCAAACACTTAAGTATCCCAGCACGCTTGAAGAATCTTCAACACGAAACACAGAACGAACGAACGAAACACTAAAAATTACTCCAGAAGATAACTGTTAAGCTCTTGCTTTATGTGTTTATGGGTTCGCAGAAGGTTCTCCTTCATTCCCTCTCCAACAAGCGTTCAAGGAAACTGACCAAATGAAAGGTAACTGGTGCACTCAATGTTTAACTCACAGTAGTAACAAGCACGAACTGTGATTATTGCTAACTTACACAAGTGTCAAGCACAATCAATGTTTATTGCACTTGCACTTCCCATGTTAATGGGAGATGGTCTCAAGTTGAATAGGTCTCATGCTCAGAATGCCCAGGAGGTTCTCACAGAAATGTTCCCCTATTTTGAGGAATGCCAAATAAGGATCGTGGACACTCAAAGAAAAAACCAAAGACCTCCGGGGAGGAAACTTTCATCACGAAGAAATTCTTCAGGTTTTTCACCAATCAACTCTCGTAGAGGATAATACCGTAGCGGTGCTCAGGATGAACCAATTCACAGTGAGTTCAAAATTGTTCTGACAAAGGTTTTCACCACATCCTGGCATCGATTCACAAAGGTTCTTTAATCACAGTGTGTAATGGTGTTTAACCCTTTAATTGAGATTTAGGTTTTTCATCACTATGCGGTTTGAGGGAAGATTAGGTTTTTCACCACACTTCAATTCTCTGCTGCCACACTTCATCACTATGCGGTTTGAGGAAAGATTAGGTTTTTCACCACACTTCAATTCACTGGAAAAATTTTTGATGTTTTTACACTTTGTGTAAAGGTGTTTTACACTCAAATTGAGATTAAACGATGTAAACGAACACTGCTCTCCGACCATCAGACAGAAAGCACACAAGCGGGCCTCTCCCGCCTAAAAGTTTGACTAGGAGAGTAAAATAGCATAGAATATACATGACTTTTCCAATGGTCACTAATGTTTGTGACACACCACAGTTTTCAAAGTGAAAGGTTTTCTTAATAAATCGTTACCATGGAAACCAGATTCCGTGGGGACCACAGTCTGCCAGGGGAGACGAACTTGGGGCTGAGAGAGAGGTCTACCAAAACTGCCCACTAATACTGAAGTAGGGGACCTTATACAATGGTCCAATATACACTTATACACTAAATACACACAATAACGCTCTATACACAATAATTCACAAGATACAGTTAAAGATAATATACATGTTTCGGTGACCTGGTGCAGACAAAAACATAACAAAAATCAAGACTATTACACATGCATAGAAAGAGGTAGAGAGAATCCTTGAGTGTTTAACTTTAACCTTCTTATTCATGCGAGACTCTATTTATACACATTCAATTACCCATTAAAACTTTATTACTGCTAGTACCCATTTCTATCCCGTTATCAGGTCAGAATTCTTGTAGAGAAAATTAACCAGTTTCCTAATTTTATTCTGTACAACTTCATTATTAAGTAGGTTCCTTGTCCAAAAGTGATAATTTTCAATAGCTGGTTTCATAGCATGATATGATAGTGTTAGATGACAGTCGAAGAGATAATGGTCCGGAGTTCCAGTAGATCCACAAGCGCATAGGTCCGTGTTTATAACATTTATACTTTTCTAGAATGTCGGAAAAGGGCCCTTTCCACTCAGGAAGTAAATAAGACTCTTGCATAAAGGGGTGTCGAAAGCCCAGACCACCCGACTCGTCCGAGGACTTAGAGTAACAGATTGAATGGTCGGGAAAATTTAGAATAGCGGAGTCCGTCCTTCACAGTCACGGTCCCCGGTCAGAGCAGCCAGTAGTTTATTTAAATCCAAAAATATTTACAAAGGACAGGTTTCAACAGCAATTGCTGGAAAAATATTGTCCCAAACAGACGGGGGACAAAGCAGAACGTCAAACAAAACTACAAAGATCACACAAAATCACACAAAATTACAAAAATACACTGCAAACAACATAGAACAACAAAAGAGGAGAATATTAACAAAGGGGAAAATTATTATTATTATTATTTTTTTAAAGTTTAATTTAAAATAAAGGGATATAGATTTTAAGAGTATTTTTCTGCGCAAGTAAAGTAATCAAGTTTTTTAATATTAAACGTTTTAACTGATTAAAAGGAGAAGGTTAATTTTCTTATATTTCCATCATATTTTAAGATTCTTGTTTTTATCAGGGGATTTCATTTTTCAGATACAAAGGACCAGATGTCAGATATAAGACAAGGTAGATCAAAATGGTACAAAACACACAAAATAAACTCAAAATAACAGACAAAAGGGACCCAGGAACAGAAAAACCAAAAGCAAAGATCACCGGGGAGAAACAGGCACTCACAGAATCCTATTGAACACGATTAGATATATCTCTAGCCAGGAGAATGCAGTTCTTCAATTTGTTAAGTAATGCAGGTTGTCGACAAACCCCGGTGAACCAAACAGCACGGGAAGAGGGAGAAGGTTTTTTTAAATGAAAATTTTTAGTAAGGGGACAGGAGAATAAATAGTGATCTGCATCACCAAAAGAGTTACAGGGGCAGTTAGAGGTTTTTTTAAATTTAAAAAATATCAAATAGTCAAGGAAAGGGCCATGGCCGGTAATACTCGTAAAATAAATTAAAAATTTGTTGAAGATTTGCAGAGAAGGGTCAACCGAAGGGAGGAAAAGAGAGATACGGGAGGGATCATGGGTTCTGGGGGAGATGTAGTCATCAAGTAGGGATTGCCATGATTTTAAAAGATTAGTTTTACTGTAAGACGTTAAAAGGGAATATGGGAAAGGGACAGATAAAGGGGTACCAGAGAGGGTGGCCTCTTTAGCCAGTTTGTCTGCTGTTTCATTACCGAGATTGCCGGCAGGGACATTTATCCACTGAAGGTTGATTAAATTTAGGAGTTTTGCCGAATGTGCCAGGAGTTTCACTTTACGAAGAAAGTGAGATTTATTTTTAGTTGATTTGAAGGCCAAAATAGAGGATAAACTGTCTGTGAATATATTTCCTTTAACAGAGTTATCCAATGCCCATTGAATAGCGAATTTAATGGCTGCAAGTTCAGCCTGAAAAACTGAATTCTCGTCACTGAGTTTGAAGGTGAAGGTCTCAGAAAGGTCCTGTCCACGGAAAATACAAACGGAGAATCCTGTATGGTTATTAATTTTAGAGCCGTCAGTATAGATATTTATTTCCGAAAAAAAGGAGGGGTCAAGGACAGGGAAGGAAATAATACGAAGAGAAGGAGGGATACCTGAAAGGGGACAGTTGAAATCAAAAAGGGAAGGTGCGGGAAGGGAAGGGGGGGGGGGAAGAGATCGGTTTTAAGGTGCCAGAAGTTATATTTCATGTAAAGGTTTTTAATGACCAGATGAACAGGGGGGATGCCTGTAATGGAGTAAAGTGAAATGCTTGAAGGTGTTCTAAAACCGGTTGATATTTTCAAAAGGAAGATCCGTTGCAGAGAAGTGAGTTTAGATATTTGATCCCCAGTTAAACGTTTACCCCAGATTCCCGACCCATAGGTGATAATTTTTTCAATCACAGAAAGGTACCAGATTTTTAGGAACGATTTGTTTACACCCCAGTTGTTACCCGAGATTTTCCTGTAAGTAGAAGAGAGCTTAAAGCATTTCTCTTTTAAGTAAAATACATGGGGGCTCCATGTGAAGTTGTCATCTATGATCAGTCCCAAGTAGTTCAGGTGTCGTGTAATTTTGATACTTTTGTTGTGTATTTTAATAGCAGGAGTGTATCTGCGTCTAGATCTAGTTTTATTAAGTATAATACATTTCGATTTCTCAGGTGAAACTGAGAGGGAAAGGGAGGAGGTAAGGGAGGCAAGATTAGAAGTAGTGGAGCGTGTGACATGTACGACAGAGTTTCCGCAGGTCACCACTGCAAGATCATCTGCGAAGGCCTGTATGTAAAAATTGTCATTGTTTAGTTTCAGTATTTTATTGAAGTACATGCTCCACAGGATCGGGGATAAAACCGAACTCTGTGGAGCGCCAGTAGAAAGAGTTTTATTTGAGGAGCAAATTCCATCTGAGTAGGTAATGGTTCGAGAAGCGAGGTATGAATATATAAATTGTTTAAATTCTGATGGTAAATGTATGTTATCCAGAGTGGAAGGTAAAATGTTCCAGTTTAGATTGTCAAACGCTCCGCAGATGTCCACAGTGGCGAGAGAGACATAGTTACCTGGTCGGAGACCTTCAATAGTAGAAATGAGACTGTGAGTGGCCGTTTCACAACTGACAAGTTCTTTGAATCCAAATTGTGATGGATGAAGAGCCTCAGTTCAGGAGAGCCAGTAGTTTAATTTATTTGCAAAAAGTTTTTCGAGTATTTTACCAAGGGTGGGAAGAAGGCAAATAGGGCGGTAAGAAGTAATTTGAGCAGGGTCCTTGCCGGGTTTATTAAGAAAAAGCACTTTAGCGTTACGGAGGCAGATGGGGAAGTAGCAAAATTTGAAACAAAGGGAGAAAGTTTTTGAAAGTAAGAAGGGGAAAGCATTAAAAAGGGACTTCCAAATCCTAAAATCAAGGTTATCAGGGCCAGGAGCTTTGCCTGAGGGAAGATTGTTAATTACCAATGAGAGCTCTTCATCCGAAACCGACCCAAGTCCCAGTGGAGGGACAGGAGGGCGGGGAAAAGCAGTGAAAGTTGGATCGTTTTTAAAGTAGTGGTCCAAAAGACGTTGTATTTTAGTATCATAATCTATGTTAATTTCTTCAGGGAATTGCAAAGAGATGTTGTAAAATTTATTGTGCTTTTGGAAAGCGAATTTAAAATGTGTGCCAAATTTGGAAGAGCAATTATTACAAAATTTTTTCCAGGATTCCAGTTTTGCCTTGTTAATTAGTTTTTTATATCTGGCACGGTTGAATTTATATTTAATTTTTGCCTCGGAGATAATGTCCGAGGAAGCAGAATTTCTCTCAAATGATGTGATCCGTTTTGATAGGGCAGTAACAAAATTTCTAGATGCAAGTTCTTTACTCCACTAATTGAATTTAGGGCGAGGGGAAGATTTTTTCTTTTTAATATGAGTAAAAGCACAGGATTGGGTTATGTTAATCAAGTTTTCAATAAAAGAATTAAGCATGGAAGGGTTTTCAATTTCATTTAAGCGGGAGGAAAGGAATTTTATAAAAGGTCTAAAGTTAAAAACGAACTTGCCAAGACTATATGAAGTTTTAAAAAAGAAGGAGGTGTCAGACGGTGGGGCGAGGTTAAGGGTAATTTTAATGAAGCGGTGGTCGCTGAAAGAATCAGTTGGGAGAATTTCCCAATTTTGAATAAAGTCGTAAAGACCGAAAGAGACAAGTGATAAGTCTGGAAATCCTTTGCCGGAATGTGAACGGAATGTTGGACCACACGCAGGATCGTTTAATACAATCAGATTGTTTTCAAGACAGCAGTCAATAACTTCGTAGCCCCGGTGATCCATAAAATCGTATCCCCACATCTGTGCCCTGGCGTTAAAATCTCCAAGGATCAGAAAGTCGGCAGATAAGAAGTTAAGGGCGGAAAGTTCTGTTAAAAGGGGAGGAAGAGGATCATGGGGGGGGAAGTACAGGGAAACAACATTAAGAGGAGGCCGGGAAGGGAGGAGAATTTCGATCAAGACAAAAGAGTTAGATTGGAATTTGAGAGTTATTTTAAGGTCAGGGTTAATAATCAATATTGCGGTTTTATTAGAGTGAGAAGGAAATTGTCTGATACCAAAAGGGGGAGAAAGGACGATGTCACCAGAAAGATAAGGTTCTTGAACACATATCACGTCAAAGGAATTCTCAATTCCAAATTGTAGCAGATTGTTATGGGCGGCTAGTGAATGGTTTGCATTGATTTGGAGAAAGTTAAGAACCACTAAAGAGTAAAAACGCCAGAACACAGAGGAGAAACATAACAAAAAACAAGTAGTAATATATATACAACAAAAAAAGGAGCATTATAACACAGTAAGATGACTGTATACAAAGAGGGTGACATAAGCAAAATACATTAGAGGGAACGCTGGAGATCCCGGATACGTGAAAGTTCCCGTTTCCAGGCACTACAAGAGTTTTTGTCCCTCGAGCTATGGTTGGTTTTCCATTGCAGACTAGAATCAGAGTTATTAGCCGTTGAGCAGTTTATGCATGAAGGTGAGGTAGCTTTACATGTTTTGTGCGTGTGGTCATTTTCAGAACAATAACTACAGTTCCCGGTGGTCCATGTGCAATAGTTTGCCGTGTGGCCGAAGCCCTGGCATTTGAAGCATAACTGGAAGCCAATATATCTTTTCACCAGAAAGTAGGTAAAGTTATGGAAGATTCTCATTGTTTCCAACAAGTGTTTGGCTGTAGTTTCGTTAACGACGAACACCCAGTTCACAGATCCATTTCGGTTATTAAAGTTTCTGATAATTCTGAGTTCTGATTGGATTCCTGGAGGAATGTTTTTAGTTATCAAGAGTTTAACGTCATCCTCTCTAAAGTTCACAGGGAGGTTAAAAAGAATTAGGTTAATCTTCTTCGTCTGAGGTTTTGAAACTGTAAACTTTTCTCCAATAGTGGAGTTGACAAATTTGGGCAGTAGGGCGTCCACGTCACCATTACAACAAGTGATCATGGGTGTGCCGTTGCTCATAGTTGAAACATTTTTAATTCTAGCATCTGAGGGACAGCGAAGAGACATCAGGTCAGATTTTAGTTGACTGTTATTTTTAGTACGGTCCTTGCCCTGTAAAAGTATCTTTGCACATGAAGGTTTACTTGGTCGACCCTGAACAGCAGATGAAGAAGTCCAGGGCTGTGGAGCATGGCTGATGGTTGTCGATAGCTCAGCTAGGTTTCCTTTGACTGAATTGTTAATTAAGTTAGGTAAGTTGTCCGAGAGGTTTTTTGTGAAGTTTTCTAGATTAGTTGAGATGGAAGCCTTCAAAATCCTCAGTTCCTCATTCATCGAGTTTTTGAGTTCGGAAAGAGTTTCAGATGGATTTGGACCAAGTACCGTTGAAGAGTTTTGTGTTTGACTTTCAAAGATAGTGCACGCATCACGTAGGAAGGAAAGTTTCTCATCCAGATATTTTCGTTGGGCAGGTGTTGGTTTAATATATCTCGAGATATAATTGTGGATCTGGTTTGAAAATCTTGTCACTTTGAAGAGAACGCAATTGCTGGGGTCGGAATTTTCGTCAATGAAATCAGTTGTGACGATTGATGTGTCATCTTCATCCTTAGCTCTTTTGAGGTTTATCAGAATCTTGTGATTTTATCTTGTGATTTGTGTGTTTGCATGGAGGGGTGTCTATTTTGTTAACTAGGGGAAAATATTTCTTAGTATAAACTCCTCTCTCTGTTCCTTCCCAGCTCTCCTGCCAGGAATCCAAAAGATTTTGCCTAAGAAGTTTTTTGAGATACGAGGGAGGAAGAAGTATGTCATCATGGGGAAAGTTAAAGCTTGTTGCCGATCTTGCGAGTCTGTCTGCTATCTCGTTCCCTAATGTACCAATATGGCCCCTGATCCAGCCAATCCTGACTGATTTCTCGGAAAGTATAAGGCTTATATGTACGTTCTGTGCATAGTGATTTTTAGTGAAAGGTTGAACTAGAAGTTTCAGTGCAGATTGGCTCTCAGTCAGGATCTCCATCTTAACATAATCAGAGGCCTCCAGCCAATCCACGGCCGCGGAAATGGCTACCAGCTCCGCCTGAAAGACTGTGTTTTCGGGACGGATCTTCTTCTGAAATTCATAGATTAAGGTGTTATTCTGGAAGACACAGTAGGCGAAAGCTGTCCCATGTTCCGTTTTAGAGCCATCTGTATATGCAGTGATTTCCAGAGGTGGTGCGTGTGATCTCAAAGGGTCAAACCAACACAAGGGGACCACCTTCGAGGGGTGTCTATATAAAATGGAGCCAGATGAGTCAAAATTAGACGCTATCAAATGCTGTTTATCTGTGTATGTGTCTTGATGATGATGTAGTACAGCAGATTTGCTTGACTCATATCTAAGAGTTATTGGAGGAATGTTTGTCAGAATTTGAAGTGCCGCCAAAGAGGTCTTTGTATTTGCTCTAGAGATCCACAACAAGCATAATCTCTGTGCCGATAATAGTTTAGCTTCTGCCTGATTTCATAGGTCTTTTCCCCATGCAAATGCTGCATAGGTGAGAATTTTCTCCGAGACAGCCTCATACCATACCGTAAGAAGTCCAGGGCGAATCCCCCAGGATTTTTTGGACATACTGCCTATTGCTTTGGTGTGAATAAAAATTTTCTCCTTAAGTGTAGCAATATGCGGGATCCAATTAAGTTTATTGTCTAATGTAAGGCCAAGGTACTTCAAGTTTTTGGATATAGGAATATTTATAATGTTAGTACCATCTAAAGAGTTTGAAATTTTGAAAATAGGGTCTCTTTTAAGATTTTTATTTCTTAGTTGTTTGTATGACCGGCCTAATACTATTGCTTTAGTTTTCTCCGTTGCTATTCTAAGATTTAGTTTATTTACTAGACCAGAAAATTTAGAAATGGCAGCATTGGTCGTCCCTTCCAATGACGCCCTGGACTGAGCTCTAGTGAGCAAAATGAAATCATCCGCATATGCGATGAGTTCAACAGAGCTGTCCCCATCAAAATCCTCAAGAATGCTATTGGCAGTGATGTTCCAAAATAAAGGTCCCAAGCAAGAGCCCTGGGGGCAGCCTTTAAAGGAAGGGAGAGAGGAAGTTCCCTCAGGATCTATAAATGCCACTCTTCAATTTGACAGGTAATCCCTGATAAGGTTATAAATATTAGAGGGACAACAAGTCTTGCTCAAGGAGGTCAAGAGAATGTCCCATCCTATGCTGTCGAAAGCGCCCTTGATGTCGAATGACACCAGGGCACTATAGGTGTGAAAGGAGTGTGAAAGGCCCAGACCACACAGCCAACCCAGGGGTTTACGGCAGTTAAATGTGAGGCCGGGAGAAAAATTTGGACCGGAGACCGACCTCCACAGACACCCACGAGCTGTCCAGAGTATACCAGTAGTTTATTTAAAATTTTTGTACAAAGACTTACAGATTACGTCACATGACGAATATAAGCAAACAACAAATATGAGCAAACTAAAAACAACAAATATAAGCAAACTACAAAAAACAATCAAACAACAAGCAAAAGCGAAGAACAATGAAAAACAAAAGGGCAAAAGGGCAAAGTGAAAACGGGAAGAGGGGGGGAAAAGTTAAGAAGAAATTACAAATAAGTTTTAATTTTTTCATATATCAATTCTGTTTAAAATACAGTTTAAATTTGAAAAAGGGAATTTTAAACTGCTGTTCAAATACTGAAAGTAGGAGGGAAGGGGGAAAAAATAAACTCGGAGTGAATCCTACCCACCAAAGTTATGTGATGGGGGCAGGAGTTACTTCTTTCTTATCGTTTCTTTCTTTTCAGAATTCTTTTCAGAAACATCGTTCATTTCAGAAACAAATAATAAGTTATATAGCCAAGTATTAGAAAAGGGTGTATATAGTAAACAAGTATTTACAAAAGGAATTATACAGTGTGCATGTGTACAACTGAGTAAAAAGTAAAAATAGTAAAAGAGCTCTATTTGGCCTGAACATAATAATAAATTTTCCCCTAGACCAGGCTCACTCTTAGGTTTGAAGCGTGAGAAACAGTACACACATCAAAAAGCGTAAGAAGCAGTACACACACCCAAAAGTATTTACATGAATACAAGTGATACAGGAAAACAAGAGCCACCGGGGAACAGTGTGAAGCCTCACTGATCAAAAGTTGAAAGCAGGACGGGAGGGCGCTCACGAGCAAGTTATGTAATATTGTTTGAAATTTCTCTCGCAACGAGAACACAATTTCTGAGTTTGTTTAAAAGGATAGGGTTTTTTCTAACATTGGAGAACCAGGTTGCAGAATGAGCGGGGGACGGCTTGATCAAATGGTGAGCAGAGGTGTGAGGACAGGAAAATACGTAATGGTCCACATCACCGTAAGCACAAGTACAGTAAGATGTTCTTTTAAGTTTAAAATGATGAAGGTAATCTAAAAAGGGGCCGTGGCCAGTAAGGAAGTAAATTAAGTATTTATTATAAATTTGAAAATTTTGATTAACTTTAGGTAAATAGGTTAGTATCCTGGCCGGGTCGTGAGTACGGGGGGAGATATAATTATTTAAAAGAGTTTGCCAAATGTTTAAAAGATAGGATTTACAGTGATTTATTAAAAATGAGTAAGGAAAGGGAACGATAAAAGGGGAGCCAACGGGTTGTGGCAAGTTTGGTATTTTCATCTGCAACCTCATTACCCCGAATGTTAGCATGGGCTTTGACTCAATGTAAATTAAGAAGAGATTTAAAAGGAAAAATATAAGCTTTAATGTCGTTTAGAAATTTTGATTTGATATTAGGGGAATTTAATGCCAAAATGGCTGAAAGGCTGTCTGTGAAAATATTGACTTTTTTATTATTGTTAATGGCCCAGGAGAATGCTTCACGTAAGGCAGCCAATTCAGCCTGGAAAACCGTGTTCTCGTTGCCAAGTTTATACAAAAATGACTCGACCAACAAGTCCTCTTTAAAAATACAGATGGCGAAACCTACTCTATTATCGATTTTCGAACCATCTGTGTAAATGCTAAAGTCTGAAAAAGTAGTGGGATTAAAAGGGGGGAAAACAATTGATCTGAGATCAGGGGAGAGTCCCGAGAGGGCGCAGTTAATGTCAAAACGTGTAGGGGGGGAAGAGATGAGTCTGGAAAGCAGTTATTTCTCTGTTTCCAAAAGTGATATTTGAGAAAATTTGTCTTTATTACACAGTGCAAGGGGGGAATTCCAGTTATTGAGAAAAGAGAAATGTTTGAAGATGTTCTAAATCCGGTTGAAATTTTTAATAAGAAAATTCTTTGTAGAAATGTAAGTTTAGAAATTTGGTCCCCCGTTAAATTGCCTCCCCAAATACCCGCCCCATAGATTATTATTTTTTCTATAACAGCATGATACCAAGTTTTAAGCAAGTTTTTATTGACGTCCCAGTTGTTACTTGATATTTTGCCAAAGGTAGAAAAGAGCTTGAAACATTTCTCTTTGAGATAAAAGATATAAGGGCTCCATTTGAGGTTGTCGTCAATAACGATGCCTAAAAATTTAAGGGAACGGGTAATTTTAATAGTTTTATTTAAAAGTTTAACGGGAGGATAATATCTTCGTTTTTTTAGTGATCTGTTAAAAATTATGCATGAAGATTTTTCGACTGAAACTGAAAGATTGAGTGAACTAAGAGAAGAGGTAACCAAAGATAGGGCATCGGTGGTATTATTGACGACAACCCGGATGTTAGTAGCTGAGGTAACCACAGCGAGATCATCAGCGAAGGCTTGTAAATAGTATAGGTCGTTGTGTAAATTTAGTATATCATTAAAATAAATGTTCCAAAGTATGGGAGAAATGACAGATCCTTGGGGTGCTCCTTTAGAGATTGTTTTTGTAATAGAAAGTTTTTTGTTTGAAAAAGTTATGGTCCGAGAGTATAAGTAAGATTAAATAAAGGATCTAAATTGAATAGGGAGGTTTATTTTGTCAAAAGTAGAAGGCAGTATATATTCCAATCTAAGTTATCAAATGCTCCGCTGATGTCCACTGTGGCAAATGCTACAATACTTGTTGGTCGAAGAGATTTTATGTGCGTAACGAGCGCGTGAGCAGCGTCCTCGCAGCTGTGAAGTTCCCTGAAGCCGAACTGTAGGGGGTGAAGAGCACCAGCCGTCTTCAACCAGATATTCAGTTTACTGATAAAGATTCTCTCAATTATTTTACCGAAGGTGGGCAGGAGGCAAATTGGGCGATAAGAGTTACAGGATGAAGGGTTTTTATCAGGTTTTTGGAGAAATAAAATTTTTGCGTTTTTAAGTGATTCAGGGAATTTACAGAATTTAAAAATAAGATTAATGATTTTAGAAAAAAGGGAAGGGTATGATTTAAAAAGATTTTTCCAGATAGTGAAGTCCAAATTATCAAGGCCAGTCGCCTTACCAGATTTTAGGTGGTTGAAGACAAGGGTGAGCTCCTCATCCGAAACCGCCATCAAACCCTCAGAAGATGGGAATGAGTGGGAAAAGAGGTGAAAGATGGATCTTCAGGAAAACTGTGGTCCAAAAGACGCTGAATTTTTTCATTGTAGTCAAGGTTGGGGTTGTCCTGGAATTGTAAGTTTATGTTATTAAAATTTTTATGTTTTTGAAAGGTAAATTTAAATAATGAGCCGAATTTTTCAGAGCAATTATTACAGTGTTTTTTCCAGGCATTAGACTTAGCTTTATTTATCATAAGTTTATATTTTGCTCTGTTTAATTTATATTTGATTTTAGCTTGATTAATAATTTCAGGGGGATCGGAATTCCTCTCGAGTGAGATGATTCTCTTATAGAGCGCGTTGACGAAGTTTCTAAATTTTGCCAAGTCTCGGCTCCACCAGCTGAGAGTAAAGTTTTTTGATACTTTCTTTTTCCTTATAAATTTAAAGGCACAGTCTTGTATTTTGCATATGAAGTTTTTAATAAACGCGTCCAGCATGGTGGAGTCGAGAACAGAGTCAAGGGAAGAGTTGAGTTCATTTAAAAGAGGTTTAAAATTATATAAAAATTTACCAATACTGTAGTTTGTTTTAAAAAAATAAGAAGAGTCAGTAACAGGGGCAGTATTAAGAGAAATTAAAATATATTTGTGGTCACTCAAAGTATCACTCGAGAGAACTTCCCAATTTTGAATAAAGTCGAAAAAGTTAAAGGATACTAAGGAGAGGTCAGGGAATCCCCTGCCAGAGTGAGAAGCGAATGTTGGACCACAACTGGGGTCATTCACCACAATCAGGTTATTTTCAATACAGAAGTCGATGACGGATGTACCCCTGCGATCAGTGAAGCTATATCCCCACATCTGAGCTCGGGCATTGAAGTCACCAAGGATGAGGAAGTTTAAGTTAAAGAGGTCAAGATTAGAGAATTCCGTGATAAGGTCTGAGATTTCAGAGTGGGGAGGAAAATATAAAGATGCAATGTTGAGGGTTTTATTATCAGATAAATTAATTTCAATAATTACGAGGGAGAGAGATTGAAATTTTAAAGAGGGAGAGAGGTTGGAGTTAAGGACCAGGATAACAGCTTTTGAGGAAAGGGAGGTGAACTGAGAAAAATTAGAGGGGGAGCGAAGAATTCCTTCTTTAGAAGTGTAAGGCTCTTGAAGGCAGATAAGGTCGATTGAATTTTCAAGGGAGAAATGAAACAAAATACTATGGGCGGATAAGGAATGGTTAGCGTTAAATTGTAAAATTTTTAAGACCATAGAAAAGGTGACTTCAGGTCAGAGCACAGAGTGGGGAAGAAAAGCAAATTGGTAATACTATGTACAATATTTACAAAATGGAGTGTACTATTGTTCACTCTGCAATTTCTTAATACGCTCAATTTCAGTACGATAGGCGTTGCAATGTCTCTTGTCATGGAAAACATGGTGAGTGTTCCAAGACAATTTTTTGCCTTTGCCTTGGCAATAGCTGTTGTGCAATTTATACATTTTGGTACTAACACTTTGCATGAGCGATGATCGTGTTTGTTGCTCGTGCAACGTCCACAGTTGCCAGATGGAAAAGGGCAATAGTTCGCCACGTGGCCATAGTCTTGGCATTTGAAACAAATCTTAATGTTGATGTATTTTTTGACAATAAAATATTGAAAGTGGTAAAATAACTTTCGAGTTTCTTTGAGAAGATTAGCTAAAGCAACCTCCACCAGCACAACCCAATTGGAAGAGCCTCTAGGATTATTGAAGCTTTTGAGGATGGCGATGTCAGGTTCCTTGATAGAAGGACAGTTACTTGAGATGAGGGCCTTGACATTATTCTCCGAGTACTCGTTGGGAATGTTGAAAATGATGAGGGCTTCTTTCCTCGGGGGTTCCATTTTGAAGTTAAATTTTTGATTGATTGTAGAATTTTCGAGAATTGGTATAAGGTTGTCTCCCCTAGGGTTGGCACAAGTAATCTTTAAAGTGCCGTTTGGCAAGGCTGTTACATTTTTAACGTCCAGACCCAAGGGCCGGGGAAGAGAGAAGAGTTCTTTCTTTAATTGTTCGTTATTCAGTAGACGGTCTTTTCCCTGAAGAAGGACGTTGGAATAAGTTTTAGCAGGAACGGTAGAGGAAGCAGAAGCCTTAGATGTTGAAGGAGTAGATGAAGGAATAACAGAGGGCAGGACCTCTCTAATAGATTTCTCCACCAAGGCCGGAAGGTTGTCAATAATTGAAGATTTTAAATCGTTAACCAAGGATGCAGTAGAAGCTTTAAATTCGTCTGTAAGGGCCTTGTGAAAATTATAAATTTCCTCCCGGCAGTCGCTGGCGAGGCCTTGAAAAGAATCAGATGAAGGTGCAACAGAAGGAGAAATGTTTTGGAGGTTGTTTTCCAGGGCAGCGCAGCAATTACCAATGAGATTAAATTTGTCTTCAAGATAGTTTCTGTTAGTAGAATTAGTTTTGATATTTTTGGATATGTAATTATTCATTCTGGACAAATTTTTGGCAATCAGAGCGAGGATTTCATTATTATCAGAGGTAGCCAGATCAATGGATTCAACAGTGTCAGCTGTAGAGACAGTATCTTCAGCAGGATGATCAGTAGGGATGCCAGTCTTGATGAAAGAGGGCAGAAAGTCTACGATAGGAGCAGTCGCATACGTAGGGATTGAAGAACACACAGGAACAGAAGAGGTGCCGGGAGAAGAAGTAACAGCAAGAGCACAGGCAATAACAGGCGGAGGTTCCAAGGCAGGAGCAGCAGCAGGAGAGGAGACATAGCAGGGGGGAGCAAGAGCGACAACAGCAGGAGAGCAAACAGGAACGGAGGCAGCAACAGGGCGAAGAGGTGGAACCGGAACAGAGGCAGACGAGGTGACCCGAGCAGAGGAAGATGAAAGGCGAGTAGGAACGGAGGCAGCTGCAGCAGCCGGAAAGTCCACAGGAGAGGGAGGGCGACGAAGCAAATTTGAAGTAAGAGAGTGCAGAACTTGAAGACGGTTGTCAGGTCTGTTCGAGTTGGGTGGTCTTGAAAAAACTTGAAATTGAGGAACAGGGGTGGAGGCAGTGGTAGATGTACGCTGAGGTAGAGGCTGAAAATGTGCTGGTGGAGTGCGAATGGCACTGGAATAAGATTGATTGGCTGTAACACAAGTTTGAGTAAGCGGGACCAGTTTAACTATAGGTTGTAGGTTCTGAGTACTGATGGAGCAGTTGGAATAAGAGGCAGAGGTACTATAGGTGTCGAAAACCCAGACCATCCGTCTCGTCCGAGGACTTAGAGAAACCATTTGAATGGCCGGGAGAAATTTTGAATAGCGGAGTCCGACCTCCGCAGTCACGGTCCCCGGTCGGAACAACCAGTAGTTTATTAGAAAATCAAAAAGTTTTACAATCCGGTTACAGACGTTCAACAGCAAAGCTGGAAAAAATTTATTCCCAAAACAGACGGGGGACAGACAATTCAGCAAGGTTCACAAATACAATAATACACATTTAACTACAAAAAGCACTGCAAACAACACAAAAGGAGTCAGAATATCTATCTGAAGTCATTTCAATTAAGGGTTAAACGAATGGAAGCATAGAGAATATTTTTCAAAATCCATAAATATTCATTTCATTATTTTCTAAGTTCGTTTCAATTAAAGCTAAGTTTTATGAAAGTATGGAAGAAGTTTATTTATATATTATTTTTTTTTTCAAATCAACAAAAACATCCAAGGACAAAAACTACAAAAAATATTAAATCTAGTTGAACGTTTAGGTTTTAAGATTAGATGAAATGAATAATCAGGTTAATAGCTTTAAGGTTGTGAATTTAATGATTTTAAGATTTAAAGTTATAAGTTTTAAGACTCAAAGATTAAAGATTTATGGTTGTACGTTTTTACTTTTAAGGAATTAAGACTTAAAGCAAAAGAAAGTTTTTAAAGTTGAGCAGTAGGATGTGTTTTTCATTTCAAAAGAGGAAAATTTTAAATCAGCAGAGTTAAAAGTTTTTCAATCTTACACAGCATCGACACACACAACAAACATCACATAGATAAAAACACAAGTAGTAATATACAAAATCAGGTGAGAGATCTCAGAAAATGTGATGACGTTTATAAAGTTTTTTGCAAGTCTCTGATTCGCAAAAGTTCATTGCGGAGTGCAGAGCACTTAGATCTGTCACGTGCATTATGAGAGGTACTCCATCCAAGAGAAGAGTCTCTGATATTGGCGGAGGTACAGTTCGGACAAGAGGCAGATACGGATTTACATGTTTTGAAAGTATGATTGGTCGACGAGCACTGGCTACACTTACTAGTAGGTTGACGGCAAGTAGAAGCAGAGTGTCCATAGCCCTGGCAGCGGAAGCAAAGCTGAAGGGAGACGTACTTCTTTACGATAATAAAGTGAAAGTGATGATACAGTTTTCTAATCTTCAAGAGTGGTTTAGCAGCCTCTATGTTAATCGATATTATCCAGTTGTTCAAACCATGTTTATTTTTAAAGTATTTGACAATTCTGAACTCTCGCAACTCCACAGAAGGCAGGTTTCTCAGTAGCAAAGGTTTAATGTCGTCTTCCAATATAGTCACTGGGACGTTAAAGAGGATAAGCGACGTTTTACGAGAAGATGGACGTACAATATCAAAGTGTTGAGTGAGCACTGAGTCCTCAAATTTCGGGAAGAGAGTGTCATTGTCGTCGTCACGACACGTGATCTTGAGCGTGTCCTGGTTGACAGCAGAGATATTATGAATATACACACTTGACGGACATACCGAGTTAAGGAGATCTCGCTTGATGTGATCCAATGATTTAGAGGGATCTGTTCCCCGGAGCAGCACGCTAGCATATGATGACTCTGAAACAGTAGAATGTGTTTCAGGAAGAGTAACAACAGAGTTTATTGTCAAGTTTTTCTGGACCACATCCTCCACAGTTGAAGGTATTTCCCGAAGATCACAGGAAAGGGAATGTGTAAGATCAGTAATGTTAGATGTAATTGACGTCTTCAAAAGATCCAGTTCCTCATGGAAAGAGTTAGTGATATCATGTAAAGACAGTGATAAATCGACATCTTCATGAGAAGAATGATTCGCACGTAGATCCAGTGCAAGGTTTCTCATGTGTTCAGCAAAGTCGGATGATAGAGATGTTTTAAGTAAATCAAGATCATTATGGAAGGTTTTTGAAATTTCTTGTAGAGAATGTGAAAAATCCGGTGTCGACACAGAGCAAGAAGATCCAGGGAAAGGAACAGCAGAATCATTAGAAAGGGTTCTCTGGACAACGTCTTCAACAGAGGACAGAATCTCATTGGGATCCAGAGCAAGGGAATGTGTAAGAGCGGTCATTTCATCTGATAAGGAAGTTCTGAGTAGATCTAGTTCAGAGTGGAAAGATTTAGTGATTTCCTGCAGAGGCTGAGAAAAATCAATTGACGGTGTTTGTATGTTAATAAGATGGCAGGTGGATTGGATTATATAAATTTTTTCCTCCAAAAATTTCATGTGAGTGTCAGAGGGTTGAACGTGATCAGTAAGAAAATCGAGAATTTGAGTGCAGACTTTAAGAATATTGTAGTAGGCGGACCCTTCAGGCCTTCCATCCGTTTCCTCAGGTGTAGTGATAAGAGTCCCCGGAGGATCAGGTCCAACAGAAGGAGAGTCAATTTCCTTCCCACCCTCAGAAGAAGGAGAAGCAAGCACTTTAGAAAATTCCACAGCAGGCACAGCAGGGGGAGGATATTTATCCATCCAATTCTCATCAAAAGGGGCAAGTTCCAAAGGGGATTTCCCCAGAGCCCCACAAGCGGTTACAGGAAGTCGAGGAAAGTCATCAGGATAGAACGTCCACACATCAGAAGTCTCATCAACACAATGAGGAGAGGAAGGCGAAGGCACACAAGGAGGCCGAGACGTCGGAAGAGGAGGAGGAACGGTGGAATCCATCTTCGAGGAAGCGGACAACAAAGTTCGACGAAGCGATGACAATTTGTCAGAATACAGATCTGTGAATCGATCAAGTCGAAGGTGAGACAGCGCCGAAGTACAATCATGACGTTCATAAATCGGAAAGGATTCGAAACCATCACTGCCAGGGCGATGAGGAGCGGAAATTCCATTCATACGATTGAAGTGCACAGGAAAATCACGTACGACATGGTCAGGGATAGAGGGCGTAGAATGATGAAATCCAGGAGTTCGAGAGGTGTTACGCTTAGTAAATTGACTGTCACTTTTGCGTCTACCTGAAGTGTGTCGAGCATGACCCCGTTCAAGAGAAGTCACAGGAGGACGAGGAGATGAAAAGTCAGGTTCAGAAGCGTATTTACCAGATTTTTCTTTGTACATTTTGTGAAAGAAAGTTCTTTTAATTTGCACTTGAAAAGACAGATCTGAAAAAATGTTTATACCACATGTAGTCTATACCACACAAGTTTTATACCACAAGTTATATACCAATGTTTATACCACACAAGAAATCCACCAAGAGAAGGGATAAGAGCAAGACCAAGAACAATCTCTTCTTATTTCAATATCAGTGCGAATCAAAGGGAGAACCAAAATTTTTCAATCCGGAATAGAAATGAAATTTTCAAAAAAAGGATGGTGAGCAGAGACGAGCAGTTACGACGTGGGATGATCAGAAAGCAAAATCCAAATATCAAGGAGAAAAAACCAGACCGATAGCATCAAAAGGGGAAGGACAGGAGCCAAAAAACAAAAGTTAAGTTAACAGGAAAGTTTAGGTTGCCACTAAAGATTTACTAAACGGAGAGTGTCAGCGTTTATAAAAAAAATATCTGGGGCAAAGGAAGCCAAACGGACAATATCTGCCGAAGGGGAACGTTCCAAGTCAAGTAGGAAAAACTCTAGAGTTGCCACCAATCAAAACGAGAACCGATGAAGCAAGCTATCTCAGATTTTACGAAAAGAATACGGACTGTCAACAAACTCGTAAGTTTTCAAGGAATAAGGAATCGGAAGATTTTTGTATTTTAGCAAATTTTTTAGAATTTTTATGAAAAATTGAAAAACTGAAAAATAGAGAAAAGCAGTATACGCCTATCAGAAGTTAATAACAGGGATGTCTTTAATATTTCTAGTTAAATAATTCATCTCTACGAATCGTAGGAGGAAAATAGATTATCAAAATTCAAAAGCAAGGCAAAAGAGAAGAAGAAGACCAGAGAGCAGGGATACGAGACAAATTTTTAAAAGTTTCAGAAGATGGCAACAGCCGATATCATGTTAATTCCAAGTATCCGAAACGGGATAGCATCCGAAATTCCGAATATTCAATGTAAGTCCAAAATGGAAGAAGAGGAATATCAAAGGTACGAGGACGACCAGGATGAGTTCAAGTCAGGGAAAAAAGGGGAAGCGTAGAAATATCATCTACATGGAACAGGCCGAAAGCCGAGAAAAAGGGGGGAAGCCCAAATCAGAATTAGAAAATGCAAAAGAGACACTTTTTAAAACACAGTATACACTTCAAAAATTACACAAAAGTCAAAAATACATTTCATTTAACAATGTTAAATATTTAAACTATACAATTATATATTTTATCTGGTCATTTTCCATTTAGCACAGTGATTTTAGAAGGTGTTCAATCGGTCATTTTGAGCCGATATGCAAGCGTTCGCCATTGTAATGACAGAACCAGAAGTAAATATTGCAAAAAGGACAATTTTAAAATCATGTTTACATCCCGAAATAATTCTTAAAAGTTATAAATATCTTTCACTTATCAATGCTAAGACTCCAAATGAACTAAATATGTACTTTATATAACCATTATACAATATAAACTATGTTTTAGACAGATGTATAAACAGGTCAGTTCGACCGTTTTTGTTGAAATCTCCATTACAATTGCGTATGCAGGATCAATAGAACATTTTAAAAACTAAAATTGAGATCTCTCACCCAAAAAACATCGCAGGAACATAACAGAGGTGTCAATACAAAGCTGAGACGAGGGACAACAAATACTGTGCAGAAGAATTAATCAACAAGCAGGATTCACGCTTCCATTGCAGAAAATTGAATAAGGACGAAAAAAGGCGTTAAAACAAGTGCAGATCGAAGGTCGGACTCCGGTACTATAGGTGTGTATGTAATGCCTTGCTTGTTTTTACAAAATTCAAAACTTTTGAAATTGCTCCCTCCGTTGATATCCCTTCCCTGAAGCCAAACTGATGTGAGTGAAAATAATTAGATTTTTCTAGATGATAATTAACTCTTAGTTTTATTAACTTTTCCAAGATCTTTCCTAGTGTAGGGAGGAGACAAATTGGCCGATAGGATGAAACATCTCTTGCCTCCTTACCAGATTTTACGAAAAACACCAGTTCAGCCTCCTTCCAGGGAGAGGGGAAGCAAGACAAATCCAAGCAAGTATTAAAGATCTTTAACAAGAAATTTGAGTCTATTTGAAAAATATCATCTACTATTCTAAAGTCTATATTGTCTAGACCAGGGGCTTTGTTATAGTTACAGTTAGAAATAGCGAATTCAAGTTCCTGTGAAGAGAAAGGGGGTTCCAGAGAGTCCTCCCTGGAACAAGGCTGATCGTGAGAATGCACCAAGTCACCAGGGGCTGAGTCCGTTTGAAAGTAATGCCTTAACAGGACAAGTAAAACAGATTCTCTGTTAGGCAACGAGACAACAGGAGTCAGAGCCACGTGGACGAGATCGGTCGGCAAAAGAATTTTTGAAAATGCCAATTTGAAGGCTGCACCAAAGCGGGCAGACGAAGAGGAGGCGAAGGAAATCCATGCTTTCCTCTTCGCATTAAGTAATTCCTTCTTGTAGAGTGCTTTAGCCTTAGCATAAGCAATTTTTGAATCTGAAGAAGAGCATGTCCGATATCTCCTCCACAGAGCCCTGACTCTCGATCTGGACGCTCTAAGCCTCTCTGACCACCAGGACAGTGAGGGGTTGTGTGTGATTTTTCTCTTTTTAAAGTTTTTATTTGCTTCTTCCAAGATTTCCTCAGTAAGTATCCTTGTAAAATTTTCCATATCCTCTTTGCTCTTACTGTTATTTAGTATTTCATTCATGTTTTGAATTCTAACCCTCATACCTTTCTTGAATCCCACATGGGATACATTACGGGTTTGGAATCTTCTTTTCCCAAAAGTTTTTAATTCTTTGTCCAGATGAAAAGAAATCAGATTGTGATCGGAGGAGGCCGGTTCGTCCAGGACGGACCAGTCCCTAACCAAAGCAGCAACACACGGGGAACCTACTGTCAGATCTGGCCAACCCTGCAGTGTAAGTGTCTCAAAAGAGGGAGGAGAATCCGGTGGATTCAACACCATAAGACCCTTTGAGGAAAGGACTTCCATCAGAAGCTCACCTCTCGCGTCTGACCTGCTATAGCCCCAAAGGCTGGAGTGGGCATTGAAGTCTCCTCCTAAGAGGAGATTATTTATATTGATACTTGGGTGGTCAATCCATTCGTTCAGATCGTGCTCTAGAGATCCCGATGGGGGAGAATATTGTGATCCAACGGTAAGTACACTGCCCGATCTGTTCTGAGTAATATTCACAAATACAGAGTTGTTAAAGGTCGCTGAGTTTATGTAGGAGATATCTCTCCTCGTAATTACAATGGCACATGTTTCGTTTTTGGACATAAACACCGTCCAGGGGAGGGGAAATCCATATAGACGGCTGCCATGTCTATACGGATCTTGAATTAACAGTATGTCAATCTTATTATTTACAGTAAATGCTACTACTTCAGTATTGGCAGCTCTCGATGAATTTAGGTTTACTTGGATAATTTTTAAGCCTTTAAGCTCCCCCGGACAATGTCCAGTATCCAAAGGTCCAGTGTTTACTATAGGTTGATCCATTACAGAGGAGCCTCAAAGGCTGACTCATAGACCTGTTGATAAATCGGACAGTCTTTAGAGAAGGAAGGATGGTTAACCTTATATTTTGTGTCCTCATTAATGTTGTCTGAGTGGCAGTTAATACATTTATAGTCCTTACTGTTACAGTGTTGTGATGAGTGACCCCTAGAAGCACATTTGGCACAGAATTCATCATCTGAGCAGGATCCACTCATGCGGCCGTAGGCCTGACATTTAAAGCATCTGATTATGGTAACATGTTTTTTGATGTAGTAAGAAGAGAATCCAATGTAGATTTTCCTATCCTTAAGTAGAGTCATCGCCTCTTCTCTCCCAACTTGAATTATGAAGTGGCAGCCACCCCTTTTCAATTCGAATTTCTTAATGAACTCTATTTCTTCTGTCTTAATCTCCGGGATTTTCTTGACAATTGCCTACCTTATCTCGTCCATTCCACTCTCAGGGGGAACCGAGAATATGATGACTTTATGCTTCCTCTTTCCTAATGGTCTGATGTCAAAATGCTCCTTAATGTTACTTTCCTCAAATATATTTACACTACCAACCTCTTTTCCCAAGTGTCCAACTATCTTAAGATCTCCTCCTAAAGTAGTTCTTACAGACTGAACTCTCAGTTCTCTCGGGCATTTTGAGTTTTTCAGGAGAGTCCTAGCATCTCTCTCATCTTCCCTGTCTTTTTTCCTCAAGATGAAGGTGGTGAGATCAGGCTTTTTCCTTTTCCCGGCCGCAGCTGCGTACGACATAGGCTCCTGCAGTTTGTGATTGATTATAACTGGTATTTCATTACTAATTGTCTCCGGAAGGTCTTTGTTAACAATTTTGTTCATTGAGTCGACCACCTCATCTACCCTTTTAGAAGCGAATGCATCCAGCTCTCTCTCCATAAGTGCGTAGCGCAATTCGTTGGTGAACACCTTTATTTTTCTAAGTCTATTAGCGTCTACTGCTTTGATGTTTCCTATATAGCCCTCCATCTTGTCCAATATTGAATTGCATCTTCTAAAATATGAGATAGGGGAAGCATCAACGATGGGTACCCCGTCTATTTCATTTGAGTCTCCTTCCAACATTGTGTTTACTGTACTAGTCGAGGCAATTGAGGCCGTTGATTCTATTGAAGTTTTTGGCACAACATTCTGTTTCCTAGGGGGTTTGCCAAGGTCTACCATACTTGAATTCTGTGACGGTATTCTACTCATTTTGTCTTTAATTTAAGGTAAAAATTATAATCTTGATTTAATTGTATTTGAGAAACTGTGTATGATAATTTTAAATGCAGGTCCAAGTCAGCATTGCCTTGGTTCAAAAAGAGGATGGTGAGCAGGAGCGAGCATACTCCGATGTCTTCAAAAAGGTCATAAAAAAGGTAGAACAGAGGGTATGGGTCCCAAAAAACTTATCAGAATTGCTCTACGAGCCTTAGTTTTTTAGTTATAGCCCTTTAAAGTTAAATTTAAAAATTTAAAAAAAATCAAGAAATTAGAAAAACGTTTAAACCCTATGATATGACCACTTAAAATTTTCAGCATTGAAAGCAGGTTCCAAATCTGTAATAAACTCACATGTGCGCTTTCTTATATTTACACAATTAGCGTTTAAGTAATCAAAAATGTTTACATTAAAACCCCTATATCAAACCTTTCCAAAAGAGACCACAATACAACATACAGGACCAAATATATAACTATTTTAGAAATATGAATAAAAAATTCCCCTCTCAAAAGGAAGAAGAGGACAAAAGGGGGTAGAGGTTGGCCAGATCGGGCGGGAACACAGAAATCAATGGCGATCTAAGAATACATATCATCAACACTAGAATACATTCAATATCAATATTATGAAAGTGTATGTTAAAGTATGATAGATTACTCCTATTAGAAAAAGCAAAACAAATTTGGAAAGATAAAAATTAGCTTAATAACAATATTCAAGTTTAAGGGGGCATAGGACCTTTAAACAGTCGAAATTCATTGAAAATAGAGCTATCTTTACAATTTTTTAATTTTAACCAGGTGTATCCCAGATGTTCAAATTTTTTTCTCTAAACATATAGAAAACCTTTCTTACTACACAAATTTTACTGAAGTCATATAATTATATGTACATTTTATATTGTTTTTTAAAATTTATACAATTTTGACAGACATAATGGTGTATGTAGCAGCCGCGCGCAGGATATTTCAAATAATATTATACTTATGGACTTCAATTTGATAATAATATATTTATAACTATTACATCTTTAATTTGTACACACTTTTTAAAATTTTGAAATAAATTTAATATTTTTAAAATCTAAACAAAATGAAATTTTCATTTTCAGTGTTAAAAAACATGAAATAAACCTCTTCACAATTCTTTTTTTACTATTTATGGTGAATTTTTGAAGTACAAATTATATATATGGATGAAACAAGTAAGCCCAAAAAATTTGAAAGTGATTGGTTAAATATATTTTAAGATATGTTGCGCGCAAGGGCTAAAATCACATATCTGAGAAAAACAGCTTTAAAGTTTAAAAATACATTCAGTGTTACTTATTATCTTATTTTACACCTTAAAATGCCTTTAGTTCATAAATAGCACCTTCCTATGTCTGTTATGTAAGAAGAATCAAAAATTTTCTGCCTTTTAGGGGCTACTTGAGCTCTATATGTTGCTTCGGAAACTCGAACAGACGTTTCGAGCAGTAGTTTCTTGTTAGTCAGATGAAGCACGTTTACTAAATTTTTACTTATTTATGAGGAATTTTTATCTATAAATTATGTATATAGATGAAACAAGTAAGAGCAAAAAATTTGAAAGTGATTGGTTACATATACTTTAAAATATATTGCGCGCAAGTGTTAAAATCACATATCTGAGAAAAACAGCTTTAAAATTTAAAAATGCTTCAATGTTACTTATAATCTTATTTTGTACCTTAAAATACCTTTAGTTCATAATTAGCTCCTTCCTATGTCTGTTATGTAAGAAAAATAAAAAATTTTCTGCCTTTTAGGGGCTACTTGAGCTCTATATGTTGCTTCGGAAACTCGAACAGACGTTTTGCGCAGTCGTTTCTTGTTAGTCAGATGAAGCACGTTTACTAAATTTTTACATATTTATGAGGAATTTTTATCTATAAATTATGTATATAGATGAAACAAGTAAGAGCAAAAAATTTGAAAGTGATTGGTTACATATATTTTAAAATATATTGCGCGCAAGTGTTAAAATCACATATCTGAGAAAAACAGCTTTATAATTTAAAAATGCTTCAATGTTACTTATTATCTTATTTTGTACCTTAAAATGCCTTTAGTTCATAATTAGCACCTTCCTATGTCTGTTATGTAAGAAAAATCAAAACTTTTCTTCCTTTTAGGAGCTATTTGAGCTCTATATGTTGCTTCGGAAACTCGAACAGACGTTTCGCGCAGTCGTTTCTTGTTAGTCAGATGAAGAACGTTTACTAAATTTTTACTTATTTATGAGGAATTTTTATCTATAAATTATGTATATAGATGAAACAAGTAAGAGCAAAAAATTTGAAAGTGATTGGCTACATATATTTTAAAATATATTGCGCACAAGGGCTAAAATCACATATCTGAGATACCCGCTTTTAAGTTTAAAAATATATTCAGTGTTACTTATTATAGTATTTTGACCTTAGAATGCTTCCAGTGCATAAATAGCACCTTCCTAATTCTGTTATGTTTGAAAAATCAAAATTTTTCTGCGTTTAAGGGGTATTTGAGCTCTATATGTTGCTTCGGAAACTCGAACAGACGTTTCGCACAGTCGTTTCTTGTTAGTCAGATGAAGAACGTTTACTAAATTTTTACGTATTTATGAGGAATTTTTATCTATAGATTATGTATATAAATGAAACAAGTAAGAGCAAAAAATTTGAAAGTGATTGGCTACATATATTTTAAAATATATTGCGCACAAGGGCTAAAATCACATATCTGAGATACCCGCTTTTAAGTTTAAAAATATATTCAGTGTTACTTATTATAGTATTTTGACCTTAGAATGCTTCCAGTGCATAAATAGCACCTTCCTAATTCTGTTATGTTTGAAAAATCAAAATTTTTCTGCCTTTTAAGAAGTATTTGAGCTCTATATGTTGCTTCGGAAGCTCGAACATCAGCTTCGTGAAGAAGTTTCTTGTCAGTCAGATGAAAAACATTTACTAAATTTTTACTTATTTAGGAGGAATCTCTTTTGTATAAATTGTATATATAGATGAAACAAGTAAGAGCAAAAACTTGAAAGTGATTGGTACAATATATTTTAAAATATGCTGTGCGCAAGTTGTAAAATCACATACCTGAGAAAAACAGCTGCAGTGGTACTTTGATAAACTGAAACTCTAGTGACAAGAAAAGAATGAGTTACAGAAAATTTGACGTATTGAAATTGCTTAAAATTACAAAAATATATAACAAATATGACTTTCGCACATGGAAAATTTTGAGTTATCGCAGTTCGGCTAATTAATGTTTGGCTGTAGTTTATTATACATCCTGTGTTATTTTATATCTAATTTAGCATCAAAATGCACCTGATGCATAAGTAATTCCTTCCTCTTCCTCTTGTCTTTGAAAATCAAATGTTTTCTGCCTTTTACGAGCTTTTCAAACTTCATATGTAGTGCTAGAGACTCGAAATTCCATCACATTCCATTTTTCCCGCACTACCCGAATGGTTTTTCGAACACACTATTTTATGATTATTTTTCCACTTTTCATACCGAGGGCCACTTTTCTTACTTCTGTAGCTGTTGCAGCCTTTACAAGAAGAAGACATTACTTCGGTTTCAATAACCTTCCCGCTTTCTGCTCAGATTAGTGTACACACACCTACACGTGGCGAATACCCCCTATTTTTCCAACTACCATCTCCACTTACAGTAATATCTTTCGATCCATTTGATAATTCTCTTTCGTCCTGGACAGCAGTTTTCATTAAAGATTTAGCTACAACAGATGTGGCATTTAAAGTCCTGCGATTAATTTTATTATATGATTTCTGAGAAACAGGCGCTGGAAGACCCATCGTACAACAAAAAGGAGATAAAGCCGATAAGTCCTGCCTTATACATCGCATAGAAAATATAGCTCTTCTGTTTATTTCTGGAATATTTTTCTTAACACCAAGCAGTTTTGAATTTTTCGCAGACTTTAGTTCATCACAGCTATCACAATATACAAGAAATGTTGATGCTAAACCCATTGAAGATTTTTCATGTATATTTATTGTTCCATGACATATTTTGCAGCACAAAACATCTGCAAGCTCCTTGAAAAGTACTGATATATGAACTATTCTATATTAATGTTCTTCAGATGAAATATGTGACTTATCAAGTGAAAGTTCATCTTTTGAGCTGAACAGTTTTTTTACTTGAAGCACTTAGCTTAGGCGTAGAATCAACATTTTTCATTCGAACACTTTCGGATTGTTTTTGTTTTTAATTACATACATATTTCATTGAAACGTCTTCTTTTCCCAGAACGAGATTTAGTTGCCGGTGTATCCATTATTAGAAAGCAAAAAGCAAAAAGTTTATATTAAAAAATTGCACCAAACAGTCTTGTACGTTGAAGTTTACACAAATAAATATGCAAACGTGAAGAAGTTTGTAATGCATAATTATAAAATAGATTAACTGTATTTTAGTTCAAAGTTTTTATGCTTAAACAACATAAATGCCGCAAATCAATCGTAAAAAGTAAGAAAATATAATGAAAAGAAATTGCAAAACTCAGAAGAAATTCTCCACGTTATAAACAAGTTAACGGCTCTAGAATATAAACAAACTGGGCTGAGCAGTTTAGTAGAGGTGAGTAGTTGCCTTCCTGCTGCTGCAGAAATAATTAAATAAATAATTAAGACATGGTGGTGGAAAAAGTATTAGATTGACATGACAAAACAGCAAACTGCAAACGTAAACAAATAGTGACGTCCCTTTAAAAATGGCGGCGATGGCTGACATGAGAAAATTTTCAAAAGTGTATGTTGCATAAAAGCTCATAACTTTAGAAATAATGCGAATTTTAGAATGCGGTTTTTTGCACAGTGTTCAGAAATGTTCAAACATTCAGAATAAAATAAAATTGAAAAATTGATTTTTTGAAGGTTTAAAGGTCCTATGCCCCCTTAAACAAATAAAATGCAGCATAAGGCTAGGAAAACGCAATCGCGTTTCCAATGCTAATCTCCATAGAGATTCACTGAAAACAGTCTACTGAAATACACTACTTTAACAATAATATTCTACATATTACAATATATAAACAATCAATTAACAACAGTAAGACACTAATAATTCTTATACAAGTAATTTTCAGCAGAAAAAATTAGGATTCCAGTCTCTAAGAGGCCATTCAAAATGACGTTTCAGGCCGAAAAATTCAATGTTAATTAAAACCGAAAGTCCATGTTAAAATGGCTTTGGAACTTTTGCAAAACGGAAAATTGAATTTCTTACCCAATTTTGGGAGTACGTAGACGTGTAATATGTCAAAGACGTGTAATATGTCAAGACGTGTAATATGTCGTCGCCGCACAAAACTCGAAAAACCCGGAGCTCCACAAAAAGGCGTGCTAGCCAGGTCAGATCAGAAGTAGTAAGTGACAAATAGGGACAGATTAAAGGCTCCAAAGCGAGGCGACCGGGGGGGGTTACGCCCGAAAACCGCCAAGGAACAGACTATCTAACATCATACGAAACCAAGTCCGAGGGGGCAGGCGGGCAGGACCAGCGAAGACGTCCGACCCTGAAATTTATTACAAAAGCATATTAAAAAAGTGAGGAATTTACAAAGGGGATACAATAAAGGCCTACCGGCCTGCTCCGCTCAGCGGCAATACTGGTGCTTATTTACATGAAGAACATTTCAACCGTGAAAAGTCCACGTGAAAAAGAATCGTAACAACATTTGAATCATGAAGAGTGGAATAGTTTTCAGCTGAACCATTTCCAAATCAGGAACTGGAAAAGAAGAAGTCTGATAAGTCTGAAACTGAATCACAATACAAATTACAAGTAGTCAGGCGAGGATCAGTCAGTAGAAACTAACGCCTAAAATTCCACAATGAAAGCAGGTGAGGAAAAGTTTCTCAACCACAGATATCACAATGAAGACACTGAAGACATACATAGGTAGACACAAAACACTAATGTTGACACTGATGAAGACTCGTAGTCGACACAAATTCACAGTAACTGGAGACACCACATCGGAGACCAACTCCAGGAAGGAGGCACCTCTGTAGACACGAAGAAGGAACATGAGAATAACAGTAAACACGAAAGTTTGGTTTCTGTTGACACAGAGGACACAACAAAGTAGACAAACCACTGGCTCCTCAGTTGACTCGAAGAACTGTTGACACAAAGAAGGTACAAGAGAATAACCGAAAACGCGAAAGTTTGGTTTCCGTTGACACGGAAAATTACAGTAAACACAATAGTTTTGTTAGGTAACACTGAAAAGAAGACAATAATTGGGATAGCCAGGAACACTTGAGTTAAGGTCTTTCACCACGGCTCACCACCGCTCACACAGAGCGACACTGTAAGTCCCCAGGCGAATCACAGTGAGCACCAGACACTGAAGAGGCATTGTAAATGGTTATGACGAACAGGAAGACGGTGAGCACCAGGTGAGCTCAGGCAACTTCACAGTGAACAGCATCATTCAGTAAAGTTTGAGTTAATCTCCATACCAAAAGGTCTCAAAAAGACGATCCGCAGCAGCAGCTGCTTCCAAGCTCCAAAGTCCGAACCAACAGGCAAGTCCAGCAAAAAGGTCAAGGGAGCCAAGGTACGTGTAATGACTGACAGGTCATATCAGCCAGCTCAGAACTCTAGTTATTACAAATTAAATACTAGTCAGCATTAATCTAAAAACAGCTTATTAATTTAAAAACAGTTAAAAGAATAATCTTTCTATAATGACTAAAATGTTAAAACTCATCAAGAAGCGAACTGTCAGCGTGTCTTAGAGTAGACTAGACAAGGAAACCACAGTAAAAACTGGCTCCCAAAGGAACGGAACCGTCCAGGACGGAAAATCCAAACAACAGATAATTCCAAAAGTAAGTTCATTACAATTTATTCGGTTTACCCAGAAAAGAAGTCTCGACAGTTCCGTTCCAAAAGACCCACTTTCAGCCCCTACTGCCCCCTTCAGTTTCCCGTCGAACAGTCTCCTGTAGACAGGATAGTCACGAGAGTAGGCAGCATAGCTGCAATCCTCCTCCTTAGCGGCCTCGCAGTTAATACATTTAAGACAGTCTGAATCACACAAATCTGATCCGTGTTCCCGTGAACCACAGGCACCACAAGTCTCATCTCCGGAACACTGGCCACTCATGTGTCCATAGAGCTGGCACCGGTAGCAACGTATCACTGATACGTGCCTCCGGACCAGACAGCTATGGAAGCCAAAAAAGAACCTACCAATACTAACTAACGACTTCGCAAAATCAGGCGGTAGCCCGATAATCCAGTGATAAAGACCCTCACGCTTACTAACTAGACGTTTCATAGGGACAATTTGATCTCTAGAGAGCTCCGGAAATCTGTCACAGAAGGCTTGCAAAAGATCCACCTCCTTCTCACAGGGAACAGAGAACACAATCACTTTCTCTTTCCTCACCCCCAAAGGTTTCACATCAAAGAACTTCCCCAGTTCCGCTCCCTCAAAGGGATCCCCTTTCCCGCGTTCAATAAACCCAACCACAACAAATAGGGACAGGATCAACTTCTTCGACGGGAACGACCTTGGGGGTTTACACTCTTGATCCGTCGAAGGACTACCGACTATCTAGTTTCACCGCTTGCCAGGGCGGCTGACGAAACCAGCGACACACGAAGGCCCCGCCGAGCACGGCCCCAGCCCGGCCCCGAAAGGGGCGGGAGAGGCGCAGCACTCGTGAGTGCCCTCCGGGTCGTCAGCAAATCTTTATTGACAGGATTTCTTTTGCAAGGTGGGTATACAATATGGGATTTACAGATGTCCCCTCCTGTTAGGGGTGTAGATGCACTCGGAGGTGCGGTACAAATGATGCTCGCAGGCATCCGTGCTTGATTGACAGACGACCCCTGTGTGGGGTGAGGGTGCGCTTACTAGTTCAAAGTGTGGATGCACTTAATTGTTCACGCACTAAATGGTTCAATGCACTTAATAGTTCACGCACTTAATAGTTCAATGCACTTAATAGTTCAATGTACTTAATAGTTCATTTGGTAGGTGCGCTTAATAGTTCAAAGTGTGGATGCACTTAATAGTTCGCACGCTTACTAGTTCAATTCACTTAATTGTTCACTCTCTTAATTGTTCAATGCACTAAGTTGGTCAGTGTACTTAATAGTTCACTTGATAGTTCAATGTCCGTGGTGCACGCACCGTGGTGCTTTGCAATGTCCGTGGTGCTTTGCTTTTCAGTTCAGTTTGTGAAGTGTCTGTACTTTCTTTGTAGCTCTGCCTCACTTAAAAGCACTGTTGTTAGTCGCTGATGCTCCTTGTGAGCGTACTTTGATGCACATTTGCTTTGGTGGTGTACACTGCACTTTATAGCGCAGTAGCACACTGTTTCACTGTTGCACTTTTGCTGTTGACTGTAGCACTTAGTGTGCTTCATTGTTGCACCTTAGCATTGACGGTTGACACTAGTCTATAGCTCTGTTGCACTATTTATCACTGTTGCCTCAATGCGAGGTCTCTTTGTTGCACTCATTACGAGGTCACTGTTGCAGTATTTGCGAGGTCTAAAAGGTTGCACTCTTTGCGAGGTCTTTACACTTAGTAGCGTGTTGCTAACTGGATTTGTTGATTGTTTGCGAGATCACTTTGTTGCACTGAATGCGAGGCCACTTTTGCGTCCAATGCAATGTAACTTTGTAGTGTCGTGCTAACTGGTCTGTCTCTCCACTGAGTGTAGGCGTGAAGAACTGTTAGTGGCCATGATATGGGTGGTTCTTCATCGACTTGTGGAGTTGATAGGTTGATCGCTTTTGCGGTCTGGGACTCTCGCCGGTGGGCTGTTAGTGGTGCTCTGTGGTTGCCTGGCCTGGGATCCGCTCCGTGTTGGATGGCTCCTGTTACGACGGTTCGTGGTGCTCCTCTGGATTCCTGCACGTTCCTCTACTGTCGAGGTTGACCCCTTTACCCGGCATCATCATATTATTATGTGCATTTGTCTGTTACACTGTTAATTTACAAGAGTTTTAAAAGTTACCACTTCTTTATTTTATATTTACAATGTTAATATGCTCCGGGTACCTTTATGAGGTCCTAGGTGCAAAGAGGACACATTTAACTTTCTATTGATTACATGTTAATGCTTCTATATATTTTTGCTCTTAAAATGCTCTTTAGTCTCTGCCGGTGCTTAATAATTTTGGTTAGCACTGGTTTTTGCGAAATCTTTAATATGTGCTTATCGTCTGCAGAAAGTGTGAAAGGCCCAGACCATACAGCCAACCCAGGGGTTTGCGGCAGTTAAATGTATGGCCGGGCTCTGCAGAAAGTGTGCAGGTGCTACCACTATTAAAACATCTATTAAAACATCGTGTAAATAGTGGTAGCACCTGCACACTTTCTGCAGAAAGTGTGCAGGTGCTACCACTATTTACACGATGTTTTAATAGATTTAACTGTTATAATTACTCTTTATACTATTTACACTTTATTTTTATTGAATGGCTGTTTTAGATTTAACTAAAATAGGGGCTATGTGCCCCTCTGATAATAAGCGCGAGTCTCGCTATTAACGTACTTTAATCTAGAGCTATGGCTCTTTCGATTTATGAGGCTATCACTCTTTTAGATTTAAAGAAACCTGGGTTCGTTCTCTGTCGCTTTTGTGCTAGAGAGACGACCTATACCTTTGGGTGTGAGAATTGATGGGAGGTGCGGGGATAAGGAGGATGTATGACTGTGTTAGGCGTAAACAGTTGTTCCTCGTGAAGATTAAATGTAGTCTTCGTTGATTGTTAGAAATTCTATAATGTTGGAAATTTTATTCATCACTGTCCCGTTCTTTAGAGTGTTCTGTGCACAAGCTGCTTGATTTGTTAGGGATGGTTTGTTGGTATGGTAGGCTGAAGTTAAATTACAGGTGAAGAGATAATGTTCTGGAGAGCCCTCCTCGTCACCGCATATGCAGTCCGGGGTGGGTCTCTTGTTTACGAAGCTGTCATGAAGGTATTTAGGGAAGGGGCCTTTTCCCGTGAAGAAGAGTATTGCACTCCTGGACAGTGATGTTGAGTGTTGAAGACCCAGACCGTCCGACTCGTCCAAAGGACTAGGAGCAACTAATTGGACGGCCGGGAAGGAAAGTTAGCGGTAGCCAACCCCCATGGCCCCCGTCCTACGGTCCAGCCAACACCAATCAAAAGGCCCCACGAGCGGCCCACAGCGGGCGCCGAAACAGGGCCCGTTTATTAAAAGCTTAAAAAAGGATTTACATAGGGTTACATTAATTTTTGTTGAGCATCAAGATATGATGACAGATGAGTATATACATAGAATCTTCTTGTACAGGTAGATCTATTGACCGATTAAAACATAAGAACCAGGATGATTATATGAAAACAAAAGAAGTGTTGAAGGCAGCTAGTGTAAAATTCAACACCAAACATATATATACAAAGTTACACAGAAAAATACACTAAAATATATAAACAAACATATATATACAAAGTAACACAGAAAAATACACTAAAATGTATAAAAACATAACAAAAGCACACAAGCAACACCATCAGGAGAAAACGAGTGGAGGGTCCAACGATCAGTAAAAAGTTAAAATCAAAATACCTCCGGACCGATTATGTAATTTGATTAGATATTTCTCTTGCCTTGAGAACACAGTTCTTGATTTTGTTGACAGAAGCCTTGTTTGAGCAGACTCTGGAGAACCAAGCCGCAGAGTTAACAGGGGTGGGTTTTGACAGGTGGAAAGATTTAGTGAGGGGGCAGGAAAAGACATAATGATCTGCGTCCCCGAAGGAACCGCAGGAACAGCTAGAGGTTGACTTATGTTTGAAATAGTGAAGATAATCCATGAATGGGCCATGGCCAGTTAAAAAGTAGACGAGGTATTTATTTAATATTAATGTGTTAAAGTTAACGGAGGGGAGAAAGTTTATGATTCTAGCAGGGTCATGAGTTCTAGGGGAAGTGTAATCGTTTAAATAGGATTGCCAGTTAGATAAAATGTTTAATTTACTGTGTTTTTTTAAAAGTGAATAGGGAAAAGGTATTGAAGAGGGAGAGCCAGAGATGGTAGCTTCTTTAGCTAGCAAGTCAGCGGCCTCGTTTCCAGAGACGGCCGAATGGGCCTTAACCCAACCAAGGTTAATCAGATGTTTATTTTGATAAGCGTTAGTTTTGATTTTTGATAAAAAGTTAGATTTGTTTTTTATTGAGTTTAGAGCCGAAATAGAAGAGAGGCTGTCCGAAAAGATGTTAATTTTAAGGTTTTGAGAAGAGGCCCAATTAATGGCAAAATGGATAGCTGCAATTTCAGCTTGGAAGACTGTGTTCCCAAGGTTGAGTTTAAACGAAAAGGTGTGTAAAAGGGAATCTTTGTTATATATACAGATAGCGTAACCTATATTTTCATTAATTGCAGAGCCATCGGTGTAAATATTTAAGTCAGAAAAAGTAGAGGGAGGGCGCGAAGTAAGGTTAGCGATGCGATGAGAGGGTTGGACGGAAGAGGAGGGACAATTGGAGTCAAAAGCAGAAGGAGGGGGAATGTTTGAGTTAAGAAAGTGATTAATACGGTGTTTCCAGAATGTGTACTTTTTGAATTGAGTGTTAATGACGAAATGGAGAGGGGGAATGCCGGTTAAAGAGTAAAGAGAAATGTTTGAAGTAGTCCGAAATCCAGATGAGATTTTGAGAAGAAAAATCCTTTGAAGGGATAAAAGTTTTTTAACCTGAGCCCCAGTCAACGCCTGTCCCCAAATTCCCGCTCCGAAAGTTAGGATCTTTTCGATTACAGAAAGATACCAGATTTTAAGGAAGGATTTATCAATACCCCAATTACTACCAGACACCCTCCCAAAGGTGCTGGCAAACTTAAAACATTTCTCTCTTAAATTAAAGATGTGAGAACTCCACTTAAGGTTGTCATCGAAAGTTATGCCGAGAAAATTTAATTGTCTGACAGTAGTAATTTTTTGATTTTGAATTTTGAAAGAGGGGCGCTGTCTAATTTTTGAACGATTTTTGTTAAAGATAATGGCTCTGCATTTATCTGGGGCGATTTTAAGTTTAAGGTTTGAGAGTTCCGAAGAGATTAAAGAAAGTAAATTATTGGTGATGTGTTGAAGGGTCTTAAGACAAGATGAATAGGTGACCACCGCAGTGATGTGTGAATGTTGTTTACTGTGGGGAAATAAGCGTATGTCTGTCTTGCTTTGGATGATCTGTTCCACTGTTGCTATGCTGTCCATGTTTTAGTAAGTTTTTTAAGTGTGACGGTGGGAGAGGTATTGTGGTGTCCATATTGTCGTCTGTTGTTGCATTTCGGGCCAGAGCGTCTGCTTGTTCATTGCCAGGTACTCCTGTGTGTCCTCTGACCCAGCCAATCGACACTTTCTTGTTTGATTTAAGCAGGTCCGTGTGTATTTTTTAATCCGTGTGTATTACAAATAGGGACAGATTAAAGCCCATGATGCAGACGACCTGAGGGTTTACGCCTATAGTTGCATCACGGCACTACTACTATCTGAAAACCCCCAGCCAGGGGAAGGAGGGGAGGCAGTCCCAGCGGATCTGCCGGACCCTGAAATTTATTAAAGTAAATAAGAAAAAGGAGGGTTTACAGGGGGAGATACAAGGCCCTGGGCCCTCCACCACACGGTGGAAAGAAGTGCTCACATGAGCAACGTGAGTTGAACATAATTTATTAATGAATTGGGCAAAAAGAAACATCCAAATCAAGAGAGGCCCAGCAAGAGGCAGTGACTACGCAAAAGGAAACACATTTCGTTCCATCTCTCCTCTCCCTCCCCCTCCTCGAGGAAGCGAAAAACGAACACTGTAAACGCCTCTCTAGTTAGAGGCTCTCGGCGGACGGAGAACCTCTCCCTTCCGATGGAAAAGATCTTTCACTTCGAGAGCTGAATTTCAGGAAGCGAGGAAAATGAACTCCCCGCAAGCACACACTTTATTCTTATCAAGTTGAGAGAACACAGCTTCATTCGTATCAAACATATTCGATCAACTTATCAAACTTATTCGTTCTTATCAACATTTCAAACATATCCACTTATCAATCATATTCGATTCTTATCAAACATATTCGAACACTTTCTCAATTCTTATTAGAGAGAGCACAGCATTACACAGAATACACACTAGGGAGTCTCTGTCAGTCAGTCGGTCCCATCATATTGCCCCAAAGTAAAATCACTTCTCTCCAGCTTCAAAGTTCTAAAAATCACTTCACTCCAGCTTCAAAGTTCGAATCTCCAGAGTCACAAAAGGCTCAAAAGTCGATAACGGATGTAATCATCAGCACTGGATCAGCTCCAGAACAGATCAACCTTCAGCACAGGATAAACGCCGGTTCAGGTTTTATTCCAGGCGACGAGGCAAGCAAAAATATAATCAAGGATGGCAGATGGAGTAGTAAATGACAAGGAACAGTCAAAGATCAGGAGCACAGGAACCAAAGTCGTTCACAGTAAGTGCAGTTAGGTTATTAACCTCAAAGTCGCCAGTTACTGTTCTCATTCGTCAGTTATGGTTTATTGATTCAAGAAACTGAGCAGGTCACCCGGAGGTCAAAAGCAAGGAGCGAGCGAGGATCATGAGAGCATAAATTAATGTCGTGGTGATGTTAGTAGTTGAGAATTATTGCTTTGTATGGTGGTCCTCAAAGAAAGTTTATTAATAGACCACCAAGGATTTTCTGTAAAGAGATGTTGGCCTGATAAATTGTTTATATCACGACCACATCACGACCACTATAGGTGCATTCACCATTCATCTTCTTAGAAAACACTGTTCTCCGTCCGTCGAACAGAGGAAGAAACACAGTAAAGCACGGAAAAGCACAAAATAGCACAGTGTATCACAAGTCCAGAGTGACACGAAAGTTTGTGACCCCTTAAACGAGTGTAAAGTAGTTTGTTTGTCAATAAGCTACCAGTAAGGTTGGAGTTGGTTTATAAGAGTTCCAATAAATGTTTATGGCAGTGATAAGATCAAGAAATGAGGTTTTTCACCAAAGTTTATGAAAAACAAATTAAATTAATAGCCAATTTATGTAGCCTAGAGATAACCCGTTACAGGTCTACTTAACAAGTAGAAAAACAGATTCCAATAGTTGATGGAGCTGGGGAGAGAGAAAGAGGAACGCTGTAGCCAATTAATATAATGCTATTACCTGTAGGTGCATAAATTATTCTATATACAAAATACTATATACAAATACAATATAAAATAAAACATATCACAAGCTGTATATTCAATGACCATGCACCTCTCAAAGAAGAAGGGCTGCCAAGTACACAGGAAAGAGAAAGGAAAAATATTCACTTTGAAATTATTTGTTTGACATATTAAATATTACTAGTTATTTTTATAAATTCACTTAAATATTACTATTTTAATAAGGCGCTTAAATATTACTAGTTATTTTTTATAAGTTCTGAATTCTGATATAAAAAGACAATTAGGGAAATAATTTTCTTTTGTACAACTATGTTGTCCAACACATTCCTGCTCCAAGTCTCCAGAAGCTGTGCGGAAGGTCTCCTAACATGGAACAAAGTGGTTAAGGGACAATCAAAGATATAATGATCAGCTGTGCCTGTGTTTCCACAAGCACAGAGATCAGAGTTTATTACATTAATGCTTGACCAAAAGGCAGGAAAGGGCCCCTTTCCTGAAAAGAAGTAAATTAAATTTTTAAGCAAAGAATTTTGATTTTTGTTTACTCTAGGGAAAAAACGTTTGGTATAAGAGCCTCTCTCAGATCTTTCCCAGAACTCCTGCCATGAATCCAAAAGATCTTGTTTTAGAAGTTTTTTAAGGTTAGAAGGGGGGAGAAGAATGTCTACATTTATTAAATCAAATTTTGTTGCAGATTTCGCCAGCGAGTCAGCAATTTCGTTGCCCAAAATTCCAATGTGACCTCTGATCCAGCCAATTCTTATAGATTTATGCGAAAGTATGAGATTAGTGTGTATCTGTTGAGCAGCATAATTTTGCGTGAAGGGTTGGAGAAGGAGCTTCATAGCCGATTGGCAGTCGGTTAGAATCTCCATTTGATCAAAGTCAGAGGTCACCAACCAGTCGACGGCCGCAGAGATGGCTGCAAGCTCCGCCTGGAAAACTGTGTTTTCGGGCCTAATTTTTTCTTGGTGTTCATGAATTAATTCCTCGTTACTGAAAACACAGAAGGCAAAAGCTGTGCCATCCTCTGTTTTAGAGCCATCGGTGTAAGCTGAGAGTGCCAATGGAGGAAGGAGAGTTTTCTCAGGGTCAAACCAACTAATGGGGACAACCTGAGAAGGGTGACGATATAGTATGAAGCATTTCGAATCAAAGTTAGTGGCAGTCAGAAGCTGTTTTTTAGTATATATGTTTGTGTGATGATGTAGTACAGCTGATCTGCTTGATTCGTATTGCAGTTTTAAGGTGATGGGAGATATATTTGTTAGAATTTGCAGGGCCGCCACTGATGTCATGACGTTAGCTCTTGAGATCCAAAACAAACATATTTTCTGGGCTGAAAAAGTCTAGTTTGTGCCTCTTTCGTCAGGTTATTGGCCCAAACAAAAGCAGCATAGGTGAGAATTCTCTCAGAAACTGAGCCATACCAAATTTTCAGAAGTTCAGAGCGAATCCCCCAGGATTTTTTACACATGGTTCTTATTGTATTATTGTGGGTAAACATTTTCTGTTTTAGATAAGTAATATGTGGAATCCAATTAAGATGATTATCCAAAATGAGGCCTAGGTACTTGATTGTTTTAGTAATGGGAATATTAATGACATTAGTACATTTCATGGAGTTGCTAATTTTGAATATAGGGTTTCTTTTAAAGTTTTTGTTCCTTAAATTTTTGAACGGCCTGCCGAATACTATAGCCCCAGTCTTTTCAGTGGCTATTCTCAAGTCTAGATCATTTACTTTTTTTGAAAACTTGCTTATTGCATCATTGGTTGTCCTTTCCAATGTCGTTCTGGACTTCGCTCTAGTGAGCAAAATGAAGTCGTCAGCGTAGGCGATTAGTTTGACAGAGTCAATTCCATCAAAATCCTCAAGTATGCTGTTGGCTGCAATGTTCCAGAAAAGAGGACCCAGGCAAGAGCCCTGAGGGCAGCCTTTAAAAGAGGAGAGAGAGGATACCCCCTCCGTATTTAGGTAGGAGACCTTTCTGTTATCCAGATAATTATTGATAAGATTCACAAGATTAGGTGGGCAGCCCGCTCTTCTAATTGATGTCAAAAGGATGTCCCATTTTAAATTGTCAAAAGCGCCCTTGATGTCGAATGACACCAAAGCGCTAAACATGTGCAATGCTTTGCTTTCTCTTATGAATTTAATAACCAGATATAGCTCCTTCTGTAGAACGACCCTCCCTGAAGCCAAATTGATTAGGGTGAAAATAATTAGATTTCTCTAAATGAAAACATAATCTTAATTTAATTAGTTTTTCCAAAATTTTCCCTAGTGTGGGGAGGAGGCAAATCGGTCGGTAAGATGTGACATCCTTCGCATCCTTTCCAGACTTCAAAAAGAAAACCAGCTCAGCCTCTTTCCAGGGGATTGGAAAGCAGGAATTCTCTAAACAAGAGTTAAAAATATTTAATAGAAAAGAGGAATTAACTAGATGAATATCGTAGATCATTCGGAAATCCAAATTGTCAATTCCTGGAGCTTTATTGAAGTTACAGTTACTGAAAGCAAAGTCTAATTCATGACTTGAAAAAGGGGGATCAGAAGGGGCAGTGGGAAACCCTGGACAGAGCTGAGCATGGAGAGGTGCATCATCATTAGGAACTGGTTCCGTTTGGAAAAAATTCTTCAGCAAATCTTCCAGAACAGATTCTCTACTTGGAATGCCGATAGAAGAAGTGTTGAGGGCCGTATGAACGAGATCGCTCGGCAGGAGAATTTTAGAGAAAGCCAATTTGAAGGCCGCTCCAAAGCGAGCAGAAGAAGAGGAAGCAAAAGAAATCCATGCATTCCTCTTAGCCGTTAGAATTTCCTTTTTATACTTCGCTCTAGCCTTCGAGTACAGAGTTTTTGAGTCAAAAGAAGGGTCAGACTTAAATCTCCTTCGGAGGGCCCTCACACGGGATCTGGACGTCCTCAACCTCTGAGACCACCAAGTTAATTTTGGGTCATAGTTGAGTTTTCTCTTTTTAAAGCTTTTGTCAGCTATTTCAGTGACTGTCTCATTCAGGGTTAGTATGAAATCATTAACTTCTTCTCCGTTATTACATTTGCCTAAAAGTTCCAGAAGAATGAGAATTTTTTCGTTTAGATTTGTTTTGAATTTTTCGTGTGAAACATGTTTGGTATAGTATCTTCTTTTCCTGTAAGTAAATACCCCAGCCTTAAGTTCAAATCTAATATAGTTGTGATCAGAGGTATCAGGAGCGTTCAGAACGGACCAGTCCCTTAACAAATTGTTAACATTATATGAACCAAAAGTTAGATCTGGCCAACCAATGTTGTCGTAGGATTGATATGAGGGGAGAGCTCCTGGAGTATTGAATATAATTAAGTCTTTAGAAGAAAGGGCCTCCAATAAATGTTCTCCTCTGCTACTAGTTCTTTTATAACCCCAAAGGGGAGATTTGGCATTAAAGTCCCCTCCAACGATAATATTTTTTAAATTAAGGTTAGGATGATTCATCCATTCTTCAAGGTCTCTCTCCAATGATCCAGATGGGGGGGAATAATGAGAACCTATGGTCAAAACATTGCCCTTACCATCTAAAGAAATGTTAGCAAAGACTGAGTTGTCTAGGGTTGCTGAGTTGATGAAAGAAATATCTCTTCTTGTAATTACAATAGCACATGACTCTTTAATAGAAAGATAAACTGTCCAGGAGACAGGAAAACCATATAAACGGCTGCCATGCTTATATGGGTCCTGTATCAGTATTATATCTATTTTTTCTTGGATTACGTAGGCAACCAGCTCTGAGTTGGCCGCTCTAGACGAATTTAAATTAATCTGGATAAATTTCAAACTTATGGGGACTCCTGGACAGCGGGAAAATTTTGTAGGATGAGAGATCTTGGTAGTCATTTGATTTATATAGGTGTTTCAAGAAGTTCTTTAAAGTGGAAAATTTATCTAGGACATGATTTAGAATATGCCGGATGATCGCAGTTGTACTTAGAGCCCTCTTCACAGTTAGCCTCGTGGCAGTTGATACACCTAAATACTTCGTCTTTGCAATTTTGGGAGGAATGGCCTTTTCTAGCACACCTGGCACAATATTCATGATTTTCACAGGTCCTGCTCATGTGGCCAAAGGCCTGACAGTTGAAACATCTTGGGACCACTACGTGTCTTTTAATTAGGCAGGAAGCGAAGCCAACAAAGATCTTTCTCTCTTTTAGGAGAGTAATGGCATCATCCCTTCCTACCTGCATGATCCAGTGCCAACTTCCATTTTTGCCCCTAAATTTCTTAATGAAGTCAATTTCCTCCTTTCTCAATTCCGGGATTCTCTTCATCATGGATTCCTTTATGTCAAGTTCTCCATTTTGTGGAGGGACGGAAAAGATAATAACTTTCTGTTTTCTTTTCCCTAAACTTTTTATGTCGAAGTGATCCTTAATGTCACTATCCTCGAAGACCATCCTCTCGTCCCCCTCCCTTTGAAGATGTCCAATGACCTTCAGGTCCCCATTAAAGGTGGGGCGAACTGAATGAATCTTCAAATCGCTTGGGCATTTGGAATTCCTCAACAAAGTCTTGGAGTCCAGTTTATCTTCTTTGTTTTTCTTTGTCAAAATAAAAGTAGAGGGTTCTGGTTTCTTCCTTTTCTTCTTGACAGCGTCCGCAAAAGTCAAGGGTGGTTGACAGGTGTGTTGCATATTGCTCAATCCGTCCGGGAGCACGGCCCTAATAGTCTCCGGGAGGTCATGACTAATCAATTTCTCTACCGTGTGTGAAGCAAATGCATCCATTTCTCTTTCAACCAAAGTGAATCTCAGCTCATCTGCGATGGACTTATACTTTCTCATTTTATCTGCTTCTAGTAGTTTGGTGTTCTTAAGGTAATTCTCCATCCTGTCCATAATATCATTGCATCTTTTAAGGTAGGAAATGGGGGGGAGGTCAACGATTCAGTCTTCATTCTCATCCGGTGTTTTCTGTTCATCCGTGGTTGCTTCAGTTAAGGCTGAAGCAATGGAGTCATTTGACAGTCTTCTGATTCTAACAGTGGGGATAGTTCCCAGATTTTTCATGCTGGCTTCTCTGTCTAAATTCATGGCTAAGCTAGGAGGGGTTAATTTTCTACTCATTTTAGATGAATCTGTAAATTAATATAAGTGCTGTTAAAAATTTTCAGTTTCCGACGATATTTCTTCAATGCTCTTAAGCAGAAAGGGGTGGTTGGTGAGCAGTGTCGAACAGAATCCCTGTAAGTTTGACGTTTTTGAAAAGGTTATATTATTTTAGTACGTAAAGTGAGGGTTAAGAAAAAACTTGGCCGTTTTGCTCTACGATCAATAGATTTTGAGTTATAAGCCTTTGAAGTTTTAATTAAAATTTTAAAAATTTCACAAAATTAAAAAGTTATCAAAATCCCATAAGATGACCACTTAAAATGTTCAGCAAGACGAGTAGGTTCTAAATCCATCAAAAACCCACATGTGTGCCCTTTAGTATTTTACAAATAGGGACAGAACTTCGATGGAGGACCCCACCTCCTGACCTAGAAAGGTTTTGAGGATTTAGTGGTAGGGCTCCGACTCTACTATCTAACATGGCCGTCGCCGAGGCGACGGACCTGGGGAAACAGGCGCAGAACGAAGACCCCGCCGAACCTTGATCCACGTCTCCACGAAGGGGCACGAGAGGCGCCGCTGCCGTGGGAGATTCCCCGACCGCCACTGATGGTTTATTCTGAAATTCAGGTTATTATGGTTACAATGCAGATACATTATATGGAGACACAATATGTTGTTATCCTCTAGGGAATTGACAGTTTTGCATACATTTTGCATTCAGTTCTTTTAAGGATGTTTATAGTTCTGCTAGAATGTTTATAGTTCTGCTAGAATGTTTATAGTTCTGCTAGAATGTAATGTTTATAGAATGTTTATAGTTTGTCATTACTAGGCATGTTGCTTGTTGGCACTAGGAGTTCATGTGAACAGCTGATTATCTTGCCGATTTTGGGCACTTGAACTTGCTTGCACTGGGAATATTCGTGTAGCTGGATTGTGGCATTGTGAGTACTGGTTCTTGCGTACACTAATAAAGTTTGTGCGGCTAGTTTGTGACACTGAGCTTTTGCTGCTTTCTGGCATGTGGTTGTTGCGGTTTCTGAGCATTGACTCCAATGGGTGCTGAAATTGAGGTGGTTCGTATGGCACTGTGACACTGGCTTGTAACATTTGCCTGTTGTTGAGCTCAATTACTAGTGATTTCTGAGCACTGGACTTGCTATTGTGACTGTGATGTTCACTTCTGGCTGACACTAAAGTTCGCGTTGCTTGGTCATAGCTTTGTCTGATGCTGGAAATACTTAGTATTGCTAGACTTACTGGCCAATGGATATGATTTTAAACATTATTAGCAGTTAAACTATATTCTGGCATTATTACAATGGGATACATTTTGGCACATAATAAGAGATAACAGTAATAAACAAATATTTACAGTGGTTGTTAACAATAATATGCATAAGTGGAAGTTAACAATAGTATGCATAAGTCTACGGTTGTTCATTATAAATTGGCATACAGTAATGAGAGACATTAAAATATTTTGAGAGATGACAGTAATAACAATTAATTATAGTGATTACTTTTATGAGCTGTTTGGATGTAATATAATACAGGTATGTGCATTGATGTTCTGTGTTGTGTGTGTTGTGGTTGGTGAGTGTTCTTGTGGGTAAAGGCTCTTGAAGATTGAGACCAGGGGTCGGTTATGTGGTTTTATAAATGATATGTTGGTTTTCGAAAACGTATGCCATGGATCTGTTGATTTTGGAGATTATGTATGGGTTCTCTGCTGCTTTTGTGATCCATGCTTGAAAATTTTGAAGAGCTGGTTCCTTTATGTGGTGTTGTGTTGTTAGTGGGCAGTTAAAAACGTAGTGGGTTGAATTACCCTCCCCGGTTCCGCATACGCAGTCCGGTGAGGGAATTTTCCCAATTCTGTGTTGGTAGGACGGGAATGGTCCATGATTAGTTAGGAACCAGGAGAAGTAATTATTGGGAGAGCAGAAGGATCTTGACGGTTTTTGGAGTAGGGAGTGGGTAAACCTCCCCCTGGTCTCTGTTTGCCACGACTGTGTCCATTCTGATTGAGTGCTTTGCCTCATTTGGTATTTCAGATAGGATTTGGGAGGTTTTATTGCCTCTGCTTCTGCTGATCTTATTTGATTTTCATCATTAGCCGTGGCAACTGCTAGTTTGTCGGCTGCTTCATTGCCTGTTATTCCGACGTGTGCCTTTACCCAGCGTATTCTGATGTTTTCGTGGCCTGTTTCTAGTAGTGCTTTTCTGACGTGTAAGAGCAGCTTGGATTGATACGTAGTGTTGTTGAGGATGGCCTGTATGCTTGATTGGCTGTCTGTGTGAATTATGGTTTTTGTTTTGCTGGTTTGGGTGTATTTTATTGCTTTGTAGATGGCGAATAATTCGGCCTGGAAAATGCTGTTGGTGTTGTGTAGCTTGTTTGTCCATGTGTTATATGTGTTTGGGTTGTTAATTTCGTAGACGCAATAGGCTGAGGCTACTCCCTTGTCTGATTTCGAGCCGTCAGTGTATATGTTGTGGGTGGGAGAGAAGTTTGACTGGGATGTGAATTGGTTATAGGTAGTAGATGGTGGGAAGTACCAGATTTTGTACTTTTGTTCGAAGTCTGAGGGGTTTAGTGTGGCACCTTTATGGATTACTGGGATTTGTAGCTGCATTAGCTTCTGGGACACTATGATTTCTTGGATTTTTATGTTTATGGGGGGAATTCCTGTTATGATATTAAGGGCTGCGTGGGAAGTTTTCTTATATGCTCTACTGACGGCTCTAAGATAGTGGCTTTGAATTGACTGTAGATTGGCTCTTTTTATTGCATTAATGTTAGTTGCCCAGACAGAGGCTCCATATGTTATTATTTTTTCTATCACTATGTGGTACCAATCTTTTAACATTGTGTTTTTAATTCCCCACGTTGTTGGTGCAAATTTCTTTATGTCGTTTGTTATTACTAGGATTTTCTTTTTGATGTAATTAATGTGGTTGGTCCAAATAAGTGTGTTATCTATGTGTATGCCTAGGTATTTAATACTTTTTACTATTTTGATGTTGGTGCCGTTAAGTTTAATGCAGGGGGATCTGTTTAGTAATTTAGGGTTGCCAAAAATTGTCGCCTCGGTTTTTTGGTGGGAGATCTTCAGGTTGAGCCCGTCGATACAATTTTGAAAAAGGGACAGTGCTGTGTCTGTGGTGTTTTCTAGGTGTTGTCTTGTCTTCCCAGATGTTAGGAGCAGGAAGTCATCTGCGTACGCTGTTATGTGAGTGTTCTGTAAATTTTTAAATGATTTTAGAATATTGTCTGCTACAATTGTCCAGAGGAGAGGGCCTAGGCATGAGCCTTGCGGCGTTCCCTTGTCGATTCTGTAAGGGGTGCTGTCTAGGCCGTCCTCCAGGATGACGCCTCTGTCTGTTAGGAAGGAAGATACTAGGTTATAGAGTGTGTCTGGAATGTTTATGTTGTTGAGGCTATTCAAGAGTTCACGCCAGCCTATGTTGTCAAAGGCATTAGTGATGTCTAGACAAATAGTGACAGATTAAAGTCCATGATGCAGGCGACCTGAGGGTTTACGCCTATAATTGCATCACGGCACTACTACTATCTGAAAAAAACCCAGCCAGGGGAAGAAGGGGGGGCAGTCCCAGCGGTTCTGCCGGACCCTGAAATTTATTTAAGGAAATAAAAATGAGGGTTACAAAAGGGGAAAATACAAGGCCCTTTTGGCCCTCCACCACATGGTGGAAACAATTGCTCCGCAAGAGCAAGAAAAAGCAAGTGAACAACCATCCAACTCTCCCCTCTCCTCTCTCTCGCCCTAGATTGACATACAAGGAATCTTAAGCGATCCCTCAGTGAAACATTGACGGCCAGAGCAGATCGCCAACAAGCGCAGAAAAACAGTAGCACAATCAAGCCCTCACAAAATAAGGCAAAGTCGCAATACCTGTGTTAGTTACAAAGGTGTAGAAAAGCAGTAAGCACCGTGAAACCAGCGAGCCCTGAAAAGCTTACACGTCATCAGCACTATTAGTTCAAAGCTCTTTCCGAAGCACTTTTGAATGCCGACACTCTGAAAAAACATTTGGAAAAAGACACATTGACAGTACACTTGGATAGAGGCACACAACGAGGAAGGCAAGCAGACGGGTCATTCGGCGCTCTAGATTGAGAGCTCGCCATAAGTTCACTTTGTAGGAAGCTCTCTTCAGGAGATTTGTCTTTAGAAGAACTCAAGTAAGGCTCGCCCTGAGAGAAGAAAGGGCAATGGGTCAAGCAGCTCACCCTCAGGGATTTCTGAATAACGACATTTCAGGAGAACTCAGTGTAGAAGTAATATGAGCATGATGTTATAAGAACGTGAAGGTGATCTAGATCATTTTATAAGATTTATAGCACCAGGAGTATAGGTTGGTATCTCGTACTTCGTAGCACAAGGAGGGTAGCACAAGGAAGGTAGCTCAGAGATTTCTAAATTCGATGATTTTCTGGAGAAAACAGTGTAGTAGTAATAGGAACGAGAAGGTATTCACGATCACTTTGTTGGACATCTATTGGTGCAAGTGTAGCAATAGTAGATGTAGACTCAGTGCAAGAGTTATGACATGAAGCAGGCCAGTAGCTCCCAAAGAAGCTCCTCCGATCCAGTTGTTGTCCAGAAGCTCAAAGTAGTCCACAAAAAAGAAAGTAGGTAACATGGCTGTTCTCGAACTATTGATGGATTAGCAGTTGTCACAAATGTTTGTGAAACAGGGAATTTTGATGAAGTGCACTTCCATTTGTAAATAGGGGTAACTAAGCTGTTTTTTTTATGAGCGAACATCACGATGCTCTGACCGTCAATTAGCATTTTGAAGAATAAGCAAGTAGGAACATCTTTCAATTCGGATAAAATAAATTTATATTTTCCAAGTATCAGAGGTGTATGCAAAGATGTGGCACCAAAGTTTGTGTCACAGGAAGGAGGTTACTAGTGAAATCACTTTGGAGTAGCGCAAATATCACAGATATCACTGCACAAATCACAGATATCACTGCACAATATCACAGATATCACTGCACAAGATTCACAGTTTTTGAATATTAGAGTGGCACCAATGTTTGTGTCACAAAAGTAGGATTGTGTTTTGTCACTTTGAAGTAGCACAAATATCACAGATATCACTGCACAAATATAAAAGCACAAAAATCACAGTTTATTTTTATGCTAAGTTGAATGACAGAGTGGCACAAGTGTTTGTGTCACAAATGAAGGATTATGTTTTGTCGTTTCTAGGCAAAATTTCTTTTATCGTGAGTTCAAGAGCCATCCAAACTCTTATAAGAAAAGACTCCAGAGTTTGAAGGGTTTGAGAGAGAGGAAGAGATTGAACATTAAAGAACAGTGGAGAAATACATGCAAACAAAACAAGTATAAACACAAATTCAAGAACACAAGATTATTTACAAAATAAACAGGTAAACTAATACTTCAGTGACCTGATAACCTCCAAGGTGAAACAGACTGTCCATTGACTTTCCGGGATCAATCAAGGAAATTTTATTATAATACCAAGAAATTTTTATTATATACAATTTATTATATTGAATGTAGATAGGGTCACCACATTTATTCATTTTATGTACATTCAATTGTTATTCATTCTGTAATTAATACTAAAAGCTGCTCAGCCTTTTATGAGGTCTGAGTTTTTATACAAGAAGTTGACTAATTCCTTTATCTTTCCCCGGACCACGTCATTATGTAATACGTTTTTGCTCCAGTGCCAAAGGTTTTCATTAGAGGGTTTCTTAGCATGGAAAGATTCCGTTAATGAACAATCAAATAAATAGTGGTCCGGAGAGCCAGTGTATCCACAAGCGCAGAGATCTGTATTTACAACTGCTATACTTTTCCAAAAGACAGGGAAGGGACCTTTCCCACTAAAGTAATATATTAGACTCTTACAAAGAGGAGTATCGATTTTATTTACATGGGGTATATAGTTCCTGGTGAAAGCCCCCCTCTCAGTTCCCTCCCAGACCTCCTGCCAGGAGTCCAAGAGAACTTGCTTCAAAGTTCTTTTTAGAAAAGAGGGGGGGGGGAGAAGAACATCTTCATGAACGATGTTAAGTCTTGTTGCCGAATTCGCGAGCTTGTCAGCTATTTCATTTCCAAGTGTTCCAATGTGGCCTCTGATCCAGCCGATCCTGACTGATTTGTTCGATAATATAAGATTTATGTGTACTTTCTGTGCAGTTTGATTTTTAGTGAATGGCTGTATTAGGAGTTTTAAAGCAGATTGGCTGTCAGTCAGGATCTCCATTCTATCATGTTCAGAGGCCACCAGCCAATCCACGGTCGCGGAAATGGCTCCCAGCTCCGCCTGAAAGACTGTGTTTTCAGGTCTTATTTTCTTCTGATATTCAAATATTAGGTTGTTGTTATGGAAAACACAGTAAGCAAAAGCTGTCCCATGTTCCGTTTTAGAGCCGTCTGTAATTGTTACAATGTAAAGTGGAGGTGAATGTGTTTTCAGAGGGTCGAACCAACTAATGGGGACTACCTTTGAAGGGTGTCTATAAAGAATGGAACCAGATGAATCAAAATTATTAGCAATCAATAGCTGTCTGTTTGTATAAGTGTCTATGTGGTGATGTAAGACAGCGGATTTACTTGATTCAAATTTCAGCTTTAGTGTTATTGGTGGTATATTTGTCAGTGTCTGTAAGGCTGCAGAGGAAGTTTTTACATTCGCTCGAGAAATCCACAACAAGCATATTCTTTGTGCAGATATGAGTTTAGTTTCTGCCTGCTTTGTGAGGTCTTTACCCCAAACAAAAGCAGCATAAGTAAGGATTTTCTCGGAAACAGTTTCGTACCAGTCCTTTAGTAGTCCAGGGCGAATCCCCCAGGATTTCTTGGTCATGCTTCCAATTGCGTTAGAATGAGAGAACATTTTTTCCCTTAAGGAAGCTATGTGCGGGATCCAGTTAATCTTGTTGTCTAAAATGAGGACTAGGTACTTCAAAGTTTTAGTTATGGGAATGTTAATGATGTTAGTACCATCCAAGGAATTGCTAATTTTGAAAATGGGATCTCTTTTAAAATTTTGATTTCTAAGTTGTTTATGCGGCCGGCCAAAAATCATAGCTTTCGTTTTTTCTGTTGCTATGCGTAACTTCAAGTTATTAACCAAACCAGAAAATTTAGAAATGGCTGCATTGGTCGTCCCTTCCAATGCCGCCCTAGACTTGGCTCTAGTGAGCAAAATAAAATCATCATCATAATCTATTAGTTCTATCGAGTTGTCACCATCAAAATCCTTAAGAATACTGTTGGCAGAGATGTTCCAAAATAACGGACCCAGGCAGGAACCCTGAGGGCAGCCTTTATAGGAAGGGAGAGAGGAGATTCCCTCGGTATCCAAATAAGACACTCTCCTATTATGTAGGTAATCATTTATTAAATTAATTATATTAGATGGACAACCTGTTCCACTCAGAGAGGACAAGAGAGAATCCCAGCCAATGTTGTCAAAGGCGCCCTTGATGTCAAATGACACAAGAGCGCTATAAGTATGTAATGCTTTGCTTGTCTTTACAAACTTTAATACTTTAGATACCGCCCCCTCAGTCGATTTTCCCTCTCTAAAACCAAATTGGTTGTTGTGAAAAAGTTTGAATTCTCTAAATGAAAGTTAACTCTTAGTTTTATCAATTTCTCTAGGACTTTCCCTAATGTAGGGAGGAGACAAATAGGTCGGTAGGAAAAGATTTCTCTCGCCTCTCTACCAGATTTCACAAAGAAAACCAGCTCAGCCTCCTTCCAGGGAGCAGGGAAGCATGAGTATTTCAGGCAGGTATTAAAAATTTGTAATAAGAAATCAGGATTGACCTGATTTAAGTCGTTAAGTATTCTGAAGTCAATGTTGTCTAAACCTGGAGCTTTGTTAAAGTTACAGTTTGCAATTGCGAAATCTAATTCTTGAAGGGAAAAAGGAGGATCAAAACGGTCATCCCTGGAAGGAAGAGTCGAGGAAGTCACCAGGTCACTAGGGGCTGGTTCCGTTTGAAAATAGTGCTTGATTAGATTCTGCATAACAGATTCTCGATTAGGCAAAGTAGGGTCAGAGGACAGCGCCACGTGGACAAGATCAGTCGGCAAGAGAATTTTAGAAAATGCCAATTTAAAGGCTGCTCCAAAGCGAGCAGACGAAGCGGAGGCGAAGGAAATCCATGCCTTCCTCTTCGCGTTAAGCAATTCCTTTTTATAAAGTGCTTTCGCCTTAGCGTAAGCCAATTTTGCGTCTAAAGAAGAGCCCGACTTAAATCTGCTCCACAGGGCCCTCACCCTCTGTCTGGACGCCCGAAGCTTCTCCGACCACCAGGACAACGTAGGATTGTGCGTTATCTTTATCTTTTTGAAAGCTCTATTAGCCTCTCCAGTCAAAGTTTCAGTTAATTTGTTTATAAAGAGCTCCACATCAGTTTTGTTTTTGCAGTTATTCAGTGTTTGCCGGAGCGAAGGAATTCTATTCTCAAGATAATTTTTGAATTTAACGTGGGAAACATTTCTCGTCTGATAACGCCTTTTCCCAAAAACCTTGAGCTCCTTTCTTAATTGGAAGGAAATAATATTGTGATCGGAAGAAGCCGGATCATCCAGCACGGACCAGTCCCTCAACAAATTAGAAATACTAGAAGAACCGATTGTAAGATCTGGCCAACCCTGGAGGGACAGTGTTTCAAAAGTCGGAGGCGAACCTGGGGGATTAAAGACAGATAAGCCCTTAGAAGACAGCACCTCCATCAAAAGATCTCCTCTCGTATCTGTTCGCTCATAGCCCCATAGTCCAGAATGAGCATTAAAGTCTCCTCCCAGAAGAAAGTTAGAGATGTTAAGGCTGGGGTGATCAGTCCATTCTTGGAGGTCGTGTTCCAGAGAGCCCGATGGAGGTGAGTACTGAGAACCAATTGTAAGAACTTCTCCTTGGTTATTTAGTGAAATATTTACATACACTGAATTGTCAAAAGTAGCCGAATTAATGAACGCTAGGTCCCTTCTAGTTATTACTATAGCACTAGTTTCATTGTAGGAAAGGAACACCGTCCAGGAGAGGGGGAATCTATACAGACGGCTGCCATGCCTATATGGATCCTGAATTAAAAGGATATCAATTTTATTTTGAACGGTGAAAGCAACCACTTCAGTGTTTGCAGCTCTAGAAGAGTTTAAGTTTATTTGGATTATTTTTAGACCAAAAAGCTCTCCAGGACAGTGTCCAGAACCAATATTACTTTTCCTATTAGTGAGTCCCTCCATTATAACGGGGCCTCTAGAGCCTGTTCATAATGGTAAACATAAATCGGACAGTCCCTTGAAAAAGCAGTATGTCCTGGGTCCAGGTTTTCCCCTTCGCTATCATTACAAGTCAAGCAGTTAATACACTTAGTCTCCTTACTTTTACATTGTTGTGAAGTATGATTACAGGACGCACATTTTGCGCAAAAATCTTTATCTTCACAGGCTTTGCTCATATGGCCAAAGGCCTGGCACTTAAAGCATCTAACTAAGCTGATATGTTTTTTAATAAAGCATGAAGTAAATCCTATAAATATTTTCCTGTCCCTGAGAAGGGTTATAGCCTCTTCTCTTCCGACCTGAATTATAAAATGTCTACCCCCTTTCTACCTTCAAATTTCTTAATGAACTCCACATCTTCCAGTTTCACGTCGCGGATCTTCTTCACTATAGCTTCCTTAATCTCTTCCATACCACATTGTGGGGGGAACCGAGAATATTATCAGTTTATGTTTCCTCTTCCCAAGGGGTCTTATTTCAAAATGCTCTGTGATGTTACTCTCTTCAAATATGCTGACACTGTCACCCTCTCTCTCTAAGTGTCCAACTATTTTTAGATCCCCCCCCCAGAGCCTTCCTCACTGATTGAATTCGAAGATCCTTCGGGCATCTGGAATTTCAATAGAGTCCTTACGTCCCTCTCATCCTCCTTGTCCTTCTTCCTCAAGATAAATGCAGTTGGATCCGGCCTCTTCTTCTTCCTCGCTGCCGCTGCATAGGACATAGGTTTCTGAAGTTTCTGGTAGATTAAGTCCGGAATCTCTCTTATAGTCTGAGGAAGGTCCTTTTGCACAATGTTCGTCATCGACTCAACAGCCTGCTCCACTTTTTTGGATGCGTAAGCATCCAGCTCCCTCTCCATCAAGGTGTACCTCAATTCATCCGACATTGCTTTGAACTTACGGAATCTTTCCATCTCAAATCCCTTAGTGTTCTTTATGTATGTTTCCATGCGCTCCATTATTGAGCCACATCTTTTCAAAAAAGAGATAGGGGAAGCATCAACGATCTTTACACCATCAATATCCATAGGGTTGTCCTCCATTATGGTATTGACTGTGCTTGTTGAGCCAGTGGATTCAGTGGATGTTCTTCTTCCAGTATTCTGTTGTCTAGGGGGTTTCCCTAGGGCCACGAAGGGGTTCAGGTCCTTATTTCTCAAAGGTGTAAACTTACTCATATTTGTAATTTATAGTATGATAATCTATGGCCAAACCAAATAAATATCTTTTTCTAAATAACTATTCAATTCTGTCAATAATTGTCGTTTACCTAAACCAGTGGTGTTTTTGAAAAGGTTATTAAACTATAGTACGTAGGATCAGGGTCAATATAAAAGTTAACCAAATTGCTCTACGAGCAATAGTTCTCGAGTTATGGGTCTTTAAAGTTTTTATTGAAATTTTTAAAAATTTACAAAATTAGAATATTAATCAAACTCCCTAACATGACCATTCAAAATGTTCAGCTTGACGAGCAGGTCCCAAATCTACAAAAAAACTCGCATGTATGGCCCATCATGTGGTCAGAAATCACCAAGAACCAATTTAACATGTCACTATCCCACCCATCCAATAATTCAAATGAGAATACTCTTCAGTAATAGCTACCAAATGAACACCGTTTTCCAAATTCCAATTAAAAGCACCCCTCTCAAAAGGAAGAAGAGGACAATCAGAGTAGGTGTTGGCCAGATCGGGCGGGAACACAGAAATCAATGGCGATCGGGAAGAAGCATATTTATAATATTAATAACACAATAGAAAACAGAAACACTAAAGTACATCTTAAAACAGGTTCTAAAGCTTCAAATTTAAAAAACAAGGTATATTTAGAAAGATAAAAATACACTGATCGACAATGAAGTGGTTTCAAGATATAAGATTCAGTAATTAGTTAAGAAAACGCAATCGCGTTTCCATTGCATTTCTCCATAGGAAACAATGACAGAAACAGCATGTCGAAAAGCTCTTTGAAATCAATATTACACTGACTATTTCATAATATAAGCTCTCAATTAGCAGAGTATAAACATCAGTAAATCCCATTTTTGTTGTTTCCAGAAAAAATTCACTGGTTTTCAGTCTCTAACAAGCCATTTTAGAATGACCTATCAGGCCGATTGTGCCAATGTTATTCAGAATCGAAAGTCCATGTTAATGATGGCTTTCGAACAAATGAGAAATTCAAAATGGAATTGCTTACCCAATTTTAGGGGTACAGGGATGTATAATGTACCAAAATTTGCGTCTCGAGGAGACGAATTCGAATATGTACTCACTCACTATTTCCGCCACAAAACTCAAAAAACTCACAGCGCTACAAAAAGACGTCCGAATGGATCAGATCAGAAGTAGTAGTGACAAATAGGGACAGAGAAAAGTCAACTGGCCAGGCGACCTGAGGGTTTACGCCTATTGATGAAACACACAAATAGGGACAGAGAAAATTCAACTGGCCAGGCGACCTGAGGGTTTACGCCTATTGATGACCAGAAGCACGACTTACCAATCTCTCGATCCAGCGGAGCCGCAGCCAGGTCGCTGACTTGGCGAAATCATTCACCGAGCAGGGGCCGATGAACACCCGCCAAGCTCGACACCAGCCACCGGTCGGCCCTTGGCTCAGGTCCTGAATAGACACAGTCCAGTGGGCACGACCACCTGGAAGAGTCGGGGCCCAAACAGTTCAGTGGTTCGACGGCCACTTCATCACTGAGAGGGTAACCCGATTAATTTTCCCCCAGCGGACGGAGGACCAGAGGTACAGACCTAAGATCCGTACACCGCAATCATTGGCGGTGCCGCCCCCTGGGGGGCCACAAATAGGGACAGATTAAAGTCCATGATGCAGGCGACCTGGGGGTTTACGCCTTTAGTTGCATCACAGCACTACTACTATCTGATGGAAGACCCCAGCCAGGGGAGGAGAGGGCAAGGTAGTCTCAACGGTTCTGCCCGACCCTGAAATTTATTTGAGAAATATAAAAAATGAGGGTTACAGAAAGGGGGAATACAGAGCCCTTCTGGCCCTCCACCACATGGTGGAAAAAATGCTCACATGAGCTCAAACAGAAGAAGAACATTTCCTTAATCAAGAATTAGGCATTGAGAGGAAGAACAATAGGTTGCCCAGGAGTTATTTAACAATAATAATAATTATCTTACAACAAAACATTCTCTACTCTCTTTCTCCCCCTCCGAAAAAAGGCAAGGATGATTCATTCACTCTTTCTCACTCCAATCACTGTTTGGGAACTAATGGAACACCTATAGCCTCATCCTCTAAGTAATTCACCAATAGCCATTCATCATTAATTCACATCTTTTGCAAGTGTGTCTTTAGAATCACTGTTCATCCTAGCAAAGACAGTTTTTGCCAGGCCAGATACTTTGTAAAGCTTTGTACATTTTGAGCACTGTGTTTATGCACCAGCTTAAACAGAAAAACATTTTAACTTTTATGCGTTGGCAACACTCTTGTAGAAATAGTTTGTACTGCTTACTATCTCACATTGCATATTCAGGCAGTTTTTGCCTGGTCAGGTACGAAACAGCCAGAGCATTGAGTTTATGCACTAACTTATACAAAAAGACAGATTAACTTAGCCAGAGCATTGAGTTTATGCACTAACTTATACAGAAAGACAGATTAACTTTTAAAACATTGACACACCTCTTATGGAAAGTGTTTGTACTGCTCACTATCTCACGCTATATTCAAAATCATCAAGCCAAATCATGATTCTGTTCTATTAAGCTCATGAAAGGCAGCTCCAGGAAGCTTCTCAAGTCTCAGGCTCCACGATCAGGATCAGAGAGCCCCCGTCGTTTTCAAATCAACGGCGTCACAAAGCACACCCGGTTAACTGGAAAAAGAAGACTGCAGAAGAACGGAAGTCCATAAGGCACAAGGGTGCTGTTCCAATCTCAAGGGAAGGTATATACTTTGTTTCTGAGGGCTGTAAACCGGTCATCAGTAGGCCTGATCATCAGGTCCTAAGCTGGTCATCAGTAATGGTCATCCATGGTAGATAGTAGTGGAATAGAACTATATAGTCACGACAGATTAATTTACGTACTGCCCTTATGGGTTCTTTCACAGGCAGTACCGTTACTGCAAAGTCAACCGTCGTGGAGCACTACCAGATATCACTTAGTAGTACAGCACTTTGAAAACTTAGTATCACTTTGTTGAGTTACTCACTTTGTTGAGATACTCAGTTTGTTGAGATTTAATAAATATATTGGGAGTATAAATTAGGCCGCAAAATTGGAACATATTTTGGAAGACTTCCGATCTGGCTTAGTATCCCTTTGTTGTGATATTCATGTAGTGAGTAGTAGAGAACTAATTGATTGGAGCACTTTTAGAAGAAGACGTTATGGAAGGCACAAATTAGAAACACATATTGGAAGGCACATGTTGAGGCTCACTTTGAAGTTGAGGCACTTGTTGAAAGGATATTTGAAGCACATATTGAAATTGAAGCACATATTGAGGCACATATTGAAATTGAAGCATAAAATTGATGGCACAAATTAGGAACACATAGGAAGGCACTAGATTCATATTGATACTCTAGAGTACACAGACCCCAGAAGAGGCACCTCCCAATAAAGCGATAGGTACTTTCTCGATGAGAATGAAGCCTCAAATAAAGAGACACTTATTTTGTAAGTTATGTAATGCAGCATGATCAACAGAGAGTTTAGATCTAAATTCTTTTCACCAATGTTTGTGAAAGAGAAAAGTCTCAGCACTAACTGTGCGATGTAGCTTAAACAACAGTTAGAGAAGAGGAATGATCATCCAAGCAATTCAACCATTTCACCTGTTTTACTTATTTCACTAATGTTTGTGAGACAATGAAATTTACCATCATCATATACTAGGCGTGATAATAATAGTATAATACTCGATTAATAACTGAGGAAAATAGACTATATTATATTACATTGTTTACAGAGAAGTGCATCTTATTCAGTGTAGTAATTGGCCCAATTGACCAAACCAACAGTTGTCCAGTCCAGTTTCACCAATGTTTGTGAACCAGAGAGGCCTTTGGCCTTGGCCGGTTTCACTAATGATTATGTTATTCGTTATTAGCACTTGCAAGATCAATTGGAAACATGCTCTCTCAAAAGAATTACCTATGATGCTCATGAGCAGGGGTGGAGAAGGGGAGAGAGAAACCAGAAACCAATTTATTTACTCTGAGAAGAACAAATTCCTAACTCTTACATTTTATATAGATTATATACAATACATTATGTACAGGTCAATATAACATATGTTTCAGTGTTCAGATACTCTCAGTACAAATCAGGCTGTTCATCTATCTACAGCTCAGGGAGGAAAACACAGAGAAGGGGAAAATAGGCGAAAAAGACTTCAGACTCTAACACAAGCTGAGCCACTCCCGACATTACCCCATTACTAAATCAGAATTTTTGTACAAAAAGTTAACCATGTCTTTTATTTTTCTCTGTACCAAATCATTATTTAGTACGTTTCTAGCCCAATGATGATAGTTTTCAACTGCAGGTTTTTTGACGTGAAATGAGGTAGTTAGAAGACAATCGAATAGGTAATGTTCGGGAGTACCCACTATGCCACAAGCACATAAATTTGATCTAGTAACTCCTATACTTTCCCAGAAAACTGGGAAAGGGCCTTTACCACTGAAAAAGTATACCAAACTCTTACAGGGAATGCCTTCCAGTTTATTGACCCTTGGAAAAAATTTCTTAGTATGTTCTCCTCTCTCAGTTCCCTCCCAGTACTCCTGCCAGGAGTCCAGAAGATTTAGCCTAAGTATTTTTTTCAGATAAGAGGGGGGGAAGAGAATATCGCTATGGAAGAGGTCAAAGCTTGCTGCAGACCTTGCAAGGTTATCAGCTATTTCATTTCCTAATGTTCCAATATGGCCTTTGATCCAGCCGATCCTGACTGATTTGTTGGATATAAGAAGATTGGTTTGAACATTTTGTGCATAGTGATTTTTTGTGAATGGCTGTATAAGAAGTTTAAGAGCAGATTGGCTGTCAGTCAGGATCTCCATTTTATCATAATCAGAGGCCACCAGCCAATCCACGGCCGCGGAAATGGCTGCCAGCTCCGCCTGAAAAACTGTGTTTTCAGGTCTTATCTTTTTCTGGTATTCGTAGATTAATGTATTTCTGAGGAAAACACAGTAGGCAAAAGCCGTCCCATTTACCGTTTTAGAGCCGTCCGTGTAAGTGACAATCTCCTGTGGAGGTGAGTGAGTTGTCAAAGGGTCAAACCAACTTATGGGGACTTCCTTTGAGGGGTGTCTATAAAGAATTGACCTCGATGAGTCAAAGTTAGTGGCAATCAAGAGCTGTTTATTTGTGTATGTATCTTGATGGTGGTGCAGAACAGCTGATTTGCTTGACTCATACTTAAGTTTAAGAGTGATAGGTGTAATATTAGTCAAAATTTGAAGTGTTGCCAGAGAAGTTTTATTGTTGGCTCTAGAGATCCACAACAAGCAGAGTCTTTGTGCCGAAAGAAGTTTAGCTTCTGCCTGGTTTGTTAGGTTTTTTCCCCAAACAAACGCTGCATAGGTGAGAATCTTCTCAGAGACAGCCTCATACCAGACTTTTAGGAGTCCAGGGCGAATTCCCCAGGATTTCTTGGACATATTCCCTATTGCTTTAGTGTGAATAAATATTTTTTCCTTGAGGGAAGCAATATGAGGGATCCAATTAAGTTTGTTATCCAGAACAAGGCCTAGGTACTTTAAATTTTTTGTAATAGGTATGTTAATGATGTTAGTACCATTAATAGAATTTGAAATTTTGAAAATAGGGTCTCTTTTTAAATTTTTGTTTCTTAATTGTTTGAACGGCCGGCCAAAAACGATCGCTTTAGTTTTCTCGGTTGCAATTCTTAGATTTAATCTATTTACTAAGCCTGAAAATTTTACTATGGCGGCATTGGTCGTCCCTTCCAATGTCGCCCTGGACTTAGCTCTTGTGAGCAAAATAAAATCGTCCGCATAGGCAACCAGTTCAACTGAGCTATCTCCGTCAAAATCCTCAAGTATACCATTGGCAGTGATGTTCCAGAATAGGGGCCCAAGACAGGAGCCCTGGGGGCAGCCTTTATAGGAAGGGAGAGAGGAAGTACCCTCAGGGTCCAAAAAGGCGACTCTTCTATCACAAAGATAGTCCCTAATTAAATTTAAAATATTTACTGGACAGCCCGTTTTACACAGAGAGGTCAAGAGGATGTCCCATCCTATATTGTCAAATGCGCCCTTGATGTCAAATGACACCAGGGCACAATAAGTGTGCATTGCTTTGCTGGTTTTAATAAAATTTAAGACTTTCGAAATAGCTCCCTCAGTCGATTTCCCCTCCCTAAAACCAAATTGGTTTTCGTGAAAGAAATTAGTTTTTTCTAAGTGATAATTCAATCTTAATTTAATCAGTTTTTCCAATATTTTACCTAATGTAGGGAGGAGACATATGGGTCGATAGGATGTCACATCTTTGGCCTCCTTGCCAGATTTCACGAAGAAAACCAATTCAGCCTCCTTCCAGGGCGAGGGGAAACTTGAAAATTTAAGACAGGTATTAAAGATTTTTAATAAAAAGTTAGGGTTAATTTGAAAGAGGTCTTCTACCATTCTAAAATCGATGTTGTCAATGCCAGGGGCTTTATTAAAATTGCAATTGGAAATAGCAAATTGAAGTTCTTGGAGCGAGAAAGGGGGGTCGGATGGCAAATCCCTGGAACAAGGCTGGCAAGGAGAGAGTACCTGAACACCAGGGGCTGGATCCGTTTGAAAATAATGCTTCAACAGTTCAAGAAGAACCGATTCTCTATTAGGCAGAATTGCATTCAGAGACAGGGCCACGTGGACAAGATCGGTCGGAAGAAGAATTTTTGAAAATGCCAATTTGAAGGCAGCCCCAAAGCGGGCTGACGAAGCGGAAGCGAAAGAAATCCATGCTTTCCGCTTCGCATTTAGAAGTTCCTTCTTATACAGTGCTTTTGCCTTAGCATAAGCTAATTTCGAGTCTAATGAAGAGCTCGACCGATGTCTTCTCCACAGGGCCCTGACTTTTGATCTGGACGCCCGGAGCCTCTCCGACCACCAAGAAAGATTAGGGCTGTGAGTAATTTTTCTCTTTTTGAAGCATCTGTTTGCCTCTTCCAATATAGTTTCGGTTAAAATTTTTACAAAGTTTTCCACCTCTCTTTTATTTGCACATTCGTCCAAGGTAGTATTCAGAATGAGGACTCTGCTTTCGAGGCCCTTCCTAAAACTTATGTGCGAAACATTTCTGGTCTGAAATCTTCTTTTGCCAAATATTTTAATTTCTCTTTTCATTTCAAAAGCAATTATATTGTGGTCAGAAGAGGCCGGTTCATCCAGAACGGACCAGTCCCTCAATAAATAAGCAATATTTGAAGAAGTAATAGTTAAGTCTGGCCAACCTTGAAGGGTAAGGGTCTCAAAAGAAGGGGGGGAATCAGGAGGATTAAACACCATAAGCCCCTTAGAGGATAGTACTTCCAGCAGGAGTTCTCCCCTCGCGTCGGTTCAATTATACCCCCAGAGTCTCGAGTGGGCGTTAAAGTCGCCTCCCAGGAGAAAATTATTAATGTTGATGCTGGGATGGTCCAGCCATTCGCCTAGGTCTCTTTCCAAAGAACCCGACGGAGGAGAATACTGGGAACCCACAGTTAGCACATTACCAGTGTTGTCAGTTGATATATTTACAAAGACTGAATTTTTAAAAGTTGCTGAATTAATATATGAAATATCTCTTCTGGTAATAACTATTGCACAGGAGTCATTTCCAGAAATGAACACCGTCCAGGAGAGAGGAAACCCATATAAACGGCTGCCATGTCTATATGGGTCCTGGATGAGAAGAAAGTCTAGTTTATTATGGACTGCAAACGCCACCACCTCTGTGTTGGCCGCTCTCGAGGAATTTAAATTTATTTGTATGAACTTAAGGCCAACGATCTCTCCTGGACAATGTCCAGTCCCAGAAAGTCCCAGAAAATTAGAACTATTTTGCTGTGTTTCCATTATAGTGGTGCCTTAAGGGCCTGTTCATAAAAATGATGAAATAATGGGCAGTCTCTTGAGTAAGCAGGATGATTGGTCTTAAAGTCTGCTCCTTCCATTACATTCTCATAGTGGCAATTTGCACACTTATATTCCTTGCTCTTGCAGTTCTGGGAAGAATGGTCAGTAGAAGCGCATTTGGCACAATGCTCTCTTTCCGTACATGATCTTGACATGTGGCCAAAGGCCTGACACTTGAAGCAACGAGTGACTGAGATATGTTTCTTAATGAAGCAGGACGTGAACTCGATGTAAATTTTTCTGTCTTTTAGAAGTGTTACAGCTTCATCCCGTCCGACCTGTATAATGAAATGTCTCCCGCCTTTCTTTCCCTCAAACCTCTTTATAAATTCTATATCCTCTGGTTTAACCTCTGGTGCTTTCTTTAGAATGGCTTCCTTTATTTCTTCCATGCCACACTGGGGGGGAACAGAGAAGATGATCAGTCTATGCCTTCTTTTGCCTAATGGTCTAATGTCGAAATGTTCTTTTACATTACTTTCTTCGAAGATGTTCACGCTTTCACCCTCTCGTTCCAAGTGTCCCACGATCTTCAGGTCTCCCCCCAGTGTCTTCCTGACAGATTGGATGCGCAGGTCCTTGGGGCACCTGGAGTTACCCAGAAGAGTCCGCACATCCCTCTCGTCTTCCTTATCTCTCTTTATGAGAATAAAGGTGGAAGGATCAGGTCTCTTCTTCTTCTGCGCTGCTGCAGCATAGGTGAGTGGTTCCTGTAGTTTTTGTTTAATGATAACCGGAATCTCATTCCTTATGGTTTCCGATATGTCTTTATTGACTGTCTTATTCATGGAGTCCACGACTTGATCAACTCTTTTGGAGGCGTAGGCATCCAGTTCACGCTCCATCAAAGTATACCTAAGTTCGTTAGTGAATGCCTTGATCTTTCTATATCTGTCAGCATCAATTGCCTTTATATTACCAATATAACTTTCCATTTTATCCATAATCGTGTTGCATCTCCGAAAGAAAGAGATAGGGGATGCATCAGCGATTGGGACTCCATCAATTTCACCAGTTTCCCCCTCCACGACTGTATTCATAGTGCTGTTTGAGGCCAAAGATTCCGTCGATGTTCTCCTTGTTGGAATATTTTGCTGTCTAGGAGGTTTTCCTAGGTCCACATAGCAGGATTTCTGAAGTGGTATTTTGCTCATTTTTGACTACAAATAGGGACAGATTAAAAACCATGGTGAGGGCGACCTAGAGGTTTGCACCCATTAATTCACCATGGCACTAACTACTATCCGAAAAAACCCCAGCCCAGGGAAGAGGCATGTCGGAACAGAGGTTCTGTCCGACCCATTGCTTTATTAAGTAAACCAAAATAAAAGAAGGAGGGAATACAGTGGGGCGCAACAATGCCCAGTAGGGCAAACACCAACATTGGTGAAAAAGTAGTACTCGCAGGTACTCAGTAGACAGTGATGCCATTCAAAACAGTACTCGTAGGTACTAGGTAGAGAGTGATGCAATTCAAAACATGAGAGCTTGCCACAACAGAGGAACAGGAAGTAGCTTTTCTCGGTAACTATCTTCCAAATCAAGTCAGCAATATGCTGACAAGAAAACCAACGAGAGATAATTCAGTTTATATCCCTCAGGTTCAGACACAGTTTCTGGAAGGGTAAAAAGTAGACAAGAACAAAGTCCCAAGAAAAGTTATTTGGGAAAGACACAAGGGGGAGAAGAACGTAGGAGAGCACTTCGTAACACTAGAGAGCACACTCGTTACACATCTCAACACACGTATCACTCGAGATCATCTTCTTATCACTAAGTTCACGTTTCACTTCGTATGATTGAAACGAACTTCGTCACATATTACAACTCGTATCACTTATCTTGATTGAAGTCGTAACTCTTCGTCTAAACACACATTTGAAGATATCATTAGAAACACACATAAACGACATTAGAAGCACTAACTCGTATCACTTATATTGACTGATGTCGTATCTCATTATCTGAGCGTCGACGCACAGAATTATGAACCAGTTTGTCACAATCAAATCGTCACCAAATCTTAACACATTATCACAATCGTCTCCAAATCTTAACACTTAGTAAAACACGTGATGCTTTGTTTTTCACACATCGTGACACATGGTCAGTGAACACATTATGAGCTCTGAAATGACTTTTCCACAGGAGGTTGTATAAACACTGGTTAAATCGTTGCCACACATTTGAATAAATCGTAATCACACATTTGAAGAAATCATTAGAAACACACATTAACGACATTAGAGGCACTAACTCGTATCACTTATCTTGACAGATGTCATAACTCATCATCTAAGCGTCGAAGCACAGAATTATGAACCAATTTGTCACAATCGAATTGTCGCCAAATTTTAGCACATTATCACAATCGTCACCAATTCTTAACACTTAGTAAAACACGTGATGCTTAGTGTTTTTCACACATCGTGACCCGGTCGTCCATCTCGCTGCTCTAAGTCCTCTGGACGAGCCGGACGGCCTGGGGCTTTCACACATCGTGACACACAGTAAAAGACGTGATGCTTAGTTTTTCACACATCGTGACACATTATCAGTGAACACATTATGAGATCTAAAATACTTTTCCACAGAAGGTTGAATAAACACTAAAAACACACTATGACGAAGAAGTTGCCATCAAAATTGCTCTCCCAGCGAACCTCTCCAAAATGAAAGTAAGATATGTATATAACCAACTGCTCTCTGTCTGGAAGCTCTCAGAAGAATCATTAAACAAAGAACTATGTACAATGATATCATTTAATGAAATATACAAATTATTATACATTTAGAATACAATTAGATCCATGACTCAGCAACCACAGGAGAGAGACGAGTTTCAAATCAAAAATGACTGAAGTATAGAATAATGAATATAATAATGAATATAAAAATGAAAATAATAAAGAAACTATGCAATAAGTAAGAACAAAATTCTTTTAAACATTGTCTTGTAAGAATATATCACTATTTTGATAATATTCAAAGAGGAAGATAATCATTTTGCTTATCTTCCTTAGAACTTCATTATTTTTGAGGACGTTCCTTGCCCACGGGGCAAGATTAACCGATGAGGGTCTCCGAACGTGATAAGAGACAGTTAGTTCACAGTCAAAGAGATAGTGATCTGGCGAGCCAATTTCTCCACAAGAACATAGGTCTGTGGGGTGCTTATTAATGGAGTGCAGAAAGGTTGGAAAGGGACCCTTTCCAGAAAAGAAGAAAATTAGAAATTTAGGAATGGGATCAGTTATCGTCCCTATTTTTGGAAAAAATATCTTAGTATAAGCTCCCCTTTCCGTCCCAGACCAAAACTCCTGCCAAGAATTCAAGAGCGTCCTCTTCAAGCTTGCTTTGAGGAAGGAAGGGGGTAAAAGAATACTTTGATTGCAATAATTAAATTTAGTTGCGGATTTAGCTAGCGAGTCAGCAATTTTGTTTCCAAATATTCCAATGTGACCTCTGATCCAACCAATCTTTAAATATTTATTATAGTGAAGAAGGTTGTTATGTATTTCTTGAGCCATTTTATTTGTAGGGAAGGGCTGAAGGAGAAGTTTCATAGCTGACTGGCAGTCGGTTAACAATTCCATTCCCCCAAAGTCAGAGATCACAAGCCAGTCGATGGCAGCTGAGATGGCGGCAAGCTCGGCTTGAAAAACTGTGTTATCCGGTCTGATCTTTTGTTGATGTTCTTTTATGATTTGCCCTTCCTGGAGAACACAGAAAGCGAAAGCCGTTCCATCCTCAGTTTTAGATCCATCAGTGTAGGCAGTAAGTAAATGTGGCTCAAAGTGTTTCTCGGGGTCGATTTGTTCAATCGGAACAACCCGGGATGGGTGTCTGTAGTATATGGTGCTCTTTGAATCGAAATTATTAGCTATCAGAAACTGTGTGCTGGTGTATGTGTTAACTTTGTGGTGTAATACAGCTGATCTGCTCGATTCATAGAGTAATTGTAGTGTAATAGGAGGAGTGTTCGTTAAGATTTGGAGGGCCGCAACCGATGTCTTGACGTTCGCTTTCGAAATCCGCAAGAGACAAATCTTTTGGGCAGCAAGCAATTTCAGTTTTGCGCCATTATTTAGATTATTGGCCCAGACATAAGCAGCATACGTTAGAATCCTTTCAGACACTGCATGATACCAAATTTTTAGAAGTCCAGGTCTGATACCCCAGGATTTAGTCGCAATGGTTCCAATCATTTTGTTTTGGGTAAACATTTTGCATTTTAAGTTTATTATGTGAGGGATCCAACTAAGCTTTTTATCCAAAGTAATTCCTAAGTATTTAAGTGAATTTTGAATAGGGATATTTATCAGATTTGTTCCAGTTCTAGAATTATTAATTTTGAATATAGGATCTCTCCTGAGTTCTTTATTGCGGTTTCCTTTATAGGGTCTGCCAAAAACCATTGCTTTAGTTTTTCCTATAGAGAGATCTAGATTAAGTTTTCTAATTGCCAAAGAGAATTTTTCAATTGCTGCATTGGTTGTCCTTTCCAATGCAGACCTGGACTGAGCTCTGGTGAGCAAAATAAAATCATCAGCATATGCAATGAGCTCAGTTGGAGAATCATTATCAAAGATCCTAAGTATGCTGTTAGCAGTTATTATCCAAAAAAGAGGACCTAGGCAGGAGCCCTGGGGGCAACCTCTGAAAGAAGGAAGGGAAGAGACTCCATCCGTTGTCATGTAGGAGACCCTCCTGTCACAAAAGTAGTCTTCAAGAAGATTATATATATTATGGGGACAACTCGTCTCTCTAATAGAAGACAGAAGGACGTCCCAGCTTATATTGTCAAACGCTCCCTTAATGTCAAATGACACAAGAGAGCTAAATAAGTGTAGCGCTTTACTTTCCTTTATAAATGAAGTTACCCTCTTAAGTGCTCCCTCTGTGGAAAGACCCTCCCTAAATCCATATTGATTTGCATGGAAAAAATGTATCCGATTCAAGTAGTACGTTATTCGTATCTTCAAAAGTTTTTCTAGAATTTTCCCTAATGTTGGGAGGAGACAAATAGGTCGATAAGCTGTGACATCCCTCGCATCTCTTTCATTTTTAACAAAAAACACTATTTCCGCCTCTTTCCAGGATGACGGGAAGCAAGAAAATTCCAAACACTTATTGAATATGTTTAACATTAATTCCGGGTTAATCAAAAATAAATCATTTACCATCCTAAAGTCTATATTGTCTATTCCTGGTGCTTTATTAAAATTACAGTTGTTTATTGCATATGTAAGTTCCTGCAAGTTAAATGGAGGGTCGTCATCCTGGAAATAGGGAGGTTGCCCGTCGAAAGAAGTGCTTGAATCTGTGCTCGCTGAGTCACAGGAGGATTGGACCGTCAAAAAGTAATGTTTGAGGAGATCCTCCAAAACTGTTTCTCTCGAAGGAACCCCCGAGTCGTTAAAGTTGAGAGCCGTGTGAACAAGTTGATTAGGCAGTAGAATTTTAGAAAATGCCATCTTAAAGGCAGAGCCGAATCGAGCAGAAGATGAGGAGGCGAAAGAAATCCATGCCTTCCTCTTAGCTGTTAAAATTTCTTTTTTATAAAGAGCTCGTGCTTTTGAATATTTTTCTTTATTGTCTGTGGAAGGGTCAAAAATAATTCTTCTTCGCAGGGCCCTCAATCTTGATCTGGACGCCCTCAGTTTACTACTCCACCAAGAAATTTTTGGTTCATGATTAATGTTCTTTTTCCTAAAACTTTTGTCCGCAATTCCATTAATTATCCTAATTATATCATTAATAAAATTATTAAGTTCAAATTTATTTATACAGTCATCCAGTTCCCTTTTCAGCCTAGGGATTTCTTCAGTTATTTTCATTTTAAATTTTTTGTGTGAAGCAAATTTAGTTTTAAACCTTCTCTTTGAGAAGGTTTGTATTTCAGATTTCAGGGAGAAGGAAATAGCATTATGATCGGAGGATTCCGGGGCGTCCACGACGGTCCAATCCAAAACAAGGCGGGCAATGCTAGGGGAACACAAAGTAAGGTCCGGCCAGCCCTGTAAAAAAAGGGTCTCAAAGGTAGGGGGAGCATCAGGTGTGTTAATTATCACCAAATTTTTAGTGGAAAAAAACTGTAATAAATATTCTCCTCTAGTGTCTGACCTTCCGTACCCCCAAACCGGAGAATGAGCATTAAAGTCTCCGCCTAGCAAAAAATTATCCAAGTTTAAGTTTTGATTTACTATCCAGTCCCCCAGGTCAGTCTCCATTGAGCCAGAGGGCGGAGAATATTGTGATCCCACAGTTAGAATTTTGTTTTTATTCAATGTTATATTTATAAAAACAGAGTTATCAAAAGTAGCCGAATTAATAAAAGAGATATCTTTTCTTGTTATTAAGATAGCGCTCGTTTTTTTAGTAGAGTAATGTATAGTCCAAGAGATGGGGAATCCATACAGACGGTTGCCTGATCTGTATGGATCCTGAATAAGTGCTATGTCTATTTCGTTTTCTAATATATAATGTGCAATTTCTGCATTAGCTGCTCTGCTAGAGTTTAAATTAATTTGAATTATTTTCAATTTTAAATCATCTCCTGGACCAGAATTATTGGTTGGTTGTATAAAGACCTGGGAACCCGAAAGAGACATCTAAATAGGTGCCTGAAGCTCCAACTGGTAATAGTAATCATAAATAGGACAATTCCTGGAAAAAGCTGGGTGGTCAGTTTCATAATCATATCCTTCTTTCCTAGCTGTAATACAGTTGACACATCTAAATTTCCTCGCCTTGCATTGGTCAGTCTGGTGTTCCGACGATCCACATTTAGCACACGTCTCATTAAAACGGCATTGTTTGCTCATATGTCCGTAATCCTGACATTTAAAACATCGGATTACGGAAACATATTTCTTCACAAAGCATGATACGAATCCCAAATATATCCTGTTTTCTTTCAGTATCGATATGGCATCTATTCTATTAAGTTGAATGATCCAGTGCTTAGTTCCTCTTTTGCCTTCGAAGTTCTTAATAATCTCTATATCCACCTCTTTTCCAGGTGTTCTTTTACTAATTGCGTCCCTGATATCTTCCTGATCACATTGTGGGGGGACCGAAAAAATAATTATCCTCTGTTTCCTCGGTCCCAAATTCTTGATCTCAAAGTGTTCTCCTATGTCTGAATCGCCAAAAATGTCAACTTGATCTTTCTGTATGTGTCCTACAAGTTTGATGTCACCACTATATGTCTGTCTGACTGACTTAATTTCTAACTCTCTTGGGCATTTAGTCTTCCTGAGAACATCTCTCGAATCTTCCCCACTATCTTTATCCTTTCTAATCAATATAAAAGTCGAGGGATCTGGTTTCTTCTTCTTAATTGCACCAGCATAAGTCTTGGGTTCACCCGTACCGAGCAACTCCGGGTAGTCCTGTCTGCATCTTTTTATTGTTTCAGGGAGTTCTGTTCTTAAAGTTTCTGGCAGGTCTCTGTTAACTATTTTTTCCACAGTTTTCGCTGCATAGGCATCCAGTTCTCTTTCAATTAACACGAATTTGGGAATCTCGTTAATCCATTAATGTGCTTCACTAATTAGATGACGAAGCATTTGGTTATATATATATATATATTTTGACACACGCCCTTTTCTTCCCAGCGGGGAAGGGGTATCCCCCTGCATAACCCATTCGTAAAACTACCTTACTCCTGTGCGCCGCATCAGAACTTGAAAAGCCTTCATATTTCTAGATCTCCTGAACGCTAGGTACGAACCCAGTACCACCCTCGATGCAAGAGTCTTGATATCACAACACTTAATAACTCGCAACTCGAGTACTGTATGGCGACCAAATCTCCCTCCAATTGATGGTTCAGGAGGAGGTGGTGACAGTGGACGCCCCAGTACAGCTCCGCAGTTAAAAGAGACATAGTTGCTTCCTCCGTTTACCCACGATTGGATGAATTTCTTCACTTTGACATTCAGAGCACTGGGCAGAAATCACATTGCGTCAACATCGATCACCGGCCATCGCAATGCTTTGTTTTAATTAGACAGTCGGATTCGCTGAGTTCCTGCCAGTTCTGAGTCGGAAGTTAGTCGCCCGCCGAAACGGTCTCTCCGGTCACGAGACCCAGTGCGCCGTTTGGGACGACTATGGGACGGAGGACTCTTGGAGAGACTCTTGGAGGACTCTCCAAGAGGTGCATTTCCCCTTTGGGACGACTATGTGTCTTTTGATGAAACAGGAGGCAAAGTCAACATATATTTTCCTTTCCTTCAAGAGTGTTATGGCATTCTCTCTTCCCACTTGAATCACCCAATGCCAGCTGCCATTTTTTGCCATGAATTTTTTTTTTTTATGAATTCTATTTCCTCGTTACTTATGTCTGGAATTCTTTTAGAAATTGATTCTTTGAACTCTTGTTCTCCACTCTGAGGAGGGACTGAAAAAAAAAATTATCTTCTGTGTATTTGTTCCCAGGCTCTTAATGTCAAAGTGGTCTCTTAAATCACTGTCATCAAAGACACTCCTTTTCTCCCCCCTCTCTCTGAAGATCACCAATAACCTTTAAGTCCCCATTAAATGTGGGCTGAACAGACTGAATTTTTTAAGTCCCTAGGGCATTTGGAGTTCCTTGGTAATATTCTAGGGTCTTGCTTGTCCTCCTTATTTTCTCTTATCAGTATGAAGATAGAAGTGTCTGGTTTTTTTCTTTTTAACTACTCCCGCATAAGGCATCGGCTCTTGGCAAGCTGGGTGCAATTTGTTTATCTTGTCAGGAATTTCAGCTCTGATGGTTTCTGGAAAGTCGTGGATAAGCAGTTTCTCCACAGTTTGAGAAGCATAAGCGTCCAGCTCTCTCTCAATTAACGTATATCTAAACTCATCGGTAAATCATTTGTATTTTCTTAGTTTATCAGCATCCATCAGTTTGGTGTTTTTTTAAGTAGTTTTCCTTTTTGTCCATGATGTTGTTACATTTCTTTAAGAAGGAGATGGGGGAGAGATCAGCAGTACATTGATTACCGTCTTCAGGTCTTCTTAGTGGTCTGATCTACTTGAAGTTACTCCACTTTCACAAATTAAAATCGACGATTTGTTATCACAATAGAGTTTTACATTCACAAGAGTTTCAAGTAAAAATAAAACTCGTCAAGAAATAATTGTAAAGAAATCCCTTTTTTCATACAGCTTACCAATGCAGATACTTCGGCATCACAACTAGGCAGAGATACAGTGTCCTGCGATTTAGAATTCCAACTAATTAGATTTGGGCCAATTTTATAAAGAAAACCTCTTGTTGACTTCTGACTTGGTTTCTTACATCTCCAATTAGCGTCTGCTTATCCTGAAAGAGTAAAATCCCCTTTAATGTATACCAATCCTTGGTTTATAGTTCCTTTTTTATATCTAAGAATTCTCTTAACAACAGTCATGTGTATAACTCTTGGATCCTTATTGTACTTTGACAAGGTTGCTAAAGCATAAGCGATGTCCGGCCTTGATTTCATTCCGAGGTACAATAGTGAACCAATAATTTCTTGATATTTGTGGGGATCACATTTTTCTGAAGTTTCGTAATTGTCAAAGTCCACATTTATGTCCATTGGTGTTGCAATGCTGTTACAATTTTGCATTTTAAATCTCTTTAATATTTCATCTACATAAGCTTCTTGCTTGATGATCATTTGATTTTCTTTTACTGAAATTTCTAATCCTAGGAAATTTGTCATATTAATGTTTTACTTTAGTTTAAAATTTTCTTTCAATTTTCTAATTACATAATCTAAAATTTCACCATCAGAATTTATAATTATCAGATCATTTACGTAAATTCCAATGATTAATCGAGAATTTCCCTACTCGTAGTTGAAAACACACTTGTCAGATTTAAATGCTTTGAATCCACATTTTAGTAAGTAATCAGATAAAGTTTCATATCACACTTTACCAGACTGTTTTAACCCGTAAATAGCTTGGTTTAATTTACACGCCATATTTTTATTCTGTCTACGTTCATATCCTTTGGGTTCTTCCATGTAAATAGTCTCAGTTAACTTTCCATACAAATAAGCAGTTTCAACATCATAAAAATGAATTTTCCAATTCTTCATAAATGCAAATGCTAAAAGTGTTCTTAAGCTATCAGTTTTAATAACTGGTGAAAATGTTTCAGTATAATCTACTCCAAACCTCTGAGAACAGCCGATTGCTACTAATCGCACTTTGTATATCATGTTAGATGCTTCTGGGGTGTTTTTAATGCTGTATACCCATTTACAGTTTATTGGTTTGATTCCTTCTAGAATCTTTTCATAAGTCCAAACATTGTGAAATTTCAGCGATTCCATTTCTTTATCCATTGCTTCTATCCAATTTTCCCTTTGATTAGAACATACAGCTTCCTCATAACTTGATGGTATATTTCGTCGATCTTTCGCCTTTAGTATGATCTGGATAATAATCTGGATCTACAGCTTCATCATCACTTTCAAATGATTCGTTGTAATTTATAATTTTAGTGCGAGGTCTTAAACTGCGAGTTGTACAACCATCATCAGGATCTTGATCATTTCTCTGTTGATCGGTTTCAACACTAGTAGATTATTTTTCATCTGCATCAAAATTGTCTTCTTCAAACAGATTTTTATCAAAATCTAAGATTTTTGCTGGGGAATCTGAATATACACGATTTCGTTCTAACAGTTCATTTCCCTTAGTTTCTTCAAGGAATCTAACATCTCGAGATTCCACTATGTCTTGATTTATAGGATTCCAGATTCTATATGCTTTTCTTGATTCAGAACATCCCAGGAATATTCCAACATCTGTAATTTTATCAAACTTGCTTCTTTTGTGCTTTGATTTCCAATAATGAGCCTGACACCCAAATACTCGAAAGTATGAAACACTTGGTTTCCTTCCAGTAAAAAGTTCCTCTGGGGTGTTCTTATTTCGTGATTTTGAAGGAGTTCTGTTTTTTATATAAGTAAATGCATTTATGGCCTCTGCCCAAAATTTTGTAGGTAAATTAGCTTCTATTACTAAAGCTCGCGTACCTTCAATTAAAGTTCTGTTTGCTCTTTCACTTCGACCATTTTGACTTGGTGAGAAGTATGTTGTTTTCTGATGATCAATAACTTTACTTTTACAAAGACGGTCCATTTCAACATTTAAAAATTCCGTTCCGTTATCTCTCCTGATCTTCTGAACATTTTTTCTAGTACTGTTTTCAAGTTTAAATATCAAATACTTGAATGTTTCGAAAACATCCGCTTTTGATTTTAGAAATTTTGTAAATATTTTCCTTGAAAATCATCCACTACTCTTAAAACACATTTAGCTCCTCCTAAAGAAGCTTCTTATATTGGACCGATTAAGTCCATATGAAGAAGTTCCAACGGTATTTTTGATTGCTCACCGATTACTTCCTTAAATGGTTTTCTAGCGTATGTCGCTTGAATGCAAGTAATATAATCACTGGATTTTGAATCTTGCTTACACTCTAAGTTGTATACCATTGAATTTTTAACGTAAATTTCATATATCTTTCATTCATATGGCCTAATCTTTCATGCCATATTTCCCAAGAAGTGTTTTTACCCGCTTTATAAATAAAATTCTTATCCTTGATCGCTTTCAAATCAGCAACGTAAAATTCCGATCGGTTTGTACTTAATATTGTATTGCCTTTCCTATCTAAAATATGCCCTCCAGATTCATCAAATAAAACTTTCATATTATCATCTGTCAATTTTCGAACAGATATCAGATTACTTTTTAGTTTAGGTACATAAAGTACATCCTTTAGCACTATGTCTGAATTAAATTTTCCACTTACTTCTCGTAATGTCACGGATCCTTTTGCTTAAGAAGATATCCAGCTATCGTCAGCTAACAAAATATTTCTTTTTGTACTTCATTTAAGCAGTCAAGATTTTCAGTCATATAACTAGTCGCTCCACTGTCTAAAATCCATCTGGCTTGTAATACACCTTCTGTAGCTTTTAAAACTCTTTTTGATTCATTTCTGTCGCACATAAATTTTGATTCCGAAAATCGTTGCTGATTTGCTTGTTTAGAACTATCCTTCAAGAAACTTGAGTTTCGTTGATTAGCTGGATTATGCCAACAATTCACGGCTTTATGACCTGTTTTATTACAAATATAGCATATAAATTTGTTCAAATCGCTTTGGATCATCGTATGATTTCGGACTTCTATATCTTCTGCTATTCTGTACTTTAAAAACAGACGAGATTGCTATTTCAGTTTCGTTAGATCTTTCCTCGTGCAACCTGAAAATTCGACGAACATCAGAAATGGTAGCTTCCTGAAAGTTGTCAAATTGCATTGCGATTATATTATACTTTGTCGGGAGTTCCTTGATCAAAGTGCTTATAAATTCTTTATCATTTATATTTGCACCCAGTATACGTGCACTTTCCAGCAATTTTTCGGCTCTCAACAGATAGTCGTTCCAGTTTTCGTTCCTTTCCATCTGTAATCGTGACACATTGGTCCTCGCTTCTATTCCTCTTCTTTTCAGATCACCTTCATACCTGTTGCTTAGGGAAGTCCAAATTTCCTTAGCAGTATTACAAGTAAGAATCAAGCAAACTTGCATATCACTTAACGCGCATGTAATAATTCCTCTTACTTGAGAATCGTATTTCTTCGACTCAATCAGTTCTGTTTCCTTTTCCGGCGGATTAACAGTTAGATACAAGCCTAATCCCTTTCCCTCAAGTATACTTTTAATACGATACTTCCAACTATTGAAGTTTTTTCCGTCAAATCTAGGAATTGCTGGCTCCGCCATTTTTGTACAGTAGCGCTTACTACGCACTTTTAATTGAGCGTAGAGACTGGTCCCATAACCCTTTGTAGCGTTTCTTGAGTGACATGAAGAGACATCTTCGATAACATAACTATTTATTAACAAACTTAAATACCTATCTTAGGTTACATAATAAATTAAAATTCACATCCTAATTTGACGCCGAATTTGGAGGAATGTCGCCAACTTGGCGACTTTTTAATGTTGCCGAATTAACGAAAATCTCGCCAAATGGACAAAAATGACACTAAATAAATAAAAATGACGACTAATTGACGAAAATTCAATATCTTGGAAATAATATAAATATCTACTATAAGAAAAACCTATTTTTTTATTGTAAAAGTAGTAAATTCATTGCATTATATAAGGAAAGTCATGTGTTGCCCACATCAGATTTTTTTTTATTTCATGATGCATCAAATTGCGTGTAATTGCAGAAAATAACATGGATACTTTTCGGAAATTATATTAAATTTGCAGTTTTAATGCAAGTTTGTTTCATTTGGTACCTTAATGCACTTTAAAGTCTTCCGGAAAAACTAAATCCGGAAAAACTAAAATATCTGGAGAGCGGTTCATCCTACAGTCATGGGGTTATAGTCCTATTCGCTGTACTGTCAAAAATTACGTGTAGAAAAGTACTCAATCGATATATTTAAAAAATGTTAGTTATTTTTTCACATTTTAACGATCTTTGCGGGCCATGTCGTAGTTATTTTTTCACATTTTAACGATCTTTGCGGGCCATTTCGCAAAAATAAACGATCGGTTATATTTTCCCGAACTATGCCAAAATCTAATAATGAGTGTCAGAATAACCCTCAAGGGACATAACTAATAAATTTTAAGATATTTCATTAAATAGTTTTTCACTACAGTAAAAAACGTCTTCAGATCCCCAATATAGAAATTTTAAATACCTCCAGGATGGTCCATGTAGGAGTAATGGAGATTGAAATTATTCTTTCGCCGTCAAAGATTACATATTTAAAAGATTACGTGTATTTAATTCATACATTTGTAGTATTTTATTTTATATCTTGGATCTATCTATTTTGGAGGGCCATTTCGGAGAAAAAAAATCAGGTTTTTGTTTCGAATCCTGCCAAAATATAACCAGCACCAAGGTAACTTACATGCAATTTATTAACCAAATTTTGTGAAATTTGGTCTGTCAGTTTCGTCAGTTTCTCAGCTTGAGTGGATACAGACAATTTTTGCGACCATTTCGCTAAAAAAGGCAGGTTCTTTTATTCCGATTCATAACAAAACCTAATCAGCACCAGGGTAATCCAATCGTGACTTATCTGTCTACGTTTATGAAATTTGAACAATTCGTTTTTGAGTTAGAGTGGATACGTACAATTTTTGCGGAATATTTCGCAAACAAAATGCAGGTTATTTTTTCCCGAATCGTGCAAAAATCTAAATAGCACCAGGGTAACTTACATGTAACTTATCTACTAAATTTCATGAAATTTGGTCAATTAGTTTTTGAGTTAGAGTGAATACATACATTGAACACACACCACACAGACTCTACGCTAAAACGTGTTTTTTGTATTCTGGATATCAAAAAACGTGTAGATCCGTTGAAAACTCGAGTTGCGATTTTCGACATGATTCCAATACTTTCCCTATACATTGCCATGTATTACAGGAAAAGTAAAAGTCTGATGTGAGCAGCACATGACTTCCCCTGCAGACTCATATTCACATTCTCTTTATTTCTTCAATAATTCATTGAATTGAGTTCAATTGCACAAAATAATAGCCATAATTATTTTAAATTACACTGAATTTCCACTTTTAATTAAATTTTCTTTGTCATTTGGTAACTGGATTTATTTTCAAAGGTGGCGTAGCGAAACTGCGAAAAAACTAAAATATCTCGAGAATGGCTAGTCTTAAGCTCCGTTCACATGCACATTTTAAAGCGGGTATTATGCCCGTGTCACCGTTCCCATGTCCAAGCCGGCAAAATACCGGTTTGAAAGAGGGTTGAAAGGAGGTAGAATTTTGTGTGTGTGTTCCTTCTTATTTGAGGGAACGAAGGGGATAGATTGGAGATTTACCTACAATTCCATGCACGCAGCTGCGATTTCTTGAAAAACATGGCGGATACTGAGATACCTCGTCGACCTTGTGTACAAATTTTATCTGAAGATTGTGAAATTACGATGACTTTATAGCATTTTATATAGATTATTTTGCATTCATTACACGGACTTATTTACGAATTAAACGGTTTGATCCTTATTATACCTCAGAATTTATAGTACGTCGAATCCTACTGAAAAAGATTGATGCGGGTATGTACATTTTGTTTATTTGAGCTAACTGTTATCTCATGAATTAGAAATATTTGTTCCTCGATATCAGGACAATTTTTACAGAAAATTTTGTTTCTTAATTACAAAACGTATACAATTGAGTGTCAGTTAAAAGTGATGTAAGCCAGATGATTTTCCTTTGAAGCAGCAACTTCAAAATATAATGTTCTGTTTTTTGGGCAAATTTTCTGGATTTATCTAAGTTGTTTTTAATAAATGATAAAAATATTTTCTTAGATTTATATAATATACATTCTCCTTATATAAAACTATCCAAATACTCATTTAATTTATATTGTTAAAAAGTATAATGTGTTATATTTAAATGGATATATGTTGTTAATAATTGTAAATAAATTTTTTGTGCATTGTATTTCAAGTTTCATGATTTTAGTTTTGTATTCTAAGCTTTTCACATATAAAAGTGAAATGTCCCATAACTTGAGATGGTGTGACTATAATACCAATATTATGATTAGTAAAGAATTGCGTTTTATGATTATGCATATTAATAAGAAAATAAAATGCGTAAGGCGTTTAAAATTGCTTTACATACATTTTGCAATAAACTAAACTGTGTAAATTAGCTTACAAGATGCTAATACCCCCCGCCCTCCAAAAAAAAAAGCAAAAAGGAAGAAAAACTCCATGATTGCTAGTATCAGAAATATAAATTATTTTTATATATTTTAGATACTGCATATGAAGGTGATTTTATTTTAATAATTTATTTTTGGATTACTTAGAGGACCACCTTTTTTTCATATCAATGAAATATGTCAATCATAAGTATTTTTTTACACTGCTGTATTAAAAACATTATTTTTAATTGCGATATTAGTGATATGTAAGATTTTTGTACCTGGGCCATGCAATAGTGTTTTTAATAAAAAATGAGTTATACCGATTTTATAATAGTTAAAATGCATTCCTTCGGTATAAATATGCATTTTTTTTTTCTTTATGCCAACATCCTATATAGAAAATAAAAATAAAAATAATTTTTTTTTTTATGCCAATATCCTATATTCATGAACTGCCCAGAACTCTAGTGACATGTACAGAAGGTATTGGCGCGCAAGGGAGAGGATGCAGGCCCTTCAAGCTGTCTGACTGTTTTGGATTTGTGTTTTTGGCTACCGTCCATGTATCTCCTATGTTTGTTTTATTGCTGTTTTTGTTGCTTGTTCATGCTTCTTGTTTATTGTTATAGATTTTATCCTGTATTTTTGGTGTTGTGTATTTGTACACCAGTGAATTTGTATCAAGTGCTGCTGCTAGAAATAAAAAAAAACTAAAAGAAAAACATCGTATATTCATTTGTCTTGCATAAAGTTTCTTAAAATATTGTTACACTTTTTCCAATTATTCAAGTTTATACATCATAATTTAGCTTAAAGGCGAAGATTAAATGGGAAAACCTTTCTTTTTTGACTTTTAAGAATGAATTCTTTAAACAGTTTCATGGAATAAAACATTTATATATATACTAGCCGCTTTTGGCGACCAGCCTGTTCGCTACCCTTGAAAATTCTGACCGTGGCAAATTCTAATCGTTGCAAACTCGCTGGCGTGACCTACCAGAAAGCTGTAAGGTAACTGTTTGGACAACCAGGAAGTGCCACCCAATTTAGACCGGAACTCAGTGGGGGAGGCATCCACAGGGACCGTACTCTCCTTCCCCTACCACCAACCTCTCGGAAGGACTTAAGGTCCCACATGTTTAACGTGATCGTACTCCACGTGAACACGACGGCAGTTTCGGCAGTGGCAAGAATCGAAACCGGACCTACCGAGTGCAATTCCTGCGTGTAGCTACTTGGCTACTGCGCCCTCCGCAACAATCTCCATAACTTTCTTTTTATTCACCCAATTTAGACCGGAACCCAGTGGGGGAGGGATCCACAGGGACCGTACCCTCCTTCCCCTACCACCAACCTCTCTGAGGACTTACGGATCCACATGTTTAACGTGATCGTACTCCGCCTGAACACGGCATCAGTGGCAGAAATCGCTAACCACTGGACTACCGCGCCCTCCGCGACAATCTCCATAACTTTCCTTTTCTCCAGTCCAATGTAAATTTGTTTTGGTCCGTAAGTTCTCGGAAGGACTTACGGACGTGAACATGGCGGCAATTTTGGGACTCGAACCCGGGCCTACCAGGTGCCAATCCCGCGCGCTAACCACTGGGGTACTTTGGCCTCCGCGACATTCTCCATAACTTTCTTTTTATTCACACAATTTAGACCGGAACCCACTGGGAAAGGCATCCACAGGGACCGTACCCTCCTTCCCCTACCACTAACCTCTCGGAAGGATTTACGGACCCACATGTTTAACGTGATCGTACTCCGCGTGAACACAGTAGCAGTTTTGGAAGTGGCGGGAATCGAACTCGGGCCTACCGAGTGAAATTCCCGCACGCTAACTACTGGGCTACCGCGCCCTCCGCAACAATCTCCCTAACTTTCTTTTTTCCCAGTCCAATGTAAATTTGTTTTGGTCCGTAAGTCCTCGAAAGGACTTACGGACGTGAACATGGCTGCAATATTGGTAATCAAACCCGGGCCTACCAAGTGCAAATCCCGCGCGCTAACCACTGGGGTACTTCGCTCTCCGCGACATTCTCCATAACTTTATTTTTATTCACCCAATTTAGACCAGAACCCAGTGGGAGAGTCAACCACAGGGACCGTACCCTCCTTCCCCTATCACCAACCTCTCGGAAGGACTTACGGACCCGCACATGTTTAACGCGATCGTACTCCGCGTGAACACGGCAGCAGTTTTTGCAGTGGCGGGAAACGAACCAGGGCCTACCGAGTGCAATTCCCGCACGCTAACCACTGGGCTACCGCGCCCTCTGCGACAATCTCCATAACTTTCTTTTTATTCACGCAATTTAGACCGGAACCCAGTGGGGGAGGCATCCACAGGGACCGTACCCTCCTTCCCCTACCACCAACCTCTCGGAAGGACTTACGGTCCCACATGTTTAACATGATCGTACTCCGCGTGAACACGGCGGCAGTGGCGGGAATCGAACCCGGGCCTATCGAGTGCAAGCTGACCAGTGGGCTACTGAGCCTTCGCGACAATCTCCATAACTTTCTTTTTATTCACCCAATTTAGACCGGGACTCAGTGGGGGAGGCATCCACAAGGACCGTACCCTCCTTCCCTCACCAACAACCTTTCGGAAGGACTTATGGACCCACATGTTTAATGTGATCGTACACCGCCTGAACACGGAGTCAGTTTAGGCAGTGGCGGAATCGAACCCGTGCCTATCGGGTGCAATTCCCGTGCGCTAACTTACCGCGCTCTAATTTACATTTTATAATGACTATATGCTAAGTTCTGAATTCCGGGTCCTGCAAGATCGTAGGAGGGCTTTGATTTTCACTGATAGCTTTTGCTCTATCGCAACCCTTGCGTGCATTACCAGTAATTCTCAATTTTTGCTGAGTGTCAAAGATGAAATTTTTACCTCTAGGGAATTGGTTAATTTGAGGTGGGTTCGGGCGCATGTTAGGGTCACTGGGAATGAGTTGGTTGACGGCTACGCCAAAGCTGCTGCCCAAGGCGGGGCTTGTGGCGCCTGCTCCTTACTCGCTGTTGTCCAGCTTTGTCCGGACGGCGCACACTGAGGTCGTGGCGGAAAAAACCCGAAAATAATATTTTTCGATACCAACTACTATTTTTTGATAGGCAATGAACCGAAGTATCTTGCCATGTAAATAAATGTATTTTATTCAGTATAACTAGAAGGAAAAACTGATCTTAAACAGGACTTCCACAAATCTAATTGAAATCCTGTTTTTTCTAACTAAAATTACAATATTTTTTCCAAAATTTTTGTGGATATTTATAATTATATGTCTCACGTATTTTCAATATATGTAACCTCAGCTTATTTCTGACATAAATACATTTCGTAAAAACATAGCCAAAATCATACTATAAAGCGTAAAATGTAGATATATAAAATTTTTTGTTTTCCTTCATTTCTTTAAGCCTATAAAAAAACTACACGTTCCTACACGCTCTGGATGAGTTATTTCGAAAGCAGATACTATTATGCAACTGTTCTGTGAAAATCAGTTGCAAATTTTTGCAACCTTCGCTGTTTCGGCATACTACATACTTTGTCTGAAGGTTCTGCTCAGTCCTGCATAAGTATCAATATTCTGCATAAGTATATATATATTAATTTACGAAATTTAAAGTGATGATTAAAGCTAATAAATGTGGCAATATAATACACTAGCATCTAACACCTACATTAAAATTTGCATTTTCTATGATGTATTGTTTCAACAATTGTGCCAAAATACGGGCATATTTCCGTACATTTCCTATTTATTTATTTATTTTTTAACTAACCGCTAATTAATGTGCTATTTAAAGAATGACAGTAAGCCGAAATAAAATTCAACCAGAAAGTACTATGTCGTGGGGTGTTAGTGTATTTATAAAAAAAGTTTTATAATTTTATCTTCAAAATTAAAAAAAAAGGTGAAGGGTATGCATATACCTTCATATCTCTCCCCGAAAAAAAAATCTGGGATCGCCACTGATTTTAATATTACCATGCATATAAAATCTTACTTTTAACTTATCTACATGCGCAAAAAGTATGCAAAAATATTAAGAAATGCATAAGTTGTGAGGTTTTTTCCGCAAATTCCTCATTTGGCACCACTGTGCGGCGGTGCGTGAGGATCGGCGCGCCTATGGTGACTCGCTGACTGAAAATATGTTAAATTTAATTTTGGCATATTTTTAATTTGATGTTTAGTTTATAAAGATCCAAATTTAATTTATACATAAAGATATTTCAAAAACAATAATAAAATAGTTATTTTGTTTCTCATTTCCGTACATTTGTCATATTAAATAGATAAAATAATAACATAAAATAATGAATTAAAAATATTACGCTTTTTAAAAAAGCAATTAAAAAAACCCCGATATATTGTTTACTAAAAATGAATGTCAAAAGTATTTAAGAAAAATTGGCCCTTTAAGCGGGAGTAATGGGGGTTGCACATGTGAGCTGGTCTAGGATGGTTTTCGGAAAATACACCTTCCTTACCCCAATGTTTCATGGCCGGAAAATACCGGCTTGCATGTGAACGGGGCTCTAGTGTAATGGGGTTGGTCTTATTCTTTTCATCGTTAAACAATACGTATAAAATAAGCATTTGATGGATATATTTGAGAATACGTAGTTTTTAATTTTAGTATTTGACGATTTTTACGAGCCATTTTGCAAAAAAAAAAAAAAAAAAAAAAAAAAAAGATTACAATTTTCCGAATCATATCAGAATCTAATCAGCACCAAGGTAACCTACAATTGATTTAGCTACCAATTTTTGTATATTTAATCTATTAGTTTTTTAGTTAGAGTGAATACAGTCAATTTTTGTGTAGAAGACCCAGACCGTCCGACTCGTCCAGGGGACTAAGAGCACCTATTTGGACGGCCGGCGTCAATTTTTGTGTGTCATTTCGCAAAAGCAGGCGGGTTCTTTTATCCCGAATCGTACTGAAAACAAATCAGCACCAGGGTAACCTACAAGTGACATACTTACCAAATTTTATGAAATTCGGGCTGTTAGTTTTGAAATTAGAGTGGATACATACATTGCATAGATAGACACTCACACAGACATTACGCTAAAAATAATTTTTTCGGTCCCAAAACGTGTAGATCCGTCGAAAACTCGAGTTGCGTTTTTCGGCATGATTCCAATACTTTCCTCATACATTACCATGTATTGCAGGGAAAGTTAAAAGCGTTTTCTTAAAGTTTCTTTTCAGTACAGAATTTTCACGATTTTTTTACACTATGGACTGCAAAATAATAACTGCATTTATTTCTTACAAGAATTATAGTTGCATAGTATCACTAATGAATATGTTTTTATTATATGAAAAACTTATGCTCAAGTCCAGTCAATGAAGCTTTTAGTAACAGTTGTTGATTCAATTCAGGGTCATAAAAAACCCCAGGATGAGACGAGTTCTTGTGAGTTTTTCCATCCAGATACGCTGCCCGCAGATGTCACTGAGAACCTGAACTTTTCAAAATTCGGATTTGATTGTGTTAAACTTAAGAAGAGAAATATAGACCAATATGCTTGTTTTGTACTGGCAGCTAATGAGGAACATTACCACGAACTCTATGATCCCATAGTTAATGACCAATTGGACTCAAGGTGTCTGAATTCTTGGTTGTCCACGACAAATTGTTGGAGAAACAGTGAACTATAAGCCTATTGAATATAAGCCTGAGGATGCATGTGATCAAAAAACTGGTAGCAATTCAACAGAAAGTAAGTGACTATCAGACAGTCCAACAGCAAATCACTTAAATGAATATAGCTACACATCTGTTCCTGTGCCTGGCAATCATACCAATTTAATGATGGATACAAAAAATGAGATAAAATTTTATTACCAAAATGTACGTGGATTGAGAACCAAAATTAAGGAGTTTTATGTCAATACTTTATCATATGACTTCGATATCATTTGCTTAACTGAAACATGGTTAAATTGTGATATTGGTAGTTATGAAATTTTCGACGATAAATATAATATTTTTAGATGTGACAGAGATCCAGTTGCTACTGGGTTATATCGAGGCGGAGGTGTACTTATTGCCATAAAAAACATTTTGATTCCATTGAACAAATTGATGTATCATTTGAAACGAGTGCCTATGGATTCGTTTTCGTGCGTCATATACCTGCAAATTTTATATTTGTGGCATTTACTTCGTGCCTAATACTACTGTTGATAAGTATGAAAGTTTCTTTAAAGGAGTTGACAAAAAAAATTCGGGACCTATCATATATTTATATTTGGAGATTTTAATTTTTCGGCTGTAAATTTCAACCACTCCCATACATTACAGTGTTCCATTTCTAATTTTATGCAGTTCCAAAATCTTGCTCAGATAAACACTATTTGTAATAAATATGGCAAAATTCTTGATCTTATCCTAACCAACTATAAACAGATCATTATTGAACACTCTACCCACTGTTTTGTGAAAGATGATCCTTATCATCCTGCTCTAGAGGGATCTATCCTGATTAAAAGGGTGAGTAGAAAACATCGCATTAACAAAAATATGAAATATAACTTTAGAAAGGGCAATTATCCAATGCTATATGACAACTTCTATAATACTGATTGGCACTTTTTAAATATATATACCAATGTACTGCTTAGTATTATTGTATTTTATGTTCTGGTCTTCTTAGATTTGTGTGGCTACTGTAACTGGATTTCATATGTAGTGCCACGTAAATTGAATAAAATAAAATAAAATAAAAATAAAATAAAATTGTCCATATCCGACTTCAAAATAAATCTGTTGCGAAGAGGCGGGTTCTTTTATCCCGAATCGTACCGGAAACTAATCAGCACCAGGGTCATATACAAGTGACTTACCTTCCAAATTTTATGAAATTCGGGCTATTAGTTTTTGAGTTAGAATGGATACATACATTGCACAGATAGACACTCTCACACACACAGAGACAGACACACACACACACACAGACGACACGCTTGGGAAAGATATCATTTACATAACAGAAATATTCTACATTGTTTATAGACACGTCTTTTTACTTTCCCTGCAATACATGGTAATGTATAGGGAAAGTATTGGAATCATGCCGAAAATCACAACTCGAGTTTTCGACGGATCTACACGTTTCGAGACCTCTAGAATACGAAAAAACTGTTTTTAGCGTGACGTCTGTGTGTGTGTCTGTGTGTCTGTCTGTGTGTCTGTGTGTCTGTCTTTCTGTCTGTGCAGATTTTGTATCCACTCTAACTAAAAAACTAATGGACCGAATTTCACAAAATTTGGTAGGTAAGTTACTTGTGAGCGAGTCTGGTGCTGATTAGTTTTAGGTATGATTCGGAATAAAAGAACCCGCCTTTTTTTGCGAAATGGCCCGCAAAAGATTGTATCCACTCTAACTGAAAAACTGATGGACCGAATTTCACAAAATTCGGTAGATGAGTCACTTGTGGGTTACCTTGGTGCTGATTAGATTTTGGTATGATTCGGAAAAAAATGACCTGCCTTTTTTTGCAAAATGGCCCGCAAAAATCGCCCAAATCTAAACTAAAGAACTGGGTATACTCAAATATATCCATTAAATGCTGATTTAATACGTAATTTTTAACGACGAAAAGAATAAGACCAACCCGATTACACTAGGACTAGCCGTTTTCGAGATATTTTAGTTTTTCGTACTTTCCCTACGCCACCTTTGAAAATAAGCCCGGTTATCGCATGAGAACGAAAATTGAATTAAAAGTGAAATAAATTTAATTAAAATAAAGAGAACGTTAATATAAGTCTGCAGGGAAAGTCATGTGCTGCCCACATCATATTTTTTTAAATGGAAAACTGTTTTAAAGTTTTAGTCTTTAAATTTTCTTAATTATTTAAATGTAAATAAATAAGGCGTTTTTAGTTTTTTTAAAAACACATAAAGCAATTATGTGCATCAAGTTATTTCTCAACTGGATAAACAACTTTCAGAATGTTATTATCCTCCTTTCATTAAGAATTCGATCATGCGGTGAAGTGCTATTATGCGGCTTCATCCAGTTCCAGGGAGCTAAGCAAAATTTTTCCCAGAAAAAATAAGTTAATGAGTATTACTTATTTACTTTTAAAGTGGGCTTTCCAACTGAATTTAAAGCGTTTTATGATTTCGTTAAATGTTTTCAATTACTAAATTAGATTTAAATTTTGCACTACACCATTTGAATAAAATAACAAAATAGATAAATCATTTTATCAAATGTTTCCTGCTTATATATAAAAATACCAAATACGAAACATCAAAGGTAGGAGGTCGTAATATGATCCGATTTCCCATTTTATCGCATTTTCGGTTAGTTTCCATGAATACGCCGGATTGCACCATAAACTAGACTCATGCCGGTAGAGATTAAGTGTGTGCAGGCGAATTATATTCGAGTTACGTTGGTGATGCCATTAGCAGTTGTAATGAGCTATTTATAAGATAAATACGTTCAATGTAAATAATGTTTCGTATCATTATCCTTTGTTAATATTTTATCTGACGTATAATTGCATATTTCTCTTTGAATCTATTTTAAGATGCAATTAGTGTTTTCATCATATCTGATTATCTTAGTCGTTTGTCTGGTTGAGTCATATTCAATCAACTTTAAAGGGTGTGTGTCACTTACAGCAAAAGACCAAGGACTATTTTCTTACCTCAGATGTGAAATTTCACATTATTTGATTTATCAAAACTTTGATGGTCCATTTTAGTGTCTTTAATTTAAAAGTTTGTAGTCAATTTAGAATTAGAAATTTTTCGAGAATTTACATTTCTGACAATCTGATTTTTCAAGTATAATTGGGACTTTAGTTAGAGTAATAAAGATTTTTTTTGGCAATTCTTTGTTACTTCCAGGAGATATGGTACAATTTTCCATAACTCGTAAAGTTAATCATATTTAGAACAACACCCTACTCACAATATAGCCCCATATATAACTTTTTATATTTCAGCTTATTGCATTTCTAAATGACTGACATTCACAAGAACTTTTATTCTTAATTGCCCACTTAAGCCCCCTAACCAATAGCTTAGTTATTTCTCAGACAAATATTTTGTATTCGATAAAAGAAACCATAGTCAAATCTGAAGTGGGTGGTAAAGGGACTTTTCCCGTATATTATATCCAGTATGAAATATTAATAGTAAACCTTTTACATGCAGCTGAAACTGTTGCTAAAGAATAGAATTAAAATTACTTTGTTAAAAGCAGCATGTACAGGTTGTACCAAAAAGATTAAAACTGGCTTTAGTTTTTTACCTGTTGGAGATAAGTGGGCAATGTAAATTGCAAAAATGTTGAAAGTAAGGTAGGAAATAAGACTACGTTAATAAAACAATCCTCCCATTAATTTTCAAAAAGTGTTACACTTTTTGAATTTTTATACGACCCCCTTGGGCAGATTTGGTCAATCAGAAAAGTTTTATTTTTAATGCAACAAGATCATTAAAAAAACCGCATGTCTGTATCTTTAAAATTGAGAGAGTTATACTTAATTGAAAATTGAACATTGTGAATGGGGACCATATATCAAATTAGAAATGTAAATTTGTGACTTATCACAAAAAGATAAAACTGGATGATAATACTCGTATATAGGAGTCATTTTGCGACTTCCGCGTAGGCCCACGATGCAATCACGGATTCTTAAGTACTTTTCACATTGCAACATGTCAATAAAAATTTTTGACACATATTAACGTATTTTTGATTTAACAATTTCCATCGTCAATTTGTTTATTATCCCTATTTTCACTGATGAAACAGTCTTTCACATGGTACGGAAAAGTAGCGTAAGTCAGATTTTTTCCTTTATCATATTTCAGTTGATTTTAAAGATACAGATATGCGGGTTTTTTAATGATCTTGATGCATTAAAAATAAAAATTTTCAGATTGACCAAATTTGTCTAAGGGGGTCATATAAAACTTTAAAAAGTGTAATTGTGTGAACATTAATGGGGGGACTATTTCATTAACGTAGTCTTATTTCCTACATTACTTTCAACATTTTTGCAATTTACATTGCCCACTTATCTCCAACAGGTAAATAATTAAAGCGCGTTTCAATCTTTTTGGGGCACATTGTATACTGCCTTCGTATAATTATAAGGACAGAAAACATATATAGAAAAAATTTACATAAGAAAATTATGTTAATTATACACGAAAATTTGTTATATGAAACTTGTTATCATAATTTTATATAGCATTATGTAACAAATCATAGAAAAATCTAGAAAACATTCAAATTTATCATTGTTTATTTGATTCATAATTATATATAGTTATGAAGATATATAAGTACAGTTTATGTATTTGTATTTAACTCATTACACAAATGATTAACTTTATTTCCGTATGCAAATTTTAATGGCCTGCTGCGTGTATTTTGCAGTCAATAATTATTTTTTTGCAAACGATTGTAAAAGTACTTGAAAACAAGTTAAATAAAGTGGACGTACGGAAAGTGTGGAATTTACGTAACAGAGGTATGTTTATTTGATATTTCTCTAAAACTATACAGAGGTCAAACGATACAGTTGATAACTTGATTGGCAAAAGAATACACAGTTTCGTAAAGAAACGAACAGGTGGCAAAAGGAAGCTTCTAAAGAAGTCAGAAACATATAGAGCGTATGGCGGTTCTTCAAAAAATGTTAGCATGATAAAATTGCAAGTAATTTGAACATACACGTTTTCCGTTATACTGTTAAACGTGTTCCAAATAAATGTGGTATCACAAATAATGCGAAAATGGATAAGAAACCAGTTCTAACAGAACGGCATAAAATCATGCGCAGAGAGGCAGTTAAATGGATGCTGGACATTATCAACTGGAAAACCGTTATATTTTCCATTAAAAAACAATTCAATCTGGATAGACTGATGGTTTACATACATACAGTCCTGATTTTGGGCAAAAAAGGACAAGAGACAATGTTTCAAAGGCAGTTCTTTGATGTGCGACCAATGATAAGACTGATTTAATACTAGTACCCACTGTAATGGACTGAAAGTTATACAGATAATAGATGTATGACATTTTGCGCATGGATAACCTTTAGGAGGATTGCAACAAGATGGCGCATCCTGTCACACTTCCAAAACAACCAAACGTTGATTTGTAGGGAAAATATTTAACTCTTAACTTAGCCACCTAATTTCCCAAACTGACACATCACCACCTAATTTCTCAAACATGAACATTATCGAGAATATATGTGTGTAGGGGGGTGGATGTTCTTTTTCGAAAAAAATATGTAAGTGGGAGACAATTTCTTCCTTTACAGAACTTCATAAATGTGTTTACTCTACATGGTATGGTTTTACCCTTAAATATTTGCAAAATGTGGTGGAAAGTATGCCATGAAGGATGGTACAATGTTTGAATAAGAAAGGTTGTGTAATGATATTGAATCTTCTAGAGATCGTATAGATGGCGCTAAGGTGCCAAACCCAAGACGAAAGAGTGGGTCACAAATGTAATCGGCAGGAAGGTTCTTTAATATAAGGTTAGGCACTCAGCCTGGCAGCAAATAAAAAAGTTGTCAGCTTGACAAAATGGGACTTAAGATTCGTCATTCGTAATGTCACGGTCCAGAGTAAACTTTGGGAGGTGTTGCCAAACCACACGCATTATTACAGTTAAATTAGATTAGTTTGTTAATTTTGAAATGGAAATATCCAGGTGTAAATAACTTCCGCAAAGATTTTAAATTGTTCATTGCACACAGGATCCAGTGACGTCCAAGGAAATTGAGTGGTGTCATTTGAGTAAGATGGGAGTTGCAGCCAAAAAATTCGGTCCCTCTTGAAAGCCCTAGAAAAAAATGCACTCGTCCTTAATTCCCATGTCGCCATACGCGCAGAACATGGTAAAAATAATTCAGTCAGTCATGCCCCGGGTCGACCACCCCCTGATCGGCAGTTGAAGATGGTCGAATAAAGGGAGCTATCTGACCTGATAAAATCTCATGTTTTCCTCTAACACACCAACATATAAATAAAACATAGTGTCAACGAAAGAGTACTAATATTTATTTGTATCTGTGACATTAAGAATTAGGTTTGTTATATCTTAGAAAGTGGTTATGAAGTTAAAATAGCCGTCAGCACGTTGCATGTTTGGAAAAGTGGCGGAAAATTTTAAATGATTTTTGGCGACAGTTTGAGTTGCATTGGGAAGCAATCGCTCACATGGTGCGCACAGACAAATAAAACGTATAGTTATTTCTGCATATTTCTGGTAAGCAGGCAATAGAAGTGTACAGCAGATTGACGTGAACAGCTACGGAGGTAATCAATTTTGTAATGTAATGATTTTGAAAATGTAGTTGAAAATTTTAAAGATTACTCTACCGCAAAATGACTGAAACTTATCAGCGATATATCTTCCATTATCGCAAGCAGATATATGAGGGAAGTAGTGGGCAGTATGTGGTGGATTTGAAGTTAAAAGTACAATCTTGTAATTTTGGTACGATATTAAATTCACTAATATGTGACCAAACAGTAGTTGCTGTAATTGATTAAAGAGGAGATAAAGCATGTTACGTGAAGATGATTTAATTTTGAACAATACTATTGGAATTTGTCAGGGTACTGACAAACAAATTCCCTGCTTTAGAAAGACATGTTAAATCAGAAAATGTAAATTCAGTTGCTCAAAATGGGAGCAGGATATGTCGTCTAAAAACGGAATATATTATTGTAAATAACCTACGAGAAATGAAACAAATTTTAATATAAATGTAAATATTATCGTCGCAATACAAGACATGAGCACAGACAATGTCCTGCATAAAAAAAGCAGAGTAAAAAGTGTAATTTAATGAATCACTTCGCTGTTTGTTGCAAAACACCACCAAAATATTCTAAAGGAAAAGTACAGTGTTGACAATGATGTAGCTGGTGAAGATAGCTTTAGAATTTCGAGTGTGGATGAAAAAGTTGTAGATATAAAACAATGTTTGATAAATATTAATATAGTTCTGCTAATCAGTTTTAGATAGAACCTCAGAAGTAGGTCTAACGTTGAATAAAAAAAATGCGAATTTAGGAGAGATGAAAATTTATTTATGGTAAGTGTATTCCAAATCTTGCAGAAAAGACTAACCTTCTTAGAAACTTGATCAAAAGGACTCGGAAATGATTTGGAATTATGAACATGGAAAAGCAATTGAGATCTTAATTTTTTGACTAAAAAATTAGGACTTTGTTATTTTGATCCTAGTAGTGAAACAAACATTTCATGTGATTTGTCTCAAAGAGGACTTGAATCAGTTTTACTGCAGAGGCATGGAGACACATGGAAAGCAGTAGCCTATGCATCAATATCATTAACTGGATGTGAATAGAAATGGAGTGAAATAGAAAGAGAAGCCTTAGGACTTGTGGGGAAAGTTCGTCTACGGTCGTGAAATAACTTTTGAAACGGACCACAAACCTTTGATTCCACGAAGTATAAAATATTTAGCGGATGTTTTAATGAGACTTCAAAGATGCTTTATTCGGCTTTTGAAATATTAATTTAAGATCATATATATAAGCAAAAAGAAAATGGCGATTGCCGACACACTATCAAGAGTATATTTACATGGAACTGGAAAGACTGAAATGGAAGATTTGGTTCAAGTTCATGTCAATACTATTATAAAGACTTTGAATATTACAAAAGAAATTCTTAGAAAATTAAAAGAAGGTATTATTTCTTAGAAATGCAAAAGATGAAAAGCTGAAGTCTTTGATAAATCAAATCTATAACGGATGGGAAAATAAGGAGGCTGCAAGTTCATATCAAGTACATAAAGATGATCTTACGGTTATTGAGGGCTTGATAATGAAATGAATCAGATTAGTCTTACCTAAATCTCTGAAAAAGGACACGCTAGATGAAGGGCACCTGGGGACAGGAAAGTGTAAAAGGACAGCTAGAAAAATTATTTTCTGATTATGAATGCAGATATTGAAGAAAAAGTTAAACGCTGCAACACATGTCAATAAATTTAGTATGAGCAACAAAAGAACTGTTAATACAACAATCGCCTGAAATTCCATGGAAATATACAACGTTGCTAGAAACCACTACCTGATCTGATTCCTACTCAAACTATGCAGAAGTTTAAGAAATCGATTATCTTTTAACATTCACTACATGGAAATCACTTAAAAAGATATTTGCGACACATAGGATTCCGAGAGAATCCTGTTCGACGCATTACGATTTCAAAAATTTTAGAGACTTTTCAAGAAAGTATGAACTAAAATTCACAACTTTCAGTCTTCGTTTTCTAACATATAATGGTTTATCAGGTAAAGGACTGCAGGTGGTAAAGCGGTTAATGAAAAAAGCTAAAGATTCTGAAAATTCATTTCATTTTATGTTATAACTAAATTTTTGCATATAATTAACATGTAATGTTCTTAGGAAAAAAATGTTTCGTACGTAAGTTATGTTTACGAAGTTATATTTTTTATGTAATTTTCCAAGATCTATACTCTCCTTATAATTATGAGAAACAGTGAACAATAAAAATAAACGTATCGATCGGTATCGAAGGCAAAATACAGCTTTCTCCGTCAGGACACACAAAAACACACAAAAAGCAATCTTCACACGACAGAGAAAGATTGATGACTGATGCAATAACATCAAATGTGGTAGAAGCAGAGAAAGAGTGTTGCCAACAGCGAGGGAAGAAAAAGGGGGTGGAACGTTGAATGAACGGTGAAATGCAAAGGAAGAAGTGGACATCCAACAGAAGATTCAAGTCACTTGTTCATTTCTTCATAAAAGTCCAAATAAATTATAAAAGCAGGAAAAGGATAAAAATTTCTAAAATTAAAAAGAAACATCTCTTATTCCTTCCTCCTGGGTTTCTTTAAACTGATTTTGTAGTACTTCTAAGTGCATAGTTAGCAAATCAATTTGCGAACGTTGGTACAAGGGCACTAGAAGAGGTTACAAACTTGGCCGATAAGTATAAATTAACCTTTAGTAATCATAAAACGAACTATATAACGATTCCCCCAAAGAGGAAGAAAATCACTCATAGTACAACCATTAACATTTTTGATTCTCTTGTCGTACAGCTTGAAGTGCTGAAGTACTTGGGCTTGGCACTTGATTCGAATCTCACTTATATCCCCCACGGTACTTAGGTCAAAGACAAGATATCTGGATTTCATTTTAAAATGGTAAGAATGGTTAAGGCTACTTGGGGCTCAAGCCCCAAATTAACAAATATATTTATTTGAAAGTGACGGAAAGGGCAATAGGGTATGGCTCTCCTATTTCGACCACAAAAAAATTACAAGATGCAATCTAAACTATTTTCTATTCAGAGAATTCTGCTGATCAGCATTACAAAAGCCTACAAAACCACTTCTTACGAAACTCTCAAAGTCTTGTATGTGCCGCCCCTAGACATCAAGCTGGAATTGAAAGCTCTAATGTATAGAGTTATACATTGGAGAGGAAATGTAATCATATGAGACAAAGAGATCAGAACATTGGATGTGGAACATTGCAAGAGTATTCTGGTTAATCATTGGAAAGACTCAAAGTTCCAATGGGACTCTAATTATGAAGGAACTACGGATTTATCCATCTACATCGATGGATCAAAGATTAAAGATAGAGTGGGGCGCGCGTTGGCAGTGTACAGCAACAATCTTCTGGTCTTGAAAGACCAATGGAGATTAAGCGATGAAACAACTGTTTTCAATGCAGAACTGCTTGCCTGGAAGAAGAAGTGGCTACAGTTGTCCACATTTACACGGACTCTAGAGCAGCTTTCAGGAAGTCTGTTCGCATTCTTTTAAAAATGACCTGGCGATGAAGATTAAAGGGATCATTAACAGCCAAAGTTGTCATTATTACATCCACTGGATCAAAGCACACATTGGAGTGCCAGAAAATGCAATGGCAGATCAACTAGCCAAGAAAGCAACAGGCAGGACTAACATTGATTACTCGTTTCCAGTCTCAATTCAACAACTTAAAATCTTGGCGAAGTAGGAGATACTTTGAAAAGGGGAATTATAGTGTCACAATGTCGATAGTGGAACAGTCCTGTATCGACGTATTCTAAAAGTGTCAACTAAACGGTGCTTAGATCATTTCTACCATAAGCAAGTGCTTATTGAGCGTGGAGTCTTTAAGACGTATCAAAGGAGATTCTTCCACAATTCGGATTTATGTCACTGCGGACAACAATAGGCGATATTGAGCATTGTATTTTATAGTATTTTAATCTGTATTTTTTTTAAATGTATTTTTATTCTTGCACGCTGTAAGTGGGACTACGTCCTGTAGCTTGCAGTCTTTTTCAAATAAATAAAAAAATAAAAAAAAAATTGCATCTTCTCCTGCACTTTTAGGAATGAGGTGCCCAAAGTCAAGTTCCCAAAGAAGTATAGTGCTATGGATATCCTCAAGCTAGTTGAACACCCAACAGCAGCAAGTGGACTTTGTGACATTCTAGCTTGTCTTCTGGAACTTGAAATGAACTCTTAGACTTTGGACCTGAGATTCTGTTTTATTTTACCATATCTTGTGATTGTTTTTGTGCATGCTATAATGTATTTTAAGTGCATGTTTTATCCTAAATTTTGTTGTATCCTAAAACTTGTTGAAAAGGTGTCTCAATTGCTTTATTATATCTGCCTTATGTTAAGATACTTGATGTATTTTACCTGATATTTTTGCACTGTCTGTTTCTTTATGCTTGCAAATTTTTATTTTGTTCTTGACTGAGATATATCCTTCACTCGTTATACCTTGTTTCATCTTCACCATGTTGTTGTTGTTGAAACCCAGACCGTCCGACCTACCAGAAAGGTGTAAGGTAACTGTTTCATCTTCACCATGTTGTTGTTGTTGAAACCCAGACCGTCCGACCTACCAGAAAGGTGTAAGGTAACTGTTTCATCTTCACCATGTGGTGAAGTTTGTTATGTTTTTGCCTAATAAAGTGGTTAGGTTTCCTTCAGAGGATTACTCTCATCCTCTCAGTGTGGTGGTTGTTGCGTGTGCTTTTTGAGCTTTGTCCTTACATGTACTGTCACGGTCGGGTTGTTGTGGTGCCCTGGAGGGAGGGAGGGAGGGGGGGGGGTCCGGGCTGTTGGAGCTCCGGAGTGACTCGGGGGATGGTCCTGTCACAGCCGGCTTCGCCGTATCGAGCGTTCCTTTGCCATCGCTCAATGGATTATCTTTCCGTATGCTTTCGAGCGGGGCGGAGTATTTTTACCAACTTACCTCCTTTTCCTTCCCGTGTATTCTAACTTATGAAGCTTGATTTTTGTTGACGAACTTGGTCTATACGTTTAAGTTTGTTGCATATGCTGCTTTTAACGAAGTAATTTTAATTCAGTAAACATTTTGCTGAGTATTTGTGCGTAAAATCCGAGTAGTAAATATTTTACAAAACACTTTACATTAACCAAGACTTTTTAAAATAAGAGTTTCTTAAAATTGGATAACTTGTGGAGTCATGAATTTCGGTAAACAAGATTAAACACCGTATTTAAGATGTAGAAAAATACTATAATTTGTTAAGGGTTTTATCAGTTTTTGTCAGATTTACTATATATTTCTTTCTCATAAATATTTTGCTGCAACTTTTGATTTAAAAGCCGTTGGGGGAGGGGGTCTTTGTATAAATATATCAATGAACCGACTAGATAAAGTAGTATTCATTTTTCTTCTTATAGACAATGGACTTGTCTATGCAGACAAGTCCATTTACACTATATTAGTGAAGGAATCTCAAAATCCTACCGGGTTCTCTAAAAATTGAAATATGAGTAGCTTTGTTACAAGATACAATTTGTTCCACATATTTATACGCATTTAGAACATATAGGAAACAGTTTTAGATTTAAGGGTGAGCGTCAGTAAATCTTCTGCTCTATCCGAGCTTTGCTAACTTTCGCAGAACGCATTTTTCGCCGAAATTCTGCTCAAACAGTTGCGAAATATTTTCTGAAAAATGAAGTTCCATTCTTAGATTAGATTAAAACTAAATTTCATAATAAAATATAGAATATATTTTTTATTTAAATCTAAAATGTTTTTGGTGCTGCCATTTGTTGTAATTTAATTCATACCGACTATTTTTATTTTTTAATGAACATTTTTAAATGTCTATTCCTTCTAATACAGTATTAAATACAGCAACAGATCATATATAATAATGTCACAAACACGCAAAGGCAATTTCTCATTCTATAAATTTGATAAGGGGATCTGAATGTACATCACTGAGGACTGCAGCCTTGTCTTCAAGTTCCTTTGTCTTCAAGTCTAAGTTCAATTAACTTTTCGTGATTGTGGCATTATTGTACATGATATGTTGTATTTAATACCGTATTAGAAGGAATAGACATTTAAAAATGTTCATTAAAAAATAAAAATAATCGGTATGTGTTGTGACTCGTCACAACACGTTATATTTTTACTATTCCAAATTAACATTTCTTTTTATAATTCATTAAATATTTTTATTTTACTTTAAATTTATTATTCAAAATTATCTTATTCAAAATTGCTTTTATTTTTTATATTCATTAATAGGCCAATTATCTATTTTTCTAAATTAAATTATAATGTGCTGCTCTTTTTCAATGTTTTCATTCGTTCTGGGAACGCCCCTTTTAACTACTGCGGAATAGCAGCACACGTTTTCATCAATTGGCAAGGGGTTTGATTATTGAGGAAATGGAACTTCTTCACCTCCCTGGTTGAGCAGAAGTTAGTTTTTATGGCATGGCACCATCATGTTAGGCGGGAGAATCTTTATGCTGACTCGCTCTTCTCTTGAATAGTCTAGATTCTTGAAGGTGGTGTTAAAAATAAGGGGTCCCTTTGGGGACATTCCTTTGCAATTTTTTTTTTATATTTATGTATATACAGGGAGTAAAATATATCTAAAGGCATCGCAAAGAATGTTATGGTAAAAACGAATGAATATCTGAAAGCATCATGATAATCTGAATGAAGAATATAACTATGTCATATGAAATATACAGTGGAGGTGAAAGTATGTGAAATCATATATTGATTTCATTATTGAGAATTTTTTTTATCATTCTCCTTGATAGACTATGCAATAGTTAACAATTAATAATTCTCTTTGTTTAAAAAAAACATACATTGTGAAAATATCATCATTTTAATCTAAATTTGATCATTGTGATGAATTATAGCTAGAGTGAGGCTTATTGGTTAAAGATCATCTTTTGCACAATGAATATGAACTGCATTATGAAAATATCATATTAATTTTAATTTGATATTTGAGATTTATTATAGTGTGTGTCTGAAGATCATCTTTTGCACAATCAACCTGAATTGCATTGTGAGAATATCATCGTTTTAATCTAGATGTAATATTTGTGATTTATTATAGTATGTGTTTTACTAGTTGAAGATCATCTTTTGTACAATATATATAAATTGTAGTGAGGGTATCATCATAATTGATATGTTTGTTGTTGAATAAAAAAATAGCATTTGATCAACTTATAGGGTCATTCATTTACTTTTTAGTACAATTTATCATCTACGAACAATTTTTGGTAATATGAACATTCAGGATACTACATTTTGTGCGAGACAAATAATCTGCAGTAGCACAATTTTGTTACATTTATTTATTGAATTGATTTTTTTATCATAAATTCAGGTAAGGAATTTAGAGAATGTAATTTGAACTCTTAACAAAAGCTTCTTATGTATTTTGTAAATTTTTTTAGGCGCTCACATACAAAGATTTTTAATTTGATTTCTAAAACACAACGCAATGTTATATTTATTCAAAATTCTATTCCCCACTTATACGGTCCCATTCTCATTAAAATTAACTATTAATTAATTCCCATTTTTTAATTGTATGTGAGTTGTTGAGACCCAGACTGTCCGACCTACCAGAAAGGTGTAAGGTAACTGTATGGACGGCCGGAATTGTATGTGAGTGTCTGTCCAGTAATTAGATTTGTGGTGGGGTTGTTAATTATCTTATATCATTTAATTAAGTTCCCTTAACTACTTTACCACAAGAGTATGAATTAAATTACGACAACAGATGGCAGCATCAAAAATATTTTGGATTAAAATAAAAAATATATTCTATATTTTATTGAGTATTAAATTTAGTTTTAATATAACCTAAGCATTGCATTTTATTTTTCAGAAAATATTTCGCAACTGTTTGAGCAGAATTTCGGCGAAAAAGGTGTTCTGCGAAAATTAACAAAGCGCAAATAGGGCAGAAGATTTACTGACACATTTTAAATGGCTTGTTCTCAATTTGAAGAGTCCTGTGAAATCGCCCCTAGAAAGATGCAAATGCACAAGTTCTCCTAGAATACCCTCTAGTTATTTCATCCACGGTTTCGAACATCACATGTAACACCTACACAGTAAACGAAGTTGTTGATAGCTTTTCAGAATATCAAAATCCCTTTTAGATTTAAGTATAAAAATGGCGCTCATTTTAGAATTCTGTTAATGTGTTAAATCTGAAAATAGACGAAATCTTATTTCCAATCGCGACAAAATGATTTATTTCTTGAATTTTTTGATTGGAAGCCAAAGGATATAAAATTCCGTTTTTATTATTTTTGATTCGTGAATATCTTGGATATTATTTCTAGGCGACAAAATTATTTAATTATTGTGAAAAGATTTTTAACAATTAAAAAAATTATATCGTACAGATTAATATACCTAAGCAGATTGATATACCAATCAAACCTGTACCACTGCTAAAGAATCGGTAAATAGGGTTGCAGTAATTATTTCATCCTCTGAGAGGCTACAAAGCTGTTTTATTGCGATAATACAGAACTATATTTTGAAATAGACCTTGTAAGCTCACTTGTTTAGAGTCTGCGAAGCTTTACACAGTAAAACTGAAGTAGCAACTGATAAAATGTAACTTTATTAAACTTTCTGTCACGGTCACTAATATATTTTATTTATATGTAAACGCATATACACTTTCCCTTTCTCCTCATCTCTATCCCTATCCGTCTCAGACATTACAAAGGCGTGTATTTTCTGGCCGGTCTCCAAGAGGAAAATGTTTGTCCAGTTTCTCCAGAAGTATGGCCTTGTAGTGAGTATGTTTTTCGGGTGACTATCTCTGCCGAGAAACCTTCGCTATGCTTTTAAATCCATTCAGCGAAGTTCAAGAGCGGTCGCCAGTTTTCGTCTTCGCACGTCACTGTCGATCGCAATCTGTTTATAAATTAAGATCCATTCATGAATGAGGAATAAAGCGGAATTTTTTTTCCTCCATACTCTAAGATATGTTAATTTTCCGTTGGAATATACAGGGGCATTATTTTTGGCCTGATTATTATCACTCAATGCAATACCGAATTTATTATGTACCAATGCTAAGTCAATACCTTTAGTTCAAAATGTTTGATTTTTGCATCAATAACATCACCATTCATTTTGAAATGTTACACATATTTTACAGTCTTTGTATACGGCTGTCACGATTCTTTATCGATCGTGAGGAATTTAGGCTAAATATCCAGTGGATCAATTAAATGTTATTATATTGCAGAGGCAAGAACATAGCCAGCCGGTTCAAAGATCCCCTCCCCCCCCCCCCCCCACCCAGGCTAAAATAAAGAAGTTGGTGAACCTGCTAATCTAGCTTAGCTTACCAATATGTTGAACAATAGCTAATATAAACCATAAATTAGAAACATCCAACATTTTATCCCAATATTTTCACTGTTTTTTTTTTACAATTTTTTTTTTAATTCTAGTGTCTACAGGTATTTTTACTGTTTTTGATTTGTCTATACGAAATAAGTGTTTCTTCTTCTGCGATAAATTACATAAATTCCCCACCCAATTACATCTGTTAAGTCCTAAAATTATCACAATCAAAATTCTTTGTACTTCTATTTCAAAAAATAAACACAGAAATGAAAATTTAATTATAAACAAATATGTTTATGTTTTTAAATTATAAGACACAAGTCAGTATATTATTTTCCCAATATCAGTGTCACTGTTCGAATCAATTTTAGCAGCCACATCTTAAGTTCAAACTATTAAAGTTAAAATTCGAAAAACTTTTCTTTTACTTCAAATGTCAGTTTTAAATTAGTAATATTGATTTTTGCGTCTTTTTGTAACGTCTTGACCGGTCTTTGAGCCGGACCTGGACCAGGAAGGTTTTAGGATGGGGTGCCCCAAAATTATTTCTTTATGCTCTTTCTAAATTTTCTAGAGTTTAAACATTTTATATGTATAAAATAATAAATAAATTTTCTTAAAATAATTAAAAACCTAAATTATAATCATGCATATCTAAGGTGTAGCTTTTTCCAAGCTCATAATTGGGTGCCTGATTTAAAAAAGTCCTTTCTTCTTTTATTTTACTAAACTCCTTAACATTTTAATCTAATTACGTAAATTACAACAATTGTATCTAGTTCTAGATTTTGCACAATTTATAGAAACAAAAAGAAATATCATGGTAATACTTTAATTTCTCACAGTGTTGTTCTCACAAACGTATACTTTCAAGTAGATTGGGAGATAAGAGAAGATACTCCAAAATATAAGACCAAAGCATAGTCAGGAAATTTTAAAACGTGCATTTTCTTCAAAATGTCTATATCAGAATTTCTTTCTTTTTTAAATAGTATTTGTAGGAATTCTTAATTGACGACACACATTGTAAACTGAAAAAACAATGCAATTATATGCGTAATAGTATGAAAAAAAACTGCAGCGAAGTGACATTGAAAAATTGCGTTTACACATCTGAGCGCCAGCTTTTCTTAAAAAAGAAAGTAATATCACATTTGCTAGCAACCGTTGTTACGAAGATTGAACTGCTTTCAAGTAGATTTCATCTATAGCCACGATGTTACATTCTATGAGATATGTGTTGATTTGGATCATATGGTTCTCGCATATTTTCAAAACATATTTTCATAGTCTCTCTGACGACATGCATCTTGATTTATATACAGCGATTTATATACGGAATATAATAATTTTTATTTATATACATATCCAAGTCCATAATTTGGGAAATAATTAGAGCCACTTGAATTCCGATGTTTTCTAGATTGGCTCCTGGGGCCCTATTCCATGGATTTTAGTACGTTCTTTATCTTCTTTTTTTCTTCACCCAGACTGTCCAATATACCCGAAGGTGTAAGATATCTGACAGACGGGACAGTGTCACCCAATTTAGACCAGTGGGAGCGGTATCCACAGGGACTGTACCTTCCTTCTCGTACTAGCAACTTCTCGAAAGGACTTTCACATCCACAGATTTAACGTGCCAGTCCTTACGTGCCGTAACATAGGGATAGTTTTGGCAGAGCCAGGAATTGAACTTGGGTCCTCCGAGTTCAATTCCCGTGCCTTAACCACTGGGCTATCCCGCCCAGTACGTAAGGTTTGTCCTTCAATAGGAGACCTCCTAAAGCGTATCTACAAAAGCTATTGTGTTTGTAATAGATTTTGTCGCTTCGCTACTGCTCTCCGTCGACTAATGCGAGACTGCGATCGGCAAGTTTGGAATAGGGGCCTTTAAGCGGTCGCTTCGCCCCGTTCCATGATGACACATCATTGACACGTGACAAAACAGGGTTTTACACATAGAAAAACCAGAAAAAGTTTTTGATCGCCTGAAGCAGTCGAATTTACATATTGCATATTTGTATCGCTTGCCGAGTAGACTAGCGTGACCTTGGAGTCTCGTGTGTTTTCATACCCACCCAATCTAAACATAACCTTCTAGCAAACCTAATCCCATCTTATTGCTTTGGGAGTTCAAGAGCGGTCAAAAGTTTTTATCATTGTGCCTAAGTGAGAGAACGTAGTTTAACTGCAATCTGTTTATTCACTATTCAGTTTTATGGATGTAACAAATTTACCACGTTTTAATAAAGCCATGTTATACGTTTTGCACTTCTAAAATAGCGGAAATGTACAGGGTTGTTATAATTAAAGTTCGCCTATTCAGAAGGCTCTAGAGCCGGTTCTATGGCTTCAAACGAAACAACATTTAACTAGTATGTAGTACAAGTGATGCGCTCTGCGAAAATCGAAAAAAAAATTAGTTACAATTGCCGCCAGTAGGTGGCGCTGTGCCAATAGCTAAGGCGATTGTTGCAATTTGTTTGTAAAATAAATAAAGGAAAATAAATGTATTGCATAGTTGGTACAATAACAATTCGCTAATGCAGAAAGCTCTAGAGGCAGATCTATTGCTCCAAACAATACAGAAACAAGAAAGATCAATCATGCATAAGCATTGATTATGAAACACTTTCCAACTGAAATGTAATTTCATTTAAAAATTTCTAAAATGTGATTCATTCAGTGGTAATATCTTTTACATTATCACAGAACTACAGTAATTTATTATACTTAAATATTTAAAACTGTATCGAAATATAAATCATCTGATTCTTTATGCAAAATCAATGAATATTTCATTCATATAACTTGTATTCCAGACTCCAGAGCTAAATAATTTTGTGTGAAAAAAATTCAGCAATTCTTATGTAATTCATCTTACAATCGCTTGAGATATTTGCATTCTGCATATGTTAAAATTAGGCTTCCTTGAAGAAATAATAAAAGTTTAGGGATCATTTAAAATCACAACTATTGTAATTGCATAGGCACGGAATTTAGATACACAGATAATACACAGATAATATATATGTGTATGTGTATGTACTCAAAGTATTGGAATCGTGCCGAGGATCGGAACTCGAATTTTCAAAGTATCTAAACGTTTTGGGACTTCTAGAACACGAAAAAACTACTTTTAGGAAGACGTCTGTGTGTGTAAGGGTGTATCTGTGTATGTTTCTGTATGTCTGTGTGGATATTACATCCACTCTAATTGAAAAACTAATGGACCGAATTTCATACAATTTGGTAGGTATGTTTTTTGTGGGAAATCCTGATGTTCATTAGATTATAGTACGATTCGTAATAAAAGAATCTGCCTTCTTTGCGAAATGGCCGCAGAAATTGCCTTTATCCACTCTAGCTAAAAACTAATGAACCAAATTTAACAAAATTTAGAGTATAATATTTCAATAACCTACAAGTGATTTATATACCAAATTTAACAAAATTTTGTATATAAATCATTTGTAGGTTATTCTACTACGATTCGGGAAAAAGGAACGGGCTATTTTTGCGAAATGGCCAGCAAAAATCGTTATATATAAAAATAAAAGACTACGTGTGCTCAATTATATCAATTAAATTCCTCTTTTATATGTGATTTTTGACAACAAAAAGAATAAGACTAACCCCATTACTCTAGGACTAGCCGTTCTTGAGATATTCTAGTTTTTTCGCGTTTTCGCTACGCCACCTTTGACAATAAGTCCAGCTATCAAATGAGAACCAAATTTAAGTTTAACGTGTAAATTCAATGTCATTTAAAATACTTATGTTGTGCAGATAAACTCAAATTATCATTGAATAAATAAAGAGAACGAATATGAGTCTGCAGAGAAAGACATGTGCTGTCCACATCAGAATTTTTAACAATATTACACCAATGATTTATAGAAGTGAACGGGGATTATTTTCAGGCCATTTCGAAAAAAATGGTTAATCTATATTTAAAGATCCATCAAATTTTTGTCGAATAAAATGTTCAACAAATTTAAGCTGTGTACCAAATTTTAACTCTCTAGGACGTAGGAAAGTGCATTTAAAATGCCATCAATTAAATTTATCATGAAGAGTTATATAAAATTTAAAAAAAATGAAAAATTGTTATCTACCAAATTTATCTTAAAATATGAAGCCACTCCCATATGCAAAACGTTTAAACAAATGGAGAGATATTTATTATATAATATCTCTCTCTTTTCTTTCTGGAAGATATCCCAAAGTCAGAATTTAATTGAATTTGTTTTTTTCCCTATATTAAATAATTTTTTTAATTAAAAAACTACTTAACATATTTTACTGAATTTTTTTTTATATATTCTATGGGATAATGTGAATATTTCCTAAAAATTTCGAAGCAATTTGTGAATTTTAAATTTACTTAAAAAATGTTTGAAAAATTAGGTCCCATAGGGTTCAATGTATTTCATTTTTTCAACCCGGGTTCAATAAAAAACTAATTGGGTGATATTATTTATTTATATTCCCATAGGTCCTACAGACCGTCTGAACAACATACTAAAATTTCATTTTGATAAACTCATTTTTACGGCAGTTATCGTGCTAACGGACAGACAGACAGACAGACAGACAGACAGACAGACAGCATGAACAAAGTCATAAACACTTTTCAACTTTGTTGTAAAGTGTTAAAAAGGAGATAATTTCATGTGATGCAATCTGACTCCAGAAAAATAAAACATGTCGCTCACCAGCGACGAATAACAGCATTACGCATCCTCAATGAACCCTCCATTATATGCAAACACACATTCCATTCTCAGAACTGTGTTTTCTACTGCAGAGCGTAAAGTGTCCTGTGGGATTGACCCGATGTGACGCCTAATACTGTTCTTCAGATCAGAGATCGTCAGACATCTGTCTTTAGACACAGAGTTGAAGCGTATTTCAGCGTTTCGAAGTTGTGACATCACTGCTGTATCGTCGAAGATTTGAATAAAAAGTGATCTTCTTCAAAGCGTTTGTTGAAATTTTGTACACTTTTGTGTGTTTCGTCTGGATTGACCGAAATTGATAGAATGAATCTGCACAATTTTACTTTTACCAACTGTGACATAAATTTTCCTTTATTTTTTTTACAACGAAACGTGCGAAAATCACCTTAGATATTGCAGAAGCGCCACCTACTGACGACAATTGTAACTAATTTTTTTTTCGATTTTCGCAGAGCGCATAGTACACTTGTACTACATACTAGTTCACTTGTACTACATACTAGTTAAATGTTGTTTCATTTGGAGCCATAGAACCGGCTCTAGAGCCTTCTGAATAGGCGAACTTTAATTATAACAATCCTGTATATAAAGGCAATAACGCAGTCAACTTTGCTTATATAGTAAACTTATAGAATTAATAATTTAGGGGAAAACGTCTGAAAAATTTAGTTTAACATAAATCTGCAACGCCACTCAATTTATCTGTTATACGCAAAGCTAACGTGACAGCAGTGATTTATAGAGAAACCTGTAAGACTTCGCTAAACAACGAAGTGCAGGTACCACAAAATGCTATTGAAAATTAAAATTTAAAATTTTGTTGTATAAACGTGGTATGTGGTGCATCGTACTGCATGATCGTCAGGTGTACGCTACTAAAATTTAAACCAATCGATTGCTAAAATTCAAATTCAAAACTCTACAACTCTACAAAGCTTTATATTTAAGTTCTGGTGACGTTTATGCCCCAAGACAGTTTTTAAATTTTACTTGGCCGATTTTAATAATTGTTTTGAAAACGAAAGGTCTCGATCTTAGAATTGACTAATATTTATGACTTGCTCGAAAACTTTTTTGAATTTTAATTACAATCAGTTATTAAATTTATTGCTTTTCCCGGAGTGTTAATGGATTCAACTAAGTTCATTCTCATGATTTTATTCCTAAACAAAAGAATTTGATCTCCACATTTGTCCAACATCTATAATATAATAAAGGAAGATATCTGTCTGGTTGGTTTTTGGTTCCATAGCAGAAAATCTAACAAAATTTGGTACATAGGTTCCCCGAATCCCGAAAGGAAACGCCTCGTTTAAATTTCTTAAAATTAGAATTAATTTAAAAATTATGAATTTATTAGTCAAAATTCGATCTAATCTCAATATAGCGTCTAACTTGGTAGCGCCATATAATGCATGTTGCTAAAACTAAAATTATTTTTGGACTTTACGTACAGTTCAATCTAGTGCCAATGTAATAAGACTAAATTAACTTCGTAAAGAGCAAAATGAAGCACAAATTAGTTTTGAAGGCAAGAAGCAACCTTCTTCGTATGGCACACAGGAAGCGCAAAGTCCAACTCTCACTCATGAGACGCGGCAACTTATTCGATTGTTTTAAATTTTGCTGGTGCAAATTTTTAATATTGTTTGAAGGTGAAAACGTCTTGGTTCGATATTATTTTGCCTACAATACATGATAATGTTTAAGGAAAGTACTGGAATCATGTAGAAAATCTCAACTCGAGTTTTTGACGGATCTACACGTTTTGGGACCTCTAGAATACAAAAATACTATTTTTAGCGTTACGTCTGTGTGTGTGTGTGTGTATGTGCAATGTATGTATCCACTCTAGCTAAAAAACTAATGGCATAAATTTTATAGGTATGTCACCTGTGAATTACGCTGGTGCTGATTTGCAAAATCGTACCAATATCATGATATTGGTCCGATTCGAGAAAAGAGAACCTGCCTTTTTTTCCGAAATGGCTCACAAAAATCTCCAAATTTAAAACGAAAAAGTAAATATGCTCCAATATATCAATTAAATACTTGTTTTATACGCAATTTTTGACGATGAAAAGAATGAGACCGACCTCATTACTCTAGAATTAGCCGTTCTCGGGATATGCCTTTGGCATTTTTGCTACGTCGGTTTTGAAAATACACCCAGTTACCAAATGAAAACGAAAACTGAATTAAAAGTGTAAATTCAGTGTAATTTTAAATAATTACACGTGCTATTTAGGTGTAATTAAACTCAGTTAAATGAATTATTAATGAAATAAAGAGAAAATGAATTTGAGTCTGTAAGGAAAGTCATGTGCTGCTCATATCAGATTTTCTTTTATAATGCCACGCATTAAATTTAAGACATACTGATTAAAGTTTTTGGTTTCAAGACCTTTCTGATATTTTGAGTGTTCCTTCAAACCAAATTTAAATTTTAATTAATTTATTTTTCATATTTCATCAAATCATATTTCATCAAATCATATTTCATCATCATATTTCATCAAATTCTTTTTCTAATGTTTTTTTTAACTAGCTTAGAAAATAAATTTTTATTACGTCATACACACATGTTTATGAAAATTGAAACACCACGAAAGAATTAGATTAGAATGACATTTATACCACATCGTACTAATGATGATAGAAATAAATGATTACCATTTCAGACCAATACAATCACATTGCTGACACAAAATCAGTATTTTGTGAAGCCGCCCCTAGCGACAACAAGAGCTTCCAAACATCGCGGCATCGAAGCTAAAAGAGTTTGCAAACCCAGACCGAGGGCCCTGACCGTAAAGTTTACAGGGCATTAATCCCCAGTCGGGAAAAGACACACCACCAGCACAGAGAAGGGACATCGAGCTCCCCGACCCCGCCAGACAAAGAAAACCGCCAACTCCACCACACAGAGTTTGGATGTGTTGCTGGGGTATTTCCTGCCAGGCTTCTTCGACCCGGGTCCACGGGTCATTGCTGTTGACTGCTAGAGAACAGTAATAGCCCAGTCGCTGTTCAATCGGTAACATGTCGGGCGAACGGGCAGGCCAAGGAAGAAGCGGTATCTGCTGTGCAGTGGGGAAGGCTTGGGCATTCCGGGCAATATGTGGTACTGGTGTTGTCTTGTTGGAATATAGCACCAAGAGTGTGCTGAAGGAAGGATGCAACTTTGGCCTTCAAAACCTTCCTGGTGTAGCGGTTGCTGTTGAGCGTACCCGCAATACTTAGCAGACGGAATCGTATATGATATCCAGTGCCACCCCACACCATCACACTTAAAGTTTGTGCAGTATGACTATGTAAAACGCATACAAAAAGATAACGCTCACCACAAGACCGTCTAAAGTGCATGCGGCCATCATTGTAGTCCAGGTTGTAGTGAGACTCGTCCAAAAACTCAATATGATGCCAATTCGCATACCATGGTCTGTACTCCTTCGCCCATTGTAACCTTAGGTGTCGATGGTTCAGGGTATACCTTCGCAAAGGAATGCTTCTACTCAGTCCTCTGCGCAGCAGACGCCTCTGAATCGTAGAAGCAGACCGGGTACATTTTCTAGCCTTTTCATCAAAAAAGAGCGGAGTCAAATTTGTAGTATGGTAATGTATTGAATGCATCTGTCTTCAGAGTGGTCTTAGAATATACTCAACTAAATTTTATACTATTTTAAAAGAAAAGGTTTCGATAAGCAGATAGTCCTAAAAAATTTCCCTAAATCGAAAAGGCATTCAAATTTGAATATGACCATTTAATGCATCTATCATCTATTCCCATCGTGTTTTAAGGTTCTACTCGAGTCATTTTCATGATTTTATATGTAAAGAAAATATAATTTTTTTAAAGTAGATCTGTGTTTACCAATAGTATCAATTTTTAGGCATGTTATGGTGCTAGAACTTTTGAAAATTTAGAAATTGAAATAGTATTTACGGAAAAAGCAATGCTGAATGGCATTTCATTGACATTTACATTCGAATTTTGTTTTTTAATACACTCTGTTGCAATATATATATATATATATATATATATATATATATATGCCCCCATAAAAATTGTGCTACAGCCTCGAAACTCAGTTTATAAAATGTCGTTTTAAGAGTTATGTAAATGATCAAACTGTCAGTGCCAATGATGTTATAGGGCGCATGCAACTCGCATGAGAACAGCATATCGTGCAGCATTTAAAACGACCTGTGTTTTCACTCACCGGGAATTGGAACTGGATTTTCTTCTTTGATACTGCAAGTTGTGTACAAAGGTGCCTTTAAGATGGCACTACAATCAGTTGTCAGATTTAGAGAGAGGTCGCATCATAGGCCTAAGGGAAGCTGGTTATTTCAACAATCGTATCAGTCATCATCTTGGTCGGAGAGATATGGTAGTTGCCCGGTGATAACAACAATAGATCACTTGTAACGTTAGCAAAGGCTAAAGATGCCCCAGACAGACAACTGCTGGAGAGGATGGTGCAGTGACTAAAGGTGCCACGTCCACACTATTGGCGTCGCTATCAGCCATTCAAAGGCATTTGCGACCCTTCACACTATGTATCAAGGGATACTATTCAAAGTCGACTGGCAGAAGATGGGATTAGGTGTCGACGTCAATTTAGGTGTCTACCACTGACCCCATAACATAGGTAGAACCGCCTGGGTTGGGGCTAAACTCGGTCAGCCTGGACAGTGTCCGAATGGAAGCATGTTGTCTTGAGCGACGAATCCTGCTTCTGTCTCAGTGCTGGTGATCGCCGCAAACTTGGAGGACTGGTCAGTATACCGATCCGGCATTTGTTATTGAACTGCACACAGCCATTACATATGGTGTGGCAGTCTGGGGAGCCATCTCGTAGGACAGCCGATCTGTTGCAAGCCTGTCTGATGGTTGGCTTGTATGTCGACGATATTCTGTAAACGATTCTTCAGCCTATGCAGTCAAGCGGACCAGATTTCTTTTATTAACAAAACAACGCTCGACTACATACTGCGCGACTTTCTCAGCAATGTTTTCGAGGATTTAATACCCTCCTATGTCCATCCAGGTCCCCAGACCTATCACCAATTGAACCGTCTGGGACATAATGGGATGGCAATTGCAGTCTTCTCAGAATACCACTGAACTCGCTAACCAATTGCAACATTTGTGGTAGAATCTTTCGTAAAGGGATATAAACAACTTAATGTACAAACCTCACCAAATATCGGTTTGTATAGCCACCAGGGGAGAGTTTACTCCTTATTAAAATGTTATTTTATTGCCACCATTTCATAATAAAACTTTTTTGCTCGTAAATTCTAATCATTTGCATATCTCCTCAAACGATACATCCAAGCAGAGTTTTGCGGGTGTAGCTCAATTTCTTATGTGTGCATATATTTCTTTGCAACAGAGTGTTTAAAGTTGTGGTTCCTAAACTTTTTTCTATAACACCTCCTATGAGAAAAACTTTACAATCCACGCCTCCCACGATTCTGGCCTAAACTAACTAAAAATCAAACTAAAAACAGAAAAATAAAGATTCAGTGAAATTAACACAAACATAAACAATGAAACAATTTTGCAGAACTAAAACCTCTATTTAAAAATAAAAATTCTAGTTGGTCAGTACATAGATTTAAAAAAATATTTAAAACAGAGATGGATGTTTCTGTTACGGTCAGTAAGTTAAGTTATTCGAGGGACAATTTTAGACAATTCTAGGGGCATACCATGTCTGGCATCCAACCGATGTCTAGCTTTGACAAGAGTTCAAAATTCGTATTCACAGATATAGGTAGTCGCAAATGCAATTCTAAAAGAGCTTTTTTTGCTATAACAGGGTATGCAGCGATTTGAGAGCGTCAAACTGCATAAAGATTTTGAAGGAATTTTATTGGAGCAAGGCTTTGATTTGCAATTTATAATACGAGCATTTACATATAGTTAAGAGGTAACGCTCCACTTCAACTAGAGTCCTTGCTACCTTTCTGGTGTAACATACCCCGCATATTAAGAACCTCTGATAAAAAGGATCTTTTGACCTGCATAGTTGCCGAAAGCGCTAAATTTGAATTTCGTCTTCAAGGTTTGAACGTCAGAGCAAAGGAGAGAAAAAATTATGCTTTCTAAATTTATCTGAAACATTCATCACGATGTTGTATTCCTAGAAATAGAAAAAATATGTCAAACGAAGATTTACAGTCAAAATGTTCACAAAAAACTATATATTAAAAATTTTCGATTATTATTAATATTTGTTCCTTATTTATAATTAATTTCATGTTTTTAATTCTAGGACATTTAAATTTTCAGCGTTTACAACTTTATTAGAGGTACATATATCTTTTTCGAAGCAGTGTTTGTAAAGGATTGGAAAGCTTTTTGTTTCAGCGCAGGATTTACAATTGCTTGATTAGAATCTACACCGTGGCGTTCAGCATTATGTTTTGGAGGTGATCTCAGATGGCGGGAGATTTCTTTGTTATAATGCCCTTGGAATAATAATGCTATGTCTGTTTTAGGTTTACACGTGCTCTCGCAATAACGCGTCTTTCTGATGAATACCATCCGATATCTTATGCATTGTCTGGAAAATAGTGTCGGCCTTCACATCCGGAGTGCAGTGGCGTCGACAAGGAAAGGGAGTTAAAAAAAATATCCTTCCCCAGAAACCCATCGGAACTCAATGAATTTTGTAGAAATGATATTTGGAGATATGGGATATTTGGTTACCCTCTTATTCCCTTCTCAAATTTCTCTCTGGGGGGCGCAACTGTCGGAATGTACGACTCTACTTGCCTTTAAGTAACACTTCCAACTTAATAAATTACCAAGTCTCTCTCTTTCTCTTGCTCTCTCTCTCTGTCTATGTGTGTGTGTGTGTGTGCGCCCGCGTGTGTGTACAGTCTGAAGCGCGAAATTTAGCATCCTATGACCATGAAATTTGGTACACAGGTACTTCAGGACATGAATAGGTACACACCCTGAGTTATTATTGCTTAATTTTTAATTAGTTTTTTAGTTATTTCATGTTTTAGCCTGATTCAACGATTTTGGCAGATATTTTCACAAATGTATTCCTTACTGACCTAAAATATTTTCACAAAGTTTCCATTTTGACACTATCGGAAAGATCGAAATGTGAATGGAATCCGTACGATTATTAGATGATTTGTGGTGATTTTTTAACTATATATATTTTTTATGAATTTTAAACGTCTCTGATATTTATATTGCGATATACAGAAATTGACTTGCCAGCCATTCTTCATGTTTATTTCAGCACTTGCGTACCATATCACAGATGAGTCTAGAAAAAAAAATAATTTCATAAACCCATCCATTAATTAACATGTTTTATCCGAGGGATGTCTTTAACTTTTTGAGTGAATCACGCACGCTCTCGAACCCCTCGGAAGTTTAAACGGAGGAACCACTCAATTTGTTGTAAGGAAGTGGATATTTTGGGATGGAACAGAGAGGAGTGCATGAGAACGTATCGCCTTATTGCTTGTATAGGGATTGTCAGCGGTGTGTTGAATTGTGAGCTGTTATACGGTTGTATATATACACTCTGTTGCAAGAAAATAACGAAGCATTCCTAAAAAATAATCCGATCATCTCGAAATTTCGCAAGCAAATTCCTTTATACCAAATGTGCAAATGATTAAATTTGCAAGGCTAATGAGTGTTAACTTCGGTCATAGCGCGCGTTTCTACTGCGGAACTAGGATCCTATAAAAAAGGTTAAAATTTGGACGGTTTATCTTTACTCGTTATCGACGTTGCAGTTCCGTAGAGACGCAACCAATAATGCCACTACGATGTTGCCAAAGACCTTATAAGCAATTAGACGAGTTCGAACGTTGTCGTATAGTCGGGATGCGTGAAGCTGGCTGGTCATACCGAGCAATAGGCAGCCATCTGCACTGAAAGGACACTGCTGTGCAAAGGTGATGGCAGCAATGGTTGCTGCAAGGCATGGTTGCATTGGCGGAATGAAGACTCTGGAAGGACAAGGTGCATGCATGCGAGGCAAGATCGAATGATTGTGCGACAGGCCAGAATTGGCCCAACGGCATCATTGTCCGTCATCCAACGTGCTACAGCCTCTTTCATAACACCTGTGGTATCTTCCACCATCTCACAGCGCTTAGCTAAGGTGGGGTTATACTCACGGCGGCCTTTAAGACGTCTGTCCATAACTCAACAACATCGACAGAGTCGTTTGGAGTGGCATCGTAGCTGAACATCATGGCTGCCAGCAGACTAGCATCGCACAGTGTTCAGCTTCAGTCCTTCAGCAGATGACAATCGGGTAGTGTGTGGTGGCACCAGGGCCAATAGTCCCAATCAACCTTTGTTTTACACAAGCACACAGTCATTACCCCTGGTGTGAGGGTGTGAGGTTGCCCCTAGTCATCTTGCGTACAACTCTAACAGTTCAACGATATGTTAATGAAATACTGCGGAAGTTTGAGTTACCCTTTATGGCACGTCATTATGGGACCATTTTCCAACAAGATAATGCCACATCACATACGAATCGCATATCTGTGGACTGTCTCCGTGTTGTTGATACAGTTTTTTGTCCAGCAAGGTCACCAGACCTTTCGCCAATCGAGCATGTATGGGATATGCTAGACCGCCTGATTTGGATATCCCGAAATGTAGCATATCTGGAGCAACAATTGAGGAATGCCTAGCAGAATGTATCGCAGGATGACATTAGGAAAATTTATCATTTCTTATCTAGACGTATACAAGCATGCATTGCCAAAGAGGGGTGCAAGAGGGGTTTAACCAATTACTAATTTGAAAATTCAAAGTGCAATTGCTAACCATTGATGGGTCCTGCGGCTTTGATTTTGTAATCATTTCATTACCTGTGTATAAGCTGTACGCATATTTAATTTCAATAAAAACAGTCACTTTTTTAATGGTGCTTCGTTTTTTTTTTTTTTTTTTGCAAAAGTGTGCATATACAGGGTGTCCCCAAAATATTGGCTTCGGTTTTTATTCCTTAAATATTGATCTTAGACATATATAATAAATTACAAAGTTGCGTAAGAAAAAGGTAAGGAATTTTAAGAACTCCATTAAATTTTTCAAGCGAATAAATTTTAAGAAATACAAATTTTAAATGTCTATACGGCCCCCGTACAAAAACATTTCCAATGAGTATAATGTGCCCATACACTAATAATGTGATGTATAAAATTTCAGCATTTTATCATAAAAAGTCCCAGAGATATGAAAAGAAACATATGCTGACTTAAACTACATTTCGATGCATCGACATGAGTTCTCGGAGGGGAAAAATCATGCCGGCAGATCGCGTTTCAAGGGTCATACACAAATTACGAAATAAAATAATGATTACATAAATAAATAATAATTTTGCTATTTATTGGTACAAAAGTGTCTACACTCTGTAGAAATAATAACTTTGCACAAAGACTACAAGCTTGTTCAAAATGTTTTCCATCCATGCCAAAGATCCATTAAAGATATGAGGCAGATATTATTTGCCTATGATGCATTTCTGCGTAGTGTCATGTGCACTCTTGCTGTAAGCATTTACATTTTAAATTGTGATTAATCCCTTACCAACTTTGTTAAAACATATCTCTGGGACTTTTTATGATAAAATGCTGAAATTTTGTACATCACCTTATTAGTGTATGGGGCACATTTTACTCAATGGAAATGTTTTTGTACGGGGGCCGTATAAAAATTAAAATTTTATATTTCTTCCAATTTAATCCCCTGAAAATGTTTATCGATTTCATAAAATTCTGTACCATATTTTGCGCAACTTTGTAATTTATTATATATGTCAATATTTAAGGAATAAAAGCCGAGGTCAATGTTTTTGGGACACACAGTATAATAAAAATATTATATGAAATTCCAATGATAGATTATATATATATATATATATATATATATATATATATATATATATATATATATATATATATATATATATATATTATAAAACTGGATTAATAACTAATATCAAGTAATTAACGGCAAACAATTCAAATATGAAATTCACCATAATAGTTAAAACACGGCCATTATGCTGAAAAAAGGAAATGAATAGATAGAACTGGGCGTAAGTTGGAGGTCAACTCAGATTAGTTTCTTCTACAGATCTGAACATCCAACCTAAATAAACCCGAACAAATGCCAGTTTTGGATATGGCAATAGTTAGTTACTATAAATGCCACAGCTCAAACTGCAAGCTAATACAGAAGATAAAAATTGAACCTAAATTGATCTAAATTAACACGAACAAATGCTAGTTTCGAATACGGCAATAGTTAGTTACTATAAATGTCACAGCCCAATCTACAAGCAAATAGAGAAGGTAAAAATCTGATGTGGGCAGCACATGACTTTCCCTGCAGACTCAAATTCATTTTTTCTTTATTTCTTTAATAATTCATTAAATTGAGTTTAATCGCACAATATAACACTAAATTTGCATTTTTAATTCAATTTCTGTTTTTATTTGGTAATTGGACGTTTTTCCAAAAGTGACATAACTAAATGTGAAAAATCTCAAATATCTTGAGAACGGTTAATCCTAGAGTAATAGAGTTGTTCCTATTCTTTTCCTCATCAAAAATTACGTATAAAACAAGCATTTAAGTGATATATTTGAACATACGTAACTTTTTTTTTAGATTTTGCGATTTTTGAGGGCCATTTCGTAAAAAAAGGCAGGCTGTTCTTTTCCGAATAATACCAAAGTCAAATCAGCACCAGAGTACCATACAAGTTACTTATCTACCAAATTATGTGAAATTTCGCCAATTAGTATTATAGCTAGAGTGGATACATGAAATTTTTACTGGCCATTTCGCAAAAAAAGGCGGGTTCTGTTTTTACGAATCATACCAAAAACTAATCAGCACTAGGGTCATACCCAAGTGACTTACCTGCAAAATTTTATGAAATTCGGTTCATAAGTTTTTGAGTTAGAGTGGATACATACATTGCACAGACAGACAGACACACACAGACGTCACGCTAAAAATAGTTTTTTCGTATTCTAGAGGTCTCGAAACGTGTAGATCCGTCGAACTCGAGTTGCGATTTTTGACATGATTTCAATACTTTCCCTATACATTACCATGTATTGCAGGGAAAGTAAAAATCTGATGTGGGCAGCACATGACTTTCCCTGCAGACTTATATACACGTTCTCTTTATTTTAATTAAATTTAATTCACTTTTAATTCAATTTTCGTTCTCATTTGATAACTGGACTTATTTTCAAAGGTGGAGTAGGGAAAATACTAAAAAACTAAAATATCTCGAGAACGGCTAGTCCTAGTGTAATGGGGTTGGTCTTATTCTTTTCGTCGTTAAAATTTACGTATTAAATCAGCATTTAATGGATATATTTGAGTATACCCAGTTCTTTAGTTTAGATTTGGACAATTTTTGCGGGCCATTTTGCAAAAAAAGGCAGGTCATTTTTTTCCGAATCATACCAAAATCTAATCAGCACCAAGGTAATCCACAAGTGACTCATCTACCGAATTTTGTGAAATTCGGTCTGTTAGTTTTTCAGCTACAGTGGATACAAGCTTTTGCGGGCCATTTCACAAAAAAGGCGGGTTCTTTTATTCCGAATCGTACCCAAAACTAATCAGCACCAGCCCCGCCCACAAGTGACTTACCTACAAAATTTTGTGAAATTCGGTCCATTAGTTTTTTAGTTAGAGTGGATACAAAATCTGCACAGACAGACAGACACACAGACAGACAGACACACAGACACACACACAGACGTCACGTTTAAAATGGTATTTTCGTATTCTAGAGGTCTCGAAACGTGTAGCTCCGTCGAAAACTCGAGTTGCGATTTTCGGCATGATTCCAATTCTTTCCCTATACATTACCATGTATTGCAGGGAAAGTAAAAATCTGATGTGGGCAGCACATGACTTTCCCTGCAAACTTATATCCACGTTCTATTTATTTCAATTAAATGTAATTCACTTTTAATTCAAATTTCGTTCTCATTCGGTAACCGGGCTTATTTTCAAAGGTGGCGTAGGGAAAGTACGAAAAACTAAAATATCTCGAGAACGGCTAGTCCTAGTGTAATGGGGTTGGTCTTATTCTTTTCGTCGTTAAACATTACGTATTAAACGGGCATTTAATGGATATATCTAAGTATACCAAGTTCTTTAGTTTAGATTTTGAAGATTTTTGCGGGCCGTTTTGCAAAAAAAGGCAGGTTATTTTTTTCCGAATCGTACCAAAATCTAATCAGCACCAGAGTGACCTATACGAGACTCATCTACCGAATTTTGTGAAATTCGGTTCATTAGTTTTTCAGCTAGAGTGGATACAAGCTTTTGCGGGCCATTTCGCAAAAACAGGCGGGTTCTTTTATTCCGAATCGTACCCAAAACTAATCAGCACTAGCCCCGCCCACAAGTGACTTACCTACCAAATTTTGTGAAATTCGGTCGATTAGTTTTTTAGTTACAGTGGATACAAAATCTGCACAGACAGACAGACACACAGACAGACAGACAGACAGACAGACAGACACACAGACACACGCACAGACGTCACGCTAAAAATGGTTTTTTCGTATTCTAGGGGTCTCGAAACGTGTAGATCCGTCGAAAACTCGAGTTGTGATTTTCGGCATGATTCCAATACTTTCCCTATACATTACCATGTATTGCAGGGAAAGTAAAAATCTGATGTGGGCAGCACATAACTTTCCCTGCAGACTTATATTAACGCTCTCTTTATTTTAACTAAATTTATTTCACTTTTAATTCAATTTTCGTTCTCATGCGGTAACCGGGCTTATTTTCAAAGGTGGCGTAGGGAAAGTACGAAAAACTAAAATATCTCGAGAACGGCTAGTCCTAGTGTAATGGGGTTGGTCTTATTCTTTTTGTCTTTAAAAATTACGTATTGAATCAGCATTTAATGGATATATTTGAGTATACCCAGTTCTTTAGTTTAGATTTGGACGATTTTTGCGGGCCATTTTGCAAAAAAAGGCAGGTCATTTTTATCGAATCGTACCAAAACCTAATCAGCACCAAGATAACCCACAAGTGACTCATCTACCGAATTTTGTGAAATTCGGTCCATCAGTTTTTCAGTTAGAGTGGATACAAGCTTTTGCGGGCCATTTCGCAAAAAAAGGCATGTTCTTTTATTTCGAATCGTACCCAAAACTAATCAGCACCAGACTCGCTCACAAGTAACTTACCTACCAAATTTTGTGAAATTCGGTCCATTAGTTTTTTAGTTAGAGTGGATACAAAATCTGCTCAGACAGACAGACACACAGACAGACAGACACACACACAGACGTCACGCTAAAAATAGTTTTTTCGTATTCTATATATGTATCGAAACGTGTAGATCCGTCGAAAACTCGAGTTGCGATTTTCGGCATGATTCCAATACTTTCCCTATACATTACCATGTATTGCAGGGAAAGTAAAAAATCTGATGTGGGCAGCACATGGCTTTCCCTGCAGACTTATATTAACGTTCTCTTTATTTTAATTAAATTTATTTCACTTTTAATACAATTTTCGTTCTCATTCGATAACCGGACTTATTTTCAAAGGTGGTGTAGGGAAAGTACAAAAAACTAAAATATCTCGAGAACGGCTAGTCCTAGTGTAATGGGGTTGGTCTTATTCTTTTCGTCGTTAAAAATTACGCATTAAACAAGCATTTAATGGATATATTTGAGCATACGTAGCTTTTTAGTTTAGATTTTGGCAATTTTTGCGGGCCATTCTACAAAAAAAGGCAGGTTATTTTTTTCTGAATCGTACCAAAATCTAATCAGCACCAAGATAACCTACAAGTGACTCATCTACCGAATTTTGTGAAATTCGGTCCATTAGTTTTTCAGCTAGAGTGGATACAAGCTTTTGCGGGCCATTTCGCAAAAAAAAGGCGGGTTCTTTTATTCCGAATCGTACCCAAAACTAATCAGCACCAGCCCCGCCCACAAGTGACTTACCTACAAAATTTTGTGAAATTCGGTCCATTAGTTTTTTAGTTAGAGTGGATACAAAATCTGCACAGACAGACACACAGACACACAGACAGACACACAGACACACAGACACACAGACACACACACAGACGTCACGCTAAAAATGGTTTTTTCGTATTCTAGAGGTCTCGAAACGTGTAGATCCGTCGAAAACTCGAGGTGTGATTTTCGGCATGATTCCAATACTTTCCCTATACATTACCATGTATTGCAGGGAAAGTAAAAATCTGATGTGGGCAGCACATGACTTTCCCTGCAAACTTATATCCACGTTCTATTTATTTCAATTAAATGTAATTCACTTTTAATTCAATTTTCGTTCTCATTTGATAACTGGACTTATTTTCAAAGGTGGGGTGGAAAAATACGAAAAAAACTAATATATCTCGAGAACGGCTAGTCCTAGTGTAATGGGGTTGGTCTTATTCTTTTCTTCGTTAAAAATTACGCATTAAACAAGGATTTAATGGATATATTTGAGCATACGTAGCTTTTTAGTTTAGATTTTGGCAATTTTTGCGGGCCATTCTATAAAAAAAGGCAGGTTATTTTTTTCTGAATCGTACCAAAATCTAATCAGCACCAGGGTGACTATACGTGATTCATCTACCGAATTTTGTGAAATTCAGTCCATTAGTTTTTCAGCTAGAGTGGATACAAGCTTTTGCGGGCCATTTCGCAAAAAAAGGCGGGTTCTTTTATTCCGAATCGTACCCAAAACTAATCAGCACCAGCCCCGCCCACAAGTGACTTACCTACAAAATTTTGTGAAATTCGGTCCATTAGTTTTTTAGTTAGAGTGGATACAAAATCTGCACAGACAGACACACAGACACACAGACAGACACACACACAGACGTCACGCTAAAAATGGTTTTTTCGTATTCTAGAGGTCTCGAAACGTGTAGATCCGTCGAAAACTCGAGTTGCGATTTTCGGCATGATTCCAATACTTTCCCTATACATTACCATGTATTGCAGGGAAAGTAAAAATCTGATGTGAGCAGCACATGACTTTCCCTGCAGGCTTATATTAACGTTCTCTTTATTTTAATTAAATTTATTTCACTTTTAATTCAATTTTCGTTCTCATTCGATAAAGGGACTTATTTTCAAAGGTGGCGTAGGGAAAGTACGAAAAACTAAAATATCTCGAGAACGGCTAGTCCTAGTGTAATGGGGTTGATCTTATTCTTTTCATCGTTAAAAATTACGTATTAAATCAGCATTTAATGGATATATTTGAGTATACCCAGTTTTTTATTTCAGATTTTGGCAATTTTTGCGGGCCATTTTGCAAAAAAAGGCAGGTTATTTTTTTCTGAATCGTACCAAAATCTAATCAGCACCAGGGTGACCTATACGTGACTCATCTACCAAATTTTGTGAAATTCGGTCCATTAGTTTTTCAGCTACAGTGGATACAAGCTTTTGCGGGCCATTTCACAAAAAAGGCGGGTTCTTTTATTCTGAATCGTACCCAAAACTAATCAGCACCAGCCCCGCCCACATGTGACTTACCTACAAAATTTTGTGAAATTCGGTCCATTAGTTTTTTAGTTAGAGTGGATACAATATCTGCACAGACAGACAGACACACAGACAGACACACAGACAGACACACAGACAGACAGACACACAGACACACACACAGACGTCACGCTAAAAATGGTTTTTTCGTATTCTAGAGGTCTTGAAACGTGTAGATCCGTCGAAAACTCGAGTTGTGATTTTCGGCATGATTCCAATACTTTCCCTATACATTACCATGTATTGCAGGGAAAGTAAAAAAATTGAATAATTATTAAGAAATCAAGCATTACCATGAATCATGAGGCAGGATTCCTGGAACGATGTGGTTAGCATATATGGAAGCTCCGAGTTGGAAAGCTCCGAACCAGAGAACCTAAACAACAAATGTGTTGCAAATGTCATTGACCAAGCGGCATTTAAATTTTAATATGAATAAGCGACTACTCAGCTGACACCTCTACGGTGAATTGCAATGAATAAAAATTTTTCTCTCTCAATAATGATCTTTTATTTCAAACCAACATCAGTAAAATAAGTTTAATAATATAATAATCCATTTTGTACTGAATAATATTATAAAATTTTGGTGATAAGAATGGAATATTTCAATTAAAATCAGCGCATATTAATTGAATGATGTTGATCTGAGGAAATTACAATAAGTTACAGGATTTCATAAGTCCAGTGATTGATAACTTATTTAAATGCAATTTTATATTTGTCAACATGCCTAACCGTATATATAAATGTACTATAACGATTTATGATTATGCCATGATCAATTATTGATACGTATGTTAGTTTTTTAATTTAATAATGTATGAACTTAAAAAAAAAAATAGGGAGGTATCTATGAGTCAATTTGTCGAAACTGGGCCCTCGTCCTACAGAAATATAATTCACCTGGCCGCGATTTCACAGAGGTTGAGAAGCACTGCCCTAGGATACCCCGATGAAAGATCCAAATTTTCCTTCAAATTACATGTATTGTAGCTCTTTTTCGTAGTAAATTGTTCATTTTAATTGGGAGACCATAGAGCTTCCAAAGTATTAATAAAACTTAAAAAATTCTGATGTGGGCAACACATGACTTTCCTTATATAATGTAATGAATTTACTACTTTTCAGTAAAAAAAAAAATCTAATGTGGGCAGCACATGACTTTCCCTGCAGACTTATATTAACGTTCTCTTTATTTTAACTAAATTTATTTCACTTTTACTTCAATTTTCGTTCTCATTTGGTAACCAGGCTTATTTTCAAAGGTGGCGTAGGGAAAGTACGAAAAACTAAAATATCTCCAGAACGGCTAGTCCTAGTGTAATGGGGTTGGTCTTATTCTTTTCGTCGTTAAAAATTACGTATTAAATCAGCATTTAATGGATATATTTGAGTATACCCAGTTCTTTAGTTTAGATTTGGACGATTTTTTCGGGCCATTTTGCAAAAAAAGGCAGGTCAATTTTTTTCGAATCGTACCAAAATCTAATCAGCACCAAGGTAACCCACAAGTGACTCATCTACCGAATTTTGTGAAATTCGGTCCATCAGTTTTTCAGTTAGAGTGGATACAAGCTTTTGCGGGCCATTTCGCAAAAAAAGGCGGGTTCTTTTATTCCGAATCGTACACAAAACTAATCAGCACTAGACTCGCTCACAAGTAACTTACCTACCAAATTTTGTGAAATTCGGTCCATTAGTTTTTTAGTTAGAGTGGATACAAAATCTGCACAGACAGACAGACAGACACACAGACACACAGACAGACACACAGACACACACACAGACGTCACGCTAAAAATAGTTTTTTCGTATTCTAGAAGTCTCGAAACGTGTAGATCCGTCGAAAACTAGAGTTGTGATTTTCGGCATGATTCCAATACTTTCCCTATACATAACCATGTATTGCAGGGAAAGTAATAGGTTTTTTCTTATAGTAGATACTAATATTCTTTCCAAGATATTGAATTTTCGACAATGAGTCGTCATTTTCATTGATTTAGAGTCATTTTTATCCATTTGGCGAGATTTTCGTTAATTTGGCAACATTTCAAAAAGTCGCCAAGTTGGCGACATTCCGCCAAATTCATCGCCAAAATTTCGCCAAGCGTTATGGACGAAGAAATAACTTGTTCTTACAGCAGATAAATGACTATTGGCGCTTAAATAGAAAAGTATTACTCAAAGTATCTTTTTTCATGAATGGAACGAGCTAGATCCACGAGAGTGATGTCATCCAATTTATTGCATGGTATTACATATGAAAAGTGAACATGTTTCTCAATAGGAAATATTTTTTTTTTATTTTATATGACTTTTTAATAATTTTTTTGAAAAATGTGCAATATCTCGAGAACGGTTAGCGTTCTAAAATTTATGTCAATCGTTTTCTAATGAAAAATTACATAAGAAATGTCTATTTGCGTAACTTTATTAGTGGTTTCGATTTTTTGACGATTTTTTCAAAAAAAATTTCGAAAATTTAGGGGGGTTCTGAACATTCGATTACGTATAAAAATAACAGACTTCCAGTGTTTACGGATTGTGATTTTTGTACCAAATTTGGTTCGAATCGGTTTATTCGTTCGTCAGTTATCGTCTTCACAGACTCACTGACACACACACACGCACATACTTTCACACACACACACACATACTTTCACACACACACACACACACACACAGACATCACTTCAAAAATGTTTGATTCGTGATCAGGGATGCTTGAAACGTGCTCTCCCGTCGAAAACTCGATTTCGAATTTTCGACCCCGTCACAATACTTTCCTTATACATTATGTATATAAGGAAAGTAATATTAAAAGTGAAGAGATCGGAAAAGATCTAGTACACATTTAACAATATAAGCATATATACACAGAGCAGCTTCTATGCTTTGAATTTCAGAATATGAATCCTAATGGTCAAAGCATTCGCGGGATTTGAGGCGAGATCTATCTGCTTTAGGTGTTGCTTTTGGTCCACTTATATCACAATGAGTATCAGGATAAACAGAAGTTGATGTGGGTAGCACATGACTTTCTCTACAAATTCAAATTCATTTTCTTATTTTTTATTTCACGATGTATTAAACTGAGTTTAATTGCAGAAAATAAAGTGGCAATCTTTCTGAGATTATATCCAATTTTCAATTTTAAAGCATGTTCATTTCATTTTGCAACTTAAAGCAGTCTAAAACCTTCATCTCTTCAAAAAGAAAAAAAAATCTTGAGATCCAAAATATCCCGAGAACGATAATTCTAGAGTCATCTTATTCGCTGTTCTGTCAAAAATTACATTTAGAACAATTACTTAATATATATTCAGCAATTTTAGTAATTTTTTTCACATTTTCAAGACCTTTGCGAGACGTTTCGGCAAAAAAGATCAGTTGTATTTTCTAAATCATGCCAAAATCTAAACAGTATCAAAATAACCCTTAAGGAACGTAACTACTAAATTTTGAGAAATTTCATTAAATAGCTTTCTCACTGCAGTTAAAAACGTCTTCAGTTCCCCAATTTAAAAAATTTAAATACTTCGAGAATGGTCCATCTAAGAGTAATGGAGATTGATTTTATCCTTTCGCCGTCAAAGATTACATATTTAAAAGATTATCTGCATTCAATTAATACATTTGTAGTATTTTATTTTAGATCTTGACGATTTTTGCGGGAGATCCTGGGAGCAGAGCAAATTATCCACATGCAAATTTTGTGAAATTTGGTCAATTAGTTTTTCAGGTAGAGTGGATGCATACGATTTCTGCGGATCATTTCGCAAAAAATGGCGAATTCTTTTTTTCCAGAAATGTACCAAAATCTAATCAACACCAGAGTAATCCACAAGTGACTTACGTCAAGTATATTCTAGAGGTCCCAAAACGTGCAGATCTGTCGAAAAATCGAGTTGAAATTTCAAGATGATTCCAATACTTTCCCTATACATTACCATGCATTGCAGGCAAAATAAAAATATGTATATTTTTATCGGCTTCCTTTTGCAAGTTATTACTCTGAAATATTTTACACACATTCTTATATATTTTTCAAGTTGGCAACATCAAAGTCTGTCACGTAGATGAATAGGATGCATTTGAAGCATCTGTGTAATATATGTCGTTTTAAAAGCCTTTATTTTCATGGCCTGAATACAACAAATATGCCCACACAATATCACACACACGCATATACATTCGCACAGGCAACAACTCAACATGACTGCATCTAACTTATTTAGGAGGTGTTGTGTTAGGCCCATTTATATTATTACAATCAGTGTCAGGATAAAAAATATGTATATTTTTATCAGCTTTCATTCGGAAGTTCTTTTAAAATATTTTGCACATATTGTTAAATTTTCCATTCATGTTAGCAACAACAGGTTTGTCACGTAGATGAATAGGATGCACTTGACTCACCTGTATAATACAAGTCATTTCAAAACCCTTTACATTCATAGCACGGCTACAAAAAATATATCTACACAATATCACACATACATATATACATTCGAGCAGGCAGCAAGCAGCTCAAAAACGTCTATTTTAGTTAGGAAATACTAAAAACGTATAGACTAGCAAAAAGCCGGGCTTTCAATGGACTCATAGATATGAAGCATGAAAGCCGTGAAAGATTTCAAATTGAAACTTAATTTAATGATAACTATAAAATTAGAAGTACATAAAATTGATTTCATTTAAGAATTCTAATACAAAACAGCATTTAAGTTTTTAGAATTTGAAAATTAAATCACACAAATTAGAAAGCAAGAAAAGAATGAAACACATTCAAATCACAAAAATGTATGTAATATACAGGAGCATCACGTTTAAGTTACAATACTTGCAAGTGCACACGCTTTGATGAGCTTTTTTTAAAGTTGTTGTTTACAAGCTCTTTGTAGAACCGTAGTGAGCATGTGCGGTTTAAAAATGGGTGTTTCGCTTTGTTACAGTTCGTTTAAATAATTGAAATTGTGATTTTGCAAATATGCGTGCAATTTCACGTATGTATGCAAAATTTCATCTTCTACCTATTGTAGTTTTCGAGTGAAAGGATCGCAAAGTTCAGGTAAATGTTAATTTCGCTTCGTTAGAAATGGAGAATGGACTTGCTTTGCTCGTCCATAATGAATTAAATACCTATGTAATTTTAACCCTTCCTCCACAGAAATTTTTAGCCCACAGAATACTTTCTTTATACATTGTGTTATTGCATTCTATAGTGAAAGAATCAATTTCTACCATTGTTTAATGTACTTCATGTGATTGGAAGTGAGACATTATCACGTTCTTCACGTGTCATGGTCGGTATGCATATGGATTCACGTGTCTCCAAAGTGTGCAGTGACACGGGTCAATCAAGCACTTCAGAGCCATGATTGGTTCGTGGTCTAGGAGACAGGGTCAGAAGGTTTGTGCAGCTAACTGTAATGGAACGTGAGCGTGTGTCTCAAGGTTAGTTGTCACTTGCGGAGACGCGTGACTATTGAATTTAACTGTGGGAAAGTAGCTGGAGGAATTGATGCTATTTTTACAAATATACTTTAAGTCTGAACTTTTAAAATAAAGTAAGACTTTAAGGTTTTAAAATAAAGTAAAATTTTAAGCTTTCGAAATGAAGTAACATTTTAATTTTTTAAAATAAAGTAAAATTTTAATCTTTTAAAATAAAGGAAAATTTTAATCTTTGAAAATAAAGTCAAATTTTAAAAATTCGAAATAAAGTAAAATTTTAATCTTTTAAAATAAAGTAAAATTTTAAACTTAAAAAAAGTAAAATTTTAATCTTTTAAAATAAAGTAAATTTTAATCTTTTAAAATAAAGTAAAATTTTAAATTTTCAAAATGAAATAAAATCTTTATCTTTCAAAATAAAGTAAAATTTTAATCTTTTAAAATAAAGGAAAGTTTATTTTTCGATTACAGGAAGTTAAAATACATCGTCCTAATGCTTTCGTGTGGAAGTAAGCCTCTGTTGAAAGGCGCTCAAACGCTAAGGCCATATTAGTATATGCATTTTAACGTCCTATAATCAGAAATAAACTTTATTTCAAAAGTATTAATATTTGGTTTTGAATATATGTATTTCTTTTTCAAGAGCTCTTTCGGTGCCAAATTCATCGGAAATTAGTTTAATGATTCTGTGTGATATTCTGTGGATAATATATATATATATTTTATTTTTATTCACAACTGTAGATTTTGTGCATAGATATGACGATTTTTTGCATAGATGTATGGATTTTATGAATAACTCTGTGCGGATTTATGAATTACTAATGCGTAATTAAATCTCTGTTTCTTTTTTTCCAGAATAGCATCCTGTTCATCATGAATCCTGTCGTCAGACACTCGTGTATTAAAATTCGTTGCTATAAGCCATAGAGTCTTTCAAAAATTTGAAACAGCGTTTTTTACACAGCAATTATCTCATTCTTTCTTTCTACCTAGACCATCGACTTACAAGCCAACTGAAAGATATCCGTTTGACCAGCCGGTAAAGTGTCACCTAAACATAAACCCAGTTGGGGGTGACAACCACAGGGACCGTACCATCCCTTAACCCATCATCTCTTATGTTTGGGCTCTCCATCAAATAGACTTACCGTGCTCATACTCCGCGTAGACACGAGAATAGTTTTGGGCGGCATCGAGGACCAAACACGTGACTACAGGGTGCGATTCTGCAGCCTTAACCACTAAACTATCCCAGCCCTTACAAAATGGTCTACCACATCCACATACAGTCTTAGCTCCCCATTTCGGTGTCAAAATGAAACCATTGTCCTAACTGGAGATCGAACGACGGACTCCACCATTCTCTTCGACCTGTGTTCATCGAGCTACTCGAAAGATAGTTGTTTCTCCCGTAGTGGAAGAAATATATACTTATACACCGCAATTGAAAGAGGATTGCCGCAAGGTCATCTCTTCTATTCAATAAAAAATATATGATGTGATTAGAAATGATCTACCACATCAAAAAGCTCAAAAGCCCAATCCATCCGTGTGCTGCCCACACCAGATAATAATAATAATAATTATTATTGTTATTATTATTATATACTGACTTTTTAAAAAAAGTATCGCGATTTGGTCAAAAATATATATCTCGGATTTCGATGAATCTACATGTTTCGAACATCGCTGGATATGAATCAACCAAATTTTCAACAATGACAGTATAACAGCCAGTGTACCTGTTAGCCCGTTTATCCCTGAGTCTGTGGCCACCATAATGTGGAAATAATTTGGAAAATCTGAAATATAAAAGTATTTAAAATGCGTTTAGAATTTCAAAATTTTTGAGAACAACATCTCGAATTCAAAAATTTGGAGGAATATTATCCCAATACAGGAATAGGAGAAAGTAATAGAGATAAATGTAAAATATAAATCTCAGAAGGGAGCAGAATTACAGAGATAAAATAATTCTAATTATTTACTATTATTCTCCATCTTAAGGATGCTTCGGTTCTGATTCTTTCGATAGGTAAAACGTAAAACTTTTTAATTGTAGTTGTCAACTCTTTTCTGTCGGCCGTGAACTAGCGGCGGGCAAATGCGCACAAAGCAAACAGGGCCAAGGCTACATTCTCTCTGTTATTATTCCGGGGGCAGTTACCAAAAGATTTCCGACTCACACTGACCTGTCAAGGACAGTAAATCGGTTGAGTGAATTGTGCACGCGGTTGGGTTTTAGTGAACCTTTACGATGGAATGACGTAACTTCTCTCTGGGCAGTGCTGGTCCAGGGACATCGCTGGCATTATCTCTGCTGCGGGGACAATCACAGAAATCTCCCACTTATAGAACCGTCTTTACTTTCAGTTCACTGTAGGACTAAGTTTCTGACTCTAACAACATTTGTAATTAAAGCCTGAAATTTCAGGCAGTATAAACATACTAAAAAAGGCAGCAAAATAAGCATAAAAATGGTATTTATATGAAGTCCACAGTATTTGATAACAGTTAAAATTATATAATGGAATGTAGTTCATTTTACTAAATTATTTTTCTTTCGCCGTTTCATATGATTTTCCAGATGTTTCGATTCCGCAGCCGTCATCTGCGTACACTAAAATTTGTTTCAGGTCATAAGGATTTTTCCCTGTGTTCGAAACGTAACTTAGCCCTGGCCACTCCTTCTCATGCTTTGTATTGGTTGTCACAAAAGGCAGCTGTATTCCAGTCCTAAAACGGTGCTGGACCTTTTGAGGTATCACGAGATCATGGAATTGATCTGAAGTTGCTATCAGTCAAGCGGGGATAAGCAACAACATCACCAGATGTTTCATTTAAAATTATCGAAAATTAAATTTAATATTAACGAAAATGACCTTTTGACTTCTACGAAGGTAACTAATGGGATCATAATTCAAATTTAGGACATTTGTAGGATCCATATCAATAAAAGCTCAATCATCAGTATTTCTTCGAGTATTTTTGATATATATATATATATATATATATATATATATATTTTCAAGTCATTATTTGCTAAAAAAACACGCTTCCATTTTGCACCAAATTCGAATTCACGAACTATATCACTAAAAAACTTCACGACATTCTCAACCGTTTCGTTCTTTTATTCGAGAGAACTAATAATATCAGGTGATTTTGAAAATTGTGCCTGAATAAAAGGTAATCGCAACGAATGGAATCTTTAGATAGTACATTTTTTGTAATTCTTATTGGGTTGCCTTCTTCCTCGACGGAACTGTTAACAATGCGCTATAGTAACTCATTTGAAAAAAAAAATCTATTTTTCTTAAGAATGTTTGTGTTACACAGTTCAACTGCTCATTTTTATTTTCCCTGTAATACATCGTATTGTATAGAGAAATTATTGGAATCGTGTTGAAAATCGCAACTTGAGTTTTCGACGGATTTACACGTTTTAGGACCTCTAGAACATGAAAAATCTATTTTCAGCGGAAGTCTCTCTCTCTGTGTGTAAGGGTGTTGAAAACCCAGACGACTCGACTGACCCTAAGGTTTACAGCAGCCCTTTGAGTGGCCGGGATCGTGTGTGTAAGGGTGTGGAAAGCCCAGGCCGCCCGACTCACCCGAGAGCATGATCAGCAAAGTGAGCGATTGGGAGAGTGTAAGGGTGTGTGTGTGTGTTTGTGTAAGGAGTGTGTGTGTTTGTGTAAGGGTGTGTGTGTGTATGTGCAATATATGTATTCACTCTAACTCAAAAACTAATTAACCTAATTTCATAAAATTTTACAGCTAAGTCACTTTTGAATTACCCTGGTGCTGATTAAATTTTGGTACGATTCGGGATAAAAGTTCCTGCTTTTTTTTGTGAAATGGCCCGCAAAAATCGTATGCATCCACTCTAGATTAAAACTAATTGACCCAATTTTACAAAATCTTGTAGTTAAGTCACTTGTTAGTTACCCTGGTGCTGATTTGCATTTGTTACGATTCGGCGGAAAAGTGCAATTTTTTGCGAAACGACCTGCAAAAATCGATGAAATATAAAATAAGAGACTACATATGCTGAAATGTATCAATCAAATGCTTGCTTTTTACATACATTTTGAAGATGAAAAGAATAAGGTGTGACGGATGGAACCCAGTAGCATCCTCATTTTTTTCTGAAGAAATATCCGTTTCATCTAACTCCCCTTGTAGACGGTTTCTGTGAGCATATTTCAAATAATGTTAGAAGCAAGGATATGGTAGCAGTTTTTTCATTATAAATATGTTAAAAAAGGTGGGGCTGGCTATGTCCGTATTAGATCAACAATAATCTCCAGGCGCCAAAATTCTTGGAAATTTCGAAAGAGGCAATTAAGGCCGACGCATGCATCTGAATGGAATACATGGTTGTGAAACGAACTGGTTTCCTTCGGATCTCTTCCCTTCCGCATTCCTCCCACTTTATGGAAGCAGATATATAACCTTCGTAATTTTTACAAATTTTTAAAATTGGAGTTCTTGGCAAACAAAACCGCATAACCACAAGGACACATTAGGTAACCATAACTAAGAGACTTCACGGAATAAACCCGTTTACAGGTTTTTCTCCACTGTTCCAACATTTCTTCAGATCTAGGATATAATCTTTCGATAAATAACCGCTGGCAGGATGCGAAATGATTATGTAATCAAATACGAATTTCTTAGTTTAAGCAATTTCCTTTCGCATATTTACATTAAGAAATTCAATTTTGAGTTCTCGAATATTTTCGTATTAGCGATATGGAAAGAAATACGTATACGTGTTAATCTGTGCTTCAATCAAAATTATTTTGAGGTCACATCTCTTTTCTTATAGCTGAACATTTTTGGATGTATTCTGAAATAATTTTCAACTCATGAATTTATTTATTATATGGAAGAAATAACATATAATTGTATCACACAAATATATTAATAAAGCATTTAAATAAAAACAATGTGATGTCAGCAGTACATGACTTTCCTTATATAATGCAATGAATTTACTACTTTTGAATTTTACTAAAAAAAAATAGCTTATTCTAATAGATATATAGTTATATTAGTAGATAGTAGATAGTTATATTCTTTACAAGATATTGTATTTTTGTCAATTAGTCGTCATTTTCATTGATTTAGTGTCATTTGTATCCATTTGGCGAGATTTTCGTTAATTTGGCAACATTTAAAAAAATCGTCAAGTTGGCGACATTCCGTCAAAGTCGTCACCAAAATCTCGCCAAGCATTATGAAAGGAGAAATAAGTTATTCTTATAGCAGATAAATGACTATTGGCGTTCAAATACAAAGTATTATTCAAAGTAACTTTTCTCATGAATGGAACGAGCTAGATCCACAAGAATAATTTCACCCAATTTATCACATGATATTACATATGAAAATTGAACATGTTTCTCAACATAATATGTGAATAACAGTTTGTAAAATAAATCTCTATTTTTATAATATCGAAAAAATGGAGCTCGATCCAAAAGCTAATTATGTACACTTATAGGGCTTTCGAAGAGCTACAAATTCTTGCTTACTCTTTACACCTATCATATTTAGTTTTTACGATTTAAGCAATACAAACTTGAAAAACGTAAAATTTTTATACTGCTTAAACTTGCCAAAACGAGTATTTGAAAACTATAAAAATCTTTATTAAAAGTAAATATAAGTTTAGAAAATAAATTTCCTCGTACATGTTTTTGGTCGCTTATTATTTATATCTGTATTTTATAGTTCTAAAGATATTTCCTGTGAAAGTATGAAAAATGAAAAGAAATCTCATTTGGACAGAAACTTTAAATTTTTTTTCGAAAAAAAGTAGAGCTCAATTCAAAATCCAATTATATACATTTGTAGGGCTTTGAAAAAGCTACAAATGGTTGCGAGTTGTATGTTCAAAGCTAGATTTTTTTAGTTTTGAGATATAAGCATTCACACTTGAAAAACGGAAAATTTTCAATTTTCTTCAACTTGACGATTATTCGAAAACATTAAGAGCTGCATTTATTAATAAATATAGATTTTAACGCTAAATTTTCTAGTACATATTTTAATTCGATTACTATTCGTATCTATTTTTTAAAGTTTACAATATATTTCGAGTGAAAGTTAAAAAAATGAAAAAAAAAATATAAAACACTCGCTCGGTGAGCTTCTTTTGTAAGCGTTTTCGAAAAAACGTTCAAAATATTAAAATGTTGAAATTATTTTATATATTCATAATAACACAACAAGACACATTATGTACATTTTCATCTATTAGGTTCCGGGTAAAAAGCCTCTAAAATGTTTACATTTTTCGTAATGCCAAATTATCAAATCAAAAGTGTTAGGGATTTAAACTGCGCAGTAGAAACGAGCTATTTCCTTTCCATACCATAAGTTGAATAGTTTATTTAATTACTTAAATAAAGTGGAAACATAAAATAAACCTTTTGTAATCTTATCTATAAAATGCATTTATGACTTTTATTTCAAATTGAAATATAATCTAAATACGTAATCTTTTTAATTGTGTTTATTTCTGGACTGCTGTTTTAAATTTACTGGATCTATAATTGCAATATTTGAACAAAATTACTCGAAATTTCAAATCCAAACATAAGCAGCTGATGCTAAAAGACTCTGTTTCGTTGTCAAGCGCAGCCAGGATCACAAAAGTGGGGGACAAGAGGAGTGGGTGTCGATGATGGAACGTGCAATATAGACAGAAACGTGTAATATAGACAGGAACGTGCAATATTGGCTGTTTTGGTATATGTCTACCTAAAGTTTATGGAGCCAGCTGCTATTATTATAGTGTGTACCCTAATAAATGTGTTTTAGTTAAAATTCTGAATCAGTGAGTTATTGGCGGCCTCTGTATCACTTAATTTAGGATTTGGAGTTAAGTTACTTAACACTGACAACCGAACAGGTCTTAGAACCTTACAGTGGCACCCCCAACAGGGTAGAATAAATGACCAAATTCATATGAGCAACAGGCTTAGATTTTACAACTGTTTCTAATGAATATTAAATATATATATATATATATATATATATATATATATATATATTTCTCGGAGGATGTATCAAATAATTGACCCGTATACCAAGTTGCTAGACTCTATCTCAGTTAAAAGAAGGTGTTTTAACATATTAGGCAAATTGGACATTTTGGTGTGCGACACCTTCAAGTAACAAATATGAGAAAACTGAAATTAAATACTTTATTTCTTTCAAACTATCTAAAACTACATCAAATTTAAAGTTACTATCTCATCGCTATCGCTAAGAATATTTTATTATCATTTCGCATTTCGAACGTTCGGTGCGGAGCACCCCTTCAAATGGATATTTTGAAAAATTCGATTTTTTCTGAAGTTTTATCGGATGATGGAAGTGTTTATCAAATTTCAAGTCTAAAAAGGCAAAAGTACTAAATTTTAAGTCTGAAAAGGCAAGACAGATAAACGGACTCACAAATGGACACTTGGAAATTTTAAAGGATGCAATTCAAATTTATTCGGAAAATCGAACATTTTGGTGTGAGGCACCTTCTAAGGTAGAAAGTATTGGAAACGAAATTGCACAATTTCTTCCTTTCGAACTATTTACCTGTACACTAAATTTGAAGTCTCTATCTCATCTCGAAGTATGCTCTTTTTATCAAATCTGTACCATTTCAACTTTCATCATTTCAACTTTCAAACATTTTTCTGTGGATTACCCCCTTAAATGAACATTTTCGAAAAACTCTATTTTTGGGTTTTTTATAAAATGATTAGCGCATGTATCAAACTTTAAGCCTCTGACAAATGTTAAAGGAGGCGTTTCATCGAGGTGAAATAAAGAGTATATATCAAGTCCAAGGCTTTTTCACAACATGATGCAATTGCGTGATCATAAGATTTTAATGCCCGAATACACTAAACGGAAAACTGCACTGAACATAGATGAGACCATCCCTTTGCCTCAGTGATTCAGCTCAATAGGAAATTTAATATCGACAGGTCTTCCCAATTTAAATATTTAAACCATAGAATTAGATATACTTTCTTCCTGCTTTACTTTAAAATTCATGTTTTAGACAACGAAATTAATTTCAATAGAATAGATAGATTAGTTTGAGATAAATGGTATGATGCATGAAGTTAGAGAGAATTGTCAACTTCTTTGTAGGCGTTTGACTCAAATTGTGGTGCTGCCATCTTTTAGTGAATTTTGCTATTAATTCTCGATCTAGAGTAGTTATAGTAACCACGTTTGGGATAGAGAAATAATAAAAACATCATGTTAGTAACTATATCACACAGTAAAACAATCTCAGCTTATGACTTTAAATAACGAAAGCTATAATTTCTTTAATTTGAGGTCTTTATATTTTTCTCGGTAATTTTATGTCAATAAAGTTTTATAAAAATATTATGCACATCATACTAGTAATCATATTAAGTAGAAAAACATTCTCAACACATGACTTTTAAATATTGAGATCTATAATTGCATAGATTTGAGGCCTTTATATTTTTCTTGGTAATTTTATGTCAATAAAGTTTTATAAAAATATTATGCACATCATACTAGTAATCATATTAAGTAGAAAAACATTCTCAACACATGACTTTTAAATATTGAGATCTATAATTGCATAAATTTGAGGCCTTTATATTTTTCTTGGTAATTTTATGTCAACAAAGTTTTATAAAAATATTATGCACATCATACTAGTAATCATATTAAGTAGAGAAACATTCTCAACACATGACTTTTACATATTGAGATCTATAATTGCATAGATTTAAGGTCTTTATATTTTTCTTGGTAATTTTATGTCAATAAAGTTTTATAAAAATATTATGCACATCATACTAGTAATCATATTAAGTAGAAAAAAATTCTCAACACATGACTTTTAAATATTGAGATCTATAATTGCATAGATTTGAGGCTTTTATATTTTTCTTGGTAATTTCATGTCAAAAAAGTTTTATGAAAATATTATGCACATCATATTTGTAATCATATGATTTAACGACTTAGCAACTATTCCGTGTGTTCAGATTTACTCATATTCCTTGTTTATATAAAAAAAAAATAATAAATACTGCACATTTTTATTTAACGTGATTACATTATGAGGTAATTTTGCAATGACATTCAACTGTATTTTTTTTTAATTTTTTTGGTATATAAAACGGATGTGTCAATGACTGCTCTATCAAGATTGCAATCCAAAGACACACTAAATCCAATTATTGAGTGGCGACATCTGTTGATAGAAAAGTTATAGAGAGCAGAATATTTTGTTAACTTTTATATTGTATAAACGCTTTATTCATTAGACATAAATCTTTTAATAAACTGAACATATTTTGCATACTGCGTATTTTAACATTATATGAATGTTTCACTTGTTATTTTCGAAAAAAATAGTTTAATTGAAAAATAAAGCTCATTTTTATTATTCTTGTGTATAAACATTTTATGACTAGCAAAACCTGAATTGAAGTAAAAAAAAAAATTAATTCTGTATGAAATATATGCTGCTACAAATGATTTTGAATGATATACATGCTGCTACAAATACGGGAAAAACAAATCTGATTTCTCCTACACATGAGTTTCTCTTCAAATCAACAAATTTCGATGTTCTTGGATCAAGATCTCTTTTGAGAATTGATCTCGCTGAAAATCGTTAATGATTAAAATACACATACCAAATTTTATGCAAATTTGTGTGGAAACCCCAGGCCGTCCGACTCATCCTGAGGACTTGAGTAACAATTTGGACGACTTTTAAATAACTCGGCTCGTGTTAACTTGTTAACGTAAAAAATTGTTGTACTTCATGTTTTATTAACACATATACAAATTATCCACTCATATGATAATAATGACTTTATTTAATTTTCAATCATTTTTTGTCCATTTTACACTCATATAGTTCAATATTTCCAAAACACCGTATATCCTATAAATTATTGTTAGAGCTATATCTGAACCACAATAGCTAAAAATCTGCTAGAAAATTATCAATGGCTATTATTTAAGTGACATTCTCGTGTAACGGGATTTTTAAAGGGAAATTATAAAAAAAAAATTCTTTCTAAAACTATCCAAATACGCAAACGGATGCTGCGCTATATTGTTGCTCTGAATCTACTTCAAAAGTTACTTAAGTTTAATACTTTGATGGTAGTCATTATTAGTGTGTTCCGCCTTTCTTCTTCTCATTTGAATTAAAGATGGCGATGGCGACTTCAAGCACATCTTAAGCAGCTCAATTACGTTGGAATCTGGAGGTGGAAAATATTAGAACTTCGACCAAATTACGGACATCTGTGGTATATAAAAAGATCCAAATTATACGAAAAAAAACCCGCTAAAGAATGCTTGCTGGAATGAAATCGGCGGCATTGGAGAGGAAGTACGATTGACAGGCGGAATTGTAGAAGTTCAGTAATAAAAATTTATTCAGTAATTAATGTTCTATAACTTTGTAATTGGCTTTTTATTCTATCCCGCTTTATTGCCGAGTTTGTTACCCTAACATTTAACATTGGTGCTTAAAGCTCTTTTTTTCGACCTGGCACGGTCAGTTTACTCTAAATACACCTAATGTGTGTGTGTACTCATTGACAGGCACATAGCCAGAAGGGGGACTACAATTACTGACGAAAACGTAACAATATGTTTCAAATAAAACGCCTTTATAAAGGATCGATAATTATGTATTTTAAATGCCTATGCATCCCACAATACATTTAGAAAGATATATATTAAATGACCTAAAAACGTATATAAAGAACCTAAATCTCGAATATTTGATATTTCTTGCATTTTTTTTTGCGCCGCGTACGGAAAAATTTCCAATTACCAAATAAAAACAGAATTAAAAATGAAAGTATAGTGTTATTTTGTGCAATTAAACTCAATCTAACGAATTGTTAAAGAAATAAAGAAGAAATGAATTTGAGTCTGCAGGGAAAGTCATGTGCTGCCCACATTAGAATTTTACTTTTCCTGCAATACATGGTAATACATAGGGAAAGTATTGGAATCATGCCGAAAATCGCAACTGGGGTTTTCGACAGATTTACAAGTTTTGAGACCTCTAGAATACGAAATAACGATATTTAGCGTGGCGTCTGTGTGTGTGTTTGTGTGTGTGTCTGTCTGTCTGTGTGTGTGGCTATCTGCCTGTCTGTGTATGTGGCTGTCTGCCTGTCTGTCTGTACAGATTTTGTATCCACTCTAACTAAACTAATTGACCGAATATCATAAATTTGGTAGGTAAGTCACTTGTGGACGAATCTGGTGATGATTAGTTTTGGGTACCATTCGGCATAAAAGAACCCGCCTTTTTTGCAAAATGACCCGCAAAAATTGCCTGTACCTACTCTAGCTGAAAAACTAATCGACCGAATTTCAAAAAATTCGGTAGATAAGTCGCTAGTGGGTCACCCTGGTGCTGATTAGATTTTGGTATGATTCAGAAACAAATAACCTGCCTTTTTTGCGAAATGGTCCGCAAAAATCGTCAATATCTAAAATAAAAACTATGTATGCTTAAATATATCCATTAAATGTTTGTTTTATACGTAATTTTTAACGAAGAAAAGAATCAGACCAACCCCATTACACCAGGACTAGCCGTTCTCGAGATATTTTAATTTTTTCGTATTTACTCTACGCCACCTTTGAAAATAAGTCCAGTTAAGAAATGAGGACGAACACTGAATTAAATTTAATTAAAAGAAAGAGAACGTGGATATAAGTCTGCAGGGAAAGCCATGTGCTGCCCACATTAGATTTTTACTTTCCCTGCAATACATGGTATTCTATAGGGAAAATATTGGAATTATGCCGAAAATCGCAACTCGAGTTTTGGATGGATCTACGCGCTGCGGGATATCTAGAATACAAAAAAAAAAACTATTTATAGCGTGGCGTCTGTGTGTGTGGCTGTGTGTCTGTCTTTCTGTGCAATGTATGTGTCCAATCTAACTTAAAAACTAATGGACCGAATTTCATAAAATTTGGTAGGTAAGTCACTTGGGTATTACCCTGGTGCTAATTAGTTTTTGGTACGATTCGGGATAAATGAACCCGCCGTTTCTTGCGGGATAGCTCTCAAAAATTGCCTGTATCTAGTCCAGCTAAAAAACTGATGGACCGAATTTCACAAAATTGTGTTCATAAGTCGCTTGTGGGTTACCCTGGAACTGATTAGATTTTGCTTCGATGCGGAAAACAACAGCATGCCTTTTCTTGCAAAATGGCCCTCAAAAATCGTCAAATTCTAAAATAAAAAACTACGTATGCTCAAATACATCCAATAAATGCTTGTTTTATACGTAATTTTTAACAAAGAAAATAATAAGACCAACCCCATTACACTAGACTAGCCGTTCTTGAGATATTTTAGTTTTTTCGTATTTCATCTGCACCACCTTTAAAAAAATATTATGTGAGCAACGCACAACTTTCCTTATATAATGCAATGGATTTACTACTTTTACGTTAAGAAAAATCTGATGTGGGCAGCACATGACTTTCCCTGCAAACTTATATCCACGTACTATTTATTTCAATTAAATGTAATTCACTTTTAATTCAAATTTCGTTCTCATTCGGTAACCGGGCTTATTTTCAAAGGTGGCGTAGGGAAAGTACGAAAAACTAAAATATCTCGAGAACGGCTAGTCCTAGTGTAATGGGGTTGGTCTTATTCTTTTCGTCGTTAAACATTACGTATTAAACGGGCATTTAATGGATATATCTAAGTATACCAAGTTCTTTAGTTTAGATTTTGAAGATTTTTGCGGGCCGTTTTGCAAAAAAAGGCAGGTTATTTTTTTCCGAATCGTACCAAAATCTAATCAGCACCAGAGTGACCTATACGTGACTCATCTACCGAATTTTGTGAAATTCTGTTCATTAGTTTTTCAGCTAGAGTGGATACAAGCTTTTGCGGGCCATTTCGCAAAAAAAGGCGGGTTCTTTTATTCCGAATCGTACCCAAAACTAATCAGCACTAGCCCCGCCCACAAGTGACTTACCTACCAAATTTTGTGAAATTCGGTCGATTAGTTTTTTAGTTACAGTGGATACAAAATCTGCACAGACAGACAGACAGACACACAGACACACAGACAGACAGACAGACAGACAGACAGACAGACACACAGACACACGCACAGACGTCACGCTAAAAATGGTTTTTTCGTATTCTAGGGGTCTCGAAACGTGTAGATCCGTCGAAAACTCGAGTTGTGATTTTCGGCATGATTCCAATACTTTCCCTATACATTACCATGTATTGCAGGGAAAGTAAAAATTGGTTATTCCTATAGTAGATACTTATATTCTTTCCAAGATATTGGATATTCGTCAATTACTCGTTATTTTTATTGATTTTGCGTCATTTTTATTCATTTGGCAAGATTTTCATTAATTTGGCAACATTTAAAAAAGTCGGTAAGTTGGCGACATTCCGCCAAATTCGTCGCTGAAATCACCAAGCGTTATGGATGGAGAAATAATTTATTCTTATAGCAGATAAATGATTATAGGCATTCAAATACAAAAATATTAATCAAAGTGTCTTTTTTCATGAATGGAACGAGCTAGATTCACGAGAATGATATCACCAAATTTATCGCATGATATTACATATGAAAAGTGAACATATTTCTCAACAGTTAATATATTTTTTTAATTTGTGGGATATTTTTATAAATTTATTTGAAAAATGTGCAATATCTCGTGCAATATCTCGAGAACTATTCGTGATAGTGCGAAAGTTTATGTTAATCGTTTCCTAAGGAAAAATTACAGAAAGAAAAGCTTCGCAAAAGAAATGTCTATTTGGTCACTTTATTAGAGGTTCTGATTTTTTGATGATTTTTTCAAAATTTCAGTTGAAAATTTAGAGGGGTTCTGAAGATTCTATTGCGTTTGAAAACAATAGACTTCCAGTATTTACGGATTGTAATTTTTGTACCAAATTTCGTTTGAATCGGTCTATTCGTTCGTCAGTTATCGTCTCCACACACACTCGCGCACACACACACACACACACACACATCACCTTATAAACGTCTGATTCGTGTTCAGAGATGCTTGAAACGTGCTCCAACGTCGAAAACTCGAATTCGAAATTTCGACCCCGTCACAATACTTTCCTTATACAAGGGAAAGTAATAATCAGCTTGAATGTTTTTGGGTTAATAGCAGGGTTGGCTGATTTAAGGAAAGTAATAAGTAAAGGGAGGTAATAAGGAAAGTAATAAGGAAAGTAATAAGACCATTTACCAAATGAGAACGAAAATTGAATTAAATTTAATTAAAACAAAGAGAACGTGGATATAAGTGTGCAGGGCAAGTCATGTGCTGCTCACATCAGATTTTTACTTTCCCTGCAATAAATGGTACTGTATAGGGAAAGTATATGAATCATGCTGAAAATTGCAACTCGAGTTTTCGACTGATCTACACGTTTCGAGACCTCTAGAATACGAAAAACTATTTTTAGCGTGACGTCTGTGTGTGTATCTGTCTGCCTGGCTGTCTGGCTGTGCAATGTATGTATCCACTCTAACTCAAAAACAAATGGACCGTATTTCATAAAATTTGGTAGGTAAGTCACTTGGTTGTGACCCTGGTGCTGATTAGTTTATGGTACGATTCCGGATAAAAAAATCTGATGTGGGCAGCATATGACTTTCCCTGCAGACTTATATTAACGTTCTCTTTATTTTAACTAAATTTATTTCACTTTTAATTCAATTTTCGTTCTCATGCGGTAACCAGGCTTATTTTCAAAGGTGGCGTAGGGAAAGTGCGAAAAACTAAAATATCTCGAGAACGGCTAGTCCTAGTGTAATGGGGTTGGTCTTATTCTTTTCGTCGTTAAAAATTACGCATTAAATCAGTATTTAATGGATATATTTGAGTATACCCAGTTCTTTAGTTTAGATTTGGACGATTTTTGCGAGCCATTTTGCAAAAAAAGGCAGGTCATTTTTTTCCGAATCGTACCAAAATCAAATCAGCACCAAGGTAACCCACAAGTGACTCATCTACCGAATTTTGTGAAATTCGGTTCATCAGTTTTTCAGTTAGAGTGGATACAAGCTTTTGCGGGCCATTTCGCAAAAAAAAGGCGGGTTCTTTTATTCCGAATCGTACCCAAAACTAACCAGCACCAGATTCGCTCACAAGTAACTTACCTACCAAATTTTGTGAAATTCGGTCCATTAGTGTTTTAGTTAGAGTGGATACAATATCTGCACAGACAGACAGACACATAGACACACAGACAGACACACACACAGACGTCACGCTAAAAATAGTTTTTTCGTATTCTAGAGGTCTCGAAACGTGTAGATCCGTCGAAAACTCGAGTTGTGATTTTCGGCACGATTCCAATACTTTCCCTATACATTACCATGTATTGCAGGGAAAGTAAAAATCTGATGTGGGCAGCACATGACTTTCCCTGCAAACTTATATCCACGTTCTATTTATTTCAATTAAAAGTAATTCACTTTTAATTCAATTTTCGTTCTCATTCGGTAACCGGGCTTATTTTCAAAGGTGGCGTAGGGAAAGTACGAAAAACTAAAATATCTCGAGAACGGCTAGTCCTAGTGTAATGGGGTTGGTCTTATTCTTTTCGTCGTTACGTATTAAACGGGCATTTAATGGATATATCTAAGTATACCAAGTTCTTTAGTTTAGATTTTGAAGATTTTTGCGGGCCGTTTTGCAAAAAAAGGCAGGTTATTTTTTTCCGAATCGTACCAAAATCTAATCAGCACCAGAGTGACCTATACGTGACTCATCTACCGAATTTTGTGAAATTCGGTTCATTAGTTTTTCAGCTAGAGTGGATACAAGCTTTTGCGGGCCATTTCGCAAAAACAGGCGGGTTCTTTTATTCCGAATCGTACCCAAAACTAATCAGCACTAGCCCCGCCCACAAGTGACTTACCTACCAAATTTTGTGAAATTCGGTCGATTAGTTTTTTAGTTACAGTGGATACAAAATCTGCACAGACAGACAGACAGACACACAGACAGACAGACAGACACACAGACAGACAGACAGACAGACAGACAGACAGACAGACAGACACACGCACAGACGTCACGCTAAAAATGGTTTTTTCGTATTCTAGAGGTCTCGAAACGTGTAGATCCGTCGAAAACTCGAGTTGTGATTTTCGGCATGATTCCAATACTTTCCCTATACATTACCATGTATTGCAGGGAAAGTAAAAAAACAGCCTGTTTTTGCGAAATGGCCCGCAAAAATTGCCTGTATCCACTCTAGCTGAAAAACTAATGGACCGAATTTCACAAAAATCGGTAGATAAGTCACTTGTGGGTTACCCTGGTACTGATTAGATTTTGATACGATTCGGAAAAAACATAGCCTGCCTTTTTTTGCAAAATGACCCGCAAAAATCGTCAAAATCTAAAATAAAAAACTGCGTATGCTCAAATATATCCATTAAATGCTTGTTTTATACGTAATTTGTAACGAAGAAAAGAATAAAACCAACCCCATTACACTAGGACTAGCCATTCTCGACATATTTTAGTTTTTCGTATTTTCTCTATGCCACCTTTTGAAAATTAGTCCAGTTATCAAATGAGAACGAAAATTGAATTAAAAGTGAATTAAATTTAATTAAAATAAAAAGAACATGGATATATGTCTGCAGGGAAAGTCATGTGCTGCCCATATCATATTTTTACTTTTCCTGCAATACATGCTACGAAAAAACATTTTTAGCGTGATGTCTCTGTGTGTGTCTCTCTGTCTGTCCGTCTGTGCAATGTATGTATCCACTCTAACTCTAAAACTAATGGACCGATTTTCATAAAATTTTTTAGGTAAGTCCCTTGGGTGCGACCCTGTTGCTGATTACTTTTTTGTACGATTCGAAAAAACAGAACCCACCGTAAAATTAAAAATAGCGTAAAATTTCATATATCCACTCTCGGTGCAATACTAATTGACCAAATTTCACAAAATTTGGTAGATAAGTTACTTGTGGGATACTCTGGTGCTGATTAGATTCTTGTACGATTCGGAAAAGAACAATTAGCTTTCTTTTTACAAAATGTCCTGCAAAAATCGCCAAAATCTAAAGAAAAAAAGACTCCGTATGCTCAAATGTATTATTTAAATTCTTGTTTCACACTTAATTTTTGACGAGGAAAGGAATATAACCAATTGCATTACTTTAGGTCTAACCGTTTTCAAGATATTTGAGATTTCTTGCATTTTTGTTACGCCGCTTTCAGAAAAATATCCAATTACCAAATAAAACGAAAAATTGAATTAAAAATGCAAATTTAGTGTTATTTTGGGCAATTAATCTCATTTTAATGAATTATTAAAGAAATAAAAAAAATGAATTTTAATCTGCAGGGAAAGTCATGTGCTGCCCACATCAGATTTTCTGATTTTAGTCCCTAGTTTTAGTTCTCCCCATATTATTTACCACACCCCGCCACTGTGAAAGATGTTAAAGGTTAAAATATTTTGTACAAATCTCTGAGTTTAAAGATGATGACATCCAGCAAGTAACATCCGTTGGAACAGGTGAGTGACGTCGTTTGTTCGAACAAACCATTTACGGGTCAAAGACCCACATTCTTCATTTCATTTTCCCGCCGAAACATGGCCGCATAATATTTTCTCTCATCTAAGTGTTCCTTGGAAGAAATGTATTAATTATATCTAGCTCTCCAGGAGGGAGAAAGGGAAAATCCCTATTGAAAAGATAAACGGATGTTCAAACACGGAATCTGTAGAAATTTCCTCTTAGAAGAAAAAATAGGAAGTGTCCAATGTATGACTTTAGCTACAGATTTTGAAATTTCTATCTTGCGAGAGAACAAATGAAAAAATCTCATGTGAGCAGCACATGAATTTTCCTATATAATTACATTACTTTTTTCCAGCAAAATGATGGTGTACAAGATGCATGGAGCACTGTTTTTGTCACTGAAGTAACATCATGATAATTAAAATTGGGCACTCTAGACAACTTAGTAGTCTAAACAAAATGATTTTTATACTCATCTGCAAAAGCCTCATCAAAATGCAATGGACATTTTATGAATATCTCGTGAAATAAATGACTATTATGTCTTCTGCTGATAGCTAGTGTCACTAAATATAGCAATCAGTTTTTGTAGCAATAAGTGTTTTAGCAAGTTTTACTTCTACGTGGGTGCAGAAGTTACAAAAGTTAGTCGAAAAATTAAGAAGAACCAGTGGAGTCAGGATTCAACTCATTTGTTTGCTGAAAATTAATAGTAAATGCTGATACACATAAAAGTATTCACAAATCCATCAAAACCTGCAATTTAAAACAATTAACAGAGCGGTTACATTGGAATTCGCGAAGAACATGTAAGTTCATTTAAGACTGGTGACATAAAAATATGTATAGCTAAGTGACATACAGGGCCACATTTAACACAAGGTGCATTAGGAGCAACCTGTGGCCTCACTCTTTATGGCGCAAAAACCTTCACCTATATCCTACAGCCTAGTTATAGGTGCAAAATAAAATACTTATTTTTAAATATCAAATTTATAATATAAAAGTACATATAGGTGAAAAATGTGTGATGTCTTTAGCCTCCCGTTGAAACACATTATTCTTTCCTTAGAATATAAAACTAACAGGAACTGCTGTATTGCATAAAACTCATTTACGTGAGCAACGACGTAAAAAACTATTGGGGTAATAGATATTTTGTTCCCTAAATATATACATTTCACACGATAGAAACTGTGAAACAGTGAAAACTGTTGCTTTAGACAACTTATAGTTTAGCTAACGTTATTTGGCTTGTATTTGTAAAGCATTATACAACTGCACTTAATTATACGGTTAGAGTAGTTAAGAATATATTTTTAAAAATATATTTTTAAATGAATTTATTTTTCTTAAAAACTATTACTCGCTTATTTTAACACAATCAAGATAATAATGTTTCTAGTTTTGTATTTTTAACACTTTACAACATAGTTGAAAAGTGTTTATGACTTTGTTCATTCTGTCTGGCCGTATGCACAATAACAACCGTAAAAATGAATTTCCCAAAATGAAATTTTAGTATGTTATTGAGACGATCTGTAGAACATATGGTAATGTAAATGAATAATATCACCCAATTAGTTTTGGATAGAACCCGGATTGAAGAAATGAAATACATTGAACCCTATGGGACCTAATTTTTCAAACATTTTTTAAGCGAATTGAAAATTTACAAATAGCTTAGAAAATTTTAGGAAATATTCAAATTATCCCATAAAATATATTAAAAAAAAATCTGATTTGGGCAGCACATGACTTTCCCTGCAGACTTATATTAACGTTCTCTTTATTTTAATTAAATTTATTTCACTTTTCATTCAATTTTCGTTCTCATTCGGTAACCGGACTTATTTTCAAAGGTGGCGTAGAGAAAATACGGAAAACTATAATATCTCGAGAACGGCTGATACACATATCTTATATTTTCGTCTTATTATTTTCGTTGTTAAAAATTACCTATTAAACGAGCATTTAATAGATATATTTGAGTATACCTAGTTCTTTAGTTTAGATTTTGACGATTTTTGCGGGCCATTTCGCAAAAAAAGGCAAGTTATTTTTTTCCGAATCGTACCAAATTCTAATCAGCACCAGGGTATCCCACAAGCGACTCATCTACCGAATTTTGTGAAATTCGGTATTATTCGGTTTTCATTTAGAGTGGATACAAGCTTTTGCGGGCCATTTCGCAAAAAAAGACGGGTTCTTTTATTCCAAATCGTACCCAAAACCAATCAGCACCAGACTCGCCCACAAGTGACTTACCTACCAAATTTTGTGAAATTCAGTCCATTAGTTTTTTAGTTAGAGTGGATACAAAATCTGCACAGAAAGACACACAGACATACAGACAGACAGACACACAGACCGACATACAGACAGACGTCACGCTAAAGATGGTTTTTTCGTATTCTAGAAGTCTTGAAACGTGTAGATCCGTCGAAAACTCGAGTTGCGATTTCCGACATGATTCCAATACTTTCCCTATACATTACCATGTATTGCAGGGAAAGTAAAAATAGCAAACTATATTCAGTAGTTTTTTTAATAAAAATTAAAATAATAATTACACCCTTTATATGAAGAGATCACGTGACCATTATATGAAGCGATCACGTGAGCCACTTCAAAATAAAATATGGCATCCACCTTGTATCAAAATCGTGATTTTTAAAGTTCTTTTTAATTCATATTTAGTGTTGTATCAGTCCTAAAACTGCTTTATTTTTGCTTAAATTCTGTGTATCTACATACTGAAATAACGATATAACAATATATTTGAGTTTAAATGATCATCAAACTTTGATTATTTCTACAAGGAAGCCTAATTTTCACTTATGGAGAACGTAAACACCAAAAGATGTAAAGTGAGTTGTATAAGAATTGCTGCATTTCTTTAACGCAAAATTATTTAGCTCATGGAGTCTGCAATATAGCTGATATGAATAAAACATTCATTAATTTTACACAGAGAACCAGACGATTTTATCGATGAAGTTTTAACCATAGAGTTAAATTGCTTGTAGCTCCATGGTTTAAAAGTTTTTAAATAAAATAAATTATTATAGTATTGTGATGAATGAAAGGAATGGAAAACCATTTGAGTGAAAAGCTGCTTTTATAGAGAAAGTCAGGAGATTTATATTTTGATGACGTCTTTTGAATAAAGTTCATTTGTTTTCTATGAAGTTTTCAAATATAATAAATTATTGTAGTATTATGATAATTTTAAAAATATTACCGAGGAATGTATCGCATTTTAGAGATGTTTAAACTAGGCAATTTATATTTCAATGCCGTCATTTGATTGAAGTTCTTTTTTTTCGATGAAATTTTAAGTTTTCAAATATAATAAATTAATGTAGTATTGTGATAATTTTTTAAATATTACCGAGGAATGTATCGCATTTTAGAGATGTTTAAATGAAATTGCAGTGAAGTTGGAAAGTGTTTCATAATCAATGCTTTAAGCATGATTGATCTTTCTTGTATTAAGCTTGGAAAACCGAGAGTTAAAGATTCGCAATTATGTAAATGCCTGGTTATAACTTTTCTGAGAATAATTACACCTCTTATATGAATCCCGGGGTGCGGTAGCCCATTGGTTAGCGCGCTGGAGTTGCACTCGGTAGGCCCGGGTTCGATTCCAGCCACTGCCAAAACTGCCGCCGTGTTCATGCGGAGTACGATCACGTTAAACATGTGGGTCCGAAAGTCCTTCCGAGAGGTTGGTGGTAGGGGAAGGAGGGTACGGTCCCTGTGGATGCCTCCCTCACTGGGTTCCGGTCTAAATTGGGTGGCACTTCCCGACCGTCCAAACAGTTACCTTACACCTTTCTGGTAGGTCGGACGGTCTGGGTTTCAACAACAACCTCTTATATGAATCCGGCCGTCCAAATAGTTGCTCTCAGTCCTCTGGACGAGTCGGACGGTCTGGGTCTTCAACCTCTTATATGAAGAGATCACGTGACCATTATATGAAGAGATTACGTGACCCACTTCAAAATAAAATATGGTATCCATCTTGTGTCAAAATCGTGATTTTTATTCTTTTCATATTTAGTTTTGTATCCGTCCTAAAACCGCTTAATTTTTGCTTAAATTTTGTGCATCTACATACTGAAACAACGCAATTAAAATATATTTGAGTTTAAATGATCATCCAAATTTGATTTTTTCTACAACGAAGCCTAATTTTCACTTATGGAAAATGCAAAATAATTATGGGAAAATAATTATGGAAACAGCAAAATAATTATGGAAACAGCAAAATAATTAGAATGAGTCGTATAAGAATGGCCTCATTTCTTTAACGCAAAATTATTTAGTTCATGGAGTCTGCAATATAGCTGATATGAATGAAATATTCATTGATGTTACAGAGATAAGGACGATTTTTTTTCGATGAAGTTTTAAGCATATAGTTTAATTACTTGTACCTCCATGGTCTTAAGTTTTTAAATAAAATAAATTATTATAGTATTGTGACGAATGAAATAAATGGAAAAATGTTTATGAATGAAATGATCTTTTATAGAAAGAGCCAGGCATGTTATATTTCGATGGCGTCATTTGAATAAATTTCAATTGTTTTCGATGAAGTTTTCAAATATAATAAATTATTGTAGTATTATGATAATTTTAAGAGCATTACCGAGGAATGTATCGCATTTTAGAGATGTTTAAACCAGGCAATTTATATTTCAATGCCGTCATTTGATTGAAGTTCATTTTTTCGATGAAGTTTTAAGTTTTCAAATATAATAAATTAATGTAGTATTGTGATAATTTTTTAAATATTACCGAGGAATGTATCACATTTGAGAGATGTTTATATAAAATTGCATTGAAGTTGGAAAGTGTTTCATAATCAATGCTTTATGCATGATTGATCTTTCTTGTTTTACGTTTTATTTTCAAAAACAAATGTACGAAAAATTAAAACCCAGTCAATAAATCTGGCCTCTGATGTTCATCGATTGGCTTATAATCATACCAAATTTCCTTTCGGTCCGAGGTAAATCCGCTCCCTGTAAAAAATTTCAGCTTCTAATATCTCTGAAACCGCTTTCGATAATTCTTAAACAATGATGTCCATCATTTATTTTGAGTTAAATATACTAAGTATTTACTCATTTGATAATAGTAAACATATTTATTTTTTTTATGTTTTACTTTGCTCGCTCCGAGTTAAAGGAAAGTATGATGATAGTTATTGTGGCTTACGCCACTCCTCTTGAAATATATGATTTTACCAGTCGATTAAGTAAGTGGCCTTTTACTTTAACTGATGTAGCTTAAGAAAGTAAGGTGATCGTGATTTAACCAGAAGTCTCGCTTTTATCGTAAATACATTGGTGGCAGTAGCAGCTCGTGATCAATACGTAGAGAGGGGCGCTGATTAAAGCATGTTTTATATACAGGGTTGATAAAATAAAACTGTCTTCTAAATAAAAAAGTCTTCTAATGATCTCCATGCTGTTTAGATTACGTTTTCACGAAATTCTGAAAAGGCTTTTCCGGGCCAGTTTTATTTTGGAAACCCTGCATATATAAATATAGGGTTGACAAAATAAAACTGACCCGGAAAAGTTTTCGGAATTTCGTGAAAACGTAATCTAAACAGCATGGAGATCATTAGGAGATATTTCCGGGCCAGTTCTATTTTATCAACCCTGTATATATACACACACACACACACACACACACACATATATATATATATATATATATATATATATATATTCGTATTGTTTCTGAACCAGGGTATGACACTGTTCATGTTTTAAATTAGTCTTATTATATTTATTTTCATATTTATTTTTATTATATATATATATATATATATATATAACTTGAAGTTTTATTATAAATTCAAGACTTTTAAACATTTTGCTGTGCGAGTGATTTTTACTATATATGTTAAATGTCTTAGGAAATTATTGTTTAGATTTATAATTAAATTTCAGTTTTTTCTCTTAAGATTTAAGAGTTGAATATTGCACTGCGCTTCAGAAAGAAATGTTGAAGTATATTAGATTTATAGGCATCTATGAAATATTAACCGTTTTTCATAATTTTTCACATTTAAGAGTCAAAAACTTATGATGTGGGTTGCATATAAATTTATTTCATTTCGAGATAAGTCAATTTCTGTAACAATCTAATAATCACTCGTAAAAAGCTTGGAACAATATTATTCACGTTAAATGTTAAATCAATCGCATATATATTAAAATTTGGTTCTTTTGTTATTAACGCTTTAATAAACTTAATAATCGCACTCATTTATATGCATTTACAACAAATATATGAAAAGGTTATATTGACTTCATGTTACTTTGATTGGTGTTTGGCATTTTTGGCTACATTGATGGCGTCGCTATTCAACATTGTTTCCAAATGTGCTATAATGCGAAAATGCCGCATGAGAAAAGAGTTGACCGATTTATTTTGCAAATTTTGCATGTAAAGTTTATTATACGAGTTTAAGTCGTTTCATGAATTAACTACCAATATCTCAAAATCTGGGCATGCCAGGGTTTTAAAATCGGTATTCTTTGTTTCCTACTGATAATAAAATTACTGTATAATTTGGTTTTTGATGATTACAAAATACCTTTTATAAAAAGATCATTAAGATGATCGTTGATTTATAAAATGATGATTTATAAAATGATCACCGATTATCAAAAGATTTTATATGATTGACTGACAGTTATTTTATATTAAATAAACATTTTATATTGAAAAATAGTTTTCATAAAATGATCATGTACTTTGATTAGCAAAATATTTTGCATGATTGACTGCCCCTGATTTATTTTATATTATAAGAACGATAATATAAGAGTACAAAATGTTGTTCAAATCGCCCCATTCATTATTTGGATATCGTGTTCACAGACAACAGAATCCGTCAAATTCATATTCTTAAGCACAACAACAAAACTATATTTGAAAACAACAGAATCCGTCAAATTCATATTCTTAAGCACAACAATACTGAAATAATGCCAAGTCTAGAAGATTCACGACAAACAGACTCATTTTCTGGCGATGGGCGCTCTACGATACGCGGTAAACAATGCTTTGAAAATAGCCAATGTTCGTATTCGTAGCACTACACTTTTGTGGAAGGACGCTTTGAAAAAATTTTCAAAATACGCAAAATGTTTTATACAAAAATTTTTAATATTTATATAAATAAAATTAATAATGTAAGGGCTTTTAATGAGTAAGTCGCGCGCCATGCGCCCCCTGGCCACGAGCCGCCACTGATTGGTGGGTTCCTAGACGCCAGAAATTACTTTTATCTGTTTATGGATGTATATATGTCAAATCTTCGGCACTTCGTATTCTCGAAAATCGATTTGGACCGAATGAGGGTGGCAAGCTTCATATAATATATAGATGTGAATGTAGAAAAATTTTCAGAATAATGTATATAGTTTATATATAAAACGGGATTTGGTCCGAACAAGCAAATGCAATTAGAATACTAGGAACAACATTAGACGGGGTTTTGCCATACCTCGGAAAAATAGGGTGTCATTAACAAATCGTTAACTAGATTATTGGAAATTTCATTGATATGAAAAGCTTCAAACAAATCCAAATTGAAATCTGAAGAACACTTCTGCATAGTGGATAAAAAAAAACAACGATAAAGGACCAATAAATTTTCTCTGTAAAGTCAAAAATAGTATATAGACGTGTTACCTATTTTCGTTTTGTTTTCAGAAGTTGTTACTATAACTTTTTAGAAAAATCAATTACATATGCAACAACGTTGAGAACATTCTAAAGTATTTTTTGGGGGAAAATGTAAATTTATGGATATAGATGCTTCAAATAAACATTTATTCATAATTCATATTTTTTATATATCGAAGAAACTCGACAAATCGTTATGAAATTTGGTTCACTTTCTTCTATCAAGGATATTGTAGGTTTATCGATTAACGAGGATCTTGAACTATAAGAAAACCTTTAGATATTTTAATATATATTTTCGAAAAAAAAATACATATAAATATATTTTTGTTAATATTTGTTGCGAAAGAAGTTATTTGTAATTTTTTATTTAAAGCTAACCCCATAACTTACAAATCTGTAATTTAGCATTTTGAGATATTGAATGTTTTTTATCAAAAGTTGAGAAAAGCTTAAAATTAAATATTTTAACTATATATTAAATGTCCAAATACTTTGAAAGTACTTCTAACCAAAAATAAACGGATACCCTTGTTTACTAGGTATAACGAGTCTTTCTCGAAATATTCTAAATTTTCATTTTTACACGAAGTGCGATATCTCTGGAAATAAATAAAGCACATTACAAGAAATTAGGTATGCTTATTTTAATCGGTGCAGCAATATGCCTATTGATTTTCAATAGGAGGAGTAACAAGAAAACTCTACAGCTCCCTTCCTCATCCCTCTAAATTAATTCAGGATCAGTGTGTAAAAATCAAAATATCAAATGCAACTGGTCAGAAAGTGTGTATCTTTTGAATAAAGCACACTGTTCCTGATTTAATGAAGGGATATCACAGCGCCCTTGTGACAATTGTAATCACCTAATTTTAATTGTTCACCAATTCTTTCAAGTAGGTATAAAAAATGTGTATTCTACAAGCAGCATATGATATTATTGTGAAAAAGAATATTTGTTAAGGAGGTGCGCCAGAGAAAAGAGTTCGATATGTGTAATGATAAAAAACAAGCTTCAGAATGAGATAGAGATATCAAATCGGGTATACGGGTAGATCGTTTGAAAGTAAGAAAGTGTGCAATTTTAGTTTTTCAGTACTTTCTATTTAAGGGTTTCTGCACATCAAAATGTTTGATTTTTCGAATAAATGGGAAACGCTTCCTTTAAAATGCGGTAGAAGATTGACATTTGGTATGTGGACCAATAATCTGATAAAAAAAAGCCCAAGTTAAAGAATTTTTCAAAAATATTCATTTAAGGGGCAATCCCCACAAAAACATTCGAAGGGTGAAAAGTATGTGTTTCGCGATGCGATAGGGATTTGGTGTATCGGTAGATAATTTGAAAGAAAGTGTACAATTGGAGTTTTCATATATTTGCCATTTTAGGGGGGGGGGGGTAGCACACCAAAATTTTCTATTTCACGAATAAATGAGAAACGCCTACTTTCAAATTTGATAGAGACTTGAAATTTGGTACCTGGGAAAATCATTTGATAAAAAAGCCAAGTATAGAATTTTTTTTTAATTTTATTTAAGGGTGGATGCATGGCACAGAAATGGTCGAATAGTGTATTGATAGAAAAACACACTTTAAAATGAGGTACAGACTCTAAATTTGATGTAATAGGAGAAAGTTGTAAAAGAAGAATCTGTACATTTTCAGTTCTCCATAATGTGACACTTTAGGGGTGCTGCACGCTAAAATGTACGACTTGTCAAATAAATGAAGAACTCCTTTTTTATGTGACATAAAGTCTTGCAATTTGGTACACAAGTCAATCGTTCAATGAAACCCTCTGGAAAAAATAGAGTTTTTCAAAAATGTTTTGTAGAGGGAGATGCTCCACACCAAAACATTCAAAAGGTGAATTGAGAGATGAAGACTCGAAATTTGATACACGAGTCAATCAATCTATAAAACCCGAGTAAAAAATCGTATTTTTCAAAACGTTCATTTAATGGGTGCTCCATATTAAACTGTTCGAAATGTGGAATGATAATAAAACTGACTTTGCAATAAGATAGAGACTTTAAAATGGGTGCAAGGATAGATTGTTAGACAGGAATAAAGTGTATAATTTCAGCTTTATAATATTTGCTAATTTAGGAACGCCCCATACTTAAATGTTTCATTGGCTGAATAAATGATACATTACTTAATGTCTGAAATGAAACAGATATTTGAAATTTGGTAAGGACTACTGATTTGAAAAGCACCACCAAAAAAATCAAATTATTAAAAAATTCACGTTATTCAGAGGTTGCTTTTAGTGAAACCGTTGAATTTCAACGGGTATTTGATTAGTCACAATATAATTGTGTTAATGATCGTGTAACTTAAAAAATGTTAATAGTTGGGATTCTGAAATTAATTTTCCTTTTTTTTTTGTCAATATAAAACTTGTTGTTTACATAGAGAAAAATACTAAATTTTCTTGGCATATCTTCACCTGACTCGCGTACTCCATGGGGTATGCTTTCGATACTAAACTTCGATGCCGTTTTAGATACTAAACGATATCACTAACGATACGAAATGATATCTATCACTGTAAAATTCTGAATTCGATTGTCCGAAATCCTGCATGTAATATTTCTAAACTGAGCAGCCAGTTCTTTTATTCACATAAATTCCATATGAATTAGTTTGATCTCTCCAATAAGAGCAAACGGAAATGAGGCCGTCGGAAGTGGATTAAAAAGTGCACTGAATCATTGCAGACAATCGTTGAAATTTAAATACGTTTGCGATGAATGAGCGAGGCTACAGGTAAAGTGAAAGAATGGAGAAATGATTTCGAAGATGAAAATTCAGAGTACACCTGTACATTCGCCATTCACTATTCGATTTAATAAGGGAAGATCATTGGTTGCCATTGAAATTGGAGTTGCGACAACAATAGACAGGGAATTAGAGTGCAATTTATTTCTCTTATTTTCAAGAACAGCGAATCTAAAGGAAATAATTTTAACACAGATTGAGAGGAATTGTTCGTATACGAGTGCTATATAGGGCAACGTTATCTTCTAATAAATTAATGGAAAACTTGAAATGGCTCTTTTGATGAGGAAAAGTGTTAATTGTTCCAAATACACCTTTCTAGAGAAAATATGAGGTAAGTATGTAGTTCGATTACATCTATTTTGTGATGGAATTATTCGTTTTACTTCATCACTATGCGTTCAAGAAATATGCACACTTGGTATAGAATGCAGTATTATCAAACCACCGGAAATAAGCTATACTTATAGAAATGGGGGACTTTCCCAAAGTTCCCGGTACAATTCAGCCGTGAATATTTTTGCATTTTACAACACGAAATAGTAGTTTACTGCACAGACAGCAGCAAAATTTGTTATGTGGCGCAACTCTGTGAACTCTCGAAACTCTCGAAAATATGTGACTGGTGCAGCTAATCATACCATGCAGCTGCCTAAGTACCGAAGAGTTAATAAGTGAAAAACCGACCGACCGATACTGGCTGCATGGACTACACCGAAAGCGTGATTCCAATCTTTAAAAACACCTTTATAGGCCGAGTTCTGTATGTATGATATTGAACCCATACAGCCTGAGCCCAAATTTCTTTAAGATTGAAACTAGATACGTCGTATGACTGAGTGTGTTGGATACTATACAGGCTTGTAAAATATTGTCTATACAGGCTTGTAAAATATTGTCTATACAGGCTTGTAAAATATTGTCTATACAGGCTTGTAAAATATTGTCTATACAGGTTTGTAAAATATTGTCTATACAGGTTTGTAAAATATTGTTTATACAGGCTTGTAAAATATTGTCTATACAGGTTTGCACATACCGTTTCGTTGCTGGCAGTGCAGTTATCAGTTATTTCATGAAGAACCCTAAAAAGCGTGCGTACGAATATTAGTTATAGCTATGAGAGAGCGATTGCAATTAAATATAAAATTTTCTTATATAACAATTTACACGCTTTATTAGAAATAATTTCGAGAAATTTACTTTATTTTCTCATTTTACATATATATAAATAGAGCTACGTAAAGAGATTGAACTGAAGCAAATATTTGTCTGACGCTTGCCCTAGGCTTGTATGACATTTATCAAAAACTCGCTAAAACGCTTTAAAAGAATGGTATGTCGTACAAACATACCTTCTACTTGACCTCCAAAAATTTATAGGTCAGCAGTGCCACCTGGGATTGTGCTACTGCGTAAGTCCCATCTGAGGTGCGTTGGTTTGACCTCAATATATGCTCATAATACCATGTGACATGTCACCAAAGTACTTTTCAACCCCGAGTGCAATTTAATTTTAATATTTTTACTTTCCCTGCAATACAATGGTAATGTATAAGGAAAGTATTGGAATCATGCCGAAAATCGCAACTCGAGTTTTCGACGGATCTACGCGTTTCGAGACCTCTAGAACACAAAAAAACTATTTTTAGCGTGACGTCTAAGTGTGTGTGTGTGTGTGTGTGTGTGTGTGTGTGTGCGTGTCTGTCTGTGTGTCTGTGCAGATTTTGTAAACACTCTAACTAAAAACTAATGTATCGATTTTCATAAAATTTGGTAGGTAAATTACTTGTGGGCGAATTTGGTGCTGATTTATTTTGTGTACGACTCCGGATAAAAGAACCCAACTTTTTTTGCGAAATGTCCCGCAAAAGAATTTATCCACTCTAGCTGAAAAACTAATGGTCCGAATTTCACAAAATTCGGTAGATAAATCTTTTGTGGGTTACTCTGGTGCTGATTAGATTTTAGTACGATTCGGAAAAAAAATAACCTACCTTATTTTGCAAAATAGCCCATAAAAATCGTCAAAATCTAAAATATAAATCTACGTATGCTCAAATATATCCATTAAATGCTATACGTAATTCTTAATGATGAAAGGAATAAGATCAACCCCATTGCACTAGGACTAGCCGTTCTCGAGATATTTTAGTTTTTTCGTATTTCCTTCACGTCACCTTTGAAAATAATTCCAGTTACCAAATGAGAACAAAAATTGAATTAAATGTGAATTAAATTTAATTGAAATAAAGGTAACGTTGATTTAAGTCTGCAGGAAAAGGCATATGTTGCCCACATCAGATTTTTGCAATACTTTTAAATATTTCTCTATATACATACAATTGTGCGTGATTGACTCACTAACTTACAGAAATTCACAACTCAATCGAAATACTAAATTCTACATGAAGATAGATTATTGTCTCAATATAGACAAAAATAAACCTCATGGCATTCCATCATAACACATTAGTATACAGACCACTTTCATTTCGAACGGTTTGAGCTCAATTCTCGGTGACGCTTCATGAATTATTGTACTGATTGTCTCTTTTATAATAATTTTAAAATATATGGGGCTACATATGTTAGTTTACTTATTCATTCAAACACTAGATCAATCATTTTAAAATTTTACCTCTAGTAGTCATCTTAACCTATATTTATTCTGCTCCAATTACAGCTCGGAATTTTGAAATAAATATAAAATATTCATTACCTCTATACAAACAATTGGATATGATTGAATGACGAACTAACATAGACATTTACAATTTGATCCACGGATACTAAAATTACCTAATTTGAAATTAAGATAGATTTTTGTGTTAAATTAACAGAAGCGTGAAATCTTAAATAATAAAAGGCAATGTCTGTGTGTGTGTGTGTGTGTGTGTCTGTGTGTCTGTCTTATACACTATACGTTTCGCGACCGCGCGTCGGAGAGCTACGAAATTTGGCAATCGGAGACCTGGGGGGGAGGGAAGGGGACACGTGAAAACCGATTTTCAAAATTCTAATTATTTTTTTATTTATTTAATGTTTTATGCGATTTCGACCTTTTTTTGCCCTTTTTGCCCTTTTTTCTCCACGATCCAGACGTCGTAGAAAAAAACAACTCACACCATCGGAAAGAGCAGACAATTGCGAGTAAAAATATATCAATTTCAAATCTCCATTTCGATTTCTAATATTTTTTAAAGATTTTAAAACAAAAGTCACTTTTGGCTCAAAACAACGATTTTTGGTTTTTAAATTCTCGCATAGTAAAAAGTACTCATAATTTCGACTAATAATTTACATTTTTAGAAAGCTGAAATATCTGGCATTCTTACAAGTCTAATCTGGTCCAGAAATAATGAAAATTGCCTTCAGGATCGCAATTTTAAAGACGTCATGATTTTATATTTCTCGGCGTACCGCTTCGTTTCTCCCTCGCTGAAGCAGGGAAGGTGGTGGGTGGGGACGTCAAGGTGGAGGTGACGTCACGGTTCTGTATATGCATAGCGATGGGTGGGACAATAAGAAACCGAATTAGTTTTTACTTTCCGTTTCCCGCGCTTCCGATTTTAAATGAAATAAGAGCTTAACATATGCACTGTAGAAATTATTATATTTATATTTTAAATGATGGAACGATATGGATTTTTTAAATGGATATTTTAATTTTATGGATATTTTAAATGATGGAACGATGGATATTTTAATTTTATGGATATTTTAAATGATGGAACGATGGATATTTAAATTTTATGGATATTTTAAATGATGGAACAATGGAATGAGGATGATGGAATTAAGAGCTTAGAGAGCATATGGTCATTTTAAATTGTAAATTAGCGCGCGGGAAGTTAGCGGTAGGCCCGGGTACGATTCCCGCCACTGCCAAAACTGCCGAAGTGTTCACGCGGAATACGATCACGTTAAACATGTGGGCCCGTAAGTCCTTCCGAGAGGTTGGTGGTAGGGGAAGGAGGGTACGGTCCCTGTGGATGCCTCCTTCACAGGGTTCCCGTCTAAATTGGGTGAATATAAAGAAAGTTGCGGAGGGCGAGGCAGCCCAGTGGTTAGCGCTCAGGAATTGCACTCGGTAGGCCCGGGTTCGATTCCCGCCACTTCCAAAACTGCCGCCGTGTTCACGCGGAGTACGATCACGATAAACATGTGGGTCCGGAAGTCCTTCCGAGAGGTTGGTGGTAGGGGAAGGAGGGTACGGTCCCTGTGGATGCCTCCCTCACAGGGTTCCCGTCTAAATTGGGTGAATATAAAGAAAGTTGCGGAGGGCGAGGCAGCCCAGTGGTTAGCGCTCAGGAATTGCATTCGGTAGGCCCGGGTTCGATTCCCGCCACTTCCAAAACTGCCGCCGTGTTCACGCGGAGTACGATCACGATAAACATGTGGGTCCGGAAGTCCTTCCGAGAGGTTGGTGGTAGGGGAAGGAGGGTACGGTCCCTGTGGATGCCTCTCCCACTGGGTTCCGTTCTAAATTGGGTAAATAAAAAGAATGTTATGGAGATAGTCGCTGGGGGCGAAGAAGCCCAGTGGTTAGCGCGCGGGAATTGCACTCAGTAGGCCCGGGTTCGATTCCCAAAATTGCCGCCGTGTTTACGCGGAGTACGATCACGTTAAACATGTGGGTCCGTGAGTCCTTCCGAGAAGTTGGTGGTAGGGGAAGGAGGGTACGGTCTAAATTGGATGAATAAAAAGAAAGTTATGGAGATTGTCGCGTAGGGCAAAGTAGCCCAATGGTTAGCGCGCGGAAATTGCACTCGGTAGGCCCGGGTTCGATTCCCAAAATTGCCGCCGTGTTTACGCGGAGTACGATCACGTTAAACATGTGGGTCTGTAAGTCCTTCCGAGAGGTTGGTGGTAGGGGAAGAAGGGTACGGTCCCTGTGGATGCTTCTCCCACTTGGTTCCGGTCTAAATTGGGTGAATAAAAAGAAAGTTATGAAGAATATCGCGGAGGGTGAAGTACCCCAGTGGTTAGTGCGCGGGATTTGCACTTGGTAGGCCCGGGTTCGATTCCCAAAATTGCCGAATAAAAATAAAGTTATGGAGATTGTCGCGGATGGCACGGTAGCCCAGTGGTTAGCGCGCGGGAATTTCACTCGGTAGGCCCGGGTTCGATTCCCGCCATTGCCAAAACTGCAGCCGTGTTCACGCGGAGTACGATCACGTTAAACGTGTGGGACTGCAAGTCCTTCCGAGAGGTTTGTGGTAGGGGAAGGAGGGTACGGTCTCTTTGGAAGCCTCCCCCATTGGGTTCCGGTCTAAATTGTGTGGCACTTCCTGGCCTTCCAAGCAGTTACCTTACACCTTTCTGGTAGGTCGCGCCAACGAGTTTGCCACGGTCAGAATTTTCAAGGGTAGCGAACAGGCTGGTCGCCAAAGGCGGCTAGTATAATCAATAAATGTTTTCAGATACACGCCAACGATGCGGAATTAACGGACTATTTGAACCTAATTCATAATGACATTAATTATGAGATTACTTATCTATACCTGAAACGTTTTTCACTACGCATATCAGATATTTGAGCTACGTGAAAAATATATATGTAATAGAGACTACATATGGAAATTTTTGATTCGATATATCAGTTATTTAAACTATTTGTCGGTAAGCTGGCCATTCTCCCACGGCGAAGCGCTGTCGAAATGACTAGATATGACATGAAAATCAAACACTATCCCAATTTAAAAAGCATGCTTGGGCTTAGATACGTATTTAAAAATAATTTGAGAAAAAAGAACGTGGCCGCTGCTCATTGCGAGTTCTGGGTTTAAAGTACTTAATCTATCTAATCTACAGAATGTAAATTCATAATATTTGTATTTATTGCTTAGTCTATCAGATGTCTTTCGCTTGACACGACACGAAATTTCCGAAATTTGTTAGATTACAACATTTGTATTTTCTCGCAGCCTTCCAGCAGCAAGTAAAATTGATGTTTATAATTTTTATTGTATGTTGCTCGGTTTGATGTATCTTTGAAAATCGGGTTTAATAAAATGAAAAAACTTTGTTTAAACCTTGGTGAAAATTTAAATGGTTTAGACAAAAAATCCACGATTTAAACTAATGCGGTTAAATCAGCCAAACCTGCTATGAACCCAAAAACACTCAAACTTATTATTACTTTCCTTATATACATATAATGTATAAGGAAAGTATTGTGACGGGGTCAAAAATTCGAATTCGAGTTTTCGACGGGAGAGCACGTTTCAAGCATCCCTGATTACGAATGAAACATTTTCGAGGCAATGTGTGTGTGTGTGTGTGTGTGAAAGTTGTGTGTGTGTGTGTGTGAAAGTTGTGTGTGTGTGTGTGTGTGAAAGTATGTGTATCAGTGTGTGTGTGTGTGTGTGAAAGTATGTGTATCAGTGTGTGTGTATCAGTTAGTCTGTGAAGCCGATATCTCACGAACAAATGGAGGAATTCGAATGAAATTTGGTACAAAAATTGTAATCCGTGAATACTGGAGATCTATTCTTTTTAAACACAATCGCATAGTCAGAACCCCCCCCCTAAATTTTCGAATGAAATTTTGAAAAAATCATCAAAAAATTAATATCTTTAAAAAAGTTACGCAAATAGACATTTCTTATGTAATTTTTCCTTCGAAAACGATTGACATAAACTTTAGAACGCTAGCATGAATCGTTCTCGAGACATTGCACATTTTTCAAATAAATTTATCAAAAAATCACATACATAAAAAAAATATTAACTGTTGAGAAACATATTCACTTTTCATATGTAATATCATGCGGTAATTTTGGTGACATTCTCGTGGATGTAGCTCGTTCCATTCATGAGAAAAGGTACTTTGAGCAATACTTTTATATTTGAATGCCAATAGTTATTTATCTGCTATAAGAATAACTTATTTCTCCGTCCATAACGCTTGGCGAGATTTTGGCGACGAATTTGGCGGATTGTCGTCAACTTGACGACTTTTTTAAATGCTGCCAAATTAACGAAAATTTCGCTAGATAGATAAAAATGACGATAAATCAATGAAAATGACGACTATTTGACGACAAATCAATATATTGGAAATGATGTAAGTATCTACTATAAGAATAACCTATTTGTTTTACTGTAAAAAAAGTAAATTCATTGCGTTATATAAGGAAAGTCATGTTCTGCCTACATCAGATTTTTTTTTCTGTTTTAATGTTCTCGTTTTATTAATAATACAAAATTTGTAAGATGTGTTGCAATTAACGAAAATACATTCAAGTTTTTACTCCCGAATCAGCCTGAATAGTTGTACTTAAAGGACATAAATTCAATTTTGAAAAATTCTGTTTTTTCTTATAAACCATCATTTTGTACTCTAAATTTCAGTTACAAGTTGAGATTTTGTTAATAAATTAAGGTTGAACAAAAATAAAAATAAACATTGTGCTATTTTAATGTCTGATTTATATTTACATCAAACACGTTAAGCAAATTTGGAGGTCGCCGAAGATGTGGCGAATTTCTAGTCTATGACAAGAATGTTATGATCGGGGTCAAAAAACAGAAACATTTCCATAATCATGCGTATACATATATCCGCGTGCTGGTTTATGTCATTGAATCCAGATCAATTACTCTCGCGCTGAGGATATTTTATGATTAATCATTATAGCTTGAAATGCGTCAATAACGGTAGGAAGAGACTAGCAGTAATAGAGTAAATAATAGTAAAGATAGGAATAGAATAAATAATGGAAAATTATAGGAATGAAAAAAAAAGGTTGTCATTATCAAAAATTATCAGTTTAAATCTGATTAAAAAGCGAACATGATTAGAAAATTTCGCTGAGGTCCAACCAATGAATTCAAATCATTTAATTACTCTCGTGCTGAGGATATTTTATGATTGTAGATTGAAATGCGTTAATAACGGAAAGAAGAATCTAGCAGCAATAGAATAAATAGTAGTAAACATAGGAATAGAATAAGTAGTAGAAAATTATAGAAATAAAAAAACAAGGGTGTCATTATCAAGAATTATCAGTTTGAATCTGATAAGAAAAGCAATTTTGATCAGAAAATTTCGTTGAGGTCCAACCACTGTCTCCCATCACATAATCCTCTTTAATAACCCTTTTTCTTTCATGAGAAATATGATGACACAAATAATAAAGTAATATATTATGCAGGTTGGAGTTTGGAGACTTCTCTAACCACACTTTGTGCCTATTTCTGAGAAAATGACGGTATTTGCGACTACGCCCTCACTGATGCAAGTTTAGAGCTATTTTTTAAAGACCGAAGTAAGATACAAAATATAGTTAATAGCTTCCTTTCATATTCACACTGATAAATGAGTCAAAACGATAAGATACTGTTATTCAACTATACATGAATTTGGAGTGATTTTCCAGTGGCACGTTAATTTTGAAAACTAAAATACATCAAGAATAAAATCAATCTTCGCCCTTTGATGTGCCATAAAATTAAATAAAGCTCAACTAGCAGAAATAGTAAAAAAAAATCAAATATGTAAACATATTAAGAATGTCTGTGAGGCACCATTATGCAATTTGGCGTTGCTTCATTGTGAGGAACAAATTTTATTTAGCCAGATAATATCTGTAAAGGAAATTAATAAATAAAATCTTTTAAAAATATTTTTAAGTTACACTGTTTTAATAAAATGCACTAAAAAGTAATTCTTAACAATCACATCATTCTTGGTCATATGCGACAAAAACAAGACCACGAGGCGCCCTAACAGAATTTCATTTGGACATTAACAGGACTTTAAGAAACAATAGAAGTTAAAACATAGAATGAAGAATGATCACATTGAAATCATTTAAAATTTTCTTTGTCAATATTGACTTAACAACCCGTCGTTCTTATATATGTAATTTCTAGGTTATTAATTCTTTGTTCCCCAAAATTATGTTAATGTTCTAATGCAAATGTTCAATCTTTAGTCGCATATGACTAAGAACCTGCGATAGTTAAAAATATTTTTTAAGTTTTGGTGCATTTTACTAAAACAGTGCAACTTAAAAATATTTTCATAACATTTTAAATTATACTTTTTAGTCTTTTGGGAATTTGTAATCAATTTTTTATCAGATATCCAATAAAAATATTTTATTGAATTTGTTATAACCTATGATTGTCTACCTGGATGTCTGTTTTAGCTTCTTCGATGACAGTTTTAACATACTTCCATACGTTCTAAACACCAGAATGTTGATACACAGCTTAGACCAGTTGAAACATTGTATTAAAATTTGGCGGATCCTCGAAAAATAGAACAGGTAACATTTTTGCAAAATAGCCTCCGAAAAAACTCCCATATCGCTTCACATAATTCCATTCTTGTAAGATATTAAAAACGAGTTCAATATATATATATATATATATATATATATATATATATATATATATATATATATATATATGTATATGTATAAAATTGTAAATCCAATGTTAAAATGTAAGTAGTAACTCATAATACACTATCCTAAAATTTTCTACAAAATACAAAGAAATAAAATAAATTCAACCATAAAGAGGAAATTATAAAGCGTAATGCAGGTCATAAAGACAAAGACAATCAACAAATTTCAAAGGCGAGGAATGAAAATAGGAAAATAAAAAAAAGCAAAAAAGCTTGCACGTGGAAGAGCTTTAGGCTTAAGATAAGTTCATTTCGAAAAAAATATTTTCAAGTCCATATATCCCTTCGAAATGAACACTAAAATGCTTGCTTCTGAAACACAAGATAGATTTTATCTATAAACTTGTGTTATATGGACGACAAGCATATAGATTGGAAAAATAAAGGAAACACAAATACCTTAAAATACACTTCATTAGTTCAACCATGACGAGCAAAATATGACTAGACCAATGTTGCCATATGCAGAAATGAAAAGATGTGATTTGCTGTTGATATAAAGACATATATAATATATATATATATTATATATATATATATATATATATATATACTTAATGCGTTATACAATGCTTTGCATTGGTTGTTATTGTGAGGATTACAAAGCTTGTTGATCGAAGTTTATTGTTGCAGCATTGTATTTTATTTTATTTTTATGGGTGTTTCTTTCAAGCACTTACGAGTTTCACTTTCGTTGCTTCATTCCTAATTTTGTAATTAGAGTTTTTTTTATTTCTGATAACTTGAAATACCTAGTTCTAATTTAACTTTTTTAACTTTATAGGTATTCCTTTACTATTATGCATGCGGTTTTGTTTTCGCGGCTTTAAAGACGTTTAGCCGAAAAGTTGAAATTTCCAGTCGAAGTGAGAGTTGTAGGTCTAAAGTTGCAAGTCGTAATGCTAACGTTTCTATTTAATGTTATTCTTGTAGATTGTGGTTTTCCTCGTAATCGTCGATTGGTACCATAAAATATTTGTTCATTTCAAAGATTTCAAAGACATTAGTTTGAGCGTCTGTTCGTTTTTGAAATCTGTTGTATGTCGACAGAACTGCTTCTACAGAGCTGTGAACTGCAAAAATTTTAACAAGCGATATTCTCAGAAACAATAAAAATCAGTTTTCAAAAATATACATTCCGAATTTACCATGCGTTGTGAAATTATGATCAACTTATAACCATATTTTCTATTTTCACAAGCAAAAACTGAAGTATTAATTCCGAACCCCTGGGTAAAGACCCAGATTTGAGTCGCACAGGATTGTTATGGGGTTCGAGACGGTATCGGCGATCCGACACCGAATTTTTCATTCGGCCGGCGTTGGGCTCTGAGGAGCGACACTGAATTTTCCGTTTAGCCAGAGTCGGATTCTGTGGACCGACTGCATCGAATCTGATAAATAAACTTCATTTATAAAACATAAAAACTTTATGTATATGACATTGAAAATACCCTTAGAAAACTGTAGTTTATATAATATAAAAATTACACTTTCACTTCTTCTGTGTATATACAGTGATCTCTCGTTAAGACAGGCAGTCAAGGGCCAATATTTTTTGTACGTATTAGCTAGAGTCCATTATAGCAGGAGTCCATAAATCTGACTTAAAATAATAATGAAATAGCAAAAATGGTAATGAAAGTCTGTTGTTCTCAATTTTATGTAACATACTAGGTACATTGAAAAATACAATCTTAAATCAAAAAAGACAAAATTTTAATCAAATAATTTTAATATGCAAAATGAAGTAATTATGAAAAAGATATTAACATTCAAAGCATAAACAAAATGAAGTTATACGTATTGATATTTTTAAAATAAAATAATTATTATTTGTTTCTTCTGGGTAAACAATATTTTTTATGTCATTCTCAATTTTAATCCATTGCTCAAAAGTATGTTCTGGAATATCTTCTGCTGATTGAAGAATTAAATAAATGTTGTCTTCTTAACGAATGAACGAACGTATTAAACAATGTTTATAACATGCAACGTCCATAGACCTTAACCGAGGAATCCGTATTTGTACGTAATAACGAGGAATCCGTATTTGTACGTAATAACAAGGAATCCGTATGTGTACGTAATAACGAGAAATCCATCTTAAACGGACGTCGTCTTAACGAGAATCCACTGTACACAACAGAATCTATTGCGTTGAGTGCATTCTCTTCTTTCTGTACAGCTTCGTCTCGGACGTATTAATTATACATATGTTAAGTCGCCATGAAAAGGAATTTCAAAATGTTGAGTCGCAAAAGCGTAAAGAATTGAGAATCACTGGATTGAAGCAGCTGTCGAAGCCGACACTTTGCAAGTAGTGTGTGTCTCTTTAATTTCATAAGGAAGGGCAAACGACGAAATTAAATCTTTTTGTTTTTCCAGATACCATTACTATATTATTTGCTATTTCCTGATACAATTCACGACGCATTCTATTACCTTACATTAATAATTATATTTTGAAACCTAATCTGTGTGCGAATATTATTCATGAAAAAAATAAAATAAATAAAATAATAACATTTTTTAAACAGGTGTAAGCTGTGGAATTTATTACACGACATAAGTAGTAAAGTTGGTAATATAACTAAGCGCATCCGCAGTCTAAATTCCTGGATTCCGCCAAATGAGTTTTTGAAATGAAAATTTAGTTTAGTCTAATCTTGTGATACGTGTAAATATACTACCAGGGCCGGCTCAAATTCCGGGACGTAGCCCAGGCCGTCGTTACATTGGGGCGCCAAAATCAATATTATTAATTTTAAAGTGAGATGGGATTTTTTTTTTGTATTAATAAAACATAGAAGACATTTCTTAATTATGTCTTTAACTGTTTGAACTAAAAGCTATGTGTGGCTGCTGAAATTGATTCAAACAGTGCAAACTGGTATATGAAAAATTATTCCATGCACAGTAAAACTAAGAATCCTAAGAAAATAGTGTTATATGGAATTTTTTTCTATTGCTGTGCCAAAGAGGTAAATAACAGTTAACTGACATGAAACTGAATCAGACGTTAGTGTCGCGACTCTAAAGCGGCCACGTGGGACTTTATTCAAATACAGTATACACTAGCAGTATACCTGTTCTTCGTACGGAATATGCAATATAAAGAAACTTAAAATTTGCAATTATGTGTAATTTCCTATAGTATTCTAAATGATATTGTTATTCAAAACATTCTGATAAAATTTCTCTTGAAATGAAGTATAAAGATCTCTGTTCTCTCTGTCCAAAATTATCTTCACAGGCGGATTTGAAGAACAAAACATCCTGGTCCGTTTCAAAATTGATTTACAAAAATTATTTTTTAATTCCTAGAAAACGACAGAGTTTATCAACAAAATTGAACTTAATTTCGCAAAATAATAAATATTCATCAGTTAGGTCTCATTTTCATTAATTGAGCGCCATTTTATGAATTTGGCGATATTTAACACCATTTGGCGATATTTTGATCCATTTGGAGATATTTTCACAAATTTGGCAATATTTTGATCAATTTGGCGACATTTTAAAAAATCGCTAAATGTGTTTAAAAAATCGCTAAATGTGTGTTTTAAAAATCGCTAAAAGTGAGATCATTAGACTGGCAGATAAACGCTACCGAAATATCATTACAATGCTATCCCTTAACAAAACACAATTAATTTCATTGATTTAGCGTAGTCTTATCAATGTGGCGAAATTTTTATCGATTTGGCGACATTACAAAAATTTAAATTTTAAAAATCGTAATGTATAGAAAAATTATTGGAATCTTGTCAAAAATCCCAATTCGAGATTTTGGCGGATCTAGACATTTTGGAAGCTTTAGAACAAAAAAAAAGAGTAGTTTTGGTGTGATGTCTGTGTATGTGTGTGCAATTTATGAATCCATAATGGACTAAATTTCATAAAATTTTATAGATAAGTCACACGTGGGTTACTCTAGTGCTGATTAGAATTTGATACGATTTAGGATAAAATAGCCTGCCCTTTTTTGCGAAATGGTCGACTAAAATTTCATGTATCTACTCTAACAAAGTTTGAGAAAATTTTACAAAATTTGGGATATAAGTCTCTTGTGACTTACTCTAGTGTTGATTAGATTTTGGAACTATTCGAGCAAAAAAGAACCTGCCTTTTTTTGCGAGATGGCCCACAAAAATTGTCAAAATCTATTACGAAAAGTTGAGCATGCTCAAATGTATTATTTAAATGTTTGTTGTATACGTAATTTTTGACAAAAATAATAAGTCCAATGAACCAATCCTATTACTCTAGACTAGCCGTTTTCGAGATATTTTAGTTTCTTATATTTTTATTACTCCGCCTTTGAAAATGCGTTCAGTTACCAAATAAAGACGAAAATTGAATTAAAATGCAAATTCAGTCTAATTTCAAATAATTATGCTTGCTATTGTGCGAAAATAAACTCAATTTATTGAATTAATGAAGAAATAAAGAGAAAATGATTTTGATTTTGTAGGGAAAGTTATGTGTTGAAAGTCATGTGCGTGAAAGTCATGTCGTATCCTGAGAGAGAGGGGAGATAGAGAAAGGAGAGAGAAGAGAGAGAAAGGAGAGAGGAGAGAGAGAGAAAGGAGACAGAGGAATGATAAGAGCCTGTGAAAAGTAAACCATGGAGACAAGAGTTTGCATTTACTTATAGAGAGAGAGATAGATACACACGCATAGTCATATTTCCAATTTTGATTATATAGATATTGTACTTTGTGTTTCTAATCGTAGATATAGTTTTTCCAGACTGGACTACTTCCCGCCTATCGGGCTACTTTTTAAACGTTCTCGAGACTTTTCGGTACCTTCAAGTTTTTGGCTGTTTGGAAAAACTCTCGTTAATATTAAATTTTAGGCTATATTTGTTAAATCTGATACATTACTGAAGTTAATTCAGTTTAGGCTCCAGCGTAATCTATCAAAACAAGTGAGCAACGTGCTAGGAGACCCCAATTCAGTGCCTCCTTGCCACCCTCTTGTGTTATCGCATCTCTAAGCTATCGCACTATCCTCTCCGAATGCGGTCGATACTGTCCACTTTCAGAACCACTGCACAAACTAATTTTTTCTAGATGGAAGAAACATAAAAGAGCAGTGACAGATGTCGATAATGGTTTTAAATATAAAAACAAATAAATATTAAATATTTTTTCATGATCATGGATATTGGTATCGAATGGGTTACAAAGAACTGTATGCAGTTTTGTAATGCTATTGGCTGTCCTCTCAATCAAGAGTACAGTGTTTCTTTCAGGCACGCATACAGGGGGGGGGGGAGCCCCCCGGAGACAATTTCGCCCCCTAGAGATATTTTATATTAACTTAGTTTCTAGTTTATATATATATATGTGACAGTATTTATATATATTTATATAAGGCAAATAGAAAACTTGATCTCTTAACGTTTAATTCGCACCCTCCTGGCCAAAAAGTCTTGAAAGACTGCCTGGAAGAATAGTAGCACAAGCACAGAACCAGCTTAAGGTTAGTAAAGGGATGACCAAGCGGACAGTTTCTTTTTTATTTGCATCCCATTGTTATGGCATATCTTTAATTGATACCTAAATTCTATCCTGCAAATTAGAACAATCCGGAAAAAGATCCATTCTCTGAAAAATATATGAGCTGCATTCCAACTGTCTACGGGGCTAAGTTGCGTGCATACTTCCCAAGATTCAAGAATCATTCACCCGACGTGCAGACACATCAACATCCTACAACATCTCGCTCCAGTGCTCTTCACTTTTAATTTCGCAGGCAACGATGTGTGCATTGCCCATATCAGGAAAACAAGACTGGGCGCGCCTTTGTCAGCGTCTTGCGTTTGAAGCTTCCAGGCACCGAATAAATTTAGGATAACTTCAAGAATGCCAAAAAAACTTTCTTTTATGGAAAGTAATTGTTTAAAATATGTGCCATATCGTAAGACTAGTATTTAAGCCTGTCAAAGACAGGGAAGCTAACATTTAAGAAATACAGTTGTAACTTTTTAAAAATCTGTGTGTATGGCGCTCAGTGTCAAAATTGGTCATCTTAATCGAGAATTCGCTCAATTAGGTTTTTACTCATGATCGATATAATAAGTGTGCAAAATTTTAGCGCTTTAGGTTACTGTGGGACTTCTAGAGGATCTGGAAATACTTTTATATTCCCCTTTTGTCCTCGCTCGGGAGAGAAAATGAAAATACGGCTGCATTAGGGTTGATATTATAAGTATGCTGTGATCAAGCTGTTTACATCATTGAAGAGCGACTTTGTAGGATCTGGGAAGATTATTATAATCCCCTTTTACTAGAAATAAAAAAAAATCTGACTCCGTTAGTTTCTGTGCCGTGATTGATACTATAAGTGTGTAAATATTTAGCTTTCCAGGGTACCATGGACTTCTGCAAGGTCTAGAAAGACTTAAATAATTTTTTCCTGTCCTGGGAGCAAAACTATTTTATATAATAGTGCAACTTGTAACTCTTGGTGGAAACTATGAATTACGGCGTCTGTTTCAATATCATCACCATATATGATGCTCACCTGAATTTAATAAAAAAAAACGAGAATAAGGAAATGGCCCTTTAAATCGCCAGTTGCACCCTGGTTCGACTTCAGAGGGAGAGGGCTACAAGGCTCACTTCGGCAAGCAGGCAGATCAATGATTAGAACCTCGGCTGGTCACAACGACCTTGGAGTTCGTCCGCTGAGAGGCCAGTGATAGCTTTACGTGTTAAAACGTATGCAATGTATTTTAATGACGATTCTGAGATTTTTAATGTTTTCTTTTCAAAGATATACTCTCTGCAAGAAATTGAAATTAAATGCTGAATATTTTATTACCCCTTTTACATCCGCACCCTGATTTGATTCTTATCAACGATAGTCTCTTTGAAACTGAGCTGGCATTTTCCACACGCTGTATACGAAACGGGTGATTGGAGTTTTGCGGCACAAAATCCGAAGAAAATGCTGCGCCAAATACACGATAATACAAGCAACTAAACTATTAGTAGAAAATAATAACAGATGTATAATATAAAAATGAAAAGTACACATAATAGTATGACGATGAAAAAAATACAAAACCAGATGATATACGGTAAAAGCATGGCACAATATGAGATGTAAAATGTTATATATGATAAAAAAAATTCTATGTCCAACAAAAATGAAAAAGGCTAAGATGAGGATTTTCTTCAATTAAGTCCATTAAAGTAATATTATAAGTCATGAAGTATTTGAAACGATGGTGTCTAAAATGAGTGCATTTGGTTAAAAAGTGTTTTATACTAACTGATGCTTGACACTGGTTACAAGAAGGCTCATGTCCACCTGCAAGCAAATGTCTGTGGATATACGAAATGGATTCCGTATATTATCGGATTATCAAAATCATCTTCATATTGTTCAAGATTCCCGGGAATAGCTTTTGTATATAAAATCATTCGAAAGCAGCGCCAGCCAACGTTATCGCAAGTCTCAATGAGTCTAGGTCGCAAGTGTTTTGTCTCATTGGTCTTTTGACGAAGAGGGATATATTTTGTCTTCGTAACCAATTGATACCTCGAAATATTTATCTGATATTGTTACAAAGTTTGAAATTTTCAGATTATTTAAACATATGTTTGAGTGATATGTCTCAAAATTTCAATGACATTTGTTTAAGGACTGCAATGTAATAATGTATCCCAATCACTTAACTTCTCAGTTGTAGAACACTTATGATTGGTTGGAAGATAAAGTTTTGAACTTGCAATTTAAATCTCCTCTGTTCAAAGTATCGTATCTTTTTAGGCCTAGAAACAGAAAAACGAAATACTATTTACCAAATAAATAATTTATAGAGCAAACACCCTTTACTACACTCAGAGATGCTTGCGAACACCAGGTTAGATCTCTGCTTTGATATCTATCTACAGATCCTCCACACATCGCAAACTATTAACCTTCAAAGTTTTCCTGTATTCCTTAAATCCCCCGAAAGTCACGTGTATAAAATCCTCATGTGAGCACTTTAATCTTTACATGCAATTACAAATTGAATATTGTTTTTTTCTTCCCTATTCTGCTTTAAGCCTATACTCAGATCGAAGCAATGAATTTGCTCCAGGCCCTCTTGTTCAAAATACACTTGCAATAGAGGAAATGTAAGGACTTTGAGGTTCTGAAGTATATTTTCCTGAAATACTCGTATATTCATTTTCCCCATTTCCCTTTGTACTACAAAAGAATAGATGCATATAATTACTATAAGAATCATAATTGCTGATAACGGCAATATAAATTTCCATATTAAGTACATAATTTATTGGTAGAGTCCATGGGCTATGTTATATGCAATGGGAACGCACGTTATAGGCGGGTTCTTTGAAAATGAAATTGCTCTCCATAGCCTTGCACAGCCTGAGCCTAATCCTTAATACGTTCGAGATGGTGTGGATCCGAACTTTCCGTTTAGCTACCGTCGGATTCTGTTGATCGATTGTACCGAATCCGATAAATAAACCTAATTTATAAAACATAAAAGTACACTTACAAAACTTAATTTATATAACATTAAACATACACTTACAACTATGTAATTTATATAATATAAAAAATACACTTACACTTCTTCAGTGTATTTTATCGAAACATTCTAAACATAAAGTGAAATAGACTCTCTATTGCGTTGAGCGCGTTATTTTCTATCTATACTTTGTACGGTCAAACATCCGCTGCTCTCCGCCGGCTGAACGGAAATTATATCAAAACCGTCTCCGTCTCGAACGTGTTAAGGATGATTTTGTAATATAAACAGACAGAGCAATTCTCGCAGCATCAACAATTTTATAATTGAGTTTCGGGTTTTATTTTTATTTCAGCGTTATGATTTCGTTGGTGAATCATAGGAATATAAGATAGTATTTTTTTTTGTTTGGGTTTTAGAGGCAGTGAAATTAATCGTTTATTTCGGATGAAAGAATGGGAGCAACTAACGAGTATTTTGTATTCAGATTTGTATGAAAAATATACATCAAATAGAAAATAAATATTTCTTTTATTCCTGAAAAAAGTAGATTTCTGTGTTGAATAGGTGATTTTTAGTGAATTTTTTTCGAGAGTTAGGTTTAACGCAAAAAATGCGCCACCAGTTCGGAAGCGAAGCGCTCCGCTTTTGGGTCGCGACAGCTCCGGAATGCCGCCGTCGCGAAAGGGAAAGCCAGCTGCGTGATACGACTCAATTTGTCGATCTGTATAAATAAATACTCGCAAAACTCAGGCAAATTAAGGCAAAACTTAAGTTATTCCATACTGACGATCGATAAAAAAGGGTTCGTGGATACTGTATTTACAGCACTCGATCCTAACATAACGTGTGCTTCGTTCAATGCACTTTGGCTCCCAATCAGCATAAAACAACATGAATGCTTGTTTGGGACTGTGGAGAAGCTGTTGACAAAAGCTTTCTTTTCCGAGAGAGAGAGAGAGAAAGATTTCTTTTAAAACAGAAATTTTCTGAATTCCTCATCAACATGGAACTTTTTCTGTATATAAAAGGCATTTTGTATAATTTGGTAATTTGAATAATTCCATAGCATGTAAATCAATAAGGCGATAAATGATGAGGTGTCGTAAGATGTGTGAGTTCACTATAACCTTTCTAATATTATTTCTTTGATTTGCATTTATCGTATTATTTTTCTGTTGACTACCAGTCTTTTAATTATTCAGGTTAGACGAACCAATCAGAAGCTTTCCAGGCAAACCGCGGGTTCTGTATAGGGATAGAATATATGTTTAGACAAGATTTGTCAATTCGAGTGATTTTACCTATAGTGGTCCGCAGCGAAGTGAGTGATGACTAAGTAGCCAAATTCACTCAGACCCGGGCGGTCAAAGGTGATAGACGGAGGAGTTGGAAAAGTTCAGGTGTGTGGTTCGATCCCCATGCATCCCAGACGTCCTTTGTAACTGCTCTCCACCATTTGACTGGACGACCTGGGTAATAAATAGATCTCGATGTATCCGGTTAAACGTTGGTTCGACGTTCTTTTATATGAGTTATGTTTGGGTATTGCCACAATTACGTCTAGTGTATATAATGAGTAGTTTCGGTGTTTGTCTAAATTAGAGGTTTCTTGATGCCAAAACGAGAAGTTTGTATTTTTGGTGAATAAATATATTCTGACCTCTTTGTATCTGTCTGTGCATCCTTGGCTGTTGAGAATTGATTATTCACTATTTTAGGATCGCGATTTGAGTTGTGATACCTTTAGAGGGTGCACTATTCTAATCTGAGGTAAATACTTTACAATGGCACCAGATTAAACGGACTTTAAAGGTGGCTAAAGAATACATTGAAATAAATTATTTTAAAAGCAATTTCTACATTCAACCTCTTGACTACATTCCGTATATTAGGTTGTAAAAGTAGCAGAATGAACACACAAGCACCTTTTGATGAAAAGAACAAGTTTATACTTAAAACTGTAGAAAATTATAAAATAAACGCCAATTAATGAAATTGACAAATAATCAATCAGAATGTACATGGAATACATCAGAATATACATGGCCAACCCTTTCTCCAACCTTTCTACCGTCGGCTGCAGCCACACCACGCACCAACTCGTGCTTCGCACTTCGTATTTTGAGAACCAGGTTACCAGCTCTCCCTGCCGTCCAAAATCTGCGCGTCTGCTATTTAAATTTAGACTCTTCTTTTCCCGGGAAAGACTTGCAAAAAGACGTGCAAATTTCCCGGGACAGACTTGACCGTTTTGCAAATTGACTAAAATAAATAAAATCAATAGAAAAATGTTAAATATATGACGAAATTTAAATGCAAATAACTTAACTTCTTTAGCTTTCGGAGCACAGTTTTGAAAACAAACAATCATATGCATTATAAAATTTTGGTTTCTAACGCATTCCTTTTCCATCAAATTCTGTTTGTATTAAAAAAATCGGCGGTGGCTCCAGTCCGATGGAGTAGAAACAGTATTACGTGAATAGCAGTTTCTAAAATAAAACTCAACTTTTGTAATATCGAAAAAAAAAGAACCTCCATCTAAAGTCTGATTAAATAAATTTTTAGGTTTTCAACGAGCTATAAATTCTTGTTTATTGTTTATAGGTATTACTTTTAGTTTTAAGGCATAAATAAGCATTACAAACTTGAAAAACTTAAAATATTTATACTTCAACTTGACAAAACGATCATTCGAAAACTAAAAGTAAATATATATGTAAAAATTAAATTTCCTTATATATAGTATACCTAGTTTTTATAGTTTCAAAGATATTTCGAGTGAAAGTATGGAAAATGAAAAAAAAAAACTCATTCAAACAGATATTTTTCAAAGTTCTTTTAAAAAAATAGAGCTCGATCCAACATCTAATTATATACACTTGTAGAACTTTCAGAGCTACAAATTCTTTCTTAGTGTTCAAAGGTAGCACTTTTAGTTAAGATATAAACATTACAATCTTGAAAAACGGAAAATATTCTATTCTCTTCAACTTATTTAAGACAAGATGATTATTCGAAAGCTATAAGGACTTTTCTTAATAATAAATTTAGATTTTAATACTAAATTTTCAAGACATATCTGTTGTTTACTATTTACATCTATGTTTTACAGTTTACAATATACGCCGACGTGGTGGTCGAGTGGTCAAGGCGAGCGTTTCCACAGCAATCGCTCGACCTCCGCGTTGTGGGTTCGAGTCCCACGTAAAGCATGGATGTTTGTGTTGTGGGCGCAGTGTGTTCCGCCCGTCTTTGGTGCGCCTGGGGCAACGTCCAAGGACGGCTAAATGGTTTACGTTCTGGCCGCTGACAAAGGCGAATGATGAAAGTCAAGTGCCTGGCCATTTGATAAAAATAAAGTTTACAATATATTTCGAGTGAAATTTAGGAAAAAGAAAAAAAAACACTCGCTTGGAGAGCTTCTTTTGAGGCTTTTCGAAAACAAAAACTTTTGATATTAAAATGACTTTTCTATATTCATAATCTTGACCCTATTTCTGACGAAACAAGAAATTGTTTTTACATGTCTTTTAGATTTAAGGGTAAAAAGTCTAAAATGTTTACATTTTTCGTAAGTCTCCGTTTTTCCGCCAGAGAAATCAACAACCATGGATGTTACTCACATACAAAAAATCCCTCCATTTTATTTTTTTAAGTCATTCTGTCTTGTCGAATATGAATAATCTACTTCTAGTGGCCAATTTAAGTAATCGTTTTAAATTTCCCCTCAAACGTTCAAATCTTTTACGATATTTCATGTTCAATGTCAGAAAAGTAATAATAGAAATTCCATGAAAACGTTCAACGATAACTTATCAGAAATGATAAAATAAAATATGTGTAAAATATCTACTCTCATAATAAGAATGTTAAGGTTTTTTTCTTTGCGAATTTTATATTTTAACACGCAAAACAATGATCAATAACTGGAGGCTGCCACAAGTAGCAATTTATAAATTATGCTATTTTCTTTCAAGTATAAAATTATATATAAATTGTCTATTTATTTAATAATATTCATTTACAGTAAACGACATCTATTATATATTTTTTTAATGTTTTCGTTTTATAATTTCGGAAAACTCCTCTGATCGTACTGAAATTAAAAAAAAAAGATCTTGCGTTTACCGACTCTTTTGATAGAAATGGAACTAAACTTTATTTTAGAAGCTCGATTTGTTTGAATATCTTAATTCTAAAGAATGTGAGAAGTGTAATATTTTGAAAACTCTGACGAGTGGTAGGAAAAGCGAAACGGGTTCACATATGCTAGTATTTACAAATAACAGCGTAAACCCAGCTTTAAGAACATACCCGCTAGGTAGGCTTTGTGAGTATAAAATTGTTATTTATTTAGCATTTTTGTCATAGATATTTTCTGTGAAAAACTGAGACTTTCTCTTGTTCAATTATTCTGAAGTTCGATACATTTTTAGTTTGAGGAGCTCAATTTAATTGAGAAATACTGTTCTCGCATACATCATTGCACTTTTTTTTTATTCCTGTTAATGATGACCTAAACGTGTAAATCCTTCTAAATCAGATAATCGAAATATTAACCTGATTACACTTTCTTTTCATATGCTTTGTACAAAAAGAAAAATCTGATGTGGGTAGCACATGACTTTCCCTGCAGACTCAAATTAATTTTCTCTTTATTTCTTTAATAATTCATTAAATTGTGTTTAATTGCACAAAATAACACTAAATTTGCATTTTTAATTCAATTTCTGTTTCAATTTGGTAATTGGACATTTTTCAAAAGTGGCATAACTAAATGCGAAAAATCTAAAATTTCTCGAGAACGGTTAGTCCTAAAGTAATAGAGTTGCTCTTATTCTTAGCCTCATCAAAAATTACGTATAAAACAAGCATTTAATTGATATATTTTAACATCCATAGCTTTTTTTAGATTTTGGTGATTTTTAAAGGCCGTTTCGTAAAAAAAGCTGGTTGTTCTTTTCCGATTAATACCAAAATTTAATCAGCACCAGAGTATCCTACAAGTAACTTATCTACCAAATTTTGTTAAATTTGGTCAGTTAGTATTTTAGCTAGAGAGGATACATGAAATTTTTACTGGCCATTTCGCAAAAACAGGCTGGTTTTGTTTTTGCGAATCGTACCAAAAACTGATCAGCACCAGGGCCATACCTAAGTGACTTACCTACCAAATTTTATGAAATTCCGTCCATACGTTTTTGAGTTAGAGTGGATACATACATTGCACAGACAGACAGACAGACAGACACACAGACAGGTACACACACAGACGTCATGCTAAAAATAGTTTTTTCGTATTCTAGAGGTCTCGAAACGTATAGATCCGTCGAAAACTTGAGTTGCGATTTTCGACATGATTCCAATACGTTCCCTATACATTACATGTAAAAATAAAGTAAAAATAAAAGTAAAAATAAAGTTGTTATATTGTTTATTATATATATATATATATATATATATATATATATATATATATATATATATATATATATTATATATATATATATTTATTACTTTTGTTTAAATGTGTGTGAATAAATGTTTCTGTAACAAACATTTTCCTGAAAAAGAAAAGATTTAAGACTGCGCCAATGAAAATACTTTCAAAAAGTAAAAGTTAGGGAATATTGAACTTTTTTCCTGCTAAAACAGCATGCTTAAGAAGGAGAAACATTGTTCTAATCCCTACCTGGTTCCATTTTCAATGCTGCTCCTGACCTATTTCGGCTTCAATGACTTTTGCTAGGTGCCAAGTTCGTAAGAACATTAGAAATGTTTGACCTTCCAAGATATTCTTCTTTTATCCTGCCTCACATTAAGCATTCATTTTGCAAAGAAATAAAATGATGATCCTTTACAATACTGAAAGCGACATGAAAATTTCAACATTAAACTCTTCGAAAGTTGCGTTGTTTAAAATATTATACTTAATTATAAAATGTTGAGCAGTATAATTATAAGATATAAAGCAGGGGGGAATCGTCGGATTCATTTAAAATTTTCAAAAGACAATCGGGCTGACATTGGATAAATGAATCCCTGCTTTAAATTTCGAGCAATAATGGTTAAAAAGCGAAATTTAAATAATCGGGATTTTGCAAGTTTTTATAGAAATTTGACACTTACTGCTCTCTTTCTTGATTAGTCAGTTTGATTTATTTTTACTTTCCCTACAATACATGGTAATGTATAGGGAAAATATTAGAATCATGTCGAAAATCGCAACTCGACTTTTCAACGGATCTACACGTTTCAAGACCTCTAGAATACGAAAAAACCATTTTTAGCGTGACGTCTGTGTGTGCACCTGTGTGTGTGTGTCTGTCTGTGCAGATTTTGTATCCACTCTAACTAAAAAACTAATGGATCGAATTTCATAAAATTTGGAAGGTAAGTCACTTGTGGGCGAATCTGGTGCTGATTAGTTTTGGGTACGATTCGGGATAAAGGAACCTGCCTTTTTTGCGAAATGACCCGCAAAATCTTGTATCCACTCTAGATGAAAAACTAATAGACCGAATTCCACAAAATTCAGTAGAGAAATCACTTGTGGTACACTCTGGTGCTAACTAGATTTTGGTATGATTCGAAAAAAAAACCCTGCCTTTTTTTGTAAAATGGCCCGCAAAAATCCACAAAATCTAAAATAAAAAACTACGTATGCTCAAATATATCCAAGGAATGCTTGTTTAATACGTAATTTTTAACAAAGAAAAGAATAAGACCAACCCCATTACACTAAGACTAGTCGTTCTCGAGATATTTTAGTTTTTTCGTATTTTCGCTACGCCACCTTTGAAAAAAAGTCAGGTTCTCAAATGAGAACGAAAATTGAATTAAAATGAATTAAATGTAATTAAAATAAAGAGAACGTCAATATAAGTCTGCAGGGAAAGTCATGTGCTGCCCACATCTTACTTTTACTTTCCCTAAAATACATGGTAATGTATAGGAAAAATATTAAAATCATACTGAAAATCACAACTCGAGTTTTCGACTGATCTACACGTTTCGAGACCTCTAGAATAGGAAAAAACTATTTTTAGCGTTACGTCTGTGTGTGTGTTTGTCTGTGCAATGTATGTATCCAATCTAACTAAAAGACTAATGTACTGAATTTCATAAAATTTTGGTATGCATGTCACTTGGGTGAAACCCTGGTGCTGATTAGTTTTTGGTATGATTCGTAAAAACAGAACCCGCCTTTTATTGCGAAATGGCCCGCAAAAATTTCATGTATCCACTCTAGCTAAAATACTAATTGACCAAATTTCACAAAATTTGGTAGATAAGTTACTTGTGGGATACTCTGGTGCTGATTAGATTTTGGTATTACTCGGAAAAGAACAACCTGCCTATTTTTACGAAATGGCCTTCAAAAATCGCCAAAATCTAAAAAAAGCTACGTATGTTCAAATATATCAATTAAATGCTTGTTTTATACGTAGTTATTGATGAGGAAAAGAATAAGAACAACTCTATCACTCAAGGACTAACCGTTCTCCAGATATTTTAGATTTTTCGCATTTTTGTTATGCCGCCTTTGGAAAAATATCCAATTACCGTATAAAAACAAAAATTAAATTAAAAATGCAAATTTAGTGTTAGTTGGTTCAATTGAACTCAATCTAATGAATTATTAAAGAAATAAAGAACATATGAAATTGAGTCTGCAGGGAAAGTCAAGTGCTGCCCACATCAGATTTTTAATTTCCCTGCAATACATGGTAATGTACAATGAAAATAATGGAATCATGTCGAAAATCGCAACTCGAGTTTTCGACGGATCTACACGTTTTGAGACCTCTAGAATACAAAAAAACTATTTTTAGCGAGACGTCTGTGTGTTTCTGTGTCTGTGCAGATTTTGTATCTACTCCAACTAAAAAACTAATTGACCGAATTTCATAAAATTTGATAGGTAAGTCGCTTGTGGGCGAACTTGGTGCTAATTACTTTTGGGTTATGACCCGGGATAAAAAAACCCGATTTTTTTTGCGAAATGGCTCGCAAAAAAATATATCCACTCTAGCTGAAAAACTAATGGACCGAATTTCACAAAATTCGGTTGATAAGTCGCTTGTACATCACCCTGGTGCTGGTTAGATTTTGGTACGATTCTGAAAAAAATAACCTCCCATTTTTTTGCAAAATGTCCAACAAAAATCGCCAAAATTTAAAATAAAAACTACGTATGCTTAAATATATCCATTAAATGCTTATTTAATACGTACTTTTTAACGACGAAAACAATAAAACCAACCCCATTACACTAAGACTAGAGCCGTTCTCGAGATATTTTAGTTTTTTCGCATTTTCTCTAAGCCACCTTTGAAAATAAGTCCAGTTACCAAATGAGAACGAAAATTGAATTAAAAGTGAATTAAATTTAATTAAAATAAAGTGAACGTGGATATAAGTCTGTGTCTGTCTGTGTGTCTGTGCAATGTATGTATCCATTCTAACTAAAAAACTAATGGTTCGAATTTCATAAAATTTGGTAGGTAAGACCCTTGGTTGTGACCCTGGTGCTGATTAGTTTTTGGTACAATTCGGGAAAAAGAACCCGCCTTTTTTTGCGAAATGGCCCGCAAAAATTTCATGTATTCACTCTAGCTAAAATACAAATTGACCAAATTTCACAAAATTTGGTAGATAAATCACATGTGGGATACTCTGGTGCTGATTAGATTTTGGTACGATTCGGAAAAGAACGACATGTATGTATTTACGAAATGGCCTGCAAAAATCGCCAATATTTAAAAAAAGAGGTTATGTAGGTATGTTCAAATGTATCAATTAAATGCTTGTTTTATACGTAATTTTTGACGAGGAAAATAATAAGAAAAACTCTATTACTCTCTACAACACTCAATATGAATTAAAAAGAACTTTAAAAATCACGATTTTGAGACAAGATGGATGCCATATTTCATTTTGAAGTGGGTCACGTGATCTCGTCATAAAATGGTCACGTTATCTCTTCATATAATATGGGTGTACTTATTATTTTAATTTTCATTTCAAAAACTACTAAATATATTGTCCCAATTTTTTTTTCGGGGGGGGGGGGATAATTTGAATATTTCCTAAAACTATTTTAATTTCACCTAAAAAATATTTGAAAAATTTGGTTCCATAGAGTTCAATATATTTCATTTTTTTCACTCCGGATTCAATTCAAAACTAATTGGGTGATATTATTCATTTACATTCCCGTATGCTGTATAGACCGTCTCAACAACATATTAAAATTTCACTCTGAAAACGGTATTTTTACGGCAAATATCGTGCGAACGGACAGACAATCAGCAGAATGAACAAAGTCATAAGCACTTTTCAACTATGTTGTAAAGTGTTAATAAATAGATATAAATGTCTATGCATATACTATTTATTCTATAATGAGCAGTATTACGTTTTTGACTTCGATTACAGCATTTACGGTCTTCGAGTTTAAAGATTACGAGAATTATTAATAGTTTCAATCGCTTGTTCTGTTTCATTTTATGTTTATTTTATCTGTTTTATTTTGGTAAAGCTTTTTCAAAACTCATATATTGTGCTTAGCCAATTGTTGAAACAGTATAAAAGTACTTCTAATACAATTCCAGCGCTTTTACGTTGTCATATATTAATCCAAAAAAAGGAACGGAGTCAAGATATTTTACACTTCAAATCTGCTTGTGAAGATCATTTTGTATATAGCGGGAACAAATATTCTTATACTTCACTTTAGGAGAATTAAAATAATGTTTTGAATAACAATGTCATTTAGAATACTACAGGAATTTGCACATAATTGTGAATTTAAATTTTTTTATTATATATTCCATATGAAGAACGGCTATATTGTTAGTTAAATTAATTTTCTAAACAAGCTAAAACACAGAGGATGTTACTTTTTACAACTTCAGAAATAAAACTAAGTGCGGTTTCTGATGACACACTTCTGATGTCATAGGTAAAATAAACTAATTAAATTTTAAATTCTGTTTGAAAGAGCACTAAAAATATCACTAAACTCTTAGAACAGAAAGCATTAATCAAGATCACAATAAATAAGAGTGCTGCTTGTGAGAGAAATCTTTCAAATCCTTCCTTAAAGAAAGCAGGCATATGAAAAGTAGGCGACTAAAATTGTTTCAAGGAAGTATGTATCCCTTTTCCTCAGGTCAAAATGATGTCTTTTCTTCACAATCGCTAAGACAGAACTGCCAGTTATACATTATACTACTACACACTAGAAAGGAAAAGCTGATGTGGTCAGCACATGACTCCCTATCCAGTCTCATATTCACGTTCTCACTATTTCTTCAACAATTCATTGAATTGAGTTTAATGGCACAAAATAACACCCATCAATATTTTAAATTATACAGAAATTGCCTTTTTAATTCATTTTTCGTTTTCATTTGGTAACTGGACTTGATTTTAAAGACTGAGTAGCAAAAATGAGAAAAAACTAAAATACCTCCAGAATGGCTAGTCCTAGGGTAATGGAGTGGGTCTTATTCTTTTCATCATCAAAAATTACGCATTAAACGAGTATTTAATTTATATATTTCAGCATATGTAGTCTTCTATTTTAGATTTTGAGAATTTTTGCGGGCCATTTCGCAATAAAAGGCAGATCCCTTTTTTCCAAAATCCAATCAACACTAGGGTAACCCACAAGTGACTTATTTACAAAATTTTGCAAAATTCGGTCAATTCGTCTTGAAAAACTAATACACCAATTGTTAGGAAATTCGGTCAATTAGTTTTTCAATTAGAGTGGATACATACGTTGCACGGACACATAGACAAACGCATACACAGTCACGCATACAGACAGACACACACAGACGTCACGCTAAAAGCAGTTTTTCGTGTTATAGAGGTCCCAAAACGTGTAGATCCGTCTGTAATTCGAGTTGCGATTTTCGACATGATTCCAATACTTTTACTACACACTGACATGTGTTTCAGGGAAAGTCAGAAACAGGGACACAGTTTGAAATTTATTTTAAAAACTGGGTGTCCAAAATACCCAACATCGTCTTATTACCTTTTTGGAAGTAATATTTGGAAAGAACTGAAATGAAAGAAATACTTTTGCGTATGGACTAATTGACTTTTTACCGATGTCTTACATATGTTTTAAGAGTTTATTTTTGTATGGCAACACTGATAAAAACTGTTAATGGAACTATGATTTGACGTTCGCTTGCTGCGGCGATTTGAGCATTGTATCTTTCGGTTTATGTATTGAAAGAGGTTGATTATATTGTAAAGACATTTCCTGAGCGATAATTTTTTTATTCATGTATTCTATTTTCGACAACCGCTAAAGCATCTGGTAGATGCACAAGAGCCCCAAATTTATTTCAATAATTGTGTTACGGTTTCTAACATACCTCTCTATCTCAATCAGAATGATGATAGATCCATATTTTTGATTTAATAGCATTGTATTGAATTACATCCACTTAAAAATAGTTTTTTCGTATTTTAGAGGTCCCAAAACTTGTAAATTCGTTGAAAATTCGAGTTGCGACTTGCGACATGATCCCAATACTTTCCCTATACATTACCAGGTATTGCAGAGAAAGTAAAAATCTGATGTAGGCTGAGCATGACTTTCCCTGCAGACTGATATCCATGTTCTCTTTATTTTAATTAAATGTAATTCACTTTTAATTCAATTTTCGTTCTCATTTGATAACTGGACTTATTTTCAAAGGTGGCGTAGAGAAAATACGAAAAAACTAAAATATCTCGAGAACGGCTAGTCCTAGTGTAATGGGGTTGGTCTTATTCTTTTCTTTGTTAAAAATTTGGTCTTATTCTTTCCTACGTTAAAAATTACGTATTAAACAAGCATTTAATGGATATATTTGAGCATACGTAGTTTTTTATTTTAAATTTTGGCGATTTTTAAGGGCCATTTTGCAAAACAAGGCAGATTTTTTTCTGAATCCTACCAAAATCAAATCAGCACCAGGGTGACCCACAAGTGACTTATCTACCGAATTTTGTGAAATTCGGTCCATTAGTTTTTTAGCTAGAGTGGATACAAGCTTTTGCGGTCCATTTCGCAAAAAAAAGGCGGGTTCTTTTATCCCGAATCGTACCCAAAACAAATCAACACTAGATTTAGCCACAAGTGATTTATCTACCAAATTTTGTGAAATTCGGTCTACCAGTTTTATAGTTAGAGTGGATACAAAATCTACACAGACAGACAGACACACACACACACACACACACACACACACAGACGTCACACTAAAAATAGTTTTTTGTATTCCAGAGGTCTCGAAACGTGTTCCGTCGAAATTCGTCGAAAACTCGAGTTGCTGTTATCGGCATGATTCCAATACTTTCCCTATACATTACCATGTATTGCAGGAAAGTAAAAATCTGATGTATCTAAAATGTTATTTTTTCTGGAATCTAATATATTTTCATTTTGTGGAAGAACTATCTAATATTACACTTTATATAGGAGTGTATAACATGACTTTCTCTGCAGACTCATATCCTCTTTATTTCTTCAATAATTCATTAAGTTTAATTGCACAAAATAACAGCCATAATTTTTTTAATCACACTGAATGTGCACTTTTAATTCAATTTTCGTTTTCATTTTGTTAATTGAACTTTTTTTCAAAGGTGGCGTAGCGAAAATGCGAAAAATCTAAAATATCTCTATAACGCTTATTTCAAGAGTAATAGGATTGGTCGTATTCCTTTCGTCTTTGAAAATTACGTATAAAATCAGCATTTAATGGATATATTTGAGCATACGTAGTCTTATGTTTAGATTTAACGATTTTTGAGGGCCATATTGCAAAAAAATGCAGGTTCTTTTTTTTCCAAATCGTATCAAAATCTTATCAGCATCAGGATAACCTACAAGTGATTTATCTACTAAATTTTATGAAATTTGGTCTATTAGTCATTCAGCTAGAGTGGATATAGGCAATTTTGCGGGCTATTTCGCAAAAAAGGCATGTCCTTTTATCCCGAATCGTACCAAAATCTAATCAGCACCAAGGTCACCCAAAAGAGACTTACCAAATTTTATGAAATTCGGCTAGTTAGATTTTCAGAGTGGATACAATATCTGTACAGACAGATACACACACACAGATGCACACACAGACGTCAGGCTGAGAATAGTTTTATCGTATTCTAGAGGTCCCAAAACGTGTATATCAGTTGAAAACCCGAGATACGATTTTCGGCACGATTCCAATACTACTTTCCGTATACATTACCATGTTTTGCAAGGAAAGTAATGAACATGGACATTTAAAAAGTCAAGGATGATAATTAAAACAGGTAAATAATTAGCTATTAATATAACCAATATGTCAGTATATCGCTGGATCAAAAGATAAAACTTACGGCCTGCTCCTCATGATTCAATGACCGCAAATATTAAGTTATCGGTGGCGAAAGTACATGGGAAAAAATTGCAGTACTTACAAATCACTTTTAATTGCTTATTCAATGCTATCACCTGCCACCCAATTCTTTTGAGCCTCTTTAATTCTAAAGTTGAGATATCAATGCTTTTATGTGTTCCTTGAGCAATGTCATCGAAATCATCTGACAATTAACGATCACACAGTTTCTAGCAGATTCTCTCACGTTCCTTTCTGTGCGATTAATAGTTGTGACCGGTTCGGGCTGGTTTCCGCGCATTCTTCGCCACCGTGAACCACAACTATCTGCGGCCACCGGGATCGAAGTGGGTTACGTGGTCCTCATCCTATCTTTCTGTGACGTCAACTGCCGCAGATGATGACAGAAACTTCCCCATTTTTGAGCTTCGGCCTAACTAATAACAGCAATAATAATGAATTAATGCCCTAGGATCCTCCGCAATGGGAACACAGGTGGAAATGGGTAGTGGAGGCCTCCCTGGCACGTACATCCGTTTTATCCGTTACCGTCATCCCATATGCATACATTATAACACCCAAATGTTGCAACAGTTTTTTTAGGGAAACTCTGCTTTACACACATTTTACGTTCATCGGATTTAACCGCCGAAACCGCTAATAATTCCCTTCTGCCTACAGTAGATAGCATCAGGATTGGTTCAAAATTATTTTTCACCCGGGGCCAAGTATGATTTTCACTCAAAAAATTGAAGCCTTTGGTTTCTGTCTCATTAACATAATAATTTCGCATGACTGCGTCTGATTAGACAGGTTTTGAAAATGGTATGATCTATTTTACCGCTTATTTTAAATACAGTGGAATCTGCATATAGCGAAGTCACAAGAGACAGGAAAATTATTCTTTATAACCAATATTCGCAGTAACCGATAAAAAGTTTAGGTATGAATTAAACAATAAGAATATCTTATCTGTCTGCATATTGTAAAACAAAAAATCATTATAGTAAAATTGAAATATATTGCCCTTTTATTTACGTTGAAAAAATATGTTACTTTCATTTGAACATTTGAATTTACAAAACATTTGCATAGCAATTTTCTTGTTGCATCTAAATTGGCACTGAAATTAACAATGTGGGCTTCAAAAAAATCGCACACGTAGAGGCTTTCCACAACAGTTTTGGATAATCCAATTTTATATTAATTTCGATTTCTTCGGATTCGGATTCATTAGACGTGTTATCAACACCGGCATAATCGTCATAATAAGTATATACGTGACAAGTCAAATCTGGAAGATCTTATTTTCTTGTAACCAGTATTTCTTTTAGGAATGCATTCGGGGGACTTACCCCCCCCCCCCCCTCGGAGACATTTTATGTTAGCATAGTTCCTACTTATATTGATAGCATTTAGATATATTTATATAGGGCAAATAAAATACTTACATCTCTAAAGTTTCATTCGGGCCCAAAAGTCCCAAAAGAAACATTGCGTTGTAACCTATTCCTACTGAACTACCTTCTTCCACAGGATCAGAAATGTGGATTTCTCCTAAAGCGTCAACATGTGTCCAGCAGTTTGTTTTTCTCTGTTTGTAGATAAACACCACGATAAGCATCATTACCCAATTCGGTACTTATCGGTTATAGGGACCATGAAGTCAAACACGGCAACAAGTGGGGACTACGCCAAATTCTAGTTTATACCGGTTGCTGATATTATAAATTGGACTCGTATCTCGCAGAATTTATGTAACGAAGCGTTACCGGTAGTGATAAATTTAAAGAAATTTTATCGGCAATAGCTGAGTTTGGGCCACCACAAATTTTAATGTAACACAATATTTATTTTGTTAAGTAAAGTTGATCAAACCCCATTATATATTACATTTTAATCATTGTGTTTGGAGTGAATTTCTCGTATCAGATTATATCGCCAATGTTCGTGTTGGCGACAACTCGGAAAAGCAGTCGCATGGTCCCTATAACCGATAAGTACCAAAAAGTCGGAGGCAATTTACATATGTTAGGCTATCTCAACGTATATGAGGATGCGTCATTAGGCTCAACGTATCTGAGAATGAATCTTCGTTACCAAACTTATTGTTGTTCTTGGGATTTTGCTTTTTCTCCAAGAATTTTTATGAAAATGATTTTTTTTTTAATTGACTACTCCCACACTAAAAACTTAGCAATATCCGATGCACAGGGCTAAATGTTCACTATAAGCGGCACGTTTAACATTATGAAAATATTGCAGATCTAAAATGACATTCGTAATATCTGAAGCTTGACTGCATACAAACTCGCTATAAGTGGGCTTGACTGTATACAGGGTGCCCACTTATATCTGTTATACCCCCTTAACTTCTGAACGGTGAGAGATTAGGCCATAAAGTTGGTGTCTAGGTATAGTAAAAAGGCTATGCCCTACTCGATGAGACAACTGACAACGCCATCTATCTGCAAATTTTGGAATTAGTGGTCCTATCTCGTAAACGGTGAAAGATACGTGAAAAAAGTCAATTAGAAAGTTATAGAGCACTCTCGATTTAGTACGAAAAGATACCTTGCGTACATTAATACTCAAAACAGAATGCAAAAAATGAATATTTGTTTGGTCACGATATCAAAAATTGTCATGTCATAAACAGTGGAAGAAAGAAACTGAGACACTTCCCTGTCTTCAGGATCATTTATTTGCAATAGTATATTGCTTAAAATGCTCTCCGTTAACCACTATACACATTTGCACTCTGGACTGGATTTCTCGCTGCACATTGTGCAACATGGCAGCTGTTACGGACGCACACGCATCAGTAATGCGTCGTCGAAGATCCTGCAATGTTGGCGGAGGGGTCGCATATACCTGCCCTTTTATGTGTCCCCATAATAAGAAGTCCAATGGGGTCACGGTCAAGTCAGGTGAGCGCGGGGGCCAAAAGACGGAACCACCATACCCGATGACTTGATTCTGGAATGTCTCTATTAGGTACTGCTGAACGTTGGAAATCTTATGCAGAGGTGTGCCGTCATGTTGGAACCATACATTTAGGAGTTAGTGCAACGGTAGATTCTCCACAAAGTCGGTTATTACATCCTGCAGAAGCTGCAAGTAACGTGTCCCGTTAACGTGCCCTTGTAAAATACTGGTCCAATGAGCCTGTCATTAAAAATTCCGCAACATACATTAATTGACCAGCGTTGTTGATGTCGAACTTCGACGGCATATCTCGGATTTTCCAGCGACCAAGTATGAACATTCTGTCTATTAAATATTCCGTTCTTCGAAAAACATGCCTCATCCGTTCATGTTATGTCTGCTAGGAATGTTGGGTGGACCTCTAAGTTATTCATCACAAAGTTGCACCACGGGTAACGTCTCGCAGCATCTCTTGGCAGCAATCCCTGCACAGGTGTGGATCGGTATGGATGAGCATCTGATTTATTCAGGATTTTCCAGACGCGGCTTTTTGAGAGGCCACAATTTTCACTGATCATTCTTGTGCTGCTCTGAGGATGGGCGAGAGCGTATGCTAGCACATCTTCAGGTAGCACTATGCGCCCTACATTACGAGATGTACGAATTCGAGGTCGGCTGGTCACGCAGCCCGTCTCCCTTAAACGTTTTACAACTTTTAAGGTAGTCTGCCGTGTAGGATGCGGATCTTGAGGGAAACGTTCACGATACAGCCCTGCAGCTGATTTTGCCTTACGCCCACATTCACCGTAAATTAACAACATCTCGCAATACTCGTTACTGCCAAATTTTGCCATAACTCTCCACTTTAACGTACAACCCAGCAGAAACATCCTTTTTATAGTAGTAGTCTCTGGTGAACAGGTATGACGTTCCATCCTCATTTGCATAATACATGAGATCCATGTGATTTTTATACAAGACATGGTTGAGTTGAGCTGTGTGTTTGGAGAGACGATTTTGCAAGATCAGCAGAAAGTTTTCATGGTTTGTAGAGACATTCAGTAAAACACGCATCCGGTGGAGACAGAACCATGGTCCTCATGAATGCGAATCACGTGCGTTTCCCTTGCGCCAAAACACAGGCTCGTATTTAGTCCGTAAGGTGGTCTTTTCTCTCTTCGCTTTACAATCAAACAAATGTTCATTTTTTGCATTCTGTTTTGAGTATTAATGTGCACAAGGTATCTTTTCGTATAAAATTGAGAGTGTTTCACAACTTTCTAATTGACTTTTTTCACGTATCTTTCACCATTCACGAGAAGGACAGCTAATTCCAAAATTTGACAATAGATGGCGTTGTAAGTTGTCTCATCGAGTGGCGCATAGCATTTTTACTATACCTAGACACCGACTTTATGGCCTAAGCTGTCACCGTTTAGAAGTTAAGGGGGGTGTAACGGATATAAGTGGGCACCCTGTATACAGAATCACCAAAAAATTAAAAGCGGTGATTTAAAACTCATGCTAAGTGAGTTTGAACCAAATATTCTGGAAATGATATCATTTCATAATACCCATCCATCATCACATTAAGAAATTACTGCTGGTGCAGTAGTTAGTTATTAAATGTGGTATATAAGAATCTTGTCAAATGGCTATCGCATTTTGAAACACTGGATCAAATTAATCAATTTTTTTTAATAAATTACACTAAAATATATTATTCGGATTTTGAGTAAATGTGCAATTAATTGTTTCTGTTATAAATTTCACCGTTATCTTTCTTAACAAGGTGGTTAACTAGATATCATTACGAATATGTAAACAAAAATATCTTTATGACACACTGCTATCCTCAGGGATAAACGACATTTACAAACAACCCTTGTCATTATTTGAAGGTCCGGGTCATTTGACCTTGGCAACAAATCTACCAAAATGTCCAACTTGACATATTTTGGGGAGTTTTGAAAAAATCTTGAATTTTGTAAATTAGGTGAGAACTTTGCGATCTACAGTGATTTTTTAGATCTTTCCACAGAGAGTATAACTGTTGGTAATAGTTCTGTTAGTTATTACTAGAGTGAAAAAAAATATTGATTGTGAATACGTCTTGTATCTCACTGTAAAACATTTGCAAGGATGTTACTGACTGTTTAAGGGGAGTCAGCTCTCTGTAAGGGGAAGTAAGGTTCCTGATAGTTGTGATAATACAGTGCGCGAAAAAGTATAAGGACAACATATAATTGAATGAAAATATACTTTATTTTCACTTTATTAGAATGAATTTTTGATATTTCTGACCTCTAATATGAAATTTTTCAATAACATTTACATCACATAAAACAGCAAATATGAACCTTACAAAAGTTGACCTTATAAATATTATCACTAAAGAAAATATAGAAAATGTATAAGGACATGTTATAAATTACTCAACATTTCTCTTAATAATCAAGAAAACAACCCTTTTTTTATCAATTTCTTGAATAAGCCGGGAGGTCATCGATGATGAAAGTTCTTTTAAAGTGTCTATGGAAATGTTATTCCAAGCTTGTTTGATGGCTAACACAAGATCCTGTTTACACTGATCTTGTGTGTCATTTTTATAAACTTCTCGGGCTAGAAAGCCCCATAAATTTTCTATTGGATTGAGATCGGGACTCCTCGCCGACCAATCAAGTAAATTTACTGAATTTGCTTCAAACCAGAGATTTGCACTCTTAGAAATGTGTATGGAAGCGTTATCCTGTTGGAAAATATAGTCTCCTGAAGTAATTAGTGGGACCTCAGGTAACAAATGTTTGCCTAACATATAAATATATTTGTCACAGTTCATTTTGTAGATGATAAAGACTATAGGCGTGGTTCCGTTTGCTGCAAAAGCGCCCCAAATCATTCCTGTGCACCCCCCCCCCCCCACCCCCGTATTGACGTTTGGAAAAAACTTCTTTGGTTTTACGCAGATTATACTAAAAATAGCGAAAACTATGTGGCCCATCAAGATTGAACTTCATTTCGTACGAAAAGATTACATCAATCCATTTTGGACCGAGAGAAATGTATTTTTTTTTTTAAATTCCTGTCTTCTTTCCTTATGTTTGTTTTTAAGAGGCGGAAGTGACATTAATTTTCCATACCAAATATTCGGATGTTTATTCAAAACATTTTGAACTGTTCGTGTGGAACATGGTAAGTCCAAATTTCTTCTAACTTCAATTGCAGTTTCTTTTTACTCACAAGCTCTTCATTCCATATATTCCAGGTTTTTTTAGAAAATTATAAACTACAGTTTTAGATCTTTTAATTTTTTTCGAAATTTCATGCCCACTCAATCCACATTCTTTAAAAGCAAGAATTTTCCCTTTCTCAAGGTCAGACAGATGAGTTCCTTTTGGAATCGTACAAAAATCGTGAAGAAATAAGGCAAGTGTGAATTTTGTTTAGAAACCCAGTCTTTATATTTGAAATGGTCATTTTCAGCTTTCAAATATGCAAATTTTGCTATAATTTTAGATGAAAAAACAGTTGTCCTTATACTGTTTTCCAAGATCACATGGGTTTAAAATTTATAAAGTAAATTTATACATATTTATTTTTGGAAAATTTAACTAATTTACATGAAAAAGAAAATTTTATAAGAAATTAAGAAATTCTTAAGAAATTTTCATAGATTTCCGTCTAAAAGATTTCGCGAGTTTTCGCTTATCCTTATACTTTTTTCGCGCACTGTATATATAAATACAAGATTAACGCTTTGGCAGATGATAATTAGCTGAATATTTCATAAATGAAGCTAAGATTTTCATGAACGTCTCTATTTATGGTTTTTCTTATTACTTTGCCGAAATAATCAAAGTAATTGAAAAAGATGAGCAAAGGTTGCAAAATGCTTTACAGTGTAGGGAATCTAACCTTCTACTTTGCGAATTAGCCGAGTAATTAATTTACTGTTTATTGTACCTAATATTGTTAACACTTTACAACAAAGTTGAAAAGTGTTTATGACTTTGTTCATTCTGCCTGTCTGTCTGTCTGTCTGTTAGCACAAAAACTGCCGTAAAAATGACTTAATCAAAATGAAATTTTAGTATGTTGTTCAGACGGTCTGTAGGACCTAAGGGAATATAAATGAATAATATCACCCAATAAGTTTTGGATTGAACCCGGGTTGAAAAAATGAAATACATTGAACCCTATAGGACCCAATTATTCAAACATTTTTTAAGCGGATTTAAAATTCACAAATTGCTTCGAATATTTTAGGTAATATTCAAATTATTTCATAAAATATATAAATAAAATTTCAGCAAAATATATTCAGTAGTTTTTTAAATAAAAATTAAAATAATAATTACACCTCTTATATGAACCGATCACGTGACCATGATATGAAAAGATCACGTGACCCACTTCAAAATGAAATATGGCATCCATCTTGTCTCAGAATCGTGATTTTTAAAGTTCTTTTTAATTCATATTGAGTGTTGAATCCGTCCGAAAACCACTTTATTTTTGCTTAAATTTAGTGCATACTGAAACAACGCAATGACAATATATTTGAGTTTAAATGATCATCCAAATTTGATTATTTCTACAACGAAGCCTATTTTTCACTTATGCAAAATGTAAACAGCAAAATATGCAGAATGAGTTGTATAAGAATTGCTGTATTTCTTTAACCCAAAATTATTTAGCTCATGGAGTCTGCATAGCTGATATGAATGAAATATTCATTGATTTTACAGAGATAAGGACGATTTTTTTCGATGAAGTTTTAAGCATAGAGTTTAAGTACTTGTAGCTCCACGGTCTTAATTTTTAAATAGAATAAATTATTATAGTATTGTGATGAGTGATATGAATGGGAAAATGTTTATGAATGAAATGCTGCTTTTATAGAGAGAACCAGGCGTGTTATTTTTTTACGACGTCATTTGAATGAATTTCAGTTATTTTCGATAAAGTTCTCAAATATAATGAATTATTGCAGTATTATGATAATTTTAAAAACATATAGGGGAATGTATCGCATTTTATAGATGTTTAAACCAGGCAATTTATATTTCAATACCGTCATTTGAATGAAGTTCATTTTTTGCGATGAAGTTTTAAGTTTTCAAATATAATAAATTAATGTAGTATTGTGATAAGTTTTAAAATATTACCGGGGAATGTATTGCATTTTAGAGATGTTTAAAAAAATTGCATTGAAGTTGGAAAGTGTTTCATAACCAATGCTTTAAGCATGATTGATCTTTCTTGTTTTTAACCTTGTAATAGGGAGAGTTTGTATCAGTTGTATGTTTTTCCTGTTTTCGCTTACTGGCTCGTTTAATAAAACATTAGTTATACGGGAATTTGGACTGGTTATTGTATTCTGCAGCAAATACACCTGTGACCAGAGGATACTTAGCAACAATATACTAAATAATTTTTTCTGTAATAGGAAAATTTCCCCCATTTCTCTCCTGAATCTTGTGAAGAAAGGTTACTGGCGGAGATCAAATTTGGAGTTTCATCTTGTCCCGCAGATATTTGATTCAGTTTAATTTGACAATTTTTACAGCATAATACAAAACTATAACATTATGATGCTGAAACCAGATCTACGAAAACTTTGCAATGTGGTAAGGTGTTTGATATTGCTTTAAACTGACAGCGATTTGGACTGAAACTCAGCCAATACGGTAAGAATTGCGAATTTGATAAAAAGGTATTTTTGCCATTAGTACCTTGGGATCATAAAATCGGCCAGGTTATTTTGAATTATTTCTAGTAATGAAATTACAAAATATCCATCCATAATACAAAATCTGATGTTCATATAACTCCTTTTAGACAGTGAAATAATGCAAACACAAAGATTACAGGAGAAATGTTTTGGCAAAATTATCTATATATACACAGTTAAATCATGTAAAAATCATTCATAAGAGGTAATATTACATTTTAAAAGCACTTGAAGAACACTTGGCCAATAACGTCATCGAGACAAAATAAGTATTTCTTACACAGAAATAGCTCTTTGATCCAATTAAATTCTTCAAAATAGTTCCATATCAAGCAATTCTCTTAATATAATCACATAGATTCAGATTTATATAGATTATAGTAATCTTACATATAAAAAATTCGCTATAAGCAGTTAGCGATCAAGCCATTTAGAAAATCAAAAACTATTTAAATCTTTATCAAAGTCATATATAATACTTAAACATACTTCTGTTAATATTCGTGGATCCAAATGTATTCTTACAAACTTCCAAATGCCAATTGATTAGCACAGAAACAAAGATTACAAATATCACTCTACTCTTCAACCACGTAAACGCTAAATCAAAAGTACTTCTAATTGCACGCTTATTATTCAACCAGATTCTACAAGCAATACCTTTTCAAACTTCCCATAGTTTCTTGATTGATAATATAGCACTCTCAGCCTTTAACTTGTTAATTTTTTACGCCGGCATAAATCATTCTGTAACGTGGCCATTAGTTACGTCACCGAAAATTTAGAAGCCGATATCTTAACTAAAACTCATTATGTTACTGTGGAATTGATCAGTACTGCACTCTATATTCTTTAAATAAGCACTTTACATTCTTTAAATAAGCACTTTACATTCTTTAAATAAGCACTTTTTAATACTACCTTACATTACTAGATTCACTCAAAACAGTATCCGAAAATCTCAGACACGAAAAGTGTCACCGGCTATCTTGGATCGGAATTTAGAAGTTCCCAGCTAAATGATTAAACAATGGGGTTGTATTTTAATCATTCTCAACAGAAACAGTTCCATACCATCACAGATACCCTCTCAAACTTACCTTTGGGATACTGCAATTCGTATAACAGTGTTATCTGATCACAGGTGGGTCTGAGGACCCGGTGCACATGAGCGACCTGCATCAGTTTCAATGCCTATAACGCTAAGTTGACGCCGTTACCGCTGACAGAAGTTAACGCATTCATAGTAGTAGCGACATGCATCTATTTTGATTGCTTCCATCCAGTTGGTAATAAACCATGGCAAAGAACACTACAAAAGCAGAAAAAGAAAGTTTATCTTTTTAACACTTTCCAGCATAGTTGAAAAGTGTTTATGACTTTAGTCATCCTCTCTGTCTCTCCGTCCGTTTGCATGATAACTGCCGTAAAAATGATTTTATCAAAATGAAATTTTAGTATGTTGTTGAGACGGTCTGTGGGACATATGGGAATGTAAATAAATAATATCACCCAATTACTTTCGGCTTGAATCCGGGTTGAAAACATTAAATACTTTGAACCCTATGTTACCCATTGGACCCTATGGGAATTTTTCTAACATTTTTTAAGCGAAGTTAAAGTTCTCAAATTCCTTCGAAAATTTTAGGTAATATTCAAATTATCCGTTGAAATGTATATATATAAAAAATTCTTCAAAATATGTTTGGTACTTTTTTTAAATAAAAATTAAAATAGTAATTACACCTATGATACATAAAGATATCACGGGACTTGTTGCAAAATAAAACATGGCATCCATTTTGTGTCAAAATTGAAATTTTTAAGGACCCTTTAAATTTATAATGTTGCATCCGTCCTAAAACCGCTTTATTTTTACGTATTATCGGTGTATATAAATTCCGTCATATGGGTGTATCTAAATTCCGTCATATCGGTGTATCTAAATTCCGTCAATATTTTTGTGTTTAAATGATCATCAAACTTTGATTACTTCTATAACAAAGTCTACTTTTAATGGATGCAGATTGTAAACTAATTAATTGTAAGATGAGCTGTATAGGAATTGCTGAATTTTTTTCACGCAATATCATTTAGCTTTGGAGTCTGGAATATAAGTGATATGAATAAAATATTCATTGATTATATATAGAGAGCCATATAATTTATATTTCTATGACGTCATTCAAATAAAGTTTGAATGAAATTTTAAGCATGCAGTTAGAAAGTACTTTTACCACCATGGTTTTAATTTTCCAAGTAAAATAAATTATTGTAGTTCTGTGAAAATTAAAAAAATATCGCCGCTGAATGTATCACATTTTAGAGATATTTAAATAAACTTGCAGTTGGAAAGTGTTTTATAATCAACAATGCTTTGTGCATCATTGATCTTTCTTGTTTAATTTCTAAACTTACTCGATCATGAAGGGTCATCCGAAAAAGTAAGGGGACCGATAGGTATTGGGTGCATCTTTTATAACAGTGTCAGACTTCTGAAAGATGTATTTATTTCTATGCTCATTAATTGAAGGGAAATCTTAATAAGCTACCGAAGTCTGCTTTGAGGGTCTGGAAAGACATTTAAGAAACAATATTCTTTGACCCGGGGGAAGAGTATATCCTGTCCAATGATAGATACTATAAGGGTGGGAAAAATCAAATTTCTAGGTCATCTGGAAGTTTCTAGAGGGTCTGAAAAGATTTTTCGAAACCTTCTCATTTTCTCCTCCCCTTTCTCAGAGGGAAATAAAAAAAAATTCAGCTCCGTTAATTTCTGTACCGTAGTCAATACCATGTGCGCAGTGATTCAGTATTCTAAGTAAACTGAGGGCTTCTGGAGAGTCTGGAAAAAACTATTCTAAACCCCCATTGTCTCTTTTCCCGTGGAGGAGGTTGAAAGGAAAATTGCGGCTCCGTTAGGTTCTGCATTATAGTCGACACTATAAGTGTGAAGTGATTCAGACATCTAGGTCCAAAGAAGGGCTTCTGGAGAGTCTGGAATATCAAAAACGTTAAACAGTTATATATAGTGATACAAAGGTAACTATAAAATAAACGGGGGTTCCGATATTTGTAATGGGGGGGGGGGGGGTGAGCAGAGCAAGACTGTCTTTCCATCAATGTTAAAGCATTTTTTTCTACTATAATGAAATAAGTTAATTTACTGCTAAAAAAAATGCATTCAAATTTTTAGTGATACTGTTAGTATTAAAAATATTGATTAATAAGGAGAATGAAACATTAATGGGGAAATCGAAGTGTAAAAATTGTAAAATTTCTAATTGTCTTACGAGTTTTAAGTAAGGATTGATCAATAATGCACTTGCCCCCTTCACCTTACTAAGCGAAATTAAAAGCTGGAACTGAATTTACTGTCTGCTTTTATTAATATGAGGCAACAACTTCTTTGGAACAATAATAATAATAACAGTAATAATAATAATAATAATAAACTTTATTTTGACATACAATACGTACAATTTCAATCTTATACGTGAAAGCTTAACAGTATGCAATGGGACTGCAAAAAATGCGCTTAAGTTGGCCTGAAGGGTTCATAGTCCCTAATCAAACTGGCAACACGTTAGCATAAAATCAATAGCTAGTGGCAGAGCAAAATTTCTAAAAAAAAAGCAGACTATAAATAACTATTTGAAAAAAAAAGTATAAAAAAAAGATCAAACTTTACAAGAGGAGTAATTGTAGGTACTTCTTAAAACCATTTTCGCTGTTCACTGATTTTAAGGAAGGTAGAAAATACTTCCAAAATTTTGATTGAGTAGAATTGGTATAAGCTATTTGTTCGAGATAAAGAGGTTAAAAGTTGATATCTACTTTGAGTATTATAATTATGATTGTGGAAATTTAAAAGAATTAAAAATGAATGTGCTGAAACATAGAAACATAAATAAAGCCAGGCGATATTGAAGGATCTAAGTGGCTTGCAAAATTTTATAGCGAGAATAAATTTCATGGTGGTGGATGTTAGAAGTCCCTTTAAGAGGAGAGATATACTTATTTTGTAAAGTATGAAGTCTGTTTATATTTATGGTAGCAACATAAACAGGCTCAAAATATAAAAAATTTCCCTCAAACAAAATTACAGTAGGATAGATGAGGGAAAAATTAACTGTAATAGACTATACACTCATGTCTAAAAGTTAAACATAGTTGCTGTTTATGTGAAAATTTCAGGAAATCTACATCGGAATAGAAGGAAAGGCGGTATGCGGGTGTAATAGGCTTATAGAAAAAGAAAACAATGCAAAATAAGGATAATAACGACTTTTATTATCCAAAGAAAAGGGTTGAAATAAAAAAAGGTCACAATACTTGAGAGTCAACCTCAGTGAAACAGAATGATTAAAACAATGTGATGCTGCAGTTTAATACGATGTGTGGAAACCTCGGGTAGCCACGCATGCTGCACAACGATTTCATATATTTTCGATGAGGGTTTGGATGAGTCGTGTGCTCAAAGAGTTCCAAGCCTCACGGATAGCAGTTTGTAATTCCGAAAGGGAGCTTGGTGGACAATGAAGGGCTGAAAGATGTCTCCCGAGCATATCCCACACATGCTTTACTGGATTAAGATCAGGAGAGTTGGCGTGTGCATGTTGACACTGCATGTGCTGGATATCTTCAGTTTGAAGGAAGTCGTCGACTAAAGCCACACGGTCAGGAGGCGCGCTATCACGGTCAGGAGGCGCGCTATCACGGTCAGGAGGCGCGTTATCTCGAAATCAGGATCAACTGCACCTCGAAACATTCAAACGGTAGGCTCAAAGACTTCGTCTCTGTATCTTTGACTGGTTACCGATCCCGGTCAAAGATATGGAGGTCTATGCGGCCGTCCATCATGATGCCTGTCCAGACCATTATTCCCCCAAACGGAAAACGATGTCTTTTCGTGATGTTTCCTAGGCGAAAACGCGTGCCACGTTCTCACCAGATCGTGCTACGACGAGAATTAGTTTGCAGGCTAAACCTGGACTCGTCACTAAACATGACATTGCCCCACTGTTGTCCACTCCACTACCGATATTTCAAACTCCATTGTAAACGCGCGTGTTCTGTGTAGACATCAGGGGGATGCAAACTGCTGGTCGTTTGGCATAGAGACCAACGTGTCCGAGTCTCCTGTAAACAGTTTGTCTTGAAACAGTGACTACTGTGGCGGCTGAACCCAGTTGTCTGGCAGAACGGTTCCTCTGACGTCGCGCAGTTATCACCATATATCAGTCTTGATGAACGGTTGCTACCCTTGGCCGGCCTGGTACTCGTCATCGAGTAACATCTCTAGTGGTTTGGATCCTCTGCCACAGTCTGGAGATCACACACTGAGGCGCATTCAGAATTCGAAACGCTTCGGTTTGGGATCGACCGGATTCCAGCATTCTAATAATTCGTCCCTACAAAAACATGTCTAGTTGGCATCTTTGTGACATCTTTCGTCATTCTTGATTGTTGACAACGCTCCGTACCACAGCAATTATGAAATTCTGCCTCAACTGATCATGCCGCTCGAGGCCGTTTTATACTCATTTCGACGTGCGCTGATGCTTTGCGCATGTCGACGTCGACTGAATTGTTTTATATATGCACAATGATTTACTTTCGCCTCACGATTCTTCACAACTGACTGTGAACTATTGTATCCATATTAACTCCGAACTTTTCGCATTTTACAAATTATGTTTAACTTTTGGACATGAGTGTAACTAAAATAGTCTTAGGTAAAAGAGATAATTTTGAGCTTAACGTCAGAAGAAAAAATGATTCGGGAGCCGTTTATATAAATAACATGAATGTTACGAACAGATTTTTTCTCATCAAAAAGAACACAGCAAGTTTCCAGTATTCAATGGTAGGAAGTTTTGATTGAACCAGTCTAGATCTATGGATTTGGAAATTTACCTGATTGACAAGGAAATGAGAGATTTTATCAACAAAAATAAGCTCGTATCATCAACAAAAATTATTTTATAAGTAAAAGCGAAAAAATAAAAAATATCATTTATATAAATCAAAAAATAATCGAACCAAAGATTGAGCCTTGTGGAACACCAGTGTGGGTACTTCCAGAGCTAGAGAGGACATTTTGTAACTGGACGAATTGTTTACGATCAGTGAAGCAGTTTTTGAAAAAAATACTTGTTATACCTCTAATTCCAATGCAATTAAGTTTTGATAAGAGAATTGCATCAAAAGCTTTTGACAAATCAAAAAATTATCCAGAACCGAATGTTTAATATCAAGGCGTTGCACTAAATAGTGTTTAGGGCGGTCAAAATTGCTGGTTCAGTTGGTTTTTGTTTTTGAAACCGAAACTAATGAGGCTGAAAAATGTTATTTTTATCAAAAAAATAAACAAGTCTAGCACAGAGTAATTTTTTCAAAAACTTTAGCGAAAACGCTCAACACAGTCATGGGTAGAATATTCTGAGAATCATCTTTTTTACTTTCCTTATATACATAAATGTATAAGGAAAGTATTGTGAAGGGGTCGAAAATTCGAATTCGAGTTTTCGACGGGAAAGCACGTTTCAAGCATCTCTGATCACGAATCAAACATTTTTGAAGTGATATCTGTGTGTATGTGTGTGTGAAAGTATGTGTGTGTGTCAGTGAGTCTGTGGAGACGATAACTGACGAATGAATGGACCGATTCGAACGAAGTTTGGTACAAAAATCACAATCCGTAAACACTGGAAGCCTATTGTTTTTATACGCAATCGAATATTCAGAACCCCCCTAAATTTTTGAGTGAAATTTTGAAAAAATCGTCAAAAAATCAAAACCGCTAAGAAAGTTACGCAAATAGACATTTCTTATGTAATTTTTCATTAGAAAACGATTGACATAAACTTTAGAACGCTAACATAAACCATTCTCGAGATATTGCACATTTTTCAAAAAAATTATCAAAAAGTTATATATAAAAAAAAATATTTCCTATTGAGAAACATGTTCACTTTTCATATATAATGCCATGCGATAAATTTGGTGACATCATTTTCGTGGATCTAGCTCGTTCCATTCATGAAAAAGATACTTTGAGTAATACTTTCGTATTTGAACTCCAATAGTCATTTAACTGCTGTAAGAATAACTTATTTCTCCGTTCATAACGCTTGGCGAGATTTTGGTGACGAATTTGGCGGAATGTCGCCAACTTAGCGACATTTTTAATTGCTGCCAAATTAACAAAAATCTCGCCAAAATGAAATATCTTGGAAAGAATATAAGTATCTACTATAAGAATAACATTTTTTTTAACTGTAAAAGTAGTAAATTCATTGCATTATATAACGAAAGTCACGTGTTACCCACATCAGATTTTTATAAATATAATCAACTTTGCCAATTTTAAAAGGAGGCGGAACATGACCCGTTGATAGGATTAAGTTTATATATAATATGATATAGAAGAGCAAAAGTAATGATGGAAACGGTCATTAAAAGCTTTGGGTGTTACCCATCATAACCCTTTTTCTATGTCAAGACGCAGTAGAGCCTTTAAGATTTCCTCAAAAATGACAGAAGCAAATACCAAAGAATTTGAAATATTATAGTGATGTAGGAAGGAGTCAGAACCATGCCGTTGTGAAATAAGCTTCGGCGGATAAGTAATAAAGTGGTTATTAAATGCCTGAGTTAAAGTTTCGGTATCTGAAATTTCTCGGTCCTACAGAATGAAGCTATCAAGAGAATTTTGGGTATTTTTCCTGCCTAACAGGTTATTTATCTTAGTCCAAATTTTACTAACAGATGTGTTCGAAAATAATTATTGTTAATAAAGTTCTTTTGCACGTTGCCGATATAACCAGTTCCTATAATTTCGGAAACACTACCAGTCAATATTTAATTTCGTATTTATGAGTTTAGAATATAGTTTATTTTTACGTTTAATACATCAAAAAAATAAATTCTGTTTGTAATTTAAGGTGTTTTGATTATTTATGCACTGAAACCGATGCAAAGGGAAAATGAGGGTCATAGATTCTGGTTATTTCTGAAGAAAAAATATCACAGGCCACACGAGGGTGAACTTTGCCAATTTTGCAAGGAAAATATCTGATGTGGGCAACACATGACTTTCCTTATAGAATGCAATGAATTTACTACTTTTACAGTAAAAAAAATAGGTTTTTCTTATAGTAGATACTTATATTCTTTCCAAGATATTGAATTTTCGGCAATTAGTCGTCATTTTTATTGATTTAGCGTCATTTTAATACATTTGGCGAAATTTTCGTTAATTTGACAACATTTAAAAAAGTCGCCAAGTTGGCGACATTCCGCCAAATTCGTCGCCAAAATCTCGCCAAGCTTTACGGATGGAGAAATAAGTTATTCTTATAGCAGATAAATGACTGCGTTCAAATACAAAAGTATTACTCAAAGCATCTTTTCTCATGAATGGAACGAGCTAGACCCACGAGAATGTCACCAAATTTATCGCATGGTATTACATATGAAAAGTAACCATGTTTCACTATAGGAAATATATATTTTTATTTTATATGACTTTTTGAATATTTTTTTGAAAAATGTACAATATCTCGAGAACGGTTCATGTTACCGTTCTAAAATTTATGTCAATGGTTTTCTAATGAAAAATTACATAAGAAATGTCTATTTGCGTAACTTTATTAGCGGTTTTGATTTTTTGACGATTTTTTCGAAATTTCACTCGAAAATTTAGGGAGGTTCTGAACATTCGATTGCGTATAAAAACAAATGACTTCCAGTGTTTACGGATTGTGATTTTTGTACCAAATTTATTTCGAATCGGTGCACTCGTTCGTCAGTAATCGTCTCCACAGACTCACTGACACACACACACACATACTTTCACACACACACACACACAGACATCACTTCAAAAATCTTTGATTCGTGATCAGGGATGCTTGAAACGTGCTCTCGCGTCGAAAACTCAAATTCGAATTTTCGACACCGTCACAATACTTTCCTTATACATTATGTATATAAGGAAAGTAACAAAACATGACCAGTTGAGAGGATTAAGTTTATATATAATACGAGGGGGGAGGGGCGCGAATAAAATGTGTGTGGGGGTGGCAAGTTTTTTATTTGCCCTATATAAATATATCTAAATGCTGTGTCACATAAATACAAACTAGGTTAACATAAAATGTCTCCGTGGAAGCGCATAAACGTCTCTGAGGGGTGGGGGGAGGGTAACTCTCAAAAAGAAACACCGACCCACCCGAAGGTACACGGGAAAGATACTCCATCGCTGCGACTGCACGCCCAGCACAAGAGAGCGAGGCCAAGCGGCCCCGCGGCCCGAACCAACCATCCCAGCCACACAACACCCGAAACAGGCCGAGAGGAAGGTGGGCGCCAACCCAAGAAGACAGCGAAGCCCAGGGCAAACGCGTCCTGCCATCTGGAGAGAGTCATCCTCTGATGGGTCCCTCAACTTTATTAAATTCCATTCAAATACATAGTACAATTCCCTTCATTTAGGGAAGTCTATAATATTACAAAAATCTTCCATCAAAATACAATCATTCCAACTTCAAGAGAACAAATAATACTTTCTTAACAATAATAATAAAACTATATACATTAAAGTAACACCTGGTTACTAAAATAATACACAATCTACTAGATTGTTAAAAACAAAATATTTATATATCATTTTCAATTATCTAATATATCATAATCATTTTACAATAAAATCCAATACATCCATCTATAGTATTTACTCCAAATTCATTTCCATAGCCAACACATTTTTCATAATCTCTATAACTCCTTTCCTACATTTAGGTAATGAACACAAATTAAGAATATTTACATTGACATAGTTTACAGGAAAGTAATTTTTCCTAATAGAATCCCAAAATTCACATTCGTAAATCGTATGTTTTACAGATCCATCCGATTTTCCACATTGGCAGCTTTGGTCTTTTCCAAAGAATCTATTTTGGTAATTCTTGAAAGCTCCATGTCCCGTTAGCACTTGGTTTATATAGAAGTCTCCACATAATCTTTTCGTTGAAACTTTTCCAAATTCGTTGTATAATTTTTTCCCCACTCGATTCTCTTCCCATCTTTGTTGCCAATTCTTGGTTGATTCCAATTCCATCATCTTCTTTATTTGCTGCTTGCTCCATTTAAAGGAATAACTAATTTCAGTTTTTCCTGTTGCTCCTTTTGCAAGTTCGTCTGCTTTTTCATTTCCAATTATTCCGACATGGGCTTTTACCCAGTGTAGTTTAATTCTTTCCGTATTTTGTATCAATACATCTTTTAGTCTTAAGACTTCTTCATTATTATTTTCATAGGAGCTTAAAGCCTGTAACACAGACCGTGAATCTGTGCAAATATGTGTACTTTCAAATTTCTGTTTTAAAATATATTCAACTGCTTTACTTATTGCGTAAAGCTCTGCATTATACACCGTTGTAGTATCATTTAACCTGTGTTGTTCTTGATATTGAACTCTACCTTCTTTATACTCTACAAATGCACATCCCACTTTTCCATTGATTTTCGAACCATCTGTATAAATAATCCTTTGTTCCTTGTTTGGAATTTTATCATCCCAATTCAAGGTTTGTTCTTTCCAGGGAGGTTTCTTCGAGTAACTCGATTTTTCTGTATCTTTATGTTCAATTATTTCTTCTCCTATTAGAATATTTTCTTCCCAATGAAATCCTCTGTAAAAAGTAGTTTCTCTTTTTAGTTTCAAGTCTAATGGCAAACATCCCGCTAGAACTTGAAGATCCATGTTGGATGTTGTTTTGTATGACTTTGTTATAGACAACAACGCTATTCTCTGGATCTGAATCAATTTATCGTTTATCCTCCTTATGTCTCTGTACCATATTTCAGCTCCATATGAGATGAATTTTTCTACCGCCTTTAAGTATATTTCTTTTCTGATTTCAGGATTAAGTCCCCATGTTGCTCTTACGATCCTGTTTAACTTTCCATGAAAATTCAGTACTTTGTTTTTCACTTCGTTTAAGTGAGATGTTCAAAATAATTTTGGGTCAAATTGCACACCCAAATACTTCAGATTTTTATCATAGCTAATTCTTTTTCCATATAATTTTATATCAGGAAAACATGTAATTGTTTTCTTATAAGGAAACATTATGTATTTACATTTTTCTCTGCTAAATTTTAAGCTAAATTTAGCAGCCCAATCTTCCAACTTTTTAATAGCAGAAGTTCTTATTCCTCCTAATAAGTAGGAAGCTCTTGCCATAATTATAATTGCAATATCATCTGCAAAAGCCTGTATTTTAACTTCATCGTTATTAAAATCGATTTTTAAGACCTCGTCCATAATGATTAGCCACAGGATCGGAGCCAAACTCGATCCTTGAGGGACTCCAATATCGTAATTCAAATAAGTATTCGATTCTTCGATATAAACTTTTCTTTCATTTAAGAAACTATTTACTATTTTCCTTAATTTCAAAGGTAATGAATAATTATTCATCTGTTTTTCCACATCCTGTTTCCTAACAGTATTAAAAGCATTTTGTATGTCAAGAGATATTAAACAGGTAATCTTATTATTATTTTTATTTACAAATCTACTTTCCACAATAGTCTTTAATGCATCTATTGTGCTTCTATTTTTCCTAAATCCATATTGATTTTCACTTAACTGATTATTAAGGCAAAAACTCATCCTGTTGGTAATCATCTTGTCCAAAACCTTTCCCCAAACCGGTAAAAGGCAAATAGGTCTATAAGAACTCGGTTTTTTACGATCTTTGCCTTCTTTAGGAATTAAAACCACCTTAGCTACTTTCCAAACATCTGGAAAAATAGAATATTCCCAACATTTATTCATAATGTTTAAAAACCATAGTCTATTTACATAATACATTTCTTTAATTATTTCAATCGTCAGTCCGTTATGACTAGGGGCTTTATTCACATTCATACTTTCCACCACTTTATTCAATTCATATTCTGTAAAGGGAACATTTTCCCAAATTCCAATGGGGGGAGGGTAAGTCCTCCGGAAGTATGCCTGAAAGAAACACTGGTCAAGGGCTTGTGGTCAGTTTCTAGAGATATTCCCGCTCATAGAGAAAGTCGTTAAACTTTTCACCTTCCAAATACGAGCCCTAAGGCTTCATTTCTATTCAACTCCATTTTGATTCACACTCACTTAATGATCTTGACGCATATGCTACTCGTTTCCATGTGTCTTCATGCTTTTGAAGGAAGCCCCCTTAAGATGGAGACCCCTAATTTTATATCATTTTTACTTTCCTTATATACATAATGTATAAGGAAAGTATTGTGACGGAGTCGAAAATTCGAGTTCGAGTTTTCGACGAAACAGCATGTTCCCTGATCACGAATCAAACATTTTTGAGGTGATGTCTGTATGTGTGTGGAAGTATGTGTGTGTTAGTGAGTCTATGGAGACGATATTTCACGAACGAATGGGGCGATTCGAATGAAATTTGGTACAAAAATTACAATCCGTGAATACTGGATGCCTATTGCTTAACTACGCAATTGAATAACTATCGCGATCGAATGTTCAGAACCCCCCTAAATTTTCGAGTGAAATTTTGAAAAAATCATCAAAAAATCAATACCTTTAAAAAAGTTACGCATATAAACATTTCTTATGTAATTTTTCCTTCGAAAACGATTGGCATACACTTTAGAACGCCAGCATGAATCGTACTCGAGACATTGCACATTTTTCAAATAAATTTATCAAAAAATCACATATATCAAGAAAATATTAACTGTTGAGAAACATATTCACTTTTCATATACAATATCATGCGGTAATTTTGGTGATATTCTTGTGGATGTAGCTCGTTCCATTCATGAGAAAAGGTACTTTGAGCAATACTTTTGTATTTGAATGCCAATAGTTATTTATCTGCTATAAGAATAACCTATTTCTTCATCCATAACGCTTGGCAAGACTTTGACGACGAATTTGGGGGAATGTCGTCAACTTGGCGATTTTTTAAATGTTGCCAAATTAACGAAAATCACACCAAATAGATATAAATGACGCTAAATCAATGAAAATGACGACTAATTGACGAATGTTCAATATCTTGGAAAGAATAAAAGTATGTACTATAAGAATAAACTATTTTTTTGCTGTAAAAGTAGTAAATATATTGTATTATATAAGGAAAGTCATGTGCTGCTCACATCACATTTTTTGATAAATGTATTTGAAACAAGTGCAATATCTCGTGAACGGTGTATATTAGTGTTCTAAAATTTATGTCAATCATTTTCTAATGAAAGTTGCACAAGAAATGATTATTTATGTGGCAGTTTTTAAAGTTTCGATTTTTGATAATTTTTTCAAGATGTCATTCGAAAATTTGGGTGGTTTCCCGAACATTCGATTGCGTTTTATTTTAATAGGCTTTCAGAATTCATTCATTGTAATTTTTGTACCAAATTTTATTTTTTTTTTTTAAACTCTCTATTCGTTCATGAGATATCGTCTCCACAGACTCACGGACACACACACACAAACAAACACCACCTCAAAAACGGTTGTTCAGAGATGCTTGAATCGTGCTCTTCCGACGAAAACTGGAATTCGAATTTTCGACCCCGTGACAATACTTTTCCTATATACACTATGGCTATGTTAAGAAATCAAGTCCGGTCACCCCGATCGGACAGTTGAGTCAGCATTACTTAGTTGAGTTCTCCGAAATAATCCATTTTGAGACGTTTCAATCATCCGATTGCCGGTGTCGTCAATTCTGAACACGACCTATGTATATAGAAAAAGGAAAATCTCATGTGGGTAGCACACGACTTTCGCTATATAATGCATTGAATTTACTTCTTTCACAGTGGAAAATGATGTATAAGATCTACGGCAAAATGCTTTTAATGTTGAATTGAATATAAGGCATTTTTCCAGATGAAAACATGTAAAACTTTTGTGGAGAACCCAATTAACCTATATTTCACATAACTCTAAATTGACAATTATCAATATTGATAGAATTCAGCCATCCACAATAAGCAGTGCTTATATTAAAATATTTTATTACACCGTTTTATTGAGGTTGGTTTCTCTGTTTATTTGGGTCCAGTCATGAAATCAATTTTTAACCCCTTTCTACTGAGCCCATTTTCTTGAAATTTTATACATATGCGTATTTGCGATGACATGACAATGCAACGAGTTGAGCAATGCATCAAATTTGAGTTGAAGCCACTCTAGAATCATGCCCAAAATGGCCTATGTAAAAATCCCATTGTTGCAAGATAGTTTTTAATATGTTCTCTTTTACTATTTATATAGAAGTGAAATCATATATGAAACTTTTTTAATTATCTTACAACAATGGGATTATGTAATACGAAGAAGATTTTTCGTGGACTATTTCGATATTTTGAGCATCCGCCAAATTTTAACACATCAAAATGTTCCACTGGACTAAATTGTGTACCAAATTTCAGACCTTTAATATGCAGGGAAGTGTGTTAGAAATGCCATTAAAGAAGTGGAACCAGACATCCAGACAGACAACCATTGGTCATGACGAATTCAATTAAATATTTTTAAAAGGTTTTATTGGGTATTTGATGAAAAATTTATTACAAAGTCATGAAAGACTGAAAAAAGTATAAAATAAAATATTATAAAAAGTCTTTGAAAGTTACACTGTTTTAGTAAAATGTACTAAAAATTAAAAACTAATTTTTAGCAATTGCAACACCCTTTGTCATATGCGACTCAAAATAAAACCGTGGAGCGACCATAAAAGAATTGTACTTGGACATTCTCAAATTTTTTAGAAACAATAGAAGTGATAACATAGAAATAACATATATAATAATGGCGAATTGCTGAATCAAAATTGTCAAAGAAAATGTTAAATGAATTCAATGTAATCATTCTTATCTATGTCATTTCTATGTTATCACTCCCATTGCTATTTTAATTTCTGTTATTGTTTAAATACAATTATTTTATGGAAGCTCCCACGGTTTTAATTTTAGTCGAATATGGATCAAGAATGTTTTTAGTGAATTTTACTAAAACAGTGTAACATTTTTATAATATTTTATTATAGTTATTCTTCAGTTTCAATCAAATCAACACAAATGAAGATTGGTTTGATCATTAATTTGCCAAATCGATAGTGGAATGAAACTTCTAAATATTAAGTCTTCATAATCGTATGTATCGACTCACTTTGTAATTTGTATCCTAACTAGATAGAATTTTTTAAAATTCGAGCAAAAAGTTCGAAGTTTATTCGAAATTTTATATACTTTTACATTACAGTATAGAGTAAAATTAAACATAATGATGCATAAAAGGGATTATTTATGGCTCAATGATCACGAGACTTCAATGTTTCAATCATTGTTGTAAAAAAGCAGTGATACAATGTTTGTGTTCCTGACGTCCTTATTACCCTCCTTATATACATAATGTATAAGGAAAGTATTGTGACGGGGTCGAAAATTCGAATTCGAGTTTTCGACGGGAGAGCACGTTTCAAGCATCCCTGATCACGAATCAAACATTTTTGAAGTGATGTCTGTGTGTGTGTGTGTGTGTGTCAGTGAGTCTGTGAAGACGATAACTGACGAACGAATGGACCGATTTGAACCAAATTTGGTACAAAAATCACAATCGATAAACACTGGAAGCCTATTGCTTTTATACGCAATCGAATGTTCAGAACACCCCTAAATTTTCGAATGAAATTTTGAAAAAATCGTCAAAAAATCAAAACCACTAATAAAGTTACATAAATAGACATTTCTTATGTAATGTTTCATTAGAAAACGATTGACATAAATTTTAGAACGCTAACACGAACCGTTCTCGAGATATTGCACATTTTTAAAAAAAATATCAAAAAATCATATAAAATAAAAAAAAATATCAAAAAATCATATAAAATAAAAAAAATATTTCCTATTGATAAACATGTTCGCTTTTCATATGTAATACCATGCGATAAACTGGGTGACATCATTCTCGTGGATCTAGCTCGTTCCATTCATGAAAAAAGATACTCTGAGTAATACTTTTGTATTTGAACGCCAATAGTCATTTACCTGCTGTAAGAATAACTTATTTCTTAGTGCATAACGCTTGGCGAGATTTTGGCGACGATTTTGGCGGAATGTCGCCAACTTGGCAACTTTTTGAAATCTCGCCAAATGGATAAAAATTACGCTAAATCAATGAAAATGACGACTAATTGTCGAAAATTCAATGTTTTGGAAAGAATATTAGTATCTACTATAAGAAAAACCTATTTTTTTACTGTAGAAGTAGTAAATTCATTACATTATATGAGGAAAGTCATGTGTTGCCCACATCAGATTTTTTTTTACTGTAAAAGTAGTAAATTCATTACATTATATAAGGAAAGTCATGTGTTGCCCACATCAGATTTTTCCCCTTTGGGGGGGGGGGGGGTATAAGTAACCCCCGCGGGGTACATTGTCTTATATGGTACCAATTGAAAGATTTTTTAAAGTCCTTTAAAGTGAAGGATAACATGTTATAGTTGTGATCATTTTGACCAATGATACAGATTTTACAAAAATTTTCTTGCAAAATTTGCAAGAAAAAAAAATCACAAACTATTTAAATGTTATTTTAAAAACCCATTTCGCCACCCGTCCGTTATGTAACGTTTGGCAAATTTTGGCAATGTATTTGGCGGGAAATCGCCACCTTAGCGACTTTTTAAATATCGCGAAATTGATGAAAATGACGCCAAATCGATAAAAATGTCACCTAATCGATAAAAATGTTGCCAAATCCATAAAAAATATCGTCAAATTGATAAAAAGAACGCTAAATTAATTAAATTAAACGTGTTGTGTTAGGAGATAGTGCTGTAATGATGTCTCGGTAGCATTTATCTGTCAATCCAACCATCCCACTTGGTGACAAATTTAGAGACATTTTTTTAAATGTTGCCAAATGGTAAAAAATTTTACCGAATAAACGAAAATGTCTTTAAATTGATGAAATGAAATTAAATTGATAGAACTTATGGTTAATTGATAAATATTTAATATTTTGCAAAATTAAGTTCCATTTCCTTGATAATTCCTGTTGCTTTGTAGGAATTATTAGTTTAATATCTAAATAACTCATTTATCCATACGCTTGGCGAAACATTTGGCTGGATATCGCCAACTTGGCGAGTTTTTTAAATGTTGCCAAATTGATAAAAATTATCGGCAAATTGATAAACGTGACTCTAAATTAATGAAATTAATTGTGTATTTTAGGAGATAGAATTTCAATGATGCATCGGTAGCGTTTATCTATTGGTGTAACCGTATCTGAAAAAAATCGTTGTTCCAAATGATCATAATTATAGCACGTTACCTGATACGTTTATGAAATTTGAAAGAAATAAATCACAAGCTGTTTGAAAATGGATTCTGGAGTGAGAAAGGCGAGTTGAGCCACACGCCAGTTAATTTTACAACGCACTTTAAAGCAGTTTGAATATCTCAGAATGTGCTCCTATTTTCTCATGAATTAACGAAAACTACCTGGAAATGAATCTCGGAAATTCCAGAGAAATATTTTCGTAGAAATTCACCAAGCTGATGCCGTCTTGCATACAACGGAGTGGTTTTCAATCAAGAGGCAAGAGGCACTCTTCCTGGTTTCCACAAAATTCGTCTAACGCACACGATGGCCGTAGCGTGAGGGCGAACATTTAGTCAAAAAGTGAAAGGATCCACGTTATTTACGAGCTTTCCACACTGCGCTCCGGTACACAAAGGACAGACAGAGAAAAGGGATTCCGCGAGATAAGAAAAATGAGACGGCGCTCATCCTTGCCGAAAGTTTGGAGGAAGTCAGCCATCGGGTTAAATGTTCGAGAGGATTCTTTTCCTCGTGAAGGAAAAATGCTTTTCGGGGAATTGCATTACTATTCAAATTTTATGACTCAGATAGTGTGGTGTGAGCCATGCAGGAAAGGCATGGCCCTTGCATGCTTACCATGATCTTGTATTTTTAGCACTTTGTGAGGTGAATTATTATTATGTTGATAGTTATTTATAGTTACTTTTTAGTTATGTGTCAAATTAGACTATATAAAAATAGTGGTGGTATTCTAATGTATATATCCACTCAAAATTGAGCTAAGATCTAAAGTGCTTATTCCTAGACCTTTAAATCGTTGATTGTCGTTTTAATAATAACACTCAATAAGACGAAGCCAGAGATCAAACTTTATCAGGAATCTTTTAATTTGCGCTAGCGATAAGTTATGCAAAACAATATATATTGTAATAAATTTCCTTAACATTGTTTTACTAAAAAGGAAATAATATGAAAAGTAAGTTACTTTCGTAGGAAACACACATTTTTCTGAGCCACGAGAAACTTTTAATGTTATTCCGAGAGTTGTAACAGAATTCGAGATTCGTAATAGAATTCCGAGAGTCATAACATAAATTTTAATAAAGAAACAGTATTTTGAGAGTCCTAGCAGAATTCCTAGACTCGTAACAGTATTCTGAGTGTAGAAATATAGACACTCATTGGAACTTTCCGGGAGTTGCAAGGACCACCCATAGCTGAACGGTACAATCTATGTCCATCACATGCATAAGATCTAGGGCGCGGTAGCCCATTGGTTAGCGCGCTGGAGTTGCACTCGGTAGGCCCGGGTTCGATTCCAGCCACTGCCAAAACTGCCGCCGCGTTCACGCGGAGTACGATCACGTTAAACATGTGGGTCCGTAAGTCCTTCCGAGAGGTTGGTGGTAAGGGAAGGAGGGTACGGTCCCTGTGGATGCCTCCTCCACTGGGTTCCGGTCTAAATTGGGTGGCACTTCCACAGTATTTTGAGTGTAGAAATATAGACACTCATTGGAACTTTCCGGGAATTGCAAGGACCACCCATAGCTGAACGGTACAATCTATGCCCATCACATGCATAAGATCTGGGTTTGTATGCTAGTACTGATGAAGAACAGAAGATTGTGCATACAAACATGTTCAGATCAGTACGGAATCGACTTTACATTATAGCCCCTAGTATAAGTAGGCCCGTGCGCATAAAATGAATAAATAGTGTTAAAATAATCAATGTAGTCTAATTTGGGAGCTAAAAATGTAGACCAAATAAATATGCTTTCCTGTTATACCACATAAATAAATATGCTTTCCTGTTATACCAAATAAATATGCTTTCCTGTTATACCAAATAAATATGTTTTCCTGTTATACCAAATAAATATGCTTTCCTGTAATAAGAAAACGTTCAAGATCCCACTGGGCAGCTACATTTCTGATTCCTGAAAGGCAGCTGAGTGATTTATTTTTCCAGTGTAAACCCCACATGCCTCGTCATTAGTTACTTTAAATTAAATATAGGAGAGGACCACAACGTCCTATATTTTTCAACGAAAGTTTTAGCTTAGGTGACAATCTTAGACATAATTACAAAATTAAAATTTAACCTGAATCATAAATCGAACCTGGGGTCTCTTTGTTTTGACCCAGTTTATGCTAACCGGTTTACTAGTATGGTTATTACATATCTTAAAAATTTCAGATTTTGTTGTATTTTAACGCATATTTGATCTTTATTAAAAGCAAGAAGTTATTTTATAAAAGATTAATAAGGTTTATATTGTAAAACTAGAGTATCTCTGGGATCTTCAGAGAGAAAAATTATTAGCATATTTTGAGAGCAATCGGTATTTCTATATTAAAATTGCTCTTGAACTCATCTTGAGTATTGAATTCAGCAATTAAAGTGTCTATGTAGCAAGCTTGGGGGGGTTTCATTATGATTCCTCTTTTTTTAATATTTCTCATTCCCTTAATTTTTAGATTGAGTTTATGTGGATCCATAAGGTTTTGAACTATCTTCTTCGTTTTGACGGAAGTTTGGTCAATTTTGGTATATAGCCACTACAATGCTAGTTCATCTTTTTATTACTGGATCTATCTCTTGGTTTACTTTCAACAGATCTTTCCCTAACAGCCTTACTGGAAATATGTATGGTACGTCTTTCGCTTATCTTGGATTTCCAATTTATTTTCCAGTCTAGTTAGTTGTATTTATTGATCCATAACGATCTTTAACATCCCAGCGAGTTCATCTCTTAATTCTTAATGTTTGTCTACAGTACACTTAGACCTTGATGTCAATCCTTCGAGTCTGTTGTGACTATTAACCAATCTAGTAACATACTCTCCAATATCTGTATCTATCTCTAATTCAAGCTGTACATGATTAAAGGCCTCGCCTTTCTCCTTACCAGCCATGATCTGAGAGTTCAAACTCTGGAAACTGCTTCCCAATATAGGCAATGACAGAGTGAGCTCACTGTTCTAAATTCAGCTTATAATGAAAGTTTGTGAAAAGTTCGGCAAGAGGTCAGCACATTGACAATGAAAGTCACTAATGTTTGTTATATACATGATTAAAGGCCTCACCTTTCTCCTTACTAGCCATGTTCTCAGAGTTCAACTTCTGGGAACTGCTCCACAATATAGGCAACGCCAGAGTGAGCTAACTTTTCTAAATCCAGCTTATCACGAAAGTTTGTGAAAAGTCCGCCAAAAGGCCAGCACAATGATCACTCATGGAGTAACAATTGGAGTCAGATTTCGCCCTTCACTGACGTGTGGGAGAAGAGCCCCAGCCGCGTCAAGGCATGGAATCGAACGAGACTTGCAAACACAAAAATGGAACACGAGAATGGATAGCTTCAAAAACTAAAAACCTAGTAAATTCTTCGCCGATTAAATTTCAAAGTATAATAATAATAATAATAATAATAATAATAATAATAATAATAATAATAATAATAATGATAAAACTTTCTTTGGTGGTTCCCTGGGGGTTTACACGTGCGTAATCAGCAAGGATTCCCACCCCACCCGAAAGTATACGAAAGAAGAAACAATTCATCGTTGCAATAGCAACAGCAGGCACCGGCACAACACTCAGTCCAGTGGACAATGACCAAATCACTTTGCCGGACCATGGCCCAACACCGATAGGGCGGCTCCTCCAGTTGCCACGATGGTACATGTGGAAAGGAAAGTTTTTTTTATTTTTTTTTACTGGTTAAAAGTGAAAACAATCACATAATATTGTGAATTTGCAGATATTTTAATTTGAACTGTTTACAAACAAGAAACACTGAAATAAATTTAACTTAACGTCAAACTTCAATAACTTTTATGTATAAACATGAAGTAGTATCTTCCAAAACAAAATATGAAAAATGTTTGCTAATCTAATTATTTTCTCTGTCGCATGTTCGTGCTGCTGTGCTGCCTTCGTCTATAGTATGTCCCTTCTCATATATGAGCTATTCGATTAGGACCCCATAATGCAAAATATGGACAAGCACGAATAAATTTAAGATAAATTAGCATATCTATTACATTGACAAATGCAGTACACGCGATTTTGAGTTTTAAAACAAAGTAAGCCCATGCGTCATGCGATCCCACAGATTTTTTCCTGTTACTATAAGGCCAACGTGTTAATTCTAGACCAGAATTCTGCCTTGCTTTATTAAAGACGCAAGGTTACTTCACAAGAAAATAAAATAGTAAGTAAAAAAAAAAAAAAGGAATGATAAAGGTCAAATAATGATCTGTATTTCACTCTTATAATATCGTGTCTAAATATTCGGCGTTTTCGACTAAAGATCAGGGATATAATACATGTCGAACCCGTGTTTTTACACAACCTAATGAAACCAGATATTCAATTATTTTGCCCGCAGGTGAAGAAAATTATTATTTTTTCAAAAAGTCTTTCTAGATTCACAAGAACTCCCACCGTAACCTAGAAGGTTAAATTTTTTAATAATTATAGCATCGACCACAGGATTTAATTTTTTTTCATGGAGACGAAGAAAAGATTTTCGAAACAACTCTCCAGATATTCTAGACGCCCCTGGTGACATAAAAGGCTGGACTTTTGAACACTCATTGTACCATGCACGGGACAGAACTTAACAGAGTTGAAATTTAGATTCCCCCCCCCCCCCGAAAGATGGAGAAAATGGGTGGGCTTGGAAATGTCTTTACTGATTCTCAATGAGCAGAGAACATGCTTTATTTTTAAATATTTCCAGACTCTTCAGAAGACCCACAACTTCAGGGGACCCAGAAAGCTGAATCTTTGTCCACTCATCGTATCGATCACGGGGTAGAAGCTAACTGAGTCAATTTTTGACGCTAAAGGCCATACATTGTTGAACAAAATAAAATTTGCTGAAATAAAGTTGTAAAAGCTTTATAGTGATAATTTTCTTGTGTTTACCAGGCTTAAATATTAGTATTTAATACCTTTGTAGAATTATAACTAAACTAATTAATAAAAAAACAAGAAATATCAATCATTCATAATGCATTGATTATGAAACACTTTCCAATTGCAATGCAATTTTATTTAAACATCTCTAAAATGCGATAAATTCTGAGGTGATATTCTTAAAATTATTACAATATTATAATAATTTATTACATTTGAAAACTTAAAACTTCATCGAAAAAAAATGAACTTTATTCAAATAACGTCATCGAAATATAAATCGCCTGGCTCTCTATGTAAAAGAAGTGAATGTTTCATCCATACACTTTTATTCCATTCCTTTCATTCAGCGGTGATATTTTGAAAATTATCACAATACTACAATAATTTATTTTACTTAAAAACTTAACACCATGGAGGTAAAAGTACTAACTCCATGCTTAAAACATCACCGAAAAAGGCAATGCTATAAAATCGTCTGCTTCTTTATGTAAAATCAATATTTCATTCATATCACCTATATTCTAGACTCTAGAGCTGAAAAATTTTGCGTTAAAAAAAATTCAGCAATTCTTGTACAACTTATCTTAGAGCTTGAAGTATTTACATTCTGCGTACGTTAAAATTAGGCCCCGTTGTAGAAATAATCAAAGTTTGATGATCATTTGAACTCAAAAATATTGTAATTGAGTTGTCACAGAATGTAAATGCACAGAAAATAAACAAAAATAAAGCGGTTTTAGGACGGATGCAACACTAAATATAAATTTAAAAGAACTTTAAAAATCACGATTTTGACACGGGGAAGAAAGATGGATGCCATATTTTATTTTGAAGTGGGTTACGTGATCTCTTTATAAGTTTAATGTGGGTGTAATTAATAATTTATTCATTTAGAAAAATACCTAACATATTTTGCTCAATTTTTTATATATTTTTATGGGATAATTTAAATATTTCCTAAAATTTTCAAAACAATTTGCGAATTTTAACTTCTCTTAAGAAACGTTTGAAGAACTTGGTCCCATAGGATTCAATGTATTTCACATTTTCAACCCGGATACAATCCAAAAGTAATTGGGTTATATTAATCATTTACATTCCCATAGGTTCTACAGACAGTCTGAACAACATACTAAAATTTCATTTTGATAAAGTCATTTTTATGGCAGTTATCGTGTGACCGGACAGACAGACAGAATGACCGAAGTCATAAACACTTTTCAACCATGTTGGAAAAGTGTTAAAAACGACATGGTTAAAATAATTTCATTGACACATAAACCAAATGTCGCGTAAAAGAATTATGTCATTAAGTAGACCTCTTCTTAAAAGTAAATATCCTCTTCAGTTTCCTACACACTTTCTCTTTACACGAATCCAATTCTGACGTCAGTAACACCTCACTCATGTGGTCAATTACCTTTTGCCAGCATTCCATAGCGAGTATCTTGCTTTCACACCTGGGAGTGTCCCGGATGCGAGAAACCTCTGACGTAACCCATTGACATCCGGATTGACCTACATTTAAGGTTCATTATTAGAAGCAGATAGGGTTCATCAAATTGTGGGAAAAACCCGTGGTTTTGCCACTTATACGTTACTTTTATTTTTGTTAGATTCCATACAGCTCCTTCATTTTGGGCACTTTGAATTTTCCTTGCAATGCAAGGAAAGAAGGGAAATAAATATATCAAGGAATAAATATATCATGAGTTTGAAAATCCAAAGTATATATTTTAATCGATTTCTACATTAGGATATTCCTGTAAAGTCCATGTGCGATCTTTAGCAGGCAATGATATATAGCAGGCAATGATAGCAGGCAATGATTTAGATCGATATATTTAAAAAACGTAATTTAATTACAAAATACATAAATAATAAGAGCATAAAATACAGGATAAGCAATAGAAGTGCCGTCAGAAGCAAAGAAAAAGTACTATATAATCAGAAAATTATGCAATGGTTTTACACGCAGTGAGTTGAGAACGAGACGTCGCAAGCATAACTGGGGGTCTGAACGGGATCAAAACTGTAAATAGAATCACGGTAAATATAAATGTAAAGGGAGTCATAAAGTAAAATATTATGGGGGTTATTGCAGCTAATTAAGAGAAATGTTTTATGGAATGTAAGATGAAAATTATCTTTAGTAACAAAATGGGCAAGAGCGGTGGACAGTTTTTTTTTTTTATTTTTAATACCGTGAGCTCGCTCAGATAAACGAATACCGACGGTCCGCTTAGTAGTACTAAGGTAAAACTTATAATTATCTAAATTAACTAAATAATTATAAGTTCTACATTGGTAATACTAAGTGTACTGTCGGTATTTACACTACGAGATACAGTGGATACATACTATGCACAGATGGACACACAGACAGGCACCCAAACAGACAGAAATGTCAGGCTAAAAAATTATCTTTTCGGGTTCGAGAGCACTTGAAATGTATTGATCTGTCGAAAACTTGAGTTGCGATTTTATACATGAATCGAATACTGCCCTACACATTGTCATGTGTTATAGGGAAAGTAAAAACTGACGTAAAACATTTCTGAAAGGCTTAGTTTTCTTTTTCAATGTAGTTAAGTTAAGGGCTAAACAGCAAATGACCCGCTCAGGCGGTGAAGCGGATAGCGTTTCCGGCTGCTGTCTAGTGGGCTTGGGTTCGAATCCCGAGTTGTTTTCATGAGGATGAAGCCAAGTCTTCCGCCTTCTGGGTCCTCGCTAAAATGTGAAGCTGCACCCCCCCTGACCCTCGTCAGTGATGCTTGTTTGTGTTAATAAACTTTGTGATCTCGTCTTGTGTCATTCTTTGTCTTTCTTCCGGCGTCACTGGTACTCTTTGCGGCTCGACCAAAACAGGAGGTTATAAGCAACAACAACAGCAAATGAGACCCACGAGCAGCAAAAATTTTTAGCTGTCGCGACTGCTTGCAGTGGTGACGTCACCTAATATAACAAAAGGGAGTTTAATGGAAAAAATCTGATGTGGGCAGCACATGACTTTCCTTATATAATGAAATGAATTTACTTTCTTAATGGTGAAAAGTGATGAAAAGTGTATGTAAAGTTAAATTGTACATGTGGCGTAGTAAAGTGTACATCCGGATGACAACATCTAAAACTATTTCGTACCCAATTGACTTATATTGTACGCAACTCTAACAATTACCAATATTGATAGCATCCTCAATACGCAATATAGTCATATATTTAAATATTTTAATAATAAATTCATCAATTAGGTATCACTTTCATTAACTTGGCGTCATTTTAGCAATTTTGACGATATTTTCGGCAATGTATAGCTAACTATCGCCAAACTCGCGATATTTAGAAGAACATTTCTTATATAATCAAAGCTATGTCCATCATATGACGGAATTAAATATTTTCAAAATATTACATCCAATTTGGAGTTATTTTTATCAATTTGGCGACATTTTTTTCAATTTGGTAACAGTTTTGTCAGTTCGATAAAGTAACATTTAAAAAAAATCGCCAAGTTGGCGATATACCGCCAAAATTCGTCGCCAGAATTTGTACAGACGGAGTCTTATGGTAGAGTCTTTTATTATTTCCAAAATATTGAATTTTATTCAATTAGTTGTCATTTTCACTGATTTAGCGTCATTCTTATAAAATTTGACGACATTTTCCTCAATTAGGCGACATTTCAAAAATTTGCCACGTTGGCAATATTCCGCTAAATTCGCCTCTAAAATTTCGTCAAATATTATGGTAGGAGAAATAAGTTAGTCTTATAGCAGATCAACGACTAATGGCGTTGGAAAGTATTGTGACCCCGTCATAATACTTTCTTTATACATTATACTATGGATATAAGGAAAGTAATAAAACAAAAGTGTAAATAAGTAGGAAATTGAGATATAGAAAATAATAAGATAGCGAGAAAAACACAAAATATAGTCATGCTTCAAGTCAGAGAAATACGTTGACAGACAAATCTTTAACCAGATTCAATAATCTGGTTAAAGAAATGTTTATTGATATGAAAAAAATTTCAAAAATAAAAATCTACAACTGATCGACACTTTTGAATAGTCGAGGCAGAAGTAAAAACAAACTAATGATTAGCCATCCAGCAGTGATTTGCAATAGAATTATTTAATTATATTTTTAGAATATTTTTTCTGTTATCTCAAGCCTTGCTTTAAGGCAGGTTTAGTTTGAATTCCGATGGCTCACACAGACAAAGAATTTGATAAATGAAATTATAAAATTAATCCTTAAACGAAAAATAAATTTTATTGTCAGGAGAGAAAACATTTTAAAGTCCAAATTTTGATCAATGAGTTTTGGATTGAATGGATAGCCAAGAATTTGTCTATTCAAAAATTAGAAACGAATTTATTAGAGTTTTTAAAAGTTTGACTTTTAAATAGTTTTCTCGCTATGAATAAAATTACAGTTAACCCTTTATATAACAACCCGCAATATTTCGCCACCTGTTTTACGTTTCGAATTTGGAGTTCACTAAATACTTCTGAATCAGAAAATTTTACTTCTAGTTTTTCTTAAAGTTTTCATAACTGTTCGAAGTAAGTGTGGAAATTGAAGTGTACACACCATTTTCCATCATATGAAGCCATGAAGGTTACTTCTTAAGTTCTTGTTTCTTTTTAAATTTATTTTTGCTCTAAATCATGTTTTATATTACGTTTTTCATAGATAAATTTAACAGAGCTACAACAAACATCACTAGCTTTATAATTTCTAACTGAGAGCTATATCAAGATTAAAAATCTGATGTGGGCAGCACATGACTTTCTTTATATAATGTAATGAATTTACTACTTTTACAGGAAAAAAATCTGATGTGGGCAACTCATGACTTTCCTTATATAATGCAATGAATTTACTATTTTTACAATAAAAAAATAGGTTTTTCTTATAGTAGCTATTTATATTCTTTCCAAGAAATTGAATTTTCGTCAATCAGTCGTCATTTTCATGATTTAGTGTCATTTTTATCCATTTGGCGAGATTTCCGTTAATTTGGCAACATTTGAAAAAAGTCTCCAAGTTGGCGACATTCCGCCAAAATCTCGCCAAGCGTTATGGACGGAGAAATAAGTTATTCTTATAGCAGATAAATGACTATTGGCGTTCAAATACAAACGTATTACTCAAAGTATCTTTTCTCATGAATGGAACGAGCTAGATCCACGAGAATGATGTCACCCAATTTATAGCATGATATTACATATGAAAAGTTAACATGTTTCGCAACAGTTAATATATCTTTTTTAATTTATGGGATTTTTTGATAAATTTAGTTAAAAAATGTGCAATATCTCGAGAACGGTTCATGATAGCGTTCTAAAGTTTATGTCAATCGTTTTCTAAGAGAAAATTACATTAGAAATGTCTATTTGCGTAACTTTATTAAAGGTTTAGATGTTTTGATGATTTTTTCAAAATTTCACTCGACAATTTAGGGAGGTTCTGAACATTCGATTACGTTTAAAAACAATAGGCTTCCAGTATTCACGGATTGTGATGTTTGTACCCAATTTCATTCGAATCGGTCCATTTGTTCGTCAGTTATCGTTTCCACAGTCTCACTGACACACACACACAGATATCACTTCAAAAATGTTTGATTCGTGATCAGGGATGCTTGAAACGAGCTCTCCCGTCGAAATCTCGAATTCGAATTTTCGACCCCGTCACAATACTTTCCTTATACATTATGTATACAAGGAAAGTAAAAATAGATTATTTTTATAGCAGTTATATGTATTCTTTCCAAAATATTGAATTTTCGTCAATGAGTCGTCATTTTCCATGTCGTCATCAACAGTGAGTCGTCATTGATTTAGCATCATTTTTATCCACTTGGCGAGTTTTTCGTTAATTTAACAGTATTTAAAAAAGTCGTCAAGTTGGCGACATTCCATCAAATTCGTCGCCAAAATCTCGCCAAGCGTTATAATTATTCTTACAGCAGATAAATGGCTATTGGCATTCAAATACAAAAGTATTACTCAAAGTATCTTTTTACATGAATGGAACGAGCTAGATCCACGAGAATAATGTCACCCAATTTATCGCATGGTTTTACATATGAAAAGTGAACATGTTACTCTATAGGAAGTATTTTTTTTTATTTTATGACTTTTTGATAATTTTTTTGAAAAATGTGCAATATCTCCAGAACGGTTGATGTTAGCGTTCTAAAATTTATGCCAATCGTTTTCTAATGAGAAATTGCATAAGAAATGCCTATTTGTGTAACTTTTGCAGTTTTGATTATTAGCAGTTTTGATTTTTTGACGATTTTTTTAAATTTTCACTCGAAAATTTAGGGGCGTTCTAAACATTCGATTGTGTTTTAAAACAATATGCTTCCAGTATTCATGGATTATGATTTTTGTACCAAATTTCATTCAAATCGCTCTATTCGTTCGTGAGATATCGTCTCCACAGACTCTCTGACACACACACACACACACACACAGACATCACTTCAAAAATGTTTGATTCGTGATCAAGGATGCTTGAAACGTGCTCTCCCGTCGAAAACTCGAATTCGAATTTTAGACCCCGTCACAATACTTTCCTTATATATTATGTATATAAAGAAAGTAATAATAAGTTTGAGTGTTTTGGGGTTCATAGCAGGTTTGGCTGATTTAACCGCATTAGTTTAAATCGTGGATTTTTTGTCGTGGATAAAAATCTGAAGTGGGCAGCACATGACTTTCCCTGCAGACTCATATTCACATTATCTTTATTTCTTCAATAATTCATAATATTAAGTTTAATCGCACAAAATAGCACCCATAATTATTTAAAATTACATTGAATTTGCACTTCTAATTAAATTTTCATTCTCATTTGGTCACTGGACTTATTTTCAAAGGTGGATTAGAGAAAATGCGAAAAAACTTAAATATCTCGAGGACGGCTAGTCCTAGCGTAGTGGAATTGGCCTTATTCTTTTCATCGTCAAAAATTGCGTGTGAAACAAATCATTTAATTCATACATTTGAGCATATGTAGCCTTTTATTTTAGATTTTGACGATTTTTGCTGGCCGTTTTGCAAAAAAAGGTCAGGCACTCTTTTTCGAATCGTACCAAAATCTAATCAAAACCAGGATAACCAACAAGTGACTTATTTATCTAATTTTGTAAAATTTGATCTATTAGTTTTTCAGCTAGGGTGGATATATTCATATTTTGCGGGCCATTTCGCAAAAAAAGGCTGATTCTTGTATCCCGAATCGTACTCAAAACTAAATAGCACCAGGGTCCCCCACAAATGCCTTACTTACCAAATTTTATGAAATGTGGGCCATTAGGTTTTGAGTTAGAGTGGATACATTGCCCAGACAGACACACACACAGAGAGAGAGAGAGACAGACAGACAGACACACACACACACACACAGACTTCACACTAAGAATTGTATGTTCGTATTCTAGAAGTCCCAAAACGTGTAGATCTATCGAAAGCTCGAGTTGCGATTTTCGGTATGATTCCAATACTTTCCCTATACATTACCATGTATTGTAGGGAAAGTAAAAATCTGATTTGGGCAGCATATGACTTTACCTGCAGACTCATATTCACGTTCTCTTTATTTCTTCAATAATTCATTATATTGAGTTTAATGGTACAAAATAACGCCCATAATTATTTAAAATGACACTGAATTTGCCTTTTTAATTCAATGTTCGTTCTCAGTTGGTAACTGGATTTTTTTTCAACGGTGGCGTAGCAAAAATGCGAAGAAACTAAAATATCTCGAGAACGGTATAATGGGGTTGGTCTTATTCTTTTCGTCGTCAAAAGTTATGTATAAAACAAGCATTTAATTGACATATTTGAGCATATATAGTTTTTTATTTTAGATTTTGACGATTTTTCCGGACCATTTTGCAAAAAAAAGGTAGTTTATATTTTCCGAATAGTACCAAAATCTAATAAGCACCATGGTGACCCACAAGTGACTTATCTACCAAATTTTGTAAAATTTGATCCATTAGTTTTTAAGCTAGAGTGGATGCAGGCAATTGTTGCGAGCCATTTCACAAAAAAGGCGGGTTGTTCTATCCCGAACCGTACCAAAAATAGACCAGCACCAGAGTCACACACAAGTGACTTATCTATCAAATTTTATAAAATTCGGTTCATTAATTTTTGAGTTAGAGTGGATACATATATTACACAGACAGGCACACAGACAGACATCACGCTAAAAACAGTGGTTTTGTGTTCGAGAGGACCCAAAACGTGTAGATCTGTCGAAAACTGGAGTTACGATTTTCGGCTTGATTCCAATACTTTCCCTATACATTATCTTGCAGGGTAAGTAAAAATCTGATGTGGGCAGCACATTACTTTTTCTATACAATGCAATTAATTTACTTAATTCACAGTGAAAATGATGTATAAAATCCACGGCGCAATCTTTTTACTTTCCTTATATACATAATGTATAAGAAAAGTATTGTGACGGGGTCGAAAATACGAATTCGAGTTTTCGACGGGAGAGCACTTTTAAAACATCCCTGATCACGAATCAAACACTTTTGAAGTGATGTCTGTGTGTGTGTGTGTGCCAGTGAGCCTGTGGAGACGATATCTCACGAACGAATGGAACGATACGAATGAAATTTGGTACAAAAATCACAATCCGTGAATACTGGAAGCCTATTGTTTTTTTAACGTAAACGAATGTTCAGAATCCACCTAAATTTTCGAGTGAAATTTTGAAAAAATTATCAAAAAAGCGAAACCTTTAATAAAGTTACACAAATAGACATTTCTTATGTAATTTTTCCTTAGAAAACGATTGACATAAACTTTAGAACGCTTGCATGAACCGTTCTCGAGATATTGCACGTTTTTCAAACAAATTTATCAAAATATCCCATACATTAAAATAAATATTAACTGTTGTGAAACATGTTCACTTTTCATATGTAATATCATGCGATAAATTGGGTGACATCATTCTCGTGGATCTAGCTCGTTCCAATCATGAGAAAAGAAACTTTGAGTAATACTTTTGTACTTGAACGCCAATAGCCATTTATCCGCTATAAGAATAACTTATTTCTCCATCCATAACGCTTTGCGAGATTTTGGCGACGAATTTGGCGGAATGCCGCCAACTTGGCGACTTTTTTAAATGTTGCCAAATTAACAAAAATCTCGCCAAAAGGATAAAAATGACGATACATCAATGAAAATGACGACTAATCGTCAAAAATTCAATATCTTGGAAGGAATATAAGTATCTACTATAAGAAAAACCTGTTTTTTTACTGTAAATTAGTAAATTCATTGCATTATATAAGGAAAGTCATGTGTTGCCCACATCAGATTTTCAATATTAGTATTATTTATTACAAATGGCCAGTCACTTGACGTTTTTAATATTGAATTATGCATTTGGCTCTTTTTCGGATGACAGCATGTAAAACTACTTCGAAGTGCCTAATTAACTTATAGTTCGCGTAAATCTAAATTGATAATTATGCCTATTAATAGTATCCGCAATAAGCAACATAGTCCATATATTAAAACATTTTAATAATTAATTTATAAATTTTGTGTCATTTCTGTTAATTTAGCTTCACTTTCGCAATTTTGACCAAATGTTCGTCAATCCATAGGGGGACATATAATAAAGTTGGCGATATTTCACGAAATTAGTCGCCAAGTTAACCAAATGTATCGCCAAACATTTCACACAGAAGGAGAAAAGAGCTTTTCGTATAAATAAATGTAATGTCTATAGGGGAATAATTTGATAATTAGCGAATGATTTGGTCGTAAAAATACAACACATATAATAAAGTTGGCGATATTTCACGAAATTAGTCGCCAAGTTAACCAAATGTATCGCCAAACATTTCACACAGAAGGAGAAAAGAGCTTTTCGTATAAATAAATGTCTATAGGGGAATAATTTGATAATTAGCGAATGATTTGGTCGTAAAAATACAACACTATTACACAAAAAATATAAAATTGCTGCTTGTGAGAAAAACACTTTTAGAACTTCCTTAAAGCAGGTTAATATTCCAAAGCGAGGCGACCGTTAAGTTTACGCCCCTTCGCCGCCAAGGAACGACTAACTACTATCTACACGAACAACCCCAGAGGGCCAGGAAGGGCGAGACCAGCTGAGAAGTCGACCCTGAAATTTATTAAAACAACGTTAAAATGAGGACAAATTACATGGGGAATAACAAAGGCCACACAGGCCTGCAAGACACGCAGGGATCTCGATCAGTGTGCAGCAACATGTTAAGTTAAAAATCATCACAAAGTATGACGGAAATGAGGGTTCAAATACATTGGAACATTACCAGACAAACAAAAGTTAGTTGAGAGGAAGAGTCTCGCTCGTTCCTGATGAGCACGGGGAAAATGAATCTCGTCATGAGTTCAGATAATATTCAATTCTCAGTTCTGTGTAAAAAGGAAAAGGAGATAAAAGTCTCGAACTCGTAAATGTTCGTGATCACCTTATGACTGTAATCAATGGATCAGGTGAAAACTCTGTTAAATCAATTCAAACCCTTAAGTAATGAATATACAGTGTTGGAAGTCATCTGATACAGTAAAATAGAAAAATACTTGTTTGATACTCTGAAGATATAAACTCTTGATGATTAATTCACGTGTTAAAACACCTGAAGACATTCTAGGTGAGTAAATAAATGATATCTCCTTTAAGAACACTAGTTAAAGCAGATAAAATTTTTGTAGAATCTCACTACAGAGATTAAAGAGACTCATTGGAAACACAGATGACACATGATAACTCTAATTAATGAGAAACACTAAAAGATCATGTCTTTGAGATTTATACTCACTCAACAACACTGTGGACTCTGTAGACACAACACTATAGACACAACACTAAAGACTCTGTTGTTACAAGATGTGAACACAACACTATAAACACTACATTGATGACACAAGATGATTCAATTGAATGAGAAACACTATAGTGATAAAGTCTTAGAGAAACACTTATAGAAGAGTTCACCGTGTAACACTAAATCACTGTATAGACGATCCAAAGTGATGTTGAAGGTTATACTCCAGTTAACACTCCCACCTTAAAGCGTTAATAAGCGTTATGGAGAGGCAAAAGAAGATACCTGGCTTAGGAAATACTTCTTAGAGAAACTCTTGTAGAAGATTTCACTGTGGAACACAAGATCACTGTGTATGTAAAAACAGAAACTCTGATGTTTAAGCAAAATAAGACTATAAAAAACATGTTTGGTGCATCGGGTAAGGCATTCAAAGTCATTGGGTCGATGTATATGAAGAGTGATGTACACAAAAGTTCTTGTGCACGATTGGACTCTAATTGCAAGTTCACTCCGTTCATCCAATAGGTTCCTACTATGTTTGAACTTATCTACCCATCAGTTCGTATGCAAACAAGACAGTAAAGTATTCAATTCAAAAGTCTGCAAAAACGCCGAGATTCTGTAATGTCAACAGCACATGACGAAGGCCTCAGGTGAGCAAATAGCAATTTAAGTGACCCAAACAAAGGCGTATCTCGGCCAGAACAGAAGAAATAAAAAGAGGCTCAGAGCCAGGCAACAGAAGTTCCTAGTCCTCCAAATAACAGAAAACGGAAGTGTGCATAAATTAAATTGTATCAATTATTTTTTATTTATCAATTATTTAATTATAACATATCAAATAAATCAATTATTTAATTCACTTAAGATTAATCACTAACAACTGATATTACCGAGAGAACAAAAGAACCATGGGGAGCAAAAAGTCAGCTATAAAACTAAAGATAAACAGTACATAAAATACTATCGAAAAAATGACACTCCTAACAATCCCTTCATCAAGGCGCGGCACAGGTCCGGGTCAAGCAGGATGCCAAAGGGATAAGAAAACTCAGATACAAGGAAGAGTCCAAAGAGACGGATCAACAGGGAAGAAAAGGCATCCCCGTCAACCCAGGCCAGCGTCGCCCCAAAAGACTGGGAGGAAGAGACCCAAGAATCAACCCTACTTCCTCTTCCGGGCCTTCCTGTCAAACAGTTTCCTGTAGACAGGACAGATCCGAGAGAAGGCAGGGTGAGCGCAGTCTCTCTCTCCCTCCGACACACAGTTAACACAGCTCGGAATTTCCACAGTACAAGAGGCTGACTTATGTTCCAGAGAGCCACAGATTCCACAACACTCATCTCCAACACATTGTCTACTCATGTGTCCGTATCTTTGGCAACGGAAACACCGAATCACTGTCACATGTTTCCTGATCAAACAACTGTAAAATCCAAACAAAATTCTACCTTCCTTCAACACAACTCCAGCAAGGTCTGAAGTCAAACTAATAATCCAATGAAGCTGACTCTCCCTTTTCCCCTCAAAACACTTGATCGCCTCAATTTCATCCGAGGGAATCTCAGGGAACCTAAAAAGAAAAGCATGTTCAACGTCGTCCTTGGTCAGATCCCCCGGGACGGAAAAGACAATAATCTTCTGCCGTCTCGGGCCAAGTTTTTTAATCTTAAAAGTATTTCCAATGTCCAGGTCCTCCAAAGAAGCCCCCGTCTCGGACTCAAAGTAACCAACAACCCTGATGTCACCATTCAAACTCGGCCTAACAGATTTCACTTTCAGCTCCTGAGGGCAGGCCGTCCGACAGAGGAGATGCCACGGATCTTCAGTGCTCTCCTCGTCCTTCTTAGAAAGAACAAACGTTGTCGGTTCGGGAGCAGACCGACTCACCACCGAAGTGTAAGTGGGCCGCTCAGCCGAGAGCAAGAGCTTCTCAAGGGCAATCGGCAAGTCCTCCTCAAGAACCTTTTCCACCGTTCTCACTCCAAAAACCTCCTTCTCCCTTTCACTCACCAGTTCCCTCAAGCCTTCAGCCAACAGACGAAACCTGCGCTGCTGTTCTGAGCCCACAGCTTTAATGTTCCGGAGATAACGTTCCATATTAAACAACCTAGCATTAAAAGTACTCATAAAGTCTCCGTCCTCCGGGTCCTCATAGGCCTCCTCAACATCCGAAGAGTTCACATGCGTCTCCTTGTTTGCCGAAGAAGTTCTCGAGGTAGATCTATTCCTCTGGGAGACGGAGGAAATCCTTTTAGTATCCCCCCTCCCCCCCGTCGGAGCAGAACCATTCGCATACCTTCCACTCGGTCCTCTCTCATTCCTAAAATCATACCTCCTATCCGTCGGAAACTTTCCCGACATCTCTCTCTCTGCCCTTCGAATCTTATCCTGGTCTCTATAACAAACAAATCCAATGCCACGAAAACCCCCCCTTATCTCTAGGCCCAGTGATAGGGGCAGAACTGCGAATTCGATCAATCTCAGCTCGAACATGCGGAGGGGTATAGTTACTCATAATTCTCCTGCGTCCATACGAGTCAAATTCGCTCTGAGGGGAAAGGTCCCTCTCTGTCTTCCTGCGAGGCATAGCTAAAACTAAGGATCGTGAGCCTACGGAGCACTAAGCCAAAGATCAAAAACAGAGTTCCAAAGTACACAGAGCCTCTCAAAATCCCAATGGGCAGAACAGAAGAAATCCGATCAAAATCCCAATGATTAACGGGGATGGTGAGTGTGAACGAGCACAAAATCTCAAGCCAAGAACACGACCAATAAAAGAACTCACGACCAGAGAAGCTCAAAGGGAAAAAGAAACATTTAAATAAGCCGAAAAGAAATCAAAGATCAAGCTGCAGGGATGGTGAGCGTGATCGAGCAGTATCCAAACATGTATGGTGTCTATGTGTAGGTAATTAAAGAATAGATGTAGGGTCTGAATCAGGAATTAATTAAACCTCAGAAAAATTAATTAATTCTGCAAAAAACTCGCATGTATGCATCTTTAAAATAAAATAAAACCCCAAAAACTAAAAATTTCCAGAAAAAATTCACCAGGAGGGACTTACACAGAGAAAATTCGAACGCATTCCAAATTCTCAAAAAGAATAACTGAACAACTGCCTACCAATTAAAATCACCAGGAAGAACCAGACATAAAGTAGTTTGAACGCATTAAATAACACACTGTAAATGTATATCCCAAGCTAAATAGAAAAGACCAGAAAATCCGATGGAGTAAATTTAGCAGGTGGCACGCCCATTCAAAATTCTTTTAAAAATACTTAAACTCATCAGAATTACAAAAAACATATGCGAAAATAAACATAAGATATTTTTCTTTGACAAAAGCCAACTTATAAAATTTCTAAATTAAAGTACTTTTGGATTAACATTTTTAAAGATCACTCATTTTAAAAGGTATACAAATTTCAAACATGGTTAAAACGCAGTAAAGCACACTTCCGAAAACAGTAATTCAGACTAAATTAAACTACTTAAATTTAAAGGAAACACTTAATAATCAATTATTACATGATAACAGTTAAAATTTAAGTGCAGAATTAATGAAATTAGACTATTTTAACGCATTTAAGAGCACTTTTAAAAATCACAATGTTAATTGACTTTCGATTCCCATGTTAATGGGATCTAGCCGAGAACACCATGAAAGGGCCAAAACAGCTTTTAGTAAAAACATCATAACTTCGTCAAAAATCGACGTACCGTGCTCAACCTGGGCTCTTTTTGAAGCCTAGGACATCGTGCATCTTTATTTCACATCCACAGGAGCCAGGGAGGGGCACAACACGCCAGAATCACGCTTCCAAACGGAACTCGTCACATGCGTCAGACTCAATTGAGATCCAAGTAGCTTCCTTGAAGCAGGCATGAGCAGTTCACGTGACAACAATTATTTGGAAAGAGTTTGGAACCGTCTTCATCAGGTCTAAATAATGTCTTTACTTAACAAACGCCAAGCAGGCGTTAAGTAAATACACTGTTTTCACCTGATAAAGAAGGATACAAACTCCCTCGAAATAATTGTTGTCACGTAATTTTCACTTTTTTGAAAGGGAATATTAAAAGTGTTATACTATTACACAAGTATTTTATCAGAGCCAACGGCCTCACCGTGCTGAAAACACCGATTCTCGTTAGATCACCGAAGTCAAGCAGCATCAGGCGCGGTTAGTACTTAGGTAGGTGACCACCTGGGAACACCGCGTGCTGTTGGTACATTTCGGGCGCGGAAGCCTGGAGGTTTGCGCGCTGGATTTGCACTCTGCCGCCGCGCCACAATTGCCGCCGTGTTCATGCGGAGTACGATCACGTTAAACATGTGGGTCCGTAAGTCCTTCCGAGAGGTTGATGGTAGGGGAAGGAGGGTGCGGTCCCTGTGGATGCCTCCCCCACTGGGTTTCGGTCTACATTGGGTGGCACTTCCCGGCCGTCCAAACGGTTACCTTACACCTTTCTGGCAGGTCGGACTGTCTGGGTCTCAACAACAACAAGTATTTTATCTCGTGAATGGAATGAACATGCAAGAGAGTGATGTTAACACATTTGTTGCATAATATTACATGTAAAGTGAACATATTTCACGATAGTTAATACGTTTTTAATTTCATTTAATATTTTTGATAAATTTATTAGAAAAACGTGCAGTTTCTTTAGAACGGTTCTCGCTAGCGTTCAAAAGTTATGATAAAAAATTACATACGAAATTATAATTTACGTAACGTAATTAAAATTTCTGATTTTTTAATAAATTTTTCAAAATTTCATTTGAAAATTTGGGAGGTCTTTCATACCTTAGATTGCATTTATAATCAATAGTCTAACAGTACTCACAGATTGTAATATTCGTACCAACTTTTGTTCGAAACCTCCATTATTTTGTCAGATGTCGCTTATATAGACTCACGGACACACACACACAGACATAGATGCTTGAAAAGTGCACCTTCGTCGGAAACTCGAATTCGAATTTTCGACACCATGTCACAATACTTGCCTCATAGACTATTCTATGTATATAGAGAAAGTAAAAATAGAAAGACTCCGTTTTTTTTCATCATTCGAAGTAGAAATTTTCCCCATGTACTAATACTAATAACACAAAATTACTGAAATTTGACGTATACTCCTCTTTAATTGAGGATTTTAGATTATTTTATGATTTTGTTCAGTCACGACGCAAGTACTGAAGCTGTGTTATTCTCATGTAATATATGCATTTTAACAGAAAAGAAGACGTCTTAAGTGTTAAGAGATTTAAAAGTAGGTAAATTAATATTTTGTAAAAATGAGTATGTTATAATTTGTCTTTCAGCTTTATACAAACATATTTTACATCTTTTACACATTAAAATGAAATTGTATCTCATTTTGTTTTTTACTGCATCTTATTACAGCATTTGTTTTGGGTTATAAAATCAAACACCTGAAAGGAAATCCATTTCAATAAGTAGAATTTCGCTGAAAAATAGCTGAACATTTTTGAGACAAATTAACAATGAGGGATATTTATTTACGTTGTCAACTAATTGTTTAAATTTTTATATCCCAAACACATGAAACTGTATTTATTTATTTATTTTATTTATTTATTATTTTTTTTTTTGGGGGGGGGGGGGGTGAGGTTATCGGTACAACTTACCAATTGGCGCTAAAAAACATCATGCACAATCAAGTTACGTCCCATTTTTGACTTAATAATAATTATGTGGCAGAGTGGAATACGTGAACTATAACTAGCAAAGTATATTCCTTTCAGAATTTATGACTGCAAATTAAACATCAGCAACTGTGTGACATTAACCCTTTCGCGACGGTTGGCACGCCGGATGCGAACTTGCATTCAAGGACGTACGGCACGCACTCGTGCTGGAGAGAACTTTACCATAAACGCCGAGTGGCACGTATCGGTGTTTCTACGTGAAACATTTTCATTTGAATTTATTTGTCTACTAGATGGCGTTAAATGCCCGTGGAAGCAACTTAAATGTATTTTATAGATGTTTGACCTTGGCACAAAGAGAATCCAATGAATTATTTCTCCGTTTGGAGCGGTGATACATGGTTCTGTAAAGTAAACAGAGCACTTCTCGCATCATCAACAATTTTATAATTGAGTTCCGGGTCTCCTTTTGATTTTAGCTTTTAATGATTTCGTTGGTGGATTACAGGAATATAAGAGAGTATTTTTTTTTTTTGGGGGGGGGGGGGTTAAAGGAATGTGCGACAGTGAAATGTTTAGGCTATTTCGGATAAAAGTATCGCTGGTTTGAGACTTTTTCTTTCTGTGGAAGAATATACGCGTATGGTAAACGAACCAGACAGTAATGAAAGCAAAGCAGATAGTGAAGATTCGTAGAACAGTGTTATTTCTGATGATGAATCTGAAAATGCAATTGATTCTTCAGATTCTGAGCGTACTATTATTACAACGCCGCCAGCTTCAGTTGCTGTTTTTTCGAATGATGTTTGGGCATGTGATTTGAAAGATCTGAATTCTTTGGAGTTTTTGAACATACCTGGAATAAATCACAATATCATGCCGCCTAATTTAGATAAGAAACTTGATTTTTTTAGCATATTTTTTGATGATGAACTAGTAGAATTTATCGTAAAAGCAACTAATGAGTTTGCAAAGAAAAAATGGGAGAACAATCTCCTCTCTCCTTCCACATCGAAGACTCCACCTGTTTCAAATGTATTTACACCTGTGACAGGAAACGAATTTCGTGTGTTTCTCGCACTAGTAATTTTGACGAGCATTGTCAGAAAACCAAATCTTGAAATGTATTTTTCTAAGAATCCAATTCTCAGTACTCTTTTTTTTTCAATTCAGTTATGAGTCGCGATCAATTTATAGGAATATTACGTTACCTTCATTTTACTCTTGATAGTAATACCCAAAAACTAGATAAATTGAAACCCGTGTTAGATGCATTAGTTTCAAAATTTAAATCTATATACACTCCTAGAAGAAATGTGTTCATTGATGAATCTTTGTTCTCATGGAAAGGAAGGCCGGGATTTCGTCAATATATCCCCTCGAAAAGGTCCAGGTATGGAATAAAAATATATAAATCGTCAGAATCGAAATCAGGCTATAAATAGAATTTCCTTGTGTATACTGGTAAGGACACTGAATTATCAAGCTCTGATGGTGGGTATGGAGAACGCGTTGTGAAAACATTTCTAAGTGAACTTTTAGGAAAAAGATATACTTTGTATTTGGATAAATTTTTTACCTCTCCTGTACTTGCAAAGTATTTATTGTCTAAGTATACGCATATATGTGGTACAGTTTTAAAAAATTGGAAGGACATGCCTAAGAATTATTCATCTGTACCTAAAACATATATACATGAAAATTTTTAATACTTTGATAAAAGAAAATTTGTATAAAAATATACATCAAATAGGAAATAAGTATTTCCTTTCTTCCTGAAAAAAGTAGAATGCTGTGGTGTACGGGTGATTTTTAGTGAATTTCTTTCAAGAGTTAGGCTTAGCGCAAAAAATTAGCCGTCTTTTGGGAACAGTTCGGAAACGAAGCGCTCCGTCCTTTGGGCCACGGCAGTTTCGGAATGCCGCCGTCCCTAAAGAGTTTAAAAGTGTAAATTGTAAAATAATTTTCGAAATTTTAATAGTGTCGATAAATTAGGTAGCTTTGTATTATACAGGGTCTTTATAATTAAAGTTCCACTTTGAAATGGCTATAAAAGGAAAACTACTTGACATAATGTCATCCAACTTGGTAATAGTTTACAGGAGGTCATGGGATTTTATTTTCCGCAAAAAAAAAAAGTTCAAAAACTCACCGTCAGCGGGGAATGGCGCTGTATGCAATATCGTTAAACGAAATAAGACATGAAAACAACGGTTTAAAAAGTTTTTAATCGTTTCTAAAACATGTTACAAATCATGTTCAATGTGGTTTCCACCATTTTATTAAAGCAAGTTAAATCGCATTACTGCGTTCTCAAGTGTAGCTCTTAGCATATCAAGAGGAATGTTACGGACATGTCGGTGTATCACATTTTTCAATTTCGTCAAATTGTTTATGTTATCACCATAGACAGTGGCTTTGAGGTAACCCCCATAGACAGAGGTCACAGGGGTTGAGGTTTGGTGACCGGGGTGGCCAAGAAATGGGGAAGTGTCGGCTTACAATCCGGTCATCCGTTAAATGTTGCTTAAGTAACTGTTTGACCCATGTACCAATGTGAGGTAGAACCCCGTCCTGCATAAAAATCGTGGTATCTAAGCCACTGTTTATGGTGATAACATAAACAATTTGGCGGAATTGAAACATGTGATACACCGACATGTCCGTAACATTCTTCCTGGTATGCTAAGAGCTACTGTTGAGAACGCAGTAATGCGATTTAACTTGCTTTCAGAAAATAGTGGAAGCCACATTGAACATGATTTGTAACACGTTTTAGAAACAATTAAAAACTTTTTAAATCACTGTCTTCATGTCTTATTTCTTTTAACAATATTGCATACAGCGCCATTCTCCGCTGACGGCGAGTTTTTGAATTTTTTTTTTTTTTTTTTTTTGCAAAAAAATAAAATCCCATGATCTCCTGTAAACTATTAATAAGTTTGATAACATTCTGTCCAGTAGTTTTCCTTTTATAGCCATTTCAAAGTGGAACTTTAATTATAAAGACCCTGTACTTTACAGATATAACATTTGATTTTGAACACGTACAACAAACTTTCACATCACGCTCCCAGTGCAACCCCTTCCCCCTTCCCCAACCAATTCCCCCTTGCTGCGGATTCTGTGACTATGAAATTATGATAATAGATTATTCCTTGGAATGATTGAGATTCTGAATAGATCCACAATTAGAGGGGTGTTCATTTAAGGAGATTCGACTGTATATAAAACTCAAAAGAAACATTAATTTTGATTTGTATGTTCATTAATCTAAGTTCCAAAGAAAGTAAAGAAATTCCGCTTAATTTCGATAAGAGTTTCTCCGTCTTCTATCCTTACATTATTCCTGTATTCTCAATCGCTTTCCATCAGATGTTTAATATTCTTATCAGTTCTTCAAAAACCTCAACCAATTGGGTTTTTTTTTCTTTATAGTGTGTTGCACTTATTTTTTGCGAAGAAGCCTGGGAGCTTCCCTTTAACGGAGTCGATAATCAAAGCACAAAGTAAGACAGATCTTTAACTGTTGATTAAGTTTGGTAATGTTGCATTCCTTTGTTATGCGTCGCCAGTTTTACAGTTGAGTGCTTTTAGCAGCTCTGGAATCAGAGGCTTTTAGCAAATTAACGCGAGCTGTCAACAATAAACGTTTCCAAAGAATTGATAATCTGCATACAATATGACTTATAATATTGCTTACATCTAAAAATGTATTTGAAACCAATAATAAAGGAATATGTTTGTGTTTATGTGTGCATGTGTGTAGTCTGTAACGCGAAATCTAAGCGTCGCACGATTATTATGCTACAATATCCAGACTTTTAAGAAGGTTAACTTTTACCATCCAATAAATAATCGTTAATGGTGCAGCGTAACGATCCCAGTGAGAGAGCACTTGCATCAGCATTATCTACGGCTTGTCAACCAAGGATTTTGTAATAAATGTAATAAAAACAACCGACTTCGTCAACACGGAATCTATTCAGGGCGACATATACTATGTTTCCCACTAACGCTTTTTGCTAGATGAACCCGTCTTGTAGCATAGAGAGCACAGAGTCTTGAGTCAAACCCAATGGAACAATGTTTTCTCTACGATGCATCAAGTTTTCAAAGTGACAGTATATATATATATATATATATATCATATTACCCGCGGTTTGATGCTGTGTCTACTGATTTCCAATTCTGCACTTTCGTTTTTATTATTTTAATTTATATATATATATATATATATATATATATATATATATCTGTGTGTGTGTGTGTGTGTGTGTGTGTGTGTGCGTGCGTGCGTGTGCGTGTGCGTGTGCGTGTGCATGTGTGTGTGTGTGTGTGTGTGTTTCTGCATCTATGTTAATTGTTGTTCTGCCTCTTCTTAGTTTCTCTTGCAAGCTCTTCCCGATTGCGAGTTCCAATTACGCATCTTTGGCCGAACCAAACCTGATGATATAAACGAGATACTGTAAACTATGCTCTCAAAGAAGCTTTGTCGAGGATACCTATGGCTATGCACCAGCTAACAAAGGGAAAAATTCCTTAATTTCATGGTAGTGGGCAGGGAGCTCAATATTTGAAATTGCCGTGGGTGAAAACCTTTGCGGTTACAGAAAGCTATTTGTGAACTTAATTTTGCATATTGAGATTTCGACTTTTTAACACTTTATAACAAAGTTGAAAAGTGTTTATGACTTTGTTCATTCTATCTGTCTATCTGTCTGTCTGTCTGTGTGTCTGTCTGTCTGTCCGTTAGCACGATAACTGCCGTAAAAATGACTTAATCAAAATGAAATTTTAGTATGTTGTTCAGACGGTCTGTAGGACCTGTGGGAATATGAATAATATCACCCAATTAGTTTTGGATTGAACCCGGGTTGAAAAATTGAAATACATTGAACCCTAAGGGACCTAATTTTTCAAACATATTTTAAGCGGATTTAAAATTCACAAATAACTTCGAAAATTTTAGGTAATATTCAAATTGTTCTATAAAATATACAAAAAAGAATTCAGTGAAATATATTCAGTAGTTTTTTAAATAAAAATTAAAATAATAATTACACCTCTTATATGAAGCGATCACGTGACCATGATATGAAAAGATCATGTGACCCACTTCAAAATGATATATGACATCCATCTTGTCTCAAAATCGTGATTTTTAAAGTTCTTTTTAATTTATATTGAGTGTTGCATCCGTCCTAAACCACTTTATTCTTGCTTAAATTCTGTGCATCTACATACTGAAACAACGCAATTACAATATATTTGAGTTTAAATGATCATCCAAATTTGATTATTTCTACAACGAAGCCTATTTTTCACTTATGTGAAATGTAAACAGCAAAATATATAGAATGAGTTGTATAAGAATTGCTGTATTTCTTTAACACAAAATCATTTAGTTCATGGAGTCTGCGTAGCTGATATGAATGAAATATTCATTGATTTTATAAAGAGAAGGACGATTTTTTTCGATGAAGTTTTAAGCATAGAGTTTAATTACTTGTAGCTCCATTGTCTTAATTTTTAAATAAAATAAATTATTATAGTATTGTGATGAATGAAATTAATGGGAATTTGTTTATGAATGAAATGCTGCTTTCATAGAGAGAGCCAGGCGTGTTATTTTTATTATGACGTCATATGAATGAATTTTAGTTGTTTTCGATGAAGTTTTCAAATATAGTAAATTATCGTAGTATTATGATAATTTTAAAAATATTACCAAGAAATGTATCGCATTTTAGAGATGTTTAAACCAGGCAATATTTATTTCAATGCCGTCAATTGAATGAAGTTCATTTTGTTCGATGAAGGTTTAAGTTTTCAAATATATTAAATTAATCTAGTATTGTGATAAGTTTTAAAATATTACCGAGGAATGTATTGCATTTTAGAGATGTTTAAATAAAATTGAATTGAAGTTGGAAAGTGTTTCATAATCAATGCTTTAAACGTGATTAATCATTCTTGTGTCTGTTATTGTTTTCACTATACCACCCAATTAAGACCGAAACGCAGAAGAGTGGAAACCACAGGAACCGTATCATCCTGTCTCTAACACAGCAAGTCTAAGATACTTTTGCTCTTTTGCAATAAAAATGAAGAACCTCTAAAAAATAATCGGATCATCTCGAAATTTCGCATGCAAATTCCTTTATACCAAGTATGCAAATAGTTAAATTTGCAAAGCCAATGAGCGTTAACTTCGGTCATAGCCCGCGTTTCTACTGCGCAACTAGCATCATATAAAACAGGTTAAAAATGTGAACTTTTTATCTTTGCTCGTTATCGGCGTTGCAGTTCCACGGAGACACAACCAATAATGACGTTACGACGTTACCGAAGACCTTATAAGCAATTAGACGAGTTCGAACGTGGTCGTATAGTCGTTCTTATATGATTATATGAGTTCCTTGCAGCAATGATTGCTGCAAGGAACTCATCGTCTGAATGAAGGCCCTGGGAGTCCAAGGTGCACGAATGCGAGGCAAGTTCGGATGATTGGGCGACAGGCCCGAACTGGTCCAACGACATCATCGTCCGCCGTCTAACTTGCTACAGCCTCTTCCATACCACTTGTGGTACCCTTCACCATCTCACGGCGCTTTGCTGAGGTGGGGTTACGCTCACCGTGGCTTTAAGACGTTTTTCCATAACCCCACCATATTGACAGTGTCGTTTGGAGTGTGTCGTAGCTGATCATCATGGCTGTCAGCAGACTTGCATCGCATAGTGTTCAGCTATGAATCATACTTCAGTCTTTCAGTAGATGACCATCGAGTAAGTGTGTGGAAGTGCCAGGGCCAGCGGTCCCAATTAGCCTTTGTTTTTTACACAAGCACACAGCCTCGGTCACTCAAATGGCTACTGAAAACCCTCGGGTCAGTCAAGTGGTCTGGGACTTCAACAGGCACAAAGCCATTACCCCTGGTGTGATGGTTTGGGTTGCTATCTTTCACAACAGCAGGTCGCCCCTAGTCATACTGCGTACAACTTTAGCAGCTCAACGATATGTTGATGGAATCCTGCAGCCGTTTGCGTTACCGTTCATGGCACATCATGCTGGGGCTATTTTCCAACAAGATAATGCCACGCCACATATGGCTCACATATCTGTGGATTGTCTGCGTGCTGTTGATACTGTTCCTTGGCCAGCAAGGTCACTAGCCCTCTCGCCAATCGAGCATGTATGGGACATGATAGGCCACCAGGTTCGGGCACTCCGAAACGTAGCGGATCTGGAGCAACAATTGAGGAATACCTAGCAGAATGTATCGCAGGATGACATTAGGAAACTTTATCACTCCTTACCCAGACGTATACAAGCATGCAAGGGGAGGGGGGTCACCAATTACTGATTTGAAAATTCAATGTGCAATTGATAACCATTAATGGGTCTTGCAGCCTTGATTTTGTAATCATTTCATTACCTGTGTATGAGCTGTATGCATATTTAATTTCAATAAAAACAGCCACTTTCTTCATGGTGCTTCGTTTTTTTTTACAAAGAGTATATTTTGAGACATATAGATTTATCGTACCCATACTCCACGTAGACACAGGGGTAGATTTGGGAGGCTTCGAAGCTCCAGCACGGGACTGTCATATGTTATCCTCATACCATAATCACTGGGCAATCCCCACCTTATTCTTGTTAAGGTATAATAGATAATACTGGAAAACAACCATGATAGAAAACAGAACTACATCAGATAGGTTGTGGCAATTCATTAAAGGGGGAGACTGTGACAAACGGAAACATAAGTACTATGAAACAATATATTGCATTAAATTACATATTTGAAAATAAATACATGCAAAAATAAAAACAGATAATATGAACCAGATCTGCCTCGATGGAACACAAATTAAATTTTGTAGGTGTTTACTTCCATTGGGTGTTTCAAAGTGACCCCTAGAAGTGATGCTTTTCAAATTTCCGAAAATGAAAAAAAAATTATACCAGTACAGAATTGGCGCCAACGGCCGTACCTTGCTGAAAACACCGGTTTTCGTTAGATCACCGAAGTCAGGCAGCATCGGGCGCGGTTAGTACTTGGGTGGGTGACCACCTGGGAACACCGCGTGCTGTTGGCACATTTCGGGCGCGGTAGCCCAGTGGTTTGCGCGCTGGATTTGCACGCTGCCACAACTGCCGCCGTGTTCATGCGGAGTACGATCACGTTAAACATGTGGGTCCATAAGTCCTTCCGAGAGGTTGGTGGTAGGGGAAGGAAGGTACGGTCCCTGTGGATGCCTCCCCCACAGGGTTCCGGTCTAAATCGGGTGGCACTTCCCGGCCGTCCAAACAGTTACCTTACACCTTTCTAAAACTAATGCTAATCTTCCTAAAACTAATGCTAATCTTCCTAAAACTAATGCTAATCTTCCTAACTAATGCTAATCTTCCTATGTTGGGTTAAAGCCCACTCCGACATCTCGGGTAACGAGGTCGCAGACAAAAATGCAAAACTAGCTACTACCTCTGGCTCTCCAACTTCTTTACCTTTCCCTTATTCACTTCTCAAAAAACATTACAAACTTGATATCCTTAGTAATTGGCAATCCTTTTTAAATGACTATGTCTCCCCCCGAACTCACGATCCCGCCAGAATTTTAAATTTCCTTCCAAAAGTTAACTTTAATACACATATTACTAATAAATATTTAATCTACTTTATTACGGGCCACGGCCCATTCCCCGATTATTTGTTCTCTTTCAAATGTAAATCTACTTCCTGCTGCTCCTGCGGCGCTTTCGGCGACGCCGATCACTACGTTTTTTCTTGCCCCCTTACCAAAGCTTTTCACCTTTATAAACCTTCACCCCATAATACGGCGACCTGGTTCTCGAGTGTCTGCTCTAACCCTTCTTCAATCAATAAAATAAAAAACTGTGTTCTCATAGCGAGAGAAATCTCTAATAAAATTTCATAATCAGCCTGGGGATCTCTGCTTTTAATTTTTTCGGTCGGTGACTCCTCTTCTTGTTGTTTTTTTTGTTTGTTTTTTATGTTGTTTTTTATGTTGTTTTTTTATATGTTGTTTTTCTCGGTGGTGTCGTCTGCTTTTGTTGTGTTGTCTTTAGTTGTTGCACCCCATTTTATAATATATAGTCAACTTCAAAATGTTTTCAACTACTATCATAATACTTATATTATCTCAGATCATTATGTCATTTGTAAATATACTATCAAGTCTTCAATAATGTAAATAAGTCAACAAAATGTATTCAAGTCTACAAGAGTATAAATGTAATCAAGTCTTCAGATATATTTTCATATTAGCAAAACTATGTTATTAGCTTATATCCTTGTAACCACTCCTGTAAAAATTTTTTAAAGATTCAATAAATTTGGTGTTGGTTGTTGTGGACACCCGGACATCGGCCGGACGCCTGCCAACTCCTCTCCCGGCCGTCCAAATAGATGCTCAAGTCCTCAGGACGAGTCGGACGGTCTGGGTCTTCAACACCTTTCTGGTAGGTCGGACGGTCTGGGTCTCAACAACAAACAGTACAGAATTAAATTTAAATTTTGACACTGATATATTTATAAACTACAATCCAGGAATCAAGTGGCATTTAAAATGTGACGTTTCGCTTCCTTCACAAACGTTCCACCGAGTTAAATGCCTTCATCTGCATTGACGATTCGAAGTGAACCTGAGGGAAATGGGTGAAATGCCACTTGGCCAGGGGCGATAGCTTTCTCAAAGAGCAAAGTCCGCATGTTCTTGAAGCCCATGCATAATGAACTGATAAATGCTCTCTAGTGTTCCATTTTATGTTATGACTAGAGGCTGAAAACGTTCGTGAAAGTTCACCGGTGAGGCTACTTCGCCCTCCAAAGTCGCACCGAGATCACAGCTGGAGATTAAAACCCTTGAAAGTACAACGAGAATGCAAATAAGAATTGCCATTTTACTTTATGGCAAAGCGAAAAGGAAACTGTTGAATGAAATCACGGAGAAATTATTAGAGTAAGAGTGACAATCAAGGATATGCATTATGCAATAGACATACTAACCGTCTCGTAAACTGAAGGCTCAGTTATTTATTCCGTTTCGTATTTTCTACAAAGGAAAAATTTTTAAGTCACTGAATAACAGCAAAATGTGTTTAATTTAAATAGCTCTAATTCAAATAGCAAATACAAAGCTTATTTCATCAAAGATATCGAACATTATAATAGGAAAGGGTTTGAGATGGATTAATTAGGTGCTTAACTGGACTCAAGAGAAATCGAGTTAAATTCATATTGCATGCGTGAGGATCCTGAGATAATAAACACATCTAACTAGATCACAACGAGCTTGCTTCAAAACACTACAGCGAAATCAACGGAACAGTCGTTCTAATTAATTTAAATCTTCAATGTGTCAAACATAACTTTCTCCATTTGCTAAGGTTTTTGAGTTTGTTTTGCATAGGTACATCTACAGTCAAGTTCGGTCTTTTATTTCTATCAATCAGCATGGTTTCATGAGAGGTAGGTCTACTGTTACTAATCTTCTTTGCTTTAATTCGTTTGTGATTGATGCCATTAATACTAGGGGTGAGTTGGATGTTGTCTACACTGATTTTGCGAAAGCTTTTGATTCGGTTGATCACGGTATTTTGATTCATAAATTGAAGAGTATTGGGTTTTGTCCTGATTTGGTTATGCTTTTAAAGTCCTATTTAACTTCTAGGTTTTCATGTGCAAATTTTAGTTCTTGCTTGAGTAAGGGCTTTTCGGCTACTTCTGGTGTGCCCCAGGGCTCTGTTCTTGGTCCCTTGTTATTTATTATTTTTATTAATGATCTTGCTGATTGTTTCAAAAATTGCCTTTTTTCTGCTGACGATTTGAAAATTTTATGTCTATTTTTGATGCTGTTTCATGTAATAATATTCAGTCTGAGTTGCATGTCCTTTCCGATTGGTGTAGCAATAACCATCTTCATCTCAATATTAGTAAATGTAGTGTTGTATCTTTTACTCGTAGAAAAGTGCCTATTTATTTTCTTATGGTATTGGCAACTCTGTTTTAGCTAGAAAGTTCTCTATTACTGATCTTGGAGTTAATTATACGTCCGATTTTTCCTTTCCTCCTCATATTTCTAATATCTGTTCTAAGTCCTATAGAAAACTGGGTTACATTAAAAGAATTACTCAGGATTTTACAAATGAGGATACCATTATTGTTCTTTTCAATGCCTTGGTCAGGTCTGGGCTTGAATATGCGTCTGTGGTTTGGAGGCCTTTTCATGCCGTTCACTTAAACAGGATAGAGATCATTCAAAATAATTTCTTGAGGTATCTTTATTATAGGAAAACTCGCATTCGTTGTTATGCCTTATCCGCTACTTTTCTACGTGATTTGTTTGGTTTAAAAAGCTTACAGAACAGAAGTGATTACATTCTGTTTTCATTCTTCAGGAATCTGTTTGGTGACCGAGTTGACTGTTCCCCTGTTTTGGGTGGGATTGGGTTTCGTGTTCCTCAGTATACAACAAGAAGCATTAACTTATTTGCTGTAAAGAATTTTAATTCGAATATTGGATGTAATTGTGCAATTACTAGTTTTTCTAAATTATACAACACTTTCCCTGATAATCTGGATATTTTTTATTCATCGGAAATGGATTTTAAAAAGCATTTGTTGTAAACATCCTGTATTTTATTGTATGTATTCATGTGAATCTGTTTATGAAGTTCATTTGTTGAAGGTTTGCTTTTCTTTTTAATGTATTTTAACTTTTTAATGTATTTTTATTCCTGCACGCTGTAACTGGGACTACGCCCTGTAGCTTGCAGTCTTTTTCAAATAAATAAATAAATAAAAATAAAATAAATTAATTTCATTCTGGTCATTTGGACGTGCCTTCATCTTTCAGCAGAACAAAGTGTTAACTTTAAGTATAAAAGTTGTAATTTATTAGTCTCTTGAGTAAAACTATTACTAGGATATTCTAAAAAGTGTTACTTCCTGTGTACTGTTATCAATTAATTTATACAAAATTTTAAAAATCTAATCCAAGATTTGCAATTGGAATTCTTTCAACATCTACAGGTTTTAACCCACTATTATTCACAATACTTGCACAGTTTTCGAATTGGCATGACCGAATTCAACAATGTACTACATCACTCAATAAGTCTTCGGTCTAACTAAGAAAAACAAGGTTTTTTTTAGAAATTCGACTTTATTCATTAACATACTCTCCTTCAAGAGTGATACATTCATTCCAACGCTCCTCTAACTTTTCGATGCCTTTTATGTAGAACGATTTGTCTTTGCTCTCAAAATAAGCCTCAGTTTTGGCAATCACTTCTTCATTTGAGCCAAATTTTTTTCCCTGCAGTATCTTTTTGATGTCTGCAAAAAGCCAGTAGTCGCTGGGGGCCAGATCTAGAGAGTACGGTGGGTGAGGAAGCAATTCGAAGCGTAATTCATATTATTTAACCATCGTTTTCATCGACTTGTGACACGGGGCATATCTTGTTGTTTTTGGTCCGGTGTGAGCAAATGCGGTTCCCACTTCGAAAGCAACTTACGATTGCTAAAATTTTCGTGTAAAATTGTAAACACATTACCTTCTGATATCTTTACGGTGTCAGCTATCTCACGTAACTTCACTTTACGGTCTTTCAAAACTATTTTGTGGACTTTTTATGTTTTCCGGAACAACTGCCGATTTTGGACGACCAGAGCGTGCAGCATCATCGGTGTTTGTACGACCGTGTTTAAATTCAGCATACCAGTCAATAATAGTTGATTTCCCTGATGCAGAGTCTCTAACGCTTATCAATCCACTGTTTGGCTTCAACAGTATTTTTCCCCATCAAACAACAATGTTTAATCAATTCACGAAATTATTTTTTATCCATTGTTTTGAAAATTACAAAACTGGAGTCACTAAAACCACAGTAACCTGTAAACTAATTGTCAGAATGTCATGAAATTTTGACACGTATCGTTTGAAGGTTTGTACTATCCAGAAATCATATGGGTCTGTCAACAGTGTTGCCATATGTGTGTCAGATCGGAGACTTATTGAGTGAAGTTAACTCTGCTGAGTTTCACTGAGAGCAGCAAAAGTGCTTCCAATTAATATTATCCAATTTAAGAAGTTTTTGGTATGAATATGTTGATGTGAATATGGTGAGATGTTGAGTACAATAATTAGAACGTAAAAGTAAGTAAAGTTTCATACCATGATCGGAAAGGACAAGGATTGCAGTATAGCCGTCTGATTCCTGAACTTGGTTCCGAAAAGTCACATCTCAAAACAGACATATATTTATTTCTGTTCGACTTGGAATCTAAAAAAAATGTGGTTTCGATTTTCAACTAAAGCAAGTGCTAAAAAGATGTTTTGAGATAAAATGAGAACGAATTGGTTTGTAAATGCTGTATCTTCCTTATATCTTCAGTAGTCTTGAGCCCAAGATTTCCTCTTTATCGCAAAACTAAAATATTTCATGGGTTAACATATTTGCACTTTTGGAAAATTAACAGCAATGTACTACTGATTGGGCGAAAAATCTTTAATTATTTTAAGAGAGAGATTTGAATTACTTGTAAAACGTTAATAAAACTTTAAATTGGATCCCTCAAAGATTAGAAGGTAAGTAAAAAGCTCAGTACTTCTTAAAACGCTTAGCATAAAGCAAATTAGTACAGTTAGCAACCGGTTTCGGAAGAAAATAAAAGCATCCTCTTCTTTCCGAATAAAATGACAAAACCAGTTTTATACTTCAATTTTTATTATATACTTAATTCAACAGAATAAATAAAATTGGTATCACGTCTGATTTCAACCAGCAGAAACAATAAGAACACAACTATAATAGAAGGTCTTTATTTACTTCTTTAAGACGTACAAAACTTAAAAAGGCCAGAGCGCTTTCGAGCGTAAATACGCTCTTCATCAGTGGCTACATGGAAATAAGGGATGATCGTTCATATATAGACTAGAAAAGGTGACAAATTTGCATAAATGCAATTATCAATAAAGTGACGTTTATCTAAGGAGAATCCAAAAATACAAAACATTTTGGATTCTCCTTAGATAAACGTAATCTCGGATCTCGGGGATTGGACCTGATTGTCCCCATTTTCTAAAATTTTTTGAATTTGAAAATTCTATAATAAAATTTTTACTGTTCTTTTCGTGATTTATGCTCGATTTTCTGAATCAGTGCAATATGTTTTGTATTTTTGGATTCTCCTTAGATAAACGTAAGTTTATTGATAATTGTATTTATGCAAATTTGTCACCTTTTCTTGTCTATATATGAACGATCATTCCTATTTCCATGTAGCCACTGATGAAGAGCGTATTTACGCTCGAAAGCGCTCTGGCCTTTTTAAGTTTTGTACGTCTTAAAGAAGTGAAATAAAGACCTTCTATTACAGTTGTGTGCTTGTTGTTTCTGCTTAATTCAACAGTTTTATTTCATTTGTATTCTAATGTTTCATAATTTAGTTGATGAATTCAGCTTATATATAATTTTTAAAACCGGTTATTTCTCTTCTGTAATTGACAGTCTTTTAATCACATTTAAGTAAAGTACGTGATTTATGTATCATCAATAATGAAGTGGTTTATACGTAAAATGCAGCACAAATATGGTAAATGAGCATACGTGCATTTCGGAAATAATTTGTATTTTCTTATTCAGTACAACAATTTTGCGCACCAAATAATATGAGAATATGGCGATATTTTCTTTAATACCAGTAGCGGATAACTTAAAGAACTGCATTATGTAATATGTCCATTGATACGGCAAGAGAAACTAATTTATGAAACTAGAGTTTTTCTCCAAAAAACGAAGGAAGAGAGTAAACACCGCAAGTTTGAGGTCTGTGACCGCAATTTACTGCAAACAAGGTCGACTACTTGCAAGTTTAAAGGGCATGTGATAAACATAAATGAGGCCGAGTGGTGGAAGGAAGCCATATTATTGAATAATAATTAATTAGGTATATATTAACCCTTTAGTATTCCCATAAGTCAGGAAAAAATCATTTAATATACTCACAAATCCATGATAACATCCAAAATATACCCGGTTTATGCATCCAAAATTATACATCCGGTTCCCAATCACACATACGGTTTTTGGCCTAGGGACAATTAAAAACCGAATTAGTGTTTGCTTCTTATAAGGTTTTGTGGCTCATTATGCTGGATTGAATTGTGGCGATGTATTGTTTACACCGGGTGGTGGTTGGGACCACAATGTAAAAATTAAACACTGAAGAAATAAAAAAATAAATAAAAAGAAAGTTATGGAGATTGTCACGGTGCATTTATACATCGGGTGGTGGTGGGGACAATCTTTAAAGAAAAAACTTTTTTTCGCTGAGCAGCATCGTTAAAGCAGCATCGTTATTTCTTAAATACTAAATTCGCATTCAACATCATCAGTCTCAAAAATACTTTTATGTCATTTGCGATGCAATACTAAAAATGCAGACAAACGGATACAATTTCATTTATGTAAAACAAAAACTAGAGGAGCATACCTCTATAAAAACACGTAGGAGCAGCTGATCCCGGCTGTGAGTACACATCAAAAGGATCCCTTTCCAGGGTTACAAGTACAAAAATCCTCAGAATCTCACAGTTCACAAACATTACACACACACACACACAATAAATTCACTTTACAAATCAATTTTCAAGAACCCCCCTAGAACATTATTTTTCATCTTAAAATTTCATTACTAGTTTTAACGTCATTAAACTAAAACAAACTTTGTTAACTTCACGGGGTTATGGCGCCAGCGAGTTTGCCACGATCAGAATTTTCAAGGGTAGTGCTGGTCGCCGACGGCGGCTAGTCCAAAATATACACGAGCAAAATAATTACCAAACTCAGAAGGGAATTAGAGAATTTGTGAATTAGAAAGGATATCTAAGTACTTGTAGATTAACTTGTGGATTCGATGCGACAATTTAAATACGAGAAGGATGGATAAAGTAGCCACTATAATAAAACATAATTTTTAATAATACTAATTAATTTAAAGCAATTAAAATAATACTATTCATCGTTGTTATAATTTATGTTGATTCATGCATTCCAGTAATGTAGTTCTTCATTGATTATGTGTCTTATAAGAAATAAATGAATACAGATAGATCCTATGAAATGGACCCTCTGCCAGACATAGAAGAGCAAAAAAAACCGCATTATAAAATATAAAAAAAAATTAAAGTACTTAAAGGTGAAAAAACTTATTTACACAGTTTTAAAAATAATATAGTAAATAAAGGGCTTAAATGCTTTTATTAATCAAGTGTACAAGTAGTACTATCTTCATTTTTAAATATAAATATTTAGCTGAATTGATTAACGCCAGAATGATTTGTGTGGGGGCGGGTCAGCCCAGTGCTTAAGACGCGGGGATTGCACTCGAAAGACTCAAATTCGATTTCTGTCTCCGTGTTCACTCAGAGTACGAGCACGTTAAATATGTGTGTCTGAAAGTCCTTTTGAGAAGTTGGTGGTAAGGGAAGGAGGGTGTGATTCCTGTGGATATCACCACCACTAGATTCCGGTCTAAAATTGGGAGGCACTGTACCGGCCGCCCAAACAGATACCTTACACCTTCGGGTAGGCCAACCAGCCAGAATCGAAAGAAAGAAAGAATGTTTTGTGTAATAACTAAATAAAGAAAACGTAAATTTATGTTTAAAAAATTAAATACCAGCAAATAATCTGGTAGCTATGTCTTTGACGCAATGTGTTATGTTCACCACCATAATACATATGTATTCATATTGCTGGCCACCTTACCTGCTTGGACGCCATTACGACTACTAACAACTAATACTAAATCTATGACCATTGTCATTGCTTTAAACATGAATTTCCATACCATAAAACATGAAATTTCTATTGATTAAAAACTTATAAACTTGAATGTTAAATTAATAGTAAGCATAAAAAATCACACATTATATTAGAGTCTGCGAAAACAATATAAAACTATATTGAACATTTTTTAACTATATTAATTGTATATATGTGCGTCTAGGCCAGTCTTAAACAAACTTCACCTCCAACAAACTGCTTGGCCTTATTTATGATAGGTGGCAGCATGTTGAACATGTTAAAACAGCACATAGACACTTTATCCACATCTCAACTAACTTTCCACTTTAGTAATTTCCAAGATTGATGGGCCGATATTTTCTGCAATAAACAGATAGGACTCTGCGACTCAGGGAACATTTTTACGAAGGACATTCTAAGGCATAATGTATATGGCAAAAATCATGAAAATCCAATACTCGTAGTCTTTATATAATTGTGCAGCCAATCGGACTGGTACCCGCATCTTATCATTCACGACTTCAGTCATCAGTGTGATAACCACTCAATCATTATTCGGCTTCACTCAAATAATTTCTTAAACATGTAAATAGGAAAGGGCTGCAATCTCATATAATACTAATTATTATTCCTTGCTTTTCTACTGAAATATTAACGGTAATTTCAATGTATGTTAAAACAGGCACTATGTTAAAACAGGCACATTTCTTTTAATTATGTAAGATAAATTGGCTGTTGCAGGTTAATATGTTTACTTAACTAATCCTGCATACTGGATAAACATATTTAAAAGAAAATTTTACAAAAATTATATAGTTTTGCAAAATATACAATATTTAATTAAGAAAGTAAATTGCTTTAATTTCTCTTACCTTCCCTGCAGTACATACTATATGCAGTGCGAAAGTATAGGGCTGTAACATCCCTACACATAGATCCATCAATTTATCACAGATATCGATCGGCACAAATTTCGACTAAATTGAAAATTTCAGGCTCATTTTAAGTAAAGAAGAAAATACAAATATCGAAATAGCTCAATGGATAAAGCGTTGTCTTCTTGCCAACCGAATATCGGTGGTTCGATTCCCCGCTCGTACATGAGTTCTTGACATTTGTATAAAGCAGTTAGTATAAAAGCAACTGTCCTGTGCTCTCCAAGTTACTGGAAAATATATTAGGACCTACACGTATGCATAATTACAATTGTTCACCAGAACTGGTAAGAAATAGAAATTACGTTAATTGCAATCCATGCCAGGGATTGAATAATATTTATCACTTCATATGCATTTTTACAAACTATTTTATTTTCCAAATTCGTTGCAGCGAATGTTTATATCAAAGCGTTTAAATTCATTTTAACAATTTTATTTAAAACTATTTTTTTTATTACCAGAGAGAATAAGAATTTAATGTCACGAATTATGTTATATGGGTCAACTGCAGTGCTTCACCTTTCTTAAACGGGCGCAGGTGTGTAGTAGTTTAACGGCGCGCCTCCCACATTTGCATCGTGAGAATAATGCTCTGCACATCCAGTGGCTGCAGGTTTCAAAGGATTTGGGCACACAGATTTGTATGAGAATACTTTAGTGGATGCGGGAAGATTCCACCCGGAAACGATGGATGAGACCAAAGCTAATATGAGCCGACTGCAACAACAGATAAATTACAGTCCTTGACCTCTAACACAAATTATCCGTAATAATCAACTAAATGGCACAAAAGTAATTAAACATAATTTACATTAATTGGAGTTTTGAAAACCCCGATGATTCAATAGGGAATAGATCCATCGAGCTTAAGCCAGTCAGACGACATTCCATCGACAGAGCTACAAAGACGATTATATTTCCTTTTATAATTAAAAATTACTTTAATAATCGGTATTTATCTTTCAGATCAAAGTATGACTTTTTATCTGTAGGACTTTCTCATTCCTCAGTTTTTCTAAATACGTGTTAGCGTTCTGTTAGACGCAACTTTTTGTGAATTGAAACTGCTGTCACAAACCATAAGGTTTTTGGATATTCCCGAATAGACACTGTTATTTAGAACTTAACTTGGGTCGTCGCCGTTTTCAAGATACTAACTGTACCCTGAGTAGAGCGTTTGCATTCTAATGCCTTTAAAATAAATTTTAAAAAAATCTAAAAAATTATGCCATTTTAAATTTACATAAAAAATCTGATTTCAATAATTTCTGATAAACTTATTTATATTATATAATTTTCAATCGCTATCTAAATGTTCGGGATCATTAATATAATTGAAATTAATAATTCATCTATGATCTTTTCTTAACATTTCAAATAGCCTGATTAATTCTCTTATACACTCACGTTTATGAAAATTGCAACACCACGAAGGAATGGTTAAATTAGAATGACTTTTATGCCACATATTACTAATTGTGATACAAATAAATGATTACCGTTTCAGACCAATACAACCACATTGCTGGCACAAAATCAGTATTTTGTGAAACCATCCCTAGTGGCAATAAGAACACAGTTCATTGGTGGTGACTGCTAGAGAACAGTAATATAGCTCAGTCGCCGAGTGATCATATCCCATGCATGTTCAATCGGTGACCTGTCAGCCGAACGGGCAGGCCAAGGAAGAAGCGTATCCGCTATGCAGTGAACAAGGCTTGGACATTCCGGGCAACATGTGGTCGGGCGTTGTCTTATTGGAATATAGCCAGGAGTGTGCTGAAAGAAGAGTAAAGCTTCAGCCTCTAAAACCTCCCCGATGCAGCGGCTGCTTTTAAGCGTACCCACAATGCGTAGCAGCCAGGATTTTTATGATAGTCAATGGCAATCCACACTATCACACTTAACGTTTGTGCATTATGACACTCTAAAACGCATGCTCGTCCATTTTGTTGCTCCAAGTCCTCTGGACGAGCCGGACGGCCTGGGGCTTTCACACTCTAAAACGCATGCAGGAAAATGGAGCTCACCACAATACCGTCTAACTCGTATGCAGCCATCATTGCAGTCCAGGTTGTAGAGGGACTCGTCCGAAAACACGATCTGGTGCCAATCCACACGCATGGTCTGTACTCCTCTGCCCATTTTAACCTGTGACGTCGATGCTTCAGGGTCAATGGTATCCTCCGCAAAGAAATGCTTGCACGCAGTCCTCTGCATAGCAAACGCTTTCTAACTGTAGAAGTAGACAAAGCCACACCTGCAGCGGTATTCCAGTACTGTGCTAACACTCGAGAAGAAGCTGTATGGTTTTTCACCACCATGCGTATGATATTTCTATCAACTCGTGTTGCTGTCACATTATGTGGTCCACTGCAGTATTTTCGACTCGTCTGGTTTTCTTCGGTTCACTGCTTCCACATTCGCATTACTGTCATTGCATTATGCCCCGTACGAGCAGCAATATCCAAGTACGAACATCCTCCTTCCCGCAGTCCGATTATGCGTCCCCGTTCGAACTCTAGTTTGCTTATATGGCACCCTCTGATGTTTACGAGGCATAGTGACTCCAATAGAACAGTTTTCAACTCGTGGACACCAATGCCATTCTTGTCTGACTCTTCCATAGCCCTCTACTTATACTGCTAACACGACCGTTCAGAGGGAGCTGCGGAGACTAAGCATGTCCATTCACTGTGCATTTCTAATCAATCGCATGTCCTACTCTGCTTTACGTGTCCGGTACGTTTCATTTTAATCTGACAATTCCTTCATGGTGTTGCAATTTGCATAAACATGAGTATAGCTTTATGTTAAAACCAAAGTTTATCTACATAAAGTATTCACAAAGGCTTGCTTCTTTAAATAATGCATAATTTACTTTAGAGCAATTTTGGGATTGTGTCTATAACCAGCTCTTAGTTTTCCATATTTATTTATGCAAATAATGAAATATGTACAGCATCGTAATCTCCTTATCTAATTACAAATTTTGATGTCAACCTGAATTCTTTACATCATTTGAATTGGTATACTTTGCTAGGACGACACGAAAAGACATGTTCTTTAACATTTTCGTGCACACATGTTCTTTAGCATTTTCGGTTTTTCAATCGAAAATAAATATGAATTAATTAATTTAGAACTTATTTTCAAAAAGCCATTTGAAGTGTAAGTTTGTATGGGAAAACTATTGGCATATTTTATAGAACAAAAACATTCTCCGTTTTCGAGACATTGAATAATTCTGATCTAAAATGAAAAATTAATTAAAAAAATTATCACTATTACCGAATGAATGCAAGTTCTTTTAACCGCAAATGAATGGAAATCCTTTTTTCAGAATGATTGCGAACTGTTCTCGAGATACTTTGAAATTTATTTTTCAAAGGCAACGCAATGTTTCTTGAAATAATCAAGCGAATTACTGTAATGACGTTATTCATTTTTTAATCCTCAACAACAAAATTCTTATTTATTTTTATCGAGATCTAATTATGATATTTTTTATTACTACTTTTCCACAATATCGAAATTTGCTAATCTGTAGAGAAAGTTGTATGTTGGACACATCGGAATATTTTATCAATACTTTTAGCTTGCCTATCCCTTGCTTTTTCACTTAAAATAACAAGCGTTTATAGCTTACGTGTTATATCATTATAGTTTTGCGTGTTATATTATTAAAATAACACGCAAAAATAGTACTGAAGTACTATTTTTGATATAAAAATATTTTTTTTCACTGAAGAAACATATTATTTTTTTATTCTCTATACAGTTTTGGAGTTTATACGAATATCGCTCGAATGCCCACGACCTGTATGTTGAGTCAGACACGAGACCTGAAATCAAAATGGCGTATAAGTTTCGTCCAGAAGTGTTCTTAATGAACTTCGATTGTTTCAAGAAAAGTGTCGCATTGTCTTTGTTAGCACTAACATAGATTCATAGTGCGGCTTATTCTAATTTCGTTCCATTTTTTTAATATGTTCCTCACCTATTTTTTTTTCAAATTAGGCTAGTCAGGTGTTGTCTTTGAATTTGCATTAAATGCAATGACGTTCTAAAGTGCACGAAAATAGCTTTCTCAATTGGAGACGTTTTTCAGAACTTCGGTTTTGAATCGAACTTCGGTCGTCATCAGAGAAATAAACATAATAATGCATATATTCTAACTGCGAGATTAATCGTACATAAACATACAAAATCTGATGTGAGCAGCATATGACTTTCCCTACGAACTCAAAATCATTTTCTCCTTATTTTATAATTAATTCATTAAATTGAGTTCAATTTCTCTAAATAACACGCATAATTACTTGAAATTGCACTGAATTCACACTTTTAATTCAGCTTTCGATTTCATTTGGTAACTGGACTTATTCTCAAAACTTATTCTCAAATGCGAAAACACTAAAATATTTCAAGAACAGCTAGTCCTAGAGTAATAGAGTTGACCTTATTATTGGCCGTCAAAAATTACATATAAAACAAGCATTTAGTTGATGCATTTGGGTATACTTAGTCTTTTATTTTAGATCTTGACGATTTTTGCTGGTCATTTCGCAAAATAAATGACAGGTTCTTATTTTCCGAATCATACTAAATCTAATCAGCAGTGACTAACAAATAATTTATCTACCAAATTTTGTGAACTTTGTCAATTAGTTTTTCTGTTAGAGTGGATACAGACAAGTTTTGCGGGCCATTTCGAAAAAGGACGCAGGTTCTTTTATCCCGCGAATTGTACCAAAATCTAATCAGCACTAGAGTCACCCACAAGTGACTTATCTATAAAATTTTATGAAATTCTGTCAATTAGTTTTTGAGTTAGAAAGGATACATACCTTGCAGACACAGACACACACACAGACATATACACAGACACATAAACACACAGACACACAAACACACAGACACACAAACACACAGACACACAAACACACAGACACACAAACACACAGACACCCACACAGACGTAACACTAAAAATATTTTTTTCATGTTCTGGAGGTCTCAAAACGCGTAGATCAGTCGAAAACTCAAGTTGCGATTTGGGACACGATCCCAATACTTTCCCTATACATTACCATGCATTGCAGGGAAAGTAAAAATCGGATGTATCTAAAATGGGATTTTTTCTGCAAACTATTATATTTTAATTTTGTGGAAAAAGTATCAAAAATTAAACATTATATAAGAGTATATAACTGTTTATTACCACCACCCGTGCGCAGCGTGTACGAAGTGGTTAGTAGCCATTAAATGTGATACCTATACACTTAACATATTGCTGACTGGCTATATCATGCCATAACTATTCCGTGCAGCCGGCTATTTTTCCGCAGTTGAATATAAAGTGAAAACATCTAAATAAGCTTCAATAAACTTTATTTACACAGCATGCTTTGAAATGAAACTAGCTACATATATTTAATAATTGTTTTAGGTACGGCATACTGTTACGTATTTATCTACGTTGTTGTTGTTGTTGAAACCCAGACCGTCCGACCTACCAGAAAGGTATTTATCTACGTGTAACGGTACACAACAAATTTTAGCTGAGCTTTGGTTTGGAAGAGAGCATACTCTACATACTCTAGTGGGAACCCCCCCCCCCGCTAGTAACCATTTTTTACTTTCCTTATATGCATAATGTATAAGGAAAGTATTGTGACGGGGTCGAAAATTCGAATTCGAGTTTTCGACGGGAGAGCACGTTTCAAGCATCCCTCATCACGAATCAAACATTTTTGAAGTGATGTCTGTGTGTGTGTATGTGTGTGTGTGTGTGTGTGTGTGTGTGTGTGTGTGTGTGTGAAAGTATGTGTGTGTGTGTCAGTGAGTCTGTGGAGACGATAACTGACGAACGAATGGACCGATTCGAACCAAATTTGGTACAAAAATCACAATCCGTAAACACTGGAAGCCTATTGTTTTTATATAGTTTTTATATTGTTTTTATATTAGCCTATTGTTTTTATATAATCGAATGTTCAGAACCCCCCTAAATTTTCGAATGAAATTTTGAAAAAATCGTCAAAAAATCAAAACCGCTAATAAAGTTACACAAACAGACATTTCTTATGTAATTTTTCATTAGAAAACGATTGGCATAAATTTTAGAACGCTAACATGAACCGTTCTCGAGATATTGTGCATTTTTCAAAAAAATTATGAAAAAGTCACATAAAAAAAAAATTCCTATTGAGAAACATGTTCACTTTTCATATGTAATACCATGCGATAAATTGAGTGACATCATTCTCGTGGATCTAGCTCGTTCCATTCATGAAAAAATATACTTTGAATAATACTTTTGTATTTGAACGCCAATAGTCATTTATCTGCTGTAAGAATAACTTTTTTCTTAGTGCATAACGCTTGGCGAGATTTTGGCGACGAATTTGGCGGAATGTCGCCAACTTGGCGACTTTTTTGAAATGTTGCCAAATTAATGATAATCTCGCCAAATGGATAAAAATGATGCTAAATCAATGAAAATGACGACTAATTGTCGAAAATTCAATATCTTGGAAGGAATATTAGTATCTACTATAAGAAAAACCTATTTTTTTACTGTAAAAGTAGTAAATTCATTACATTATATAAGGAAAGTCATGTGTTGCCACATCAGATTTTTTTAAAATATGGTGACATAAAAACACGCATACTCGTGACCGGTCAACAACGTTCGACCATGCAAACACGAATATACTTGCGACCGGTCGGCAAAGTGTTAATAAATAAAAGCTGATAGCATTTCTGAATACCAAAATCCTTTCAGATTTGAGCACAAAAATGATGTACATCTTATAATTCTGTAAACACAAAAATAATGGGACAATATATCTATATAAATAAAATTGAAAATCTGTCTGTCTGTCCTGTTATCATGGGAGAACGGCTGAACCGAATTTGATGAAATTTTGTAGGTAGCCTGGAAATAATCCTACTTAAAATTTAGTCCATGTTTGGAGTTTCTACGATCAGTGGTTCTCTAGATATTAGTAAAAAACTAAATTTTCGTTTGTCTCATCATCACGGAAGAACTGCTGAACCGAATTTAATGAAATTTTGTGAATATCCTTAAAATAGCCCCCCATAAATTTAGCTCAAGTTTCGAGTATCTAAGACCAGGGCTTGTCGAGATATTAATGAAAAACGAAACTTTTTCCTAGGAGTTCTACTCTCTAACTCCGTGGTTTATCCAAACGAAAAGCTTGAAAACCGTTTGAAACTGAATTAAAACTTTATCTCTGAGTTTGATGGGAGATTTTTTGCGCCAATTATTCACTTTCTGAAAACATGAATTGTTTGAAACATGATTTAAATGAGAAATCTATCTCCATGGTTTATACTGAACAATGAAAAGTATAAAGAAATCAAAATGGTTATTTAATTTTGCAGTTTATGAGGAAAATTCTATCTTATATCATGTTGCTCAAAAACGGAATTAAATTAAATCTGTCTGTTAATTTTAATTATTATTTTTTCCATTTGAATAATAAATAAATGGATATAAAAATATATTTAAAAAAAAAAGAACGATTTGATTTTCCTTATAGCATTTTTGAATGGATAATATCAATTACGGTCTTCAGGTTTAAACGTTATTATTATTGACATTTTCGGGGATTATTGATTCAGGGATTATTGATATTTTCAAGTTATTATGCAATTGTTTTATTACGGCAAAAATTTTTTAAACTCATATAGTGTACGTTGTACGAGTAATCTTCTACAAATACATAGGTATATCTTCTAATCTAGGAGAATATAAGTAGTACAGGTATATTGGCATATGTTTTGATATATATTGGCATATATTGGAATCAATTACGACCTTCTGGTATAAAGAGTACGGGGATTATTGATATTTTCAATTTATTACGTCATCTCTTTTATTTTGGCAAAGATTTTTGAGACTCATATTGTAATACGGATAATCTTCTACTAACACACTGGCATATTTTCTGATCTGCGACAATATAAGTAGTACGAGGCAGCATATACTGATTCAATTCCTTTTTTTTTTGTAAATTTTGCTTACAAAAGGGGCCAGGATGTTTTATTCTTCAGATCTGCCCGTGAAGATAATTTTGCATAGTGAGAACAGATATTCTTAAACTTCTAATTAGGAGCAATAAATTTAATATTTTAATAGAATTTGCACATGATTGCGAATTATAAGTTTTCTTATATTATATACTCCGTACGAAGAACGGGCATGCTGCTAGTTGAAAATATATCTAAATGGGAAAATATATTTTCCGCACACGACTGAATTGTTTAATTTTTCCGATTGTTAGCGAAGGGTATTAAATTGCGTTTTATTAATTCTGAGAGGCAAAGTGGTATAAGTTTTTAAAAACAATCGCTTTGTATCGTCACCACTTATTTGAATTTTCTAAATCTTTGATTTGCTCGGCGATCTGGAAGCGGACAGAGGTGGATCGAATCACACCGAAACCAAGAATCTATCTAGAGTGGAAATGCTCAATACAAAGTGTTTTGACATTTTTTAATACACATTCCTTTACTCTTCGCGGCTTCTAATCCGAAATGTTCGAAATAATAAATTTTTATGTTAATCTAAAAGATGAGATGGAAACAGAAAAGAGATTCTATCTAAATTTAAAATACTCGATAATTAAACAAAGTCGTTCTGAGTATTCTTTTAATTATCTCTTAGCATCGTTATCATTAATCCAAAATTTTCAAATATTCGATTTTTTCGTTGACCTGGAAGCTAAAACAAGCGAATAAGACTATAAGCGAGTTTCTGGCACGGGGGAAAATACTCGACCATTTTGAAAACTTGTTTGGAGCGTTTTGATTATCTCTTCGTACAATTCCTCTCATTCGAATTTTCTAAATTTTAGATTTTTTCCCTTGGTTTCGAAGCTATGACGGAGCGAATGACATCAAAACAAAGATTTTAACTATAGCGGAAGCGCTCGATCATTCTGATAGGTTACCCAATCAGTCAATCAGTTTATAGCATATTATATGAACTGAAAATATTCCTACCAGGTGAGACTTTTAATGTTTACACAGAATGTTTAATAATGTCACCCAGAAGGGGTTATCTAGAAGGGGTAGAAACTTGCAATTTAGTACACGGATGGCTCAAGTTGTTGATGTTGATGTTGTTGAAACCCAGACCGTCCGACCTACCAGAAAGGTGTAAGGTAATTGATTGGACGGTCGGGAAGTGCCACCCAATTTAGACCGGAACCCAGTGGGGGAGGCATCCACAGGGACCGTACCCTCCTTCCCCTACCACCAACCTCTCGGAAGGACTTTCGGACCCACATGTTTAACGTGATCGTACTCCTCATGAACACGGCGGCAGTTTTGCCAGTGGCTGGAATCGAACCCGGGCCAACCGAGTGCAACTCCAGCGCGCTAACCAATGGGCTACCGCGCCCAAATGGATGGCTCAAGTGGAGTAACTGATCAGAATATTCCAAAAACCAGAAGTTTCATCATGGAGGAGGGTGGGGAGTGAGAAAATTGATTTTATTTCCCATGTTTCTCTATACAAAAGAAATATCTGGTTCATATTTGAATACGTTTCGTTACGATTAATCATTACTGCACGAAAGTTAAACAAGAAAGATCAATCATGCATAAAGCATTGATTATGAAACACTTTCCAACTGCAATGCAATTTTACTTAAGCATCTCTAAAATGCGATGCATTCAGCGGTGATGTTTTTTAAAATTATCACAATACCACAATAATTTATTATATTTGAAAACCTAAAACTTCATCGAAAAAAAAATGAACTTTATTCAAACGACGTCATTGAAATATAAATCGCTTGACTCTCTTTAAAAAAGCAGTAAATATTTCATTCATACACTTTTTTCCATTCCTTTCATTCATCACACTACTACAATAATTTATTTTACTTAAAAACTTGAAACCATGGAGGTAAAATTAATTTAACTCTATGCTTCAAACTTCATCGAAAAAGTTTGCTATAAAGTCGTCTGCGCTTCTATGTAAAATCAATGAATGTTTCATTCATATCAGCTATATTGCAAACTTTAGAGCTAAATAATTTTGCATTAAAGAAATTCAGCAATTCTTATATAACTCATCTCACAGCTTCATTGTTTACATTCTCCATAAGTGAAAATTAAGCTTCGCTGTTGAAATAATCAAAGTTTGATGATCATTATACTCAAATATATTCTAATTGAGTTGTTTCAGAATACAGATGCACAGAAATTAAGCAAATATAAAGCGGGCTTAGGACAGATACAAGGCTAAATATGAATTAAAAAGGAATTTTAAAATCACGATTTTGACACAGGATGAATGCCCCGGCCATCCAAATGGTTTCTCTAAGTCCTCGGACGAGACGGATGGTCTGGGCTTTCGACAGGATGAATGCCATATTTTATTTGAAGTGGGTCACGTGATCTCTTCATATAATATGGGTGTAATTATTATTTTAATTTTTATTTCAATAACTACCGAATATATTTTGTTGAAATTTTTTTCATATTTTTTATGGGATAATTTGAATACGAGTATTTGCTAAAACTTTCGAAGCAATTTGTGAATTTTAAATTTGCTTAAATTTGCATAGGTTCCACAAACCGTCTGAACAACATACTAAAATTTGATTTTGATAAAGTCATTTTGACAGCAGTTATCGGGCGAACGGACAGACAGACAGACAGAATGAACAAAGTCAGAAACACTTTTTAACTATGTTGTAAAATGTTAAAAAGAGCTGATATTCAGCCTTGTTATCCAACTGTTTGCTTTCTCTTTTACTTATTTTCGTTACACATCAAAGATTTCAATTTATCACACAGATAGGTAGGATTGACCTCTTCTCAGGTAGTCATCTAATATATGTTGAAATAAACATGAAATATATTGAAAAAATAAGTTTAATGTGGAAAAATCCGAGTACCCTTGATATGGCGTGCGAGTAGCTGAGGATTGTAATTGTCTATTTACGGTTCTATTGGTCAGATCTCAACAATCAATATATATCGCTAGATATGACATGGCGACATATGGAACGGGAACAGGCTATATACCAAGGTACACTGGGCGAATAGTCTTAAACACCTATATTAAAGCTATTTTAAGGCTTTTTTTTTCTAAAGAACTACTTTTAAAGGGGCTGAAGACAGCTGGAAAATGATAGAACTGTTATTAAAGAAGAGATAACTATTTTTAAAAAAAGCGTTAACTGTTTCTAAAAGCGACTAGGCTAATCGCCGAAAGCGATCCGTCTTCCTGTAATTTGATCTCGCAAAAATCCATAAACTTGACTCATCCAATTAAAACCAGGTCACCCACTTTTCTCTCAATTATTTAAATCCTTCGAAAGATGTCTTACTCACTGTGGGGAAAGATTCATTTTAAAATGTCAGGAGAACCATCACTTGCAATCAGTAAGCCGTGGTGTTAATTCACTTTTCCTTAAAAGTACATTTGTGAAATGTCAATTAAATTGATGTTCACGACACTATATTTTTATTAAGGATTTTGATCCTTTTAAATAAAGATCGAACAATATCTCAAAAATCCATCTAAGCGTCTTGTGAGTGATGGTGCTCTCTTTAAAATGACAACTTACAGCGCTTCCTCTGACAGTTAGCAGCCAAAATATAGATATTCTGTTCACTTTTTGGAGGATTTATTTAACAGTTTTATCAGCCATTCCGTGGTTATGACTTCATATTAAAGCCCAAAATATGTCATTGTGCATATTGTGTGAGCATTAAACCGATGAATTAAAGCAGTTTTTCTTAAATAGAAAAAGTGGCGGAAGAGTGTCGGCCTGAAATTAGGAGAAGAAGAATGTGAGAAATTCGCCTGATTATTAATCGTAATTTAGTCAGAAGATTGGAAATCCTGAAGTCCTGCGTCTAATTTGTCTTCCCTGGGTATCATTTCATAAACGGTTAAAACGGATTTACTTTTTTTATTGAATTAGTCCATCTTAAGCTTTATTTAGATCTTTCCAATTTTGTCGAATAAACTTCTGCAATAGAAATTAAGATATAATTATTACAGCAAACAATTTTGGCACTTGGGGCAGGGATAGCCCTGTAAATTGGGTGGGATGATCACACGCTGTAGTACAATGTTCGATATTCTACCGCCACCCGAAACTATCCGCGTATCTATGCAGAGTATCGTCACGATAAACCTGTAGATCCAAAAGTCCATACGAGGTTAGGGGGTGGACGGTACGGTCCTGGTAGTTGCTACCCTCATTGCGTTCCAGTCTAAATCAGGCATCGTCCAATCTTACACTTTCGGGAATTTGCTCGGTTTGACTAGAAAATTAATAAGAGTCTAACATAACTCGACTTTCTCATACAAGTATTTATTTTTAAGTAGTTTGTAATTATTGTTATTTTTATTCTTTTACTTATTATTTTTATTCTTTTACTTATTATTTTTATTCTTTTACTTATTATTTTGTTCATTTTATTTTTGTTTGCAAATTTTACAAGAAAAAATCGTGTTCGACACGATCCCAATTATAGCATGTTATCGTTCATTTTAAAGGGCTTGAAAAAATTCTTCGATTAATACCACACTTTATAATGTAGTCACTTGGGGAGGGTGGGGGTAACTTGACCCCTCCAAAGGGGGCCAATAATGTCACGTATACAAAAATTGTATCACGGCTATATTTCACTACAATGACTGTAACTATTAAGTTTCGTGGTCATTGAGCTATAAATAACCCCTTTTATGCATGATTATGTCATATTTTGTCTTATACCATGTTAAGAAAATATAAAATTTCGAAGTTTTCGCTCATATTTAAAATGTTCTATCTAGTTCTAGATTTTTCGTCATCAAAGCCGAATATAAAGTTTCGTGAAAACCCATTAATATTTGTGACAATCATCGTACAAGACTTCGGCCACAGACAGACAGACGAACATCACTCCAAAAATAGTAAAAACGTGTTCAAGAGATCTCAAAGCGTATATTGGCATCAACATCTCGAAATTGAAAATTTTCGTGAAAACAGTACTTCTCAATGTTACGTATAAAGAAGTAAAACATCTGACGGGGGCAACACATGACTTTCTCTATATAATGCAATGAATTGATTTCTTTCACAATGAAAAAATGCTGTATAAGATATACGGCATACTGTATTTAATGGCGAATTGTACATTCGGTGTTTTTCCGGGATACTTTTTTACAATTTTGACGATATTTTCGTAAATCTAATATATATCGCCAGGTTGGAGATATTTCGCTAAATAAATCTCCAGTTTCGCTAAATTAATCGCCAAGCATTACAGACAGAAGGAAAGAAGAGCCATTTTACTTTCCCTGCAATACATGGTAATGTATAGGGAAAGTATTGGAATCATGCCGAAAATCGCAACTCGAGTTTTCGACGGATCTACACGTTTCGAGACCTCTAGAATACGAAAAAACCATTTTTAGCGTGACGTCTGTGTGTGTGTCTGTCTGTGTGTCTGTGTGTCTGTCTGTGTGTCTGTCTGTCTGTCTGTGCAGATTTTGTATCCACTCTAACTATAAAACAAATGGACCGAATTTCACAAAATTTTGTAGAAAAGTCACTTGTGGCCGGGGCTGGTGCTGATTAGTTTTGGGTACGATTCGGAATAAAAGAACCCGCCTTTTTTGTGAAATGGCCCGCAAAAGCTTGTATCCACTGTAGCTAAAAAACTAATGGACCGAATTTCACAAAATTCGGTAGATGAGTCACGTATAGGTCACCCTGGTGCTGATTAGATTTTGGTACGATTCGGAAAAAAATAACCTGCCTTTTTTTGCAGAATGGCCCGCAAAAATTATCAAAATCTAAACTGAAAAGCTACGTATGCTCAAATATATCCATTAAATGCTTGTTTAATGCGTAATTTTTAACGAAGAAAAGAATAAGACCAACCCCATTACATTAGGACTAGCCGTTCTCGAGATATATTAGTTTTTTTCGTATTTTTCCACGCCACCTTTGAAAATAAGTCCAGTTATCAAAGGAGAACGAAAATTGGATTAAAAGTGAATTAAATTTAATTGAAATAAATAGAACGTGGATATAAGTTTGCAGGGAAAGTCATGTGCTGCCCACATCAGATTTTTTACTTTCCCTGCAATACATGTTAATGTATAGGGAAAGTATTGGAATCATACCGAAAATCACAACTCTAGATTTCGACGGATCTACACGTTTCGAGACCTCTAGAATACGAAAAAACCATTTTTAGCGTGACGTCTGTGTGTGTGTCTGTGTGTCTGTCTGTCTGTCTGTGTGTGTGTCTGTGTGTATGTCTGTCTGTCTGTGCAGATTTTGTATACACTGTAACTAAAAAACTAATGGAGCGAAGTTCACAAAATTTGGTAGGTATATCACTTGTAGGCGAGTCTGGTGCTGATTAGTTTTGAGTAAGATTCGGGATAAAAGAACCCGCCTATTTTTGCGACATGGCCCGCAAAAGCTTGTATCCACTCTAACTGAAAAACTAATGGACCGAATTTCACAAAATTCGGTAGATGAGTCATTTCTGGGTTACTCTGGTGCTGATTAGATTTGGTACGATTCGGAAAAAAATAACCTGCCTTTTTTTGCAGAATGGCCCGCAAAAATCGTCAAAATCTAAATTAAAGAACTAGGTATACTCAAATATATCCAATGAATGCTCGTTTAATACGTATTTTTTAACGACGAAAAGAATAAAACCAACCCCATTACACAAGGACTAGCTGTTCTCGAGATATTTTAGTTTTTCGTATTTTTTCTACGCCACCTTTGAAAATAAGTCCGGTTACCGAATGAGAACGAAAATTGAATGAAAAGTGAAATAAATTTAATTAAAATAAAGAGAACGTGAATATAAGTCTGCAGGGAAAGTCATGTGCTGCCCACATCAGATTTTTACTTTCCCTGCAATACATGGTAATGTATAAGGAAAGTATTGGAATCATGCCGAAAATCGCAACTGGAGTTTTCGACGGATCTACACGTTTCGAGACCTCTAGAATACGAAAAAAACATTTTTAGCGTGACGTCTGTGTCTGTGTTTGTGTGTCTGTCTGTGTGTCTGTGTGTCTGTGTGTCTGTCTGTCTGTCTGTGCAGATTTTGTATCCGCTCTAACTAAAATACTAATCGACCGAATTTCACAAAATTTGGTAGGTAAGTCACTTGTAGACGAGTCTGGTGCTGATTAGTTTTGGGTACGATTTTAAAAAAAAGAACCCGCCTTTTTTTGTGAAATAGCCCGCAAAGGCTTGTATCCACTCTAACTGAAAAACTACTGGACCGAATTTCACAAATTTCAGCAGATGAGTCACTTGTGGTTTACCCTGGTGCTGATTAGATTTTGGTATGATTCGGAAAAAAATAACCTGCCTTTTTTTGCAAAATGGCCCGCAAAAGTCGTCAAAATCTAAACTAAAGAACTAGGTATACTCAAATATATCCATTTAATGCTCGTTTAATACGTAATTTTTAACGACGAAAATAATAAGACCAACCCCATTACACTAGGACTAGCCGTTCTCGAGATATTTTAGTTTTCCGTATTTTCTCTACGCCATCTTTGAAAATAATTCCGGTTACCGAATGAGAACGAAAATTGAATTAAAAGTGAAATAAATTTAATTAAAATAAAGAGAACGTTAATATAAGTCTGCAGGGAAAGTCATGTGCTGCCCACTTCAGATTTTTATATATAAATGACTGTTGGCGAATAGTTAGGGGTAAAGCACAAAACTGTTATATAAAGTATCGTCGCTGGTGAATGAAACAAGCTTGATCCACGAGAATGATGTTAACAAATTTATTGCATAATATTACATATGAAAAGTGAGCATGTTTCACAATATCTAATATATATTTTTTATTTCATATGATTTTTTTTTGATAAATTTATTAGAAAAAAGTCCAATATCTCAAGAACGAATTATGCTAGCGTTCTAGAATTTATGCCAATCGTTTTCTAATAAATAATTGCATAAGAAATGATTATTTCTTTAATTATATTAAAAGTTTTGAATTTTTTGAAATTTTCAAAATTCCAACTTCATTATTCTAAGGTGGATTATTCTCGAGATATTTATTCCTCAATTTGGGAGAACTGAAGGCGTTTTTCACCGTAGTTAAAAACTATATAATGAAATTTCTTAAAATTTAGTCGTTAAGTCCCTTAGTGGTTTTCCTGATACTGATCAGATTTTGGCATGATTATGAAAAATGTAACCGATCTATTATTGTGAAATAGACTGCAAAGTTCGTGAAAATCTGATATAAATTACTAAAATTGTTGAAATATATTAAGTACTTGTTTTACATGCAATGTTTGACAACAAAGTGAATAAGACTGACCTCACGACTCTAAGATGACCCGTTCTCGAAATATTTTGGAATTTTTAGTTTTTTGGAATTTTTAGGACTTGAGGACATTAAAGTACATTAAGTTGCCAAATGAAACGAAGATGCATTAAAAATGCAAATTGGATACACTATATCAGAAAAATCCCCATGTTATTTTTTGCTAGTAAACTCAATTTAACACACCATAAAATAAAAAATAAGAAAATGAAATTTAAGTCTGTAGATAAATTCATGTGCTGCCCACATCAGATTTTCATTTGTCTTTGTGAGAAGCGTTAACGAAAATCCACGACAGTTAGAACAAGAACATCTTATTGAAAATGACACGAAACAGCTGCTTTAGAACTGAAATAAAAGGTATAGTACAACTAATAAAAAAAATTTTGCTTTCATCCTAAATCTCTTGTTTTTTCACGCTTTTTTCCCAGATTAACTTTTAAAGCAATAAAAGAATTAGATTGATAATCGCTTTATAAAAAATTGACCCCACTATCTGGTTGAACTTGAAAAGTTTTCCCAAAGTGTTCTCAAGAAAACATTAATTCGTCTCGGTTCGGAGCATTTAAAGATGTGGATAAGAAGGTTTAAGCCAGATTTTAAAATTGGTAGTATCTTCAAATGATTTTGAGAAGTTATTCAGACTTCTGAAATGATGCGGTTATTACGCATTCTTTTAAACTTTGAGATTATGCTCATCTTTAATCTAGTTCTAATTCTCTCTTGCTGCCAATGTAGCAATGAAAGTAAAATGTATATTGATGAAGCTATAAGTGCAGGTTGTTATTCAATTTTCAGCATGTATTTAAAAAGTTTCAAATATTTCTCACAAATTAAAGGATAAATATCAACAGATTAGAAAAGTCAACAACGGTCAAAATACTATACGGTACTTATAAAAAATGATTTCAATATTACTTAAAAAAATCTCAGAAGTTTTTTAAACACGAACGAATTATTCGGCGTTATTCGGATATTAAATAAAAGTAGCCTATATACATTTGCAGAAATACCTCGTCAAACCGATTCAAATCATTTCCAACTTTAAATTCAAAACAAATCCTCGCGCATGCGTTCTGCAAACCGGGAATGCAAAAAATAAATAAGAATAATAATAACAATCTATATATAATAAATGCCAAGTGTCCGTCTGTCTGTCACGCTTTTTTAAGCACTTCCCGAATAGATAGAGACTTGCAATTTGGTACACGGCTCAGTCGTTCGTTAAACCCCCTGGAAAAATCGAATTTTTCGCAAACGTTCTATAGAGGGGGTGCCCCACACCAAAACATTGGAAAAGTGAAATGATGGGAAAGCATGCTTTGCGATGAGATAGAGACTTCAAATTTGGTATATGGGTAAATCACTCGAAAGGAAGAAAGTGTGCAATTTCAGATTTCCAATGTTTTCTACTTAAGGGGGTACTGCACACCAAAACGTTCGAAAAGTGAAATGATAGGAAAGTATGCTTTGCAATGAGGTAAAGACTTCAAATTTGGTGTATGGGTAAATCGTTCGAAAGGAAGAAAGTGTGCAATTTCAGATTTCTAATATATTCTACTTAAGGGTGTGCCGCACACCAAAATTTTCGATTTACAGAATAAATGAGAAAACGCTCCTTTAAAATTTAATAGAGGCTTGAAATTTGGTATATGGGCTAATCATTTGGCGGAAACGCGCAAGACGAATATAGTTTTTCAATAATGTTCGTCGAAAAGTGAATTGATAAAAAACCATGCTTCGGAATGAGATAGAGATATCAAATTTGGTGTAAGGGTAAACAGTTTGAAAGGAAGAAAGCGTGAAATTTCAGATTTCCAATATTTGCTACTTTAAGGGGTGCGCACACTAATATGTTCGATTTTTCGAATAAATAAGAAACACGAATTATTTTAAAATTTGCCTTCTTCGGTGGTTGCTTAATGTGGGACCGTTGATTTTCAACGGATATTCCGGCTAGTAATAATCTATATATATAAAGAAGGAAAGTGTGTATGTATGTATGTATGTATGATCCAACATCTTGGGAGAACGGCTGAACCGAATTTGATAAAATTTGGTGGGTAGTCTTAAAATAGCTCCACTTAAAATTTAGTCCATGTTTCGAGTTTCTACGACCAGTGGTTCTCGAGATATTAGTGAAAAATGACACTTTCGTTTGTCTCATCCTCACGGGAGCACGGCTGAACCGAATTTAATGAATTTACGTGGGTAGCTTTAAAATAGCCCTCCATAAATTTAGACTAAGTTTTGAGTTCCTGAAACCAGGGGTTGTCGAGATATTGATGGGAAACGAAACTTTTTCCTAGGAGTTTACTCTCTAACTCCATGATTCCCAACGAAAAAGGTTGGAAATCGTTGGTTTTAACGTGAAAGTGAATTAAATCTCTGAGTTTTATGGGAGTTTATTGAACGTATTAGTCACTTTTGAAAATCGCAGGTTTGAAATATGAATTTAAATGGAAACTATCACCATAGTTTATACCTCACAGGCTTACTCAACAACGAAACGTATTAAGAAATCACAAGAAGCATCAATCATTCATAAAGCATTGATTATGAAACACATTTTACAACTTTAATTTTATTTAAACATCTCTAAAATGCGATACATTCAGCGGCAATATATCACAATACTGCAATAATTAATTATATTTGAAAATTTAAAACCTCATCGAAAAAAACGAACTTGATTCAAATGACGTCATCGAAATATAAATCGCCTGACTCTCTATGTAAAAGCAGTAAATAGTTCATTCATACATTTTTATTTCATTCATCACAGTACCACAATAATTTATTCTACTTAAAAACTTAAAACCATGGAAACCGAAGTAATTTAACTCTATGCATAAAACTTCATCGAAGAAGTCTGCCATTAAATCGTCTGCTTCTCTATGTAAATTCAATGAATGTTTCATTCATATCATCCATATTGCAGACTCCTGAGCAAAATAATTTTGCGTTAAGGAAATTCAGCAATTCTTATACAACTCACCATACAGCCTAATCAGTTTACATTCTCCATAAGAAATTATTATTCGTTGTGAAAATAATCAAAGTTTGATTATCATGTAAACTCAAATATATTATAATTGTGTTGTTTCAGAATACAGCTGCACATAAATTAAGCAAAAATAAAGCGAGTTTAGGACGGATACAACACTAAATATAAATTAAAAATAACTTTAAAAATCACGATTTTGACACAAGATGGATGCCATATTTTATTTTGAAGTGGGTCACGTGATCTCTTCATACAATGGTCACGGGATCTCTTCATATAAAGGGTGTCATTATTATTTTAATTTTTATTTAAAACACTACTGAATATATTGTGCTGAAAATTATCCAAAAATTTGTCCTCATTCATGTATTCTGAGTGCACATCCACGATTGCACAGGATACATCGTAACACTATTTACTAGCTGCAGATTTTTGTATACGTCTTATGTGAGCTTTGTGAATAGTATAACTTTCACTTAAAGTAGTAAGATTTCAATAAATATGTGCATGTGCCGTCATTTGCATGCTTGTATACGTGCATACAAGTTGCGTGCCGCTTATTAACAGATGATTAAAATTTGGCCGTAATCATTTTTATAAAGATTCGCAAAATTTCGGCACATAGCAAGACCGCATTCATTCCATGTGCCGAGCACTCAGGAGCTAAAGCCGATTAACAAATGCTGGGTGAGACAGCTCAGTTATTAGTGGGCGGTGACTGCACTCGGACTATCCGAATCCGATTCCTGGCCTACCCAAACTGTACCCGAGTGCGCATAGAGTACGGGTATGTTAAATAAGTGGTTCCGTAAGTCCCTCGGAGAGGTGTGATAGGGGGAGGAGGGTACGGTCCATGTGGATGCCATCACCACTAGGTTTTGGTCTAAATTGGGTGGCACTTCCAGCCGTCTAAACAGATACTTTACACCTTCGGGTAGGGCGAATGGTCTAGGTCGAAGAAGAAAAAGAATATTAACAAATGCAGCGAGAGATTCTAATATTAATGTTTTAAAAACTTCTGTCATTAAATACTTATGCCGTTTCATATATTTTAATTTAAAGTTCGGGTAATATTTTGTCGTATCTCGTAAATTAGTATTCATTATATTCCATGAGCTCCTAGTAGCAATCCAATATTGGCTTTTTATTGGTTCTAATATTGGAATAATATGAAACAGTGGACATATTGACGGAATTGGCTCAATATTTGGCTCAAAATATTGGGACAATCTATTATCTATCTATATATACTAATTGTCAAGTGTCACTTGCAATTTGGTACACGGCTCGGTTGTTCGATAAAACCCCCTGGAAAAATCGAATTTTTCGAAAACATTCTATAGAGGGGGTGCCCCACACCAGAACGTTCGAAAAGTGAAATGATGGGAAAGCATGCTTTGCGATGAGATAGAGACTTCAAATTTGGTATATGGGTAAACCGTTTGAAAGGAAAAAAGTGTACAATTTCAGATTTCGAATATTTTCTACTTAAGGGGTGCAGCCCACCAAAATAATCAATTTACCGAATAAATGAGAAACGGCTACTTTAAAATTTGATACTGGCTTGAAATTTGGTATATGGGCTAATCATTTGAAGAAAACTCCCAAAACGAATATAGTTTTCTAAAATGTTCGTTTAGGGGGTGCTCCACACCAAAACGTTCGAAAAGTGAAATAATAGGAAAGTATGCTTTGCGATAAGATAGAGACTTCAAATTTGGTGTATGGGTAAACCGTTTGAAAGGAAGAAAGTGCACAATTTCAGATTTAGAATATTTTCTACTTAAGGGGGTGCTGCACACCAAAATGTTCGATTTATAGAATAAATGAGAAACGACTACATTAAAATTTGATAGAGGCTTGATATTTGGTATATGGGCGAATAATGTGATAGTAAACCCAATGAAAATGGATTTTTTCAAAAATGCATATATAAGGGGTTGGGTACTGTACACAAAAACAATTGAAAGGTAAATTGATAGAAAAAGCATGCTTTGCAATGAGATAGAGAATTCAAATATGGTGTAGGGGTAAATAGTTGGAAAGGTAGAAAGTGCGCAATTTCAGTTTTCCAACATTTGCTATTGTAGGGGGGTGCCGCTCACTAAAATGTGCGATTTACCGAACAAATGAATAACGCCTCCTTTACAATTTGATAGAGACTTGAAATTTAGTATATGGACCATTTGACATAAAAACCAAAGATGAATACAGTTTGACAAAAATTTTTTTTAACGGGGTGCTACCCAGAAAAACGTTCAAAAGATGAAGTGATAGAAAAACGTGCTTCTCGATAGGATAGCGACTTCAAATTTGGTGAACGGGTAGATAGTTTGAAAGGTAGAGAGTGTGAAATTTCAGATTTCCAATAGTTGCTACTTTAAGGGGTGCGCACACAAATATGTTCGATTTTCCAAATAAATGAGGCACGCTTCCTTTTAAATATGATAGAGGCTTGATATTTGGTATTTGGGCCAATCATCTGATAAAAAACATAAGACAAATAGAGTTTTTCAAAAATGTTCATTTGTGGATGTGCTTCACAGAAAAAAGTTCCAAAGGAGAAATAATAATATAGGGGTGCTTCGGGATGAGATAGACTTTAATGTGGTGTAAGGGTAGATAATTCGAAAGGAAAAAATGCTCAAATTTAGTTTCCCAATATTTTCTTCCTTAGGGGGTTCTGCACACCAAAATATTCGATTTGTCGAATAAATGTGAAACGCGAATTATTAAAAAATTTACATTATTCAGGGGTTGCTTATTGTGAGACCGTTGATTTTCAACGGGTATTCGGCTAGTATATATACTAATTACCGAGTGTCCATCTGTCTGTCAGACGCTTTATTTAGGCACTTCCCGAATAGATAGAACTTGCAATTTGATACACGGCTCGGTTGTTCGATAAAACCCCCTGGAAAAATCGAATTTTTCGAAAACATTATCTAGAAGGGGTACTGCGCACCAAAACGTTCGAAAAGTGAAATGATAGGAATGCGTGCTTTGCGATAAGATAGGGACTTTAAATTTGGTATATGGGTAAACCGTTTGAAAGGAAGAAAGTGTGCAATTTCAGATTTCCAATATTTCCTACAAGGGGGTGCCGCACACCAAAATGTTCGATTTTCAGAATAAATGAGAAACTGCTCCTTTAAAGTTTGATAGAGGCTTGAAATTTGGTATATGAACTAATCATTTGATGAAGACACCCAAGATGAATATAGTTTTTCAAAATTTTTCGTTCATTTAAGGGGGTGCTCCAAAGGGAAACGTTCTAAAGGTGAATTGATAAAAAAAAAAAAAAAAACATGCTTTGGAATGAGATAGAGATTTCAAATTTTGTGTAAGGGTTTGTGTACGGTTTTGTTTTTATTTCAAATTTTGTGTATTTTCTGTACAATTTAAGTTTTTCAAAATTTTCTGTTTTAGGGGGTTCTGCAGACCAAAATATTCGATTTGCCGAATAAATGTGAAACGCAAATTATTCAAAAATTTATATTATTCAGGGGTTGCTTATTGCGAGACCGTTGATTTTCAAAGGGTATTCGCCTGGTATTAGCTAATATTGAAGGCCCATGTGACCCTAATATTTGTCTAATATTGGGATTCCAATGGAATCCCAAGATATACAATATCGGTTCAATATTAGACAAACATTAAATGCTACTAGGAATATTAATGAGGATACGAAACAGTTACTGCAGAAGTTTCGAAATTGTGTATTTACGTCAGTGCAAAAATTTTTAACAGACAAGGTGTTTAATAATTAATAATAATTTTACAATTAATGGATTACAATTCATTTCAAGTCAAATTTTCTCAATCTAAAAAAGTTTAAAATTCTAATGCACTCACACCGAACTATTCTCACTCACACCGATTCTAACACTCACACCGAAGCAAATTTTGTTCCAAACCATGCAGAAAAGTTCGGATCACACATGCTTGACAGTCTTTAAGTACTTCTCCACGCTTGCACGATCCACTTCCAGAACGACCCGTGTCCTGCCGTTTGAACGCCGGTTTTCTAACGAGAGTTTTGAACTCTCGTTAATGCCTTTCACGCCGAGTAACGACGAGTATAAACGAGTCTCTCGTTGACAGTTTCCTTTCTCTACAAATTACGGATCCCAATTAATTCTCAGTCATTAAAAGCGAAACGACGTTTTCTAGCTGTACTCACATATTCAGGTATTGGCTCGAACAATTTGTGTCGATAACATCAAGGCCACGGGGTTAAGTGCAAGTTGGAACACAGAAGGGTTTCGCTCTCGATCAAAAGGAAGGAGGAAATACTTATAGTAGAAACGAATTTAATGTTCAATAAAAATATGATTATGATAATTCGTGTCTGGTATCATCTTCCCGGCCGGAGAGAGATGCTTCGATTTAACTTTCATAAATGGGTACTTTCACAATACATACTGGGATCACTGTAATAATATGCACTGAACTGACTGATGTCAAAATTATCGACACTTTCACTGTAGTTCTAATCTTGGTTTGGGTGTCATTCGATTTGTCTTCTTCGAGACCGAGGGGAGCATTTAAAATTTTGAAAATTCGAATTGGGAGTGACGATGCTAAAGAATAATAAAAACTCAAGACCACATTGCTTATCATGCACGTTCATTCTAGATTTTAATACCATTCGATTCGTCTCAGCTTCCAGATCAACAAGAAAGTCTGATATTTTTAGTATTTTGAAAATTTGAACTGGATGGGACGATGCAAAAGGGATATTTAAAAATATAGAAATGATTTCGCACTTCCACACTAGCTTAAATCTTGGTTTGGATCTTATTTTATCAATCTTAATGTCCAAATCAACTGAAAAATCGAAAAATTCCGTTATTTCGAATGAGAGGTGACGATACAAATGGATTTTCGAAACACTTGCAGAAGTAATTAAGACACAATGTATCCCTTTGTTGCCAATCGAAAATTTAAAAAAAAATTACATTATTTTGTCGCGCGCGGAAGCAAGATTCAATTCAATATGTTTTCTTTCTATAGCGCATTTGGTTAATTATTTTACGAAAATGGTTCGTCCATGTATTATTACTTTTCAGTGTTTTCGAATGAATGTATATGTTTTTGTTTCTGTAACAGGTTTTGTCCTCCATACTTATTGATAATGTTTAGTCTGAATCATTCAGTTTCTGAAACAATTTTTATTCATATTACTGCGCTACATTTTCATGTCGTGCTCACTATCATTGTTTGTTTTTTATATTAATCAATGAAGGTAGCCCATTTAATTTACAAAGCCGGTTATTTTTCTTCCAATATTTTTTATATACGTTTTACTTTTGTCGTCTTTATCCACCGTTATTTGAGTAGATTATAAGCAGATTGATCCAATGTTATTTAAATTTACCTGTTGAAATTAGCTCATATAGTTTCTAAAACCAGTTATATTAATTTTTGTTATAATCTGATTTCAGCAGTCACTGATATTTTTCATGATAATCAAATGCTGTTTCAATTCAGTTGATGAAATTAGCTGATCCTGGTCCCGAAACGAATACTATTGTATGCGATTTTCTTCTTAATTTCGCAGTCTTATTCGCTGGTATTTTAAATTTGTGTGGTTGGAAGTTATTTGAATTTAACTGATGAATTTGCTCATATAGATATTCGAAACCGGTTGTTTTCCTTCAATTTTTGTTACATTCCTTCAGGTCATTTATCCACGGGTATTTTAATATGAGTGTGTTCTTTTAAAGAAATCAATTCATTTATCTTCTGAAACAAGCTGCTTTCCCTCATTTTTTAATCGCAAGTGTTGTTACAGTAATTTTTTGTGCTTGTTTTTAGACTTTAGTTGATGATGTTACTCATCGAAAATTCTCTTTCGAAACCGGTAGATTCCCCTAATTTTCATCGTAGGTCATTTAGTTTCGCCGTTTTAGTTCAAACGATAGTGCCTTTTATCTCTTATTATTCTTTATACCCCCTCTATAGGATATTTTCGTTTTTTTTTTAAATTATATTTGTGATAAAAAGTACTTTTCTGAATCACGTTCTGTCAGATGACTTCTTGTCGTTGTCGGTACTGGTGCTCTGACTCATTTATCCTGACAAAGAAAGCTCTATTTTGCTTTTGAAACCTGCTGACACCTTTTAAAATCTCTAGCCGAAGTTTTTAAGATTTTATTACTAGTTTCAAGCATAACGAAATCCAAAGTATAATTTGATGTTTCAGGCTACAAGAACTATTATTTCTCCCGAATATTCCATTAATTCCATACCAATACAATGTTATCAAAAGCGATTTATAGCTACGATTTTCAATTCGCATATCTTATGACGAATAGGATACTATCCTATCTAAAAGGGGTGAGAAATGGTAGTCCGTTCATATAGGAAGTTTTCACTCGATCTGAAATCTAAAGGAGAATAATGTAGCTACTATTTCAACTGTAGAAAGAAAAGACTAAGAACTTGAGAAACGTATTTAAGCCCAAATAAGAACAATACTGCAGCATACAGCTGTTTCGAGGATACTTTGGATCCCCTTCGTCAGTGCAACAGAACCAACAATCTCGAAGTCCAAAAGAGGAGTGAGTGCAAAGGAAGATACAAAAGACATGGATTAAGAGAGAGCCAAATAGAAAGCGGCATGAAGAACAGACAAGATAATAGAAAACGAAAAACGAACAACAAGAGATTAGCGTGCGTAAAGACACAAAAGCGATATCTCGACGAGTCAAGCCCGAACAAGGATAGTTGGTTCTCTTGCACTGACGAAGGTGATCCAACGTATCCTCGAAACAGCTGTATGTTGCAGTATTATTGTAATTTGTGCTTATATATGTCGCTCAAATTCACCTTATCCTTCGCACAAAGTGTATTTGACTTATTGAAAGAAAATACTTGCTTAAAATCCAAAGAATAAAATACATCGTGAAAGACAACAATATTCAGAGTTTAAGCTTTCTAGTTACTCTGGTTAAAGAGTTATTTTTTGAAGATGTGTGCCTAATGCAAACCAAAATAGACTGGGCCGGTAAGGTTCAAAATTGAAAGAATGAAAATATGCGGCGAAAGGCAGCGGCATGCCGAATTTGAGCTTCCTTGCTGCTCCGGTTCTCGGTTTATTCCCAAAGAACTTGCTTCTTCCTATGACGTGTCCTGGACGGGATGAAATGATCCATTTCCTAGAGCTAAATTTTATGTTACTATGATTAGTGAAATCTGATAAGAGGAACTTAAAGTTTTGAAACGAGACACATAACTTTTTTTTTCTTCTGTAAAATGAAAGGAAAATGTCTGTCTGTTCATCTGTTCGTCTCTATGTGTCGTCTGTAGCGAAAATCTAAAAGTCATACGGCCATGAAATTTGGTACATAATTTGGTACGGTCATGAAATTTGCTGCATAAGGATAAATGTACCAATATAATGCTTGTTTCATACTCCTTTTTTGACGACTTAAAGATAAAGACCTGTTCCATTACTCTAGGACTAAACGATCTTGAGAGATTTCAGTTATTATTATTATTATTATTATTTTATTTATTTATTTTTTTTTTTTTTTTTTTTGCATTTTTTTATGACATCGCATTTGTAAATACGTACAGCCGCCAAATGAAACGAAAATTGGATTAAAATTGCGAATTTGGTGCAATTTCAACTAACTATCACTATTATTTTGTGCAATTAAATTCTAAGTAATGCATTATAGAAGAAAATGAATTTGAGTCTATAGGGAAAGTCATGTGCAGCCAATATTTATAAATCGTAAAAAAGAAATTTTTACAAATTCTTATAAGCACAACTAGTCTTACACGTTTAGTTTTCATCTGGTGTTTATATTTATGTTAGCTGTGCTGAGAAATGCTGAAGTCTCTACAGTGTACAACTATCTGCCGTTTATTCTCCAACTTTCAGAACTACACTACCCGGCACAGAAAATGCAACACCATGAAAGAGAGAATAGAGTATGATGATAAAGGATATACAGACAAAGATTACATATATAAATAAGTTATGAAGGATAATGCAATACAGTAATGGCATAGACATGGTGATCAGTAGGCAGTAGGACCACCTCTGGTGATGTAACAAGCAGCAGCCCTTCGAGGAATAGATGCAATGAGCGTGCGGATAGTTTCCTAAGAAATGAATGACCATATGCCTTTAACCATCCTCCACAGGTAATCCACATCGGAGGGCCAAGTAAGTACCTGGATACCTTGTCTGCTGATGATTGCCGTGTGCGGTCGCGCGTTATCTTTCTGGAAAAAATCATTTTACAACTGGTGAAGGTAGGGCAGTTCAACCAACAGCAGCACCTCATCCACATAACGTCGTGCCGTCACTGCGCCTGTGATAGGAATCAGTGTGGTAGGCTATCGAAGTCGATGGCACCCCAGACCATGATGCCGTGTTGTCGAGCAGTATGGCTTTCAACAGTCTCAGCAGGATTGGATCTGTTTCCACGTCACTTCCAAACTCTCACACGACCACAGTCATTCGACAAATAGAACCGAGATTCGTCACTGAACCCTGTCTCATTCAGTCGTCCAAGAGGTTCGCGCCCGACACCATTGCAATCTCTCACGTCGGTGTCTTGCCGTCAACGGCAGTCTCCGTAAAGTACGGTTTGAGTACAGGTCTCTTTAGGCCAGTCTTTGAGAAACTGCTCGCTCTGATATATCCCGATATGTAATCCCATGACTTACTTGCATTTCAGATTATTTGCATACATCAACCAGCTACGTTTGTCTCGCAATTTGCACAATTATACGACTAAAGCTTCATGGTGTTGCATTTTCTATATATTGGGTAGTGTATAATTGAGAAAACGTACTTACAACTCATCAAGCTCATTTTATTACTTTCCCTGCAATACATCCCCAGGTCGTCCTTGCCTTTGGAGATTAATTTGTCCCTGCAACACATGGTAATGTACAGGGAAAGTATCGGAATCATATCGAAAATCGCAACTCGAGTTTTCAACTTATCTACATGTTTCGGAAATTCAAGAACACGAAAAATCTATTTTTAGAGTGTGTTTGTGTTGTGTGGTTGTGTCTGTGTATGTGCAATGTATGTGCATTCTAAATCAAAAACTAATTGACTAAATTTAATAAAATTTGATAGAATAAGTCACATGTGGGTTACCCTGGTGCTAGATAGATTTTGGTACGATTCGAAAAAAAAGAACTTGTATTTTTTTTAAAATGGTACGCAGTAATTGTCTGTATCCACTCTAGCTAAAATCTAATTAACCAAATTTCAAAAAATTTGGTACATAAGTCACTTATGGGCTACCCTGGTTTTGATTAGATTTTGGGTACGATTCGGAAAAAAAGTTCCTGCTTTATTTGTGAAATGGCGCGCAAAATTCATTAAAATCTAAAATAAAAGACTTCATATGCTCAAATGCATTAATTAAATGATTGTTTTACATGCAATTTTTGACGGTGAGAAGGATAAGACCAACCCCGTTTCATTATAACTAGCCTTTCTCTAGATATTTTAGTTTTTTCGCAATTTTTCTACACCAGTTTTGAGAATAAATTCAGTTACCAAATGAAGACGAAAGCTGATTTAAAATTGTAAATTCAGTTTCATTCCAATTAATTATGCGTGTTATTTAGTGCAATTAAACTCAATTTAATGAATTAATGCAGAAATATAGAGAACATGAATTTGAGTCTGCAGGGAAAGTCATGTGCTGCTCATATCAGATTTTTATTACTAGGGGGACTTTCCTTTAACGTCATAATAAATGACTGTAGAAATATAGAGCATTTGTTTATTTTTTCTTAAATATATTTATATTACTTCAGTCCCACAAACAATTAAGGGGTCCCATCCGAAACAGTTAAATTCTATAAAAGCATTTTTCGTGTTTACAACCAGGGTAACATTTCATTCATAATAATGGAAAAAACATGTCGCTTATCAATACTTTCCTAATTCGTCACAGAATAGGGTTAAAGAAATCTTTTGAATACAGTAATTTATCAACCTTGCCATTCATTCGTAACTGTCACGGATTTATAGTTGTGACCTCTCCAAAGCAGATTAGTAGCGAACAAAAGCGAAAATGCAGTTTTCTAAGTACATTGAAGAGAAAGGGTGAAACCTGCTGCCCAACTTGTAGAATCTGCAAATCAACGACTTACATAGTAGTCGGAAGAAGATCAATCAAATTACAAAGAACTCTTGTCAATGTAAAAGATAGATCCATCCATCACCAGCTGGACAGATGACGCTGTATTCACTAAGCTACTAAGACAATTATCGATCCTTTTATATATCAAGATAATCCAGCATCCTCCTTCAGATTTCTAAATATGACAGTGATTGCAATTCCAGGCGAATTGCAATCACTGCCATAAATTATAGGGTCCTGAAAAATCTTAACTTTAGGCATTAGCGATCCATTGCATATAACCTCCTAGTCTATGCAATTCCGGCTTCAAAGAACTCTTATTTCAACCAGGAATTTAACCAACGATCTCTGGCGATTCAAAAGATGAATCATTGGACTAACTCTATGTCATATGTCCTATTGTATTTAAAGTAAACACCGCAAAATCAGTCGTTTAAAATTTCAATTAAAGTTTTCTAAATTCTCCTTTTTATCAGTTTGGACAGTTTTAAACAAAGGCGGAGCTATTATTTTTAATTTGGGGATGTTGAATCTCTCTTTGGAGGTGCCAAAGCCCCTTTAGTCTTTATAATTTCATTTCAATGTATAACGCCAATATATATTTGAAAAACTACTGCCGGTACTATTGGAATTTTTGAGGGATGCTTATGACTCTCAAGTTCCCCTAGCTCGGCTTACAGCTTTTAGGGTAGATTAATTAGACTAATTTAAGATGTGTAATCACACTGAAAAAAAAAATCATGGGGGGGGGGGGAGTTATGGAGAACTTTCTGAGGGAAATTGTACTATTTTTAGGTGTTTTGAATTCGTCATTTGCGGCTTGACTTTTAATAATCTAGCGTTCATTAATATCAATGTTTGATGGTCATGGGATTTGTGAATTATGTTGTCAACGAAGAATTTCCTATTGTCGTTTTTGTTACTAATACTATTTTCTGGAACAAGCCCATAATACCAAAGTGGATGATAAAAAGAGAGAAATTACAGCTTATATTGTTCCAAGGACCCCAGGCACACCACAGAAGGTTCACTTTCACTTAATGCCTTCCAATTTATACCGAAATCCAGTGGAGGTAGCAACCACAGGGTCATACCATCCTTCCTGTAACTCATCACCTCCTGTAACTCATCACCTGTAACTCATCATCCGATGGACTATCGAACCTACAGATTGAACATGGCCATACTCTCCGTAGACAAGGAAAATAATTTTCTAACAATCAATGTTATTAATCTAAATACTTAATAACCATATAAAGCCCTTTAAAAGCATACAAAATATTATAAACTCAAAGTAAAGCAAACCCTTCAAGGAATGGCTAATGTTTAAATATAGTGGCACTTTTAAATACAGTGCCTTTTAAGTATCCCTGTGTAGTTTATTTCTCTCAATAACAGAAATAATTATGATCTGGCACTAGCGGACTGTAAATATAAAGCATGTCTGGTGATTTTATATTTTTATCGGCCTTGATAATTTTATTTTATTCAAAATCAAGCATGACCATCTGGAGGCCCATGTTAAATATCCGATCAGCTGCCGCTCTAAAATGAAAAGAATATATATATATATATATATATATATATATATATATATATATATATATATATATATATATATATATATCTATATATATATATATATATATATATAAATATATATATATATATATATATATATATATATACAGAGAGAAAGAGTTGCTGATCTTTTTTTTGGTTTCTTCTTTTCATATTTACTAATTCTTATTTGGTAATAAATATTTTCCTGGTTGACACTGCAAGTGATGCAACTATTTCTTAAGACAAACATCGGCTTACCTTTGTTTGAGTTGTTACTCTGTCTTTATAGTTTTGAGAAGGAAGTTATTTTCTGACTCTGAAACTGGTTTACACAATTAAAAATTTGATTTATATTTTTTTAATAAATATTTTACTTTTTAACATTAATTGTTGATATATATTGATTTATTTTTAAATTATTTTTTTACGGTTTACTTGATTATGCGATAATGAGCATTTTATACGAAAGCTATAAGAATTTCTAAGTACTAATTACATCGCAAACTTCCAATTTTGTCAGTTATCCATGGTTGGTTTCCGAAAAAAGAGAAAGTTTGTCTTCAACCGGTCGGGTGATCAGACTGTACAGGTGTATAACCAAACCATCCCTGTGATTCAGTGTATTTTCTTTACCAGTAAGCTTGATTCAGTCAGAGCCACCCATACAAATTGCCCTCCCCCTTCATTTTCCCCTCTTTGTGAATTTTTCATGTCTTTTCCTTCTTCAATAAAATTATTGAGGTCCTGGGTTTTCGTTTTTGAATGGTGAGTGTGGGGTATACAATGGACGTCCGGCATTTTCTCAACACATAATTCTGTGTCATCGATTTTTTGCGGTTCCGAATTAACATTATCTTTGAACATTTGTTTTGAACTCGGACCAGATTTCCAGTTTAATAACTTTTGCTGAATATTTCCTAAGCAGCAGGCTATTTCCTATTTGGGATGTTTGAACTCCCGCGCAGCATGAAGCACCAGACTTTCGCATCCATGCAATAGATGGCGCCTCTTTCAGTCTAGGTTGATGCTTGCAATCTGGGTCAACGCCTGACTTGATATTTAAAGATGTACTTCTGGGTCTGGGGGTTCACAAGAGATGTTCTGCGTTGCAATTGAGGAATAGAGAGTTCGTTTCGGAGTTTTCACATTCGCTTTATTTTCACAGGTAGGTGGATTTTTCTTTCGTTCTTTTTTCGACCGACTAGAACACTTTTTTAACCTCGCGTGAAAAAGTGAGGCAGCGGGTCAGACGCACTTTTGTAAACATCCGATCTTTTATTTTTTTTTGTTTTTTGGTTTAAAAAAATGAGAGGATAAACTCTTTTTAAAATCTGTAAAAATGCTGCGAAATGAAATAATATTTTAATTTTTCACATTTTTAACCATGTGTATATATATATATATATATATATATATATATATATATATATAAATTGCATACTAAAAGAAAAGATAAAATATCATCATGCAGTGAGTTATTATATGTAAATGATTTTTGTGATAGTGTAATGCATTAAAATTCACAGTTCGTGATCTTAAAATATTGAATAACATTTTCTATTGTTAAAATATTTGAAAATAAAATGCATATAAAACTATATATGTGCTTTAAACTTTGGTTTATGTTTATGAGGTCAAAATATTTCAAACATGCTTTCAAATTTGTAAGTCGTTTTCATCATTTTCAGATACTTGATTATTATATTTACTTAAACAATTTATGAAAATTAATTTACGAAAATTCAAATATGTGATATAGCTTAAAGGCGGAAATTTTTCGCTCTAACAATGACTTTCATAAAAAAAAATAAACAATTTAAATTAATCTTTTTTTTTTATCAATTCAATGTGAATTTTCTTTTAATTATATAATAAACATGATGATTAACCAAATAATATAAAAATGTTTAAATTTGAATAAAAACATGAAATACGAATTTTAGGAAAAATTTGATTTTGTCTTTTCTAAAACTGCTCAGAGAAAATTAACATGATACAATAATTTTTCAATCAAATATTACAGTATACAGATAATGTTCAATTTGCAATATTTAAAGCAATTCTAATTTATACAAATGTAAAGTCTTGAACACTAGAGATTTTAACACAATTATATGGTGCTAATAAAAATATTTATCGAATTACATATTTGAATGATAAACTATTTGATAAGAAAACACTTCAATATACGAAACATTTTATTAAAACTTCATATTAATAATAAATGTGTGTATTATATTCGTTATGGGCTGTATGTGGAAAAGATGGCAATTTATTGTCTGTTTGGGAAATTTAGATTATTACATGCTATAAAGAGATAAAAGATCATTTTAATAAATATTTTTACTTCTTTTTCACTTCGTAGTATTCAGAAAGTATTGATTTCACAAAATTTTAGAAAATATGATGGCAATATATGTTTTAAGAGAGCCTGAACACGTTTAGACAATTTTGGGAATGTCAGTCTGTCTGTCTATCGAATGTCTGTGATCGATTTTTTGTGTCCACGATAGAAGCCACAAATATTAATAGATTTTCATGAAACTTTATATCCGGTTTTATTATCATAAAATATAGAACTAGATAGAAGTTTTTTAATTCGAGCGAAAACTTCGAAATGTATTCGAAATTATATATTTTTTTAACAATGGCAGCATAGAACAAAATTTGACATAATCATGCATAAAATGGTTTATTTATGTCTCAATGATCACGAGACTTAATAGTTTCAAGCATTGTCATGGAAAATAGCCGCATTGCAATTTTTGTTATTCGGCACATTATCGGCCCCTTCCCTCATGGGGGTAAGTTATCCCTCGCGGGGGGGGGGGCAGAGGAGTACATTGTCAAGTATGATATTAATCGAATGATTTTTTTAAGTCCTTTAAAGTGAAGGGTAACACATTATAGTTGCATGTAATAATTTGAACCCATGATATCGATTTTTAAAATTTTTTCTTGTGAAATTAAAAAAAAAAATTCTGATATGGAAAAGTGAGTGACACTTCAGTCAATTTTTTTTTTTGTTGCTTCTATAAAATTCAAACTGTTTCTCCAAAGCAAATGTCAATTTCACTAAGAATTTTAAGATTAATAAATGTGATTAATTCTTTTTTTATTATATATATATATTTATAAAAAAAATAATCATATTAGACTCAATTTATAAATATGCTACAATTAACTCAGAAGAGAAAATTATTGTTTATGAAAACATGCTTACAACTCAACATTTCCTAAAAATTTTGATTAAAAGTACAAATATAAATTTTCTCTTCTAATGATTTGAGATCCTTTCCCAAATGGTATATCTGGGTGTTGAAAGTAAGGGTTTATCTTGACTGGGGGCTACGCATCTTAAGGCAGAAGTTATAAAAAAAGAAAAACCGCATCAAATCCCAATATTTTGTAACATTAAGTTGTCTAAAGATTTAAAATGTAAACTCTCGACGCAGAAAAAATCGGTTTATTTTAAACGGGAGCTACAGATCTTGAAAAGAAAGTTGTGTGCATGAAAGTGTGAAATAAAATAATATAATTTGAATTGTTTTCAATGAACCGGCAAAACTTTTTGGAACGTTGAATATTTTGTTTCAAAATATCGCAACGTTAGTATATCCACGATAAAGAAGAGTAAATGGTGTTTAAACAGGCAATTAAGCGGGCGAAAAATATATTGAATCCTATTTTTCCGCAAGGCAAAATGATTTAATTATTATGTAACGATTTTTAATAAGAAGAAAACTTGTATTGCGTTATATTTAAAATATTTATTTCTGTTTTAATTATTTGCAGTGAAAATATATCAAATTGTGTTTATTTTTTAATTTCTGATATGAATGCAGTGAAAGTTTTCAGAAAATCCTTTTGCATCGTAACATATCTAATTCGAATTTTCGAATTTTTTTATTTTTCCGTTGATCTGGAAGGTGATCAAAACCAAGATTTTATCTTGAGAAAAAGTTCTCGATCATATTGGAAAGTGATGTTGACTATTTTGGTTCGCACTATCACCCCTTATTTAAAATAGAATGTTTAAATTTTTATATTTTATCCTTAATCTCAAAGCGAAAATGGATTGAATGGAACCAAAACCAAGATTCTAGCTACAGTGGACGTGCTCAATAGTTTTGATTCATCACCATCTTAGTCAATTAGTCAATTCAATGTAGATTACCTCATTCCCTCTCCTCTTGTAGCATTTAATATTGGTTTAACATTGGACCAATAGTGTATATATTGGCTGTACATTGGAAATATTGGGGTTAATTTGGCCTCCAATATTGGTTAAATATTTTTATTTCAATAGTACGCCAATATTGGCGTATTATTGTCTCAATACTTTAAGGCCAATATTGGGCTAACTCCGTCAAAATGCCCACTTTTTAATATTGGTCCATTATTTCCAATATTGTCAGCCAATATTGGATTGCTACTAGGGCCTACTTCGAATTTTCAAACATTAGAGTTTTTCTTTGATCTGGAAGCTGAGACAGATGGAATGAGACCAAAACTAAAATACTAGCTAAAGTGAAAGTGCTCGATAATTGCAAAGTGAATTTGCGGTTTTTGATGACTCCTTTGCATCGTCGTTTCTAATTCGAATATTTTTTAAATATTAGATTTTTTCGTTGACCTGAAAGTTAAGGCGGGTTGAATGAGACAAAATCCAAAATTCTTGCTGGAGTGAAAGTGATTAATCATTTCAAAAAGTGGCTTTGAGTGTTTTGATTATCTCTTCGCACCGTCATCCCTAATTCGAATCTTGGAAATTTGTAATATTTAAAACTGTTCTGAAAGTGCTTAAAAGATACACACAAAGAAAAATGTTATTTCCGCAATTGATACGAAAAACTTCAAGTAAATTCAAAACGAAAACTAAAGACACTTTAATATAATGTAGGTAAAAAAAGAATCAAACCAGTGGCTAATCATCTAACAATGAATAGCGATTGAAGAATCATTGATTTCTTGGCTTTTGACACAATTTAAATTTTCTTTCAAGTGGTACTTTAAAGAAGTTTAGTTTAACCAATATACATACGATAGTCCGCAATGACAAGACTATAAGTAATCGACACAAGTAATCGAATAGACAGTGTTGAATGTTGAAGACCCAGACCACACGGCTGACCCAAAGGTACGCAGCAGCAGAATGTGAATAGACAGTGTTGTTGTTGTTGAAACCCAGACCGTCCGACCTACCAGAAAGGTGTAAGGTAACCGTTTGGACGGCCGGGAAGTGCCACACAATTCAGACCGGAACCCAGTGGGGGAGGCATCCACAGGGACCGTACCCTCCTTCCCCTACCACCAACCTCTCGGAAGGACTTACGGACCCACATGTTTGTGAATAGACAGTGTTGTTGATGTTGAAACCCAGACCGTCCGACCTACCAGAAAGGTGTAAGGTAACTGTTTGGACGGTCGGGAAGTGTGAATAGACAGTGTGTAAAAATAGATAAATTCGCTGTCATGGGTTAAAATTCCGACATTGAGCAACGCTGTTTTTAACAACGCTGTTCTCTTGTCATAAAAAGTAGAAATAAATATATAATAAACATTCACGCTATCTGCCCAACCGGATAAACTCTGTTTCTTATGAATAATGTAATAAGACACGTTTTTCCAAAGTGCTTATTAATTGCAACTAATTATATCACTTCTCAAAAGCATGAGGAATTACGCTGGCATGAGGAATTGCCCGAAGACTGAAGACGTTATGCCACAGTCGTCACGATAACTTTATCTGAGTGTATGTTCGGTCTTATTTTTAGTTGCTCCTCGAAAATGCTTTGTTGAAACACGTGTGTAGAAAAATATTTTGTAAGAATAGGAAATTTTAATCAAAGTTAATTGGGGTGTGGATCAACTCGACTTTCTTATACCAGAATCTCCTTTTTAGTAGTTTTATTTTTTCAAATGTTACTAGAAAATTTTTGAAAAATCGGTATCATGGATTCAAACGATTACAATTATAGTATTTTACCCTTCACTTTAAAGGGCTTGACAAAATCTTTCGACTGATGCCATATTTGACAATGTATCCCCCGAAGAGTCGGTAACTGGTCCCCAGAAGAAGACTAATGCCGTCAGGGGAAAAAAAATTGTATCGGAGCTATTTTCCCAACAATGATTAAAAATGTAGTCTCGTGATTATGTCAAATTTTGTCCTATGCTGTCCTGCTAAAAAATATAAAATTTCGAATAAATTTCGGAATTTTCGCTCAAATTAAAAAAAAATATCCTATCTAGTTCTAGATATTGTGATAACAAAGCCTAATACAAAGTTTCGTGAAAATCCATTAATATTTGAGGTCGCTGTCGTATACACAAAAAATCGACCGCAGACAGACAAACCGACATCACTCAAAAATAGTCATAACGTGTTCAGGAGGTTTTGAAACATATATTAACATCAAAATCCCGAAATCCAACATTTTCGTGAAAACGGTACTTTCTCAATACTACGTATGAGAAAGTAAACATGTATCAATAAAAATAGAAAGTTTTTTCTCTCATGCGTCCAGAAATTCAGACCTTGAGTAATATTGTTTGTATATAGTACTCCTGTAACAAGATATGGAAATAAATATATGTAATAAAAATTCCCGCGATCTGTCCACCCAAATAAATTATAATAATTCATTTGCCCAAATTTGATATTACCTTATGATATTTAGGAATTATATAGTTTTACTCTTAAGCTCTTGCAGATAGATCAGCCCTACTTATGATTTTTGTTTTTAATTACGTCCCTGTACCAATTTTTATACCTTGCATTATAATGTTGTCCGACATAGGAATTTTCTGTTGCACATTAATCTTCATCTGCAAGATCCCAATAGTACTTGCATAGAGACAAAGAAATCGAATGCAATATAAGTTCTCTTTTATCATCATAAAATAGCATGAGGTGCATATTAATGCTACCGAAAACAATTGGAAAAGTTAATCACGAAGAGATAATTTTAACAGAAAAGAACCTCAAAAGACCTTACTGTTAAGAATAATGTCTTTATTTTTGCTTAATTTCTGTGCGTCTATATTTTGAAACAACTCAATTACAATATATTTGAGTTTAAATGATTAATTCCATCCATCTTGTGTCAAAATCATGATTTTTAATGTTCTTTTTAATTTATATTTAGTGTTGTATCCGTCCTAAAACCTTTTTATTTATTTTCCTTCCCAAATTTCTTTAACGCAAAATTATTTAGCTCTGGAGTCTGCAAAATAGCTGATATGAATGAAACATTCATTGATTTTACATAGAGAAACAGACGATTTTTTATGAAGTTTTAAGCATAGAGTTAAATTACTTGTACCTCCATAGTTTTAAGTTTTTAAATAAAATAAATTATTGTAGTATTGTGATGAATGAAAGGAATGGAATAAAAGTGTATGAATGAAACATTTACAGTTTTTACATAGAGAGCCAGACGATTTATATTTCAATGACGTCATTTGAATTACTTTCAGTTCTTTTCGATAAAGTTTTAAGTTTTCAAATATAATAAATTATTGTAGTGTTGTGATAATTTAAAAAAAATTACCTCTGAATGTATCGCATTTTGGAGATGTTTAAACCAGATAATTTATACTTCAATGACGGCATTTGAATAAAGTTCATTTTTTTCGATGAAGTTTTAAATTTTCAAATTTAATAAATTAATGTAGTATTGTGATAATTTTTAAAATATTACCGCTGAATGTATCGCATTTTAGAGATATTTAAATAAAATTGCATTGCAGTTGGAAAGTGTTTCATAATCAATGCTTTATGCATGATTGATCTTTCTTGTTTAATATAGAGAGAGTACATTACGCCAATACGTAAGTTACATACATTATCCTTTACGAGTTCGTTATTGCCTTCCAAAGCACATAGAAAGCCGGCACAATTTCATTCATATCTCCAAACATTTTCTTCCATCCATTTTTCACTTTACGTTACTTATTCATTACGTTTTCATTACTTTACGTCGTTACGTCATTTATATACGACTCTATTTTTGCCCTTTTCATTCATTTTCTTTGCGAATTAGGGTTCAGTGTCTTGTTCTCCTTCTAACGAGTTAATCCATATATATATATACCATACTATTTAGGTTTGAAATGTAAAGTACGTCTAAAAAATGAAAACTGAAAAGTAAGAAAAAAGTTATAAGATAAAAACTAGTTTTTCAATGTCCTTCCCTACACAATAGTGGTGCACGGAAAATTAGAAAATAAATTTTAATCACGTACGAACGTAATGGATGGTGTATGCAGATTCAATTCAAAACAATATAAAAATCTTATCATGATCCAAATTGATATTATGCAAAATTGTGGAATGAAAATTGGGTGTATAGTCAGATTCAATTCAAAACAATACTATGTATAAATATAAAATTGATATCACTCAAAATTGTCGACACAATTTTCTCTGCCCACTTCCTCATTTTCCTTCGGCAATTTTGCATAACATCATTTTCGAAGAATGATAAGATTTATATAGTACTGTTTTGAATTAAATTAGCCTACATCATCAGTTTAGTTCAATCTTGGGTGTGATTAATATTTATTTTCTGCTTTTCCATGCACCACTATTATTTAGGGACATTGAAAAGTTTGTTTTTTCTCATAATTAATTATTAAAATGTTATTTACACAGTAAATTTTCTCATACAGACAACCTATAATGTACACATACATAAATTATTTCCATTATCAAATTTTCTATTGTGTTTTTTTAATATTCCTGTTGTTATTTTAATACAACATGATGCTCTGCCCCCAACGAGAAAAATCATTATTTATATATAGAGCACGACTCACTTTCAAGCAAATAAAAATTGTTTTCCTCATACCCATTGCTTGATTAAAATAGAAATTAAGCAAAGTCAAATAAGAAATGAAGAACTATAAATAAATTTCAATTTGGCACATTGAAAGAAATTAATTAAGAATTCTGAAAATTTGCTTTAAAAACATGAAAATATAATCTTATAGCAGAAGACCGAAATAAAATAGCTAACAAAAAGTTACTGTGATTTGATTTTCGCATTTTCTTGCAGGTATTTAAATTTAGAAATCCATTAAAACAATTAGAACAAGGAGAAAGTAAAATTTTACAGTTTTAACTTTACAATATTTAAATTAACTTCTGGCCTCACAAACTGCTAAGAAAGTCGAAATGGTTGAAATATATTGTTTTTTATCGTAGATGCTTTTGGTAATATTGTATGTCCAATTACAAAGACCATATCATCATTGTAATTGGACTTACCCCGTTTTGTATTACAGAAAAAAGAAAAAAATATTTATTATTAAAAAACCATTGAAAATTTATATCATGCGTTCCATTTCGATAATATTACATTAATTACTTTTGTGTTCATCCTTTTCATTTAAAATTTTTATTTTTAAACATAATCGGTCGAATTGAACTGATACCATGTACAAAAGCTGCTTTTTAAGCAAATTTAGGAAAACTCTAAACATTTTATGAGCTGCAGGTTTTTGGTGTATTTTTTAAATGCATTAAAAATAATCTCTCCTCATTACACAACAGCATTTGTCGAACTGCGTCATTCATATATGCATGATACTGACTGCATACCCTTATGACATGGCTGTTATTCATGTACTTAAAATATTTCTTTGAGATTTCTACAGTGAGTAGGAAAGTAACTTACTTTCAGGCAAAAAAACTAACAAATTTCTTAAAAATATAGGTTACAGAAAAAATAAGATGAAAATACCGTTACAGTCAAAAACTCACTCATTCTACCTATATGGATCTTTTAGTTAGTTACACTGTTCACTTGTGCTGAATGGTGCTTCTTTCAGCTTTCAGATCCATAGAGGCAGAGTTTGAAACTTCAGCATGGTTAGCAGATCCATCCATATGCATATATGCTAGTAGTGATTCGGAGTCCACTTTAAACCGTAGATATTTTCCAAAGTTGTTCTTGTGTATATAATAAGTATATGTATATATAACTTTAATAGCCAAACTGGTACAACCTAGATCAATTCAAGAACTGCAATCATCAAGCCAATCAAGAAATTTAACTAAATTCTTTATCGGAAACAGAAAAAATATGTTTTCTTGTGTATATAATAAGTATGCGTATGTTAATAACCAAACTGGTCCGATCCAGTTCAATTCAAGAACTGTAATCACCAAATAAATCGAAACATTTTGCTAAATTTTCTATCGGAAATTAGAAAACTTTATGCTTCATATAGAGCATTTGGATTTCTTTATCCTGCAGGATATTTGCGTGCTCATTTTTAACAGTATAGCCTGTTCTGGGTATTTTCCATCAATTTTCATTTTTATCGAATTAGTTAAGAATTAGGTATTCATTCGATTACCAAGACATATCCCGTATCATAAAAATAATGCAATCATATAAAAAATGTAATCATATATATAATTACCCTATACAAAGTTCTATCCAAGTCTCTCTCTGAAGTGCATACATCCATTTCGTTAAGACTCTTAAATTTACTGCTTCCAATTATTGCACCCTGCAATCTCGCTTCAAATTATCTCCCATCCAATGTCTGTTGCATGTCTGAAACACTCTTCAAGTCATTGAACTAAAGGCTATGTTATCCGAAAACAAGTCGGTTCTTTATAGTTTAGATGCTCTGTCTGAGAATTTACAAAAGAAAATTCCATATTTAAATAAAATCTTTTTCAAAATAAGAATAGATAAGACATTATCCTATAAGATGGCGGTGAACTTCTGGAGCGTAATTCCTTCTAATACGAACGTTGCTTTTCTGTTTGAAAATCGCATGTATTCAGGCTTTAAAACATGAAATGAATATTAAGTGTAAAAATAAACTGTTTTCAATGATACTACTTAATATAGTAGAGATTCGGCAGGGGAAAAAAAAAAAAAAAAAACTCAAGAAAAATCAATCATGCTTAAAGCATTGATTGTGAAACACTTGCCAACTTCAATGCAATTTTATTTAAACATGTCTAAAATACAATACATTTCTCGGTAATATTTTAAAACTTATCACAATACTACATTAATTTATTATATTTAAAAACTTAAACGTTCATAGAAAAAAATTAACTTCATTCAAATGACGGCATTGAAATATAAATTGCCTGGTTTAAACATCTCTAAAATGCGATACATTCCTCGGTAATAATTTTAGAATTATCATAATACTACGATAATTTATTATATTTGAAAACTTCATCGAAAACAACTGAAATTTATTCAAATGACGTCATAGAAAAAATAACACGCCTGGCTCTCTCTATAAAAGCAGCATTTCATTCATAAAAAATTTTCCATTCATTGCATTCATCTCTCTCACAATACTATAATAATTTATTTATAATTTAAAAATTAAGACCATGGAGCTACAAGTAATTAAACTTTATGCTTAAAACTTCATCGAAAAAAAATCGTCCTTCTCCTTGTAAAATCAATGAATATTTCATTCATATCAGCTATGCAGACTCAATGAGCTAAATAATTTTGCGTTAAAGAAATACAGCAATTCCAATACAACTCATTCTACATATTTTGTTGTTTACATTTTACATAAGTGAAAAATAGGCTTCGTTGTAGAAATAATCAAATTTGGAGGAGCATTTAAACTCAAATATATTGTAATTGCGTTGTTTCAGTATGTAGATGCACAGAATTTAAGCAAAAATAAAGTGGTTTTAAGACGGATACAACACTCAATATGAATTAAAAAGAATCTTGTCTCAAAATCACGATTTTGAGACAAGATGGATGCCATATATCATTTTGAAGTGGGTCACGTGATCTTTTCATATCATGGTTAAGTGTGAAATATAAGAGGTGTAATTATTATTATATGAAACTTCATATAAGAGGTTTAATTATTATTTTTATTTTTATTTAAATAACTACTGAATATATTTCGCTGAATTTTTTTTTATATATTTTATGGAACAATTTGAATATTACCTAAAATTTTCGAAGCAATTTGTGAATTTTAAATCCGTTAAAAAAATGTTTGAAAAATTAGATCCCATAAGGCTCAATGTATTTCATTTTTTCAACCCGGGTTCAATCCAAAACTAATTGGGTGATATTATTCATTTATATTCCCGTAGGTCCTGCAGACCGTCTGAACAACATACTAAAATTTCATTTTGATTAAGTTATTTTTACGGCAGTTATCGTGCTAACGGACAGACAGACAGAATGAACAAAGTCATAAACACTTTTCAACTTTGTTGTAAAGTGCTAAAAATACGATAAAATAGTAAACATTTTCTTATCTGAAAAAGTTTATATAATTTTCTAATATTTCATTGCAGGAAGCAGGTATTCGAAAATTAGGAGACTACAATTGTTTTGAAGGAGTTCTGATCACTCTTCCTCAGGTCAGAAACAGTGTGCTCGGCGGTTGTGTCTTAGTGTTTGATAAAAGCACGTTGTTCTTTCTCTGAGGATATGAGTTAACAACGTCCTCGAAACAGTTTTAATTAACCAACTTTCTTATGCTTGTTTCTTCAAGCAAATATTAGACATTTTTATTCTCACAGGCAGCAGTTTTTTAACACTTTACAACAAAGTTGAAAAGTGTTTATGACTTTGTTCATTCTGTCTGTCTGTCTGTCTGTCTGTCTGTCTGTCTGTCTGTCCGTTAGCACGATAACTGCCGTAAAAATGACTTAATCAAAATGAAATTTTAGTATGTTGTTCAGACGGTCTGTAGGACCTATGGGAATATAAATGAATAATATCACCCAATTAGTTTTGGATTGAACCCGGGTTGAAAAAATGAAATACATTGAGCCCTATGGGACCTAATATTTCTAACATTTTTTAAGCGGATTTAAAATTCACAAATTGCTTCGAAAATTTTAGGTAATAGTCAAATTGTTCCATAAAATATATAAAAAAAAATTCAGCTAAATATATTCAGTAGTTTTTTAAATAAAAATTAAAATAATAATTACACATCTTATATGAAACGATCACGTGACCATGATATGAAACGATCACATGACCCACTTCAAAATGAGATATGGCATCCATCTTGTTTCAAATTCGTGATTTTTTAAAGTTCTTTTTAATTCATATTGAGTGTTGTATCCATCCTAAAACTACTTTATTTCTGCTTAAATTCTGTGCATCTACATACTAAAACAACACAATGACAATATATTTGAGTTTAAATTCTCATTCAAATTTGATTATTTCTACAATTAAGCCTATTTTTCACCTATGTAAAATGTAAACAGCAAAATATGTAGAATGAGTTGTATTAGAATTACTGTATTTCTTTAACACAAAATAATTCAGTCCATGGAGTCTGCATGGCTGATATGAATGAAATATTAATTGATTTTATAAACAGAAGGACGATATTTTTCGATGAAGTTTTAAGCATAAAGTTTATGAATTGTAGCTCCATGGTCTTAATTTTTAAATAAAATAAATTATTATAGTATTGTGATGAATGAAATGGAGAAAGTTATGAATGAAATCCTGCTTTTATAGAGAGATCCAGGCGTGTTATTTTTTCTATGACGTCATTTGAATTAATTTCAGTTGTTTTCGATGAAGTTTTCAAATATAATAAATTATCGTAGTATTATGATAGATTTAAAAATATTACCGTGGAATGTATTGCATTTTAGAGATATTTAAACCACGCAATTTATATTTCAATGCCGTCATTTGAATGAAGTTCATTTTTTTCAATGAAGGTTTAAGTTTTCAAATATAATAAATCAATGTAGTATTGTGATAAGTTTTAAAATATTACAGAGGAATGTATAGCACTTTCGACTTTTTTAAATAAAATTGCATTGAAGTTGGAAAGTGTTTCATAATCAATGCTTTAAGCATGATTGATCTTTCTTGTTTCTATTGTATTTAAATTAGAAAATGTATGTAAATTAACTGGAGCGTTGATCAACTCGATCAACCAAAAGATCATCATCTTCTCATACCAAAATCCATGTTTAGTAGCTTTTTTTTTAATTTTACAAGAAATGTTTTTGAAAAATCGGCATTGTGGGTCCAAATGATTCCAATCATAGCATGTTACCCTTCACTTTAAACGGCTTGGATCAACCAAAAGAAGATCATCATCTTCTCATACCAAAATCCATGTTTAGAAGCTTTTTTTTTAATTTTACAAGAAATGTTTTTGAAAAATCGGCATTGTGGGTCCAAATGATTCCAATCATAGCATGTTACCCTTCACTTTAAACGGCTTGGATCAACCAAAAGAAGATCATCATCTTCTCATACCAAAATCCATGTTTAGAAGCTTTTTTTTTAATTTTACAAGAAATGTTTTTGAAAAATCGGCATTGTGGGTCCAAATGATTCCAATCATAGCATGTTACCCTTCACTTTAAACGGCTTGGAAAAATATTTCGATTGATGCGATACTGGACAATGGACCCCCCGAGGGGTAACTGACTAATTAATGACGTCACGGAGCTACTGATGTCACTAACAAAAAAATTGTATCACGGCTATTTTTCACAACAATGATTGAAACTATTAAGTCTCACGACCATTGAGCTTTAAATATACCCTTTTATATTTTCGAATCAATTTCGAAGCTTTAGCTCGAATTAAAAAAAAAAATCTATCTAGTTCTAGATTTTTCGATAATAAAACCGGATATAAAGTTTCGTGAAAATCCAGTAATATTTGTGGTAGCTATGGTGTACAGAAGAAATCGGCATACATGCATAAAGACAGACAGATCGACGGACATCACTCAAAAAATAGTCAAAACGTGTTCAGGAGGTTTTTAAACATACATTAGCATCAAATCTCGAATTCGAAAATTTTCCTGAAAACAATATTTTCTTTAAACTACACTCACGGACAATGAAAGTTGCGCACCAAGAAGGAAACATGGTACAACCGCGAAATGATGCCAATAGCTAGAGGGCGGGCTAGTATGCAAATGATCCCAGTCTGGTGTGATTGCGCATGACCGTACAGCCGTGAGTGGTGCTGCAAGCATGAGCCAGCGGCATTATAAACCGGCATGTAGTCGACGTCCCATCAATGCGAGAAGCTTCGGCCGGCGCAAGCACGAGTACGGAGTGAAAAGAATGGTGGGTAGACGCTAAAAACATCGATATACGCAACTGATGAACTTTGAGAGAGGCCTGATCATCGGATTGAAAACTTCAGGGAGGTCAGCGCCGGATAGCCCTTCACGTAGATCGTTCGGACTATACCGTCAAACGGTGTTGGGAGCAATGGTCACGGGACGCCACCCAGACACGGACCACCGGCTCTGGACGGACCAGGCATACCACGAGTCGAGAGGATCGAATGATGGTGCGGCAGGCACGTATGAAGCCCACGGCGATCCGATCCGCGATACAGGCACACGTAGCGGCTCCTTACGTGTTCTGCCGTTAACACGGGAACATCGGAGGCTGCGGTTGTAGTTTTGTCGGGTCAGGGCAACGTGGAACGCCATAGATTGGCGATGTGTGGTATTTAGCGATGAGTGCCGCTTCGTTTTAGGGACCGATGATCAGCGTGTCCGGGTGTGGAGGTCCCCTACATAATGCCATAATCCCAACCTCGTTATCGAGTGCCACATCAGCCCCACTGCAGACATCATGGGCTGAGGAGCCATTGCCTACGACAGCCGATCCGCTCTAGTAGTGGTACCTGGAACATTGACGGGCCGGCGGTACGTGGATGAGATTGTACGATCCCTTGTGCTCCCATTCGTTGCTGGGATTCCAGGTGCGCAATTCCAGAAGGATAATGCCCGGCCACACACGGCTCGGGTCGACCAGGCCTGCCTGAGTCATGTCTAAACATTTCTATGGCCTGCCCACAACCCAGCCCTGCCCCTTATCAATTATGTGTGGGACCACTTGAAACGTCAGTTTCTTCGTTGCCGCAATCTTCGGGATTTGGAACGCAAAGTCCAACAGGTGTGGACTCGTCTGCCGCAAGACAACATCAGGTGTCTGTTCGACACCATGCCAGACCGTATTGCTGCTTGAATCGCAGCACGAGGCGGTGCGACGCGCTATTGAGGATGACCGGACTGTGTACCACAGTTCCCTCTGCAAGTGTTTTGCTGCGCTGTTTTGGTGATCATGTATATCTTTCATCTGTATCATTCCATCAATAAAATTTCAAGTCCATCCTATGCTTCCTTCTTGGTGCGCAACTTTCATTGTCCGTGAGTGTACATTACATAGAGTGAGAAAGTAAAAATTAAGTGTAGTTATGATCAGCGGCGAAATTTAGTACAAAGGTACTTCAGGGCTCCCGGAGAATACGGCTGGGCGAAATTTTTTTAAAAATTCGAATTAGTTCCAAAAATAAAAACTTTTTAAATCCGACGATTTTTCGTCGTTTCATTAAATCTTTTCAGGCATGCAGCCGCAGACGAATCTTCCGTGCGCCTTCCAGATATCTGTCGCCATGGTAACTAGGATTTATAACGCAAAATTCGAACTTCGCAAATTAAAAAAAAATTGTTCTATTCTTTTTTAATTTGGTACTGTAGCGAACACTCATAAGGCAGTATTAAATGTCTTGAGCTGGAGACGTCTTTAGCTCAACGTTATGATATTGGCGTATCAGCTTTGGCCCCGGAATAAAACCTTGCTATTGCCAAGTTGGTGATGTCTCTTCCTTGCTACAGTACTATACATTATGAGCTAAAATTAACATAAATCTTATGAAAATACGCTGATATAATAATCATTTTTTTATTTTACTTCTCGGGTAAAATAACTGTTTTTATTTTATATCGCAGTCTGAATTAATCATGCCGCTGTTTTGTTTCCTCGCGGGAGATGACCTGAAAGCAACATAAAATATATTGTTCTCATAATTTTGAATCTCAGCTTTTAATTATTCTAAAGCTTGGTTTTTAAGATTAGTCTCTTTAACTTGAGCTAACGATAGCCGTGTATCCAGAATACATGTGCCCAGCACACTTATTTAAAGAATATTACATTTGCACACAATTGGTTTTCGATAATTTGCTGTATGTTCCGGTGAAATTTTAATCGGAGGCTTGCATTTTAATTCTCAGGAAACGGCGGGTACATTTTGTAGTAAATTAGTAAATTTTGAAAATCCACTATTTCGTTATAGAGTATTAGAGAATTTCTTCTCAAAATACCAATCGGTTAGACGAAGAATCGAACTCATTTGTCTTGGATTGCGCCTAGTTACGCTGTCGGATAAAACACTCTGGCCACACAAAGAATTCTCTTGAATGATTTTGCGAAGTCCATTGCAAAGATAAGAGCTTGAAATTCTGTCCCAGTAGCTCAACAGTAGAGCGTCGGTTGCCCCGTTCGAAGATACGGGATTTGATTCCCGGTTGGGGCAGCAAGGTTCTTTACAATCTTACTTTTTAATTCATAAAACTTTGGTATTGTTATTATTAATGCATTTGACATCTGCTATCGGGTAAATTGGGGTAATTGAGTATTTTATTCGACATCTGCTATCGGAAAGTAACATGTTGGTCTGTAGTTTCCCCTAGTAGTCCCTCGTATAGAATAGTCCAGAGAACACCATAAGTCCCATATAGGACTTATGGTGTTCCCACTTACAGAGTTGTATGCAGACACATCCATATCACTGATGAGAGTGTGTCAGAGTCAAATACCACACAAGATGGGATTATAGATACGACGTTCATAGGTTATTTTAATAAAATGAGATGTAGATTAAAATGATTTTCTCCTCTCAAGTGCGTTATTTGCACCAATATTTAACGGCATTATATCAGCACTCCCATAAGGCACAAAGACATAAAAAGAAAAGACGTCCAACAAAGTTCATGCAACGGTCTGTCAATAGAAAAATAATCGCGTGGGAGTCACGTGAGCATTTTTGTCTTTAGAGGACGTTCCCGTGCCTTTGCTAAAGTGACTGCTCTGTCACCTTTGTTTTGAAAAAGGAGGTTGTTTTTGATTCTGAAACTGATTGGTACAGTTTCTCTTTTATTAAGTTGCGTGTTATTAACGAAGCCATATACGCCATATGTCAGTTTTGTTCAACTACAGGACATAGAATTTCTATGAAACATTTAAATTAAATGTTTTAATTAAACATTTACGATCGTCAAACATCATTAAATCTTGTTAATGATGCTATATGGTATGGAAGAATTTTGTGACACTTTTTCTCTCTAGCAGCCATCATTATGACTAATCCTTAGCTTTAAAGTACAATTCTGATTCATATGGATCTAGATAATTTTGAGCTTAGTAATGCAAAATTCGCAGTCTACTTTTAGAATTATTATAAAGAAATAACATTTATGCAGATTCTGAGCCCCAGTTTAAGAAAATGAGATTTCATTGTGAATCAAACATTCATTGTACACTTTTTTCTTGCTAGAATTTTACTTAATCCAGAATCATTAGACACGGACACACGATTTCACACAGCTTCAAATCTATTGATATCAGACTCTGTGACCTACAAATTTTGACGTGTTTTAAGATGAATGACTTCTTTAAATGAAGGTAATTAATGAAATGTGTAAAAAATTATTTTTGGCTAAAAACTCCTCAAAGCTTAACCGCAAATAAAGTGCCATCCATTTTCACATTAGCTATTTTCTTTTGTCTTTGGGAGATATTGTTCTCGTTCTCTCATAACCGACCCAGATTCCGCTGACGGCGCGGTCGAGCGTCAAGCGTCTTTTCATTCAGACGTGCTTTTTGGAGTAATGGAAAAGCTTTCTTCAGCAAAAGCGTTCGAGTTGCCATATTTTGGTAATTAACTCAGAAAAAGAAAGGCCTGGCAAATTATTTATCTAACGTGTGACTGAAAAATAAACCACTAAAAGTATTTGCTAAGTCTCGTTAAGGGTCAGAGATTTCAAATAAGAGGATTCCGTTATAAATAACTTTTGCTTTAAAAGCTGTTTGGTTTTCATTTAGTGTTTATTAGAAGTGAATTCCCGCTGTTTTCGTTTTACTGCTTCTTTTCACTTTCATAGAATAGCGTTTTATTTATTTTTTTATTTATAATTTTTATTATATCAGCTACAAAATTTATAAGACAGCGAAAAATAATAATGGATAAAAAAAGACTGCCCTCAATTGTGCATTTAATTAGGGATTATTTAACCCTCAACTGAAACGTTCTTTTCAAGATCACTCTGGTTTGGTGCTAAGAAAAAACTCTAGAATCCATTGATAATAAGAAAAGAAATTATTTATTCTTCTATAAACAAGAATTGGCTACATCTCGATTACCTCCGACAACTTAATAATATTATTCTCGATGCTACTCAGATTTTTGGCTACACAGGAGGTTATAATCTTATAAAAGCTGATGGTAATGACATTAGTACTCATATCTAGAGAATAAATTCGTATCACAACTATGTAGTTTATTCCGAATTTATGACTTTTAACGAAGCATTAAACACACATTATAACGTCACGAATAGAAATGATAACATTGGGATATTCAAAGGCTGCTCAATTAAACATCTGAGCAACTGATGGAACACAGTGGACAGAGAAAACAAAGGAATAATTACTAAATTAAAGCAACTGCCTCATCACAGTGAAATGTACTGGGTGTCCCAAAAAGGACTCCCGAACTTTGAAAACGAATTCTAAAAAACGATTAGATAAAATCTGATGTGGGTAGCACATGACTTTCCCTGCAGACTTATATACGCGTTCTCTTTATTTTAATTAAATTTAATTCACTTTTAACTCAATTTTCGTTCTCATTTGATAACTGGGCTTATTTTTCAAAGGTAGCGTAGAGAAAATCGAAAAACTAAAATATCTCGGGAACGGCTAGTCCTAGTGTAATGGGGTTGATCTTATTGTTTTCTTCGTTAAATATTACGTATACAACAAGCATTTAATGGATATATTTCAACATACGTAGTTTTTGTTTTTTAATTTTGACGATTTTTGAGGGCCATTTTGCAAAAAAAGGCAGGTTATTTTTTCCGAAGCGCACCAAAATCTAATCAGCACCTTGGTAACCCACAAGCGACTTATCTATGAGCTTTTCCACTAGAGGCAATTTTTGCGGGCCATTTCGCAAAAAGAGACGGGTATGTAGCACAGATATGTAGACAAACAGACATACACACAGACGTCACGTTAAAAATAGTTTTTCGTATTTTAGAGGTTTCGAAACGTGTAGATCTGTTGAAAACTCGAATTGCTATTTTCGGCATGATTCCAATACTTTCCCTATGCATTACCATGTATTGCAGGGAAAGTAATAAAACTGTGAAATAAAGGGTATGTTTATTGAACAACCACTAAATTTACATACAGTGGTTTTCACAAATTAGTTCAAAATTTTGCTAATAGATGGCGCTCCAGACTGCGTTTAAATTTCCTTTAAATTACGGTGTTCATTACAGTTCATTTAGCCGTCTTCTGTCGAAATATAGAAGAATATTTTGTGCAGTGAACGAAGTAGACAGAAACATTGGAAGAGAGTAGTATTCGTTGGAGCAAAGGATTTTCCTTGTGCTCGAATATCATCGGTTGAATCGCAACCTGACGGAGACAAGGCGTAGCTTTCAACGCAGATTTCAAATATCTAAAGGTCCGGATCGAAACCAAAATTCAATATTTTTTTACAAAATGTGAAAGAACAGGAAACGTTGAAGCTGATTTGACTATATATGCCTATCTGCGCCATCTGTTATTTTTTAAAAGTCACTTTTAAATATCACCATCAACTATTTTTTTAAAAACCATAGTATGTAAATTTTCCTGGGTGTCCAATAAACACACACTTTATCTCACCCTTCTATCTGTAACCATTTCCGAGATATTCGTTTTTAAAGTTCGGGAGTCTTTTTTAGGACACCATGTACGTACAATGAATATACAATCTGTTGCAAAAAATATATGCACCCATAAGAAATTGAGCTACAGCCGCGAAACTTGGCATGTATGTATCATTTGAGGAAATAGTCAAATAATTAGTATTCGGTAGCAAAAAAACGTATTATTAAGAAATTGTGACAAGAAGATGACATTTTAGTAAGTATTAAATCCTTTTTTGGCAGCTATACAAGGCGATATTCGCTATGGCACAGACTCAATTAAGTTTCTTATGTTCCTCTGCAGAAGATTCAATCACAAGTGGTCAGCTAATTCTGTGGTATTCTCAGAAAGCTGTTATTCTCGTCCCAGCATGTCCCAGGCGTGTTCTTCACACACGTAGCCGGCGGTCATCAGTGCCGAAAAAGAAGCGAGATTCATCGCTAAAGACAGCATGTCTCCAATTGGACTCTGTCCTGGCTGACAAGCTCGGCACCAATCCAGACGGTTCTGCCTATGGTGAGGGATCAGTAATAGACGTCTTAATGGACGTCGACACCTAATCCAACCTTTTGCCAGTCGTCTCTGAATAGTATCCTTTGATACGCTGTGCAAGGAACATGGAAAATACCTTCTCATGGCTGATAGCTACTCTATTTGTGTAAACGTAGTTTCTCTCCTGACTGCACGATTCTCAGCAGCGGTTGTCTGTCTGGGCGTCCTGTTACTCTGCGATGGTCACATGTGCCATTTCTGATCCACTGTTACCAACACCGAACAACTACCATTAGGCTTATGATGCAACCTTTCTCTAAATCTGACAGTTGTTTGTAGCGCCATCGAGTACGTCTCAAGGTCAACTTTCTACACAACTTGCTATACCAAAGCAGAATATCCAGTTCCAATTGCCCGTGAGATTGAGAACACCTGTCGTTTTAAACGATTCACGATGCGACGTTTATATGCACGTTGCATGAGCCCAGTAACACCATTGACGCTGACAGTTTGATCATTTGTATAACACTTAAAACAATATTTGTATGTCGTATTTCGTGGCTGTAGCTCAATTTTTTTATGGGTCTATATATCGCCATAATGGTAAAAGGGGATGAGGGGGGAAATTGTATACAAAATTCATTATTAAATAGATAAATATGAAAGAACAAACATGGCAAAAAAGAGAAAAGGCAATAATAATTAGTTCAAGCAAAAAGATCAAGACGTGGAAAACAATCAGTTGAAACTAGATAAAAAATGATGGTTAATTCGAAATTGCACACTCTTCAGGACAGCCATATGATCCGAATTAAAACCGAAAGTGTAGCCATAGTTTCTGACAATGGTGATAATAGTATTTAACTATATATATATATATATATATATATATATATATATATATATATATATATATATATATATATATATATTACAACAGAGTGTATTTTCATGTTGCACAAACACAATGATATCTTTAGTATTTTGACATAGGCGGACTGTCTAGATCAGATGTCGGTAAGCCTTTAGAAATCTGAGGGCCACATTCAGATCCCGGAGAATTTAAAGCAAAAGCCGTATGTGTAAAATAGTTAGGCAGTGTAAGTCTAGGGGGATATAGCAATGTTGATGTTCTTTGTCACTCGCTTCGACAATAGTAGACGTTTCAAACATTTGGACTCTTGTTCTTAATGCAATAACCAGCGTCTGTAAAATTGTCCTATGTTTTTTAGAGCTGTTTAGCATCTAGAAGTAAAAAATGGTGCTAATAAATGGTAAAATGCTACTATTTCTATTTCTATCGTTTAATATAACGTTTATATAGGTCTACTATGTAAATTGATTGTTATACTGTAATTGCATGAAGGTATCTGGAGTAAAATATGAAAGAGAAAATGCAAAATCTTTGCCATAAGAACAGAAGGAATACAGTGAAATAAACCAGTAAAATATTAGGCAGGTTAGGAAACACTGAAACTAAAAACATTAAAATGAATAAAAGGAACTAATGAGTAATATAATGTTACTTTTTCTATTTCCATCGTTTTATAAGATTCACAGTTCATATAGGTCTACTGTACTTTGTAAACTGATTGAAAAACTGCAATGCCATGAAGGTATCTACAGTAGAATATGAAACAGAAAATGCAAAATTCTTGCCATAGAAACAGAAAGAATACAGTGAAATAAACCAATATTAGACAGGTTAGGGCAGACTGAAGTTAAAAAACTTTAAAATGAAAATGCATAGTATAATATAATAAGAAAAAACAGAATGATCTTCAAATGACAGATGTGATTTATTTCGTTTTCGCAGACCACTTATATTTAAATTCGAGTGAGTAGTCGCAAAGCTCATAAAACTTTGTCAGGAACCGGCTGAGGGCACCCTGTTGAGGTCCTCTGATCTAAAGCAATGGCTAATTTAATGCAGGACATATTTTGTAGCACACGTAATTTTGGGACAATTTCATCTATCGGAGACTGCACACGACTGCTACCTTGATAGTTGACTTGACACTACCTTTGACTCTTCTCTGTAGGAGGGATCAGACTTCAAAGTTACGAAACGGTCACAAAGGAATTGTCACAAAATAAACTAAAATTTTACCGAGAAACCTTAAAATAGAGGGGGGGGGGTAGGAAAGACACCTGGTATTTCTAATAAGTACATATACTTGTATAACGCCATTTGATATTGGTAAATAAATTAGAAACATATAATGCTCATAAGGTATATTTAACCATTGTATTAAAATTTTTAAATATACAGATTGCTTAATCTAAGTATATAAATATACGCTGCAAATGTATACATTACAAAGAAAAAAACTTGTTCCATAAATATAAAGTCAGCATACTTCCATTTATCATATAGCAAAAACAATTGAATTCACACCAAATAAATGCCCTGTTTTTCATAAAAATGTTAAAATTTATCGACAAGAAGTAGTGTATCTGTTATACCCTGTTTATACTACAGACGAATACTTGCCTTTGTTGGTGCTGGCAAATGGTTCTTTTTCTTTTTATTCTTACAAATTATTTATATTTTTAGATTCATTCAGAATATATATTAAGTGCAAGTGAATTTATATTTTTTTCATCGCATCAAAATAAAAGGATCTTATTTAGTTATCAGCCAGTAGGAACTCTATTTGCTAAAAACACTCATAACTGCCAGTATGCACATACAACTGCCGGTATGCACACTCATAACTACCGGTATGTACACTCATAACTGCCAGTATACATGTCATAAGTATGCACAGGAGCATTTTCTTGCTAAACAATCTCCAGCAATATCGTCAGCTACTTGTAATAAATTGCACTCAAATAGTAATTCTTGATAACATTAGTGTTAGTCCAATTAACAGTTACCAATATTGTCTGTCAATTTCAGCGGATTTCACCCTATATCACCAATAAACCTCTACACGTCTAATGTTTCAAACAGATATTGGGTTCTTTACAAAGATAATTCCAATTGTACCAGAATCCATGAAGTCAGAGGTTATTGAACCATTTTGTGGCTTCCTGGAATTTGCTGCCAGGAATCCATCCATGAAGTCTTGCTTTTAGTTCATGTTCAGCTTGATGACGTAGTGTCGAATAAGAAAATGATATTTTTCTTAAACTAAAGGCACTAACATATGGCTACAACTCTGACAATTATAAATGTTGAAACTGAGATATATTCCATTTTAGATATGTAGTGAGTATGATTCTCGGAAAACTGGCGATATACTTTGTTTTTGACGTATTTTCAACTTGAAAAGGTTTTTTTCTTTCCGACGACAACAGGTGATTTCGGAGGGCTATCATACAAGAGCCCTGCTTTGAACTTTTTGAAAAACGGGTATATTGAACGTAAATTGCATTTGCGGTAGAATTATATTGATGTTAATCTATTATTTATAACTTATTAATATTTTTGTAAGCTAATCAAGGTATAAATTTTACGTGTTGTATGCGTTGTAAATTAACAGTAATCTAATAGCATTTATATTTCTTTCAGACACAACTAAAAATGAATCTTGGATTCATTTTGACGTTCCTAATTGGAGTGGTGATAGCTTCTGTAGGAGCCAACAACTACCCTCAAGAGCCTATTGTGAAAATTGTCCACAAAGAAGTGCCCGTTTATCATAAAGTGGCAGTGCCAAAACCATATCCCGTTCCCAAATATATTCCTGTACCTAAACCAATCCATGTACCGCATCCAGTTCCGGTGCCTTTCCGAGTTCCAGTGGTCAAGACTATACCGAAAATCGTGAATGTGCCTAAAGCCATACCAGTACCTAAGTTCGTGGCTGTCCCCAAACCAGTACCAATCGGTGTGCCCTTCCCAGTACTGAAGACAGAAGCTGTGCCCATTTATAAGCCAGTACCAGTACCAAAACCTGTTCCTGTACCAGTGCCGGTCAAGGTGCCTAAATACATTCCAGTACCAGTGCATAAGATAATAAGAGTGCCAAAACCGTTCCATTATCCGGTCAAGGTTCCGGTCTATAAACAAATCATTGTGAAGAAGAAGATTGAAGTTCCCGTTCCGTGAGTAGTTTCTCTTCCATTTTTATTGTTCTGTGCTTTTGTGTAAACTTATCCAGTTCAGAGCATTTTCTTTTGTAGGTATGTGAGCATTTTCTTCTATAAGTGTGTGAGCATTCCCTTTTAATGTTTGAGCAGATTTGTTTTCATTATTATTTTCATTGTTTCCGCTGTTGTGGCATAACAAATGTATACTATATATATGTGACATGTTGCACGCAATGGAGTATTATTAACTTGTTGCAGTAGACTCGAATAGTTAAAAATCATAAGCATTTTTAAGATGTAAAATTTTTTGGACTGTTGAAAACAAATGCAAATAATTATTCAATTATACATTATTACTTGAGATAGGATATCGGAATTTTAAAAATATATCACATTAAACAATACATATTACACATCTCATAAAAATTCGTCATTCACAAATTTACTACACTTTGCAATTAATAGAATGTGTAAAAAAAAATTTCTGATCAACCTACCTGCATTTTATATGTAACCTATCGCATTCTTTTGTTTGCACACTATCATTGTTTAGACTGCATAATAAGAAAATCTGATGTAGGCAGTACATGACTTTCCCTGCAGACTAATATTTAAGTTCTCTTTATTTCTTCAATAATTCATTTTAATTGCCCAAAATAACACTCATAATTATTTAAAATTACACTGAATTGGCACTTTTAATTCCATTTTCTTTCTCATTTGGTAGCTGTACTTATTTTCAAAAGTGGTGTAGCGAAAATGTGAAAAAACTAAACTATCTCGAGAACGGCTAGTCTTAGTCTATTGATGGGGCTTGTCTTATTCTTTTGGCCGTTAAAAATTACGTGTAAAGCAAACACTTAACATACAGGCAATTGTTACGGACCATTTTGCCAAAAAAGGCGGGTTGTTTTATCCCGAATCGTACCAAAAACTAATCAGCACCAGGGTCATACACAAGTGACTTACCAAATTTTATGAAATTCGGTCCGCTAGTTTTTGAGTTAGAGTGGTTACATACATTGCACAGGCAAACAGACAGACACACAGACAGACAGATACACAGACAGACAGACACACACACACAGACGTCATGCTAAAAATAGTGTTTTCGTGTTCTAGATGTCCCAAACCGCGTAGATCTGTCGAAAACTCCAGTTGCAATTTTCGACATGATTCCAATACTTTCCCTATACATTGCTATGTATTGCAGGGAAAGTAAAAATATACACAATTGTACGTTATCAATCGGTGACAACGGCTCTTCCCTTTTATATCTAGTAAGGCTGCACAATTTTTATTGAAAAGGCTTCAAGAAGCTCTTCATTTTCTAAAAATGGTGAAATATTGCGAAAAAAAATGTAGGTACCTCTATTGCAGGCATTATCTAATGGAATAAATCTCAGATATTAAAAACTAAAGCATTAAAAATTCTGTAGCGAATGGGTTACTTTGTGGAGATACAATTTAACATTAAACAAACAGAAAGTTGTGAATAATCACAAACACGAACACGATTACAGTATATGGTATTAACATTTGCTCTAGAGGTTATTAATGAATATCAGTAATGCTTGATCTCGTGTTTTTCATGTTTGACATTACTTTCTTTTTTAGTTTCTGCGGCTCTATGCTTTTAAATTATTTAATTTATTATACTTCGTTTTACATTTCAAAACATATTTCATAAGTTTGAGCGGCAAAAATAATTATGTGTCAAAAGTAAATGCGCTTCACTCAAAGAAATCAAGTTTTTCTCTTATCGTTTATGGCATATTTTAAACATTTTTACTTACCCCTACATACATGGTATAATGTATCAGGAAAATGTTGTGATGGGGGTCGAAAATTCAAATTTGAGTTTTCAACGGAGGAGCGCGTTTTAAGCATCGCTGAACTGGAATCGAACGTTTTTCATGTGATGCTTGTGTGTGTGTCTGTGTGTGTGTGTTAGCGTCTGTGTCCGTGAGTCTATGAATGCGATATGTCACGAACAAATAAAGCATTTCGAATGTAATTTGTATGTTTATTATAATCAATAAATGCAAGAACCCTATTGATTTTAATGCAATTGCATATTCGGAAAAACCTATATTTTAGAATTAATTTTTGAAAAAATCTTTAATAAATCAAGACTTTCAATTATGATAAATAAGTAATCATTCCATACGTTATTTTTCATTACCAAACGAATGACTTAAACCATTCTTGAGATATTGTACGATTTTTCACATAAATCACATAAAATTAAAAGGTATTAAGTATTATCCAATTGCTTCATTTTTCATAAGCAATAGTATATGTTAACATCATTTTTGTGAATCTAGTTCGTTCCATTTACTAGAAAAGTTACTTTTTGTAATAATTTTGTAATGTCAACAATAATTTACTTCAATCGCTATTAATTAAATATCCATTGCATTTTGATGAAAATTTTGAACGTGACTCATTCTGTTTGGACGTGAGAGATGAATGTGTGGCTCTGTTTGGACCCATAAGTTGCTAAAAGCGCCCCATTTCAATTTATGTAGAATTAATTCAATACCAAACACATTGTGCAGTTGATCTTGCATACTGTTATTTGTGCTGTAAAAGAAGCAGAGTCATTGCATTATGTAGAAAATGCCATACGTTATCCACATCAGATTTCTTTTCACTTGTCTCAGGAATAGAGACAATAGTGTCATACATGATAATGTCTTTATTACGAGCAGAAAACTAGAAGTAGTTACATATATAATTTCCATGTTTGTTTTGTTACGGTTCCATAATCATCCACCTTCTCTTTTCTTTCTGGTTCTTGAAATTGTTCTTGATGAAAAAATTAGATATCGAGCATCGTGAAAATGAGCAACCAGGCTATTAACGGTTGTAAAAAACTGAGCTATCCGTGCATAACTTTTGCAATCTCTGGATTCCTGTTTCTTCTGTTAATAGCTTTCAACACTATCACTATACTTCTCCTGTCTTTATGGTAACTGCCTGCTGGTTTCCGGATGTTCCCTTATTGGGAAGTCTGTTCGTTCGTTCGAAACGGTGTGGAACAGAGCACATGAACCAATTAATAACGAATTAAAAGCGACGCAAAAAAATACCTGACCCTATTTTGTTATGTGTATGGGTGGAGAAAATGGAGTAATGTTCTGGTATGAAGTGAGTTATAACTGAGAGAAATTGGATAGTTTGTCGACAATTACAACCGTAACAGTGTTCTTTGTCAGAAGTTCTGTGTTCAAAAAGTCAGCAAGGCATGGAATGTAATTTTGAGTCCCACCTTTAGGATGTGTTGTTGCTGTCGCCAAGGAATTCCACAAATTGCTTATAAAAACTAAGACCTACTTTTCCATGCGATAAAAAGTAAAGGTGAAGCATTGTAATAATGAGGAGTATCTATGTTTTAAGACTGGAAAACTCGCAACGTGAATGAATACGGATTATAAAACAATATTGTGTGAGGATAATACCTTATAATATGATTCAATCAAACTGTGATTTTCCTCAAATAAAAGACATTAATGCAGGAACACCTCTGATTGAAAAATCTTGCAGTAGAATATATTTTATTCACTGTAAAAATGGTCTAACGAATATCTAATATATCATAACAGCATAGTGACTATCGTCAATTGAAAACGATATTTACAAGTAATCATTGTTATTATTTGAAGGTCCAGTTTGTTTGATCTTGGCGACACATTTAATGACCTTTACGACAAATTTCACGAAATATCGCCAACTGTACGTTTTACCAACAACAGCCGTAATTGGCTGTTGTTGGTTGTTAAGAAGCTGGATATATTTTTGTGACAATGGATGTAAGTTTACATAGTTTTTGGCGCAGTAATATTTATTAAAGAACATGCGTTTCTTTTAATAATAAAAGAACAAGAGATATGTTGTTAAGAGAAGGACTTCTAATGTAATACAACTTTACGTATCAGTCAAAAGCAGTGGCTCGCACTCAAAACGCATCGCGGACTCGTAGATTTCTAAAACTTTGTACTGTGGACTGGTAATATTTCATGTATTTCCTAATATAAACTGGCCGCAGATTTGTAAATTGGTTCTTTAAAAAATTTTCCATTCTAAAACCATTTCAAAGAAATAAAATAAATCAAAGTAACGAAATACAAATATAAATTTTTCGTTTGAAATTATATATAGATAAATACAAGCAAGCTTCAGTTCAAATTAAAGATACATAAATGTTACGAGGAAAACCGATTTAACGAAACTTTCGATTGTAGGTTAATCCATGATAAAAACAGCTCGCGATTGTTTGCTACGAAAATAGAATATTTTTTATGAAATTTTGTAGCAATACATTTTCAGTCGGTCCATATGAAACTTGTTCATTGGCTTCCAAGTATTTCGTAACACATTTTTTTAATTTTAATTTATTTATTTTTTTAGCTGAAGAAATTATCACAAAATACCGATTTCATTGCTTTTATTACCATTCAATAATTTATAGAGATCAAGGACATAAAAATCAAATGTTGCATTTAGTTAAACAACTACTTATTATCTCAACCGTTGGGGTTCCGAAATCCCTATCTACAAAGTGTTCTTTTTGAAGACAGCAAAAAGATTCAGAATATATTTTTAGACAAAGAAATGGGTGTTAAATACAAATGTGTCCCACTTTACAAGAACCTAGCTTGACTATCAGCATTATCAATAAATAGGAATGCATGAGGTGAGCCGTGTAACGAAGCGTCAAAAATGAAAAAGTCGTCTATAAATAAATGTTAATAATCTCCACTGATAGTTTGAACTGAATTGCGACGATTTTTTCAGAAAGAAATGGTGTACAGATAATTCATAAAACCATAGTTTATAATGAAAGGAGAGAGTGCAAGGCGGATATGTTGAGGGAGGACCAAATAAGGTCAAGGTGTCAAATACATGAAGGACTTCTGAAAGAAAAAATCTGTTCTTTTTTCAGTACATTGTGGAGAATCGACTCTTTCTTTCGAACAGAATGATTATATCAAATAATTAATGTGTCAGTCTCGTTCTTTGCACTTCAAAATTTTGACAATAGTATGTGGAGCAATAATATCTATCCTGTCGATAAAATATAATGTCCTGCACTGCGCCCGTAAATTCCCCTTTCACTTTCTGACAATAGTATGTGAAAAAATAATATCTATCCGGCCAATAAAATATAATGTCCTACACTGGGGCCGTAAATTCTCCTTTCCCTTTCTGACAATAGTATGTGGAACAATAATATCTATCACGGCGATAAAATATAATGTCCTGCACTGAGCCCGTGAATTCCCCTTTCCCTTTCTGACTTTCTGACAATAGTATGTGGAGCAATACTATCTATCCCGCCGATAAAATGTAATGTCCTGCACTGCGGCTGTAAATTCCCCTTTCCCTTTCTGACAATAGTATGTGCAGCAATAATACCTATCCCGCCGATAAAATATAATGTCCTGCACTGCGGTCGTAAATTCCCCATTCCATTTCTGACAATAGTATGTGAAAAAATAATATCTATCCGGCCAATAAAATATAATGCCCTACACTGGGGCCTTAAATTCTCCTTTCCCTTTCTGACAATAGTATGTGAAACAATAATATCTATCCCGCAGATAAAATATAATGTCCTGCACTGAGCCCGTGAATTCCCCTTTCCCTTTCTGACTTTCTGACAATAGTATGTGGAGCAATACTATCTAGCCCGCCGATAAAATGTAATGTCCTGCACTGCGGCTGTAAATTCCCCTTTCCCTTTCTGACAATAGTATGTGCAGCAATAATACCTATCCCCCCGATAAAATATAATGTCCTGCACTGCGGCCGTAAATTCCCCTTCCCTTTCTAACAATAGTATGTGGAGAAATAATTCTATCCCTCCAATAAAATATAATGTCCTACACTGTGGCCGTAAATTTCCCTTTCTCTTTCTGACGACAGCCATTAACCTCAAAACCGATTGAAAAATTGAGCAAGTCAGCTTTTCTTACTTATTCTCAATACCTTATACAACGCATTTTTTCATCATTAATTTTTATTTTAAATAACCTGACTAATGTTCCATCTCTCGAATCTATACACATACAGTTCACACCTATATTTATACACATGCTTCACCCATAAATGACTTACCAAGTTTTGTGAAATTGTCTCAATTTGGTTTTCAGTTACAGTTGATACATACAAATTGTTCGGGTCATTTTGCAAAAGAGACAGATTTTTTTATCCCGACTCGTACAAAAATCTAATCAGAACCAAGGAAACCCGCAAGTGACTTACCCACCAAATTTTATGAATTTGATCAATTAATTTTTAAGTTAGAGTGGATACATACATTGCACAGACAGATAGACACACAGAGATCACGCTAAAAATAGTTTCTTCGTGTTCTAGACGTGTAGATTCGTCGAAAACTCGAGTTGCGATTTTCGACACGATTCCAATACTCTTACTATACATTACCATGTAATGTAGAGAAAGTAATTATATCCATACACTTACCCTGAAAATCGTTTTGCGCTCTCATGAAAACGTGAAAAAACTTCCCCCATGATATTTCCCCCATCCCAAATTTCCCCTTCCCTCTACCTTTAAAATGTTTTTGATCCCGTGCGACTAAGCAAAAATAAATTCATAAAAAAGTAAGTAAAAGATTAAAAAAAAAATCCTTTCTTATTGCTCATTTTTTAGCCGCAAGGCTAAAAGAAACCTCGCTCCTCATCTGTGGTAGAAAATCGAAAATTTGCAGGTTCTCTCGCTTAATAAATCATAAAAAATAAAATTACTTATGAAAGTGAAAAAAAAAAGTGTTAGAATCCGAAGATATATGCAGTTCTTTTACCCAAACTATAGAATTGTACTAATCTTTATTGTAATAAGCACGGCTAAAAAAGTGTTACTCAATCCAAAAATTGTAAATCTCGGTGGGTTTAAAATAAATAAATAAATGCATATGAAAAGGTATTGTTTTACAAATTTGATTCAAATCTCGTTGAAAAAAACTTTTTTCGATATTTCGGATGGTGCCAGTATATATATATATATATATATATATATATATATATATATATATATATATATATATATATATATATATATATATATATATATAATTTAAACTACAGCCACGACACTCGGTATGCAAATGTCATTAAGCAAAAATGAGTCATCATTTTACTTAACGACACGCATCGTCAACAAACGATCGGTGTTCTCGCTCACGGACAATCAGAACTGGATTTTCTACTTTAATACTACAAGTTTTGTACAAAGATGCCTTTGAGACGTACTCTATGGCATTACGAACAACTGTCGGACTTAGAGAGAAGTCGCATCATAGGCCTAAAGGAAGCTGGTTGGTCCAACAGACGTATCAGTCGCCGTCTTGGTCAGATCGATGTGCTAGTTTCTCGGTGTTGGCAACAGTGGATCAGAGAAGTTACTGTCGAGGAGCAGTGTCAGGAGAGCAGCCAAGTCCACACCAATGGCGCTGCCATCATCCATGCATCCTGTATCAAGGGATACTATTCGAAAAACGACTGGCAGAATGTTGGATTAGGTGTCGACATCCATTAAGGCGCCTACAACTGACATTTCAACCGACCTCCATTAAGGCACCTACAACTGACATTTCAACCGACCTCCATTAAGGCGCCCTCAACATACGCAGAACCGTCTGATCGGTACCGAGCTCGATCAGCCTGAACAGTGTCTATTTGGAGGCATGTTATCTTTAGCTACCAATCCCGCTTCTCTCTTTGCTGATGACCGTCGCATACGTGTGTAAAGGAGAAATGGCCAGAATTCCGATCCCGCATTTCATGTCGAGCGGCATACAGCCATTGCACGTGGTGTGACAGTCTGGGGGCTATTTCTTTGGGCAGCCGATTTCCTCTAGTTGTGACGCAAGCCAACCTGGTGGCTGACATTTACGTCGACGATATTCTACAGCTAATTGTTCTGCTTATTCTGTCAAGCCATCCAGGCGACCTGCGAGGTCTTCGATTTCGTTTGGGCTGTGGGAGTTCTGACTTGGGGACGCAGTTGGATCTGATCAGCGGTCACTGGGCCTGGCTGTGTGCCAGGCGTGCGATCTTGCTGTCGGGACTACTGATCATCAAACCGAATACCTTCAAGTGAGATGGATGCCTTTATACTTACCAACAAGATAACGCTCAGTCACATATTACACGACTTTCTGAACAATTTTTTCGATGATTTAAAACCCGCTCCAGGCCATTCAGGTCTTTAGACTTATCACCAAGATAACACGACTGGGACATGTTGGGACGTCAATTGCAGCCTTCTCAGATTACCACCGAATTAGCTGATCCGTCGCAACATTTGTGGCAGAATCTTCCGCAAAGGGATATAAGAAACTTACTTGACTCTATGCCGCACCGGTTAGCATAGCTCTCGGGGGAAGATTTACCACTTACTAAAATGTCAGCTTCTTATTGCCACCATTTCTTAAACCTGTTTTGCTCCTAAATTCTAAGCATTTGCATATATCCTCAAACGCTACATACATGCTGAGTTTCGCAGCTGTAGCCCAATTTCTTATAGGTGCATATATTTTGTGCAACAGAGTGTATTTTCGGTTGCTAAGGAACAGATTTGAGTGAAAATACTAAAACATAAAATGACTAAAAAACTAATTCGTATTTAAGAAAAAAATAACTCTGAGATGCACCTGTACATATCGAGAAATGCCTGTGTACCAAATTTCATGATTCTACGACGCTAAAATTTCGTGCTACACAGTCAAACTGATAAACATCTTTATAAGAAATTTAAGTACGCTCATCTATATTAAATGGAAAATGGCTTATAAATAATTTAAACACAAATGAATGGACAACTTTTCTACAAGAAGAGCCATAAATTTCGAGCGAATCAAAAAGTTGCGTGAATTTGTATATGATTATTTTATTTGTTTGCTAGGGAAAAAATATCTACTGTGCTCAGCATATGACTTTTCTTACATAATAGTTTTATTTCTTAGCAAGATTTTGATGTAAAATATCCACAGCTCAGTGTTTTTGTCACTGATTTTACTCCAGATAAATTGAAATTGGGAGCCTTTACAACTTATTAGTTCAAAGAATATGACGTATTCATACTTTCGTGCAACATATTGAAATGCAATTAAAATTCATTTAATATGCCTTGAAATAAACGACTATGAGCGAATTCTTGGGCGTCAAGATATAAAACTATTACAAAATGCTCATTTGTTTCGTCAATGGAACGAACTAGATTCACGAAAATGATGTTAACAGATTTATTGCGTGATATTGCATAAGCAAAATGAAATTATTTAACTACATTTTAATTTTTTTTTTCTTATAATTTTGATTTAAAAGTGGGAAATGTCTCAAGAACGCTTTTGAATAGCGTGTAAAGTTTAAATGTCTCTTTATCCTCTTTAGATGCCTTTGAAGAGGATTTTTACTTAATCTGTCAAAAGTTACTTAACTCAAACTTAGAGTACTTGATATGTCGACCTTTCGGCAAAGGGAAATAACACAGAACGGCACCGTTTAAATATAACTCAGTTTATTGGATACTTCATAGAAATTACAGCAGCTTGCTGTTTAAAGCTAAGAACAACATATATACTAATTGTTATTGCGCACTCCCAGAATAGATGACAATTATACAAGGTACTACCATATACTAGGCTAGTGATAATGCTTACATGAATACGCATTTACAAAGCTTATATGCTTTCCCCGAAATTCTGTTGCTTCGCCCCGTATTGCGGCTACACCCAGAATACTAGACTCTTCCTAGTCATTGGTGTATCGAATGCTCTTTCCTTCCACTCACTACTCGAATCCTTCATCGTCTACTCAAGAATCCTTCTTTCATTTCAAGAATATTCTACTCAAGCATCCACTACTAAAGAAGCCTCTCAAACTCTCACGATCCGAAACATATTCCTATTCTACTTTAGGAACGCAGAATATGCTGATTAGTTCGATGTGATTGGTCTATCAACCGAACCAGTTAGATTGGTTGATAGACCACTTGGTCTTTGACCACAGAAGCTGCCTTTTTTCCCCTTCCGTGAATAAATCTTGCTGCCAGTCCATTGTTGGCGCTGGATTTCTTTAGGGTGTATAATGTCATGAGCCTGATCTAGTTCTGCTCTTAAGAGATTTGCAACAACAACGATAACAACAGTTATATTGGTTAGTTTAAGTAAACATAAATTATAATGCAAACTGAGGGAAATAATAATCGATTGGTTATTTAGACCTCACAGACGTTCTAAAGTTTGGTCATTTGTTTTATAATGAAATGTTTTATGTTAAATGTTTGATAACTTGTGTTAAATGAAAAGTTAAATGTTTGAAAACTTAAAACATCAACGAAAAAAATGAACTTTATTCAAATAACGTCATTGAAATATAAATCACCTGGCTCTCTATGAAAAAACAGTAAAAATTTCCTTCATACACTTTTTTCCATTCCTTTCATTCAGCACAATACTACAATAATTTATTTTACTTAAAATCTTAAAACCATGGTGGTAAAAGTAATTTAATTCTGTGCTTAAAACTTCATCGAAAAAGTCTGCTATAAAATCGTCTGCTTCTCTACATAAAATCAATGAACATTTCATTCATATTAGCTATATTGCAGACTCCAGAGCTAAATAAGTGTACGTTAAAGAAATTCAGCAATACAACTCATCTTACAGCTTGATGTGTTTACATTCTCCATTAGTGAAAAATTGAGTTCGTTGTAGAAATAATCAAAATTTGATGATCATTTAAACTGAGATATTTTCAAAATATAGATGCACAAAAATTAAGCAAAAATAAAGCGGTTTTAGGACGGATACAGCACTAAATATAAATTAAGAAGAACTTTAAAAATCACGATTTTGAGACAAGATGGATGGCATTGATCATTTAAACTCAAATGTATTGTAATTGCGTTGTTTCAGAATATAGATGCACAGACATTAAGTAAAAGTAAAAATAAAGCGGTTTTAGGACGGATACAACACTAAATATAAATAAAAAAGGACTTTGAAAATCACAATTTTGACACAATATGGATGCCATATTTTATTTTGAAGTGGGTCACGTGATCTCTTCATATGATATGGGTGTAATTATTATTTTAATTTTTATTTAAAAAACTATCGAATATATTACACTGAAAGCGGTTTTAGGACGGATACAACACTAAATATAAATAAAAAAGGACTTTGAAAATCACAATTTTGACACAATATGGATGCCATATTTTATTTTGAAGTGGGTCACGTGATCTCTTCATATGATATGGGTGTAATTATTATTTTAATTTTTATTTAAAAAACTATCGAATATATTACACCCGAAATTCTTTTTATATTTTTTATGGGATAATTTCAATATCTTCTAAAATTTTCGAAGCAATTTGTGAATTTTAAATTCGCTTAAAAATGTTTGAAAAATTAGGTCTCATAGAGTTCAAAGTATTTCATTTTTTCAACCCGGGTTCAATGCAAAACTAATTGGGTGATATTATTCATTTATATATTCCCATAGGTCCCACAGACCGTCTGAACAACATACTAAAATTTCATTTTCATAAAGTCATTTTTACGGCCGTTATCTTGCGAACGGACAGACAAAGTCATAAACACTTTTCAATTATGTTGTAAAATGTTAAAAACATGGAATTACGATATGATATGCAAGATCAAATTAAGATAAATTTGTGTTACAGTTTTTTAATACTATCGAGATGTATTAATCAGTTTGGAATGATATGCATTGGGTATATGAGATTTCTTTAACTTTTTTAGTAAAGTAATTTCTGTGTTAATAAAATCTTTTTTTAATCTTAAGGACTACTTTAACGCTAAGGACCACTTTAATCGACTTTCACACGAGAAGCATTTTCCTATAAAAGTGCCCGACTGACAATCTAGGTTAAATAGAGAATTAATGATCGGTCATGTCTGATTAAAAATAGATTTCAGCAGTAAAATGGGAGGAAAAGACGCGGTGAAACGAAATAAAGAGCTGAAAATTTTTATGGCGCTTTAAAATGTTCAATGATTTCTTTATGTTTTACTTGTAGCCTGTTTTTACTTCTGTAATAAGGAAAAGGCATATACATTTTCCATATTATTTTCAAAAATGACCTATTTATAACTTTAAACGTTTGAAATCTTAAAAAATGTCATAAAACGGCATTTTATTTACCTTTATTTGTCAAAATTGTTTAAAAATAGTTTACTTTTATATATCAAAATCTTTCCAGATATACGAGTTATAAGCATATTCTGTTCGAATAGATTAATGTTGCTTGATATTTCATCACGGAAAGTTTTAATACTTTATTTTTTCAGGAAAATAAAATTATGTATCACTTTACATTTTATATTCTTACTTGATTTTGTAATATCCTTTAAAATGACATACATCGTTACATTATAAATTTACGTGCTTTTAATATTTTATTTTAAACTAACATTTCATAAAAAAAAATCGTTATCATACTGGATCTATTTATTTCTTCAAATTTATTTTGTTGAATGATTCCTAAATACAAAATTTAATTTTTGATTAATTTTTAATAATTTGCACACAACCTCGGTACTTTTATATATCAAAATCTTTCCAGATATACGAGTTATAAGCATATTCTGTTCGAATAGATTAATGTTGCTTGATATTTCATCACGGAAAGTTTTAATACTTTATTTTTTCAGGAAAATAAAATTATGTATCACTTTACATTTTATATTCTTACTTGATTTTGTAATATCCTTTAAAATGACATACATCGTTACATTATAAATTTACGTGCTTTTAATATTTCATTTTAAACTAACATTTCATAAAAAAAAATCGTTATCATATTGGATCTATTTATTTCTTCAAATTTATTTTGTTGAATGATTCCTAAATACAAAATTTAATTTTTGATTAATTTTTAATAATTTGCACACAACTTCGGTAACAACACTAATGTTTTGATCTCGGGGATTTTTAGTTATACTAGTTTCATAATTATTAATAACATTTATTACTAGTTTTATAATAATAAATAATCGAATCTGTATTGCATTAATAACGAGGTGAATATTTCATTCGTGTTTATAAAAAATTAGTTTCGGTAATTACTCCATTTATTTGTTTATAAGAATCAACAGTAAGATATATAATTGGCAACTGAATTGTTAATTATGTTGTAATCGTAATTGTTGACAATCATAGTTTACAATCATAGTTGCGGTAATCGTTGACATATTTTACAATCATAGTTGCGTTGATAGTTGACAATCATAGTTTACAATCATAGTTGCGTTAATTGCTGACAATAATAGTTTACACTCATAGTTGAGTCAATTATTGACTATCATAGTTTCAAAACTCTCCAAAGCGATCAACGATGAAACACATTATTGTTCCAGTGCTCGATAATTTTTGTGGCGTTTCTGTCAGGAACTCATCACAGAAAGGTTGGAAATCGGCTCAGTTCATTACATGTTCGTCCATACTGGCAATGCTAAATTTTATAATTAATAATGTTTAATTAACTATGGCTTAAATCAAAATTCTACGTTCGTTTTGCACATTTACAGGTTCATATTAGTCTATATGTAAAATATCAGAACTGCACTTTTCTCCATCTATTCGTGATGCAGAGGTAAACATTCACAGTAATTATTTTTTTTATGACATAGAGAGAAACTGAAACTATAGTCCTTCGTAAATGAAGTAACACGCCTTCAATTGTGCTGCAGTGCACCTGATTTATTTTTATAGAATATATAAAACAATAGAGATACTGAATGAAGGTATCTAAATCTATTGTCTATCGCACATATCGTATCTTCGAATCTCGAAAACAGGAATATCAGCCTTGAATAATTCAACCGTAGCTTTAAATAAAAAAAATAAGTCGTTCGATAAAAATCTATGAATTGTGTTCAAAATTACCACTATGGATATTAATTTATTTTTTACTATTTATAGAATCCGAAAGTAAGCCAAATGTTTACTTCACTTGGATCTCCACCCCTGCTCGCTACCCTAGCCAACCTCGGGGCTCTTCACTTCTTTTAAGAAATATAATGAATTAACAATTATGAATAATCATTGTTAATTCTTCACGACTGGAATATACTATGCAGGAGGAGAAATATCTCTAACTATTTTAACATCTTAGTTGTCGAAATAATCGATAACCACAAAGTTTGTTTACATTTGAAAGCTGCTTTTGATGTAGTGTTGTTGGTGTTGTGTTTGTTGGAAGATTAAGAGTCAAAACATTTCTGGTATCACGGTTAAAAGCCTGTCACGAAAGTGTGCTAACTAACGTTGTAGCTTAGTCTAGAATTAAATATATAATCTTAAATGTTTTCAATGCTTCAATAAATCTGTCCTCGGCCATCCAATCCTTGTGACGTTTCTGCCAGCAATCAATCATTGAGAAATACATTCGTAAACGCTTCGTATTAAGTTTCGCATTAAGTAACATATAAGACATGTTTCTAAACACGAAATTTCTAAGTCTGCAATTGCTAAACATTCTTGGGACTTGATTCGACATTCTTGGGACATTCTTGGGATCATGATTTTAATTTTTCCATAGCTAAGATCGTTGTTATTTCTAACTTCATTCTTTAAATAGACTTTCTTAAAAGTTTCTCCATTTTTTTCTCAGTCAAATCCCTTATTAATGATATTTATCCTTTTTTTTCTTCTGCTTAAAAATCTCTAATTTAATTTTTTGATTTCGTTTGCTCCCTTCTTACTTCTGTAATTTTCATCCTTTTCCTGGTTTTCTAATTTAATTAGAATTTTATGAACAAGTAATTTGAAACTTTTGCTGCATGTTTACTTTGATATTTTACCGTTCATTCATTATGTCTCTTCTCTTGGTTTTTTACTCCCCCCCCCCCACTACTTATAGTCTCTCGCCGTTGGAAAAACCCTTTCCCTGCTTCTGGCATATTTGATGTTTCTGCAACAGTTGCCTATCTTTCTCTGGCGAGTGAAAATTGCGCTTCTTGCGTGTGACGAAGAAAGCTGTTTTAACCTTTGAAACCGGTTAATACTTTAAATTTTTATTATATGCTGCTTTTAATGGTTTGAATTTCATGTTATAGCAGCAGTTTGAACTGTATGTGTATAATCAGAGAAGTTTAGCACATTTTATATTACTTAATATTTTATTAACTAAGGCTTAAATTAGGACAGTTTTGCAAACCTACGGTAACGTATTAGTCTATTTAAAAAAATTTCAGAACTGTAGGTTTGGCAGTCTATTCACAATGCACTGGCCAAGATTTAGCAAATTTTTTTTTAAAGACAGATTATCACTATCAATTTCAAGCTCATTTTATGAGATTCTATGCTAAATATTTTAATTTGTCTTCGAAGTGCTATGATGACAGAAAAGAATATGTGTCAATTACATGCTTTTCATAACAGATTTTAAAATTTTAGACATTATAGTAAAGCATGGACAAAATTTAGAGATGTATCATAATTCGATCCTGAATTTCATGAAATGGACAGATTCTATGAAAAATATCTCGTTCTATGCTGGAAAGCTAGTATATCTCTACTGTCTTGAAAAATACTGTCGACACATGCTTGTCGACTCACTTATGAATAAAATTACTTAGGGAAATGTAGATAATAGCTAGCGTATGTAATTTTCATGATTTTTTAATATTTAAAATAAGAAATGCACAGTATTTCGAAAACGAGAAATTTTAGAATTTTACAATTGATGTTATTTGTTCTTAATGAAATATTACTTATAAAATGACTATTTGTTTAATATATTTAGCATATAATTATTCTTTAAAACATTCCCTTGATTTTTGAAAAACAAAATATTTCGTTGGAAAATTATTAGGTTTCGTACGTTTAACGATTGAAAAAATCATTCTTAAATTCATTTGAATCTTCCAATTTGCTTAAGTGATACCCACAGAAACACCTACACCGTGAAGAGGTGTTCGATTCGCATTCAGCTGTCTGATATGTGTCAAGGCATTAAAATATGAAAATTGTATATTTGACTCCATAGCATTTCTATAATTGGCAAATTTACAGGAAACAGTAACAATGTTAGTTGAGACCCAGACCGTCCGACCTACCAGAAAGGTGTAAGGTAACTGTTTGGACGGTCGGTCGGAGTAACAATGTTAGTAATGAATCAGTTACACTTGCTTTCTGAACTTTCAAAATCTAGCACAAATTACCACAGAAGAAATTTGATATTTTATAATTTTCAAGAATTATACACCCATATTTAATGGCATGTCAAATGTTGTCTAATTCGGAATTACTAGGGACTTTGCTATTAACACAATACAGACCTTCATTGACCTTTTCAACATACATGCTTTTATCCAAAACAACAATCTGACCAACCTTATCAACCTTAGTGATAACTAAATTAAAATTGTTGCGCAATGCGTTAAAGTTATCTTTGTTTAGATATATTGGTATTTGATTAATGAAATATTATCATTACACTTGACAATGTTGATAATTAGATATCTAATATGTCCTTTTGCATGATAGATAAATTGCTGCATTTGAAAGCTCTTTTAACGGAAGCGATAAGACTAGAAGTAAGCAATTTAAGAATAGCTAAAAATGTGATTTTATGAATAAAGACATCAATATCAGTTTCTCTAAGGAAAATCTTAGATAAATATACTTTAGTATTTTCATTGACAGCAGGAAAAGCATTGTTATAACGAGAAGCCGAAAGTTGGCAAAATTAAAGTATATATATATATATATATATATATACATATTGTTACGCCGTAACCTCTAGAATCGTTGGTGTACTCTCAGGATCTCAGAATACAAAAATGAGTCTAAATTTCTTGATAACTAAAGCTTTTATTTAAAAACACTAAAAAGCGTAAACGTTAATAATATACAGCGAATAGTTCGATAACTATCTTGCAAGATTATCTAACAACGTTTAAATACAATAAAACAGCAATTAAAGGCTCAACTAATTCACAAAATAGTTGATATTATTCACAAAACACTGACGTATTTTACAATTCAACTTAGTTCTTATCACTCCAACTCTCTCCAACTGAGCGATGTCATTACACACTTTCTAAAGAAATTTCTAGAATGCGATCGTATCTCCAGAAATATTCGATATATCGAGAAATTAGTATATTCGAAAACTCGCCAAAAGTCTCCGCGTTGCGATAAATTGCCAAAGCTGTCACCCATGCTCCGAAAAGTATGGCATACTTCCACGTAATAGGATTGGCTACCTGTAACGATTGTTTTTCCTTAGATGCATTTTATGTATGCTGCCTCCTTTTTAAGACTGCACGTCCCGGGCAGTATCAACTTACAGTGGTCGTAATGGTATGGGGCTAATCTGTCTATATGGACGACTTTTGGCTGGTTGAAGGCGATTTTTGAATTCGATAAGTAACACTGTTTATTCTTTTCATTATGGCGTATGGTCTGCCCCAGTTTTGTTGAAGTTTTGGCGAAAATCCATGTAGTCGACAAGAGTTAAATAGCCACATTTTGTCGCCTTCCTGGAATCGACCTTTATTAGATATGACATCGTACCTGCTTTTCATTCTATCAGTAGTAAAGTCGATCTTTTCACGAGCTTAAATATGAACCTCCTCCAACCGTGCCTACAGATCTTACATCTATTCATCAGGCGGTGAAGAAGCATCATATGGTCATCCAAACATCAGATCACACGGTAGTCGTAGATCCCGGCCAAACAGCATTTTCGAAGGAGAGTGTCCTGTCGATTTCTGAAAAGCAGTTATGCAAGTCAGCAAGAACAAAGATATGCGACGGTTCCAATCATGTTGGTTTCTATATACGAATAGAGATTGTTAAGTATCGTTGTGCTCAATTTCTCTACATGCCCTCGTATTGGGGATGAAGATGAGTAGTTCGAGCTTTGTCCATTCCGAGTAGTTCACAAAATTCCGTGAATATGCTGGAGTTAAAATTCGCTCCATGATCAGAATGGATGAGCAAGGAAACCCCGCAACGACATATCCATTTTCGGGTGCGAACGTCACTGATGACTGTAGACTCTTGGTCAAGGATTGCGTAAGCTTCTGGCCACTTGGTGAAGTAGTCCATTACTACTAGGATGTAGTTGTTATTGTCTAAATTCCGTGGTAGGGGCTTCAAAGTATCGAGTGCAATTATCTGGAAAGAAGCTCCGCCATTGTAACACTGAAGAGGCCACCGTGTTTTCTTCTTCAGTCTCTTCTAAGCGCCGCAATTAGTACATTCTTTGCACCAGCGCTCAATATCGAACCTTATATTGCATCAAAAGAAAATTTCACAAGATTTGTTCGAGGTCTTGCTAATGCTAAAATGTCCTTCACTGAGGTTGTCATGTATTTCTTTAGCACACTGGATACTCAGTAATGAAATCATAACTCTCCCATTTACGGTATACTACTTTTTTGGTACAGTGCAGAGTATCCCACGGTGTCCAGTACCGTTTCGTTTTAGATGAGAAATATGAAATGTCTTGCCAAGTTAAGCTTGCTATTTTGTCAAACAATAAATACACTTAGAAACTTATAAGTGGGTACATAATAGTGTGACAAGGAATTGCAGAAAAAAGCGGTATAATACAAACAAGGTAATTAAGCACAAATTAATTGTTTATTAATGTGTACTTAATTAGGTTGTTCAGTTTTCTTTATGTGTAACGCATCCGATTAAAACCCAAATTAATAATTTTTCAAGGTACAAGTTTCAATTGTGCAGAGTATGCTAAACGAAATATTTCGTTTTAGCTAAATCCGGAATCTTTTTGGGACGGATTGGTTATTAGGCTCTCAAGTATTTTGCCTACATCTATCAAATTGAAATTCTTGATATGAAATAATGCGGTGTCAACAAAGCTAGGAACTAGGGAATGAAGAATGAAATTTATAATGTTCCTTCAATGCACTATTTATCTCCCGTTCGTCGCCGTCATATGCAAAATAAGTGACACTCCTAAGAGGCACTTTGGTTTCGGGACACGTCCAACCGTGAAGTAAATTTAGTCAACCGTGATGTAGAATCAAAGGCAATTTTGGAAGCATCTGATAAAAATACAAGTAACGAAATGTCGGCAGCTGATTATGGCGATATGGACACAATACTTGTGTTTCGGGAAGATGGCAAGGATTGCACAATTTTATCTTGTTACATTATATGGGATTGAAAACCTGAAGCGTAAAAAGCATTAAGTTGTAGTTACAAATGAAAAGTTTTCTTGTTGATAAAAAATGCAACATATTTTTGTTAAAGCGAAATATTTCACACTTTTTGACGGGATAAATCCCTTAACTAGAGAGTTGCTACCGAGTCACTAACATTTAGTACATTATATACTAAAAATGATGCACTTAGTTGTTTTGTGGAATGAAGGAATCCAGCTGTGTAGCGTTTACTTCGACAATAAGAGCTTGCAAGTTCCTCCCAGTAGCTCATTTCGGAGGGCATTGGGTAGCCAGTATGGAGACCCGTGGTTCGAGACCCTTCTAAAACAGCAAGGTGAATGATACCCAAACACATTAACTATGCATATTAGTTCAATGATATCAGGACTTTCTTTCGACACAGTCCAACCGACCGACCCGAAGGTTTGGGTTGATCAGCTCATAAAAGATGTAGTTGCGAATTTGTAAAATGCTTTAGAATCTCTTTTCCTTCTCCTTACTTTCGTCTCTTTCAACTACCAGACAGTGAAAACACTTGTACAGGCATCTCTTCCCATGAAGTGAGACTGGGGTTGCCAACATGCGGAAGGCCGAAGAAGGGTTACCAGATTTGACGATTTATCGCCAATTTGACGACATTTGGCGACTTCCCGAAGGTTCGAGAAGCACCCCGAAATAATCAATATTCTATGAGATATTAGAGTTTATGATATATCGTTTAATTCCTATGGAGAGTCTATAAAAGGAATGAATCATCACTCAGTCGGAGAGCAGACGACCCAGATACGAGCTACATTGAATTAGGACTTTCGTCAATATTTTAAGAACAGTAATGGCTGTTGTGTGAAATTACTTTCGTCAATGTTTTGAGAATAATATCGATTATTTTGTAAAATTAGTGGAGCATTTAATTGCTGTTAGGCTGTATATTGTTCCTGTTTGGGTTGTACTTATGAATAAACGTGTTAAGTATCCAGAAATTTGAACTAATTCTTGTATCCTGAGTACACACCCACGATTCCAGAGGATACGGCATAACAATACTATGATTTACTCTAATTTAATTGTTATATACCCAAACAACACAAGGATGTCTTAAATCTATCCTGTGGAAGTCATATGCAGGATTTTGTGACTTCCTAAGGAAGTCCTGAAATCTCCCAAAGTCATCCAGAGGAGGTCCTGCGGAAGTCAAAATGAGACACTTTTTGTAATACTGTGCACATCCTTCGTAAGATGCTTTCCGGAATTTTTAGTATGCGTTTAGACTTATTATAGGATTCCTTAGGAACTTGTTGGATGCTTCTTGACATATTTTTGGACGCTTTTGGGATTTCTCAGGATAGTTCTTGAATGTATATAGGCTTGTTTTAGGAATTTATTGGACGCTTTTGAGATTTTTCAGGATAGTTCTTGGATGGATATGGGATTTTTTAGGATGTTTCTTGGCATATTAGTGGATCCTTTTGGGATTTTTAGAATAGTTCTTGAATGGATACAGACTTGTTATAGGAACTTATTGGACGCTTCTTGACATATTACTGGATGCTTTTGGGATTTTTCAGGATAATTTTTGGATGAATATCGGCTGTTATAGGATGGTTCTTGACATATCACTGGATAGAGTGTTTCAGCATAGTTGACGGCCCCTTTTGTACTTCAGCAATTGTTTTTAGAAGTCTATTTGCAATTTAAAAATGTGTTGATATTAAATACGAATTTTTTTCACATACATTTTTTCTGATAAAGGTATTTTATAAAAAATAGTGTCTAACTTTTTATACGGTCCTCTAAAAAAAAGTGCAATTAGAAACATATGGGCTATACAGAAACTAGTCAAAGGAAAAGAATTTCAGTGAAATTATCTACAATATTCATGAATATATTTATAATAGAATTAATATAAAAAACTACCAAGATAGGGAAAATTGGAATAGAATTTTCCTTCGATTCGTCTAATTGACTGTTTTCCCTCGTTCGTTGGCTCGTACAGCATTGACTGATTCCAAATTGAAACCAGACTTCCACATGGAATATATCTGCGCAATATTATATGCAGCTTACCCTGTAACTATAGGGGGGAAATTTCGATTTTTGAAAATAACTCGTCGAATATCACTGTTATCTGCACCGGTTTGTTTTAGACTTGTTTATTTATAGCTCAACGTATTTTCTAATTAGATTTTTTTTTACTGAAAGGGCTCTAAAATTTCCACCGCTTATTTTTTTTTTAAAATACCAACATTGAAAAAAATTATATTAAATAAATTTCCATTTTATTTAATATATCTTTTTAATACAAACTTTCTTATTTAATTCAAATCTTTTATTTAATACAAACTTTCAAACAGAAATTATGTGTCTAAAACCAATTGTCAAACGACGGAAAATGAGGACAACTATGTTGAAGCACTCTGTGTAAACGGGTGTTAAAGTATGAAATAGGTATGCATAAGAAAGTCAAGTGGAGCCTCATACTTCAGATATTTTAAATCAGACCACACTGAGAAATTTTAGAGAAAGAGACGATTGTCATGTCTGTTACATAGTGTTTTACAAAAATATGTAACATTGCTAAAGAATGGAGAGGATGGCGACCTACAAAAGATGGCCCCTAGCTTTTCACGCAATAGGTATAAGGTTCCCTCCTGGCCACCCGCAAAGGGAAGGGTCAGTGGAGCTTGGACTGCATGTGGGTGGTCCAGCACAAGATGAAGGAAGACGCATCCGGGGGGTAAGCGGTCGTTGGGGGCGCAGTTAAGCCCGGGGGTTCACGCAGGAGCGTGGGATCCCAGCCACCTGCAAGCAATAATTCAGGGGCGACTGACCAAGCCCTGCTGTCATGGACTGGCCACTGAGAGTGGAAGCCAAGTGTCCACCAGTAATATTTAGGGGGCTTAAATCCTGTCAGCAAATAATATTTGAGAGGGAGGAGACTTCAAATTACAAGTTTTTGCAAAAAAAGGAATCGAGAGTGCCTTTTGAAATTTTGTGGAGTGAGGTTGGTTTTTGAATAGATGACGGAGCAAAAAGATGCTCCTTCCGAACTCCAAGATAGCATCGCAGCCGAGCCCTTGCTGGACCCAGAGCCGAAGGTAGGCCTATGGAATTTCATGCATGACTCTGATGTTGAAATCGTTCTCTCTCTCTCCCCTCTCTTTTTAATATTTGCTTTCTAAGGGAAAATATGTTTTACGACAAATTGATGATTTATGAAGTGTGTAGAACTATGAAGTGTGTAGGCTACACATTTCTCACATACTGTTCATAGTTAAAATATCGAAATTTGAACCACTTTTTCAAACCAACTCAGATTATTAAACTTTCGGAGTTATAGCCAATATATTTCGAAAACAAAGAACTCAATCTGAAATCCAATGATATATCTTTGTAGGGATTTTGAAGAGCTATAATTAACTTAATGTTTACCGCAAGCACTTTGTTTACCGCAAGCAATACGTGACATGCGGGCAATGGCCATTGTGTGATTTCCCATGAAGTAAGCCATAAGCATAAACACGAACGATATACTGCTGATAACTGTCTTGATTCTTGACAAAGTCACAGAAACACCGTCACTTACGGTCACTTACGTAGAAACAACGTCAATTGACGAAATGGCGTTAAATTGATGAATTAATTATTAAAATATACTATATGAACTATACTACTTATTACAAAACCTATCAATATTCATAATTTTCAATTTAGAGTTGTGTGAAATATAAGTGATGTGGTATAGTAAGTACTTCGGTATAGTTTTACATGCTGTCATCCGGAAAAGCACTCAATGTACAATTTAAGATTGAAAACATTGTGCCGTAGATTTTAAACATCATTTTTTCACTGAAATAAAAGTAAAGTCATTACATTATATAGGGAAAGTCAAATGCTGCCTACATTAAAATATTTTTAACAATATAAGCGATAAATACTTCATTTTACAAACTAAAGCCAAGACAACAGTTTCCTTAAGGCTCATTTATACCAGTCTTATATTCCGAACGAGTATTTCATTACTTGCTTCGCGAGATATTATGCACGAAAAGTTAGTAAACTATGTTCCAAGATAAATGCGGTTAAAGTTCCCGCTAAGCATTACAGCAGCAGACTTCGTGTTTAATTTTTTTTTAAATCTAACAATATAATGATTGTACACTAAAATAATTAATTAGTATCAAACCTCTAGTGATTAAATAAAAAAGTGATTAAAAGTTTTTGGTAATTGGTAGCACTGGACAACAAATTTGGATTTTTTGTGTGCATCATAGTGGGTTGTTTTTATGTTTATTTTTAAGAGTTATTTTTATATCTGTTGAAGGCCGTTGAAACATCAGATTTGCTGTATATCTAATATCGATTTTGAAATACTATAAAACAAGTTTTATACATTTACGCATATGTACACTATTACAAGTATAGTCCTGATATAAAAAGCCTCGTAATAAGTGTCCTGAGAATCTCTCACAAAGATCGATCAATAATTTCCTATAGCATTGCTGCCTTCCATGTCCCTTGGTAACCTTTTACGGGGGTAGCAATGTCCTGATGAAACCATTCCCCGTGTTTATTGCCGGTATAACCTTAGTTAGCTGGAGAGAAATCTAGATGAGAATTTAAAGTGCATTGTTGCACTCTGACTTCTAGTAGCGGCTCTCGTACCACTGCAAGGGTTATACAAACATTGCTGACTATTAATTTCCTCTGAACCCCTCCCCTCGTTTATTGAAAACTAGAGAAAATCCTTGATTTTTATTTTCTTTACAATACATGGTAATGCAAAGGGAAAGTTTTGGAATCATACCGAAAATCGCAACTCGAGTTTTCGACGGATCTACACATTTTGAGACCTCTGGAACACGAAAAAACTATTTTAGCGTGACGTTTGTGTGTGTGTGTGTGAGTGTGTATGTGAGTATGTGTGTGTGTCTGTGTGTGTGTGTGTCTGTCTGTGCAATGTATGTATCCACTCTAACTGAAAAACTAATGGGCCAAATTTTATAAAATTTGGTAGCTAAGTTACTTGTAGGCCACCCTGGTGCTGATTAGTTTCGGTACGATTCGGGATAAAAGAACCTGCCTTTTTCTGCGAAATGACCCTCAAAAATCTCATGTATCCTGTCACAAACGAACCCCTCTCTGTCCATACCAAGAGGACTGTGGAAAGGTTATTCTCGATCCGCTATCTTGTTTCTTCGACAGTTGAGCAACTGGCCACGCAATTTGATACTGCGAGAGTCAAGGGGCAAAAATTGGGGGGAAAGGGATGGCGGCTGAAGAAGGAGAGACTTGCTTTCCGGACTCTCATCTGAACGGACGATGGAACTCACGGAGTTCAAGTATTATGATCTATGAATCGAATAATCAAGAATATGTATATGTATATAAATAGTTTTATGTAATACACATGTCTTGTGATTATAAAAGTGTTTTGCATAAGCTTAGAGGAAAGAACCATTGAACGGGCTCAAGGCGACGAGCATTGGAAATAGAGCCCCGTTCGGTATACTGGCGCAGTCGACAGTATAAATTATGGAAGTGTAGTAGAATCGGACACGGTCTCAGTTCGATAGCAAAGTGCAATGGAAAAAAATGCTGAGCAAGATGGTGGGCCGAGAATAACCTTTCCCCAGTCCTCTTGGCATGGACAGAGAGTGGTTCGTGACATATCCATTCTAGCTGAAAACTAATTGACCAAATTTCACAAAATTTGGTCAATTGATAAGTCATTCAGATAAGTCATTTGATCGATTGAGATAAGTCATTTGTAGGATACTCTGGTGCTGGTTAGATTTGGGTAGGATTCGGGAAAATACAATCTGCTTTTTTTAAAAAAATGGCTTCCAAACACCATTAAAATCTGAAATAAAAAACTATATGCTCAAATGTATCAATAATTTGCGTGTTTTGTACGTAATTTTTGGCGATAAAATGAATAAGACCAACCCCATTACTCTAGTATTAGCCGTTCTCGAGATATTTCAGTTTTTTCACATCTTTGTTACACCGGTTTTGAGTTAAACATGTGGGTCCGTAAGTCCTTCCGAGAGGTTGGTGGTAGGGGAAGGAGGGTACGGTCCCTGTGGATGCCTCCCCCACTGGGTTCCGGTCTAAATTGGGTGGCACTTCCCGGCCGTCCATACAGTTACCTTACACCTTTCTGGTAGATAATTACTTTCGGCTCAGGAGTTTGGGGAAAAGCATTGACTGGGGCACAGGTCAAAAAACTTATCTCTCTTCAAAGGATTTTTCTTTTAAAAATCTCATCTGGTTTTCGGACTACTTCTAACATTTCTCTCTTTTCTTTAACTGGAATCCCCCCCATTCACTTTGTAATAAATTCTTTGTACAAAAAATATACCTTTTGGAAACTTCGCAATAACCTTTTTACAAATCCTGCCCTTCCCCCCCCCCCCCCTGAAAAATTTGATCATAACTGCCCTTCTTCCAGTATCCCTCCTTCTCAACGTACAGTGACCTTTTCCCCCATTAATCCACTTAACTTTTCCAAAATAAATATTTACACTGATGGTTCCTCTATTGAAAACAATACAGGATACGCCATTTGCATCTTTAACGAAAACACACTGGAAGAAACTTTCACCTTTAAACTTGAGCATGGGAACACAGTTTTCCAAGCAGAAATTGCTGCGATCCATTTCTCTATAAATTGGGCATCTAATAGAAACATTAAAATTAATATCTTTACAGACAGTCAATCGTCAATCTCGGCCTTTAACTCCATCAAAAACAAATCTTTTTACTTATCCAAAATTAAAACTAATGCTAATCTTAATAAACATTTAATTAATTTATGTTGGGTTAAAGCCCACTCCGACATCTCGGGTAACGAGGTCGCAGACAAAAATGCAAAACTAGCTACTACCTCTGGCTCTCCAACTTCTTTACCTTTCCCTTATTCACTTCTCAAAAAACATTACAAACTTGATATCCTTAGTAATTGGCAATCCTTTTTAAATGACTATGTCTCCCCCCGAACTCACGATCCCGCCAGAATTTTAAATTTCCTTCCAAAAGTTAACTTTAATACACATATTACTAATAAATATTTAATCTACTTTATTACGGGCCACGGCCCATTCCCCGATTATTTGTTCTCTTTCAAATGTAAATCTACTTCCTGCTGCTCCTGCGGCGCTTTCGGCGACGCCGATCACTACGTTTTTTCTTGCCCCCTTACCAAAGCTTTTCACCTTTATAAACCTTCACCCCATAATACGGCGACCTGGTTCTCGAGTGTCTGCTCTAACCCTTCTTCAATCAATAAAATAAAAAACTGTGTTCTCATAGCGAGAGAAATCTCTAATAAAATTTCATAATCAGCCTGGTGATCTCTGCTTTTAATTTTTTCGGTCGGTGACTCCTCTTCTTGTTGTTTTTTTGTTTGTTTTTTATGTTGTTTTTTATGTTGTTTTTTTATATGTTGTTTTTCTCGGTGGTGTCGTCTGCTTTTGTTGTGTTGTCTTTAGTTGTTGCACCCCATTTTATAATATATAGTCAACTTCAAAATGTTTTCAACTACTATCATAATACTTATATTATCTCAGATCATTATGTCATTTGTAAATATACTATCAAGTCTTCAATAATGTAAATAAGTCAACAAAATGTATTCAAGTCTACAAGAGTATAAATGTAATCAAGTCTTCAGATATATTTTCATATTAGCAAAACTATGTTATTAGCTTATATCCTTGTAACCACTCCTGTAAAAATTTTTTAAAGATTCAATAAATTTGGTGTTGGTTGTTGTGGACACCCGGACATCGGCCGGACGCCTGCCAACTCCTCTCCCGGCCGTCCAAATAGATGCTCAAGTCCTCAGGACGAGTCGGACGGTCTGGGTCTTCAACACCTTTCTGGTAGGTCGGACGGTCTGGGTCTCAACAACAACAACACCGGTTTTGAGAATAAGTCCAGTTACCCAATGAAAACGAAAACTGAATTAAAAGTGTCATTTCAATTAATTATGCGTGTTATTTAGTGCAATTAAACTCAATTTAATGAATTATTAATGAAATAAAGAGAAAATGAATTTGAATCTGCAGGGAAAGTCATGTGCTGCTCACATCAGATTTTTAATTTCCTATTCACGATCAACATGTCCAAATTAATGATAGATAGCTGCTTTTGTCTGAGGTACATTTTGGTCATTGTCCAGTGACATTAATAGAGGTATACATACTGTCCCCTTAATGGATTAGAAAAAAATGACGGAAAAAGTCCTGTCCTATTGTTTTATTTTACATAAGTATTTTAGTAAGCTGTTATTTTCTTCAATGTACAAGCACGTGATTACGTCACAAGAATATGATCTAAGGCCTTCCAGCACATATAGGAAGTATAATAATGAGCTTCTTTCTCCAGCTTCATGAGCTAAATAGAATAGCATAAAGGCAATCATGCGCGTCGTCCAATAATGATCAAAATGAAAACTGAATATAGGTAAAATATGCAAATGAAGTATAATGATACTCTTACACGATAGACTATTGTGCCATACAATCCGCCGAACAATTAAATAACCTTAAGTAATCTTGCAGTAATATATTAATATATAGTAATACATCTATGGACAAAAGTGAGGGATACTAAACATACGTTTACTCATAAAATGAAAGAACTTAAGGCACACGCAACAACATAAGAGTAGCAAAAACTTTACAAATAAAGATTAACAAAGTTGGTTAATTAAAATGTCTTTAATAAAAACACACCATTAATGACGTATATAAAATTGCACAGCCAGAGCTCTGTCGGACATTTACGTCCTTCATTAGAGGCAAGGTAAATTGTAGGTGACGAAAATGAGCTCTAATATACAGGCCACAACCGCGAGACAAGATTTGTATATTGATCATTTTAAGATCGATATATTTGAAAAACATAATTTAATTACAAAATACATAAATGATAAGAGATCATAAAATACAAAGTAACCAATATAAATGTCGTCAGAAGCAAAGAAAAAGTACTATGTATCCAGAAAATGGTTTAGCAAGCAATGAGTCGAGAACGAGGCGCTAAGCATAACTAAGGAAACGGAATCAAAATTGCAAAAAAAATCGCGGTAGATATAAATGAGAAGGGATCCATTCATTTATTTACCCGGTATTTTATAATATGTTTTCATTTATGTATTTTGTAATTAAATTACGTTTTTTAAATATATCGATTTTAAAAGGATTAATATGCAAAACTTGTCTCGCGGTTGTGCCTTTTATATTATAGCTCATGTTCGTCACCTACAATTTAATTTGCCACTGATGAAGGGCATTATTAAAGACATTCTAATTAACCAACTTTGGTTGCTCTTATTTTAAAAATTTTTGCTGACTTGGCGTCTTCTCCATACAATTTTATAAGAATAGAATTCAAGATATCAACTTCTTTCGGAAGAAAATATACAGACTCCTTCTTCAGGATAAATGAGTCAGAGTAGCCATTCCATATTTTCATTAATATATATTTTTACATTATAAAATAAGATGTAGGTTTATGTGCATTTTTTTTCAACCTAAGCAGTCTGACCTACCTAAAAGTGTAAAGTGACGATGGCCATAACAGTGCTACACAGTTTTAACATAACTCAGTGCTGGTGGCAACCGCAGACACTGTTCCATCCTTCCACTAACTCATGACGCCGTTTATGGACCTACAGATTTCACGAAACCATACTCCACGTAGACATGAAGAGAGTTTTCGGCGGCGTTAAGAATCGAACCCGGCTGAACCATATGCGATCCTCCCGCCCTGTCTATGTGTCTGTTCATTTCGTCTTTTATTTTTCTTCCAAATCAATCAACGTCTCTCAGATTATTGTATATGTTGAAGTCTGGGAAATTGGACTCATTTCTTTTTGATTGTTCATTAGTCAAAAAATTTCTCTTCAATAAACTCTCAATTAATAATGTGAGTAAATTTGTTTAAAAAATTAAAAAAAAATAATAATTATTCATAAAATCAGCAACATACGATTTTGTTCAGGATAACCTAATTAATTTTTCCCCACAATTTAAGATTTATTAACAAATTCATTTATTAAACTTATAAATTTTATTGAAATTTGCTAGTAATGAATATTGTTTTAATGAATATTGTTTTAAGATTTTATTTTGTTATTTATTTAAAGTATACGAAAGTGTTGTCGTGCAGAACATTAGGACTTTTACACTATTAATTATATCAATATTGTGTATTGTAATTTTTGCTATGTTCATTATCCCAGCTTTTTCGAGGTTTTCATTTCACGGTTACTTTTACATTATTGACACGGTTGCTAAGTCTTACATACAAGTATATATTTAAAAAAAAACGAAAGAGCACGAATTTCGAATTCCTTTGTGTATGCTTTGAGTGGGGTGCTGTTACGTAGATAATTTGATCTCCACTTTTCATTACTTTTTAATACTATTATATACAGAAAGTATTGCTTTACAAAAAAGTTTCTGATTTCTAGATTTTAACGAAAAAGTACATTTCATGACCTCCTGAACCTAGTTCAAATACTTTCTGAAATATATCGGTGTATGTAAGTATATATGTGTATGTATGTATGTATGTTTGTAAAGTTTGAAAATGATACTTGAGTACATGCACGGATAGAATGACATGCACGTAATCGGTTTGAAATTTTATAAGCATATACATTATGCAAAAAGTTAGAGTTGGAAATGGGAATTTCTATTTTGGAATTAGCATTTTTTAATGAATTAGATTATAATTCGAATGCGAATGATAACTGCATTTTCTTCTGGGGTAGATGTACCCTACATCTCTATAATGGTTTGTGGCGTGATAAATTACACGACTGTAACTAAAGTAATGACGTATCAACACTGTTATATATCCCTCAAAAGTAGTATGACAAATGTCGATTAATGAAGTTTATAAAGCATTTATATGAAATTAATTAATTTTAAAGGTACAAGATTCACTGAATTGAAAACTTAGTTTAGGAGTTGAAATAATTTGGTGTCCTATCAGGGTCATTTTACGAACAAAATTTATTCCATTTTACGGACACAATTTATACACAATTATAATTTTTTTATATACTATAATTTTGAGAACCTACAAGGAGATCGACAACTTGAGTCCTGAATTTGTTTAATAGTTGGACCATATTATGTACACAATATTCCATTCGTAGCGGCCGACCAACCTATTTAATATCAGTCCCTTGGGCCCGTATGGTTAAGTTACCTATGTGTTTGTTCTATTACCGTTTTGTACACATGAGGGAAAATTTTGCCTAGATTGACAGTATCTGAATTACAATTTTTGAATCATAGTTAAGTTGACAGTTTTAAATACCTAAAACGTAGAATCACTCTCCTGTTGAAGATAATCATCAATGGCTCATTTTCGCGCATTTTAGCCATTCGTAAGCAAAGAATTACCAGAGTTTGTAAGGACAGTAAGAAATTTTTTTATATACTATAATTTTGAGAATCTACAAGGAGATCGGCAACTTGAGTCCTAAAACACAGCGGACTTCCTATTTCATAAAGATTTAACACAGACTGATTAAATCTGCTACGACCAAATTCATGTTCACAGAACCAACAGCCATTCTGTAAGCATGCAAAACGTAGCTACATTATATAAATAATTTTGCTACCAATTTTCTATATGCTGCTTCGTGAAAAAATAATTCACATTTAATGACCTAATTTCAGCAATTACTTTTGCTCAAGACAAATTATTGGTAGTTGTTGAGACCCAGACCGTTCGACCTATCAGAAAGGAAACAAATGGTTGATGAAATTATTCTCTTCAATTACGACTGTTCTAAAAAATTGTGCAATATATTGATTATTAATATTGTTTTTATATATTTTCCAATTGCATTATTTGAAAATTAAACAGAATCAACTGCCACCGATTATGATTACTCCAAGCATAATCAACTGCCACCGATTATGATTACTCCAAGCATAATCAACTGCCACCGATTATGATTACTCCAAGGAGAGTATTAAATTGATTACTATATAATATCTAGTGAAATATCTTGAAATCGAATATAATAAAATCCGCAAATTTCTAAAAAGAGCAAACCATCATTTGTTCACATAAATATATGAATTATTCCTTGTAAAACTTCTTTCAACTGCTATATGGACAAACACAATCTGCTGCTTCAAATAACAACATAATACAAACATTTGATCATTCAGATTTTCATTTATTATTGTTCAGATACATTACGGACTACTCGCATAAGTGGAGCACGCATGAACTACGCGTGCAAATTCTAATTCAAACATGTAATCACATCTTGGGGAAGTCACTTACTAGTTCCATTCTATACATGCTTGGATTCAATAAAACATCCCATTGTCCGAGGAACTCCTTTCCTCGTTGTTACTTTTAGTACTTATTCTAATTTCTCCATCTTTTATTATACATGAATGATGTTCAGCGCACACAGCATCTAGTCTGGAATGACTTGAGAACACGGATAAGTGCTTAAAGTATGCGTGATCCTCAGCAGTGTTGCATGTTTGCAACGAATAAGGAAACAGATAGATAGAACGTTTGTTTAGAAGACGTCGGGGTAACCGGGAACGATGAATTGAAGTGGAAAGCGTCTGTTCCTTAAAATGAAACCACGATTTCCCTTTACAGAGATCTTCAGTAAGTCTATCTACTTATTCGATTGTCACGACTTCATCTGCAGCATGCACGACCAAACAGCAGCTCTTTGATACTTTCAATGCGGTTCGCTTACATGTTAAACGAAATTAAATATATATTTATATTTTATAATATAAAACAAAATTCATTTGAATTAAACCCTCGATGGTTAATCTGTAATATTAAGATTGATGATGTGAAAAATTTGAAATCAACGATTGCTTTCTTTATCAATTCCCTTGATATTGGCGTGATCCGCAACGACTGTCAATTCCTTTCCGTCTTATGTATTTTATTAGCTTTCACTGACAATGCGCGACATACAATACACTCTAGTGTTCCCAATTTTAATTGAAACTTTGCTGGACCTGTCATCACACGCACATAGTTTAAAGTGAACTAAAAACATTGAAAATTGAATCAGCTTTATCCCGGTAATATGTAGTCTCTCATATACTTGACAGTTAACGTTCAACATAACGTTTTACAACATAATGTTCAACATAACGTTTTTCAACATAACGTTCAACATAACGATATGAAAAAATATTCAATTTGAATTTTATTCAGAAGTTGAAACCATATTCGATTTGCTGTGAAAGAGCAGATTTAACGATAGGCTGGCATTCTTCAATTTGAGGAATGCGATTAATATAGAGAGAGCAATACTAAACTTACTAAATTTATTATATATAGCAGTGAATAGTCCAAATGTTTTGAATTCGCTAAGTCACAGGATCTCTAAAGCTTTGGATTACGCTTGCAATGCAGCGTCTATCATCAGTGGATCCGTTTCGCTCATTTTAGTTCCAGGGGGAGAAGCATCGCCTTTCCAGAAATGGCTGATGGAAATTTAAAAAATGAAATACAGTCAACCTTTGATATAACACACCTGAATACTCCGCCACCCATGTTTATATTTTATTTATTTTTCTTTTTTTAATTACCCGGACCATCCTGCTAACCCAAAGGGTGTAGCGCACACACAACGGACGGACGGCCTGGAAAAACACAGAAATAAAAATACACTTATACATACATTGGCAACATCATGGACAATAGATATAGACAATATACATAGACATACAGTAATTACACTACCCAGACCGCCTTTACTCCGGATTAGAACATTGAAGAATATATTTTCGTATACAAGCAGGTTTGCATGCTTAACCAAGAAATATATTGGAGAATAATAAATATTATAATTCAATAATAGATAAAATATAAAATAGTAAAATACAATTTAAATATTTACAGAAAGAAACTGAAATGGTAAAATAAGCAAAACAAGATAGCATTGACCAGATCAGAATTTAAAGCAAAAATACCAATGCAGCTCACAAGCCATTCTAGATTGTACCATCTGTTATGTGCTTAGCAATGAAAAGACAGTTAGTTCTTGATTCTATCGGTAGAATTTTTCTTTTTGCAGACGTTGGAAAACCAAACAGGTTGATATAATAATTGGTTCAATTAAATGAAAGTTTTTAGTAAATGGGCGTTTCAAAACATAATGATTAACGTCATCCGGTTTCTTACAGAGACAATGTGAAGTTGACTTGATATCGAAATTGTATATTTTATAAATGTTGGATCCCTGTCCGATAATGAATTAGATCATATATTTATTGTAAATTCGGAAATTTAAATTAATTGTAGATAAATAGATTAATAACTACCCTTGTCTATAGTAAATATTGCAGATAGGACAAATATTCCCTACGTCAAATGTTATTGGAAGCCTTTTATTTTTGCCATCCGACTGCTATGCGTCGTTTCGTACCGCTGCATATACGTGAAGTACAGAAAATACCCTTAGTGTATCCATGATAAACGTGGATATGCATATAACTTGAAAATAAATAATAACAATATATATATAAATTCAAAACGGTGGCGATTAAAAGCATTTACTAACAGGACTTTGAAAGGAGAATTTTCTTTTACACTCTTTGTTGAAGCCCCAGGCCGCCCGACTCATCCGAAAATATGAGCAGCTGTTTAGGTAACCGGTTTACACTGTTTGTTGTTGTTGAAACCCAGACCGTCCGACCTACCAGAAAGGTGTAAGGTAACTGTTTGGACGGTCGGGAAAATCTAGCGCGCAAACCACGGGGATACCGCACCCGAGATGACCAACAGCACGCGGTGTTCCGAGGTGGTCACCCACCAAGTACTAACCGCGCCCGATGCTGCTTGACTTAGGTGATCTAACGAGAACCGGTGTTTTCAGCGCGGTACGGCCGTTGGCCCTAAGGTTTACACTGTTTGTGTAAAAGCGACAGCAAAATCGGAATATTTTATCCAATGCAGAAATTTATTGTCTCTAAAATAACTGCGATCATCTTTTGCGATTTTCACCCAATTAGTTTAGGTATTAATCGTTTTTCAGGTATTAATCAAGGTATTAATCAAAGATTTCGTTCCAACTCTTTTAACACTTTACAACAAAGTTGAAAAGTGTATACGACTTTGTTCATTCTGCTGTCTGTCTGTCTGTCCGTTAGCACGTTAACTGCCGTAAAAATGACTTAATCAAAATTAAATTTTAGTATGTTGTTCAGACGGTCTGTGGGACCTATGGAAATATAAATGAATAATATCACTCAATTAGTTTTGGATTGAACCCGGGTTGAAAAAATGAAATACATTGAACCCTATGGGGCCTAATTTTTCAAACATTTTTAAGCGGATTTAAAATTCACAAATTGCTTCAAAAATTTTAGGACATATTCAAATTATCCTATAAAATATATAAAAAAAATTCAGCAAAATCTATTGTGAAGTTTTTTAAATAAAAATTAAAATAATAATTACACCTCTTACATGAAGGGATCACGTGACCATTATATGAAGAGATTACGTGACCCACTTCAAAATAAAATATGGTATCCATCTTGTGTCAAAATCGTGATTTTTATTCTTTATAATTCATATTTAGTTTTGTATCCGTCCTAAAACCGCTTAATTTTTGCTTAAATTTTGTGCATCTACATACTGAAACAACGCAATTAAAATATATTTGAGTTTAAATGATCATCCAAATTTGATTTTTTCTTCAACGAAGCCTAATTTTCACTTATGGAAAATGCAAAATAATTATGGGAAAATAATTATGGAAACAGCAAAATAATTATGGAAACAGCAAAATAATTATGGAAACAGCAAAATAATTATGGAAACAGCAAAATAATTAGAATGAGTTGTATAAGAATGGCCTCATTTCTTTAACGCAAAATTATTTAGTTCATGGAGTCTGCAATATAGCTGATATGAATGAAATATTCATTGATGTTACAGAGATAAGGACGATTTTTTCGATGAAGTTTTAAGCATATAGTTTAATTACTTGTACCTCCATGGTCTTAAGTTTTTAAATAAAATAAATTATTATAGTATTGTGACGAATGAAATAAATGGAAAAATATTTATGAATGAAATGCTCTTTTATAGAAAGAGCCAGGCGTGTTATATTTCGATGGCGTCATTTGAATAAATTTCAATTGTTTTCGATGAAGTTTTCAAATATAATAAATTATTGTAGTATTATGATAATTTTAAAAGCATTACCGAGGAATGTATCGCATTTTAGAGATGTTTAAACCAGGAAATTTATATTTCAATGCCGTCATTTAAATGAAGTTCATTTTTTCGATGAAGTTTTAAGTTTTCAAATATAATAAATTAATGTAGTATTGTGATAATTTTTTAAATATTACCGAGGAATGTATCGCATTTTAGAGATGTTTAAATGAAATTGCATTGAAGTTGGAAAGTGTTTCATAATCAATGCTTTATGCATAATTGATATTTCTTGTTTTATTTGGTATTACATTATCTTTGTGAGTACCGTGTTAAAATCTCGCAAAATTTTGAAGAAAACTCACTGAGATAGCATTTATTTTTTTGAATTTTACTTCTCAGGTGAATGAACTTTCCTTTTGTTTTCTAAATCAATTATAGCGCTGTTTCATTTTCAGGATGTGAGGTGTTCTGAAAGCAACATAAAATGTATTAGTTTAATAAATTTGAATCTCGGTTTCTAATTATGCTAGAGTTTAGTTTTAAAAACTACACTTTTCAACTTGAGCTAATGAAGGACGATGCACCCGAATTACATGCGCCTCGCAAGCTTATTTAGGGCGTATTATACACGCGTAGCAAGTCATTTATTTTTTGTTCTAAGCGTGATTATCGTTAAAGTGTCATTTGGTTTTCGAGAATTCGCATTTTAAATCCCAGGTGACGTCGGGTACATTTGCTAGTCATCACTAAAAGACATCTTCATTCAAACATCTGCAGTTCGAGAACTACACTTCTTTACTTTTAATGGAGAGAAAAAGCTATCATGAGAGTGGAAAGGACATATCCGTTCTAATTCTCCTGAAACAAACCGATTTGGTGTCAAAGACCTTACGTATAAGGTGAGATCCACAGAGATATGTGTGAAAGGTAAACATATTTGTTTATTACCTCTTAATATTAACGAGAGTGACTTGGATATGCTAATTGAGAAGATTTGAAGCTGCAATGAAAGCAGGAAAAAATACAAATTACAATATTAGAGCTTCGGGGTTTTTGACACGAGCAAACAGCCAGAGCTATAATTTTCTTGAAAAACAAAACCGCTGAATGATGTTATCTTGGTCTTTAGTGCATAAATCATATAAAGATCAATAAGGGTTATTCAATTAAGGTCAAACGTTATAATCATACCAGGTGTGCCCCATCTTTCTCGTGGTGTGTTTTTCTCTATTAGGTCAGTGACATATACGTAAGTAAATAATTTGGTTGAAATTAACAGAAACAGATATTCGTTTTTAAGTTATCCAGTTAGTGCGATGAGTGCGTGTTTCGGCAAAGCGGTAGTCGCTCTTACACCTACATTTAACTCGTTTTATTTATTTTATTAACTTTATTATTATTATTATTATTATTATCAAGGAGAGACATATTTTAAAGCTTTATGTCCAATTTTTTTATGATAACAATATTCATTGTTCTTAGTTTTTGATTTTTTTATCATGAAGCATTGCTTTGGTTGCGATATCGGCTTTTACTGCGAGAAAGTCCATTTCTTTGGAAATGCAACTTCTGCATTTCTGTAAGCAACCTATCTTCAATGGAATTGACTGAGGAAACAGAATAACAAGCACTCTAAGAAATGAGTGTCACTTCTATGACACAATCCGTTATTACCATGGGCATATGCAAGATTTTTTTCCAGGGGGGGGGGGGGGGTAAAATTGATTGCATTGAAAACTTAGAAATTGCTATCAACTTTGAAGAATGTATTGTTATAAAACATATTTAAATAGATGGTATGAGTTTGATATTTTAAAAATTAGTGCTTATAGCGCTTTTAAAAGTTAGTATGCATCAATTTTTAAAAATTAGTGTGTACCAACTTTAAAAAATATTCCCCCTTTCATAACAGAATTCTAACCTTTCTGGAGACAGAGCAACTGAACTAACAGATTGGACATTCATGAGCATACCAAATGAAATAATCCTAAGTTTTCCATTTAGCTATAAGTTTAAATTGTTTTTATTAATATACACGTGGGAGAAAATACTTAGTTGTGGTTGAATATTCTAATTTCAAAAAGCATGTTTCTTATTCTTTTTCTCTCATATAGGCTTTTAATTAAATTAACAGTTTTCCAGGGGGTGCTCTGGCAGCCTCTTGCCCCCTGGTTTTTCATTGTTTCAACTGCTAGTAAATTGTTTTCCAATTTTTCAACTACCTTTAGATTGATTTCTCTTGATTTACCATTAAAATATCGGTTTTAATTGCTTTTAATATTGTATGTATTCTTATTGTTTCTATTGCTATAAGATTACTTTTGATTGATATTAGTGTTGAAAGAAGTTATTGCTTTTATTTCTATAGGAATTCTTCTAACTGTTTTAATTGACAGAAGATTATCTTATTGTTTCCGTTGCTTTGTTTTTATTATTTATTTCTATTAATGAAAGATCATATTTATTAACACTTTCCAACATAGTTAATAAGTATTTATGACATTGGTCAGTCTGTCTGTTCTTTCGCACGATAACTTCAGTAAATATAATTTGATCGAAATGACATTTTAGTATGTTGTTGAGACAGTCTGGGGGATATTTGGAAATGAAAATGAATAATATCACCCAATTAGTTTCGGATTGAACCCGAGTTGAAAAAATGAAATACATTAAGTGAAATGCATTAATGTTTCAAACATTTTCAATTGACAAATTGCCTCAACAATTTTAAGAAATATTCAAATTATCACGCAAAATATGTAAAAAAAATTCAGCAAAGTATGTTGGATAGTTTTATAAATAAAAATTGAAATAATGCTTACATCCATATTACACTCTATAACAAAAAAATCAACGCACCAAGAAGGAGTTGACCGATTGTAATGAAATTTCGTATGAAAGACATTTTGAGTCTTTAGTGACGAGTTCCGTTTCCCACTGTGTCCTGACGACAAGCGTAGACGTGTCTGGAGACGTACTGGGCAGCGTGGTGATCCTGCCCTTACTATTGCACGCCACACATGCCCACAACAGGGCTTTATGGTCTGGGGTGCCATTTCTTTTGATAGCAGGACACCTTTGGTAGTCATTTTTGGCACACTAACAGCACAGTGGTACGTAGACAACATTCTACGACCGGTTGTGTTAGCATTTCTTTTGCGGCACCCCGGACTTACTTTTCAACAAGATAATGCCCTGCCGTACACGGCACATATTGCTATGAATTGTCTTCAAGCTTACCCAACACTTCCTTGGCCAGCTAGGCCTTTTGATCTCTCTCCCATAGAGCACATTTGGGACGTTATGGGAAGGCGATTGTTACCATCCCGGAATGTTGACGATTTATCCCGACAGTTGGAGTCAATATTGCAAGACATTCTGCAGGATACCATCCGTGAACTTCATCAGTCTATGACACGCCGGGTGACAACTTCTATCCAGGCCAGAGGTGGACCAACGCCTTATTGACTTCTTCCCTTTGTATACAGTCAAACTCTAAATCATTAAATTGTTCTGAAATTTTAATCGTTTCTTTTTCTATGTATGTTCTTCACATCTACCAATTTTCATCACAATCAGTCAACTCCTTGGTGCGTTGATTTTTTTGTTATAGAGTTTATATGAACCGATATATGAAGAGATCACGTGACTGTTTGCAAAATAAAATATGGTTTCCATTTTTCCGCTGTGTATACCGTAGATGCTTAAAGATCGTTTAAATTTATATTTAGTGTTTTATCCGTCATAAAACCGCTTTATTTTTGCGTATTATCTGTGTATCTGCATTCTGTGCCAACGCAATTACAATATTTTTGATTTTAAATGATCACTGAACTTACTTTATTCCTACAACGAAGCCTAATTTTAACACTAGACTATAGCATACAGAATGTAAACCAATCAAGCGATTGAAAGATGAGTTGCATAAGAATTGTTGAATTTTTTTCACTCCAAATTATGTATATCTGGATTCTGGAATATAAATGATATGCATGAAATATTCATTGATTTTACATAGAGAGACAGACGATTTATAAAATGAAGTGGTTTGTTATAGTTATAGCTATTTCGAACTGATCTAACATGAGATAAACAATCTATGTGGTTTCTATAATAAAATATTATAAATGCATATAACTGCAAAAGTATATAAATGCATATAACTGCAAAATTATATAAATGCATATAACTGTAATATTAACTGCAAAAGCACCGTAAGCACTTCGCAAATTATAGTTTAATAACGTCATTTGAATAAAGTACATTTTGTGTAACTAGCTTTGTCTTTTTCAATGAAGTTTTGAGTTTTTATGTATAATAAATTATTGTAGTACTGTGATAATTTCAAAAATGTCAGCGCTGAATGCATCACATTTTAGAAATATTTAAATAAGTTTTTGTGATATAAAAGAATTCATTTAGTGTCATTACTATCCTCGTTATAAATAAACACTGGGGATTTTAACACCTTTTTCGTAACACCTCACTGTGAACTTATCCTTATGCTAAGTATTTTATGTCTGTTCTAACATCTCAATCCAAAATATGAGCTGTAACTTTCCGCGTTCTAAAGCCCTAAATGATCATAATTATTGTTTCTAAATGTGTATATGTAAAATTCGATCTTGTCAAACGTTAAGAAGCATTTGATACAAAACATATTTAGTGTTTAAACGAAATAAGAACTGCCACCTACAAAATAATAAAAATTTCTCTAAATAAAAATTCCTGAAGCATATCCTGATTTCTTTAAAAAAAATCTGATGTGGGCAGCACATGACTTTCCTTATATAATGCAATGAATTTAATAGTTTTACAGTAAAAAAAAATATTATTTTTATAGTAGTTATTTATATTATTTCCAAGATATTGAATTTTTGTCAATGAGTCGTCATTTTCCATGTCGTCATCATCAATGAGTCTTCATTGATTTAGCGTCATTTTTATTCATTTGGCGAGTTTTTCGCTAATTTAGAAACATTTAAAAAAGTCGCCAAGTTGGCGACATTCCACCAAATTCGTTGCCAAAATCTCGCCAAGCGTTATGGACGAAGAAATAAGTTATTCTTACAGCAGATAAATGACTACTGACGTTCAAATACAAAAGTATTACTCAATGTATCTTTTTTCATGAATCGAACGAACTAGATCCACGATAATGATGCCACCAAATTTATCGCATGGTATTACATATGAAAAGTGAACATGTTTCTCAATAGGAAATATTTTTTTTTTTTTATAATCCTTTTTGATAATTTTTTTTTAAATGTGCTATATCTCGAGAACGGTTCGTGTTAGCGTTCTAAAATTTATGCCAATCGTTTTCTAATGAAAAATTACATAAGAAATGTCTATTTGCGTAACTTTATTAACGGTTTTGATTTTTTGACGATTTTTTCAAAATTTCACTCGAAAAATTTTTTTGGGAGGGGAGGGAGTTCTGAACATTCGATTGCGTATAAAAACAATAGACTTCCAGTGTTTACGGATTGTGAGTTTTGTATCAAATTTCGTTCGAATCGGTCCATTCATTCGTCAGTTATTGTCTCCACAGGCTCACTGACATACCCACCCACACACATACTTTCACACACACACACACACACACACACACACACACACAGACATCACCTCAAAAATATTTGATTCGTGATCAGGGATGCTTGAAACGTGCTCTCCCGTCGAAAACTTGAATTCGGATTTTCGACCCCGTCACAATACTTTCCTTATACATTATGTATATAAGGAAAGTAATTACTATTTTATTTCAATTGTTATCGCAACAATATCCATTCTTTTCTTGAGAATATGAGACATTTAGAAATCTCCTGTTATAAGCTTGTTGAAGTCGTTTATTTAAATATAATAAAAAGGAATAGCTACAATACATGGTAATGTATAGGAGAAGTGTTGGAATCATGTCGAAAATCGCAACTCGAGTTTTCGACGGTTCTACACATTTTGGGACCTCTAGAACGCGATGAAACGATTTTTAACATTTCGTCTGTGTGTGCAATGCATGTATCCACTCTAACTAAAAAAAATCTGATGTGGGCAACACATGACTTTCCTTATATAATGTAATAAATTTACTACTTTTACAGTAAAAAAATAGGTTTTTCTTATAGTAGATACTAATATTCTTTCCAGAATATTGAATTTTCGGCAATTAGTCGTCATTTTCATTGATTTAGCATTATTTTAATCCATTTGGCGAGATTTTCGTTAATTTGGCAACATTTCAAAAAGTCGCCAAGTTGGCGACATTCCGCCAAATTTATCGCCAAAATCTCGCCAAGCGTTATGGATGCAAAAAATAAGTTATTCTTACAGCAGATAAATGACTATTGGCGTTCAAATACAAAAGTATTACTCAAAGTATCTTTTTCCATGAATGGAACGAGATAGATCCACGAGAATGATGTCACCCAATTTATCGTATGGTATTACATACGAAAAGTGAACATGTTTCTCAATAGGAAATATTTTTTTTGTATTTTATATGACTTTTTGATAATTTTTTTGAAAAATGTGCAATATGAGAACGGTTCGTATTAGCGTTCTAAAATTTATGTCAATCGTTTTCTAATGAAAAATTACATAAGAAATGTCTATTTGCGTAACTTTATTAGGGGTTTTGATTTTTTGACGATTTTTTCAAAATTTTATTCGAAAATTTAAGGGAGTTCTGAATATTCGATTGCGTATAAGAACAATAAGCTTCCAACGTTTACGGATTGTTATTTTTGTACCAAATTTGGTTCGAATCGGTCTATTCGTTCGTCAGTTATCGTCTCCACAGACTCACTGACACACACACACACACACAGACATCACTTCAAAAATGTTTGATTCGTGATCAGGGATGCTTGAAACGTGCTCTGCCGTCGAAAACTCGAATTCGAATTTTCGACACCGCCACAATACTTTCCTTATACATTACGTATATAAGGAAAGTAACAAATTGACCCAATTTCATAAAATTTATTAGATAAGTCACTTATGGGTTACCCTGCTGCTGATTAGATTTTGGTATAATTTGGAAAGAAAAGAAACTGCCTTTTTTTGTGAAATGGGCATCAAAATTAATCGAAATAGAAAATAAAATACTACGTAGGCTCAAATATATGGAGATGGAAAGAATAAGGCCAACCCCATCTCTCTAGAACTAGCCGATCTCGAGATATTTTAGTTATAGTTCGGATTTAGTTCACATTTTGCTACGCCGGATTTGGGAACGCCTCCAGTTACCAAATGAAAACGGAAATTGAAATCGAAACTTTAAAGGGTCAAGTCAGGTGTCATTTCAAGTAATTATGTGTATTATTTTGTGCAATAAAACTCAATTTAATGAATTATTAAATAAATAAATAGAAAATGAATTTGATTCTGTAGGGAAAGTCATCTGCTGCCCAAATCAGATTTTTCTTTCATTAGCCCGTGTAATCTCGCACGATAAAATCCTAATGATTATCGATTTAAATATTTACTATCATTCACATAGTTTCCTTAAAGGATGTTGAAACTGGCCTTTAGCAATAATTTCACTTACTTTCATGTAAAGAAATATCGGCTTCTGTTGTAAGCGTTTCTTAATTTTTACATATAAAAAATCCGTTCTCAATTTTTACATTTTTATATTCCCTAGATATTACACGCGTTTATTAAATTAAATTACTAAAATGTATTAAAAGTTGTTAAATATTTTTTTACATGAATAACTCTGAAACAAATTACTTGAAGTCATTTCTGTACAGTTCTGCCATTTTTATATCCGTTGGTAAAAGTTGAATCAACTCAAGAACTATACTCAAATGAATTATAATTATAGGGCAAAATCTTAGAACATCTATAAATGATCACAGATGTTTAAATAAACTAGAAGAATGTATCATCTGGAGCCATAATTCGCAATAAAAAAAAGCGTGGAAATGGCAAAAGCACAGTCATCACATACGTAAAAGATGTGGCGACGTGTGTGATAACGTAAAAATGTGATATATGAAAATGTTTCACGAGATGAAACTGTGTATCGAGTTTCAGCTCTTTTCTGTAGCTGTGGGAGCTGAACCCGAGTTCATCAAAGATATTAAACGAAGGAGCACATAGAGTTAACATTAAGTTAATATGAAATTTAGGTGAAAATTAAGGCAACTTTTATCAGCACTGAAAACTTGAGAAAATTGTTGTAGAATTCTGCGCGTTCACTTCATGAGAAAACGGTTGGGACATCTTTAAATTCCAACCTTTGACCCATTGACAAATTTTATAGTTGCGGATCACTTTAAATGCCGTTAATATACCATTAAAAATAAAGAATATGAAATAAAGTTACATTATATTTTGTCAAAATAACTTGATAAATATGAAAATTTGAAGGAAAGTTTTAAAAGAAAAGAATGAATGAAAATGTTTCCAACGATAAAGTACAAATTGTGACAAGTAATATAAATCCAAAGATCAATTAACATTTTGTAAAATAAAATGCCAGTAAAGTTCAATGAGTTTATTCAATTTTTTTAAACAGATCTGTTTCGTTTACAGGTTTTCAAACCGCTATAAATGACTCGCTCACATTGTAGAGAAGGTAAATGATTTATTTTTAAATAACCTTACATTAGCATAGAGATTAAATGAGATTGAAGCACACATTCTGAGAGACAATGACTGATAAATGCAGCATAATTTTACTTTGTAAATCAGTTTATAATTGACTGTCAGCAAAGGTAACGTGCTTTACTTAATGAGAGATAATGGCACAAGAATTGTTTTGGTTGGTAAAAGATTTATTAAATTAAGCTTACAGGAAAATATGTTTACATTAATATCCTTCTGACAAAAATTATCGCTCACAAAAGTAGAACTAAATCGAGACTTAAGCCATATTATAACCAAAGACAAAGTATTAGAAGAATATTTTGATGAAAAAAGATACAAAATGTTAATCGATCTTGATTTATATTACTTGTCACAATTTGTACTTTACCTTTGGAACATTTTCATTCATTCTTTTCTTTTAAAACTTTCCTTCAAATTTGCATATTTACCAAGTTATTTTGGCAAAATATAATGTAACTTTATTTTCATATTCTTTATTTTTAATAATATATTAACGGCATTTAAAGTGATCCCCAACTATAAGATGTGTCAATGGGTCAAAGTTTGGAATTTAAAGATCTGCCATCCGTTTTTTTCATGAAGTGAACGAGCATAATTTCTAATTTCAAATCAAATTGAAGATTCAAATTGTGATATTTATAAAGAAAGTACTACTTTCGAGCAGAATCTTGGTGAACTTTACTCAGAGAATTTTTTTCTGGCTGAAAAAGAATGGTCTAGATTCACCTGGATCTATAGCTTAGAAGTAAATGATGTATGGGCATAAGCAATGGCTCTGTCCATGGAATGTACATCATTCAAAGATAGAAAGCTTAAAGATTTAAACAAATGGAGGGAAATTTAAGCAAGGAAAATGTATTTAAAGACTGTGAAGTTTTTACTGCCTACTTCTTGGATTGCCAAATGCTAAACTGTTCATCAGTACAATGGACACATCTGTCAAATTGTTAATTCAAAATGTGAGTCTGAATGTGATTTGTGCGGAAGAAAATATACATCATAGATAACATTATGCATAAAAAAATTAGTTTTTCGTTACTTTAAAAACAGCAGAAAAATCCGACTGCCCAGATGAAAGTTAAAATCTCGCAGCGCTTATAATGGCACAAAACGAATTAAGTACTGTAGTTTAGCATTTTTGCTAACAGGACGTGGTTAAGATCGTGTTGGAGTTCAGCTCTAAACTTGTTCGCACTGAAGAAAGAAATCCATATATTTCTACAGCGATCATCTAATTTTATTATATTAGTTGCTGAGTAATTTACATTTTGTTTGCTTTCGTTCTTGTTATTGAGTAAAATCACATTCTATAATTAATATCCCATTATTTTCTTTTCTACGAACGAAAAAAAAAAAGAAATCTGCGAATATATAGAGTGCAAGCAACGGAAAGAGCTAAATTAAATAAATAAAATCAATATCGAAAACAAATTTGCAAATGGGGATATTTCCCGTCTTCCGTAAACATGCTCCGTTTCATCTCATGGTCTAACGTATGATTCTGATCCCATTCCAGTCTAAATATAAGCTCGCCTTCAGAGATTTTTATAGCGGCTCTTAGTCTGATAATTTGTTTCGAGACAAACTCCCTCAAGTCGCGAGGTGGCACACGTTCGAAGTTCAGAAACACTACGCCTCGTCACGACTGAACGATACGAAGATTACGGTACGATTTTAGCAGGGAAAAAATGTCGAAAACTATCTCATCAATATGCGCGTATATCCTGATAAAGTTATCAAAGACAAACTTAATTTCTTCTTGAAATTAAACAAAATCAAAAGATTACCATACACAGCAGTTTTGATTGCTATCGATACAATAAATTTTGGTAGTTCATATCAACACATTTCCCTTAATTTTTAATCATATTTCCTTTTCAGTGTGTTTACTTTCCTTACATACAATAATGTATAAAGAAAGTATTGTGACGGGGTCAAAATTCAAATTCGGGTTTTCGACGGGAGAGCACGTTTCAAGCATCCCTGGTCACGATTCGAACATTTTTGAGGTGATGTCTGTGTGTGTGTGTGTGTGTGTGTGTCAGTGAGCCTGTGGAGACGATATCTTATGAACGAATGAAACGATTCGAATGAAATTTTGTACAAAATTTACAATCCGTGAATACTAGAAGTTTACTGTTTTTAAACACAATCGAATGCTCAAAACCCTCCTAAATTTTCGAGCGAAATTTTGAAAAATTCATCAAAAAATCAAAATCTTTAATAAAGTTCCGTAAATAGACATTTCTTATGTAATTTTCCCTTAGAAAACGATTGACATAAACTTTAGAATGCTGTCATGAACCCTTCTCGAGATATTGCGCATTTTTCAAATAAATTTATCAAAAAATCCCATAAATAAAAAAAAATATTAACTGTTGAGAAACATGTTATCTTTGTATATGTACTACAGGTATCATGCAATAAATTTGGTGACATCATTCTCGTGGATCTAGCTCGTTCCATTCATGTGAAAAGATATTTTGAGTAATACTTTTGTATTTGAACGTCAATAGCCATTTATCTGCTATAAGAATAGCGAGATTTTGGTGACGAATTTGGTGGAATGTCGCCAACTTGGCGACTTTTTTAATGTTGCCAAATTAGCAAAAATCTCGTGGAATAGATATAGATGACGCTAAATCAATGAAAATGACGACTAATTGACGGAAATTCAATATCTCTGAAAAAATATGAGTTTCTACTGTAAGAGTTACCTATTTTTTTTTACTGTAAAAGTAGTAAATTCATTGCATTATATAAGGATAGTCATGTGCTGCCCACATCAACTCTGAAAATGGTAGAAGTTTAGAGATGAAATGCATCTCGAATAATATGTTCAAAACAACCTGATTAAATACGTATATTTTTTAATCTACATTAAGTTAGTGATTTGACGAATTTTAACGAATATGAGTAAGGCAGTAATATTATTATGCAATTTAGAGGTTGTTGCACTTCATAATAATTTAGAACTGACATTATTACTTATATTGTTAATGAACTTATATTAGTCTAATTAATCCAAGCATGTTATAATTCCTATGTTAATATAAAAATTATAAAATTGAATGATAAAAATGAAGAAATTTGTTTATAATTTAATATCTATATTAAATTATATATATGTATATAATACAGGAATTTTAAGCTTTCCCCAATAATGCGCCCTTTTCTTTCATAATTATTATTCCAAATTCCTATTTCATGCCCAGCACGTTTTGCAACAATATTAAATTTTATTCCACTCCATCAATATTAACAAAGTCTGCCAGCACTTCCTCTTTTTCTCGACCATAACATATATGGTCACTAATCTTAACCTCTGCGTAAACATTCTCATACGAAACTGTTTCCCCATCACATTTCTAAAGCGTAAAGAACGCGAAGACAGCATATCCCTCCCCCTCCGATGTAATTGTACATTGCGTGTACCAGCGCAGACTGCATTGAGATGTCTTAAGAGCTGGTCGACGATCAGGATTTTGCCGCCGGCCTATGTAACAAATTATATGTTTCGAGTGTCATATAATAAAATAGATTTTTGGTAACTTGAAAAGTGTCTTCACTGGACTATTGTTGCCAATATTATATATATATATATATATATATCGATAGATAGATCATATATATATATATATATATATATATATATATATATATATATATATATATATGTAGGTATATATATATATTATATATATATATATATGTAGGTATATATATATATATATTATATATATATATATATATATATATATATATATATATATATATATATATATATATATATATATATATATATGTAGGTATATATATATATATTATATATATATATATATATATATATATATATATATATATATATATATATATATATATATATATATATATATATATATATATAAAGATTTTGATCCCAGTTATTTTCATTTCAGTGGTTTGTGAAGATCAATTTATATTCAGATTTTGATCCCTGTTAATTTCATTTAAGTGGTTTGTTCAGTTCAATGGATATTCAGATTTTGATCCCAATTAATTTCATTTCAGTGGTTTGTTAACATCAATTTATATTCAGATTTTGATCCCTGTTAATTTCATTTCAGTGAAAATAATAAAAATTATTAATTAACAAATTAATAAATAAATAAATATTAAATAATTATGATCTACTTTTATTCTTTGAAAGGCATGTGATCCACAAATAAAATATATAATTGGACGCGAGTTCTCCGACAAAACACTTTTGCTTAGGAGCAACGGTTACATGCAAATTGTATTCTCGTAGGAAATCCAAAACAAGTCTTCCTTTCTTCTTTTTCGAACCGGTGTGTAGTTGACCTACCTTTTCCTACCTACAGCAGTCCCGAATCTGTGCCGATAACCAGAGTGAACTTCCGTACGGCCATGACCATGAATCGCTGAGAAATACCTCGCGGATATTATCTTGTCTTGCATTTTTTCTTCAATGCACTTCTTTTATTCGTGCGATTTAGGTGCTGCGTTGGTAGATCACCAGGTTAGTAGTGGCTTTAAAAGAAGCTTCTCGAAGGAAAAAACAAAACTGCGCTATTGCTCAGACATGTATTCATAGCATGGGAACAAAAAAAATACGCGTTTGGTAATTGGACGGGATTGCTCTTTTGGATGTATAGAAAAGAGGTTGGGTAATATCGCATCAATACTTTCAAAATCATTTATTAATTGTAATTTATGTGTTCAAGTGAGATTGAATTATTGAGGGACAAAATTAAAATATAATGTACTGCAATGATTTTGCAATGTACTGCAATGAGACACAAATTAAAATATAATGTACTGAAATTATTTTCAGAGTGAATCGCAAATATAAGTTTTGAATTACATCATTAGCAGTAAATCCGTTCTTCGTACGGAATATATGATATAAAGAAGCTTATAATTCACACTAATGTGCAAATTCCTGTAGTATAATAAATGACATTGTTATTCAAAACATTCTATTAAAATATTTAATTTAATTCTCCTAAAAAGAAGTATAGGAATCTCTGTTCTCGCTTTATAAAAATGTCTTCACAGGCAGATCTAAAGATTAAAACATTCTGGTCCCCTTTGCAAATAAATTTTCAAAACAAAAATATGAAATTAGATAAATATATGCCAAAATGAAAGCATTAAAATGGTATTAGGGGATATATGCCCCTCCCACTTTTATTCCGTTTCAACAATTGGCTAAACACAGTATATTAGTTTGGAAAATCTTTGCTAAAATAAAACAAATGATGTGACAAATGGAAAATATCAATAATTCCCGTGACCTTTAAGTCTGAAGGCCGTAATTCATACATAGCAAAATTAAAAAAAAGAAGAAATTAAAGAAATATTAAAAATTAGCAAAAAAAAAACATCTGCATAATGCTATGTCTATGGGATGTTTAATTATACGTTTTTATTAATATCTCGACAACCCCCTGATCCTAGAGACTCGAAACATGGACTCAAATTTAAATAAGGAGAGCTATTCCAAGGCAACCCACAAAATTTTATGAAATTTGGTGCAGCCGTTCTCCCGTGATGATGAGATAAACACACAAACATGTTTTCAATTTTATTTGTATAGATGTTCAAAATTAGCTGTATCTGACTGTACTTTCTAAATACACAAAATTCCAGCGGATTTGGTTCCCATTATTCTAACATAATTATAAGTTCTATTAATAAAGAAGAGAGAATAGTATTTACTTCACGGTAAAAATTGCGTTCCCATTGCAAGTAACATAATTTACCGACCGGTTTATCGCCTATTTAAGCTCTCTCCGGCATATAATAGCCAAGAATTGCAACAACAGCAGGAACATAATTTTTTTAACCTCTGTGGAAACCGATAATTTTAGTCCTGCGACCCGCCGGTATCAAATTTCTTACAGATTGAGCCTTAACTTTTTTTCCTAACTTTGTAAATACCCCTATAAGTGTAATCTGGGAGTATAGAAGAAAATAGTATTGTCCCAGTCACTTAACGAATATGCTGTCAGCTGTCCAGGCGGAAATTCATGGTTCAAATCCTTATTAGTGCACAAGTTCTTTACGAATGATTTATTAAAATTTAATGTTTGTTTCAAATGGGATTGATGTTACCAAGGAGAGTGAATATTTTTAGTAAGGCTCAATCTGGTAATATTAACATTGCAAGAAAACCGTCTTGGAGTTTTTAGAAAAACATTTGCACTTACATGTCATGCTGAGAAAATCATTGAAATTGAACATACACAACCTCAAAGTGTCAGTTAGGGTAAGGCTCAAAAAGATACAAAATATTAGCCATTTACAGCGATTCCAAAATAAAAGACAGAATCTAACCTAAGTTGAAGAATTAAAAGCACGAGGGACAATAACTGAAACAAAGGGCTAAGGAGGATAGATAAGGTAAACCACATGTAATATCGCAAACATAAATAAAACCCGTCGTTAAATTGTCATTGCAGATATCGTCTATTTCATGCTGACAAGCGCATAATGAGGACGAAACCATTCATGTTATTTATTACCTGTAACTAAAATGTTTTCCGAACATGTACTACTATATCGATGGTAAGAGGAACAATATGCAATATAACGATGATATAATAAATATTTAAAATAATTAATTGCTACAGAAAATTTTAAAGCCTAAGAGCTTAAAGAAAATAAACCACAATTCTTCAAATGCAAGTTCGCAGAAACAAGTTGTTATATTTAGATAGAATTGAGCAAGTGTTTGCATATACCATAGAAAGTATCTATTGTTAGTGCAATGAAGAGAAAAAATGAATCGCTGATTTTGAAAAGTCCGAAAAAAAAAAAAAATTTTTTTTACTCGATTGTTTGATGAATAATTAAGGATCCGAGATATATAAAATGTTAATCCTTATCAGGTCGATCGATTGTACTCATAAATATTAAATTAGTTTTCTATATTGATAGAGTTAGACTTAATGAAATGCTTAAGACTTACGCCTATTTCAAAATCAAACATGCTAAAACAGTCTATTATATACTAATACTAGCAGCAATTACCCGGCGTTGCTCGGGATTTACGATGCAAGACTCTGATAAAAATTACATGAAACATATAGGGTCTTGAATCTTATACATTGTTTTTTCACTGTGAAAGAAGTAAATTCATTGCATTATGTAAGAAAAAAGATGAATCTGATTGGTCACACTTTAGCCAATCAGATCCATTGGATCACACAAATATACTTTAGTTTTATATATATATAGATAGATAGATAGATATTTTTATATTCATTTATTTATTATTCAAATTAACAAAATTTATTGAGTAAGCCTGTGAAAAATAAACCATTGGTGATAGAGTTCCCATTTAAATTCATATTTAAAACCTGCGATTTTCAAAAGTGACGTTCAATAAACTCCCACAAAACTTAGAGAATTAATTAACTTTCATGTTTTAAACCAACGATTTCCAACCTTTTTCGTTGGGAATCATGGAGTTAGAGAGTAGAACTCCTAGGAAAAAGTTTTGTTTTCCATTAATATCTCTACAACCCCTAGTTTTAGAAACTCGAAACTTGGACTAAATTTATGGGGGCTATTTTAAAGCTACCCGCAAAATTTTATTAAATTCAGCACTATTAAAATCAGTTCTCCCGTGATGATGAGACAAACGAAAGTTTTGTTTTCATTAATATCGCAACAACCCTTGGTGTTAGAAACTCGAAACGTGGACTAAATTTTTAGTGGGACTATTTTAAGACTATCCACCAAATTTCATTAAATTCGGTTCAGCCGTTCTCCCGTAATGTTGGATCATACATACAAACATACTTTTTTCTTTATATATATAGAGGTTATTATGAAGAAAATTTAAAGTCTACTTTAGATCTAAAATAGTAATCGATATAATGATAATGAACAATGTTCACCAATACATTATACACCATTATATATGCTTTTATTTACCATATATATGCTTTTATGTACCATATATATGCTTTACAGTATACACCATATATGCTTTTTACGAGTCAGTATGAGACTCATCGTCATCCTCTGTGTCCTAATCGGCAGTTGTAGTTTTCCATGTTAGGATAACATGAGGAGATAAAAAGTATTACCAAATTATCGATATTAACATATGTTTGGCAGTGAAGAAACCCACATTTAATTTCAAACGGACGGGAGTCGACAACTTACGCCGTTTTCAAATTCAACGATTAAGGAAATGGATGCGGAGGGTAATAATTAAGTCATCGATATACACCTTTCTTATCATAATCAGATAGATCTCTTTCTATACAATAAAACCGTATTAGCAGGTAAAATCCTAAAAATTAGGACTTACTTCATTTTCAAAATCAGTGATTCAATTGGTGCAGATAGTTCGCGTTGTGTGTTGTCTGCAGATCCTCCATTTTTTAGTTATTTGACCTGTTGGAACAGTACATTTGTAAGGTACTTATGTTTTTATCATGTGTTAGATTAAATATGTGGGTTATAAGTTGTTTCCAGCAAATTTGAATCTATGTATATAAGAAATAAGCAATAAATTGCTTACCCAATACAGAGTAAAAGCCGAGTTAATATGAAAAAATAACTACTGTCAAAAATAAATTCTTAAGTTTATATAGTATTCACCACAAACGTGTTTAATACCAATTAATTTTGAAGTTTAAATCTTCTGTATATAGTGCACATCAGTAAAGCATATCTCAAATATTATCTTTATTCTTATGAGATTTTGGTTTTGCTTTCTAATTTTGCATTGTATTTTACGTCTAAGTATGGTAGTTATAATTCAATTCTTATAAATCGTAAGCTTCAAAAATTCGGAAATGTGTTCAAGAAATTTATTGATTACTTAAACCATCGTTTAACAAGATAAACAAAACGGAATGAAAATTGTTTCCCATGGTTAGATTATTCATATTTATATTTTCTAATAAATCCCCCAAAAATATTTTTATATTACATACAACTGAAAAAAAAAATTAAATATTATATATTTTATTATTTTTCAGAGTCTATATCAAGAAACCAGCTTATGGAGGACAGTCTGGAGAAGGATGGTATCCTGATGGTCACAGCAGCGGCGGCAACGACAAAGGTACACCGTATGGAGGAGGAAACAGTGGTGGTTATGGAGGAGGTGGAGGTTACGGAGGAGGTGGAGGTTACGGAGGAGGTGGCGGATATGGAGGCGGTGGAGATCATCAAGGTTGGGAATCTACCTATGGCAGAGGTCAGGACTTGGCTCCAATCTGGAATCAAGGAGGAGATCAACATGGAGTTGGAGGGTACGGTGGAAGCGAGAAAGGCGATGGCGGAGGCTGGAACCAAGGAACAGGAGGATCAGAAGGCGGATATGGTGGATCTGATGGAGGGCATGGTGGATCTGAAGGTGGATATGGAGGATCTGAAGGTGGATATGGAGGATCAGAAGGTGGATATGGAGGATCTGAAAGCGGATATGGAGGATCCGAAGGAGGATATGGTGGATCTGATGGAAAATATGGTGGATCTGATGCAAAATATGGTGGATCTGATGCAAAATATGGTGGGTCCGATGCAAAATATGGTGGATCTGAAGGAGGATATGGTGAATCTGAGAGTAATTACGGGGCAGAATCTCAATCAGTAGGAGGATGGCAAAGTAGTTATGGAGACAACAATAAAGGCGAAAGTGTCGCATGGCCCAGTAGTTATGGTAATGCAGCAGCAGGATCTGTTAATTGGCCTAGTGCCGCAAACAGTGGGAACAAGGATTCTGGCTGGACCAGCGGTACTGGTGCATATGATGGGGTTAATAGAGGCATCGGGTGGGTATGAATATGACATCAGAAATGACTTTAGCATACGCACTTAACTACGTGTCAAAGATGTGAGAACAAAACTGACAGAGGTCATCCCCTTTCTGTCGTCTATTTCATATGAACTGACAGAAGTAGATTATCAGATTGTTCCTTCATCTAAGTTAATACCTATTCTCATTTGCAAAGTTTCTGTTCTTCCGGATTTCTTTTAAAATACCCGTGCTATGTTTGAAGCAATTCAATCATTGCATAAGTGACCCAAATTTTCTTGTATTTGAACATATATATATATATATATATATATGTATGTGTGTGTGTGTGTGCGTGCGTGCGTGTGTGTATGTGTATGAGTGTGTGCAAAATGTTAAAATTATCACCAAAATTTTTAGAATTAGAATGAAAAATAAATTAATTGATGATAATTTTCAAAATGAATCGGTTGTACTCCTTTTCGTTTTCGACTAATGATACTGATTTCATGAATTTGTATTCATCATCCAATTCGCAAAATATTTTTTGCGAATATTTATGCACACTTTATGGTATTAATGATATTAATACCATAACCTTTTCATGTATATGATTAAATTTTAAGTTGCTGTTAAATTGTTTAAATTTGAAAATTTTTCTTCACATTTTGATATGTCAGAAGTCAAATGCAAGTCCCTGTATATTACCATAATGAGTGTTCAACTTTGTTGACAATTTTCCTCTGTCAGTTTTTGGCTCTTGTATATAGTATGTGTTATATTTTGTTTTTTGTGTGTCCTTTATAAAAATTTTTTGTTGATGTAATTTAAGTCTTGACATCGATAGTCATCTTAAAAGTCGAAAGATATATCCATTCTAATTGCTTATTAAATATCTTATCTTATTCATACAGAGAAAAACTAAATGTTTTACAAAATAAATCTCTCTTCATTTTTAGTAACCTCATAGCATATTAAGTTATACAGCTAAAGCAAAATATTGTTATATGATCTTGGCTGTTGATAACTATTAACTTCTGCTAATTCTAAACTGAAGACTAGTTCAAGGTTATTTCAAGAATATTAAATGCTAATAAGCTAGTCATTTATAAATTTCGGCCCTTCGTAATGTATATAGGCCAGTTTAAGGAGAGGGTGTTTAATCTTAAATACGTTTCAAAACATTATATAAACACATTGTATGATTCATAAAATATTTCGTTTTGCATATTTATTCATCATACTTCGTAGAAATGGTTGCAACGCGTTTAATATTTCAACAAAGCACAGCAATTATTTTCCTTTGCCACGTAATGAAGTACTCAAAATTTGTATTTGATCATAGTAAAATGCCATTCTAAACAGACAAAAGTATAATTTAGCAATTAATTTGCTTGTATTAAAATTAGCGACATTATCAAATCACAAGAAATTAGCGTGTGCAAATGAGAAAATGTGCAAAAGCTTTGTATATTTTCCTACATCGTTTAAGTGTGATCTGATGAGAATAGCTAAATAAGAGAAAATCGAAGAAGTGTTGTCCATCTGAACACTTTCTTGTATTTATAATATTGATAATTTAACTAAATCACATTTTTTTAGTACTTCTTGTTTCTCCAAGTAAAATGTTTTGTGCAATATAAAAATATAAATGATTTAGTTTTGTTTTTGATATGAATAACATATGTTGTTGTCATTGATGCCTATATTTTATCTTAACATCTCTTCCTGGTTACCCTTGAGCATTTGGTATATCTTTATGGATTTTTAAAATTTCTTGTCATCAACGAATATAGAATATAAAATTCTTCTCTGAGTGTTGCCCGGTGCAATATGTTAGTATTTTTTAATTTGTAGTCGTGTCTGTTCTTTGTACACAGCTGTTCCTCCCAAATGTGTATCAGTTATTTTTACCTTATGCAATAATTTCTGTCATCATTATATCTTTTTCCTATCTATTAAAAGATAATATTATTTTATCTTAGAAAGTAATTCTTATATTTTCTGGATAACAATCTTTACTGAGTTAAAAGTTATTTTACATTTTCTTTTGATTTGTTCAAAAATGTTAACTAAAATATATTCCAGGTTTAAAGGTTGAATCCAAGCTCACAGTATTCACAAATTTTTTAAATATTTATAAGACTTAATAATAGAATTTTTAAATTTCATTTACTATTTAGTTTCCACTTTCAGACATTAGAAATACAGTGTATTTTGAAACTAGTTAGTCTCAACTAAATTGTTTCAAAAAACATATCAACAGTCATTTTTAAAAGTATAACTACAATAATATGTGCATTTTATGAATCATAGTAAAATTTCAGACATATACGTTTGATAGAAAATGCTATTAGTTTTCCTAAACTCTGAACCAATTATAAGTATGATATTAAAACACAGATTATCAAAATGAAATGTTATAGATGTTTTCATGAATTAAAAACTGTTTCAAGCTTTTTCTACTCTAACTTTTATGCAAAATTCCTCCTCTTCAAAAAATCACCAAGTCAATTATTTTAGAAAATATTATTTGTTTTAAATTGCTGTGAACATTATATATATATAATTTTCCATTCTAATTCAATCATTAACCTTACATTTTGAACACCTAAAATATGTGTGTTAGATTAAAATAGGAGTTTCTTTCATTGCTTGGAGCAATCCGTTTGAACTTCGTTTGAAGTCATTTACTTCAAAATAGTTTTGTTAATAACAAATATGTAAATTCGATAATATTGTTATTTAATTTATTTTTAAGTGCAATACTTTTCAACTGTTAGTGCAATTGCGATTTCGATTTTTACCTGAAATTATTTTCTTTCTTTCCTGCGAATTTTGCTAAAGGTGCAAAACATATTAGTTTTGGAACTAGTTGCATTTGAGAATTCAGCTGTGTGTATCACTTACTATGGGTAGAGCTCAGGAGTTAGCTATACATATTTTATTACCTTAGTCGTGTTAACTCCTGAGAGCAGTATTTAATGTTTTTTTATAATTCCTCTTGTCTGTTCTGTCGTATTTAATTTTTATTAACATGTGACTTGGCCTTGATTCCGTTGTTGGTTCGTCCTTTATCCCTCCCCAAGTTTCTTCTCATAAAAGACATGGACATCGGACGTCCAAAGTGTTGCCAATCATGTAATGTTAATTTTTATTTGTGTATTTTGTGCTATTCTTATCTCATGAACAAATAAAATGTTTTGTACAAAATTGTGTATCATGATTTAAATCATAAGATATCGTACTCATTCATTTTTGTTGACACATATTTATAAAAATTCGCTCTCACTGCTGTCTAAAAAATCTGAAATAAAAATACTTTGTTAGTAATAGTATTAACAGATAAATAAAAAAATATCTGAATTTAATCAACTAGCTATGCTTTTACTGATGAAGTATTTTAATTTCAGATGCATATTTTGTTAAAAACAAAACAAAATACAAACTCTACAGAATTTGTTTTAATCTTACAATAACGAGAAAAACTTTTTTTTTTACCAGAAGACAGACATAGCTTACCTTTCTTTTAAATACAAAAAGCTGATGTGGACAGCATATTACTTTCTTTAGAGACTCACCATTAATTTTCTCTTCCATAATCCATCGAATTGACTTTAATTCCCCCAAAGGACACGGATACTTTTTTGATATTATATACAATTTGCACTTTCAATACATATTCATTTGCAAATTGACGCACTTTAAGACGTCGCCAGTTCCTCAAAATTAAAATTAAAAGAAAACTTAATCATCTTAATGGTATATTACTACGGTTCATCTCAGAATACTGGGGTTAGTCTTATAGGTTTGTCGTTAAACATTACATATAAAACAACAAGTATTTAATGATTAATTTTACGTTTACTTAATCTTGCATTTCATATTTTAACGGTTTTGTGGGCCATTTTGCAAAAAAAGGCTAGTTCTAGTTTTTCCGTATTGTACCAAATTCTAATCAGCACCTGAACAACCTACAAATGGCTTAGCTACCAAATTTTAAGAAATTTCATCAAACAGTTTTCTTACTAGAGTGAAAAATCTCGTAAACTCCTAGATATTACAGAAACCACAATATCTCAATAATGGTCCGTCTTGGGGTAAAGAGGTTGGTCTTATTCGTTTTGGTTGTAAAAATTAAGTATGAAATAAGCATTTAATCAACGCATTTCAGATTGTGACGATTTTTGTGGGCCAATTTGCAGAAAAGGGAGTGTATGTTTTTTCAAATCGTATCAAAATACATTAAGCAGTCACCAGAATAACCCACGAGTGACTTGCCTAATTTTCTAACATTTCGTTAGACAATTTTTGAGCCAGAGCGGCATTGCACAAACACTCAAATAGACAAAATAACACACAGCCACATACAAATGTCACTCTAAAAATTGTGGTTACGTGTTCCATAATGCCCGAAATGTGTTGACCCATCGAAAACACTTGTACCTATTTTCAAAACGATTCCACTATTTTCCTTATTACATTATCATATATTGAAGAGAAAGTAAAGACACAATTTCCCTATGTGAAATAAACTTTCTACTAATATCTGGTGGGATTTTGAGCCACGTACTTTTGACGTATGAACTAATTTTTATTCAATTCATTTAACTTGCCACCCCGAACAATCAGTTTGTCAAGATAGAAAAGAAACCCTATAGATAAGATGAACATTACAAGAAAAAACCATATTCATCTTAGGAAAACTTGAGCAACGTACAAAAGCACATATAATACAATAATGCAGCATACAGATGTTTCGAGAATATATACTGGATCTACTTCCTCGGTGTAAGAAAACCAACAAACGCAAAGTTCAAAAGATGAATGGGTACAGAGGAAAGAAACAGCGGGTTTATGTACCTAAGACCTGGATTGCGAGAGAGCCAATCAGAAAGCAGCATGAAGAACAGTTCATCTATGTGCCTTTATACGTTGCCCAAATTTTCCTTATCCTTCACACAAAGAGTATTGTACTTATTCATATTCATTTCATTGAGAACATTGTAATATTACAAAAGATAAATATATTAAAACTAGAATTCTGAACGAACAGCTAATTTATGGCAAAAATCTGCTAAGAGAGTCCAGTGTTGGAGATCATCGGTTTACGCAAATGATCTTAAAATGAAAATCATTTTTTTTTCAATGTCCAATTATCAAATTTCATTACTCAAGCGTGAAATGGAAACTCGTTGCAACATCTATCGCTCTTGTTGCAACAGCGAGACTGTTTGTTTTCGTCTGAATAAAAGAATGCACAAGGCACAACAGGAATCAACGGAACGTATTTGCTGTTGTTACGTATGTTACGTATGTACAAAATGTTCAGTCCTGGAAAGATAATGAACTTTATCCAGATCGACAATATTGACGGTAATACATTTGGAGCAAAAAAGCCAATTATTGTTGCCAATGTTGCTATAATTTTAACAGATCAAAAGAAAGTGACACATTTTACATTTAGAAAATATAAAATTAAAGGTTTGTATCTGATTAATAACTAAGTTAGACATTTTATTACTTATATAATATATTACTTCGTATCGGTTATTGATAATACGAACCAATAGTCCCTAACGGCTTCGTTATATATAGATCCTATTGCATTTCTATAGCATTAGACAAAGAAGCTAATATCCCAAAAAAAGGATTGCTTTTAAAGTGTTAAAGAATGCGACACATGAAATTGAACACGGCGAATCTCCTAATTCGAATCAAAACATATGCAAAGCAAATAAACAAAAAGACCGGGAATGCCTGAATAAAAAGAATAAAGCACACGTAATGATACAACCATGTCTACGAGATTAGATACGCTTTTGTGAAGTTTCTGGAACAATAAGTTATTTTCAAAGCATCTGAAGACTTCGCTCCAGAAGGTGAAGTTTTGCTCTTGGATGAAAAGCACATGAATCAGCAACATTTTGTCCTGCAGGCGTCAGTCACATGGCAGCTGTCGTGTGACTGCAGGATGTCACCAATTGATTAGTCAGATTAGGAGGAATTTTATCCGTTTCGGACTACTGCGTTCTTAACCAGACAGTTCAATGTTTTGGTAAACAAATAAATTTCTTTTAGAATTGGGTTTTGCGAATGCTAATTGTCAATTCGCCCCAGTTAAGATCGATACACAAACAATAAGCTCCGGCCACACAGAAAGCTACCATTAGCCTATGGGTTGGTCGTGTGGTCTGGGTTTTCTACACAAACAATAAGCTCGGCCGTCCAAATAGATACTCAAGTCCACAGGATGAGTCGGACGGTCTGGGTCTTCTACACAAACAATAAGTTTGATATAAGTAGAGAGTAGAGAATATATACATATTTGAATCATTGATGTACCAAGTCTTAAAATTCATTGATATTATAAAAAATCCATAAATTATCCTTATAATAATTTTAATATATATAATTTCATCAGCCTATAAATCAAAAGAACTCAAAGAGCAAGTAAATATAATAAAAAATTGCCTTCAATTTCTAATATAAAAATAACAGTCTACAATTACACTTCAACTTCAAAATTGCTTTTGATTGGTAACAATGTAAAAATTGGTTTTCGTAATTAAAAAACAACAATTAAATTTAGCACATAAACGCTATTTTTCAACTACGTGTGACAACAAACAGTTTAATTATATCTTCTATGATTGGCTGATTACCAGAAGCAAATACTTAATGTTTATTTATATTTTACTGACATAAACTTAATTGACGAATCAAAACAAAATTTTAAAATAAACGAATATTGTACTTTAAATTTTACTAATCCGGTCATTAGTAATTTAAAGCTTAATAATATATTAACATCGGTATCTACTTTTTTTTCCCAGTTAAAAATGTAAATCCTAAATTATCATTTAAGTATGATAAACCACTAGGATGTTATATTTTCAGTTATAATAAAATAGCAAAATCAATAGATATTAATTAAAATTATGAATTGAACAAAGAGCATTACTGTCATTGGCATTTAGATAAATACACTGATTATGTAGATTTACACCTTGGGCATGTTATTACGGAAAACCTAGATATTATTAATTGTGATATACAAAGATCGATTATGTTGCTGGGTTCTAAATGCCGTTTATCTGACCTAATTTGTAAACCTTTATCCCTTGAGTTAAATAAGTTTATCTATAAAATTAGCGTTAAATATAAATTTACAGTTGAAGCCTTCAAACCATGAAATGTTTTAATAGAGAATACTTTAATACTTGACTCACTCTATATATAATCATAATATTAATAAATCTTATAAACTTAATTTATTCACAAATGAAATTAAAGAAATAATAAAAAAAAATTGGTATTGCTTATGTAGATATAGCTACTAGTATTTACTGCTCTATCATTTGTAAATATTATTATATAACTACTCTTAAATCAGAGATTCTTAATAATTATATTTACAATTTATGCAATATTAATTTTAAAAGTTTATCAACAGAATTTCAACTAAATACACAAGCGTATATCTCAAAATAGTTGTTATAACTTTTCATATATTGTATTAGTACCTAAAATTCCCAAATCCCTTGCAGCTTTTCGAACAATTACTAGTAGACATAATTCTTGTCTTCCTATTGCTGGTAAACTTTTAATAAAAATTTTAAATAAAGTTTCTCCAATAGCTGACATTTCTAATTATAGTCATAGTGTAACAAACAGTTATGGATTACTTAAGAAATTGAAAACGCTTAAAACTATATCCATGGCTTATATTCCTATGATTTCAGAAAAATTATTTAATAACTAGCAGTATACCTGTTCTTCGTACGGAATATGCAATATATGGAAACTTTAAAATTTACAATCATGTATTTTAAGTTTCTATATATTGCATATTTCGTACATTCCTATTATTCACTATAATAACCCAATTTTATATAATTTATCCCTGTGTCCGTCCATCTTTGCAACGCTTGGCGAAAATTTTGGCAACAAATTTAGCAGCATATTGCCAACTTAGCGACTTTTTTTTAATGTTGCGAAATTGGCAAAAATGATTAAAATGTTGCCAAATTGATAAAAATGACGCCAAATCAATTTAATTAATTGTGTTTTGAAGGGAGATAGTATTGTGATAATGTTTTGGTTAGCTTTTGTCTATCCAGTTTAGCCGTCCAACTTGGCGCCAAATTTAGAGACATTTTTAAATGTCGCCAAATTAAAAAAATATCGCTAAATGAACGAAAATGTGGCCAAATCAATAAAATATGTCGGCAAATCGATTTGTCACCGAATTGATAAAAGTGCGCCAAATCAATGAAATCAGTTGTGTTTTAAAAGGGGATAGTATTGTAATATTTTGGTAGAATTTGTCAAGTCCAATCGCCCCAGCGACAAATTTGGCGACTTATTTAAATTTCTCCAAATTAATGAAAATGGCGTCAAATCGAAAAAAATAGCGTCAAATTGATACAAATGGCGCCAAATCAATGACAATAATTATGATTTGAAAGGGCATAGTTTTGTAATGATGTTTTGGTAGCGTTTATCTGTCAGTCCAACCTTCCCACTTAGCGGCTAATTTGGCGACTTTTTTAAATATCACAATTAACGAAAATATCGCTAAATCCATAAAAATGTCAACACAGCGATAAAAATGTCTCCAATTTAATAAAATTATGCCAAATCAATGTAAATGTGTTTTGAAAGAGCATAGTATTGTAATGATGTTTCGGTATAGCTTGTCTGTCAGTCCAACCGTCACACTCGATGGCAAATTTAGCAAATTTTAAAATGCCACCAAATTTATCAAAATATATTCGAATTAACAAAAATGTCGTCAAATTGATAAAAAAAAATCTCAATTGATAAATACTACTCCAAATCAATTAAATTAATTGTGCTTCGAAAAGGGATAGTATTGCAATGATATTACCGTAGCGTTTGTCTGCCAGTCCAACCGTCCCACTTTGCGACTTTTTCAAATGTCGCAAAATATATCAAAATATTGCCAAATTAACATAAATGTGGGCAAATAGAAAGAAATGTCGCCAAATCGATGAAATTATAGCCAAATTTTTAAAATAACGACAAGTCAATGAAATTAATTGTGCTTTGAAATGAGGAGAGAAATGCTGAAGACACATACAAGCGTGAAATCTGTCTATGAATACTGGTATTAACATTGGGTATACCCCGGTGCGATGGCTGAGAAGTCTAAGACAACAGTTTTTTTGTGTTCTCTCGGCAACCTGGTCGTGGTTTCGAGTTCCACCTGCGGGCATGGATGTTATTGGTGCGTCGGGGCATCGTCATAAGGCGAAAAAATGGTTCACGATCCGGCCGCTAAAAATGGGGTAATGATTAGCCAATCAAGAACCTGTCCATTAAAAGAAAACATTGGGCGCACAACCCTGACTATTTCATATTATATTTTATAATTAAATATTGTTTTCTCTAAATTCGCTTCCATTATGTTAAGCTAAATAATGTTCAATTGAATTTGAAATTAAATGAATGTGAAAGTGAAAGGTCATTGACGAATATTATGAATACTTCTGAAAGGCCTATAATCTTGAAGTACCATACAAGGGTTTCAGCACGATGTTAATTCGCAACTATAGACAATTAATCACCCAAGTTTCACTTGTAGTTGGGTTTAATTAAGGAATTATCAGCAAAATACTGAAATTTGGAAAGTGAAAATTAAGTAGAGCATTGCTAATCATGTATACTCTTGCTTTATTTATCATATGTTATCATTATTCCATTTTCCGATGAACGATCGCTGAGGAAGATATTAAATCAACGAACTACTGTTATTTTTCCTTGCTATCTTTCTGTCAAAAGCCAATAAAAAAAAATTGCTTTAAACTCGCATATACGTATCTAAATATAACCCGAGTTCAAACTTCAGAATTCATTTGCAACGAAAGTCGCGGAAAGTTTTAGGAACCAGCGCCCTCTTCCGCATTACGATTTGCTTCATCGCACCCTTTCCCAAACATGGCGGTCATGCTGAAAGTCTATGCGAGTCTTCAGAATCATATAGGTAGCGGTCGTGCGGAATAGGCGATTTTGAATTGGGACTATTTTATTTGTAGAGTTCGATGTTCGTTGAGGAACGGTTTAGTCACGAGAACACGATTCTATCGGAGATAAATAGCGGCTCTTAAGGATAAACGCGCCTAATTCCTGGTTTTAAAGACTGCTAGGTAGTACGTCGATATTATAACTTCTTGCTTTCGTGAATTTTCGCCCTTTAAAAAACTTTGTAAACTTTGTTTTAACGCACCGCATTTATTGTTCAGCATAATATTCGTCTCCCCTAAAATATATGTAATGTACAGGAAAAGTAATGGAATGTTATCGAAAAGTGAAACTCGAGTTTTCGACGGATCTGCACGTTTCAGGCACTCTAGAACACGAATCCACTATTTTTAGCGTGATGTATGTGCTTGTACTAGTCTCTCTCTCTCTCTCTCTCTCTCTGCGCGTGTGTGTATGTGTGTGTGTATGTGTGTGTGTGTATGTGTGTGTGTATGTGTGTGTGTATGTGTGTGTATGTGTATATGTGTGTATGTGTGTATGTGTGTGTATGTGTGTATTTCTGTGTGTGTCGGTCTATCTCTCTGTGTGTGTGTTGGTCTCTCTCTCTGTGTGTGTCTGTAGGTCTGTGAGTGTGGAAGACCCAGACCACACGACCAACCCGAATGTTTATGGTAGCATGTGGCCGGGTCTGTGAGTGTGTGTGTGTCGGTCTGTGAGTGAGTGTGTGTCTGCCTGTCTTTATGTATGTGTCTTCCTGTCTTTGTATGTGTGTTTCTGTCTGTCTCTATGCATGTTTACTTGTGTGTCTGAGAAATGTATGCATCCACTCTAGATCGTAAACTATTCGATTTTACGTAATTTACTATTGTTAATCACTTGTGGGTTACTCTGGTGCTGATTAGATTTCAGAACGATTTGGAAAAAGTTAACTTACCTTTTTTTTACGAAATGGCCCGCAAAATTCGTCAAAAACAAAAATATATGACTAAATATGTTTGCAAATGGCTAAATATGTTAATATAATAAATGACTATATATGTTAAATGTATTAATTAAAGGCTTATTTAAAGAGTAATTCTTGATAACAAAACGAATAACATCAACCTCATCATTTTAAGATGAGCCATTGAGCTATTTATTTTTTATTTATTTTTTCATTTTGTTCGAAGAAGCTGACATTGTTTTGAAATGCGTAAAGTTGCCTAAAAAATTACCGCATTATTTCGTGCAGTTAAACTCAATTTAACGGATTATGGAATTTCTGCCTATATCAGCCGACATCAGAATTATATTTCGGCCTATATCAGCCGACATCAGAACCTGTCCACATCATATATTTTTTGATACTAGTGCAAAACAAATTTTTGCTTTAAAATTTCCTTATTGGGCATATGCACCGCGGAAAGTTAATTTATTGTCATTAGAAATACTTAAATTGTCAAATAATCATTATTATCGAGCATCGGCGTTCCCAGTCAACGTATCGGAATATAGGGAGTCGTCATGTGTGTTGAAAAGCATGAGGAAGACGTGAAACATTTTTAGTCTTTCTTTCCTACTCCTAGTCTATCTAGATAAGTCCAAGTTTACCATATGAGTGAAGGAATCTCAAAACTTTATCAGGTTCCAGCATTTTTGGTGGAAGGAGAGAAAATATTTTTCGTATGTTTCTTATTGAAAATAAATTCTTTCCAATACAGTATTATTACAAAAAGAGTTTTTCAATTTTCCGAATTCTACACGATTTATGTTGAATCTTTCTATGTTTATATTGATTAAAGCTAAAACTAACATTTGATAATGGCCACTTCCTGGGGTTTACCGTAGATCCAGCTTATCCAAAGCAGACCCAAGTGGAATTGCTCAGTCAATGTGGAATGAAATCAAACTACCCTCTGTCAACGCCATTGCCAGTGACTATTATATATATTAAACTTTTTAGATGTGAGATGTGGATCAGAGCAGTTTTCAACACTTTGCAACAAAGTTGAAACGTGTTTATGACTTCTGTCTGTCTGTCCGTTAGCACGATAACTGCCGTAAAAATGACTTAATCAAAATGAAATTTTAGTATGTTGTTCAGACGGTCTGTAGGACCTATGGGAATATAAATGAATAATATCACCCAATTAGTTTTGGATTGAACCCGGGTTGAAAAAATGAAATACATTGAGCCCTATGGAACCTAATTTTTCAAACATTTTTTAAACGGATTTAAAATTCACAAATTGCTTCGAAGTTTTAGGAAATATTTAAATTAGACCATAAAATATATAAAAAAAATTCAGCGAAATATATTCAGTAGTTTTTTAAATAAAATTTAAATAATAATAACACCTCTTATATGAAGCGATCACGTGACCATGATATGAAAAGATCACGTGACCCACTTCAAAATGATATATGGCATCCATCTTGTCTCAAAATCGTGATTTTTAAAGTTCTTTTTAATTCATATTGACTGTTGTATCCGTCCTAAAACCACTTTATTTTTGCGTAAATTCTGTGCACCTACCTACTGAAACAACGCAATTACAATATATTTGAGTTTGAATTCTCATCCGAATTTGATTATTTCTACAACGAAGCCTATTTTTCACCTATGTAAAATGTAAACAGAAAAATATGTAAAATGAGTTCTATTAGAATTGCTGTATTTCTTTAACGCAAAATCATTTAGTTCATAGGGTCTGCATAGCTGATATGAATGGAATATTCATTGATTTTACAAAGAGAAGGACGATTTTTTTCGATGAAGTTTTACGCAAAGTTTAATTACTTGTAGTTCCATGGTCTTAATTTTTAAATAAAATAAATTATTATAGTATTGTGATGAATGACATGAATGGGAAATTATTTATGAATGAAATGCTGCTTTTATAGAGAGAGCCAGGTGTGTTATTTTTTGTATGACGTCATTTGAATGAATTTCAGTTGTTTTCGATGAAGTTCTCAAATATAATAAATTCTGTAACATTATGATAATTCTAAAATTATAATCGAGGAATATATCACATTTTAGAGATGTTTAAACCAGGCAATTTATATTTCAATGCCGTCGTATGAATGAAGTTCATTTTTTTCGATGAATGTTAAAGTTTTCAAATATAATAAATTAATGTAGTATTGTGATAAGTTTTTAAATATTACCGAGGAATATATTGCATTTTAGACATGTTTAAATAAAATTGTATTGAAGTTGGAAAGTGTTTCATAATCAATGCTTTAAGCATGATTGATCTTTCTTGTATTAAGCTTGGAAAACCGAGAGTTAAAGATTCGCAATTATGTAATTGCCTGGTTATAACTTTTCTGAGAAGAGGGTTTTATACTAAAATTAAGAAATCCCAACAGGAGCAAATACACTGAGGAAGAAAAGTTTGGAAGAAACATAAAAATTATTATTAAGCTTAAAACATCAGATTGAGAACTTGCAAGGAGATAACAAGATAAATTTGATAGCATTGGTGTTAACCCTAGACAAACCAGGACTTAGTTACGAAAGTTTCACTTCAATATTTCTATTATAAATGGTCTTGGATTACGCTCTATGATAAACAAGAAAGATCAATCATGCATAAGCATTGATTATGAAATACTTTCCAACAGAAATGCAATTTCATTTAAAAATTTCTAAAATGTGATACATTCAGTGGTGATATCTTTTACATTATCACAGTACTACAGTAATTTATTATACTTAAATATTTAAACCTGTATCGAAATATAAATCATCTGATTCTCTATGCAAAATCAATGAATATTTCATTCATATAACTTGTATTCCAGAATCCAGAGCTAAATAATTTTGTGTGAAAAAAATTCAGCAATTCTCACCTTACAATCGCTTGAGATATTTGCATTCTGCATAAGTTAAAATTAGGCTTCGTTGAAGAAATAATAAAAGTTTAGGGATAATTTAAAATTACAACTATTGTAATTGCATAGGCACGGAATTTAGATACACAGATAATACATAGATAATATATGTGTGTGTGTGTGTTGGAATCGTGACGAAGATCGGAACTCGAATTTTCGAAGGATCTAGACGTTTTGGGACTTCTAGAACACGAATTAACTATTTTTAGGAAGATGTCTGTGTGTGTAAGGGTGTATCTGTGTATGTTTCTCTGTGTCTGTGAGGATATTACATCCACTCTAATTGAAAAACTAATGGACCGAATTTCATAAAATTTGGTAGGTATGTTTTCCATGGGATATCCTGATGTTCATTAGATTATAGTACGATTAGTAATAAAAGAATCTGCCTTCTTTGCGAAATGGCCGGCAGAAATTGCCTTTATCCACTCTAGCTAAAAACTAATGGAACAAATTTAACAAAAGTTGGTGTATAATATTTCAATAACCTACAAGTGATTTATATGTCTATTTAACAAAATTTAGTATATAAATTATTTGTAGGTTATTCTAGTACGATTCGGGAAGAAGGAACGGGCTATTTTTGCGAAATGGCCCGCAAAAATCGTTAAATATAAAAATAAAAGACTACGTGTGCTCCATGTGTGCTCCATGAAAATGTATGATCTATATTTAAAGATCCACCAAATTTTTGTAGAATAAAATGTTCAACAAATTTAAGCCGTGTACCAAATGTTAACTCTCTAGGACGTAGAAAAGTGCATTAAAAATGCCATCAAATAAGTATGTCATAACGAGTTATATAAAATTAAAAAAAAATTTGAAAAATTGTTACCTACCAAATTTATTTTGAAATGTGAAGCCTCTCAATTATACAAAATGATTAAATACTTGGAAAGATGTTTATTATATAATATATCTCTTTTTTCTTTCTGGAGGATATCCCAAAAGTCAGAATTTAATTGAATTTGTTTTTTCCCTATATTAAATAATTTTTAATTAAACAAGAAAGATCAATAATGCATAAGCATTGATTATGAAACACTTTCCAACTGAAATGCAATTTCATTTAAAAATTTCTAAAATATGATAAATTCAGTGGTGATATCTTTTACATTATCACAGTACTACAGTAATTTATTATACTTGAATATTTAAAACTGTAATGAAATATAAATCATCTGATTCTCTATGCAAAATCAATGAATATTTCATTCATATAACTTGCATTCCAGACTCCAGAGCTAAATAATTTTGTGTGAAAAAAATTCCGCAATTCTTATGTAACTCACCTTACAATCGCTTGAGATATTTGCATACTGCATAAATTAAAATTAGGCTTCGTTGAAGAAATAATAAAAGTTTAGGGATCATTTAAAATCACAACTATTGTAATTGCGTAGGCACGGAATTTAAATACACAGATAATACAGACACACAGATAATATATGTGTGTGCGTATGTATGTGTTCAAAGTATTGGAATCGTGCCGAATCTACACATTTTAGGACTTCCAGAACACGAAAAACTATTTTAGGAAGACGTCAGTGTGTGTAAGTGTGTATCTGTGTGTGTTTCTGTGTGTCTGTGAGGATATTGCATCCACTCTAACTGAAAAACTAATGGACCGAATTTAATAAAATTTGGTAGGCAAGTTTTTTGTAGGAAACCCTGATGTTCATTTAATTATAGTACGATTCGTAATAAAATAATCTGCTTCTTTGCGAAATGGCCGGCAGAAATTGCCTTTATCCACTCTAGCTAAAAACTAATGGACCAAATTTAATACAATTTGGCGTATAATATTTCAATAACCTACATGTGATTTATATACCAAATTTAACAAAATTTGTTATATAAATCACTTGTAGGTTATTCTAGTACGATTCGGTAAAAAGGAACGGGCTAATTTTGCGAAATGGCGCGCAAAAATCGTTAAATATAAAAATAAAAGACTACGTGTGCTCAATTATATCAATTAAATTCCTATTTTGACAACAAAAAGAATAAGACTAACCCCATTATTCTAGGACTAGTCGTTCTTGAGATATTTTAGTTTTTTTTTTGCGTCTTCGCTACGCCACTTTTGACAATAAGACCATCTATCAAATGAGAACCAAATTTAAGTTTAACGTGCAAATTCAATGTCATTTAAAATACTTATTGATGTTATTTTGTGTAGATAAACTCAAATTATTATTGAAGAAATAAAGAGAACGTGAATATGAGTCTGCAGAGAAAGACATGTGCTGTCCACATCAGAATTTTTAACAATATTACAACAATGATTTGTAGAAGTGAACGGGGATTATTTGCAGGCCATTTCGAAAAAAATGTAGGAAATGTATTTAAAGATCCACGAAATTGTTGTAGAATAAAATGTTCTACAAATTTAATCTGTGTACCAAATTTTAATTCTCTAGGACGTAGGAAAGTGCATTAAAAACGCATAAGTATATCATGAAAAGTTATATATCATGGAAACAAATAAGTATATCATGAAAAGTTTTATAAAATTTAAAAAAATTTGAAAAATTGTTATCTACCAAATTTATTTTTAAATGTGAAGCCGCTCTCATATACAACATAATTATAATCTTGAAAAGATATTTATTATATGATATATCTATTTTTTCTTTCTGGAGGATATCGCAAAAGTCAGCATTTAATTGAATTCGTTTTTCTCCCTATATTAAATAATTTTTAATTAAAAAACTACCTAACATATTTTTCTGAATTTTTTTTTATATATTTTATGAGATAATGTTGTTGTTGTTGTTGTTGAGACCCAGACCGTCCGACCTACCAGAAAGGTGTAAGGTAACTGATTATGAGATAATGTGAATATTTTCGAAAAATTTCGAAGCAATTTGTGAATTTTAAATGTGCTTAAAAATGTTTGAAAAATTAGGTCGAGTAGGGTTCAATGTATTTCATTTTTTCAACCCGGGTTTAATAAAAAACTAATTGAGTGATATGATTTATATTCCCATAGTCCCACAGACCGTCTGAAAAGCATACTAAAATTTCATTTTGATAAAGTCATTTTTACGGCAGTTATCGTGCTAACGGACAGACAGACAGACAGACGGACGGACAGACAGACAGACAGAATGAACAAAGTCATAAACACTTTTCAACTATGTTGTAAAGTGTTAAAAACTACTTAATATATTTTACTGAATTTTTTTATATATTTTATGGAATAATGTGAATATTTCCTAAAAATCTCGAAGCAATTTGTGAATTTTAAATTTGCTTAAAAAATGTTTGAAAAATTAGGTCCCATAGGGTTCCATGTATTTCATTTTTTCAACCCGGGTTCAATAAAAAACTAATTGGGTAATATTATTTATTTATATTCCCATAGGTCCCACAGCCCGTCTGAAAAACATACTAAAATTTGATTTTGATAAAGTCATTTTTACGGCAGTTATCGTGCTAACAGACAGACAGACAGGCAGACAGATAGACAGAATGAAAAAAGTCATAAACACCTTTTAAGTATGTTGTAAAGTTTTAAAAAAATCGACCCACCAAGAAGGAGTTGTCCGATTATGATAAAAATGGGTGGATGTGAAGAACATACATGGAAAAGGAAACGATTAAAATTTTAGAACAGTTTAATGATTCAGGGTTTGACCGCGTGCAAAGAAAGGGAGGAAGTCAATAAAGCACTGGACCACCTATGACCTGGATGCAAGATGTCACCCGGCGTGGCATAGAGTGATAAAGTTCACGGATGGTGTCCTGCGGAAGGGCTAAATCGTCAACATTCCGGGATGGTTACAATCGCCTTCCCATAGCGTCCCAAATGTGCTCTATGGGAGAGAGATCAGGGGACCTAGTTGGTCAAGGAAGTGTTGGGCACGCTTGAAGATTATTCATAGCAACATGTGTCTTGTGCGGCTGGGCATTATCTTGTTGAGAAGTAAGTCCGGGGTGTCGCAAAAAGAACGGTAACACAACCGGTCGTAGAATGTTGTCTGCGTACAGCTGTGCTGTCAGTGTGCCAGAAATGACTACTAAAGGGGTCCGACTATCAAAGGAGATGGCACCCCAGACCATAACACCCTGTTGTGGGCTTGTGTGGGGTGCTATAGTAAGGGCAGGATCCCCACGCTGCCCTGGACGTCTCCAGACACGACTGCGGTTGTCGTCAGAACACAGTTGGAAACGGGATTCGTCACTAAAGACTATACGTCCCCAGTCAGCGCAGTTTCAAGTTGATTGAGCCCGACACCACTGTAATCGGACTTGACGGTGTACAGGCGTGAGAGGTAAGCGGCGTAACGGACGGCGCGAGCGTAAACTCCGCTCTCTCAGTCGTCTACAGAGGGTCATGTTGGACACATGTGTGCGAGTCACCTGTTGGATAGTTGACAACGACGATTCCGGTGCTGTGACATTTGCTCTGACAATCGTTCTGTCTACCCGTTCTGTTGTGGCCCTAGGTCGGCCGCTGTCGTCCTTACGCTGACATCTGCCATTGTTGACCCACTCTTGCCAGCATCGTCTAATCGCCGCATTGCTTCGACCCACATGTCGAGCGACTCTTCGATTCGTCCAACCAGCCTCCTGCAATCCGATAGCACGCCCGCTTTCAAACTCTGACACATGCTCGTAATGACCACGAATCTTTCGACGAGGCATTGTTACAGTCGACTTAAGATATCCGCTGTCGAAATGCAACAGAAATTTTGACCACAGATTCAGAATCGCTCCTTAAATACACCTGCTGAATTCGCAGTTCCGATGCGCTGGAGCTCTCACTATTTATTCATTAGACTCCAAATTTTATTCATTTGCATGTTCGCTTAAAATGTCTTTGCGTACGAAATTTCATTACAATTGGACAACTCCTTCTTGATGCATCGATTTTTTTGTTATAGAGTGTATATAAAGTGCATGAAGGAACATATTTTCTATTATTTCTTACGGGGAATTTATATTATAAACAGCTTTATTTATCTGTCTATCTATCTATCTATCAAGGGTAACGCTGTTATAAAGTGTTACCAAACTTGTTTCAATCACGGATAAACTTTTCAATTTTTATGATATAACCATGAAGCCTTACGTAGTGTATGACACCATATACTGAAAGTGAGGCCATTATGTGGGCGACCTGTTTCTTACGTAATGCAGTGACTATACTTCTTTTACGACGAAATTATGATGTAACCATGGAGCTTTACGTAGCGTATGACAGCAGATATTGAAAGTGGGTCCATGATATGGCCAGTCCGTCCCCTACATAATGCAATGAGTATACTTCTTTCACGGCGAAATTATGATGTAACCATGAAGCTTTACTTAGCGTATGATTTCAGATACTGAAAATGAGTTCCTGATGTTATTTTATTTCTTATCATTTTATATATTTTTATTTGAGATACCACGCAACTCAGAGTGTTACGCTGATTTCGTTAACATGTTAAATCAAGGCTTAACTGTATCCCGCGTCCTGCGCTCGCTTATCAACGGAACGCGGGATACAGTTAAGCTTTGGTTCAACATTCAAAATAGTTCAAGCTTCTTCCATCAAAATTAGGAAATATTATTCTTATTTTTTCTTAGTTTATTACTTTTAAAGCAGAAAAACTAGGTTTGACTAGACAAAAATTGACAAAAATGTCGCCAAATTAATAGAAATGACGCTAAACCAACAAAAATGACGACAAATTCATGAAAATTCAATATCTTGTAAATAATATAAGAATCTATTATAAGAAAAACCTATTTCTCCGGCCGTAACGCTTGGCAAGACTCTGACGACACATTTTGGCGGGATGTCGCAAATTTGGCGACTTTTATAAATATTACCAAATTGACGAAAATGTGGCCAAATTGCTAAAAATATCATTAAATTGATAGAAATGTCGCTAAATAATGAATCATTGCTTTGCAAGTTTTTAATTCCGTCATATGGCGGGCAAATTTTCTAGTTTTATATACTGATTGTCAAGTGACCCTGATGATGAGAATAAATGTATATATATCCAAGAAGTAAATTCTGGAGCGACCCAATATGAAAATTCTGTTACGTTTCTAAGATAAATAACAAAAATAAAATGTATCTTAGAATTGCCTGAAATTTTACTAATTCTTCCTGGTTGTTGTCTATTGTCTGTCTTGCAGCCCAGGTTGTCGTAGAAATTCGAGTTGCAATAATAAAATCCCCAGTGAAATTCTCATCTTCGCTCACACTCTCATCGAATACTAAATTCGCCTCTTCATTCACGGCACACTGACATTCATCCCTCTCATTGCAGGTGGCACCGAAACCGGGATACCGGGGTCGGCCTACGGAGCCCGACCCCGGGTGCCACTCACCCCGTGCCACTAACCCCGATCGAACATCAGACGAAGCTTCTTCAGTCCGATCCACACACTGAGCCCGGAGCGGTACACGGCGATCATTTCCCGAAGATTCCAAATAATAGAGGACGGTATGGTCACTTTCACAGAAGTGAATTTTGCGAAAGTAGGTCATCAATACATATGTGAAAGGGAATACGCAGATTAGAGAATACCGATTAAAGGGTCGATGCCATAGGTATTAATTGCTGGGAAATAGTATACCGTATGCTCATGTCATGTTTACTCTCAAGGAAAGTGAATTTAAAGCCAGGCAATAAAAATGCACATATCGATATTCAATGCAAATAAAGAGCATATTGAAATGGATATCTGCAGTTGGCTTACATCATTGAATGACGGCCTAGGGCATCTTGCAGAAGATATGTTTGTTGCTTTGTGTCAACGCCCTGTGCGCATCCCTTATTTGAAACGTCTCGTCAAGAACTTATGCTATTGTGGTTATATTTAGTATGACAATACCATCTGCTAGCGTAATGGCTAGGTATGGTGGTCTGATTCCAGGCTTGATTTCGAAATCTCGAGATCAGAACATTCTGGGATTTTCGGATTTATCAGAGTTATTTTAATTTATGAATCATAACTTTCTGAGTTCAATTTAATGGAACAAGGTTTCCCAGAATAGATTTTATAATTTCAAAATTAAAAATCATATACCATTGGTCTCCAATTACCAAAGAACCTCGGACCCTTTTACTCAAAAACTGAACCATGGATCCCTTTTTCTTTTCAAAAGTCAAAACATGGACTCCTTCCTTTGAAATTTTGAAAATCTGTATGGTTGTTACCTATGACCTAACTGCCAAATAATTTTTTGGTGAAAATGTTAGGTAGCCTTTAATAAAAAAAATGATTTAAAGTGAACTATGACTAGTGTCACGAAGAACAAATTGGAAACCACTGTATGCAATTAAAATGCGTTCTAATTCTAATCAGTTATCCCCGTATAAAATTAAATATCAAAAAATAGTTTTAAATTATCTAGAATGCAGTGGCGTAACTGTCACTACGTTTTAGCACACCTCAAAATTATAACAACCTTGTTCCTTAGTTTTCGCAAGATTCGACTTTCCCAATTTTGATATTTTATATTTGCTAACTGGAACAATAATAAAAAAAACTCAATTCTTTATTATTTTTTTCTTCATTATTTTTTCATTATTATTGTTTTCTTTATTATTTTTTTCTTTATTATTATTTTTTTTAAGTGATGCTACGTAGTTACACTTTAAGCAGCTTATAAAGTTAGTGTAACTCCTAGCTGGAATTTTAATACAGTTACATTAATAATAGCATATGGCAAGCGTAATATTTCACTAAGTAGAATTTTGAAAAAGTTTGTCTCATGTTGTTATCTAGTTCAAACCAGAGTTGTGAACTTACTTTATAAACAACTATGTAAGTATTATGAAAAGCATGAAAAGTTCAATAAAATCAAATATGCTAACAATTAATTATTTTGGAAATAAAAATTGGGGAGAAAAGATCTTCACTACTTTGACCAAGTTCAAAATTGTTTATTACTCAAATTTATTGCAATAAACTTTATTTTCAGGTCTCCATTGTTACACATGCCTCACATGCAAAAATTAAGAGTGACTGGTACTATACTGTTATGATTATTATATGATCAAATGAATTATACTGCTAAATTCTACTACTTGTAAAACATAACTACGGGACAAAATTGTATTGCTCTTCGTTAGCACTTTTTGACAATAGATTTAGCAATTATTTGTTTTGCATACTATTGATTTAAATGAATATGTATCGTATGCTGTCTTAGAGAGAAATGAATTTGCTGATCAATACGCAAAATTTGCCTTATTGGAAGGAGAACCAATTAATGTTCCACTCCTTTACTCCTATTTGTCAAAATTTTGTAAAAATGTTTTACTTGTTTTATTTAATGCTTTTTCGGAAATTTAATATTTTATTTGATTTTTACTTGGTCCTAAATTGCTAATTAATTTTCAGCTTAAATTGGAAATTAATTAGCAATTTTAATTTTAAAATTGCCAATTAATTTCCAATTTATTGACGAGTGGCAACATCTATTGAATACATTGTTTCTTCCTGCAAGAATAAACCTGTTAGAATTAAATCTTTCCTTCCCATTGTTTCTTAGATCTTCAATTTTTTTATAAATAACTTGTTTATATTTTACCCATTCATAGCCATTGTTAAAACTAAAAAATGTATCTATAATGCTGAGGGTAATGTTAAGCATTACAGTTTTAATTGTTCACATTCTAAAAAATTTCACCTTGCTAAGCCAACCACTGAAAATTAATCTATTTAGTTCTCTAATATCTGTAAAAAAAAAAAAAAAACTCTATTGAGCGATTAAAAATCTGTATTATAATTGGCAAAGGATTTCAATCAAGTACTTTTGTGTATATGAATAGCATTACTTCTGCTTTTAAAATTTTTCTGGTCAATGTTGTTGGCTTTCTATATACTTCGACTGTTTTGATTTGTTTTATTTTTTATTTGTATATTTTTTGCTTGTTTGTTTAATGTGTTTGCATATGTTTTACTTGTTTTATTTAATGCTTTTTCGGAAATTTAATATTTTATTTGATTTTTACTTGGTCCTAAATTGCTAATTAATTTTCAGCTTAAATTGGAAATTAATTAGCAATTTTAATTTTAAAATTGCCAATTAATTTCCAATTTATTGAAAATTAGCTAAGTAATTAATTAACATTTTTCTTATTTTAATAGATTGAATGCTGTATTATAGAATGCAATATTTTGTCAAAATCGGACTACAAACGACGGAGTTATCGATGTATACCGTTTGCATGTAACGTTTACAGTCATTCCAGACTTTTACAGTCATTCCAGTGTGAGCAGACAGTCGGTGTAAGCGATAAATCCATACTAAAATATAGCGCAGATTTAATATTTCACTTATTATATTTTTCTACCACCCAGTCTCTCAAATAGTAGCTCTAAGTCCTCGGGTGAGTCGGGCGGTCTGGGCTTTCCACACTTTCCTACCATACCCCTCCCGACCACTCAAACTGCTGCTGTAAACCCTTGGGTCAGTCGAGTGGTCTGGGACTTCAATTCTTTTCTACCATAATTATTTTATTAGTGTATGTATAATCAGAAGAAAACTACATATTCGGTTTTGTATTGATTTATACTATTACTCGTATCCCATCGACAATCCACTTGTATGATTACTTGAAAAGTTCCAGGAAAAACAAGTAACTCGTGCAGTACTTAGCTAATTTACAAATTTCCAGAAGTTTCCAGAATCCGCAAACAGCCGCCGTTGACGATATTTGCGAAATTCGTCCCCCAAGGTCAAGCGACCCACACTCTATTGCAACTATGATTTCTTATTCACAACAATATGATGTCGCTTTTGTTGCATACTTCCGTTTAATCTCTCACATTTTTTTCATGATTTACTCTATACTAGAGTCCTCCATGGAGTAAGGTACCACCGGTTCTCCGGGGGCATGAAGACTAGATAGATCTCTCTAGTCTTCTCTCTAGATATCTCTAGTCTTCATGTCCGGGGTTACCCTCTTTGCCGGTCGGGTTTCCTTTATTATTCGAGTTGCAGGTCGAGTTTCTTCCAGTTTTCTGAGTCTCGATTTTCAATATGTGGTTCACGGGTTGGGTATTCGCTGCGGTTTCGGTTCGTATTACTCGTTCGGGACGAGTTACGGGTCTAGAATTCTCTTTGTTTAAGGTGCTGCTCTCTACTCTACACTACTGCGTTTTAAGTTGTTCCAAATAAGATTATTTTGGTAATTAGATACAAAACCCGTCATGTGCCGGGGTGCAACCTTTTGAGCTCCGGAAAATTCCGCACTTAAGCTGACACCCCAACTCTCCCGATCAAAAGCAAAAAAAAAAGTACTACTCACTAGACCTCTCATAACAAAATATTAACTTTTCTAAGCGCTGTGAAACTCACTATATTTTGAATACAACGTATTAAATAAATTTTAATATTTATTTGAATGGATACACGTCAATTTTAATAAACTATTAAATTAAAATAGCAAAATTAAACACACATCCATAACAGAAGATCTTCATTTCACTTCCTTAAGAAGTACAAAAGTTTAAAAAAGGCCATAGCGCTTTCGAGCATAAGTATGCTCTTCATCAGTGACTACACGGAAATAAAGTTTGAATCGTTCATATATAGACGAGATATAGCGACAAGGATAAACCGCAAACAATTTTTCAAAAATTTTAACAACAAAAGAACAGTATATTAAATTACAATTTAATTACAGAAATCGAAAAGGGGGGGGGGGGCAATCAAGCATAATCCCAAAGAAGAATGTGTGTTTAATTTTGCTATTTTAACATCAGACGTGATGCCAAATTATATATTTATTTATTTATTTATTAAATTAAAGACAACCAATCATAGGTTATTTAATAAAACCACATTTCTTGACGTACATAAGTTTACAAAGTCAAAGCTTTTTCAGGCATCACCATGCCCTTCATCAGTGGTGAAATGAAAAATGCAGTGCCAACATTTGTTGGCGCTGTATTTTTCATAAGGATGAGGGGAGATCGTCCTTATGACATTTTAAAGATTTTTTTTTTTTCATAGACCATGTGTCGAAATTTGGGAAGATAATTTTTCTTTAGGACATATTCAGCTTTTATTTTTTATTTTGTCAAACTATACTATAGGGCGAGCGAAAAGTACCGAAATGCAAAAAATGCTAATGTCATCCATGTCCGGGCTTTAAATGTGTCTGAGTAAAATTTTTAGACGCTATGACCCCAAAATAAGTGGTTCTTTCACAGGCGCAAGACATGCTTTTATATTGTTCCACTGACCGCATTATATGTCAGCAGACGACGGGTCCCTCAGGCCTTCGTACTCTGTGCCCCGGAACAAAAGGGGCCCTCGCCGGAGAAAATTCCCTACAAATGAGCGTTGATTTAGTTACTTTGAATGAGCGAAATTGGGTCATTAATGTGACAAGGAGAGAGCATGAAAAGGACAGCCAAAGGAAAGTTTGAGGAGGAAAAATCCGAGTTGTCAACGCACCTGTTTGAAACTGTGCCTGGATTCTTCTAGAAAATGGAAAATAAATATCATTATAGTTAATTATTGCATCCAAAAACTGTAATTACTATTTTAGCCTTGAAGCATATATTATCTTGCCTTATTGTTTTAGTTTCAGATACTTTACTCAACAAGGTACAAAAGAATTTAGTACAGTTTTTTCTCAGGCGGACTTTCCTTTTATCAAAATGTCGCGATTCCACTTTGCTATTTCGAAAATGCACCATTAGTGATGGATGTCTTACTACAGCTGTATCATGGATGGATGTATATGTGACCTTACGATACATCGATTAGTATCGGAACACTTGTACACGATATTTATGATATCGATATAAATAGATTTCTATAAGTATCACTTAATTTACCTTACTTTGTAATCCTAATTTCTTTTTCTAAAAAAAATATGTGATGATTTGCTTGTAATAAATGAGAAAAAACAAGTTTTCAATGTCTTTCCCCACACAGCAGGAGTGAATGGACAGGATAAAATACATTTTAATCACACACACACGAAATTGATTAAAATTGAGGGTGTAGGAAGATTCAATTCAAAACAGTTCTATATAATTCTTATCATGATCTAAAACTGATATTATGCCAGGGTGTCGACAGGAAATGAGAATGTAGGAAGATTTCAATACAAAATAATACTATATATGGTAAATTAGGTAATAAGAGTTATAATTACGTTAATTGTGTAATGTATAAACTATTCTATTTCTGGATTCTTGAGAATTTTGTTTCTTCATATTATAACCAGTCACGTATAACCTTGATAAACGGGATTCTACTATGAGTTAAATTTATAATCATTACACTCATGAACAAGGTTATAATTATATTTTACACTCCCCTCCCAAAAATAAGCCCGAAAGTGAAAATCAGGCACAAATCAGAAACGTCAGCAACAATTTATTCCAAATTTTACAATAACGTAGAATAGGACCTATTATGTACCTATTATGAGAATACAAAGTAAAGAACTTCGAATGTATTTACACACATTAAAAAAACACACATTAAAAAAAGAATTAGAAAATGGAGAAAACGGCAGGTCATAGTTTTGAATGTGAAATGTCTGCCAATAAGGAATATGATTTCTTCTCACACCAATGCAGACTTGGCCACCAATTATAAGTGCTCAATAAGGTCGGAAGGCAGTAAACGCCACTCTTGTATGAAAGCACGTTGGAGCTCTTGAGCATTGTTTGGAAAGGTTTGTTGGGAAGCTACAGCTCTCCTGAGAGCATCCTATACATGCTCTATTGGGTTTAGATCTGGGGAATATGCTAGCCACTCTTCGCTGGATTCCTTCTGTCATCAGGAAATCGCTTACAATACAAGCTCTATGTGGACAGGCATTGCCGTCCATAAGAACAAACTCAGAACCTATTGTACCCACATAAGGGCAAACATAGGGATCAAGGATTTCGCAACGATATCTTTGGCCAGTCACAGTACCGTTGAAGAAGAAATGGAGAAAGTTAGCCGAAGGAAATCTCAACCCATACAAGGATACCGCCACCAGAAAATGAGTGGCTCTGGACGATGTTAATCCCGTTCACCACCCTCTCTCCGCACAAAAGTCCGTCGATCATCCGACTGCAAAGCTAATCTGGACTCAATGGTGAATAGGACATTGCTTCAATCCTCTATGGTCCACATGACGTGTTCCTGACACTATTAGAGACGGGCTGCTTTGTGTCTCGTAGACAATGGAACACAAATGGTTGGCACCCGCGCATTAAAGCCATGCGCTTGCAATCTCCTTCTCACAGTTGTAACGGATATAGGCCTACATGTAACTGCAGCGAGGCTAGATCGCGAAGCTAGATCGCAGGTGCTGTTGATTGCCTCTGTTGAGCCTGTCCAATAACGCTAAGTAGCGGTCATCGGAAGATGATGTAACTCGAAGGCGCCCCGAGCCTGGCCTTCTGCTTATTGCTCCACTGTTTTGGAATTGGGTCCATACGGGTGAAATCACAGAATGGTGGACTTTAAAGAACTCAGTAAATTCTCCAATATATTGGCCGGATTCTAATCTACCTACGGCTCGTCATCGCTGACCATTATCTACACGCCTTCTTTGGGACATATCAAACGAAATGGCTATTTCGGATTTTCACCATAACATCCGTAGTAGAAGTAAAAATGCACAGAAAGAAACACCTACTTTTGCGAAGACGCTAATTTACGTATTTGGTAAGGAGCCAATTGCTATTATGCAAGTACTCTGCATATTGTACTCAAAGTATTCAAGATATTTCGTCCATCGACCAATAAAATCCATTTGTTCGCTCGTGATCTGAGAATTTGCATTTCGTACTTATTTTTTGGAGGGGAGTGTATATAATTTTCATATAATTCGTGAAAAGAAAAATCATTAGAAAGCTCCTAATTTGATCTTCGTACATACCATTTTAAATTTTAAAACACAAAATTCAGAAAATTTTATATTCTATTTCAAACTATTGGGAACGTCGATACGTATCTGTCGCAATGCTATCTGCAATTATGACTCCGTTCAGAAAGTCGGTTTGCATAGCGTTTAATCTTGGACACCATGCAGATAAAGCATCAGTAAGATAGTAATATTTTTACTAACCAGTAAAATAAATCTGATGTGGGCAGCACATGACTTTTCCTTCAGACTCAAATTTATTTTCTCTTTATTTCTGTAATAATTCAATAAATTGAGTTGAATTTCATAAAAATACACGCATAACTATTTGAAATTTAACTCAATTTGCACTTTTAATTCAATGTTCGTTTTCATTGAGTAACTGGGCGTATTTTCAAATGCGGTGTAGCAAAAATGCGAATAAACTAAAATATCTCGAGAACGGCTTGTTTAGAGTAATGGGGTTGATCTTATTCGCTTCAGCATCAAATATTGCGTATGGAAAAAGCATTTAGTTAATGCATTTCAGCATATATAGCCATTGTTTTTAGATTTTGACAATTTTTGAGGGTCATTTCGCAAAAAAAGGCAGGTTATCTTTTCCCGACGTGCCAATAGCCGATCTACACTTGGGTAACCCACAAGTGACATACATATATACTAAATTTTGTGGAATTTGATCTATTACTTCTTCACTAAGAATGAATACATACGGATTTTTCCAGTTAGAGTTGATACATACATTATATAGACAGACATACACAGACAGACACACACACACAAAGCGAAAGAGAGAGACGTTGTGTTTTTTCATACTTTGGAGATCCCCAAACTTGTAGATCCGTCGGAAACTCTAGTTGCGATTTTCGACACGATTCCAATACTTTCTCTGTACATTAATATATATTGCAGGGAAAGTGATATTGGCATCTTCACTTTTACTGTATATTTCTTTATAAAATTTATTTTTCGTTTTTCTTGTATTTATACATCTTCAATTCTTATTGAACCTGCATCTGCCGTTTTTTTTTTTTTTTTTTTTTTGTAATATGCGAATTTAGTTTCGTATTTTCGCTGTGTTTATCTCCACTGTGCTTGTGTTTTATCACACTTCCGATGAAAGGCGTTTCAAGCCCGAAAGCGCTTAGATATATGCATTTTACGTCCTTATTTGAGAAATTAAACTTTCTTTGAGTATTTTAACCAGTGTTTCTCAAACGGTTCTCTGAGTATTTTTTACCTCTCCACGCAAATTGCAATCCAAAGATCTATATAGAAAACATAAGCATATTTTTATAAAAACGAAATTTACAAAAAATTGTCTCTTAAAAGTTTTCAAGATATCCAATATTTTGAGAACAAACAGCAAAATAGGAGTGAGAATCACGGTAAGAAAAATTTTAAGGTATGACAATATATACAGTTTTACTTGCTCATCCGTAGTATTGAGAAAGTATTGTTTTCACAAAAATTTTCGATTTAAAAATTTTGAAGCCAATACATGTTTTAAGACCTCCTGAGTACGTTTTGACTATTTTCGGAGTAATGTCCGTCTGTCTGATATCAGTGGTCGATTTCTTGTGTGCACAACAGTTACTACATCGGGTTCTCACGAAACTTTGTATCAGGCTTTGTTATCGAAAAATCTAGAACTAGATAGAATTTATAAATCTCTGCAAAAACTTTATATTTATTAAAAATTAACATTTATTTAATTAACATGGCAGCATAGGACAAAATGTGACATAATCACGCATAAAAGGGTTTATTTATAGCTCAACGATAACGAGATTTCATCATTTTTGTCAAAAATAGCCGCGATATTATTTTTATGTTGCGACGTCATTGCTCTCGCGTGGAAGGAAATTCCACCACCCTCGGCGTACATTATCAAGTGTGATATTAATCGAAAGATTCTGTCAAGCCCTTTAGAATGAAGGGTAATACGCTATCATTGTAATCATTTGGATCAACAATACAGATTTTTCAAAATTCTACTTGTAAAATTTGAAGGAAAAAAACCACTAAAAATGGAAAATGGATGATTATGGTATAAGAAAGTTAAGTTTAATCAATCTGAAGTTAATTTAACTTTATATTTGAATTAAATAAGTATTTATTCCATTAAAAAAATCTGATGAGGTCAGCACATGACTTTCCTTATATAATGCAATGAATTTACTACTTTTACAGTAAAAGAAAATAGGATATTCTTACAGTAGATACTTATATGCTTTCCAAGATATTGAATTTTCGTCTATTAGTTATCATTTTCATTTATTTAGCGTCATTTTTATCCATTTCGCGAGATTTTCGTTAATTTGGCAGCATTTAAAAATATCGCCAAGCGTTATGAACGGAGAAATAAGTTATTCTTATAGTAGATAAATGACTATTGGCGTTCAGCTACAAAAGTATTACTCAAAGTATCTTTTTTCATGAATGGAACGAGCTAGATCCACGAGAATGATGTCACCCAATTTATCGCATGATATTACATATGAAAAGTGAACATATTCCTGAACAATTAATATTTTCATTTAATTTATGGGATTTTTTGATAAATTCATTTGAAAAATGTACATTATCTCAAGAACGATTTACGCTAGCGTTGTAAAGTTTATGCCAATCGTTTTCTAAGGAAAAATTACATAAGAAATGTCTATTTCCGTAACTTTATTAAAGGTTTTGATTTTTTGATGATCTTTTCAAAATTTTACTTGGAAATTTAGGGAGGTTCTGAACATTCGATTGTGTTTAAAACCAATAGGCTTCCAGTATTCACATATTGCAATTTTTGTACCGAATGTCATTCGAATCGCTCCAGTTGTTTGTGAGATTTCGTCTCCACAGACTCAAGAACACACACACACAAACACCCACAAACACACACACAGATATCACCTCAAAAATGTTCGATTCGTGATCAGGGATGCTTGAAACGTGCTCTCCCTTCGAAAACTCGAATTCAAATTTTCGACTCCGTCACAATACTTTCCTTATACATTATACTATGTATATAAGGAAAGTAACAACTGCTGTATTTTTGCCATTATTTTTTACGCTGCGACTGTATTCTTACACATCTAAATTAAACTTTAAATTAAAAAAAATATATTTTTCATTCGATACATTACGTTAACTAATTTGTTTGAAAAGTTTAAAAAACATCACTTAACTCGTAACTGTAAAAAATTTGGTAAATCTTCCGATGTATTCCAGACTATTCCAGATATCTGCAGATTCGCGGTATAAAATTTTGAAAATTTACGAATCCACAATATGGTTTTGCTTGAGAAACACTCTAATCATTGGTTAAATCAGTGGTGAAAGGATGATGCTTTGAAACAACCCGAATTATCAGTCATCATCCGGAAATTACGTTTTGCTTTCCTTAGATACATAGTATAAATATAAGGAAAGTATTGTTACCGGGTCGAAAATTCGAATTCGAGTTTTTGACGGGGGAGCACGTATCAAACACGAATTGATCACGAATTGAACATTTTTGAGGAGATGTGTGTGTGTGTGTGCGTGTATGTGTGTGGAGACGATATCTCACGAACGAATGGAGCGATTCGAAGGAAATTTGGTGCAAAAATTGCAATCCATGAATAATGGAGTTCTATTGTTTTTAAAAACAATCGAATGTTCAGAACCCCCCCTAAATTTTCGAGTGAAATTTTGAAAAAATCATAAAAAAAGAGAAACCTTTTATAAAGTTAAGCAAATAGACATTTCTGGTGTAATTTTGCCTTAGAAAACGATTCACATAGACTTTACAACGCTAGCATGAACCCTTCTAGAGATATTGCACATTTTTCAAATGAATTTATCAAAAAATCCCATAAATTAAAAAAAATTATTAACTCTTGAGAAACATGTTCACTTTTAATATGTAATATCATGCAATAAATTGGGTGACATCTTTCTCGTGGATCTAGCTCGTTCTATTCATGAAACGTATACTTTGAGTAATACTTTTGTATTTGAAAGCCAATAGTCATTCATCTGCTATAAGAATAACTTGCTTCCCCGTCCATAACGCTTGGCAATATTTTGGCGAAGAATTTGGCGAAATATCGCCAACGTGGTGACTTCTTTAAATGCTGCCAAATTAACGAAAATCTCGCCAAATGGTTAAAAATTACGCTAAACCAATAAAAATGACCTCTTATTGACAAAAATTCAATATATTGGAAAGAATATAAGTATCTACTATAAGAATAACCTATTTTTTTTACTGCAAATGTAGTAAATTCATTGCATTACATAAGGAAAATCATGTGCTGCCCCCCTCATCAGATTTGTTTTTTATAATATATAGAGATTATCACGTTTATATAATTATTCTTCATGTTTTGATATTCTACGACCCAAATTAATCCTATTACTTTTCAAAAGCCCTGTAAACTGATTAGATCAAGGATATCGAACAGAAGTCAATGCTCTTAAACCGAATAGAATTTTAAAAGTCGCATAACACATACTGCTTGCACTTATTCTAATCTTCGATTTCATCTTCAATTATTTTCGTACTTAGCTGGAATTCGAAATCACACACACATCCATCTCTTTAACAATAAGGTAATCCGAGATATAATTCAGTGTCAGTATTGGGTAAATTTTAAACGATTTTCAATTTTCGGACGTAAATTACTTTTAATTTATGTCACTTGAATCAATTAAAAAAAATATTTTTGGATCTAGCTATAAACAATATGTGCAATGTAGCAAATTAAATTACCCACAGACCCAAATTAGTTCTTCCGCCCATCTTATTTATACCCGCATGGCCAAAAGGCGCCGACAGCAATCTCTGCTCAGCCCATCAAACCACTGATATGTGAGTCGTCACACGCCAGGTATTGGCGCTATATAGACCGATCTCGTAAAGTGGAGTAAATAAAGAAATACATAATACCAGTAATTAAAATGAAGAGGCTTAATTTTAAACAATAACAAAGAATTTATTTCATTAAGACAAACCTTATTTAATAACTATTAACATCTGGTAAATTTCATATACCAACATCTTTAGTGTAGTACATTAAGACAATCAAATCTCCTCATTCTATGATCATAATATGAGCATTACAATTATTAACCTATTAATGTGCATTAACTCACTATTCTTACTAGCCTACGTCTTAATGGCCCAGGTTAACCTTATTTAGGAGGGTCAGAGAGATAATAATAATCAAAGTGCAAAAATATGTGTAGAATTGTCCTACCTCGATCATCTTTGCCGATGTCGGACTTTATGACCGCGCGCTCCGGCTCTGTCCCGTGGGCTCGCTCTCTCCGAGATCCGTCGCTCTTGCGACCTCTTCTTTTCACTCACAAAATTCAAGTCCTCGATTTCAAAAACTTAAAGTCCAAAGTTGCTCTCTGTCTCTACCCCCTTAACAAGGCGCCCCTGTCCATAATTGGCTAAGTAAATTAAGGGCTACGCCCTTCAGGCTATATTATTGGTCAAGGCCCCCCTGAAATATGAGATATGCAGTCTCCAGTTTTAAAATCGTTGAAAGTTCTCACGAGAATTTTCCCAAAGTTCGAGTGATATTAATTGACTCTGGGGTCAAGAAGTTCAACCCCTTCCGTTTGTTGTAACACCTAACGCTGACATGAACTTGAGAAGCACCCTCTCTTTTCGAAATGAATGTCCGGTGCAGCTGCGTTCGAGGGAATGTTACAAAAATTGCCTCACTTCATGAGGGACCGTCTTCTTAGGTCCACTTCCTCTTTCAAAAGAGCAATGTTATATTGGGAATTGAAAATTACAATATAACAACCACCGCCTCTATATGCGTTCATTTCGCGGATATTACTGACGTGATAGCGAGTAATAGCGACCAATAACCGTCGGAAATCACCAAATCGCGTACTCCATTGTTGTGGAGTCCAGTTGAGATGATTTGGAGCCCAGTTTAAGCGAGCCCCTCTGTGATAAGGCGTCACTGAGACGCAAATGGTAAATTAAAAATACATTTTGAAATACTTGTAACGTGCAATACCTAAGAGCACAGGTGGAAAAATTTTATGTGATGAAGACTGCGACAGAACGAAAATTTTAAGATTTCTAAAACCAATTCTCTACCCAGAAAATGCAAAAATTTAAAATATGGTAGTTTTCTTTCAATTTTATAGTAGAAACAAGCTCAAAATTCGTCGTTCGTCGTGGTTGCTGTGGAACATTCAAAATTTTGTTGTCCTGTCATCATTTCTTCAAATGATATAAAATATTTAAGGTGCATTATCTAACTCTTTATCTATTGGAATAAAAAAAAATTAAGTGTGTCCGTAAATTTTATTTCTATGGAAGATTTATGTTTGAATTGATAATTTTTTAAAGTATGGCTTGTGATACAAGTGCAGGTTTCTGGATAAACTATGACACATGCATTCCCATTTTTAAAATTAAAGTTATAATTTAATCTCTATCTAAAATTATAATGAAGTTTTGTAAAAAATAAATAAATTTTAAAGTTCGATTTGCGATTAAATGCTAAAAATAACGAAAAAATTTTTTAGAAAATTTTATTTAATAAAAATTTGTTGGCAAATAGCTATTTAAATTTAGGTGAAGTATGCATATATACCCATAATGCAATAGCATCCAATGTTTTAAAACTTTGTGACCCTCAAGGTTAAAAATAATTGTTTTAAAAGAATTATCTTAAAATCAGATCGCATGATTTGTGGATGTATTGCTTCACCAATTATATTTTTAAGCGCCTTCTAATTGGAATATTTTGATTATTAATATTTTTTAAATATTCTTAGCATTTTATTCAGTAAATATAGAAACAAATTTATTTTAGCTTTAAAGGGGGATTTCCCCTTACTACGTTCTAAAGTATTTGGTTTGGCCAAACATTCAAACATTTCCGTTCTTTTCTCTTTCTCAAATTAAAAAAAAAAAAAAAAGAAAACATTATTTTACTGAAAATCTCTTCCCAGTGTATAAAAATATTATTTTATCTCTATTACTTTTGTTTAACTTAGTTCGAATATTTTGATTGTCTAAAAACTTCTTCATACCCCCTTTTTTTTTTGCAAATGAACGTAAAGCATTCCGTTTGTTTTATGTTTTTTTAAAGTTATTTCAGATGTTTTTATTCATTACTTCTACCAAAACAAAGTAATACCAAAACCTTTTATAATAGCATATTTTACCATCCATTGCACAGTGAAACTAAAACAGACTTTTACTTTAACTTTCTTTTTGTCTTAGTGCTCTATTTTTAGTAAACCACCCACTCCATTATTTTTCAAGCACCACCCTAGTACATCAATTATTCTAATTAGATGAAATGATAATACTTCATGTTTGTCAATTTATATAATGTAATTAATGTTCTTTGGGCCGCGCTCTAATTGCAGGTAATAGAATCCATGAAACGGTTTTGCAGAACTGTGTGGCACATAGCAAGTTTCCATACTGCTCACGATGCTTTTATTTGGAATAAGAGCACGATCTTAACTTTGTCAACATCCATCCAGTCATATACACGGGTTCTATGGCTATGTACGTATCATTAATGGGTTAGCCTCTCAAGAATGGCCTTACAATTACTATTATTGACGTAAAATATATATATGTCAGCCCAGCCGTCTTATTTCTGGTATAACACTCTATCAGATAACAAAACCGGAAGCCACAGGCGGGGTAGAACAATGACCTGTTGAAAACACTTTTTTTTTCTACATTCAAAAACGTCATTCCATTCCATTTTGTTTTTTAAAAATTTCAACCTGTTGCTTTTAACTCCACCTCCCATCCAACAATGTATTTTACATTTTTACTATTTTCTTGTAATTCAGTCAGCATTCTGCATGCCCATCCCAAATTTGAAAACTTCCGAAGGAACGAGTCAGATTTTAATTTGAAAAGGGAACAAACACCTACGGAATCATGGAAATGGAGCTAAATAAATTCTTACCATAGATTTATTATAGAAATCTTTTGGTGCTGCCATCTATTTTATTAAATGAAAACTATAAAGTTTTCAAGTGCACTACTTTCAGAAACACCATTTACAGACATGATATTTTTAGAGATATACCAATTATTTAAGTATCATTTATGAATGAAAACAAAATTTTATATTTTATTTACTATTTACCATACTATGTAGCTGAAAATATTTTTTGAAAATCATCTTTATTAATGTATACACAAGATATGGAAATAGAAAAATGGGAACAGATTGGATATAAAGAATTTGGCTAAATCCGCCATTTTTTTTTTGTCGCCAAGACTGGCGCCAACGCGTACGGTGTTTATAAATTCTTAACGGACGCCATCTTGAACTTTGCGCGTAAGAAATCTAAACATATCTAATTAAAAATGCATAAAAATGCCGATAATTAACAATACTTATTAAAAATACGAAATTACTAAATTTACGAGAAACGATACTTAGAAAAAATGCATAAGAATGCCGATAATTAACAATACTTTTAAGAAAAGATTTGTTAATTATTATTTAAATTTAAGAAAATCGATACTTGGAAAAAAGTTTGTACTTTAACTAAATTTAAGAAAATCGATACTTAGAAAAAAGTTTGTACTTTAACTAAATTTAAGAAAAAACAATACTTAGAAAAAAGTTTGTACTTTAACTAAATTTAAGAAAAAACGATACTTAGAAAAAAGTTTGTACTTTAACTAAATTTAAGAAAAAACAATACTTAGAAAAAAGTTTGTACTTTAACTAAATTTAAAAAAAAACGATACTTAGAAAAAAGTTTGTACTTTAACTAAATTTAAGAAAAACCGATACTTAGAAAAAAGTTTGGCCGCAGCAAGAAGTGAAGTTTGTACTTTAACTAAATTTAAGAAAAAACAATACTTAGAAAAAAGTTTGTACTTTAACTAAATTTAAGAAAAAACGATACTTAGAAAAAAGTTTGTACTTTAACTAAATTTAAGAAAAACCGATACTTAGAAAAAAGTTTGTACTTTAACTAAATTTAAGAAAAAACGATACTTAAAAGTTTGTACTTTGAAGAAATTTAAAAGAAACGATACTTTAAAGAAAGTTAAACAAAATCAAAACACAGTACCTGGTTTAATGAAATCCAAAACTTTTCAAAGAAAAACACGGGTAAATATCCAAATTGCGCAAATAATTGTTTAATTCCTGTATGATATTCACGTTTTTTTTTAACACACACAGTTACGTTTTTACACACACAGCAACAACAAAACAAAAATAAAATGGCCGCAGCCCACGAAATCAGAAAGCTAAAAGGGGTGGGGTTGCCAGAATTTCCAGAAAAAGCAAAATGTTGCGCAAAGCAGGCGCGCCACATTTGGCCATTTGGCACCACATCTGGCTCGCGAAAAAAAGGTGAAAAATCCAAATTCTTTATATCCAATCTGTACCGAAAAATGGATTATTATTTTATATCGAGAATACTTAGTATGGTTGTAATCGGACAGATAGCTCAACATCTTTTAACAAATAGCAAACTTATTAATTAATTTTCTTGTTATGTGAATTGTCATTTTACAATGTTTCAAATAAAGTAAAAGATAAGGACTACACTGGCTCGGCCTTGGTCCGAGTCTGTCAGGCCCATGGATCAGAACTGACCAGTATGTTTATTTCTTTAATTGCATGCGGACTCAGGCTCAGTGTTTCTTTCAGGCATATATCCGAAGGGGAGGTGGTAGAAGCTTCCTCCCCACGGAGACATTTTATATTAATTTAGTTTCTATTTATGTGACAGCACTTATATATATTTATACAGGGCAAATAGAAAACTTGACGCCCCCCCCTAAAGTTTCATTCGCCCCCCCCCCCCCGGCCCAAAAGTCCTGAAAGACTTCCTGCTTGGGCTGGGAATGAATCGCTGGTATTTGAATGATGCTGGGTTTCAACATTTTGTTTCGGCTGAGATCATCAATTATGTAGTAAATTTTTATTATGATAATTATGCAGCCATCATATAAAATCTTCACACCAGGTAATCTAAGAAAACTGATGTATATGATTTTAAATAAAACGCCTAGAGAAGACGATTAAAAGCTTGAAATAACACTTCCAGTAGGGAAAATATCATTATAAGACATGTTAAAATTTAGTCTTCATAGAGACTGGCATAATTTTACCATCATTTCAACTTGGAGAAACCACCCAGTTCACAACTGAGTTAAGAATTTCTCTGTTTAACAATAAGGTAAAATTTAACTTCATAGTTAGAACAAATTTAGAACAACGCTTTCGTTTATTTTTTCCTTTTTAATTTCTATTTTAAAAACGTAAAGTCAAAATATAAAAATAAAAATTTGTGTTTTTTAAAAAATATGATTAATTAGTAAGAAATAATAAAAACATGTCTAATCAGCGTAATCCTATTAGAAAAGAAATCTTCTCTCTCGATATAAAAACCAATGTTGAAGTATATATATATAAATATAAATTAGTAAATCCAATGTTAGAAAGTATGTAGTGACTCATAATACACTATTCCAAAATTTTCTACAAAATACAATGAAATAAAAGAAATTAAGACATAATGAGGAAATAATAAAGCGTAATGCAGGTCATAAAGACAAAGACAATCAACAAATTTCAAAAATGAGGAATGAAAATAGGAAAACAAAAAAATCAAGCAAAAAAGCTTGCACATGGAAGAGCTTTAGGCTTAAGTTCATTTCGAAAAAATTCTCTTCAAGTCCATATATCCCTTCGAAATGTACACAAAAATGCTTGTTTCTGAAACACAAGATAGATTTTATCTATAAACTTGTGTTATATGGACGACAAGCATATAGATTGGAACAATAAAGGAAACATAAATACCTTAAAAAACACTTCATTCGTGCAACCATGACAAGCAAAATATGGCTAGACCAATGTTGCCATATGCAGAAATGAAAAGCAGTGATTAGCTGTTGCCAAAGAGAGTAATAAAAACTGTACTGCGAAAAAACAATAAAAAGAGATATTCAACAGTTAAAGCTTAAAGATAAAAAGATGAAAATATAATTTCAAGAGAATGAAGAAGTACGGCTAAAATAAGATAATAAGGGGAGAATATGAGAATTTTAGGCTAATCGAAACTTATTAACTATACCATTTACTAAATATGCAGAATATGTATGCATTTTACTGGTAATTTTGAGGTTATTAATGTGAAAAGCATGAAATTTTTTATCTGATAATCTATAAATTCTAAAAAGTTGATTAAGTATAATATTTCTAAACAATTGAATCGAGTTGCAGGAATTAAAAGGTAATAATTTATTAATATTAAATTTAAAAAAATCTTTTTTATCATATAAATTAGTAACTATCCCATGATCAGGTTCTATAATTAGATTTAAATCCAAATAATAAATATTATTACTAATAGAAGATTCATTAGGTATTAATTCCAAATTATCCGGATAGAAATCTATATCTATGACATAGTTATCAGTAAATAATATATATATATATATATATATATATATATATATATATATATATATATATATACACACACACAATATACAAGTGCAATACGCAATCACAAAGATGTAAATTAATATTACCAAGGAACAGGCGCAAATGCTGCTCTTTAATCCGAAGTAATATACAATTGAAATCAAAAAAGAGGATAAAGTTCAATGGAGGGGAAACCAAATACAATGCATACAATAACAGAGGAGGATTGCGACTCCTCAATCCCGTTTAAAGCTGCTTTTGCAGTCCGGGCAAACGCTCACGGAACCAATGCATTGCAAAGGTTGATCCCCCATACGTGCCTAGTCAGAAGCACCCAAACATGGAGAAACAGACCACCGAGAATGGAAGTCAAGAAACGCACAAATGAAGAAACACAAAATCTCCTATTATATAAGTAACTATGCGCATGTGCAAGTCTTCAAGTGATATGCAGAAACTATCCCAATTCAGTAAAATCCCTTTTGAATGAATTTGCTTCATTTTTACTGTTGAAAAATGAATTATAATATTTCTTCAGGAAATTAACTGGGTAATTATTTCCTAATGCTTCTAATATTATCCTCTTGTTACTGGATATGCAATCCTTTGCTAAAGTGTTGCAAATTTGGTTTCTTTTGAAATGTCCCAAAAGTATATTTCTAAAAATAAATCTTGAAAGGTTCGTTTTCCAAAAGAAATTAAAAGTTTTTTAGAAAAGAAATCGTCTCTCTCGGTATAAAAACCAATGTTGAAGTATGTATATATATATATATATATATATATATATATATATATATATATGTGTATATATATATATATATATATATATATATATATATATATATATATATATATATATATATATATATATATATATATATATATATATATATATATATATGTATGTATGTATATATATATATATATAACTTGGACATGATTACGATTTTTGTAGAAGTGAACAATTCATGATTTAGGCTTAGAGCCTTGTCCACGTGTATAGCGTTTGTGCTTGATTTCGTTTGTTGTTCTTTTTTCGATTCCATACCTTTGTATTTAGATACTTTTCATTGACTTGTTGATTCGATATTTATTTTATTCATTTGCTTTATTTTTTTTCCATTTGCTTGAAGATTTTTGATTTACACTTTTATTTCGTAAGCCTGTTAGATAGTTGAATTTTCGTGTTACAGCTTCTCACTTTCTTTCATTGGATCTTCAAACCCTTTTTCTTATATATATATATATATATATATATATATATATATATATATATATATATATATATATATATATATATATATATATATATAATGTGCTTATGTGATACTATTGTAAAGAACTTATATTCGAACCGGGATGAGAATCACGAAACTCTGTCTGACAAATTGCCACTCTCGCTATCTAATCTGCGGAATTAAAAGTACTTTTTGCTTTGAATGGGACCTTAGAAAAAAAATTTAAAATTATCAAGGGACCAACAAAGATTCCTGAGAAGCATATTTTGATATTAATTCTGAAACTTAAAAATAATTACTTTGCCAATCTTCCGGATTTATTTTATTATTAACCGTAGTAATAAAAACCTATTCCCATCTTACTGAACACCAGGATTTCGAGGAACACAATTTGAAAACGCTGTTTTATAGCAAGTCGATAAAAATTCCGAAATGTTTTAAAACATTATGTAAATGGAATCTGCAGTAGTTGAGAAAGATAAAAAAATATTATGTTTTTCAATGATATTGTCAGAACGATAGAAAAATCTTTTGAACAATATGATAAATACTTTAACTATTCTAAAAGAAAATGACGAAAGAACTCATTAAGAAAGGGAAGTCCGTCTTTTTCCTATCCGGGTCACCACTGTCTTCTCTATGGACTGTTTTCCTCTTGTTCCGAGGGCAGATCCTGCTTCGAAACCACAGAAGGTGTCAACGAAAACATTCACCAGACAGTGAAAAATAGCGGAGAACTGTGCCAATCACCGGGAAGAAAGCTCGATGGAAATGAAATCTAAAAGTGAAAATTCCTAATAAATGTAATTGCAGAAAGAAATTTTCTCGGATTCTTGGTTAGAGGCGTATTTAAGGACGTGATTAGGGGGATTCCATCAGGGCGTCATACAGCCCTGTAACACCTTAAGGTTCTTATCTGTACCCCTTCATCATCCTGGGAACTTTACACTTAATATCGCATTTTATCGATTGAAAGTAATGCCAGTTTTCAAGCTTGGTATTGCTTTCAATCGGCGCAATTTTTTATATAATTCTATATTTTATATTAAAAAAAATGATTTGGGTAGCACATGACTTTCCCTACAGGCTCAAATTAATTTTCTCATTTTATTTATTTTTTAATAATTAATTTAATTGAGTTTAATTGTACAAAATAATACGAATAATTACTTGAAATGACACTGAATTTTCACTTTTAATTTAATTTTTGTTCTCACTTGGTAAATAGACGTATTTTCAAAGGCGACGTAGCAAAAATGCTAAAAAAACTTTAATATCTCGGAAATGGCTAATTCTAATGTAATAGGATAGGTTTTATTATCTTCATCGTTAAAAGTTACGTATCAAATAAGCATTAATTGGATACATTTGAGCATGCGTAGCCTTTTATTTTCGATATCAACTATTTTTGCGGGCCATTTCGCACAAATGGACAGGTTCCTTTTTCCTGAATCGTACCAATATATAATCAGAAATAGGGTAACCCACAAATGAATTATCTACCAAATTTTGGGAAATTTGGTCAATTAGTTATTTAGCTAGAGTGGATACACACATTGCACACACACACACACAGAAGTCACTCTAAAAATAGTTTTTTCGTGTTTTAGGGTACTCGAAACGTGTAGATCCGTGTAAAGCTTAATTTTGACACGATTCCAATACTTTCCCTATGCATTACCATGTATTGCAGGGAAAGTAAAAAGAGGCTCGTAAATTTCATGTTCGAGTTCTAATAGTAGCTACTACACATTATGTAAAGTTGTCTCATACGAGAACTATTTCGACGGATATTTTTGTTACGAATGACATTTATTTCAGGGCTCCTTTACGAAGGCCTGACTTTTGAAACAGATATCAAAGGAGTGAATATAAAATATTAAATTTAACTTCTATTTCCGATAAAAATGAGCACATTTGTATAACATAAGGTTTTATTACGAATTGGATAAATATTATAAATTTAATTACAATCACAAAAATTGTGGTTAACCTTAAAATATCTTATATTTATGCTTTTACTGTTTTTATACATATTTGTAAACAATGATATGTTTTGGATCATTTTCAATATTCGAAAATAGAGTACGGTGGTTTCCTTTTCTACAATTAGTAATTATTTTATAACTTTTTACTATTTTACTATATTTTCTAATACTGTGCAAAGCTTTTTTTAATACTGTGTATTCATTTGTATGTTCTGTGTATTCATTGCATTCATATTGTACTGTATATTCTGTGTATTCATTTGTCACCTTTGCAATGCAATTTCAGATAAATAAAATAGCTTAAAACAAAAATTAAACATCGTATAAAGAGGCACTTAATAATATCACAATAAAATATATTAAATGTTTTTATTTAATGTTATTACAATATCCATCTCTAAATGTGTCAATTAGGTTTTTTGAGAACATAAGAAGATATATATTAATTTATTAGTTTATATAGTTATATAGTTTAAAGCTTTATGCAGTCCCCGACAGATTATGTTCCAATAAAAATATTGTCACAACCACGACAGTAGTTCGTCAAACCTATATAGTCATTGTCAGACGTGCCCTCCCCTCCCCCCATCTCGTTACAATCTCCTCGGGGACCTAGAAGATTGAATCCTTGCATACTTATAGTATCAACCACCGGGCAGAATCTAATGGAGTCGGATTCTTAATTGCCCTCCTCGAAAGAATGAGAGGTGGGGGGTGGCTAATTCTGTCCAGACCCTTCAGAAGGAACAGAACCTAACGGAGTCCGATATTTTATTTCATTCCAGGACGACAATATGAGAATTGGGGGGAGGGGGGGGGCTAAAATACTTTCCAGGTCCTTCAGAAGCCCCTTGGTCACCCAGAAGACTCAAATCTTGTCCACTTGTAGAATCAATCAGGATATAGAACATAACTGAAGCAAACCCATACCTTATTGAACAAAGTGAAACTTATTAAAAAACAGTTGCAATATAATGTTTTATAATGTTTGTTTCCCTGCATTTGCCAGGCCCTAAACTAGTCCTAAATAACTTGTCCTAAATAACCCCCCCCCCCTTTTTTTTTCAACATAACGGTACACATTTTTATCAAAACTAGAATTTATTTTGCTATTTTATATTCATTTATTTTACATACGTTTTTAGAAAGTGAAGCTTTCTGGGCGAAGAAGCCTCGAAATAAATGTCGTTTGTTACCAAAAATAACACTAAACACATAATGCGTAATCGTTAGTAAAACTGGTATGTTTGAGAATATCTCTATTCAAAAATTTGAATTCTTAAAACTTGAAATCGATCAAAAAGATCGAAAACGACCAAAATGGCACTATTTTAACACCCGCGATTTTAGCCGGCCACACAGAAAGCTACCATTAGCCTTTGGGTTGGTCGTGTGGTCTGGGCTTTCTACCCGCGATTTTAGGACTTTGTTTCAAGCCTGTACTAGGGGGAAAAACCGGCTTTGTTTTAATTCTTCCAAAAGAAATAAAAGAAAAATCCAATCAAATTTACTCAATCCTGTTATTTAACACAAAGCCAAATAGACAGCTTAATAAATATTTTTTAGAATTGCAAATCCTGGCTTTCTACTCATAAAGAGAGCTCTCCGCAAACGAAAGACCGAACTATTGGCGCGCCAGCCATCATAACCATGGGGTTTGGGTCACAAACCCGTGGTCCGGAGCCTGGTTTTTACTGCCCAGCGATGGTCATTTAAGAAAACTTCTTTTATAAAAAATACTTTTCTCTAAAAATTACTTTTACGAAAAAAAATTACTTATTTTGTAAAAAAATACTATAAAGAACTATGTTTTACTTTTTTAAATCATATTTTATACACGACTTTTAGAAAATCGAATTCGAAATTAGGAATTTTGAATATAGAATTTACAAAAATTGTAATTGGAAGTTCTATAATCTCCTAACCACGGCTATGCAATGCAGTTAATGCAATGAAGACAGGAATGTGACAGGAATGACTGAATAAAAAAGTATAATTTTTGTTGTTTGGGGTAAAAGTAAATTTATTAGGAAATTGCCCAATGTCTTAATAATTCGAAATGTGGGATGCCTTTCATGGCAAAATTTCTAAGAGAAACCGTGTTATGCCTATAACGCATGTTAGAAAAACAATAAAAACATTGCACACGCAACAAGAAATGTTCTGAGCAGATAAACTAATTCCAGACCTGAGGCTAGATTTCTTATCAATAAATCAGTTACCAATGAAACCATTTGTCCATGCGTTTGCCTTTTTTGTTTCTAAAGTGTAAATGCACCTCCAGATTTTCATGCTTTGATAAGGTTCACGATACATATACAGTTTGAATTTCAACTAGAACTGACAGGCCAAACTGTGACAGTTGTTTTTGTTTATCCCCCCCCCCCCCACACACACACACGTATAGATTGGATGTTGGTTCGTCATTTTCAGTTTGCCTTAGAATGTTTTTCATGAGTAGAATGAAGTAAACCAGTGCTGGTGGAGTATGTTATCCGTTTATGAATTGCTTGCCTACGCAGCGATCATATGTGCATTGCAGAAGAATCGGAAACGTCATAATGTGGGGATAAAAGCATGGTTCGACAAGGAAAATTACACGGATATTAATTTTCTTTAGGAACTGAGAGTGCGCCCAAAATGTGAGGATCAACAGTCTTTATTATTTTTAAGAATTAATTATTTTTAAGAATTTTCTTTAAGAACTGAGAGTGCGCCCAAAATGTGAGGATCAACAGTCTTTATTATTTTTAAGAATTAATTATTTTTAAGAATTTTCTTTAAGAACTGAGAGTGCGCCCAAAATGTGAGGATCAACAGTCTTTATTATTTTTAAGAATTAATTATTTTTAAGAATTTTCTTTAAGAACTGAGAGTGCGCCCAAAATGTGAGGATCAACAGTCTTTATTATTTTTAAGAATTAATTATTTTTAAGAATTTTCTTTAAGAACTGAGAGTGCGCCCAAAATGTGAGGATCAACAGTCTTTATTATTTTTAAGAATTAATTATTTTTAAGAATTTTCTTTAAGAACTGAGAGTGCGCCCAAAATGTGAGGATCAACAGTCTTTATTATTTTTTGAAAAAGCGCAGTAAAAGACCATCTCTTTGATTTCACGGTTATGATAATTCTTGTTTATCATTTTCTGAAGAGAAAGGTGGTTGAGAAATTCTTTAATGAGACCAGATAAAAAAAAAATTACCACATGGCCATAACAGCAACAGTGAAATAGAACGTAAAAAGAATCAAACTCTCAAAAATTTTGAACGAAAATAATACAAACCAAAAAAATTGGAAACGCGGTTGAAAGGCCATGTCACACAAGTTAGTTTTGCTACAGCGGGATCTGGCAGAACTGCGGGAATTCCCACAGTCCAAATGATTTGCAGGCAAGCCACCCCATTCCCGTCAGTTCGGCCTTTCAAGCATGAACTGTTCAGGCTGATCGGAAGAACAAACTGCCCATGTATGGACAGACTTATAATCATTCGGTAGTGCCTTTGTTAGCAGAGGCCTCGGATTCCAAATGAGATACATTAATTCTGTCCAAGAATGGGCGTTACTTTGAAATTCGAAAACTCTTCTGATTTTCTTCGATAGGAGGTGCGATGGTAGGTTTTAATGTAAGTCAACAAACAAATTTCTTGGTAAAATATATGGCGAAAAAGATCTTATATTAAAAAAAAAATGTTGCAAAATGCAACGAACTGCATTCAAATCCACTGTTCGAACACGATTATCGCCTTTTTATCAGAAAAAGACAAATAATTGTGCAGCTAAGATTCAAAATATTCTGTCTTGTTGGAGGGATTAACATTGATTTTAAGCATTTCACTTGCAAGAACATTTAAAACTATAGAAGGCTTTCTTCCGATGTTCTTAACATTTTTAATGCATATTTTTAGGGTGCAGTGACTCTTTCGCCCGCTTTGACATTTCAGGTTTTGTTACCATAGAAAATGCATGACAAAATATGTGCTAACTTTCATAGAAAGAAAGTTTTAACACTATTTTTTTGATGAATAGCAATAGCCGCAAAAACCGTTGAAATGTAATGATGCGGTAACTGCGGTTTCAGCTCTTTGCATATTCAAAGGCCCATTTTAGTTCAGAAATATTCTTATATTCTTATAATTCCATAAAACTCCAGATTTCCTAACATGTTGAGTTTTTGCTCCGGATTTGCCCTAATCTCCTTTCTGAAAGTTGAAATTCTCAGCATTTTGTAACATCTATTTTGAATTGCTTTGTCATTTCTTTCACTTGAAATTTTATATTTTGGTAACGTTATACATGTCAGGCAAAACGAAATGTGTCGTACTTTACACGTTTCAACTACTTTCCTTTCTATTAAGTAATCAAAGGGCAAATTGAAAATAATTATTTTAATGTTTCGAATAAAATGCCAATAATTTTCGTCTAACGCCGCGAGAAAAGTTTTTTAGTGGCCTAAAAAACTGTAATATGAACATATTGATGGTTAAAAAGGCCGTTTACGCTGTCCCTAAAATTCTCGAATTTGGGATTCCAACAAGTATAAGATGTTTTTATGAAGAAAATACCATATTAATGAAATAAAGATAGTATAACTGTAGATACGCGTGACTTTCATTTCATTGCCGTAAATATAGAAACGAAAACTGAATGGGTTCTTTTTTTTATTAAATCTCCCTTATTTATTGTTGGAATCTCTCACAAATTTATATTTAGCATATTGTTGATAGAAGGAATCTGATTATAAAACACACACACACACACACACGCACAAAAAAATAAATAAATAAATAAATAAAAAATAAATAAATAAATAAAAAGATATTTGAATTTTGGGAATAATGACGAATTAAATATGAAGATGACCCCTTATGCAAATTAAATGTGCATTTATTTATAGTAGATATTATTCCGAGTTTAATGATACTTTTGGTTTAACTGTACGACCGTAGGAGCCGCCAAAATAATGAGCGATGTTCAGATTTTTTCACCATCCTCCCCCACGAGAGCATGCAAAATGGGCCACTACTGATTAAAATCGGTTCAATAACTCAAGCTGTAGGTCCATTAACACTGAAGAAAATGGCCAAAAAATCGTGTTTTTGAAATTATCAAAATTTATCTTCAAGTTTGAAAGAAAAGTAGATACTAACCATCAGAGCACGCAAAATAAGCCATTATACATTGCAATCGGTTCAGTAGTTAAGGTCACTGGTCCTTCAACACTAAAAGATAAAAAGGCCGAAACGACAATTGAAAAACGAGCCAATCGTAAAAAGTTGTCGTTTTCCGGGTGCTACACAACCAATTGCAATTACTTCCCGACCGGCCAAACGGTTACCTTACACCTTTCTGGTAGGTCAGACGGTCTGAGTCTCAACAACAACAACAACAACAACGAATTGCAATTGTTTCTTAGCTTTATGAGAGTATCACACTGAGAAAAATAATCAAGCCTTAGTCTATCTTGATGGTTGATCTACAGACCTCAGGAAATCGGGGTTTGTCACGTCAAGTATATAAGATGTACTTGGCAGGTACGGATGCGGATATGACGATTTGATGGGACGTTGCCATGTTTCTAAATTAATGACGCGCTAAGAATCAAATCTAACCTAATAGCTGCAAATCATCGGGTAAATTCTTTATTAAACAAGAAAAGTTTCATCACCTTACAGGAAAACTGGGATTTTTAACCTTGCAAGACGGCTTGGTTCAGGTTTTTACAGCATAAAACATTTCTTGGCGTGGTAACGCATCCCAAATGACTTCCGAAAAAACTCTTACCCTTGTGCAATAACAGATACCTTGCACGTGGGCTTTTCGCACATAAATAGCTGATGATACCTACAAAATGACCAAGTTCTCCTTTCGCTAGCATCCGGGTCACCGTCATCACCACCTATCACTCGGAGAATTTTCCTCGTTGACGGATCCTGCTTTGGAAACCCAGAAGGTGGCAAGGAAGAAAAAAAAAATGAAGAAATATATCGAGAAAAACCAACACCTCGTGCCCCCGGGAGTGGGACAAGTGTTATCAGATGCAGTGAAAGCTTTAGAAGGAATTCTCGATGACCCTAAAGAAATTGGGGTTGTCCCAATATTAGGGTTTTAGGTTTCAGGCACGACAGGGATGAGTGATCGAGAGGATCTCATCCCCCCAGAGAGTGTGAAAGAAATTTTAGTTTTTCGTATAATTGTCCACTTTGAAGATGGAGAATATACCATTAGAAGATGGATGTTGAAGGATTACTTTTGTACATCCGAAATGATAGATAAAATAGAATTAAAATGTTTTGTTCAAGAACTCTTCTTCCTCTATTGTAGAGAGTGCGAGTTGACAATTTAGCTAGATATAATTATCTATTTCAAAGATGGGTCAACTCGGAAGATCGATGTTGAAGGATGACATTTAAACAGCCCAGAAAAAAAAAATAGAAAAACATAGTCTTATTTTATAAAACGTTGTGTTACGTCTGCTTTTTGAAGGTTTTAAGTGGGTGGTAATGGCAAGACAAATATTTTACTGTCATTAACATTGACTCGCTATTTTTCAGCCTCGGGCATTCACTTGCAGGTTTAATATCCTTTCAGATGACTAAATATGTTTGTTTTTGAACATTTCTCTGTCGTGTAGTCACGTCAATTCGGATAAAAGTTAATTCGGTGTAATCGCATTATTGTAACTATGGTCATAAACTCCATTGGAAAGATTTTGGATTAGTGATACTTTAATCATTATTTGGGGCATCTTAAGGTATATACAATCATACATAAAAATTTGCTCAAATTGCTGTCTAAAACTTTCTGATATATCAAAAATGCGGTTAGTAACTTCATAAGCAGTTAGTTAAAAGTATAAATCGATTTCTGAGACAAAAAGCATCATCTTTTCTTAGGATGAAACGACAAAGCAACCATACCACCCTAGACAAGAAGGAGTCTTTGATGTTTTACTTTTCTATAGTAGTGTGGCTGTTTGAACTTCCCTTTATTTTCTCTAAACTTTCAACTGTCTCCCTCCATAGACTTGAACATACTAGTTGGAAGATTTCTTTTTTCATGTTTGCTTTACATGAGGCAGATATTTTAAGTATGGTAAAACACGTCTAAAATATTTCAAATATATCTTTCTATCAAAGACTATAAGTATTTGTAAACTATCTATATTTAAACACCATCTCGACGCATATGAAAAGTTTTTCAAAATGCCATAGCGCTTTCGGGCAACATATTGGTGTTCATCATCAGTGGTAAAAATAAGGAATTGATAGACATGAGCTTTTATACAACCAGGAATCGGAATATAAATTTGCATAGGATACAAATCGATTCTAAAATTAACATATATTACAAATAAGTATATAAATTTCAAGCAAAAAGAATTGAATTCATTTCAAAATTCATGTAAATAAATAAATCAGTCCAATTCATAAGCATAACACTAGTGGTGAAGCACCAAATTTCCAAAAAATCATATAATGGTTTAACACGCATAGAATCGAGAATGAGACGCCGCGCCGGGCAAAACTAAGGGTTTGAACGGAAAATTACAAATAGATTCTCAATAAATATAAATTGAAAGTATTCCAAAAGTAAAATATTATAGCGGTTATTGCTGAACATGCGCGTGATATTGAAAATAATAAACTCTCCACTGCTCTTTCACAATTAGTTATTAATGATACATTTACCCCTAATTTTAATAAAATTTTTCTTTTAGTTAATTGCAATAACCCCGCGATATTTTACATTTGGGATCCCTTTTTATTTATATTTATCGAGAATCAATTTGTAACTTTGATCCCATTCAAACCCTTAGTTTGGCATAGTGCCTCACTCTCGACTCTTATGCGTGTTAAAACATTATATGATTTTCTGGAAATCTAGTGCTTCACCACTAGTGTTATGTTTATGAATTGGCTTGATTTATTTATATACATGGATTTTAAAATGAATTGAATTGAATTGTTTTTGTTTGAAATTTATATACGTATTTGTAATATATGTTAATTTCAGTATCGATTTACCCTATGCAAATTTGCATTCACGATTTCTGGTTGCATAGAAGCTCGTGTCTGTCAATTCCTTATTATTGCCACTGATGATGGACACTATATCACCAGAAAGCGCTACAGCATTTAAAAAAACTTTTCCTGTTTGCCAAGATGGTGTATTAAATACAGTTTACAATACTTGTAGTGCTTTGCCAAAAAAATATCAAAGTACTTAAATCATGTTCCGGGGATTTTCAAAACCTGTAAATGCCTCCAAGTTATACAGTCTAATTTTGACGCAATATAATCATAATTCGTTAGATATTATAGGGAAAAAACTCCAAGAAAATTTTGGCTCTTAGAGTTGGTGCTTATCTTATTTATTTGAATATAGGATAATTAGAACTAAATTTTTCTACCTATAATTAATATGATTCTTCCCTATTTTACAGCTAGATATGCAATATACCCGTTGCATGCCTCACGCAGATATCAGAACATAATTTTTTTTCTTATGTCTCGGAGAAAGGTAAAAAGTCTCACAAATCCCGGTGTAGTGCCCCCTGATAAGCCGAACCGCGGTCTCTTATTGCGATACTATTGGCGGTAAATGAATGATGGAGGGATACATTTGCACTTAACCTATAATTATAGGAGAGAGGGGGAGAGCGAAAGCATCACGGTAAATTCATCTTGTAGATCTAGGTTTGTAGGTATCTCCTGACAGGTGCCTGAAACTTGAGAACGCTGCAAATGGATACTGAATATCAATACAAATGTGCATGCGTGCGTATATTCTTAATCGGTGTAGAATGGAAGTTTCAGTTAGTGTCTCCAGATGGCGACACGAACGCATCCTCGGTAACATTTTCCGAATCATGCTTGGAGGAAAACAATTAAGAAACGGGTTGTTTCACTTTTCAACAGCACTGACCTCATACTTTGCCGGTGTCTTCCTTTCACGTTTTTCGTTTCCTCGGATAAGTTTAAAAATTATGATGTGAGCAAGCAGTACACGACTTTCCCTAAAGACTCCGATTCATTTTCTCTTTATTTCTTTAATAATTCATTAAATTAAGTTTAATGGCACAAAATAACACTGAATTTGCAAGTTTAATTAAGTTTTTGTTTTTATTTTGTAACTGGACATTTTTTTTCAAAGGCGGAGTAACAAAAATGCGAGAAATCTACAATATCTCGAGAACGGTTAGTCGTAGGGTAATGAGGTTAGTTTTATTCTTTTCTTCGTCCATAATCTCGTATAAAACAAGCATTTAATGGATACATTTGAGCATACACATTCTTTTATTTTAGATTTTGGCCATTTTCACTGGCCATTTCGTAAAAAAAGCATATTCATCTATTCTGAATCGTAACAAAATCTAACCAACACCAGGGTGCTCGACAAGTGACTTATTTACCAAATTTTGTGAAATTGGGTCCATTAGTCTTTTAGCTAGAGTGGATAGATACATGAGAATTTTGCGGGCCATTTCGTAAAAAAAGACGGATTCTTTTATCCTGAATTGTAACAAAATCTAATCAGCACCAGGATCACTCACACGTGACTTACCTATAAAATTTTATGAAATCTGACCCATTAGTTTTTAAATAAGAGTGGATACATACATTTCACAGATAGGCACACACACAGAAGTCAAGCTAAAAATAGATTTGTGTCTTAGAGGTCCCAAAACGTATAGATCCGTCGAAAACTCGAGTTGCGATTTTCGACGCCATTCCAATACTTTGTTTATACATGATCATGCATTGCAAAGATAGTAAAAATACAGGCAACTATACATATTTTTCTAAACTTAAGATTCGCGTTCGTAGGGCACTGATTTCCAAACAAGCTTTCGTGGTACACCGAAGTTCCGTGCTCCTATTTCTAATGAATTTGTAAAATCTTACAAAAAACTACTTGCCAACGGTTTTTTTTGTAATTTAACTAGTAGATTAAAATTATTAATGTTTTAACGGGAGAATGATATTAACACTTTATCATTACAAAACAATCCGATGTGGACAGCACATGACTTTCCCTGCAGACTCATATTTACGTTCTATTTATTTCTTTAATTCAGTTTAATGGCACGAAATAACACTCAGAATTATTTTAAATTATACTGAATTTGCACTTTTAATTCAAATTTCGTTTCCATTTGGTATCTGGACATATTTTGAAATGCGACGTAGCGAAAATGCGAAAAAACTAAAATATCTCGAGAACGGCTAGTCTTGATGTAATGGAGTTGGTCTTATTCTTTTCATCTTTAAACATTACGTATAAAGCAATAATTGATATATCTGAGCATACGTAGTTTTTTTTTTTATTAGATTTTGACGATTTTTGCGGGCCATTTCGCAAAAAAAGGAGATTGTTTTTTTCCGAATCATACAAAAATCTAATCAGCACCAGGGTAACCCACAAGTAACTATCTACCAAAGTTTGTAAAATTTGATGTATTAAGATTTTCAGCTAGAGTAGATACAGACAATTTTTAAGGCAATTTCGCAAATAAAAGCGGGTTCTTTTATCCCGAATCCTACCAAAACTAATCAGCACCAGGGTCGTAAGCAAGTGACTTACCTAGCAAATTTTATGAAATGTGGTCTATTAGTTTCTGAGTTAGAGTGGATACATACATTGCACACACACAGACAGACAGACACAGACACACACAGACAGACACAGACACCCACAGACAGACAGACACACACACACACACAGACAGACAGACACAGACACACACAGACAGACACACACAGACAGACAGACACACACACGTCACTCTAAACTAGTTTTGTCGTGTTCTAGAGGTCCCAAAACGTGTAGATGAAAACTCAAATTGCAATTTTTTGCATTATTCCAATACTTTCCCTATATATTGCTATGTATTGCAGGAAAAGTAATATGCACAAAATATTTATTTGAAACTAGCGAGCAAGATGTAAATTGCAAATGTTGCAAACATTGCACCTGCTGCAGCAGCAGATGCACAGTTTCTGTCTGCGAATTTCCCAAACGCTGACAGAATTTGATATTCGCACGTGTTCTTCAAACGCCATTTCCGTTTTCGACGAATGCGAACGACTACAGTTCACTGACACGCACTGTCTGGTAAAACCCTACATTGCGGGCCTGCTTCTTCCGTTTCACATCTCACGTAGAATGTGCCTCTACGCCACGATAAAATAGTTATCCATTCCTCCAATCAGGGTTGGAGATATCAGGGTTGGAGATCACATCATCATCCAACAATCAGGGTTGGATATATCACGGTCTTCGAACTTTTTTGATCCTACCTTGTGTATATGTGTATATATATATATATATATATATATATATATATATATATAAAATTAACTAGTTGTCGGATTCAACAATAAAAGTAATATGCGCAATTGCAAAGTTACATTATAATGTTAAATAACTTTGAAAATTTATCTTTAATAATGTAAGAGATAGGTAGGTCCTTTTGCGAAAGATTTCCCATAGAAATACATATTTTAAATATAAAATAAGTAATAAGAAAACGTCTATTGAACCTATTTATGAGACTGTGGTTATAGAAACCAGAAATCATTTTCCTCAGGACTCGATCGCAGGTTCAATAGAAAGATCACGTTTATTACGAACTTGGTAATGATCGACCTGAGTTCAAGGTAAATTCCAATGATCGCAACATGCTTATTTTTAGCTCTCTCTATCTTCATAAATACCCTGAGGACAAGCTAATAAATACAAAAGAAACTAGTTGCTGTACTAATTGATTTTAGGGTTAATCGAAAATTGGAAACAAAATTCATGCAGGCAAATTTCAGTTATTAGTTGCAAAGGGAAGCGGAAAAATAATTTTAATAATTTTTTCAACAAAGCTTGCTAAAGCTGTTTTGGAAATCATTTACACCAGATGTCGCCAACCTTTTGACCCTTTCGAGCTGCATCTATAAATTAGCCAAGCAATCGAAACACAATCAAATTTCTAGAATAAATTTATATACTGGGTGTCTCACAAACTCGAACAGTGGAGTATTTTTGGATCGTTTGTTGTTGTTGTTGTTGTTGAGACCCAGACCGTCCGACCTACCAGAAAGGTGTAAGGTAATCGTTTGGATGGCCGGGAAGTGCCACACAATTTAGACCGGAACCCAGTGGGGGAGGCATCCACAGGGACCGCACCCTCCTTCCCTTACACCAACCTCTCGGAAGGACTTACGGACCCGCATGTGTTAACGTGATCGTACTCCGCATGAACACGGCGACAGTTGTGGCAGCATGCAAATCCAGCTCGCAAACCACAGGGCTACCGCGCCCGAAATGTGCCAACAGCACGCGGTGTTCCCAGGTGGATCGTTTGTTGTAAACCCATAGTTTCAATTAAAAGAAATGTTTTAAATAGGTAGGAAGATGTGAAATAATAATTTAAATGCTGTCGATATTTTTGCAAGAAGTTAAGGAAATTACCTTCTTATACAGCCCCTCTATTGAAAAAATATCAAATTACAAAAATGTTACCCATACCGTATTTAGTAAAACGAAAAAAATTTGGCTGTAATACGATCCAATTTGACACAGTTATCATTGATTAAAAATTTCATTGGGAAATAAAACGGAATCCACAAGTCAACCTCGGTTGCAAATACATACTAAAACTTAGAACTTCTTCAAATTTATTTTATGCAGATAATTCAATAAATATATTATGTCGATTCACAGTCTGTATTTAAGCATTCAAGTTACTCTGCTACCTAATAGTATTTGAATTATGGCGCTATTCAATCATGCCGAACTCTGTGAGATAATTTTGCTCTACGGGGGATGAAACCAATCTCCTAGTCGATTGTAATCAAAAGGTTTATTTCATCGTCGATATGACTCAGGAAGACAACGAGCGCTAACTTAAAATGACGAAATAGATTTTTTAGCTTATTTCTCATACTATGCGAGTGTGCAGGCCATAAGTACCTCTTCCTCGGTCTACCTGAATACGTCACCCGTCTACTCGAACCCGCCACGTGCTGTACCAAATACAAGAGTCCTTATCGATTCATTTATAAGGGCTTTCATTCTGGTGGTAACAATGCAGTAACAAAAAGGAGTTAGGAACTTAATGAGTCGATTGAAAAGGGCTCTCATTCTGGTGGTAACACTGCAGTAACAGAAAGGTGTTAGAAACTTATTGAGTCAACAGAAAACAGATGTTTTAAATGAGCCTAGTTGTTTTCAAAAATTGAAGGGCATACTTATTTTTCCATAGATTTTGTTAAGAAAATATCTGACAGACTGGCAAAAATCACAATAATATGTTTTATTTATCTTATTTAAGTATTAACTTTTAACCAGTATCGTCTCTCTCTAATAGTTTTAAAGACAAACTATGCAAATCTATTATTATTATTATATATACTAATTGCCAAGTGTCCGTTTGTCCGTCTATCTGTCCGTCTGTCTGTCACGCTTTTTTAGGCACTTCCCGAATAGATAGAGACTTGCAATTTGGTACACGGCTCGGACTTTCGATAAAACCCACTGGAAAAATTGAATTTTTCGAAAACGTTCTCTAGAGGGGGGTGCTCCACACCAAAACGTTCGAAAAGTGAAATGATAGGAAAGCAGGCTTTGCCAGAAGATAGAGACTTCAATTTGGTGTAAGGGTAAATCGTTTGAAAGGAAGAAAATGTGCAATTTCAGATTTCTAATATTTCCTACTTAAGGGGGTGCCGCCCACCAAAATGTTCGATTTACTGAATAAATGAGAAACGGCTCCTTGAAAATTTGATAGAGGCTTGAAATTTGGTATATGGAATAATCATTTGATGAAAACACCCAAGACGATTATAGTTTTTTCAAAAACGTTCGTTTAAGGGGATGCTCCAGAGGAAAAGTTCAAAAGGTGAATTGGTAAGAAAACGAACTTCGGGATGTGATAGAGCGTCGAAGCACCAATAACGTCCAAGAACTGGTAACTGACTTAACCGTATTGTAAATCTGCAAACAGTCTTCACCTATAACATGCAGAAGCACAGCTACATTTTGCGATTCTTAATTATTTTCCAATCCTCTCGCATCATGTATAGCTCAAATCGTTGACGCCTTAATTTCCACGCATGAAGTTAAAAGTTTCCACATTGAAGTTAAATTGGGGATAAATTTAACTTCAATGGCAGAGAAGGCGGAAGATTCATTTGTAATAATTGAAGGGCCCAGAGGTCGAGTAGTCTAACTGATATTTTTGTGAAAATTGAGTAACTACCCCAGACGGCTCATAATACCAATTTCTTTCTATGGTAAAGTTGTCTAAATGCAACTCCAAATGATATTAGTGAAAAAGTAAATTGAAAAAGTAGGATATCTACATTGTAATAAGTAGTAGCAAGGTCAAGTAGTCTAAGTTAGTTGGAAATATTGCCAACTGAAGATCTTCACATTGTTTCTTACGGTAATTCAACAGGTGGACAGAACCGAAACAAATATAGTCTATGCGGTAGAAAAGTTCAATATAAAATGCTGGAATCACAAGTACGAGTATATGGAATCAAGATATTCCTTCTTACCAAATGACTGTGCATGTCTTTGGTAGGCATAGAGAAAAAAAAAATGACATTATGTATTTACACAGCAGAGGAGTGGGATGAACTTATAAAAAATGCCCGCATGAAACCGTCAGCATTTGATGTCCAGCGTGTAACAACTGATGGCATGAAAGATTTACAATGGCTATCGCAGAAGTTCACATTTCGAAAGAAAACAGCGGAAAAAATCAAACTTAACTGGCTTAGCATTCGTTGGATTCTAATTGAAAAGAGAAAGCAAGAATTGATTTTAAATATGCACTTGACAAGAGCCTACTATTTCAGGCTATTGATCTCCAGAAGAAACAACGTGGTCGCCCTTTGAAATTCAGTGCTCTTCACATGCCCGCCAAATATAAAGAACCTGTTCCAATATCCAACGAGAAGTACAACGATCTCATTTTGCTCCTTAGTTTTGTACCACCAATACATCACGACTTTTTCAAAAACTTGCAGTCAACTTGAAGAATCGGAGAACCATTAGAAGAGTATGCTGATGGCTTCGAATAAGACTGTGAATGGTTTTGTTTTCAGCATTAGTTTGTTATTTTAAAGTGTTATAAATGCAAAAAGTATAATTATAATACATTTTACGTTTTCATTTGGCCTATACCATTACTTATTCACACGAAGTAAATCACCTTTCTGGTAGGTCGGACGGTCTGGGTCTCAACAACAGCAACACTAAGTAAATCATTAAGGTCAAGTAGTTTAACGACAAAATACGTTTTTCCTTAATCAAAATATTAAAAAAATTAAAAGTTTCACATACCTATAGAATTACCTTTTGGCAATGCAACTTTTCCTATTTAGACTATCTTTCTAATTTAAAATAGAAACTTTTAGTTCACAAAACAACTTAAAAATCGTTTTCTGAAAAATGGTCAAATTGTTAGTTAAACGACTTGACCTCTGAGCCCTTCAATTTTATATTTTTCCCAAGCACCATGTGATGTTATTCGGTTGGTACATATATAGCACATTACCACAGAGAGTGTAAGAGACAACAATCAATACTTTATAATAGCCCTGTTACGTCGTAGTAATTACATCCGGATGTGTACGAACCAACTCCCCAGTAATACTGCGTGCAGACTACTTATTGACCAACAGAGTAGATTAGTCCACTTGTAATAGTTCATAAGAAAAATGCAGCTTTTAGAATTTGTTTTGATTTTCAGAACCTAAATAAAGCAATCAAGCGATCGCATTTAAATCCCCCACCTTCTGAAGATAATACAAATAAACATTCTAAGGTCAAACATTTTGTTACTCTTGATGCCTAGTCTGCATTTTGGAAGTTAGGACTTGATGAGGAACGTTTCATTTGTGTGTAATTTCATCGCCGTTTGGTAGTTTTCGCGAATGTCATATGGTGTAAGCAGTGCTTCAGAAATTTTTCAACGTGTCGTTATTGTAGCAAAAATATTGGAAGATATTCCTAATGCTGAGAATTTTTTCGGCGACATTTTGGTGTAGGGAAATAGCACAATAAATCTACTACAAAAATATAGATATTACAATAAAAGGTTAAGTAGAGAAAAATATCAAATTTGTAAGGATAAATTGACATTAGGTCACAACCCAAATGCAAAAAAAAAAAAAAAGAAAACAGATTTACAATGGTACATTGTAATGATTAACTATTTAGAAAAAATTCTACTCAACTTATCAACAGTAGTTTCACCGTTGCGAGTGATTTTAAAAAAATATTGTCTTTGGCAATGGAATGATTCATATGAAGCAATTGTAGAGAAAGTGATGGACAAAATTTCAAGTGCTACTGTTTTGTCCAATTATATTCCCAAGTCCAATTATGTCCAATTATATTCCCAAGCTAGCCATAGTTTAGTCAGAAGTTTTTAATGCGATATGTGTCAAAGTCAATTGTGAATATAAGTTAGTGCCTTGAGAATATACCGTCTGTTTTATAAATTAGTTGAGCATTTAATTACCGTTCTATTGTTTTGTTCCTGGTAGTTGTTTTGTTACCTTGTAAGGTATAGGGGAGGTTCGGGTAAGTTGACGAACTTAAGCAATACGTGCGTTTAAGTTACAGCTTGCAATTACAGCTGCAGTTTTTTCTGTATTTAGTACACTATTAGTTAGCTTTAACCACGAATTATTAGATTATTTTTAAACAACAAGAAAAATGAACAAATAAACTTTATTACGTGAGGGGCAGTTTCATCATCTTACCCTCACTGGTGGGTAAGATGACTTTTAAGGTGGGGCAAGATGGCGAACAATTAAATTGTACAAAGATAGAAGTTAATTTGGGGATTTTTTTTTCAGGTATTTCAGGCCATACAAAAATCACATATATAACTCTTAATCTTAGCTTCTTTTGGATCAATATCAAAGCATTGGGCATGTGCCCATTCTCTGCAAAGAGAGCACTGAAACCACAGTTCATCTTTACCATACTCAGAACAAATAATGCATTCTCTCTCTTCTTTAGAGACACTGCCTTCACTTTCTTGATAATCAATGTGACTTGATGAGTCGGATGATATTTCATCTACATCTTTTTTGAAAGCTTTCTCAGATTTTTTGTTCATTGGGAATTTACGTTTAATGCCTGATTTTCTTTGCTTATTAATATCTTTCTTACTTTTTGCAATTTTTTACCCTTTTTTTTTTCTTTTCTGTTTTTCTATCTTCTAGAACTTTTTAACAGGGGACATTGTAGTATGGAAAGAAGGCAATTTTTTTCTTTGTTTACGCTGTTGTGGAGTTGCATGAGGCAGAGGAGACAAACCTGATGTTCTCTGTATTTCTTCAGCAGAGCAGGAGTGGATGATGTTTCCAACTACGGGAGATGGTGGCATTGGTGTGGTGGAAATAACTTGTGAATGTGTGGCCTCATCGCTTCTTTCATAGCATTTTCACACCAATTTTGCCGGTTAGTCTTTCTGTTGTACGGTTTTACCATCTCTGATATGAACAAAAAGTATTCATAATTTGTCTATTAGTCTACTTATTTTGAAAGAATTTTTTTTTCTAAATTTCGGGTAAGATGACGAATTCTCCATCTTGCCCGGACTATGTGTTCGTCATCTTACCCAAAAGAGCCATCTCCGCAGATGACTTTGAATAGAAACATCAATAAATTTATCAAAAAGAAGCTATTTTACCATGATTTACCAGGAATTTAAACTTATTGATAAAGCAATTCAATTTCCAGAACATTAATTTTAATTCCGGTTTAAAACCTATTTTAAATACGTGAAAAATTATAACAAAACGTACCTGTAGTTTCTTTGTTCTGTGTCATCAAAACAATTCGGCCGATACTTCTCACATTCAAGATGGACACTTTGGGAGATGTTCTGAAGCTCTTACTTGTTGATGAGTGCTGCCATTTGCAGGGCTTCAGAGAAATCTTGATTTCGTCATCTTACCCGAACCTATATTAGCTGAATATTTTCCTATTTATTATTATTGGTGCTTCGCATAAAGCATTAATTGTCCAAAATTCGGAGTCAACTTTGTATCCTGGAAATAAACCCACGATTCCTTAAAACACTGTGCAACAATATGATTATAACTTTTGAAATTTTGATGTGTATACGTTGAAAGGGGGGAGGGGGATTTATGGCGCATTGAATATGGAATGGGGCCTCCTAATAATCTAAAATACCACAAAGCAAAAATTAATCACAGTTTGTATGAATTCGTAGACGTCCACCATCCGACCTATCCGAAAGTGTAAAGTATCTGTTTTGACGGCCGGGATGTGATACCCAATTTAGACCGAAATCCAATGAGGGCGGTATCCACATGGACTGCACCCTCAATCCCCTAACACAAACCTCTCGGAAGGACTTTACGGACCCACATATTTAACGCGTTCGTTCTCCGCGTGACCACGATTACAGTTTGGGCACAGCCGGGAAGTTTCTATAAATTGAAATACAAGTGATGAGGCAGGGGCCACATGCATCTCACAGGTCGCCCTTTACTGCTCCTTATTTACACAAAACTTAATCGTTTGGTTCATTTAATCTAAGTTGAATATATCTAGTAAGAACTAGAATACCCCAATTGTAAAGGAAATCTCGAGGCTTTCCACGCGACATAAGCGAGTATTCAATCTTTTAGAGAAACTATATACATCCTAAGTTTAGTCCACAGCATTTTAAAGGTTTACTTTCTCTACATACATGCTAATGTATAGGAAAAGTAATGGAATCGTATCAGAAATTGGAACTCCAGTTTTCAACGCATCTACACGTTTCGAGCACTCTAGAAGCCGAAAAAACTATTTTTAACACAGTGTCTGCGCGTCCATATGACTGTACAATGCATGCATCCACTCCAGCTGAGAACTAATTGATCAAATTTTGGCAGATCTGTAACTTGTGGGTTACCCTGGTGTTAGTAAATTTTGGTACGATTCGAAAGAAAGGAACTTGCCTTTTTCTGCGAAATGGCCTGACAAACTGGAATGTATCCCCTCTAGTGAAAAAATAATTGACCAATGTTACAGCATTTGGTAGATAAGTCACTTGTGGGCTATCTTGTCTCTTATTAGATTTTGATACGATTCGGAAGAAAAGAATCTGGCCATTTCTTCAAAAGCGTGAATATATCCATTCTAACTGGGAAAATAATTGACGAAATTTCACAAAATTTGGTAGATAAGTCGCATGTGAGTTACCCATGTAGTGGAAAGATTTTGGTATGATTTGAAAAATAAAGAACCTGCTTTTTTTTTGCGTAATGTCTCGCAAAAATTGTCAAAACCTATAATAAAATACTATATGTGTTCAAAGGTATCAGTCAAATGTTTGTTCTATACATAATTTTTAGCAAAGAAGAAAATAAGATCAGCTGCATAACTCTAGATCTGACGTACGCAAGATATTTCAATTTTTCTCATTTTTGCCATTTCGCCATTGAAAATACATCATCTCCAAATGAAAACGCAAATTCAATTAAAACTGTAAATGCAGAGTAATTTCGAATAGTTATTAGAGTTATTTTGTGCAATGAACTGAATACAATGAATTGTGAAAGAAAAGAAAAAAAAAGAAAACGAATTTGAGTTAGTAGGGAAAGTCATGGGGTGCCCTTATCGGATTTTTAACATTACAAATGGGAAATCGATTTTGACAAAATCGCACTTTATTGCTAAACTGTACACAGTTTTCCGGATTTTCTTCCCTGCGCTCACATCTAGATAAAATATCAAACTTGTTACCCAAATTCGATCCATATCACTTCAGTTGTTATCGAGATCAAAAAGAGTCAAAAATTTCACACACACAGACCAACATAAGTAATTTTTTGTATATAAAGCTCTGCTCGATGTCACTCTGTTGGAAAAAATATATTCACCCAGAAAAATGAGTTACAGCTGCAAAACTCGGCATGAAATTGTCGTTTGAAAAGTTAAAAAATAATCAAACTGTCAGCACCAATGATGTTATAAAGCTCATGCAACGCGTATGAGAACGACACATCTTGCAGCATTTAAAATGACCGGCAATTGGAAATGACTTTTCTGTTTTAATACTGCAAGTTGTGTACAAAGATTCCTTTGAGACGTACTGGGCGGTGCTACGAACAATTGTCGAGTATGGAGAGATGTCGCAACATAGGTTTCAGGGTTGTTGCAACATAGGTTTCAGTAAGCTGGATGGTTCAACAGACCTATCAGTCGTCACCTTTTTTGGAGCTATATGGTAGTTGTTCAGTGTTGGCAACAGTGGATCAGAGAAGACGCATGTAATCCTCACAGAGACTCAGGAGGTCCTAAATAGACGACTGCTCGAGTGAATCGTGCAGAAAAGGAGCTACGTACACACCAAAGGTGCCACTATCAGCCATTTGAAGGCAATTGCCAGCCTCCATGCATCCTGTATCAAGGGATACCATTTGGATACGGGTGGCAGAAGGTAGGATTAGGTGTCGACGTCATTTAAGGCAAATACCACTGGCTCTAAACATAGGCAGAGTCGCCAGGATTTATGACGAGCTCGGTCAGCTTGAACAGTGTCCGATTGGAGGCATGTTGTCTTTAGTGACGAGTCCCGTTTCTCTCTCAGTTAAATGACAGTCAGCTGACATCAGTCCAATGACATCAGTCTCTCTCAGTCAGCTGATGACAACAATGTCTTCCAGTATTTAATTCCCTTCCATGGCCATCCATATTCCTAGACCTATCACAAATAGAACACGTCTCGGACATGCTTGAACGACAATTTTAGCCTTCTCAGAATACCACTTGTAGCCTCTCAGAACGGCAATTGTAGCCTTTTAGAATTATCTGATCAACTGCAACATTTTGGCAGACTCTGCCGCAGAGGAACATAAACAACTAAATTGACTCTATGCCCCATCGAATATTGGTTTGTATAGCTGTCCACTGAGGATTTACCACTTACTAAAATACCATCTTCTTGTTGCCACCATTTCTTAATAAAATATTATTATCTGCTCCCAAATTTTAATCATTTGTATATCTCCTCATACGGTGGCTGTAGCTAAATTTCTTATAGGTGCATATATTTTTTGCAACAGAGTGTATTTATGTTGAGAACTCGATCTGTGATTAAATCCTGATCACCATACTTTTCTTAAGCTACATCGGTGAATGCAAATCTAAATCTACTGCTTGACACATATCTATCAAGAAAAATGATTCGAATCACAATCCCTATCACCACCACACTTTCCTCTGGTTCAACATGAGAAAAGTTAAATAATAGAACCGATATTTTTTACTTCCCTTCATACATAGTATGATATAGGGAAAGTATTCTAACGGGTTCAAAAATTTGAATTAGAGTTTTAGATGGAAAGGGTTCGTTTTAGGCGTCCCTGAACTCGAATCGAACGTTTCTGGGGTGATGTTTGTGCGTATGTGTATGTATGTTAGTGTGTATGCATGTCCATAAATCTGCTAACGCGGCATCTCGCTAACTAATAAAGCGGTTTGATTATAATTAGATATGATTATTACAATCTATGAATACTGGAAACCGATTTAATGCTTTTAAACGCAATCGGATGTTCGTAAGAACACCCAATTTTCAAATGCATTTTTGAAGAAATTATTAAAAACTAAGCATGTTCAATGATGACGAAAAATAATCATTTCGTACATTTTTCATTATAAGACGAATGGTGTAAACTTTAAAAAACTAGCATGAGCCGCTCCCGGTATATTGCACGATTTTCAAATAAATTTTTGAGAAATCATTAAAAATCAAGACTTTGAATACTGTTAAATAAATAATCATTTCCAATATAATTTTTAATTAGTAAACGTAGGACACAAACCTTAGAATGCAAGCGTGAACTGTTCTCGAGATACTGCGCTTATAATATTAAAAAAGTAGCAATTTTCTTTCAATTACTCACTTTCCATATGCAATATTATGCAACATCATTCTCGTGAATTTAGATCGTTCCATTCGCGAGAGAAAATACTTTTTATAATAGTTTTGTATTTTAACGTCCAAGAATCCTACAATAGTCATTTATTTCACACAATTAATACTAATAAAATTTTAATTCATTTTGATGAGGGTTTTGTACGTGAATATGAATGTTTCTAGTTTCAATTTATGTGGTTTTCCATTCAATACCAAAATTCTTGTTTTGTAGATCTTGCATCTCATTATTTCTCTCTAAAATAAGCAACGTTAGTGCATTATGTAGGTAAAGTCATATGCTGCACACATTAATTTTTTTTAAATAGTGAGGCATCGAATTACCCACCCTGAAACTTTTTATGCGCTTACTAACATATTTCGATAATTACAATAATTAAGTACGCTTATTTCATGATCTCCTATATAGTTTTTGCACTTTTATGCAGTTTTTTTCTGTCTGGATGTGACAGGTTCCGGCATCCCTTTCTCATTTTTATCCGTCACAGAGAAGTCAGTGCCCTTTTTGACAAAGAGATTGACGCCCTTCGGGTTTTCTTTGCTCGTTTTAAAACGAAAGAAAACATTAGAAAAGTACACGAACAAAAGAAACTCCAACTTCTACGTGCAGAGGGCGCGTTGTTTCCAACAAGCTTTGATTAAAAGGTCGCCGACCTGCAAAGTGATTTGCCAAATGGTGGGTGTTAAAACAGTTATGCAATGTTTTGGGATTTTTTTTTAATCTGCATAATAGAGAAGTTCCGTTTCGCTGGGGAAATTGCAATCTAATCTTTCCTTTCGGAATCACAACTACTTTTATCTACTAACTTTAAAATGCTTGACGTCTTTAACCGTGCCAGGATTTCCCTCATTCACGTAGGTTTGATTGTTCCAAAAAGATTTTTTCCTGCGCTTTAGTATCTAGGCTATTTTTGATTTCATGACTTGTGGATTTCGTCCGCTACATATATGTGAATATTTCTGCCTACGGATTTCCTCCCGGCAGATAAGCTTGTTTCTGAGTTTCAATGCTTGCGAATTCACCTCTTCTTTTCTGTCTAAAGGCTGTTTTGAAGGTCAAGCTTTTTGCGCTTTGGCTGGATCAGAATATAAATACCTTTTCGACATCATCCTACTAATAGGATAAACTTCTCAATGATCAGAGATTTAATAGAGATGGGAAATAAAGTTAAAGTGGGTATTTTCTTCTCATCAGCATATAAAACATTATTGTTTACTTAGGAGTTACCCTAATTCTAATTGAGGTTTCAGAAATTTTTGTTTCTGCCAAATACTATGTATAGTAGAATTCTGGTTACCGAAAAGCACAGGACCCAAGCATTTTCGGTTGATCGAGGTTCCATAGGAATTCTCGGAAAACCGGTAGGACGTAAACTATGGCCTAAGAATGACTCCCTAGTTTTTGAAACGTGGTTCAAGCGTGCGACAGCTGATTTGGTTGAAACTGGGAACAGCAATACAGTTCTTAATATCGAAGTGTTCTTGGACAGGTTCAAGCGACTTCCTAGGATACACGACATTGAAGTCTGGCTTGCGTCAAGCACTGATGAGCAGGACTTATGGATGCGAAAATAGTTGATTCAATGAATATAGGAGATGCTGTCATTGAATAAGAGCCAGATGAGATCAAGAATACCAGTATTACGCATACTGAGGCTACAAAAATCCTAAACGCGGCACTTCAGTATATTTAAGTACAAGATGATGCAGCAATTTCTGATGTGCTATTGTGCAAAAGATGGCGTTGCTGGGCAGTTTTCAAGCAATGCTAAATTGAGCAGCAGAAGAAAATCACTATATAAATGTGTAAAGAAATCAAATGACTGTGCATATATAATGGTTAAGTGAATAGTCTCTGCATATTTCTTTACTATGTACATCTCGTATATTTTATTAAAATCACTACTGTATCACATATTAATGTATTTCACATTTGCGCCAATCAGTTATTATCATCAATGCACGTCTGACAATATATTTGATAATATTAAAAAATATATGTGTTGGTAAAATAATTAAGTATGAATTAAATTGATACGTAAAAATATAGGAAAAAGGGTTAACGATTCTTTCAGTTAAACCGATTTACAAATAACCGGAATTTTACTGTATTTAGATCAATTGATTGCATTTTGATTCACGGGACTTTTTGGGACATAACTCTCAATAGAATTTATTTATCGTATACATTGCCAATTAATAATTTTGGAGTGTCCAGACCTACGATATTTTGGATGCACTTTGCTTATGCTATAAATCACTCAAACATTTAAATTAACAGATTTACAGGTGCATTTAGTAAAAAATAAAATAAATTTTTCAAAAAATTATTATTTAAAAAAAATCCGAGTTTTTTTCATAATGAATGACTTTGAATACGCAGTCAGTAAGTACATTTCTAAATTTTGGACCATGTGAAAAAAGTGTGATGAACAACTGGTATATTTAGGGAAAGTATTGTGCTAGGTTGAAAATTAAATTTTTCAGATTTAAATGTTCCGATCATTCTTGAATTCGAACCAAATCTTTTTTATGTGATGTTTGTAAATCGTATCATATCTTCATAGTTCTGTCTCCTTAGTGATGTAGGCCATCAATACTGAGAAATGCTACATTTTCCTTACGGGTCAAATTCTGATCAACTTTTGTTTCTTATATATACAAATGGTTTGATTTCGAATCTTGCCGCTACGCCGATGATGTGCGGATTTACATTTTTCATCCGTTACTTGAAACTGTCGAGTGCTCGGACATTTACGAGATCTTTCATAATTCATCAAGTGGGCGAACTTGAACTCGTTTCAGCTTGACCCTTGAAACTGTAAGCTTATGAACGCGAATTCATTATAACGGCTAAATAAGAAGTTCTATATTGCGATAACTATAATTTAGATGATGGACAGAATCAACTGGAACAGTGCAAGTACATTAGAAACATTTATCAAAATAATTAGGATTATGAACTGGTAAGAAAGTCCAATTCTAGGTCCGATATTCTATAGGAGTTCCGCAAGAATCTGTAAAAGCTTGTTCTCTTTTTTGTAACTGAGTAAAAAATTACAGGTTTTAACGTAATCTGTTAACAAAATAATGAAGCATTTTTAAAGTTTAACTTAACTAGATATTCACTTGATAGTTAACATTTAAGCAACGAGTTCTACTTGGGAAAAGGAATTTTGCTGAAGCGTGTAATTTTTGTTATGGTAAGGAATTCAGTTGACAGCAATGAATATTAATTACCAGCACTATTACAGACTACTCTTGGGGTTCTTGGATAATAATTTCAAAAACAAAAACCAAGGCAGTTAAAATATATTTTTCTTAATCGTACTACATAAAAATGTGAATGTATATGACGATTGTTTGAATGTAATAAATAAAACAATTTTTTAAATAATGTAATAAATAAAACAATGTAATAAATAATGTAATAAATAAAACAAACAAAGACAATTTTAACAAAAACTTGCTTTTGTTAAGAATTTTATATAAACAATTATGTTAACATAAAATGTGTACACAATGTTTGTTTGTAACTAATTAGCCAGATTTAAAGGAAAAGTGCATGCTACTTTTTTATTAGCACCAATTAATAAAAAGAAATAAGTAATAAATACTCTTGTAATATTTCATTCAAAAGTATGAGTTAGTTAATTATTAAAAAACCTGATGTGGCCAACATATACTTTCCTTATATAATGCAGTAAATTTGCTTCTTTTACAGATAAAAAAATGTTATTCTTATAGTAGATACTTATATTCTTTACAAGATATTGAATTTTCTTCAATGAGTCGTCATTTTCATTGATTTAGCTTCATTTTTGTCCATTTGGCGAGATTTTTGTTAATTTGGCAACAATTAAAAATGTCGCCAAGTTGGCGACATTCCGCCAAATTCGTCAAGCGTTATGGACGGAGAAATAAGTTATTCTTACAGCAGATAAATGACTATTGGCGTTCAAATACAAAAGTATTATTTAAAGTATCTTTTTTCATAAATAGAACGATCTAGTTCCACGAGAATGATGTCACCAAATTTATCACATGGTATTACATATGAAAAGTGAACATGTTTCTCAATAGGAAATATTTTTTTTTATTTTATATGACTTTTTGATGATGTTTTTGAAAAATGTGCAATATCTCGAGAACGGTTCATGTTAGCGTTCTAAAATGTATGCCAATCGTTTTCTAATGAAAAATTACATAAGAAATATCTATTTTAGTAACTTTATTAGCGGTTTTGATTTTTTGACGATTTTTTCAAAATTTCACTCAAAAATTTAGGGGGTTCTGAACATTCGATTGCGTATAAAAGCAATAGGCTTCCAGTGTTTACAAATTGTGATTTTTGTACCAAATTTCATTCGAATAAGTCCATTCGTTCATCAGTTATCGTCTCCACAGACTCACTGATACACACACACAGACATCACTTCAAAAATGTTTGATTCGCGATCAGGGATGCCTGAAACTTACTTTCCCGTCGAAAACTCGAATTCGAATTTTCGACCCCGTCACAATACTTTCCTTATACATTATGTATATAAGAAAAGTAATAACTCTACTGCTTAACAAGTCTCTTTTGTAATTTATAACCTTGTTGAACCGTAATGTATGCCAGCCAATTAGAGGTTCCGCGGAATTTTAAAACATATATATGGGGTTCTTTTGAACAAAAAATTTGGCAATCACTGGATTAAGGGATAGGTATCCTCGGAGACATTTTAATTTACTATTGATTCATGCTTATGGTTTCTTTATATTAAATAATTAATTTGATGCTAATCTGGCAGAGTAAGAGTGTTTTCATAAGGGGGAATTTAAAATATTTTTTAGTATCTGCTTATCTTTGGATTGTATGGACTGACCCTGATGTGACTCTGGATTATAAAAGAATTCATGTTAGACGTGCGATTCGAGTCCATAATGCGTTTCTCAAGGTTCAAATTTGAGCCCACTTTTATTTTTAAATTCTGTTAATGAAATACCCCAGATTTTTAAATTTACCAAATGTCTTATATCTGGAGATGACTTGAAATTCTATGTGAAAATCACCTTCTTAACAGATTGTGCTTTATTACAGAAGGAACTATATAAACTGCATGACTGGTTTGTCTTAAATAAACCCCACTTAAGAGGTAGATTACTTCTAAAGTTTTAGCAAAAAAAAATTTTGTTTGCCCTTATTATTAAAATTGAAGTATTCTGAATCATTTAACGAAAATATTATAAAAAAATTCCGATTAGTACGGATTTTAGAGCCAATATGGTGAAGCAACGCATGTAGCATTTATTGAAAAGTTTGATCTTTAAACTGATTTTTACTTAAAACTACATTTTTTCATTTTGCGGGCACGCTAGTTCAAAAAGTAATGGGATAGAATCCTAAAATATTTCACAATGTATATGTGTACAATACTTACCTAAATATAGTATAAAATGTGAACTCATACTGAAAAAAAAATTCTTGTAAAACTTTGATAGTTATTTCAATGTTTTAAACTATAATTTTCAAAATGCGATTTTATTTTTAAAAAAATATTTGGAAATTTAGATATAAGTTAAAACATATCTTATGTGTAAAATATTTTGAGTAGATGCGCTATGATTTAGCCTGAAGTATTAAACTTTATGTAACCACTATCAACCTTAAAATACTTTTTCAAACGTATAAAAAAAACCTGTAAGATTCTAACCTAAATATTTCCTGCAGTTTGTATTATTATCAACCTATATACAATTTTTTTAACTTTAGGGTGAAATATGAATGAACTTTAGCGATCAGGAGTAAACTCCCTTAAATGTATCGAATTGCTATGTAATAAGCTACAAGATTCAAAGATTCAAAACTATTTAAAAAGTTTTATTTTATCTCGTTGTACACATTTTGTTGATCTGGGCGCCGCTTTTTATAACACTTTTAATTTTTATATGTATGTTGATAGCACTGTCAAAAGAGCTTACTAAAGAGTTGATTTCCCCTTAAGATGATCTCATGGTTTTTTTTCAATCCTCATACTCTTATTTGTCTGTATAACAATCTTGTTAAACCTACTTTAGAATAATGTTCTATGATCTGAGATTCTATTATCATTTGTATTCTCAACAGATTGAAGTAAACCAAAAACCTTTTCCGTATTCTTCATTACAGAATTTCAAGAACAAGGTAAAAGGTAAATAACTCATTCATGGAACAAACCGCCACTGTTTCTTGCTTCTTACCTGAATAAACAAACTAAATCATACTTCTTGTAAGTAGGACATATTACCAAAATTACACACAAAATACATTTACGTACCAGTAACAAAACTATAGTCGCAAGTTTTCGTACTCAAACGAAACTGACCCCTAACAACCCATTGAAACCTAAGTGAAACGAAACCCACTGTAATTATACTAGATTACCTCCAGGACAATTGTCAAGGATGAACGCAAACCACGAATTATTTGTGTTCGAATAACCGTAGAACAACCATCTACGAACTTGACAGTTGGGGATCTGTCCAAGAACGCTCTGCCGAAACCTTTCACTGCACAAACACATCGTTGGAACTCATTTCTAGAACGCGTTCTGCAGAAAACCTTGATTCGTTCCCAAATAGAATCCGCATGCTTATCAGGTCAACGCTGTGATTGGCCACTCAATTCCAAGATCTGATAAACTGTTAATTCAGTAAAATCATAACTTAATGCAACTGAGGAAAATCATAACAAATAGATTGTGTCCTCACAAATCTGAAAATCTATGAGAAAAATAATTTTGCTAAAAGCTTGTTTTTCATAAGTTTCTTATATTGTTCCTCAAATGCCTTCCTAAGCCTCCTTCTATACCGTATTGCGCAGTTTCGCGATAGGGTTGTTACATTCATGATAATACTCATTTATAGCATTCGTACAATGTTATCCTTTACCTATTTACGTCCACCAACCAAAAGTGTCAAACTGCTCTGGCATGCCAAAAATCGCTTATCCTTGTCTGCTCCTTATTGAATTAGATCGATCAGTACAAAGTGATAAACCTAATCTTAAAACAAAGGGTAACAATGGAATAATCAACCAGAGTCGTGACTCGTAGGTCAAAACAAAAAACAGATTGTTAATCATCAGTTTACAGCAACCGAAAGGTGAGCACGTGTTGAATACCGAATTTGATTGAAATCTCTTAGAGAACTTCCATCTTTAAATAGAAATCTCTTAGAGAACTCTTATTTAAAGATGGAAGTATATGAATAAAAAAAATCTCCAAAAGATGTTTCTTTTCACCGACGGTTTCTAATTATTATTTTATGAGAATTAACCGAAACAAGTTTGATATTTATCAGCACCCACCAACTAGGGTGTTGAGTTGAACCATGATGTTCATCTATGACAAATCTATGGAGCCGAAAGGGTTTTGCGTGAGTAGTAGAATGAAACTCTAATAAAGTTCAGTAAGGTTATTAGTTATATTAATTTATTAGAATTTTTATACAATCTCTCGAGCAAAAATATTCAATTAGAAACAGTTACGCTATAGTGTATGTAGGTAAAGGGGTAAAATCAGTCCAATTATCTGTATTATACAATAGAGTTATCTTATATATACAATATAGCAATTATATGAATTATATAATATAGAACTTATCTGATATCATTGGAAATAGCATTAAAAAGTACCAAATTAAGCTGAAATTGGAGTTCGGTTTTCTCTCAATTCTTTATTTCTGTTGCAGGGTCTGGCTGAAAATGGAAACCAAACTTTGCATAAAACAATTTCATTTGCAGCTGACCCTGGATTTATAGAGAGAAGAAAAACCCGATTCTTTAATAAACTCGTTTTTCCATAAACAGAAGTTTTCTTTAGACTACGTAGTTACTGCATAGCGCCACTTTTTCTAATTGATTTTTTAAAATTCTTTGCTGAAGGGACTGAATAAAAATGTTGCTCCTATTTTTATAAAAAATACCAACCACCAGGAAAAATTCAACGGTGGTGCCAGTCCGATGGAGCTGAAATGATTTTGTTTGAACAACATTTTGTAAAATAGAACTTCAGCAAAGTTCAATAAGTTTGTTCGAATTTTTTCAGACTCATTCATTTGGTTTACAGGCTTTCAAAGCGCTAGAAATTACTCACTAACTATTTATAGCTAGCTATCACTTTTCCGATTTCATCTGGATACTCCGACCATAAGACAAAATATCCAATTTTTTTACTAAAAAGAATTTTTATATGTAAATTAAACTTATGCAATATATTTGACAATATTTAATATTCAAATTAATCTATATATCTGCCAGGGCGGCACATAAATACGTACTTGAATTTTCATCGGCCTGTTCAAACCTTAGGAATCACTTACACATCATTGGAATCCCCAAGTCCACTTAACCTCCTAATTTTTTTAAACAAAATAAAATATTGCGGGCTTATGCACTGATATTTCATCAAGAAGCACGCAGACAAATTGAACTGCAACAATCCTGCCATTATTAGAACTTTCCCATCCATTGGAAAATCCAGGTTAAAATACTGAAATATCGAAATTATAATACTATTTTAAGTTTTTTCAATATTAAAATATTGAAATTGTTTTTATATATTCATAATTTTGACTCTATTTCCGACAAAACAAGAAAAAATATATACGTTCATATTTATCCATTAGATTCGAAAGTATAAGAGTCCATAGTGGTTACATTTCTCGTAATACTCCAATTTCCGCCACAGAAATCCCAAGCATATAGATGTTATTCACATCAAAGGATTATGAAAGAATTTCGCAATTAATTTTCTTAAACTTTCAAATTGGAAGTAGATGCCTGAAACCAACTGCTTATGTTTTAAAAGAAGATATATGTCTCCAGGGTGTTTGATACTTTAATTTTCTGCTGCCACCCCACCCCCTCCTCCAACTATACCTTCTTTTCTACTTCTACCTCCATTCCTGAATGAAGTCAAGACTATTCCTTTAATCGGATTTTTTTTTCCCTGTTTTCCTATTTCGAATGTTCGTTAAATCCTGGGAACTTTTCAATTTTTCTCATTAAAAGCCAGCTATATATTAACATTACACCCATTAAAATGCATAATTTTCAAGTTAAATGCGGAACCCGGCTCGTTGTAAGTGTTAAAACTATAGTGACTGGAATATTATAGAGTTCATGTTTTCTTTGCGCATTTTAGTTATGTCAGATTGACAACTCTATTTAAGTTGCATTGTGTATTCTGGACCGACAACGTGGCTAATAAAATTTACTATAGCAGCTATTTTCGAAACATTCTTATATCACTCGCTAAAAATTAGCTTCTAATCTATATTACGGTAATAGAACAAACTTATGACATATAACAGATAATGCAATCTCTCCGGCCATCTAATAATCTGTTCTAAACCTCTCAGTTAGTCAGACGGTCTGGGGTTTGTTGTACAATATATTGTTAAAAACTTTAGCTTCGAATTACTTTTGAGAATGGTCATATTCATTTTCTTTTATTCAATAAAATAATCTACCTACACTACCCGACATAGAAAATGCAACACCATCAAGCTTTCGCCTTACAATTATGCAAATTGCGAGACAAACGGAGCTGGTCGATATATGCAAATGATCTTAAATGGAAGTAGATCACGTGATTAGAGCGCGGGTTAAAAGGGGTGGAAACGGCAGATGAGGTAACAGTTGTTACTGTCTGTCGCCTACGGCGAGGGGATTTATTTTACTATCTGTCGCCTGCGGAAACCCTTTTTCTGAGCTTTTTCTCGTTTCAGAAGACACGTATTGTTGGACGAGATGCCTGAGCGATGACACCGAAGTCCGTTTCAGCATGTCGACGATCGTGTGAGTGGATTCATTTTAGGCCTACGTACTGTTGGGTGGTCGTACCGGCGTTTCGCCGCTGAAATATGCGTAGATGCGTCCACTGTGCAAAGTATTTGGAAAGACGGGTTGAAGAAAGGCATGTGATTCGTTTCAGTGGTACGTCAGCACGCGTTGATCGACGCATTTGAAGGCATGCGGTGGCGGCCCCACAAACGATGACTGTCGGCATTCTGCAGAATTTTCAATTTACATTGGATGTTCCAATATCAGCGAGAACAGTTTCTTGACGATTGGCCGAAAGCGGCTTGCACTCAACCCGTCCTTTACGAAGACTGCCATTAACGACAAGACACCGATGGGATTGACTGCAATGGTGTCGGATACGAGCCTCTTGGACGACTGAATGGGACAGCAACGAGACACGGATCTGTTTGATGAATGTCCGTCGCCGTGTGATAATCTGGAGGCGACGTGGAAACAGATGCAATCCTGCTGTGACTGTTAAACTCCATACTACTCGACAACGAGGCATCATGGTTTGGGGTGCTATTGGCTTCGATAGCCGGTCACGTCTGGCTCGTATCAGATGCACAATGACGGCACGACAATATGTGGTTGAGGTGCTACAGTCGGTTGCACTTCCTTACCTTCAGCGGTTGCAAAATGTTGTTTTCCAGCAAGATAACGCGCGACCGCACACGGCAATCATTAGCAGATAAGCCTTGCAAGGTATCCAGATGCTTCCTTAGCCTCTGCTGTCTCCAGATCCCTCATCTATCGAGCATACATGGGACGTGATTGAATGTCGTTTGACTTCCCTGCCCCCGCCTCAAACAGTTGACGACCCGTGGAGGATGTGTAAAGGAATATGGTCATCCATTCCTCAGGAAACTATCCGCACTCTCATTGCATCTGTTCCACGAAGGGATGCTGTTTGTATCGCCGCAAGAGTTGGTCCTACTGCCTACTGATCACCCTGTCTATGCCATTACTGTATTGCATCATCCTTCTGGAATTAACATCACTTATTTATATATGCCATCTTTGTCTGTGTGTCCTTTATCATCACACTCTATTCGCTTTTTCATGGTGTTGCATTTTCTATGTCGGGTAGTGTATATTAATATTGCATGAAAACAGATATTTTCAGTTAGATGGACAAAATATACCCACTAAAAATACCATTAACATACTGATGACATAATCAAAGTATTGAAAGCACATAAATGATAGCACCAAGATGTCTTGACTCCAGATTTCAGTAGTCTAAGCCAGACTTAGTAGACTTCAGTAGGAAGACAGTTTGGCCAGAGTGTGAAAACAGTTAGTCCAGAGTGTGAAAGACAGTTAGGCCAGAGTGTGAAAGACAGTTAGACCAGAGTGTGAAAGACAGTTAGGCCAGAGTGTGAAGACAGTAAGTTTAGAGGCATAGAAAATATTATCGCAGAGTTTTATCTTAACACCGTCAGCAAGATCGAAGAATTCATTTTCAAAACAGCTTTAAATGGAATTCGTAATACTGAAAAATTAGATAAACTAATACAATTAATCCCTGTATTTAACCCCGGGCAACACCCGGTAAATTTTTTAGCGTGTAACTAAAATTATAAAATCGCTACGTGATGATTACTGGTCTTTTCATCAGTATTATATGTTTCAGAGGCTGGAACGGTAAGTGTAGATTTAACGTCACAATTAAGAACTGTATTTAATCATCTAGAAAATATTTGCATTCACAAGAGACAATATATCGACCCATTCCTGTCACGTCTTACCTCTTCTTTATCTTAATCAAATCAAAATGATTAAATTTTCACTGCACATACAAGCGTATTTGCCTCGAGTCTTGATGCTACAAGTTTGCTTCATTTATTCAAATTAAATGACCTATTTAGCTAATGGTTAGGTCGGTTTGGGTTAATAGCTAAGAGAAAGGAAATGATTTCTGGAATTTCACAGTCAGAGATGCGAGGCGTTCGGACCCGAGATAAGAAATTAGGAATAACTTTCTGAGAAGTTCCGCACAAATTTAAGACTGTTTAAATTAGAGGTCATTAGTCTTCATCATAAGTACTAAGTCAAGCACGGTATGCAATTTTATGGCGCCTCAATCAAGAAAGAGCTGTTATGGGTCCAACACATGATATTCCTTAGAGAAAACCAAATTTCGATTTTATGAGAAAACAATAACACAAATAAAATCTATCGTATTACTATGTCTCCCAAAAAATTAAAATATGTAGCTGTTAATAGATATAGTTATAGATATAGTTATAGATATAGATAATAGATATAGCTATTAAAATGGCCATTCAAAGTGTCATGTAAATGACGATTCTTGCGAAAAATATCGCGCTCCCTATGAGATGGTAAAATCTATTATCTTCTAAGGTTCTAAATAACTCTTAAACAACTAGTAGTTAAGTCTGTTAAATACAGGGAAACCAAAGCTTAAAAGGTAAAGTTGCAAATTTTTTGTAATAAGTTTTATTTTGTTTAACAATGTATGAACGCCGAAAATGATAATCTTATTCAAAAATTGGCTCATTTAGGTTCTGTCTGGTGATCGACACTATGAATATGCAAAGTTTCAGCCTTTGAAGTAACCAGGAGGGCTGCTGTGGGGTCTGAAAAGATTTTTAGACGCTTATGTTATCCACAGAAGAGGAAGAGATAAAAATTTCGGTTCCATTAGGCTCTGTTCTGTGATCAATACTATAAGTACGCAAAAATTCGGCCTTCTAGGTCACCAGTGGAGACCTTAGGAAGGTATTAAAAGTTTAAAGATTATTTGGAAAATTAAGTTTAAAGATTATTTGGTCGCCGCACAGCTCTCTAAGTGGTATCATAGTTTGGGGTGGTATAACATTTGGTGGACGAACACATTTGGTCTACGTTTTTGGCAGTATGACGGCACAACGGTACGTCTCTGACACTGTAAGACCTGTGGTACAGCCATATCTGTAGACCAGGCCTAGACTGCTTTTTCAGCAGGATAATGCCAGGCCATATACTGCACGGGTAACTATGAATAGTCTACACGGTTTTAATATCCTGTCTTGGCCAGCATATTCTCCGGATTTGTCGTTAATTGAGCATATCTGGGATATCATGTGTCGCCGATTAAGAGAACTTCCAATTCCAGCAAACCAAGTTCAATTATAAACCTAATTGCATGATGTGTGGAATGCCATCCCTCAGCACACCATTGACCATCTCATTGATGGGATGCCTCGTTGTATTCAATCCTGCATAGCCGCTCGCGGTGGGTCTATTCCATATTGATCTAATGTCAAAGTGCCATGCTTTCATTTTCCAGTTAGGATTTTTGGATCATTTACACTTCTGCCAAAAGTGCCGCCGTGTTCACGCGGAGTGCGACCACGTTAAGCATGTGGGTCCCTAAGTCCTTTCGAAAGGTTGGTGGTAGGGGAAGGCGGCCGTAGTCCCTGTGGATGCCTCCCCCACTGGGTTCCGGTCTAAATTGGGTAGCACTTCCCGGCCTTCCAAACAGTTACTTTACACCTTTCTGGTAGGTCGGACAGTCTGGATCTCAACAACAACATCTCCATGTTACAATTATATTCTGTATATTTCATAAGGATACATCAATTTCTTCATGGTGTTGCGATTTCAGTTGTGAGCAGTGTACTTATTTGAACTTAAAAGGCTTGACGAAGCATTCAATATTATATATATATATATATAATCCGCACAACCAATCCAAACAAAATTTCAAATATTGTTATTTGAAGGTATGCGCTCGAGATTGTGATGATTTCAAACAATAGAGCTCTCATGGTTACGGTTACAGTGAAAAAATTTCGAAAATTTCCAATGGCAGCACCCACATTTTTCCTGCGCAAATTGATTAGCGCATCGAAAAACCATAAATGGCGTTGGAACGATACACGTATGACGAAAATTGGCAGCGTAAAACATTTGCCAAGAGGAGCATTGTAAAGGACCAATGACAACATAAGAGAGGAGAGGGAAAAAAACTTTTATTGGAATTACAAGTTTTCAGCGTGCCCACGTTCGCAGACGATGCACGCGGAAGATTGTTGACAACAATGACGAACGTAATGATGACGAACGTAACAATGACGAATGTAACATCGCAGGAGAAATCTGTATAACTTCACGTTTTATGGCATCTTTCAATTCTGACAAATCTCGTGGATTTGATGTGTACACCTTAGATTTCGGATAACCCCAGAACCAGAAATCCATCGGAGTGAGGTCGAGGGATCGCGGTGCCCACGAAACTGCAAAGTTACGGGAGATGACTTTATCACCAAAGTTCTGTTGCAGCACTTGCCGAACACATGTAGCGAAGTGTGGAGGAGCATCATCTTGCATCCATACAATGTCATTAACGACATTTCGCTGCTGCAATTCTGGAATTACGTAATTCTGCAACATTGTTTTATACCGAGGACCTGTGATGGAGCACGTTTTCATATAATTGGAAGTGACCTCTTCGAACAAATACGGACTGAGAACGAATGTGCTTGCGATGCCGCACCACATAGTCACTTTAGCTTCGTGTAAAGGCACTGGTGCCACATCGTGAGGATTTTCGTCAGCCCGGTGAACGCAGTTCTTGGAGTTTAAGTTCCCAGTTAAGGAGAAATGTGCCTCATCCATCCATAATATCCGCAGCGGTCAACTACTATCTTCATCATCATATCTGATAAAGAAAAAATTCGCAAAGTCGACACGCTGTTGCTCGTCTCCAGGTTGCAACATCTGGACGCGCTGGAATCGATAAGGAAACATCCGCAGAACAGAGCGCAGAAGCTTGAGGACTGTGGTTTTCGGTACTACCAAATTGCGGGCAACACTTCTTGCAGTATGCAATGGACCTGCAGTAATCGTATTATGCACTTCCGCAACAACTTCAACAGGAACAAATAGATAATCGTCCGGATCGCGGTCTATCACATATGTGCATCCAGTTTCTTCGAATTTTTTTACCAAATCACGTACAGTTCGTACGGAACATGGGCCTCGTCTTAGCTTATGATTTTGCTGATAAACTCGCGCTGCTTCGGCAACATTTTCCCCGTTCAGATAAAACACCTTTATCAATTCATCTCGTTGTTTCCCTGTAAGTGTCATCTTGTTGGCACGTTCAAACACCTGATTGAAGAAACAATCTTCCCACACTGCTTATTAAAGGTTTTCTACAAGCAATGCTTTGCACATGGTGTTCTGTGATTGGTGCTTCTGCTGTCTATTCCTGTGAATTATACAAAGTCTGTCAATGCACCTCCTCTCTGTGTTGTCATTGGTCCTTTACAATGCTCTTCCTTGCAAATGATTTACCAAAGCAATTTTCGTCATACGTGTATCGTTCCAACGCCATTTATGGTTTTTCAATATGATGATCAATTTGTGCAGGGAAAAAGAGAGTGATGCCATTAGAAAATTTTGAAATTTTTTCACTGTAACCGTAACTGTGATAGTCCTATTGTTTGAAATCATCACAATCTCGAGCGCATACCTTCAAATAACAATGTCTGAAATTTCCTTTCAATTGGTTGAGCGGATAGGTCCCTAGGCGTTCATATATCGGGGAAGTCTTTTTATGACCACCCTGTATATATATATATATCCTACATGAATTAAAAAACGAGCAGTACCTCAGGAACAGCACATATTAGCATACTTTAATGTCAATCTAATAAAATTATTATACATAAAAAGGATGATTTTTGATAAGTAACTAGCTACGGTGCTCGCAGTCAGCGGTCACTACTTTATTGCAGTGATATTTTTTAGCAATCATTTCTTTTAACAATCACTTTTTCCAGCAAGTAAAACAAACAAGAAAAATAAGTCCGCTACGTATGCGGAAATTTTCTAAACGACTACAACCCTCTAAACAAGCATCTTTAACCCGCTTTTATCTTGATACTTTCTAAATAAGAGTCAGAAATGCAGGCAATCTGAGGACACCGTGACATTGAACGCGATAGCAACATCTCCCTGCAAATCAGTAACCAGCCCATTCCCCTAATGGTCAGAATTTAAACCGAAATCCATCAATTGATGAGACTCAGTGCGTAACATGTTCAAGGATTCAAGGATCACAATAAGTACCTAGGTCAGCCGAAGGCTGCCTTTAACCTCCAATCTAAGGGTCGGCTGGGAAATAGTAAAAGGAAAAATTACAGAAGGCGTAACATGTTGTAACATCTGTACTTTCTAACATCAAGCTGCGAAAATCCGCGCATCGGGCGTGATGCTCTCTAAAGAAGAATGAAAATTGCATGTAATCTGTGTACATTCATGTAGCGGGCGAGTGACAGTACTAAATAAGTGAAAATTCCCTGTTAATATGAACTACAGGGTTTAACCTAGATCAAAACACCGATGAAAAAAAGAGGTTATAATTAAAATCATGCCCCTACGACGAACTTAAAATTAAATCGCAATTTCCTCTATCATAGTGCGTAATAATTTGTCCAAATTAGCCAGATTTATATATTTACACTATTGCTAATTTAGCATCAAACCCGTTAAATTTAAAAAATAATTTTTATATTTCCAATTCCCACCCCTCTGCAATCACACATCAGGAAACATTTTCAGCATAAATGCCCGCTGAAAGAAAGGAAATCCTTTTGGAATCCTTAAAGAAGGTCTAAAAAGCATCTCAACCAGATATCAGCGAACATTTTCGAAATATTCACGAGATTTCGTCAGTCTTTGAAATTCTGTACAAAAAAAAAAAAAAAAAGAAAAAAAAACCCAAGAGCCTTTTTCAACATTTTGGCACATGGGGGCCCTTTGAACTACATATTTGGCTACAGTTTAAAAAAGAAATGGAGATCGTAGCATGAAAATCGTGAGAGGAAATACAGATTTTTGAGATGGTATCTTAGCTTTTTTTAAAACATTATTTTCTCCGTCACTCCGGAATTTAAAATTCTGTAACGACAAAACTATAGGTTTCTTTTTTTTTTAATTTTGATGCTTGAACAACAAAATCGAAACTATTAGTTTTGGTTAAATAAAATGGAGATCACAGCACTAAAATGGATCCAAAAGTTGGCTTTTGAAATGGGTCTGTCAGTACCCCTTTTGTCCCCATTTTTTCAAAATTCTCAGAACTTCTTCGCCTTTAAAATCCGTAAAAATATATCGATTTTTTCAAAATTCCGACTCTTTAACTCCCTTTAAAAAACCTTTAGCCCCAATTTAAAAATATTCGAGATCGTAGATCAGAAATTGAGGGAGCAGATACGTTTATTAAGACTGATTCAAACTCCCCCACCCCATTTTTAGAAATTTTCATAAAACATTTAAAATCCATTGAATTTTTCAGTTTTTGAACGTTTCCTGCAACTTCTCTGATAAAATGCTACATTAAAAAAGAACGCAAGGTACTATGCCTTTATAATAAGGGGTATGGTTTTTCCTCTTTTAATAGTAAGTTGTTCGAAAAGTTAATAATATTCCCTTGGTTGGAGCTTTCCAATTATCAACAGTCTTCTGGCGTTTAGTAATGATGAAAATTAACGAAATTTCATTTAGTTTGCTCAATTTGTTTCAGAAATATAATAAAAATAAAAGTTGGTAAACATAAATGTCTCAATATATCGATGATTTATTATTAGGTTGAAGTATAAAAAAAAGTATACTTAAAATCACAGTCAATTTTAAGAAATTAAATACGCATATATGCGTTCGCGTGTTTCACTATCGTTTTCTTCGTTCGCGTGTTCCTTTATCGATCCTCTCTTATGAGGATCGAACATTCGAAAGGTCACGAATGTCAGCATCTGTTCGCTTGCAGAGATCGAAGATCGAGAGGATGAAGAACGCAGCAGACGATTTTCTTTTCACACCCATGACCTTGCCAGGAATCTGTGCTGTGACACAGTTACGCCGTTCCAACGACAACTACCGGATTTTGGAAGGGAACGTGCGCAAATTGAGAATGTCCACTCATTGGAGTTGCTCAGCATAACAATCATTCATTTTTTAATATTTACGTGAAATTTGACACACTGGTACACTTTTATTTTGGTAAGCACAACTGCATATAGTACCGTCTGAGTTGTTTAACATTCACCATTTTGGTGAAATAGCACAGTCTTAAAAAACTATTATAAAACATAAACATAATTACATTTAAAAATGTTACAGAAATATATGAAATAATAATATGTTGTTTAGTAAAGAATGCCATCCGAGATATTTGATGACTTTGATCTAAAATATAAAAATTCATAAAATGTAAACTCAATTTTAGCAAAAAAGTGAAAATCTTTAATGTACGTCACTTTTAAGAAATTGTCACGAGTCACTCTCGTGTAAAATTTCTTTTCCACATGGAGCACCACATCTCTCCAAGAAATTAAGCAAATGGAACAAAATTTGAATGATATTTCCAATCAATAATAAAAAACCAACTGATTATTGTGGAGCTCAAATCAAGAAAGCATTTTAAAGAAATTGGATTTTTTTTTTCGAAAATCGAAAAATCATTGTAAAAACATAATTATGTTAAATATTTAATTATAACATAATCATACATAATTAATTACATTACACAAATTGCCATTTTATATGTATTTTTTTTATTTAAAAATCTTTAATCATTCATTAGATATTAGAAATGTTTCTTCTCCACAAGGAGCACTAAAAATCTCTCAAATTACTGACAAAAATTACATAAAATTTGGTACGATTCATTCTGAGTCATTACAAATAGTTATTCGGGTTGTTTTGTGCAATTGAACAGAATTTAATTAATTATGAAAGAAATAAATAAATAAAGAGAAAACGAATTTGTGTCAGTAGAGAAAGGCATGTTCTGCCCACATCACATTTTTAAGATTACAAAGAGGGATTGATTTTGACAAAATCTTGTTTTATTGCTAAACTGTAAGCATTTTTTCGGATTTTCTTTTCTGCGTTCATATCGACATAAAATATTAAACTTGAACATAAAATATCAAATTCGATCCAAATCGCTTCATTAGCTTTCGAGATCAAAAGAGTCAGTGATTTCACACACATCACATACATACACACAAACAGAGAGAGAGAGAAAGAGAGAAATAGAGAGATAGAGAGAGATAGATAGAGATAGAGAGAGAGAGAGAGAGAGACCAACAAGTCATTTCGGGTGTACAGGAATATACACTCTGTTTTGGAAAAAATATATATACGCCCATAAAACATTGAGCTACAGCCGGTAAACTTGACATGCAAATATCTTTTATTTTAAGAGTTATGCAAATGATCAAACTGTCAGCACCAATGATTTTATAAGGCTCATGCAACGCGTATGAGAATAACGCATTCTTCCAGCATTTTATAATTCAGCATTTTTTCTCATTTTATTTTCCAGCATTTTTTCTCATTTTATTTTCCAGCATTTTTTCTCATTTTATTTTCCAGCATTTTTTCTCATTCACGGGAAATTGTAATTAGATTTCCTGCTTTGATACTGCAAGTTGGAAGCAAAGATGCCTTTGAAACGTACTCGAAGGCCCTATGAACAATTGTTGGATTTAGAGAGATGCCATATCATAGGCCTAATGGAAGCTGGTTGGTCTAACAGACATAACACTCGCAATCTTGGTCAACACGATATGGTAGTTGCTCAGTGCTGGCAACAGTGGATCAGACAAGACACATGTAATCGTTACAGAGACTCAGGGCATCCCAAACAGACAACTGCTCGAGAGTAAAGTGCAGTCAGAAAAAAAGCCACGTCCACAACAATAGAGTCGCTATCAACTATTTGAAGGCATTTACCATCCACCATACATCCTGTATCAAGGGATACTAATCTGAGACGATTGGCAGAAAGTGTGATTAGGTATTGACGTCCATTAAAGCGTCTACCACTGACTCCTTAACATAGGCAGAGCCGTCTGGATTGATGCCGAGCTAGGTCAACCTGAACAGTGTCCGATGAGAGGCTTGTGGTCTTTAGTGACGAATCTCTATCAGTGATGACCGCCGCATACGTGTGTGAAGAAGAACTTGTTCGCGTTCCGATACCATATTTACTGCCTACCGGCACACTGGAGCAAACTTGTGGGACAGCCAATCTGCTCTAGTTGTGCTAAAAGCCAAGTCGACGGCTCACTTGTACATACACTATATTCTGCAGCCGATTATTCTGCCTATGTTATCAAGCCATCCTGGTTCCATTTACTAACAAGACAAAGCTCGACCACACACTGCACGATTTTCTCAACAATGTCTTAGAGGATTTAATATCCTTCCATGGCCGTCCAGGTCCTCATCAGACCTATCCCCATTAGAACACGTCTTGGGACATGCTCTAACGGCAATTGCAGCTTTCTCAGAATACCAACAAATTAGCTGACCAGTTGCAATATTTGTGGTAGACTTTTCCACAGAGGAACATAAACAACTTAATTAACTTCATGCCGCAGCAAATATCGGCTTGTATAGCTGCCAGGATAGGATTTACCACTTACCGAAATGTCATCTTCTCGCTGCCACCATTTCTTAATCATTTTTTTTGTTGTTGTTGCTCCAAAATTTTAACCCTTTACTTATCTTTGGTAACGTTACATACATTCCGAGTTTCGCGGATATAGTTCAGTTTCTTATAGGTGCATATACTTCTTTGCAACACAATGTATATTCTAAAGTTTCTTGATTAACTTTGTATAATAAACTGTTTTTGAAACATTTTGGTTTTATAATTACAGCAGATGATTTTTATATATATTATAATTCAATTTTTAATGCAGTTTTTTATTTTATTTGTAACCACAGTAGCAGCGTTATGCTTCAAATACCGGAATCGTCTGCTGGCTATTCTTCCGATTAAACTATTGAAACTTGTTTTCTTCTTAATGATTCATTTTTAGATTACATTGTCTGAAAATATCGAAAATAAGATAACATATAGTGATTAGAAACGAAATATTGTTTTTCAATTTTTGTTTTACAATTTTTATTGTTGTACAATTTTTGCGTTATGGGAATTACAAAATAAGCATCCTTTTTATGTACTCATTTGAAGCGGTTCTTGATATTCAGAACTTTTATCAAGCGTATAGATGTCACATTCAGTGACCTCTAACCATTTTACCCGCACCAAATATGGGTGAAAATGACCTGTATAAATACGTATGTAGGAGAAAATCGCGTGGAGCCTCACACTCCACCATTTTAACATCAAAATACAATCGCGTTAAACTCTTGACGTTTATCACTTTCTCAAATGCAAGTGATGTTAAGTTACCTTTGGGTTAAGAAATGTTACTTACAATAAAGAGACTTGCGCAATATATCAAATAGCCTTAAGTGATAGTTGGTTATAAATGACTATGCCTTATTTAAGAAACGTGTAGAACGTGTTATATATTTTTTAATAAATGTATTTACTATATAAATATTCCTGCTTTAATTACAAATAAATATGCAAGTCACTACTTGGGGTCATGGAATAGCTCATTTGCGTCATTAATTGAACATTAATGATTCTTGGTAAAATGTATTCATCAATAATTTATCACCCGGTTTTAATAAGAGTAAAGAAATGAGATAACATGTCATTCGATTCTTTTGAAAATGTTTAGATTTAGTTCTGTTACAATATATAAAATTGCTGCTGCTTGTAAGAAAATAACTTACAACAAAACTTCTTTGAAGAAAGCAAGCGTATGTCAGTTAAGTGACGACATTTCTTTCGAGGCTATTATAAGCCCCCCTTCTTCAGACGAAAAGAACAGTATGCGTCTTTAACAACTGCTAAGAACGAAATGAGGGATTTCGTTCTTAGCGGTTGTTAAGGGCGCTTCTGAACTCGAGTTTTCAACGGATTTGAACATTTCAGATATTTTAAAATACGAATCCACTACTTTCAGTATGGCGTCTGTGCGTATATGTGTGTGTGTGTGTCTCTGTATATCTCTCTGTGTGTCTGTGCAATGTATGTATCCACTGTAGTTCATTAACTATTAGACACAATTTCAGAAAATTGGATAAGTAAACCCAATTTTTGTTACTCCGGTGCTGATTAAATTTGGGTGCGATTTAGAGAAATGGGGTCGCTTGTAAAGAATCCCGCTGTCTCAAACGGGAATCAAACCACAAATCCTCGTACTAGCCAGTCGAGGCTCCACCGCTGAGCTACTGGGACAGAATTGCAAGCTCTTATCGTCGAATTGGATTCTGAAAGCCCTTTCTTTCTGCGGAATGTCCCGCAAAGACCGTAAAAATCTTACATAAAAGAATAAATATGCTCGAATGGATAAATTAAACATTTGTTTTAAAAGCTATTTTTGACGACAAAATGAATTAAAGAATAAGACCAACCCCTTCATTTGAAAACGACTTTTCCACCTATTATTGCATTTTTGCAGTACAGTTATCTAAAAATACGTTCGTCAACTTAAAATAAAATAGAATTAAAACTGCATGTTTAGCGCAATTTTAAATATATATCCGTATTATTGTGTGTGAATGAACTCATATTGAATACATTACGAAAGAATGTAAGAAAAAATGAATTTCAGTCGGTATGGGAAAGTCATGGGTTGAATGAAAGTCATGCGTGTATTTAATTAAATTTGCATATTGTGCATACGCGACAAACTTTACTGGATCAATTTTAATTATTCTTTTTACCCAAACACGCATATTTCTCGTAATTATAGATTAATTCGACCCACTCTTCATTTTGAAATTTAATTGTGCTTTTCGCATTTCTGAGAACATGTTCCCATTTATTCCTTTCCTCATATTGACCTATTTCCAGCATTCAATTCTAAATGTAATAAGAATTTTGAATCCATTCTGCGTATATATTCGACCTACAAATGAACAAAATAATTAAGTGGTGTTCCGGGTTGAGAACATTTCTTGAACATAAAACTTTCAATTCCATATTTTGTGAAATACTTAGAGGTATTTTCTTGTTTCTTTTTAAATATTCTTGGTATTTTTTGAGTGTTTGTCATTTATCAAGAATTTATAGACTTAGCAAATTTTTTTAACGTTTTCTCTATATAGAGCGATTTACAGATCACAAGCTGCATTGCATTTGGAATGTTAAAGCATTTTGGATTAGATACTAATGTTAAGCGAGTGTATTAATTATTTTCCACATCGTGCTTACATTTCATGTATATAAAAATTTTGCTCCAATGACAGCAAACAAACATCTGTGGACCGATTTCACACAAGTTAGAGCTTTTCAGCATATAGAATAGCCGTTACTGGGCATAAAGGAAATGTTGCAAACCTTAATGGAAACTATAAATAAATAAAGTAAACACATCCAGAAAATGTAAATGTTAAATGAAACACAATTTAACTTAGAAGCATGTGCAATAACTATAACTATTTTGCAATAACTATATTAAACTAATCAAGTGAATTAAATATGGTATAAATATAGAATATCACAGCATATAGATTGAATAAAAACAGCAGCCGGCTTTGAAAACAATAAAGAATTAATTCCTTAGACAGCAGTTAGACATATTTTATAAATATAAATTTTTTTTAATAGAATTGAGATTTTATTTGGTTCCACTGCACAGTAGGAACACTTGCATTTGAAAATATTCCAATTTTGACCTGATTTATACCAAATTTGGAGTGCTAAAGTAGCTAACTATGGATAATTAAAAGGAAGCTTATGAGTAGTTGTAATAAATTATTAACGCTACCACGAATGCACAAACTACGTATGGGCAATTTAAAGAACTTTAATTAATTAAAAATTTAATTCTTTACATTATACAATGACTTTATTTCTTTAACGGCAAAAGAATGATATACAAATGTGGTACAATATTTTGGGCAGCATTTGATATTTTCCTTGATGAAAACGTGTAAATGTATTTCGAAGTACCCAATTAACTTATATTTCGCGCAAATTCATCTTGACATTTGGAAATATCGCTAGAATCCACCAAGCAAAATAGATTACCATCTAATTATTTTACAAGAAGCGCCCAATATGCGTTTAAATACATATAGTCATATTTCAATGCTGTTGGCATTGAATTAACATTACAAAAATTGAAATTGGACGCTTATGGCGACTTATTAGTTTTAAACAGAATGGCCTAATCAAACTCACCCTCAAAATTCTTACTAAAATACAATTGATATTTAATTAACATCCCGTGAAATTAATGACTTTTAGCAAATTCTTTGGCGTCAAAATATGAAATTCTTACAATCAAGTAAGTTTGGTCGTGAATGGAACGTATTAGATCGACGAGAATTAGAATATAAGGTATGTGTTTGGAGAGCCGGAAAGTGCCACCCAAATTAGACCTGAATCCAGTGGGGGGAGGTATCCACGGGGACTGTTTGCTCCTTCCCTTTCCACTAACCTCTCGAAAGGGCTTACGAACCAACATGTTTAAAGTACTTGTTACTCAGCTTGAACACGGAGACAGTTTGAGCAGGCCGGGAATCGAACTCGGGTCGTCGGAGTGCAATCCCCGCGCGCTAATCACTGGGCTGTCTCACCTCATATGCTAATAGATTTGTAGCATAATAATGTGTGAATGTGATCATATAGCATAATAATATATGAATATGATCATGTAGCAAAACAATATATTAAAAGTGATTCTATTTGAGTCATAAGTTGCAAAATGCGTCCAATTTTAATTCATGTGATGTTAAATCGATGCTATGTCTTGTACATCATAATTTTGCCGTGAAATCAGTAAAATCATTACATTATATAGTGAAAATCATGTTCTAACAACATCAGATTTTGTAAGTAGTACAAATGTAATTGTGTCACCTTTAACATATTCATATATAACTATATATACATAAAGAAAAACGCATTATTAGGCTGTCAATTTACTTTAAACTAGATTGCAACATTTCAGGGTGAACAATACGTCATAAAACAGCAAAGTAATATAACATTTTCAGCCAGTCTTGAATCATGACTATCCCCTGCCCAAATCATCTAAAAAATAATATTTGGGTCAATTATATCAGCGTTTCTTCTACGGCTTCTACAGAGAGAAAAGGCCCAGGGCTGTAGAGCAAGAGCGGCACGGGGCCCCCTTTCTCGCGATTTTCGATAATTATAGAGAAAGAAAGATCGGGGTGCCCCTGAACACCAGAGGTGAATGAATCCGGGTGACGGACAAATTACTCGAAGACAGATGCGGGGATTATCACTTCTCGACTTCCATAGGAAATGTAAGAAAGTGAGTGAGTGGGGTGAACTGGATATTCAGAGCATAAACGTAAAAATTATGCTCGGAAAGCATTTTGCAGCGAAATTTGCATATTTGAAGACATATTAAAATCTTTCATGTCGCTTTTAGTCCATTGACACAATCATTTTGTCAACCATTCGCTATGCTGAAAAATATGTGCACACAACAAAGGATTGATGTAATTATAGAAAAGTGGTCATCTGAAAAAATCAGATATTTACAGTTTCTTTGGATCCAAATTATCTTACAGTAAAATACTAAAAAATGAAAATACTTTGCTAAAATTTTATATACGCATAAAGATAAAATAAACTCAATCAACTGACTGAATGATTTGCAAATTATTTTCACTCGAAGTTGCGGCTCGTGCATAGGCACTGCGGCACTGCGGGAGCGACAGTGCTCTCTCTGCAGCCTCGCGTGCAGCTTCCTATGTGCTCAAGCGCACCATAGTCAAACACCACGCTTCACAGTTCCAGCGGCGTTGTTGTGCGCATGCGCAAATAGGAAGCTGCACGCTAGGCTGCGAGGAAGGGAGAGCACTGTCGCTCCCGCAGTGCCTATGCAAGAGTCGCCCCTGCGATGAACGACTCGTATGAATTCCATTACTTACAAGTTAGAATGAGCCGTTCCCGAAATTGTAGAAATTTCATTTTTGTCCACATAGAGTAGTGCTATGTTTATCGAACAAATTGAGAAAACGAAATAAAATTTTATGCGATTTTTCCGACTAACAAATGTCTGGAGCCAATTGATTACAGTTCAGTTCAAATCAGAAGAGCACCTTCAATTTTTCAAACATTATTTTTTAGAAACCAAACTAAAATTATTAATATACAATTATATAGAACTTATTGCGAAAATAGCTATTTAATGATAGAATTTACAACAGCTTGCCGATTTTATAATATTGAATGTTTTTAATTTAATTTGGGGAAAATCTTAAATTTAAATATTTTCAAACTATTGCAATTGATGAAATTACTTATTTTTGTTTTAAGGGATAAAATAAATAACCCTGTTCATTTTCAGCGAGATCTATTCAAAAGAACGCTTTAAAGTATGTTATTGTTTTACCCACAATGTCGGAATAATGATCTGCAGAGAAAGTCATGTGTTATACATATCAAATTTTTTAATTTTACTTCCTGATCTGCATTTCTACTATAAGTAAATCATTTAATTTATAACCTTTTTGTAAATCAAAATAATGAATTAAAATATGTGTCTGTGTATTTGTCTGTCTGTGCGTGGCGTAGGGAAAATATAAGTGGTTCATAGCTACAAAATTCGGTACAGTGATAGTACTGGTCAGGCCCAGAGATACCCAAGATAATTTTATTTTATAAATCGATTTAGTTTATGAGACATTTAATGCTAAACCGTAACTTTGAGTAATTTTCAAATAAATCGGTTTCTTATTAGTGATCGAATATATCATCATAATGTTCCTATTTAAACGTCATCGGAAAGATCAAAGAACATTCGTTCCAACGAGATGTGAACCAAATGCGTAAAAGTATCTTAATTATTTTTTAATACATCAGAATGCACATTTTAGATGCATTAGAAGATAATTCATTTTTACTTTCCCTACATGCATAGTATAATATAATAGGGAAAAAATCGAACGTTTCTGGTGTGTGTGTGTATGTGTGGATGCGATGTCTCACGAACGAATGGGGCGTTTCGAAGGCAATTTAGTACGATTATTAGTATTCAGTGCATACTGGGAGCACATTGATTTCAAACGTGATCGAACGTTCGGAAGATACTCAAATATTAGACTGAAGTTTTAAAAAAATCATAAAAATAAAGATGTTCAATAATGCTAAGTAAATAATAATTTTACACGTAATTTTTTATTCTCAAACGAATGACAAACACTATATTGCACATTTTTTAAATAAATTAAAGTTACATAAAAATGAGCATTTATATCGTCAAATTTGTACCACTTGGCGACACATTTTGCGAACTTGGTGATTATTTTGGCGAAATATCACCACTTGACATTTCAATGTGGTGCCAAATTGACGAAAATGTCGCCAAATTTGTAAAAATAATATCCAACTCATGAACTACTAAGTAACATATTTTTATATAGAGTCGTTTAGCAGATGTTAGCAATAATTCCAATTGCCAAGTTACAGTTACGCGAAATATAAGTGAATTGGGTTCTTCAAAATATTGTTACATATTGTTATACAAAAAATCCCCACATGTCAGTGCACTTCAAAATTAAAAACATTATATGGATTTGGTCCATCAGTAAGTAGTTCGCATGGACAGAAGTAGGGAAAGTTCGATCTATAATAAAAGGTGAAAAATGGTCTCCCATCTCCATTCGGAGTGACATCATAACTGTTGCGTATCCGTTGCCATGGAGATCTCAAATTTTAAATATGGCATGCGGTAGGGGAGGGGTTAAATAGTCATGACGTTCTTATATAACCGGCGTTAAATTGCGTTGTAGAATTTTCTGTGTACATGAAGCGCGAGAATGTTTTTAGAAATTAAATGTTTTTAAGTATTTTGTTATTTTTTTTAGCGCGAGAAATAACATCACATCGATGATTGGGATTACTCTGGCAGAAATAACGAAGCGTTACGAAAAATATAAAAAACTGTGGACGCTTATACCCCGAAGTAATTAGATAAAAATATAAATACGTTTTCTTGTTGTGTCGGAAATAAGGTCCAGATTATGAACCTATAAAAGTAATTTAAATATATTAATATTACAAATTTTTTTTTTCGAAATGCTTTTTAAAAAGTAGCTCTTTGAGTCAGTGTTTTCTTCATTTTTTTAACTTTCACTCAAAATATATAATGATCTATAAAAAATAGATATAAATAGTAAACGACAAAAATATATACTAGAAAATTTAGTATTGAGATCTATATTTATTATCAGAAAAGGCTCTTATAGTTTTCGAATAATTGTCTTGTTGAATATAATAATATTAAAATTTTCAATTTTTCGAGTTTGTAATGCTATCTGAAAAACTAAAAGAGCTAATTTTGAACAGTAAATAAGAATTTATTATACTCTCTGATACTTCTACAAGTGCATATAATTGAATTTTGGATCAAACTCTATTTTAAAAAATAAAAATAAGAAGTATCTGTCTGAACGATTTTGTTTTTCTTTTTCATACTTTCACTCTAAATATCTTCAAAACTATTGAAAATAGATGCAAGTAGACTATGAAAGATAGATATAAATAGAAAAATGATTGATATAATCTAATAGATATAATAGATAGATGTATTATAAAAGATAGATATAAGTAATTTGAAGCTATAAAAGAAAGATATCCAATAGTAAGCGACAAAAATATGTATGAGGATATTTAGTTTCTACGTCTATATTTATTTAAAAAAAGAGAAAAAAAAGCACGTGTAGTTCTTTTATAATCAACTTTTCAAGTCAAAGAAGTATGAGAATTTTACGTTTTTTAAGCTTGTAATGCTTATATCTTAAAAGCTAAAGGTGATAGCCATAAACAATAAGCAACAATTTGTAGCTTTTTGAAAGACCTATAAGTGTGTATAATCAAATTTTGGATAGAGTTCTCTTTTTGTTTCGATATTACAAAAATTGAGTTTTATTTTATAACATGTTATTCACGCAAAACCATTTCGGCTCCATCAGAATGGTGCCACCTCCGATTTTTTCCCCATTTCACCTCCAATTTTTCGAACCCCCCCCCCCCCTTCCGCAGTCGTGGTATCTCCTCCACTGTCCTTAACAATAATGCATATGCCACTTTAAATACTAATATAGTTGGCACCTCTAGACAGTAATGTTTTTGCTGTATCTAGAATTTATCATTTGCCTTTTATTTTTGTAGTCGTGAAATTCAATTAGGAAAGTTTAGATTGGTGTTAAAAGATAGCGTTAGATATTCGTGCTAAATATATTTAAATTTTTAGTTCAAATTTAATTTTATGAATTTTTTTAACAGAGGGAAAAAATGTATAATTGTCTCATTTCGATAATTTATAGTTCTAAATTTTGAAGTGTTATAAAACGATTGGTGAATAGAAAGGAAATTGTATTATAATATAATACAAAATCGCAATGGTATTGCATCCATCTGATACAAAATATATTAATTAAATACTAATGTTTAATGGTACCTGGATCAGCAAAACTCTATTATTTCGAGTTGTACACTCCTCAGTAAAAACTCCTAGTTGTGCACTCTTTAGTAACTATCCATTATTTGCACACTAAAGTGTGCAAATAATGGATTTCATCTTTTTGTTAATAATTTTCAATGTTTTACGAATGTATATTATCTTAATATTGATAAAATGTTTAATGTGCTTTACCACACTCATTTAAATCTGTCGTATTTTTAGTATCTATCATTAATTAGTTAATAAAAATCTAATCCCCTTTTACTATAACGCTACATTAACCAACTATTATTACTTTCCCTACATAGTATAATGTACAAGGAAAATATTGTGACAGGGGCTTAAATTCGAATTCGAGTTTCCGACGGAAGAGTACGTTTCAAGCATCGCTGAACTCGAATCATACGTTTTTGGGGTGATGTCAGTGTATGATATACATATGTGTTGGTGTGTATATATAGTGTATGTGTATGTTATTGTATGTGTATGTTAACGTTTGCTTCCGTGAGTTAGTAGACGCGGTATCTTGCGAACGAATAAAGCATTTTTCTTCTTCTTTTGATAAAAAATGTTCTAAAAATGCAGGATCTTCTCCTGGACTGTTAACTCCAAAAATCAATAGGCCTATAACGTTCATTCATTTTGTACTGAATTTCATTCGGTTTGCTCAATTTGTACGAGAGATTTCGTTAAATAGTTAAGATGTGAGAGATTTTGTTTAAAAGTTAAGATTTGAGAGATTTCATTAAAAAAAATGCATTATATTAAAATTATTATATTAAATTATATATATTACATTAAAATTTATTATATTATTTTAATAAAAATTGCATATACTTAAACTACTCTTTTTCATTTCTCTATGCATTAAAAGAGGAAATTATTCAGATAAGATTGGCAGATGCTGGCATATTTACTGCGCTATAAAAGCATAACATATATAAGTTACTTTGTAGCGTTGTTTGTAAATAATCGACCCAATTTAACACAATTCTTAAGCTCATTTATCATATTAATTATTTTATTTTTGTTTATGGCTATTTATTTTATATTTTTAAATAAATTTCAACATATTGTTATACCTGTTAAATTCGAGTAAAAGCATTAAAAAGAAAGTCAGGAGCCGCTGCGTTCTGACAGTAGGCAGCAGAACTATGGGAAATAAACAGTAGAATAAATACATTTTGGGGTGGAAAATTTCCTCTGCTTCCAGCGTCGACGTGGTGAAATGGGAAGAGAAAATAAAACGTCCACATAACTCGATGATTCAACCATTTTCAAAATTCTATGCACCATTGGATGCACTGCTCTTCACAGTAGGGGATTATCTCCCAGCTGAAAACAATAACTTTCTTCACGTAACCTCTTGACCTCAAAGAAAAGCAGAAGAGAAGCCAAGTAAAAGTGAGGGAGTTCACTTTCACATTCCTCATCGTGATGGTATAAAAATCATTGTTTTGTTGCCAAAAATTATTACTTCTGTCAGCTTACCTGTGACGAGCAATTTGTGAATGTTCAACAGTTTGTCTCCAGCTGGGTAAAGTCTTTGTTGTTATCCCCGAAGAATATTTTTTAGGTTCTTTCTTCTTTCTTGGTATGTAATAGGTTTATTCATAGAATTGTTGTGGGGGTCTGGAAACGCTTTACTGTTGTAGACGATAGAATTGCTTCATTGTTGTAGATGGTGCAAGAGATTAATCGTTTTGTAGTCAAGTAAATCATATAGATAGAAAATTCCAGACTAAGCCTTGTGACCTTATATCCCTACCATTGCTATAACATTTTTACTAGCACTTGGTGTTGCCCTCATTTAGTTTTCAACTTTTTCGCACTTAAGGAAACTCATTATTTATAGTGAAGAAGGATTATTCGCATTGAAAATGGAGGAAGTTTCCAAAATTATCAATGCTTTTATCATTTTATTTTCACAGCGATTTGCAAAATTTTTTCTATATTTATTATATTTCTGTTTCAATTAAAATTCTAAACTACACACATGAATAATTATTTAGAAAGAATGAGAATTATTGTTGTAGCTCAAAAATTAGGTTTTGTTTACACATTTTTATTTCAGACATGGCCTTATATCTATCCCTAGTTTATCACTACTGTGACAGTTTTAATAACATTTGGTTTTGCCCTCATTTGGCGTTAAACTCAAATTCACACTTAAGGAAACTCATTATTTACAGTGAGAAGGATTTTTCGCACTGAAAAAGGAAACTCAAGCATTTCCAAAATGATCGATGCTTTTATCATTTTATTTTCATAGCAGTTTAAGCTGCAATTTCTATATTTATTTAGTATTTTTTTCAGTTTAAATTCCAAACTCAACGCGCATGAATAATTTTCTAGGGTTCAGAATATACGAAAGGAACGAGAATTGTCCTGGTAGTTCTATGGTTAAACCTTGTTTTCGTGAGTGACTACGACCGCTAAGCATTAAGCACAGCCAATAGAAAGCGACTGCACATGCAAAAGTGCACCCGGTCATGAAATCATCCAACGTTTTCCACTTGCACGTAACGTGGTCGGTGTAAATGAGGTGTAAAATCCTCTATTGACTAAACGCATATTGACGATGCAATTTCTCGCTATGAGAAGCATTTTCTTACAATGCCGTCTAAACATCCTTAGTCTACAGCTTCGATGCAAAAGATGAATGATGCTTGAATACCAAAAATGATATTTCATGTATTCCTTACATTTTAGGGCAGTCGCTTCAATAATATCGTAATTATGCACCCATATTAAATAAATGGAGCGCAGCTCACAACTCTACATACCGAAGCAAAATTTTACAAGAAAAAATATAAAACATCGGTGGGTCCAAATTATTAAAACTGTAGCTTGTTACCCTTCACTTTAATAGGCTTGAAAAATATTTTGATTGATACCATACTTGACAATGTACCCCAGGGAATTTATTCGTGATGTTATTAGTCGTGATCTATGAGCCGATATTTTAACCATTGAGTTATTAAGATAAGATTACAACTTCTCCTAAACATGGATCTTGTAAGTGTAAAGTAGAGAAATGAAGGGGGGGGGGCTGCAGATTGGAAGTTGCACTTCCAATCTGCAAATTTTGAAATATAAAGGAAGATAGTATAGAGCCTACTTCAGATATTGAAGGAACTAGAATCCTCTCAGCAGTTCTGTGCATAACATAAAATAGTGGTTCGATGCCCTGTGAGATGTGTACTTTGCAATCTAAATTAAAATGAACTTCTAAAAATAGAAAATTGTTCTGCATGCATAACAAATTGAAAAGTAGCTGTTAGTGGATTTCATTTATCGGTTTTCTGAATTTGCGAATTTAAAAGATTTCGTTTTAATTTTTACGTTCTCATACGAGGTATGAAGAAAGTATTGTTTTCACGAAATTTTCGAGATGTTGATGACAATATATGTCTTAGGGGAAACATGTTTTGACCATTTTATTACAGCTGCCACAAATATTAATGGATTTTCACGAAATTTTATATCCGACTTTGTTTTCGGAAAAGCTAAAACAACACAAATAGAATTTTTTGAAATTAGGGGAAAACTTCGAAATGGATTCGAAATTTGATATTTTTTATTAGCATGGCAGCATAGGACAAAATTTAACATAATCATGCTTAAAAGCGGTTATTTATAGCTCAATGATCACGACACTTATGGTTTCAATTATTGTAGTGAAAATTAGCCTCGATATAATTTGTGTGTTCGTGATGGGATTTGTACACACACCCGGGGGTACTTGGTATAAATCGAAACATCCCTACAAGCCCTAACATACTATATTGATCATTTCGACCAATGATACAGATTTTTAAAAAATTTATTTGTAAAATTTGCAAAGAAAAAAAAAACACGAAAGATCAATCATGCATAAAGCATTGATTATGAAAAACTTTCCGACTTCAATGCAACTTTATTTAAACATCTCTAAAATGCGATACATTCCTCGGTAATATTTTTTAAATTATCAAAATACTACATTATTTTTTATATTTGAAAACTTCAAACTTCATTGAAAAAGATGAACTTCATTCAAATGACGGCATTGAGTTATAAGACGCCTGGCTCTCTCTCTTAAGCAGCATTTCATTCATAAACATTTTTCTATTCATATCATTCATCACAATACTATATAATAATTTATTTTATTTAAAAACTTAAGACCATGGAGGTACAAGTAATTAAACTCTATGCTTAAATCTTCATCGAAAAAATCGTCCTTTTCTCTGTAAAATCAATGAATATTTCATTCATTTCAGCTACATTGCAAACTCCATGAGCTAAATAATTTTGCGTTAAAGAAATCCAGTAGCTCTTATACAAGTAACTCATTCTACATATTTTGCTGTTTACATTTTCCATAAGTGAAAATTAGGCTTCGTTGCAGAAATAATCAAAGTTGGATGATCATTTAAACTCAAATATATTGTAATTGCGTTGTTTCAGTATGTCGATGCATAGCATTTAAGCAAAAATAAAGCGGTTTTAGTACGGATACAACACTCAATTTGAATTAAAAAGAGCTTTAACAAGAAAGATCAATCATGCTTAAAGCATTGATTAAGAAACACTTTCCAACTTCAATGCAATTTTATTTAAACATCTCTAAAATGCAATACATTCCCCGGTAATATTATAAAATTTATCACAATACTACATTAATTTATTATATTTGAAAACATAAACCTTCATCGAAAAAAATGAACTTCATTCAAATGACGGCATTGAAATATAAATTGTCTGGTTTAAACATCGCTAAAAAGCGATGCATTCCTCGGTAATATTTTTTAAATTATCATAATACTACAATAATTTATTATATTTGAAAACTTCATTGAAAACAGCTGTCATTCATTCAAATGACGTCATAGAAAAAATAACACGCCTGGCTCTCTCTATAAAAGCAGCATTTCATTCATAACATTTTCCCATTAATTTAATTCATTACAGTACTAAAATAATTTATTTTATTTAAAAACTGAAGACCATGGAGCAACAAGTAATTAAACTGTATGCTTAAAACTTCATCGAAAAAAATCGTCCTTCTCTCTGTAAAATCAATGAATATTTCATTCATATTAGCTATGCTGACTCAATGAGCTAAAAAATTTTGCGTTAAAGAAATACAACAATTTTTATACAACTCATCCTACACATTTTGCTGTTTACATTTTACATAAGTGAAAAATAGGCTTCGTTGTAGAAATAATCAAATCTGGATGATCATTTAAACTCAAATATATTGTAATTGCGTTGTTTCAGTATGTAGATGCACAGAATTTAAGCAAAAATAAAGAGGTTTTAGGACGGATGCAACACACAATGTGAATTAAAAAGAACTTTAAAAATCACGATTTTGAGACAAGATGGATGCCATATATCATTTTGAAGTGGGTTACGTGATCTTTTTATATCATGGTCACGTGATCGCTTCATATAAGAGATGTAATTATTATTTTAATTTTTATTTAAAATCTACTGAATATATTTTGCTGAATTTTTTTTATATATTTTATGGAATAATTTGATTATTACCTAAAATTTTCGAAGCAATTTGTGAATTTTAAATCCGCTTAAAAAATGTTTGAAAAATTAGGTCCCATAGGGTTCAATGTATTTCATTTTTTCAACCCGGGTTCAATCCAAAACTAATTGGGTGATATTATTCATTTATATTCCTATAGGTTCTACAGACCGTCTGAACAACATACTGAAATTTCATTTTGATTAAGTCATTTTTACGGCAGTTATCGTGCTAACGGACAGACAGACAGACAGACAGACAGAATGAACAAAGTCATAAACACTTTTCAACTTTGTTGTAAAGTGTTAAAAATTATCACAAGCTATTTAAAATTAGACCCTCGTATGAAAATACATTTGCTTAATTTAAATTTGGTATCCAATTACCATTATAAATGTTGTGATTAAGGGGACGGTGGAAGTTGAAATGAGCAAACATCCACTAAAAAGTTTTTTTTATATATATATAACATTGTTTTGCACATTTAACCTTTTGCTTATGGGTGGGACAGCATTCATCCCCAACGAAGAACCTCCCAAAAAGACAGGTATTTTTGACATACCCTATCCCAAACAGTTCGACTCCCCTTTGCAGACATTGGCGTCCATGGAAATTGCCGGGAGAAACATTGCACCTGGTGCAGCAGGTGCAATGTTTCTGCAAGCATTTTCATGTTTTTCTGTGTTTCTTCAGGACATCTTTCATACTTTTTAATGAAATTGGGTATGCATTTTATAATTGAACTTCATTAGGATAATTAAAAGTGAATGATAACCCAATTAAATGATGAAAATTAAGTTTTAATGCAGAAAAATATTTTTATAAAATTAACTTTCTAAGGGATTTAAAAATGAATACCCAAATTTGTTCATAATGTGTTTTTGAGTGATCATAATGTAAAATTAATCAAAAAGGTGAACAAATGGCACGTAAAGAGCATTTTCAAATTTTGTTAAAAAAATTTAACTTTAAAAAAATACAAAATTATAACATAATTGAAAAAAATTGAATGGTGTTTTATATAGTAATGTTAAGAAGAATATTTATACAAATTTTCATATTTCTATGTCAATAAATATATAAAAAAAATTTCAACGTCCACTGTCACCTTAAAATAACTAACTTCTGACAAAAACTCGCTGAAAAAGTATCCATTTTATTTGTTTTACTTTTTATCAGTCACGGTTTGCAAAACAGTTATCAACTGCGCGTTGAACGCGAATTGGCTTTTTTTCCCCTCAATGTTGGGTGCTCAGAAAGTAACACAAAATATATTGTAATCACAAAATATATTGTGTAATCGCTCAAAAATTGCTGCAATAATAATAAGATAAATTAAAATTTCTTAAAATAGTCGGTACATATAATCATTTGCCGTCCTGTCTTGAGTGAGGGAAGTTGCGCTTCTTGTCGGTCCTGAAGAAGGCGGCTGTGTTTTTTGCCTTTGAAACTGGTTGAACGGTTAATTTTTGTATTTATACTGTATTTTAAAAAATTTTAATTCATTGTAATAAAATATAATAGTTTGATACTTTTGAATCTCAGCTTCTAATAACGCTAGAGCTTAGTTTTTATATCTCGAGCCAACTAAGACCGTCTATCCGGAATGCATGCGTCCCGCATGCTTATGTAGGGCATATTACGACCATGCTACGAGTCATTGATTTTTTCTAATCGGACGTGTCGTAAAAGCGTTATTTGATTTTCGTGAATTCGATATATGTCCCGGTGTCATTTTAATCGGAGGTTTTCAGCTTAAATCCTGAGCAACGGCAGAGTTTCTACTCTGATAATAAATGCGCCCAATGCCAAATCTATCTGATTCGAAATATGCGTGGAAAAAGTCCGTTAAGAACCCCAACACACGAACATTATTTACACAGTTTCGATTACACGAAAAGAGGCTCCCTTTTTTTAAAGGGTTCTTTGAGCTTGTTTACTTAGCCGCGATCTAGTTTGCGACCCGAGTAAAAGGACGGCGGGTCTCTGGAAAGAAGTCCAGAGAGATCATGGAAGAACCACGTTTAGATGACTTTCGAACCGCAGGCTTTAGGAAAATCGAGAAACTGGTTCATTTTTTTCTATCAGCCTAGAATGCTTTCTGCATAGAAAATAAGCCATACAAGTTGTTTGTTAGAAAGTTGTAAAAAATCTCTAATGTGGAATAATGGCTCTCCATATTAGGATGAACATTCTTTAGAAGTTTTAGAAACGAACACACGCGGAAAGTAATCATTTGTGGCTGAATATCAGATAATTGGCAATGTTCATGTTCCCACAAATTTTTTTTTACAAGCTTTTGCTTGAACTAAGTTCTTGAAAATGATTCTTAAGATTTGCAATGAAAAATTACCATAAAAAAAGACCCTTTCTGTCCAAACCCTAATAAATTGCAATAAAAAAGTATTTCATGAGAAATTAATATCTTAGTAATAAACTCTTCATTTTCGTTCGATCAATCATTAACACCAAAGGGCCAGATCAGTTAAGAAAATTTACAAAGCTGTTTAATTTGAATTTTAATATCTATTCATTACGTTCCCATGTTAGAAATGACATATGAGGTCCCAGGGCCAACGGCCCTACTGTGCTGAAAACACCGGGTCTCGATAGATCACCGAAGTCAAGCAGCATCGAGCGCGGTTAGTACTTGGACGGGTGACCACCTGGGAACACCGCGTGATGTTGGCACATTTCGGGTGCGGTAGCCCAGTGGTTTGCAGGCTGGATTTGTATATTATATGTGCCAATGAGTCAATTTAAATGAAAAATTGACCCATTAGCATATATAAGCGTTCGAAATTTGATTTTTCTTGTGAATTTATATGCAATGTGATTTTTTGCTTTTAAGGTATTGCATATTATTTTACCTAAAGCGACAAACTGTCATAAATTAATGATTAAACTACTTAGGTGTTATCACGCTCAAAATATTAGAAATATTAATTTCCCCTCAAAAAGAAAGCGATTTTCAAAAAATTATGCAATTTACATAAGACTTGGTGTTCCTTTTTTAATAAGTGACTAAATAAGCCCGTTGATTATTTTATGCAATATTGAGTGATAGCAGAGTCCTAATTTTCGTGTTTGTTTTCGCACAAAATTCAACTTTTTTAGTTTACAGCGTGTGTTCACAAAGTTTAATTACAAGATTTTTTAATCTTTGTCTATCGGCTATAATTTATAACCAATTAACTGCACATTGCGTATCTTTTGATGGCTGGTGCTAATTTTCTGAGAATGATACAAAATTTGATATTAAATTAACACTATATCATTTGAGTATTAAAGTTAGTCGTTATATTCTGTTAATATACAAAATGCATATATAAAGTAAACATGTATTAAAATTGCACAAATGTCCGCGATATTCACTTTACTCAAAATGAATTTATTGATAAAACTATGCAAAGAGAAAGATAAAGTTAATTTAAATTTAAAGAACATTCGGATGGAAGCTTTTTTAGATTATACTTGATTCAGGTAATAATGTATATGTAATGTATGTGTCCCAAACATTTAGACACTTACGTAAGATAGTGATGAAGCATTTTGTACTTTCGAAAGAAAGAATTTACGAAGCCTTTTTGGAGATATGTAGGGAAATGTAATATAGAGAAATACAATTTTAAATTACATCGACTATATAATAAATATGTAGAAATTATATTTTTTCATTTTGAAATTAGTTGATATCTTTTAAGTGTTTGCCATTGGTGCGTTTAAATGCACTAAAAATGCGTTCACGACGACACAAAATATTATTCCTAAATAAGCGATCGACGCATTATAACAATATCCGACATTTTCAAATTTCAATGTAGAAATTTCCGTTTTCCCAGTAAAATATACGAAAATAAGTTTTGCCTCCTACACATACAATGGCATTTCAAAGATTAAAATCAATCTGAGATTATGATGTGACCTTCCAGTCACTCTAATTTAATATCCAACGGATTTTTTTCTTTCAAGACCTTCCAGAAGTCCCCTCCCCTGTACTCTAGAAGACTAAATATTTGCATATTTACGATATCAACCACGGGAGAGAACTTAACAGAGTCAGAAATTAGATTTGCTTGTCTATTTTATTTTTTTTTTACTTTCCTGATATACATAATGTATAAGGAAAGTATTGTGACGGGGTCGAAAATTCGAATTCGAGTTTTCGATGGGAGAGCACGTTTCAAGCATCCCTGATCACGAAGCGAACATTTTTGAGGTGATGTCTGCGTGTGTGTGTGTGTGAAAGTATGTGTGTATGTGTGTGTGTGTGTGTGTGTGTGTGTGTCAGTGAGACTATGGAGACGATAACTGACGAATGAATGGACCGATTCGAACGAAATTTGGTACAAAAATCACGATCCATGAATACTGGAAGTCAGTTGTTTTTATAAACAATCGAATGTTCAGAACCCACCTAAATTTTCGAGTGAAATTTTGAAGAAATCATTAAAAAATCACAACCTTTAATAAAGTTACTCAAATACACATATCGTATGTAATTTTTCATTAGAAAACGATTGACACAAATTTTTTTTGACACAAGTTCTTTTTAATTCATATTGAGTGTTGTATCCGTCCTAAAACCACTTCGTTTTAGCTTACATCCTGTGCATCTACATGCTGAAACAACGCAATTACAATATATTTGATTTTAAATGCTCATCCAAATTTGATTATTTCTACAACGAAGCCTATTTCTCATCTATGTAAAATGTAAACAGCAAAATATGTAGAATGAGTTGTATTAGAATTGCTGTATTTCTTTAACACAAAATCATTTAGTTCATGGAGTCTGCATAGTTGATATGAATGAAATATTCATTGATTTTCTAAAGAGAAGGACGATTTTTTTCGATGAAGTTTTACGCATAGAGTTTAATTACTTGTAGCTCCATGGTCTTAATTTTTAAATAAAATAAATTATTATAGTATTGGGATGAATGACATGAATGGGAAATTATTTATGAATGAAATGCTGCTTTTATACAGAGAGCCAGACGTGTTATTTTTTCTATGACGTCATTTGAATGAATTTCAGTTGTTTTCGATGAAGTTTTCAAATATAATTAATTATCGTAGTATTATGATAATTTTAAAATTAATTCCGAGGAATGTATCACGTTTTGGAGATGTTTAAACCAGCCAATTTATATTTCAATGCCGTCATTTGAATGAAGTTCATTTTTTTCGATGAAGGTTTAAGTTTTCAAATATAATATATTAATGTAGTATTGTGATAAGTTTTAAAATATTACCGAGGAATGTATTGCATTTTAGATATGTTTAAATAAAATTGCATTGAAGTTGGAAAGTGTTTCATAATCAATGCTATAAGCATGATTGATCTTTCTTGTTTTATTTTCAAATAGTAACAGATATGTATAATTATCACGTAGTTTAGCTACCCAAAATTAACTGTTATATTAAAAGTAAAACTAAAATAAACTTGCGAGAATTTGAACTTGCGAGTTATGTGACACAAACCATAGTTATACTCAATTTATAAAAGAATTCCTAATTACACTACTTATTACAGTTTTTGTTTACAACTTTCAAATCCCAAGCATGTAAGCTGTGACACACAATTACTTAATTTCTATACCGTAAACAGATTACTTTATTTGCACTACTTGTTTTACATTTGCTTGTTCTAAATTAAACAGGTGTTACTTCAAAGCTTGATTACATACAAGTGCTTTCAACCTCTCTCTGAATAGCCTGAAATGGATAAAGGGCTTATTTATATCGCTGTTCAAAATGATGGATGAGTTTCTACAGATCCAGCATGTAGAATGATACGAATAACCTTGATCTTCAAAAATGGACTTAATCGCGCTTCGTTGAGGAAACTGAACCAGCTTTCTAAAACCATCTCTGAAGTATAGTCTTGGCACGAAAGTCTTTCTCGTGCAACTTTCTTTCTCAGAAATAGAGATAATGGCTTCTCAATTGGGTCTATTTCGAATGAAAACTGTCAATCAACAAGAATTTGTAATTATAGGATATTAAGTCCGTCATACAGGATTCTCAAGAAAGTCCTTGTGCACAACAATAACTTTGTAAGAAAAGGTTTTTGAGTGTGCGCGTTTGGTAAAAGGACAGTGCCCGATCGAACATCGATTTCAGCATCTCTAGCAGAGAATTAACAAGAAAAATCAATCATGCATAAAGCATTTATTATGAAACACTGTCCAACTTCAATGCAGTTTTATATAAAAATTTCTGAAATGCGATACATTCCTCTGTAATATTTTTTAAATTATCAGAATACTACAGTAATTTATTATATTTGAAAACGTCATCGAGGAAAACGGACTTCATTCAAATGACGGCATTGAAATATAAATTGCCTGGTTTAAACATCTCTAAATGTGATACATTCCTCGGTAATATTTTTAAAATTATCTTAATACTACAATAATTTATTATATTTGAAAGCTTCATCGAAAACAAATGAACTTTATTCAAATGATGTCAACGAAATATAAATTGTCTCTATATAAAAGGAGCATGTCATTCATAAACATGTTTCCAATCGTTTCATTCATCACAATACTATAATAATTTATTTTATTTAAAAATTTGAAAAATTGTAATTTGCCATATTTATTTTAAAATATGAAACCTCTCTAATATATAAAACAATGAAACTCTTAGAAAGATATTTATTATATAATATATCTAATTTCTCTTTCTGGAGGATATAGCAAAAATCAGAATTTAATTAAATTTGTTTTTCTCCTTATATTAAACAATTTTTATTTATAAAACTACCTAACATATATTACTGAAATTTTTTTTATATATATTTTATGGGATTATTTGAATATTTCCTAAAACTTTCGAAGCAATCTGTGAATTTTAAATTCGCTTAAAAAATGTATGAAACATTAAGTCCCGTAGGGTTCAATGTATTTCATTTTTTCAACCCGGGTTCAATCCAAAACTAATCGGGTGAGTAGTGTCTATATGCACGTATGAGCGCACACATATTTTTAACACTAAAAATATGCATTTACAGCTTATTTTATCTTTTTTTTATAAAAGAAAGGTCTCGATCCATTTTAATATTAAAACATGATTTTTATAGCTAAAAAAGGTGTATATATACCTTTTTACATTTAGATCAAATTCAAGCAGTGAATTACTGAACTTTTTTAGTTAAAAAGCTAGACTTATACATATTAAAAGTATGATTTCACAGTGAATTATTTAAAATAAATGCATGAAAAAGAGGACCTCCAAATGAATGGAAGTCCTCTAATATATTAAAAATACCCCTGTTTTTAAAGGGTGGGGTTGAGATCCCCCCTTTTTTTATAAAATTAAAAAAGAATTATAAAAATATCAAAATAAAAAAAAGAGGACCTGACCTGGTCAAGTTTAGATAATAACTCTAAATATATTGATGATTTGACACGATCCCAATATAGGATCGATGATATCTTTTTAAAGACTATGATAAATATAAAGAAGAATATAATATTATAAATTATATAAAATATAGAAAATTGATAAAAAAGAAATGATAATTACAAATAATATACTATATATAATAATAAATTTTTCAGGTGGGGAAACATTTCCCCCACCTAAATATGATACAATTAAAGAAAATCTTCATAATTTTAAGCTTTCTCTAATTCATATTCGTATTTATTATCAATCATACCCGAATACTTAAATATATATCTTCCTTTATTGATTTTATATAATGATACATCAGAAAGTTTTGCATGTTTTTCGCTAGGTAATACTCTTTTTCTTCATTTTCCACATCTAACTTTACGATTAATGAATCTCCATATGTAGTAATAATTTTACTCAATGATATCAGATCATATTTCCCAGGATTTAAATCTTTTAATTTAAACGTTTTGGGATAGCCGCTAAGTCTATTGAATTCTTCCATTTATTAGAAAACATTTTTTATAAATATAAATTCACCCATTTTTTATAATCTGTAAAACCTCTTTCTTCCATCTCTTTTATAAGTTTTTCTCTGTATTCGTCATCAGATTTTGACTCTCTAAATATTTTTTCAGCTATAATATTTTTTTGTTCATTATGAGAAATAGTAATAGAAACATCAGGATCAAATCCATTTAGTACATTAATTATTCTAGTTACTTTCCCTACAAAACATTTATCATCACCCCTTTTTAGTTCATCCTTTAACACTTTTATAATTTCGTTTTTATTCTCATTTTTTTAAATTTTATTAAACACAACAACTAATATCTCTCTATATTTAATGTTATGGAATTCTTCCTCTAGTAAGTGTCTTTTAATTTCTATACCTAATTCTTTAATGGATACATCTAAATCATATTTAATATTTGTATTTAATAATTTTATGATAGTCTCTCTCAAAGATTTTTGAATATAAGTATTATGCATATTTTGAGAGTCATTATATACATTATTATGAAATAATCGTCTTTTTAAAATCGAGGGTAAATTTATTTTATCTACATCATACCATACTTCATTTATTCTAGACAAAAATATTAATACATTTAGGGATGTAATTTCATTTTCTCTACAGTATAATTCTTTTAAATTAGTTAAATTTTCTATTCCTTCAAGCGACGTTAATTTATTTACTCCACAATATAATCTTTCTAAATTAGTTAAATTTTCTATTCCTTCAAGTGACGTTAATTTATTTACACCACAATATAATACTTCTAAATCAGTTAAATTTTCTATTCCTTCAAGTGAAGTCAATTTATTTTCACCACAATATAATTAATTCTTTTAAATTCGTTAAATTTTTCATTCCTTCAAGGGACGTTAATTTACTTTTTCCACAATATAATTCTTTTAAATTCGTTAAATTTTTCATTCCTTCAAGTGACGTTAATTTATTTTTTCCACAATCTAATATTTCTAAATTTATTAAATTTTCTATACCTTCAAGTGACGTTAATTTATTTCCTCCACAATATAATTTTTCTAAATTTATTAAATTTTTTATTCCTTCAAGTGATGTTAATTTATTTCCTCCACAAGATAATATTTCTAAATTTATTAAATTTTCAATTCCTTCAAGTGACGTTAATTTTTCTATATTTTCTATTCCATCAAGTGAATTACAATTTAATAAAAAAATAGATATCACTTCAGTAAGATTCTCTATATTTAAGAAAGATATAAATGTTTTTCTTATACTATTATTATATATAGCATACATTTATTTAGAAACATTTTTATTAAAAAATTATTTTACATCTTTTCTCAAAAGATAAACACATTCGTTCAAGATTTTTTTTAACTTCACAAATCTCTTCAATAATTTTTTCTCTATAAGGCTCTTCTTCATAATGACCAAACTTTTATTTAATTCACTCGTCTGTATCGCTTGTATTTTTTTCCAATGAAAATTAAAAAAGTGATCAGGTAATAGATCAAATTTGTATTTAATCAAATAACAAAAATCTATTTTATCTATAAATTCTTCTATAAATGTTTCACTAAATGTCTGACATCTAGCTATATACAGCCAATTTAAATCATCTTTTAATTCTCTCATAGTATCTTCTGAAAGATTTTGAAATATTGATACTTTATATAAATCTAAATAATCAGAACATTTCATGATAAATTCGTTACTTAAAGTTTGATATTGAGAAATGTTTACCCAATCTACTTTATCTTTACATTTTTCTATAAAATCTTCTGATAATTTTTGATATTTAGAAATTTTTCATTTTTCATATTTTCTTCAATCATTTTGTTACTAATTCCCAAGGTTGATATATTCTCTTTCCACGGGATTTTTTTTTTTTTTGAAAGTTGCAGATCCTTTCATCTTTTTTTGTACAGTTGAACTAGCTAATCCAGATAAAGCACCTGTTGCTAATGCTGGAACTGCAAATTTAGCAGCTGTTATTAAAGAGGGTGTAAGTGCTGCTAGAAATGGTAAAAATTCTCCATTTTTATCTAATTTTGTTTTACTGATAGTAATTCTTTTTCCATCATTAATATGATTAATTTGAGTTTTAGTTAAATACATCTCATGATTAGGAGTTTTAGATTTATCTATTTGTAATGTTAGTTCTTCTTTATTTCTAAAAGCTGATTTAAGTTTATTTTTCTGACCTTCACTCAAATAAACTTTATTTTTTATCATTTATGAACAGAGAAATTGTTTACGATATCGTTGTACATCATTATAAGTCATTTCTCCATTTTTTAATAACATATCTAACAATAAAACTACTTGATTATACAATTTCTTTGATCTACTTCCATTACATATTTTTTCTGTTAAATTTGATAATACATCCAATCCTTAACCTACCTTTATATCTTTCCGACTTCGAATCAGATTTAATCTATTCATATAATTTTGCAACATATTTTCTTTATTTTTAATTTCTTCTATTTCTATCTTTTTCTGATTTAATTCCTCCTCTGAAATATTTTTAGAAATTGTACTTTTTAAGTTGCCTCCTTTCTTCGATAATCCTTCTTTTAGATGTTTAGCTTTTGCATACATCTCCTCTAATTTCTCCTGATCGTTTAAAAATACTGAAGGTCTGTATAATTTTCCCTCTTTTAAATATTTTAAAATTAAATTTTGATCGATATCATAAGTAATAGATCGTTCTACTAATTCTTTTACAGCTTCAATAGGCTGTTCTATAGATGGAAATGAAATATTTTCTACAACATTTTGAATACTTTTTACAATCTCTTTATTTGATTTTTCATATTTTTCAATTTCTTGAGTGACTGGTTTATGAAATTCCTCTAAGGTTTTTTGAATACCTAATTTTTCTTTTAGTTGATCTTCACTATTCTTTCTTATTTCTTTTTCTAATTTTACTAATTTAATTGAATCTGTTATTTGCTTTATAAGCTTGTGTTTTTGTTCTTTTTCTAATTTGTTCATTTATATAATATTAATTTTTTTACAGCAGTTAATTTTATTTTTTACTGCAGCTAATTTTATTTTATACTGTTATATAAATGATACAAATTCAAGATTACACGGAATCAGATGAGTTACCTGATCCTAAACAACATCCTTTGTTAACTAAACATCCATTTAGATTGCTTATAACAGGACCTTCAGGTTCAGGTAAAACAAATTTACTGTTAAATATGATTTATGATTTTTTAAATTTTGATGCACTATATATATGCTCAAAAGATTTATACGAGCCTAAATATTCTAAATTACAAGAAATATATACAATGTTTGAAGATATAGAAAGAGAAGATATTTTGAAATGTAAGAAGAATAAGAAATTATTATTAGAATTATATGATAAAAACAAAAAAGAAGTATTCTTTTCTTCAGATGATTTTATTATTGTAGATGATTTAAATCCTACATTAAAGAATTTAGTTATTTTCGATGATTGTGTGATTGAGAAAGATCAAAAAACCATTCAGAAATTATTTATCAGAGGTAGAAAGAAAAACGCATCCATTATTTATTTATCAGAGTCTTATTATTCAACTCCTATCAATATAAGAAAGAACTGTAATTACTTTATATTTTTCAATCTACAACCAAAAGAAATTCAACAGATTATAAGAGAGATAGATGGTAAATTAAGTACTGAAGAATTCAAACAAATATATAATAAAAGTGTTCAAAAATAATACGATTTTTTAATGTTAGATTTAGTGAATCCAAAAATGAGATATAGAAAAATATTTGATCCTATATAAATAGATGGAAGAATATTTAGAAAAAAAGCTTTATGTTTACAGAAAGAGTAGAAATTTGTATCAAAAGATAAGTATTTCATTATCAGTAAGTAAGGTCATTCTAAGTGGAATGGGTTTATCAGCAATAGCCTTTCTTCCGCTTGCTTTTTTAAATTTATCGGTTGGAATAGTAGAAGCTATTGATCTTGCATTAAAAATAGTTGAAAGAAAAGAAGAATATAGACATAGTTATAATTTTTATAAAGAACTCATTAATTATTTTAAAGCTAAGGAAATGACAGAAGAAATTTATATGCGAGAAAAGGATTTCATAAAAAATTTAAAATTTAATCCAGTTGAAAAATATGTGAAACAAATGCAATTGAATGGATATAAATTTATTCATCCTAAATAAATGAAAGGTGGTGATATTGTTGGATGGTTACAAGATAAAATAAATCCTCCAGAAATGCATTTACCAGGATATCAATATTGTGGTCCATTTACAAAATTAGAAAAAAGATTACAACGTGGTGATCCAGGAATAAATAGAGTTGATAAAGCTTGTAAAAAACATGATATTTCTTATAGTAAAACAAAAGATACAAAAAAGAGACATGTTGCTGATCAAGAATTAATATATGATTTAAATGCAATACATTTCGAGACAGATTAGATAGAGTAATTATTAAACCTATTATTAAAGCTAAAAAAACTTTTGGATTAGGAATTTCTCCTAATATGTATTGTGTCAAGTGTAAAAAGAAAACCGAAACTAAAAATTATCATGAAACTACTTCTAAAAATAATAAACCAGTTGGTAAAGATATTTGTACAATTTGTGGTAGTAAGAAGAATACTTTTTTAGGATGAAAAATTTAAAAGAGACATATTATAATCCAGAAACAGGCTATTGTGGTATTCAGGAATTGAAAAGAAAAACAGGATTACCTAATGTTGAAGAATTTTTACGTGAACAAGATGTATATACTAGATATAAACCTGTCATTCGTAAATTTAAAAGAAGGAGAGTTTATGTTCCAAACGGTAATAATCAATTTCACGCCGATTTGCTATTTATAAAAAACTATAGCAAATATAATGATGGAACTAATTATTTGTTAACAGTTATAGATGTTTTTAATAAATATGCTTGGGCTTTCCCTTTAAAAAGAAAAACATCTGAAGAAGTAGTACAAGGTTTTAAACAAGTTTTTAAAGAAAGAAAGCCAAAATTCATTTTGACAGATAAAGGAACTGAATTTACAGGAAAACAGACCCAAAAATTATTCAAAGATAATAATATACATTGGTTTACGGCTTATAATAAAGAAATAAAATCTGCAATAGCTGAGAGATTTAATAGAACTATAAAGCCCCCAATACATTGGAGAATCAAGAGACGAGTTTTATTTCCAGACGATACGGGAACTACAGGGGGTTTGTCGCCCTCCGTAGACTCCCGAAGTCATCAATCTTGAAAGGTCCGAGAAAATGACAGAGTGAAAGTATGCTGATTTGGCGGGTTATCGCCAAAGAGTGATAAATAATAACTTTGGTTGTCGCTTTCTGTCGTGAGTTTCGATCGCACTCATATGTGACTGTCATTTATTTGCAAAATGTCGCTTGATGGTGAAATTGCCCTTGCCATTGCACTGGTGTCTTCTTAAATGTATCTGGTGATTGGAGCTAGTTTATGCAGTGGGAAAATTTAAAAAGGGTATTATATATTTCAAATACTTAATTCTCTATTTAAACGGACAATAAAAATCTACGCACTATTGCTACATTCTACAACACACACACACACACATATATATATATATATATATATATATATATATATAGCTAACCAAATTTGAAAATTGGAATACAATACAAAATGAAAAGTAAGACGCTACAAATTGGCTGGAGGAGGGGTGGGGGGTGACACCCACGCATGCTTTATGCCTCCATTTTAAAGTCCAATTTTCCATTTGGTTAGCTATGTTTGTATTCGATTCGATTGAATTCGGCAGCTTAGTGCTATTCTTTATTTAGTAGTATAACAAATAGTAGTACACAGTATAACAAAATATACTATTCTTTATTTAGTAGTATAGTAGTATACTAAATTGCATTACATTTGTATAATATATATATATATATATATATATATATGATGTTCACAAATTTATCGCATAATATTACGTATGAAAAGTGAACGTATTTCGTAATATTTAATACTTTTTTAATTTTATGTGATTTTTTAATACATTTATTTAAGAAAAAGCACAGTAATTCAAGACAGGTTTGTGCTAGCGTTTTAAAGTTTGTGTCAATCGTTTTCTAATTAAAAATGACATAAGAAATGATTATTCATGTAATAAATACTATTGAAGTTTCCAATTTTTTGATAATTTTTTTCATTTGAAAATTGGGGGGGGAGTCTTCCGAACAGTTGATTACGTTTTTAAAATCAAGAGACTTATAGTAATCACTGATTGTAGTTTTTGTATCAAATTTCGTTGAAATCGCACCATTCGTTTGTGAGATATCGTCTCCACAGACTCACGGACACACATACACCTATCATCTAGTAAAAAGGGTTTGTTTTACAATATGGACTCCTTTGGATAACTAATGTAATTTTTCCATAATGAGAGAAAGTGAAACACGTAATAACCCCTCCCTTCCTTTTGCGTGTAAAAATGCAGTTTTTAAGGAGCGCCTTGAAAAGGTGTATTTTCAAAATTCGATGGTAAATGTATGATTTTTTGAAAAAGTTGAGTAAAAAATAATGCCCAAAATAACTGTATAGAAATTAAATAAGGTCAGATTGAAATGATATGCATTCCTTTTCAATTTATTTTTCATTTTAATCAATAGCTCATAAAATTATAAGTAATATTTTTTCAAAATTTCATTCGGAAATTGGGGGGGTGAGTTCAATTCGGTTATGTCTACGATACCACAAGTGTGCAAAGTTTCACTCTACTAAAATTACTTAAGAACTTTACATATTTTCGCAGCTGTTTACAGAAGCAAAAATATTTTAGCTAAATGAGTATTTTTTTAACCCCGACGAAAAAAGACGCCAATGAATTCTGAAAGATGAAAATACGCCAAAGAAAAAATAAGTCTGTGCCAAACGGTCATTAAACATACAACCCTTCAACCGCAAGGCCCCCCGCAGACCATCCAAATATCAAGCAAAACGACGGAAAATGTTTCCTTGCGTTCACCACCACATACAGGGAAACTTAAAGCTCGTCCTTTGATAAATTCCGCTGTCTGGTAACAATACTCCCGGTGTATGGCGGGCTTAAGAGAAAAAATTATAAAATATATGCATGCTAACAATACTAAAAGATATATTGATGTATTACCCAAATTACTTAAAAATTATAACAATTCATTTCATAGATCTATTAAAATGACACCCATTGAGGCTAGTCGAGACGAAAATGAATCTCAAGTTTATAAAAATTTATACACTAAAAAGGTCATAAAAAAACCTAAATTTAGATAGGGGATAGTGTTAGAATATCTACAATTAAAAAAACATTCAGGAAAGTAGATGATTCTACATTTACTGAAGAGATTTTTATAGTATCTGAAGTATTAAAAACAGATCCAATTACTTATCGTTTAAAAGATTTAAACAGTAAAGAAATTGAAGGAACTTTTTATGAAAATGAAATGGTAAAATATAATAAAAAAGATGATGTATATAAAATTGAAAAAATCATAAAAAAGAAAGGAAATAAATATTTTGTAAAATGGTTAGGATATCCAGATGAATTTAATAGTTGGACATCTGATTTATACAATGTTTAAATTATGATGATATCATAAAAATCATCTAAGAACATATATGAGGAATTAAATCATAATTTTTACAAGATAATGAACCTTTTATTATATCAAAAGTGGTCCCCCCAGATCTGGGGGAGGCATATTTATCAAAATAATACATTAAAATTTGATCCTTGGTTTAAAGGAATAACTAAAATATTAGGTTATAAAGATATAAGACATGTTATAAAAGATAATATAAAGATTTTATTTTAAGGATTTGAAGGGGCCTGAAACCTTAAAATTAATCATTGATATAGAAGATTTAACGGTGGCTGATGTATCGACTCTTATAACATAGTAATCTTTTTAATTATATCATCTTTATATACTTTCTTTTTTTAATTTATTTTTATATTCTTTATTAAATTAATTTTATAAACTTTATCATCATTAGAAATCCATAATGTTAAAATTTCTTATATATTTCATCCTTTCAGATCTGAGCCATTACTAATCATCAGTTTGAGGAGTCAAATGTTTATTGACTCATTATCCCCGGGTCATAATTTTTTTTTCCGACTGCTTGAAAGATTTTTACTTTGCAGTGTTATATCTCACTTGTAAATAAATGAATGTTAACTTTTTTAATGGTGTTGAAATGGTTGAATCGATTGATATTTCAGATAATGAAGTTTCGGATAATGAAGTAGCGCATAATTTAAAGATGAAATTAATGTCTTTTGATGACGAATATTTTTATATTATAGATTACGAGAGTTTAAAACAAAGAAATAAAAGTAGAATTAGTTATTTTAATCGAATAAAAAGGAAATATAATATTACTCAAGAAGTTGAGAATATGTTTCTAAAATTTTTAGATTTTATGTATTATGAAAAATCGGTTAATTATTATTATTTTATGAAAAACATTTGTGATATTTTTAAAATTGAAAATAATATAAAGGTTCAAAGACTTTGTTATAAAGTCAAAAAGAAATATAAAGAAATCTGGAATGATTTCAGTGAAATCCCTTTATAAAAATATATCTTAATAAATGGATGTGACAAGAATATGCACACACGGTAAGATTATAAAACCAATAGATGATTTCTATAAACATCGTATTTATGGTAAATTTAATCGTGACAGTATTTGTAAAATTTGTAAATCTAAGATTAGTTATACGAAATATAATTGTGAATGCGGAAAACAGTATACATATCTTCATAAACAAAGACATTTGAGAAGTAATTATCATATCAAGCGAGTTGTGAAAAGTATTTAAAAAAATATTTCCTAATAAATGGAAATGCAACTGAGAACAAAGACTATTGGTGAACTTAGAAAAGTAGTAAAACAATTGAATATTAAACAATCTAAAGGTTATAAGAAGGATGATTTAATTAGATTATTAATTAAATATATTAGAAAAACAGGTGTATATAAACCTGTTTTAGTAGATTTATTGAAAAACCTGAAAAGCGTAATAAAATTAAGAAAATTTTTGATTCTTTTAGTTTAAGATTTGATAAAAATGGTAATGATTTTAAATCTGTAATTTTCTTTCCTGAAGAAAAAACAAGTGCTAATCTTGAAAAGTTATTTACACTAGATAGAAAATGTCGTATATGTGGTAAATATTACAAACCTGAAGATGAAGAAAAACATATAAAGAAAGACTTAATGATTAAAAGATCAAAACAAAAGAGAAAATGTATTATTTGCGGAATATATTATAAACATTTAGAAAATCACATATCAAGTCAAAAACATAAAAAAGCATTATTAAATGTTGAAGGTAATGTAGAAATTAAGAAATATGAAACTGCTTATAAATCTAGATTAAGATCATATAGAATTAATAATTGTAATAATATTAAAATCCCTTTAGAATTTTTAGAAGAGAAAAGAAACGTTGTTATAGAAAAAATAAAGCAAAGTTTGAAAGAATATAATGGAATAAAGGTAAATTTTAAATTGTTTTGTTCGTATAAATTGAATGAAGGAATTCAAGAATTTACATTCAAAACTGAGAATCGAATTATATTAAGATCTAATGATTTACATACTTTTTATGATTATATTATTGACAAATTAATAAATGAATCTGATGAGTTTATATCAAAAGGATCTGGTTGGAGTCTTGAAGAAATTAAATTTTTGGAATTGAGAATAAATAAGTATCAATCCTTGATAGGATCAAATTATATTGATTTACCTGAAAACATTAAATCTAAACAAGCTATAATAAATGTAAAAAATAAAAATAATAAATGTTTTATGTGGTCTATATTATCAGCAATTCATCCTGTAAAAAAAGATCCTCAAAGAGTGTCAAAATATGAACAATATAAAGATGAATTAAATTTTAAAGGAATTGATTTTCCTGTTTCATTGGACAATATTAAGAAATTTGAAAAACTAAATAATATATCTGTAAATGTTTATAGTTATGATGGTTCAATTTATCCACTTAGAATAACTAACAATAAATTAGAAAAACATGTAAACTTGTTTTATATGAAAGATGAAAAAAATGATCATTATTGTTGGATTAAAAATATGAATAGTTTGATCAGATCACAAATTACTAATCCTCATATATTTTTATGTGATAGATGTTTAAATCATTTTTATTCTGAGGAAAAATTAAAGATACATGTGGAATACTGTAAAGAGAAAGAAGCTGTCACAATTAATATGCCTAAAAAAGATGAAGTTATTCAATTTAAAAATCATGAAAGAAAAATGAGAGTACCATATACTATATATGCTGATTTTGAATGTCTCTTACCTAAAATTGATACACGTGAGCAAGATCCAGCTAAATCATATACTGTGAAATATCAAAAACATGTAGCAGATGCATTTTGTTATTATATCAAATATGAAAATGAATACTTTATACCTTCTGTTGTTTATAGAGGACCTGATACAATCAAAAAGTTTGTATCTATGTTAAAAGAGGATACTCTTAAAATTGAAAAATTTATAGAAGGAAAAACTAAAAAATATGAAAGTATCAAATCAATGATAGAGTTCGATGAAAATCATTATAAAAGAACTAACATATGGCATATATGTGAAAAACAAATCTTAAAGGATGAAAAAGTAATTGATTATTGTCATTTAACTGGAAAATATAGGGGTCCTGCTCATAATGTTTGTAATTTAAATTATCAAATTCCAAAATTTATTCCAGTAAAAATCCATAATTTAACAGGTTATGATTCTCATTTGTTTATAAAAGAACTTGGATTTGATAAATCAAAAATAGATGCTATACCTAATACTGAAGAAAAATATATATCTTTCAGCAAAAAAATAGGAGGTATGAAATTGAGATTTATTGATTCATTTAAATTTATGTCTTGCAGTTTAGATAATTTATCAAAAGACTTGAGAAAGTTACCAGAAAATATTGAGAATGAGTTGAATAAATGTCCACCAAAAATACGGAAAATGAAATATATTAAATACTTAAAATCAAAATTTAGAGAGACATCATTACATTTTTCTGATGATAAATTAGATCTCATTACAAGAAAAGGTCCTTATGATTATATGGATTCTAGAGATAAATACAAAGAAACAGAATTATCTTCAAAAGATAAATTTTATAATAAATTGAATGAATGTAATATAACTGATGAAGAATATAAACATGCTCAACGTGTTTGGAAAGAATTTAATATAAAAAATTTAAGTGAATATACAGATTTATATGCTAAAACAGATGTATTAATTTTAACAGATATATTTGAAAATTTTAGGGATGTTTGTTTAAAAACTTATAAATTAGTTCCAGATTGGTATTTTACTGCTCCTGGTTTATCTTGGGATGCAATGTTAAAAATAACAAAAGTTAAATTAGATTTATTAAATAATTATGATATGATTCTTATGTTAGAAATAGGACTAAGAGGAGGTGTTTCTCAATGTTGTAATAGATATGGAAAAGCAAATAATAAATATATGAAAGATTATGATAATAGTAAAGAATCCAATTATTTAATGTATTTAGATGTTAATAATTTATATGGATGGGCTATGAGTCAATATTTACCATATGGAGAATTTAAATGGTGTAATGATTATGAAAAAAATTACGTTAAACGTGAATTATATAACAATAAAATAAAAGATGATTCAGAGATTGGATATATATTTGAAATTAGTTTAAGATATCCAAAAGAGTTACATGATTATCATTCAGATTTACCATTATGTCCTGAAAATAGAATTCCTGAAAATTCGAAATAAGGTAAGTTATTAGCAACTTTATATGATAAAAGAGAAATGTGTAGTTCATTATAGAAGTTTAAAACAATATTTGAAAATGGATTTAAAGGTTGCATGAGTACATAGAGTATTGCAATTTAAACAATCGAATTGGTTGAAAAAATATATAGATTTAAACACTGAAATGAGAAAGAAAGCTGCTAATGATTTTGAGAAAGATTTTTATAAATTGATGAATAATTCAGTATTTGGGAAAACCATGGAAATATAAGAAACCGAATAGATGTAAGATTATGTTGTAATTATAATCAAGTTAAAAAATTAATTGCTAAACCTAATTTCAAATGTAGAACTATTCTTGATGAAAATTTGGTAGCTGTTCACATGAAAAAAACAAAACTATTTTTTAATAAACCGATTTATGTTGGAATGAGTATATTAGATTTATTTAAACATTTAATGTATGATTTTCATTATAATGTTATGAAACCGAGATATAAGGATAATATTAAGTTATTATATATGGATACAGATAGTTTTATATATGATATTAAAACAGATGACTTTTCTGAAGATATGAAGTCAATGATTGATTATTTCGATACATCTGATTATCAAGTAAATGATCCATATAATATACCTAGATGTAATTAAAAAGTATTAGGTAAAATGAAAGATTGAAATAGCGGTGTGATTATGGAAGAATTTGTAGGTTTAAGAAGTAAAATGTATTCAATAAGATTAGAAAAACAGAGTGTTTAAGAATACAATAATAATGAAGAAGATAAAGAAAACCATAAAGAATTTGAAACTAAGAAGTCTAAAGGAACTAAGACAAGTACCGTTAAAAACAGAATATCATTTGAAGATTATGAAGACTGTTTATTGAATAAAAAAGATCAATATAGAACACAGAATTTAATTAGAAGTAAGAAACATGAATTGTATACAATTCAAGTGAACAAGATAGCTTTATCAGCAAAAGATGATAAAAGATTTATATTAGAAGATGGAATTAGTTCTAAAGCTTTAGGACATTATAAAAATGTTTCTAAAAATAATTCTATATAAATGGATGAGTGTTTAAGTGATATTCGAGCTTTAAATTTTACAAATTCTGAAGAAATTTACTATTTGACTTATCTTTGTAAAGAATTGTATGATTTGTATATAAAATATGATCATACTAAAAAACTATTATCAGAAAATTTTCAAAGGATGACTGAATTAATTGAAAAGGAAGAAAATGAAGATATTAAATTGAGTGGATTAGGAGTTTTGTATGTTATTTCAAAGAACTTATTCTATTGGTCACATTAATATGATTTGTATATAAAAGAGATGGAAGAAAGAGGTTTTGCAGATTATGAAGAATGGATGTATTTATGAATAATCATCGCTCATTTACTTCAAGGATATCTCACTTCTTCTTAAGTACATTATTTGATAGACGAGTTCGTTTTATAATAGCTATTTTCGGTAGCGATTTCATTTTCTGGATCTCGGCGTATCGAAGCACTTCAACCAAGGCTGGGATATCACATATATTTAAAAACCTTTCTTCTTTATATTTTACTTATAAAAAATGTTTACTAATAAATGGAAGAGTTTAATAGACTTAGAGGTTATCCCAAAACGTTTAAATTAAAAGATTTAAATCCTGGGAAATATGATCTGATATCATTGAGTAAAATTATTACTAAATATGGAGATTCATTAATCGTAAAGTTAGATGTGGAAAATGAAGAAAAAGAGTATTACCTAGCGAAAAACATGGAAAACTTTCTGATGTATCATTATATAAAATCAATAAAGGAAGATATATATGTAAGTATTCGGGTATCATTGATGATAAATACGAATATGAATTAGAGAAAGCTTAATCATTTTTAAAATTATGAAGATTTTCTTTATTTGTATCATATTTCGGTGGGGAAAATGTTTCCCCACCTGAAAAATTTATTATTATATATAGTATATTATTTGTAATTATCATTTCTTTTTTATCAATTTTCTATATTTTATTATATAATTTATAATATTATATTTTTTATATTTATCATAGTCTTTAAAAAGATATCATCGATCCTATTTTGGGATCGTGTCAAATCATCAATATATTTAGAGTTATTATCTAAACTTGACCAGGTCAGGTCCTCCTTTTTTTAATTTTGATATTTTTATAATTCTTTTTTAATTTTATAAAAAAAGGGGGGGGTCTCAACCCCACCCTTTAAAAACAGGAGTATTTTTAATATATTAGAGGACTTCCATTCATTTGGAGGTCCTCTTTTTCATGCATTTATTTTAAATAATTCACTGTGAAATCATACTTTTAATATGTATAAGTCTAGCTTTTTAACTAAAAAAGTTCAGTAATTCACTGTTTAAATTTGGTCTAAATGTAAAAAAGGTATATATACACCTTTTTCAGCTATAAAAATCATGTTTTTAATATTAAAATGGATCGAGACCTTTTTTTATAAAAAAAAAAGATAAAATAAGCTATAAAATCATGTTTTCAGTGTTAAAAATATGCGTGCGCTCATACGTGCATATAGACACTACTCGGGTGATATTATTCATTTATATTCCCATAGGTTCCACAGACCGTCTGAACAGCATACTAAAATTTCATTTTGATAAAGTCATTTTTACGGCAGTTATCGTGCAAACGGACAGACAAACAGAATGAACAAAGTCATAAACACTTTTCAACTATGCTGTAAAGTGTTAAAAAGTTAAGATAACAGGCTCGTCAGCAAAGTGAGATAGACGAAAACTATCAATTACAAAGTTGGGGAGCATTGCCAAAGAATATGAATCGACCCTAAACAGGTGCAGAGTCCACTACGATGATTAAGAGCTTGCAATTCCGCACCAGTAGCTCAACGTTAAAGCGCCGACTGGCCAGTACGAAAATCGGTGATTCGAATCCCGGTTAAGGCAGCAAGGTTCTTTAATTTTTGCTACAGAAGGCAATTATTCCACACAATATTTTCAAATGGTTATCCTATTAAGGAATGCTAAACTAAATAATGCTTACAGGCTCAGGAATCTAATGTAAATCTCGATCAATAAATGTCTCCCGTCAACAAGAATGTACATTGAAATTCCAGAAAGAATATGACAGAGTGTTTTACAAGCATTACAGATATAACCGAATTACAGTCTATGCTGATACGAATTTTCGACAGGTATTATTGTCTTTCAAATATACGTTTCATGGTTCCTGCTGCTAATTAGATAATCCTCTCTAACTTTTGTAATTGACATTTTTCTTCTATTTCGTGTTGTCGAGTTTGTTGTCTGACTCTTTAAATTATAAGCTAACGGCGCTGCAATAACTTTTATTCAATCGAGCATGGTCACTTTACTATGCATAGATCTAACGGGTCCATTCATACACCTTTCCTTACAAAGTTATTAGGTGCTTAAAGACTTAAAAGTTATTTATAGTATTCGCTTCCATCCACCGCCTGCAAATCTTAAAATTTATCCTAAAATTTATCTTAAAATTTATTGATTATCTCTACAGGTCAATCCAATATTATATAAGAAAGATCAATCACTACATAAAGCATTGATTATGAAACACTTTCCAACTAAATTGAAATTTTATTTAAATATCTCTAAAATACGATACATTCAGCGGTGATATTTTTTTAATTATCACAGAACTACAATAATTGATTTTATTTGAATTTTATTCAAATAACGTCATCGTAATATAAATCTTCTCGCTCTACATAAAAGCAGTGAATATTTCATCCATACACTTTTATTCCAGACTCCAGAGTTAAATAATTTTGCTTGAAAATAATTCAGCAATTCTTATACAACTCATCTTCAAATCACTCGTTTACATTCTGCATCCATTAAAATTAGGCTTCGCTGTAAAATAATCAAAGTTCGATGATCATTTAAACTCCAAAATATTGTAATTGCGTTGGCGCAGAATATAGATGCACAGAAAATAACCAAAAGTAAAGCGGGTTTAGGACGGATATAACACTAAATTTAAATTTAAAAGAACTTTAAAAATCACGATTTCTACTCTGGGAAAAAAGATGGACGCCATATTTTATTTTGAAGTGGGTCACGTGATCTCTTCATATTATATGGGTGTAATTATTATTCTGAACTCCGATGTGGTCGGACAGACTCCGGATGAATCCGACTGTAGGGGGGGGGTGACAAAGGATCCCCTGCCTAACACCTGCTGCTGATATGAGGGCATCAGACATATCATCGAGGAACTGGAGAACCGTCCTACCAACTGAATATGCAAAGGTGATGTATTCAATAAATAGTGATGATATATGAAGTTTCTCCAGTGTTCCAACAAGGGTCTGATGAGAGATGGAGTCAAACGCCCTTTGCAAGTCAATCGATGCCACGAAAACAGGTCCCAACTCGGATCTCCTCTCGTTAAGGACTAGATTCAAGAGAATCGAATTCTCGAGACATTCATCAGTCGCCACGAAGCCCCTTTGACATGGATCTAAGTTGATGTTGGTCCAAGTCTATTGGCTAGGATTTTGTGAAAAACCCGACACACAACGATGGTGATGGTTATTGGTCGAAGCTCCCCAGGACTACTTGGCTGACTTTTCTTCGGAATGAAGATATTCCTTACAGACAGCAAAGACTGGGGGATACACCTGAAAAACAGAAACAAGGTAAAAAGTTCTACTTGGAACTCCCAAGGGAGACCCTTGATCTGTCTCGCAGGGTATCAGGACCAGTAGCAGAAGCAAAAGGTGAAAAGTTGCTGCTGATCTCCTTAAAGATGATAGGTCAGCAGAGTCTTACCAGAAGGACTGCTGAGGAGGAATATCGGCTTGACACTAGTATTAGAGGAAGACGAGTAGGCGGCTTAATCAGCAGACTATGCCAGAAGTCGAAGACAAACTCTCGAGTTACTCGGTACGAACCAGAGTTTCCAGAAAAGATGCCTGGAAGACTCCTCAAGCGTTACTTTCGGTATCTCGCCTGGACTCTGGCATAATCTACCTTCCGCTTCTTCCTGCGAGATAGGACCATCGTTGACATCACTCTTGATCTTACTGGCGTCCCCGCACGATGATGATCTTGTTCTGTGCGGTGTGGGAGAAGAGCGATGGTAAGCTCCTCAACCATCCCCTTGATAGTATTTCTGGAATAATTAGGAAGCGCAGAGATGAGGTCATCGATCCTGGCAAAGTTAACAGCCGATGGAGGCAGCAGAAAAAAGAAATCTATCAGCTATTGGGCCACGTCTTCCATTTCGTCGACTGGGTTCATTGAGGCTACCTGCAAGGTAACTGGCGAGGTCATATTGTTATCTGAAGAGATAGGGGCATCATGAACCCAGTATAACTCCGGAAAATCTCGTTCACTCGAGGTGGGGAGAAAGACTGGAGGTGATACCGAAACAGGAACTGCATGACTGGAGACAGTAATTTGATTATTAACATTAAGATCTACAACAGTAGTAACAATAGGATTAACAACTTCAACATGGGGATAAACAAATGGAGAATTACTTGTGGAGGGGAGAGCTATTAGGTGGTCAGCTACCAAACATTTATATTTGGGAGCCTCCTGTGGCTTTGATGCTCTTCAAAGTGCGCTCAGGATATCTTTCGGCTAAAGCCTGATTGATGAAATATACACCTCCCTTCAGCGTCAGTTTTTCCTTGGCAATTGCCAACATTCGTTCTTCCTCACCAGTCCATCTTGCTTTCGTCCGCTCAATGTTAATCGTGGCATTGGCAACCTCGGGTACTTCCTCTTCACATGCACCCCAAGCCCTCTTGCTGTAGTAAAATATTTTTCGCAACGAGGGCAAGGGACAGGATTCGTCACAGGAACAGAAGACACAGCCGGAACACCGGAACAGGGCGCCTGAGTAGAAAATTGGGGAGGCCGTTTAGTGCGGCGGCCACCATCTCCATTGTGAATAGTAGATCCAATAAATAGGCTCGATGGGGCTGGCAACGCCAAAGAGCCGTGTTCGCCTTAGCCCCGTTATCCAGAATCCCCCGGTGGAAACTCTGTTGCCCGGCAGATATCAACTTTGAGGTGGAGTTCGACTTGATTACGAGAGGCGAGGGTGCCTCGAAGTGTACCGTATATTACCATGACCGCCAATATTTTATTTTGAAGATGGTCATGTGATCTCTTCATATTATAGGGGTGTAATTATTTTAATTTTTATTTAAAAATCTACCGAACATATTTTGCTGAATTTTTATATGTTTTATGGGATAATTTGAATATTTCCTAAAATTTTCGAAACCGTTTGTGAATTTTAACTTTGCTTAAAATATGTTTGAAAACTTTGGTCTCATAGAGTTCAATGTATTTCATTTTTTCAACCCGGGTTCAACCCAAAACTAATTGGGTGATAATAAAGGTGGTATTACGCCTACTTCAATATATAAACATAAAATTAAAAACACATATCATAGATAAAAAGTCATTTAATCAAATAAAACCATCCTGTAAGACGTACAAAGTTAAAAGGCCAGATCGTTTTTGGGTATCACTATACCCTTCATCAGTGGCTGTATGAAAAATTACGGTGGAAACAAGTTTATATGTAGACCAGATCGGCAGACAAATTTGCATAAATCGGTTACAGAATAATGATAATGTAAACAGACTATTGAAGATTAATCAACTACAAAATTACAGTAATAAATGTTATAAACGGGAGAGTTAAAATTTAAACAAGTGTTAAATGCAAATACAAAGAAAAGACAATGAAAACTGTCCAAATTGCAGCCAAGCGTAAATTAAAATAAACTGAAACGTCGCAAATAAATGTGTAGAGGTTAAACACGCACAGAGTCGTCCGGCCGCCCAATTAGCTGCTCAAGTCTTCGGATGAGTCGGACGACCTGGGTCTTCAACGTATAGAGTCGAGAACGAGTCTCCAAGCGTAACTTAAAATTTGTACAGTGTCAAAATTGCAAATGGAATCGTATCACGGTAGATATAAATAAACAGGAATTCATAAAGAAGAATGTTACGAGAACTATTGCAACGAATTAAAAGGAAAGTTTTTTGAAAAAAGGGCCGAAAGTTATCATTAACAACACATTAGACAAGAGCTGTAGAAAGTTTACTATTCTTGACGTCACGAGCATGTTCAGCTAATCGGATACCAACAGTACGTTTAGTACTACCAATGTCAAACTTGTAGTCATTATGAGGAGTTAAAATGGGTACAACGTACACCCCAGCACGGCTTTTAAAGTTATAACTATCCCTAAACTTATCAGTACGAATGCGATTGAATAAGGTAGCAATATTTGAGTGAGCAGATTTAAATTTAAACTCATGGCAAATTGAATGAGGGAACGGAAAATCTTCGGGTGATACCGAAGACTAGATTTATATAACATAAGGTCAACAACAACAACAAGTTTAGTATCTGGTTGAATAAATTTACTACGAATATGAGCGAAACTTTTATAAATAAATTCAAAGGAATAAGCGGCTTCATGGCCAAAATCAAAGATAAAATTAATTTCATGAGTTAAAGCCGAAGTAGACGAGCAACGTTAAAAGTACTATTAAAATAGGTGTTAAAGGAAGCTTTTTGAGAGGATATAGGATAAGATGAATTAGCAGGGATACAAGAGTTAGTAAAAGTGGGATTACGGAAAATAGATGTATGAAAACCAAGTCACAAATCACTGTGACTTGGACTTACTTACTTGCAAACTTTCGGTGCTCTTATGGGTAGCCCTTTATCCGGCATTTTTGATGTAGTTTTACAGAAGCTCGAGAACGAAATTTTGCCTTTTTTAACGCTTAAACCTATTGTTTGGTGCCGCTATGTTGACGATGTGTTTATTATTTGGGATCATGATTTAAATGATATCCTTAATCTTTTGGATAAAGATAATGATTTTTATCTCTCGATTAATTTTACCGTTGAGCATGAGTTCAATTTTTCTTTATCTTTTTTTGATGTTCTTGTTTTCAGGACCTGTCTTAGTTTTCATACCTATATTTTCCGTAAGCCCACTTTTACAAACTCTTGTATCCCTGCTAATTCAACTCATCCTATATCCTCTAAAAAACTTCCTTTAACGCTTATTTTAATCGTGCTTTTAACGTTTACTCGTCTATTTCGGCTTTGACTAATGAAATTAACTTTATCTTTAATTTTGGCCATGAAGCCGCTTATTCCCTTGAGTTTATTTATAAAATTTTCGCTCATATTCGCCGTAAATTTATTCAGCCAGATGCTAAATTTGTTGCTGTTGTTGACCTCATGCCGTATAAATTTAGTCTTCCGTATCATCCGAAGATTTTACGTACCCTCATTCAATTTTGCTATGAATTTAGATTTAAACCTGCTCACTCAAATATTACTACCTTATTCAATCGCATTCGTATTGATAAGTTTAGGGATAGAGATAACTTTAAAAGCCATGATGGGGTGTGCGTTGTACCCCTTTAACTCCTGATAATAACTACAAGTTTTACATTGGTAGTACTAAACGTACCGTTGGTATACGATTAGCTGAACATGTTCGTGACGTCAAGAATGGTAAACCTGTCCAATGTGTTAATGATAATTTTCGGCTCTTTTTTTAAACAGCTTTCCTTTTAATTCGTTGCAATAACACTCGTAATATTCTCCTTCATTCTTCCCTGTTTATTTATATCTACAGTGATTCCATTTGCAATTTTGATCCTGTGGAAATTTTAAGTTACACTTAGCGACTCATTCGCGACTCTATGCGTTTTAAATCTCTACACAGTTATCTGTGACGTTTCAGTTTATTGTAATTTATGCTTGGCTGCAATTTGGACATTTTTTATTGTATTTTCTTTATATTTAACACTTGTTTAAATTTTAAATCTTCCGTTTATAACACTTATGGCAATTTTGTAATTGATTAATCTTCAATAGCTTGTTTATATTATCATTATTCTGTAGCTGATTTATGCAAATTTGTCTGCCGATCTGCTTCTACATATGAGCTTGTTTACACGGTAATTTTTCATATCACCACTGATGAAGGGTATAATGATACCCGAAAGCGCGCTGGCCTTTTAACATTGTACGTCTTATAGGATGGTTTTATTTGATTAAATGACCTTATTACCTATGATACCTATATGACCTTATTACCAATGATGCGTCTTTATTTTTCTACTTATAATTGGGTGATATTATTCATTTACATTCCCCTATGTCCCACAGACCGTCTCAACAACATACAAAAACTCATTTTGATAAAGACATTTTTACGGCAGTTATCGTGCGAACAGACAGACAAACGAAAGTCATAAACACTTTACTACAATGCTGTAAAATGTTAATAAAACGCAATTCTTTTCCTGCCTGGCGAAACATACATGTACCGCGAGCAGGGAAGCTCGTCATATTACGAATCAAGGATATAATAATTCTGCAATGACTAATAAAAAAAAAAAAATTAAGTTTTCAAAGGTATTGAATTAGTTCATTTGGCGAATTGAATTAATTCACTTAAAGATAAGAACTTTTTATAGCTGTAATTTAATAACAATATTATGTTTAAGTTATGTATGCCCTCGGCGTCTAATAGGCGTATCTTCAATTTTCATTTGGAAAAGAAATTTTGGGCTCATTTACTACTGTATTATATTAAAACAAAATCATTTTATTTTTTGGTTTTACCTATTAAAATAAACATAGAAATTTTCATTAATTTCGCTCATTAATTTCTAGAAATATCGTGCTCCCAGTGGCAAAATAAAATTCCTATATCTAACAGACAATAACTACTAGAAAACGGTGTTCATTTATAAAGCTTTAACGATTTTCGAAAAAGATGTTCAAAAAATTGAGAGAATTTCCTTGATCCGCCCTCCTTGAAAGTTAATAGGTCTCTTACGTTCGTCGATTGGAGAGATCGTACCGAATTTCATTCGATTTGCTCAAGTTTTTGAGAGAGAACGGTGTCACAGCCGTGAACACACAAATAGCGTTAAGAAATAGTTAATTCATATTCAAGGATGCTCAAAAAGTATAAATCTATAAAACTCAGTGTCGTATTTTTGACCCTATCACAATACTATTCCTTTACAGATACAGTAAACTTCCAATAATCCGGCAGTTCATAGTTTGATACCCCGATAGCCCGGCACGCGTCTCGAACGGAATTCGAGTCCGTTTTGTTGTACCTAGGTACATTTACTGTCATAGACAAAAGGATTTTGCATGCATATTTATGTTCATTGAAGTTTACCCTATGCTTTTCAAATTAATTTTTTAAATAGTAATTTAATCCTGTATAATGTAATCCAGTTTGTGTAACGGCAAATAAATCTTGCATTTACTGTCCATTATTTTGTTCTAAACTAGTTTTTCGCATTTATCCTATGAATTTAACATCCGATAATCCGGCAAATTTGGTAATCCGGTGCCACCAAAGTACTCAAGCGTGCTGGTTTATCAGAAGTTTATTGTACTATATTTTGTTGGAAAGTCAAAATGGTTTCAATATTATTCCCAAACGATCCACTAAAATTTAAAATAAGTGAATCTCATTCATTATAACCCAAAACAATTTGATGTGAACTTCACATGATTTTCCCTACATAATGCTACGAATTTACTTTTAAAATAATGCACAAGATCCACTGACAAAGTTTTTAGATTGAATTCAATATTTGGCAAAGCTATTTCGAAATGCTCAATTTTATTTTGCACAAATCCAACTTGACAGTTATCAGTATGTATAGATATCAGTATTGACGGATATTGATAATAAGTCCATATAATAAAAGTTTGAATTAAATTTCACTAATTTAACGACAATTTTGCAATTACAGCGACATTTTCGTTAATTTTGTACCTGTCATAGTGAATATGATATTTTGTGTCATTTTAACTAATGAACATTTATTTTAAAATCTCTTAACGTTTTTGATTAAATTTCAATAGTGAATTTAATCTTTTACTCAAAATCTTATATTCCCATTTCACCTTTTTAATACATCTTAAAGCAGTTGCCGTGGTCAACGAGCCATTTTACAATTTCCTTTCTCACGTTAAAAGTACATCTACAGGACAACTTTAATACTGTTGCGAAGGTGTAAAATATTCCCTCACTGGAGTCTTTCGTCTCTTTCGAAGATCAGACGGAGAAAACACGAGTACAGGCATCCTTTCCCATGACGTGAGAAAACCGACGAAGAGTTGCCTGATTTAGCAAGCAACATTTAGCGACTTTCCGAAAGTTTGTGAAGCACTTTGAAATAACGATTATTCTAAGTGATATGAGATATTTTTAGAAGTTTCTACAGAGAGAGTTTATAAAGGGAGTCACCACCTCAGTTGAAGCGCAGTTGACGAGATACGAGCTACATTGAGCTGTGACTTTTGTCAATGTTTTAAGAATAGTATCGGTTATTTCGCGAAATTAGTGGAACCTTTAAGTGCTGTTTAACTGTATATTGCTCTTGTTTAAACAGTGCCAGGGCATAAACGTGTTAGCTATCCGGAAATTTGGACTCATTATTGTATCCTGAACACACACCCATGATTTCTGAAAATATGTCATAACGATATGAATATTAAAACCAAGAGGTTGATCCAAACGTTTTTGATAAAAAGTGTGCTGGCAATTTTTCCATTTTGTCATGAAGTCATTGCACTATCTTTCATAAAGTGAGTAAGTACCTCGTCAAACAAAGCTGTCTGCATTTCACCCTTCAGCGATTCCTTGAGCGTGAAATTGAAGGAGCCATTACTCATGGGATGTAAAACAACAGACAAGTGAAGAATCTTTCGAGGAGGATTTCAATGTTAGGTTAAATTGAAACTAATAAAACAATTCTATCGTGATTTTGGGTCCTTAGAAATATTTCTATAGAATCTTATATTAGTTGAAATATTTTTAAATATAGTCATGATAATTATTAATTAACTCTTCAAACTGTACTGAATAGATTTGTTTAATTATAGAATTTTCCTTACAGGGTATGGTAGTTGAGATTGCGTTAGCGTTACGTTCTATTTAAATGCCTTTATATTTATAATTAATATATTATTTTGGGGATGTTCACTATTTAACCTATTGTGCTCCTTTGGTTTCATATATTAAACTCCTGTTATCTTCTTAATTACACAGATATTTCCATTATTACGTTTTCTACATACATAGTATATTGAATTTGTATAGAGAAAGTAATGTGATGGGGTCGAAAATTCGAATTTCATTTTTCGATAGAGGAACACGTTTCAAGTATCGCTGAACTTGAATCCACAGTTTCTGAAGTGATGACTGTGTGTGTGTATGAATGACAGTGTGCAGTGGCAAAGACTAATAAAATAATTTGGGTATTTGATAAAATAACCGGGGACCAAAATTCACAAATAAAGTTTCATACTATACATTTTAGCTGGGTTACAATTAAAAAAATCTGATGTGGGCAACACATGACTTTCCTTCTATAATGTAATGAATTTACTACTTTTACAGAAAAAAAATAGGTTTTTCTTATAGTAGATACTAATATTCCTTCCAAGATATTGAGTTTTCGACAATTAGTCGTCATTTTCATTGATTTAGCGCCATTTTTATCCATTTGGCGGGATTTTCGTTAATTTGGCAACATTTCAAAAAGTCGCCAAGTTGGCGACATTCCGCCAAATTCGTCGCCAAAATCTCGCCAAGCGTTATGGACGAAGAAATATGTTATTCTTACAGCAGACAAATGATTATTGCCGTTCAACTACAAACGTATTACTCAACTACAAACGTATCTTTTTCCTTGAAAGGAAGGAGTTAGATCTACGAGAATGATGTCACCCAATTTATCGTATGGTATTACATATGAAAAGTGAACATGTTTCTCAATAGGATATTTTTTTTTATTTTATATGACTTTTTGATAATTTTTTTGAAAAATATACAATATCTCGAGAACGGTTCATGTTAGCGTTCTAAAATTTATGCCAATCGTTTTCTAATGAAAAATTACATAAGAAATGTCTATTTGCGTAACTTTATTAGCGGTTTTGATTTTTTGACGATTTTTTCAAAATTTCATTCGAAAATTTAGGGGGGTTCTGAACATTCGATTGCGTATAAAAACAATAAGCTTCCAGTGTTTATGAATTGTGATTTTTGTACCAAATTTGGTTTGAATCGGTTCATTCGCTCGTCAGTTATCGTCTCCACAGACTCACTGACACACACACACACACACACACACACACACACACACACACACACACTTTCACACACACACACACACACACACATACTTTCACACACACACACACACACAAAGACATCACTTCAAATATGTTTGATTCGTGATCAGGGATGCTTGAAACGTGCTCTCCCGTCGAAAACTCGAATTCGAATTTTCGATCCCGTCACAATACATTCCTTATACATTACGTATATAAGGAAAGTAATAAAATATACAGTAAACTTTCGATAATCCGGCACGATCAGGACCGTAGCAAAGTCAGTTTATTATTATATGTTCCGGATTAAGGAATGTAGAACTAAAATGGGGTAAAAAATTAGAATAATTAATTAAAATCAAAATAATGGACAATAAATGCGATCGTTTCTGCTTAAAACGTTACACAAACAAAATTACACTGTACAGCACCTGAAAAGATATTTGAATTAATTTAAAAATTACAAAGTAAACCATCTGAACAGTCTACAACGACTTCCGCTACGTTGAACAGCATCTGTAATAATTTCGTTCACATCATTCTCTTTCCAGCATTGTACAGTGCACCAAAAGTTGTGTTGTAAATATGCTGCCAAATAGATATTTTTGTAGTTACTATTGCACTTTTTGTCGTTTCTGAGTGACTTCAGAACCTGCATACTTATTTTCGCGATTTTCACCGAATAAATGTGGTTTGCGGCAGAGTGTTCCATTTCAATTTTTGTCCCTCTTGATGTCTACTAACAATCCTCTGAGTTTATCACCGCATTAACTGATATATACGAGTATATATATATATATATATATATATATATATATATATATATACAGAGAGAGAGAGAGAGAGAGAGTTTTCTTGTGTCATTCGTCTCCCCATATTGTGATATGCATACCACACAGGTTTGGTGTTCTCATGACTACTGGATTTTTTTTCTCTATAGTGCTGATACTTTAATCCTAACCACTCGGTATATATAATGAAAATATTATATGAAATTCCAATGATAGGTTAAAGTTAAGTTCTAACTCATATAACCATAACTTAAAATATAAGATAACTACGTGATAAAGATGTGATAAACAGGGATTCATCAATCAAGGAGAGAATAAAATGCATATATCCAGTCATCAAGCTAATTATAATCAACATATAGCACTGGTGAAATTTTGAATATTGAAAAACAGAAAATAACCAAGCATTAAAGCCAAACACGTGGAAAAGCACTATGCTTCTTAAAAAGGAATTTATTTTAAACAAATTCGTCTTCAGGGCCTAGTATCTATTCAAAATGAACAAAAAAAACTTGTTTCTGAAGACGGAGAAAGATAAACTCTGTCTATTTGGCCAACAAGCTAAAAGATTGAAAAATAAAATAGGAATATAAAAATATTGTACATGAGAAAATTCTGCACATGTCGTTGCCAATCGTGAGATAAAAATAACAGTATTGCAAATAAGTATAAAATATTATAAATTCGCCTGTAAAAGCTACGTAATAAAGGGGCGTGAGAAATAATAAAAGCAAGGAGGCATATGTCTAAGAGTATGTAAATACATTGTAATGCTAATACAGCAGAATGTTTATAATTAGCTAATATTAGATACTTAGAAGGAAATTTAAGAATACTCAGATAATTTAAACTTATTAACTACACCATTTACTAAATATACTAGATATTTATATAATACACTGCTAATTTTTAGGTTATTAATGTGCAAAGCATGAAATTTTTATCTGATAATTTATAAATTCTGAAGAGTTGATTAAGTATAATATTTCTAAACAATCGAATAGAGTTAAAGGAATTAAATGGTGATATTTTATTAATATTAAAATGAAAATAGTATTTTTTATCATATAAATAAGTAACTATCCTATTAGTTGATTCAATAATTAGATTTAAATCCAAAATTTTAATACTATTACTAATAGAGGCTTAATTAGGAATTAATTCCAAATTACCCAGATAGAAATCTATATCTATGGCATAGTTGTCAGTAAATACTAAACAAATCAGATCATAAACCTACCTGTAAATTTTATAATCAGTTGAAATAAAAGGATTTTCATAATGATAAAGGTATAAATTAGATAACATACTGCTACTACATCCACCTTTATATATATATGAACTTTTTTAAATTTGGCAGTTTTGTAAATCCTATGTTACCTTATTTCTGAGTAGCGTTTGACTCAAATGAATTTAAGCAAAACAGCTGGGTTCTTTTAAAAAATTGATAAAGGCAACACCCGACTCAAAACCGAATAAAAATATCATTATCAATTTTGAGCGAATGCATCTTAAAAATAAACGGTAGATAAAAATAAAGTACTCCATATTTTTATGATTAGAACATGAATTATTCAAAAATGATTACTTGAAATTCACTTTGCATGTAAACGATACCAAAACTAACTAACTAACTAACTAGCATGCATGCATGCATACATACATACATACATACATACATTACATATTTTTTATACACATGCTAAATTTCTATTAAACATTATTTTTATACTCATACACATTTTTATTGATATTCACTCCCCTTTAAAGAGGTTTTTATTCTCATACTCATTTTTGAATAATATGTTTTATATTCATGCCCATTTCCGTTTATAGAATTTTTAAGCTTATTTCGAGCTACATGGTCATTTTCGTTTAAATAATTTTCTGTGCTCCTACTCCTATCCATTTATAAATATTTTATACTCATGCACATTTCCAATTGTGGAATTATTTTATATTTTGTACATTATTGTTTATATAATTTCCTACACTTATGTACATTTCCACTTATAGAAAATTTTATACTCATTTGTACTTTCACTATATACATAGTAAAATGCATGGGAAAGTATTGTGATAGGGGAAGAAATTTCGAGTTCGAGTTTTCGACGGAAGGGCACGTTTTGAGCGTCATTGAACTCGAATCAAACGGTTTCAAAATGATTGCTGTGTGTGTGTGTGTGTGTGTGTGTATTTATGCATATTGATTATACGTTTTACAATATTACTTACACAGAACATTGAATTGACACAGAATATCCTGGAGTTTATGCATTGCATAACATTACTTACACAGAACATTAGACTTGCACAGAAAATACTGGAACTAGTACATTGATGTATAAAGAGAATCATACTAAGTTGCAGAACATGGTAGGATTGCGGTAAATCCTGAAATTGTCCTGTTAAATGGATGATAGGATAATGCACCCATAAAAGCAGGGTGAAATCTCAACTTTTTCAAAGAAATCATGTTTGGTTACATATGATTCATTGAGAAACCAAGAGATAAACTATACAAGATTTGAATCTTGCCCTGCTTTTTTTATTTCATTTGATGTATATATGTCATTGCTTGAAGCGAAAGGTACTGGAAACAGTGCATTTATTTTACTTTTACTGTAGTTTTTGAGCGATTATTTCTTCATCGAAACTTCGTAATGTAACTTCAAGTCGTCACTTCGTAATGTCAAGTGTACTTATGTATTTTTCTGGACCATCACATTCTTCTAATAAAACACCCAGTTGGTTAAAATGAGTCTGTCGATCTCGGAATAAAACCATTACTGTATCATATGTGCCATGCATGCCTGATATTATACTCGTAGCTTCTTCTCTATCGAAACTTCCTATAGAATCACTTATAAAGAGGTGAGGCTTTACTGAAGGTAATAATGAGAGAAGGTCCTTCAGTTCTGGTGATAGTTATGTTTCCTAGTATCTGGTTCTGATGAAGTACAACATCATAAGTGCAGTATAGTCCTGGACTTTTGGACATGGCAATGAACATTTTTGATGTACTTAAATTATGAGCTTGCAGATTTGTAATATGATATGATGCTTTTATTTAAACTATTGAGAATAAGGAAATAAACAGTTTGAAACTGATTATTACATTTTTGTTGAATATTTACTGACTTACTGAATGAAAGAGCTAATTACATCTAAAAATGTATCCATTACATCAAAAATTCAAGCTATTATTATTATAAACTATCTATTATAACTAAAATATCTGAAACAGAAGTAAAATAAAAATGTATGCTTTTTTTCTTGTACTTTTGCCAAACTGCAAACTTGAAGGATCGGTGCTATCAACTTATTAATTATTCTCTCTCGGACATTTATGAAATTCCGACTTTATCACTTTAAACAAATTCCTTATGATATTATTTCCTTGAGCATACCTGAAAACATATAAAAGGATATACAACAATCTTATGTTAAACAACAATGATTTTTTATACAAAAATCGGGGGAAAATCAAGATGGCGGAACATTTTTAAAAATAACAACTAATCAGAACATGTGACCAGCATTTTTTTAACACCACATTTACTGCAATGATTGGAAGCAAACAAAATATCAAACACTTGAAATTCAAAAAGAATTTTCCTGACTGCTGCTTTAGAAAGGGTTGAATTTTCAATAATTTGACCAACTTTGTGATCTTTCTGACAGCAACCAATCATAGAGAAATTGGATGTCTGCTCAACGAATTACATGTTTCTCATATTGGCAGTGCTAAATATTTATAAACAATATTTGGAAAACAAAGGTTTAAATTAAAATTCAAAGCTCGTTTTGCACATCTAAGGTTCCTTCATATTAGTCTATATGTAAAATTAAAGTTGTTTTACAAGAATGTCGGAAACGCTACTGGTGCTTTTCGCTAGTACAGACATGTGAAATCGTTGAGTAGAGGTCATCTCACAGCATGTGGCGTCCGGAGAATGATTCAACGCTTCAAAGAGACTGGAAGCTTCTCAATTTGATTAGGTTGAGGCCGAAAACCTGTGACAACTCAGGGGACTGAAGAGGTTGCAACGGCTGTTATTGAGAAGACCAGTCACAATGAGGCAGAAATCAGTAGTACTCGAGTTATAACAAGACAATTAGATTTGCCATACGCAACTCTACTGAAGTGTTTGCGAAAAACTTTGGAAAGTCATTCGTATAAGATCTAGAATCACCAAGTGTTACTGATATAGATATCCGTGAAACGTTTGCTTTGACATTCCTTGCACTCATACAGGTAGTCCCCAACTAGCCCTGGAACAGCTTGTGGAGTGGTGAGGCACATTTTCCTCTGCGTGGAGCTATAAGCACCCAAAACAGTCACATCTGGGCAGAAAATTCCCGTCGGTTTCAACAGATCCCCTTACATTCTCCAAAACTAGCCGTTTGGATTGGGTTTACAGCAAAATTTCTCATTGGTTCCTTTTTTTTAACACTTTACAACAAAGTTGAAAAGTGTTTATGACTTTGTTCATTCTGTCTGTCTGTCTGTCTGTCTGTCTGTCTGTCTGTCCGTAAGCACGATAACTGTCGTAAAAATGACTTAATCAAAATGAAATTTTAGTATGTTGTTCAGACGGTCTGTAGGACCTATGGGAATATAAATAAATAATATCATAAAATTAGTTTTGGATTGAACCCGGGTTGAAAAAATGAAATACATTGAACCCAATGGGACCAAATTTTTCAAACATTTTTTAAGCGGATTTAAATTTCACAAATTGCTTCGAAAATTTTAGGTAATATTCAAATTGTTCCATAAAATATATAAAAAAAAATTCAGCGAAATATATTCAGCAGTTTTTTAAATAAAAATTAAAATAATAATTACACCTCTTACATGAAGCGATCACGTGACCATGATATGAAACGATCACGTGACCAACTTCAAAATATAATACAGCATCCATCTTGTCTCAAAATCGTCATTTTTAAAGTTCTTTTTAATTCATATTGAGTGTTGTATTCGTCATAAAACCTCTTTATTTTCGCTTAAATTCTGTGCATCTACATACTGAAACAACGCAATGACAATATATTTGAGTTTAAATGAGCATCCAACTTTGATTATTTCTCTAACGAAGCCTATTTTTCACTTATGTGAAATGTAAACAGCAAAATATGTAGGATGAGTTGTATAGGAATTGCTGTATTTTTTTAATGCAAAAGAATTTAGCTCATGGAGTCTGCATAGCTGATATGAAAGAAATATTCATTGACTTTACCGAGAGAAGGACGATTTTTTGCGTTGACGTTTTAAGCATAGAGTTAAATTACTTATAGCTCCATGGTCTTAATTTTTAAATAAAATAAATTATTATAGTATTGTGATGAATGACATGAATGGGAAATTATTTATGAATGAAATGCTGCTTTTTTAGAGAGAGCCAGGCGTGTTAGTTTGTCTATGACGTCATTTGAATGAATTTCAGTTGTTTTCGATGAAGTTTTTAAATATAATAAATTATCGTGGTATTATGATAATTCTAAAATTGTTACCGAGTAATATATCACATTTTAGAGATGTTTAAACCAGGCAATTTATATTTCAATGCCGTCATTTGAATGAAGTTCTTTTTTTTGGATGAATGTTTAAGTTTTCAACTATAATAAATCAATGTATTATTGTGAGAAGTTTTAAAATATTACCGAGGAATGTATTACATTTTAGACATGTTTAAATAAAATTGCATTGAAGTTGGAAAGTGTTTCTTAATCAAATGCTTTAAGCATGATTGATCTTTCTTGTTTTTTTTTTGAAGAAATCCATCCACAGGGACCAAAGACCTACCTGTTCAGTTGCTGCACATTGCTATAGGGACATGTTGCAGAACTTCGTTATTCCTCATCTCCAACAACGAAGATGTCTCAGCTCAGCCATATTCCAACATGATGGAGCTTTCCCCACAATGGCCAGTTGTTCAACAGTTGTTGTAACAGCATTTTACAGAAAATCGAGTAATCGGTTGCGCATTCCTATCTTTATGGCTATCCTGTTTACCAGATCTCCCCTGTAACTTTTGGCTGTGAGGTTACCTAAAAAGCATGGTTTACCAAGTAAATATTTGGATTAAACCTTGTAGATTTGAAGGATGACGTCATCTTGCACACTTGCAACATCACAACAGATCAGTTACGTGCAGCTGTCGAAAACACTATCACACGGTATCAGTTGTTGCTTTTTCAACACGGTGGACACATTGAACACCGTCAATAACTTGCCTTTCTGCGGCCTTCTTCCCTTCTGCGTTCTAGATGCATCAATTAAATTAACATTTGGGGTTTTATGACTATTGTTAGTATCTATATCACACTTATACCACTTACAATTCGCAATTAAAATGCACCACGAATGCGAAGCAGTTTCATTAATTAATGTTTTTACTACGGACTGTTCACATCACCTTCCCCTAATTAAAATGCACCCCGCAATTAAAATGCACCACAAATGCGAAGTCATTTCATTAAATTATGTTTTTACTAGGGACTGTTCCCAGCGCCTTCCCCTATCGACCACTTTTGCAACTACCTTTTTTGCGTCATTCGTTTCCCCATATTCTGAAATGTATACCACTCAGATTTGGCGTTCCTCTGATCACTATTCTTTTTTCTGCACAGTGGTCTAAACAGGGATACTTTCACTCTAACCACCCGGTATATATATACAATCTAAATAGTCATAAGACTTTCTGTAAAATTTTTAATTGCATCTACAAATTATCCTGTAACATTTGTAATTTATCTTATATAGGACAGACCAGTAATCCTATTCATCTACGTATTAATGTACATAGAGATCATGTCAAAAAATATATCCTCAAAAATAATTTTCTTCCTACTTCTAATAAAATTGAATATAAACACTTTGCTCATCATGGTTTTGAAAATATAACTATACATATTTTGGATATTAAAACAAATACTGCTGATAGATTGTTCTTTGAAAACTTCTATATTAAATCACAATGTACTCTTTTTCCATATGGATTAAATCAATTATATCTCAATGGTAATATTGTAGAAAATAATTTTGTAGATAATAAATATTCTATTTTAATCACCTTTTTTTAATCATCTTTTACATAATAGTAAATTGGCTAAATTCAAAAGATTTAAACGCGGTAATGGAAGCTCCCCCCAACATGATTTTAAAGCGGAGATTAAAAGTATGCATCAACAATTCAACAACACATTTCAATGGAAATTTATTAAATCATGGGTATTTGCAGTTAAGAAAAATCAATTAAACGCAGTTTATGCTATTTTCTTAAAGTTAAATCTTACTAATAAACATTTTAATCATATTTTCTATGATTTGCTCATTACTAGATCCAAATATTTAAATATAAAACTTAATAAATTTCATAATAATAACTGTTCTAATTCTTATTGTGTAATATCTTTTAAGCATCCTATTTATAATTCTATAGACTTTAAGAATTTATTTAATCATTTTCATCATTTATTTCCTGTAAAGGATTTGAATGTTACTAAAACTTTTAAATATAACAAGCCTATTGGAAGAACCACTTTTAATTACAATGCAATTTCAAAATCTATCTCAGTCGACAAAGATTCCTCAACAAATGTAGATGGTGAATGTATTTGTAGTCTTGATAATTATGCTAATTTTATAAATCCGCACTTGGGTCATATAGTTACTGGAGATTTAGCCATTGTTAAAGATAAAACTCTTTAAGAACTATAATGTCATTTGGTACTAAATTCAGGACTAACTAGGATTCAGTAATACTTAATATGATACTCATATTCTTTTAAAGGGAACGCATGAAATGTAATAATTCTCAGAAGTTATATTTAGATAAATCTCTTTAAAAAATTTCTGGATCATAAGTTATAAAATTAGCATAAACACTATATAACAATAATATTTTTTTGTTTTCATGGATGAAAAAGGAAGGCTCTTCGAAGATCTATGGCCGCCGCTTTTTAGAACACAAGTATTAATTTATATCTCCCTAGAAAGTAGAGCAATTCTACTAGGATTCAGTCATACTTAATATGATACTCATATTCTTTTAAAGGGAACGCATGAAATGTAATAATTCTTAGAAGTTATATTTAGATAAATCTCTTTAAAAAATTTCTGGATCATAAGTTATAAAATTAGCATAAACACTATATAACAATAATATTTTTTGTTTTCATGGATGAAATAGGAAGGCTCTTCGAAGATCTATGGCCGCCGCTTTTTAGAACACAAGTATTAATTTATATCTCCCTAGAAATTAGAGCGATTCTACTAGGATTCAGTAATACTTAATATGACACTCGTATTCTTTTAAAGGGAACGCATGAAATGTAATAATTCTCAGAAGTTGGGATATTTAATATTGAAAATTTAGACATTTCTTATGTAATTTTTCCTTAGAAAACGATTGACATAAACTTTACAACGTTAGCGTAAATCGTTCTTCAGATAATGTACATTTATCAAATAAATTTATAAAGAAAATCCCTTAAATTAAAAAAAATATTAATTGAGAAACATGTTCACTTTTCATATGTAATATCATGCGATAAATTTGGTGACATCATTCTCGTGGATCTAACTCGTTCCATTCATGAGAACAGATACTTTGAGTAATACTTTTGCATTTGAACGCCAATAGTCATTTATCGGCTATAAGAATAACTTATTTCTCCGTTCATAACGCTTGGCGAGATTTTGGCGACGAATTTTTGGAAATGTCGCCAACTTGGTGACATTTTTAAATGTTGCCAAATTAACAAAAATCTTGCGAAATGGATAAAAATGACGCTAAATCAATGAAAATCACGACTCATTGATGAATATTCAATATCTTGACAATAATATAAGTATCTACTATAAGAATAACCTATTTTCTTACCGTAAAAGTAGTAAATTCATTGTATTATCTAAGAAAAGTCATGTGCTGCCCACATCAGATTTTTTTTTTGGATGTCTTCGATTTAAAGCAACATTTTATTATCTGGTATAATTTTTAACATGAAACTTTATGTCTACCTTTCACTACTTGGTTAACTACGAAAGAGTAAACGACATTAATGAAATAGAAAATGATCTGATAATTAAAATTTAAGACACTCCTGTAATTTGGACATTTTCTTGAATTGGAGATTTGGTTTAAGTTCTTTTAGGCAATTAACTAATACTTATCTGGTATGAAAAATTGATGAATGTAAGATTTTATAACTTTTGATGAGGGTTGGGGCTTTGTTAGCAATCAAAATGTTAACGCAAAACTGAAATAAATACTATTTAAATAGACATTTCATGCGCTCTTAATGCAAAACTCTTAAAATTACAAAAGCTCTGCTGAATCTTTCCGTTGGAAAAGTATGAAAAATTGTAAAATGCGATTTTTGAAAAAGAAAGTAGTAAGAAGTATGAACTATGGTAGCCCTGTAGCTTGATGTAAAGCTTGAAGACCACATATGTTTTCGGGACAGAAAAGATACAGCTGAAGAATTCGAATGGCGAATTATATGACCGTTAACTTTGCCTGTTAACTGTATTAGTTATTCTAAAGGTGAAAGATAGTGCGTTTTTACTTTCCTTATATACATATAATGTAAAAGGAAAGTATTGTGACGGGGTCGAAAATTGGAATTCGAGTTTTCGACGGGAGAGCTCGTTTCAAGCATCCCTGAACACGAATCAGGCGTTTTTGAGATGATGTCTGTGTTTGTGTATCAGTGAGTCTATGGAGACGATAACTGACGAACGAATGGAAGAATTCGACCAAAATTTGGAACAAAAATTGCAATCCGTGAATACTGAAAGCCTATTGTTTTTAAACGCAATCGAACGGTCAGAACCATCCTAAATTTTCGAGTGAAATTTTGAAAAATCATAAAGAAATCAAAACCTTTACTAAAATTACGAAGGGTCATTTCTTATGTAATTTTTCATTCGAAAGCGATTGACATAAATTTTAGAACGCTAGCATGAACTGTTCTCGAGATATTGCACATTTTTCAAACAAATTTGTCAAAAAATCCCATAAATTAAAGAAAATATTAACTGTTGATAAACATGTTCACTTTTCATATGTAATATCATGCGATAAATTGGGTGACACCACTCTCGTGGGGCTAGCTCGTTCCATTCATGAATAAAGATACTTTGAGTAATACTTTTGTATTTGAACTCCAATAGTCATTTTTCTGCTGTAAAAGTAACTTATTTCTCCCTCCATAACGCGTGGCGAGATTTTGGCGACGAATTTGGCGGAATGTCGCCAACCTGACGACTTTTTTAAATGTTGCCTTTGTAAAATTAAAGAAAATCTCGCCAAATGGATAAAATTGATGCTAAATCAATGAAAATGACGACTAATTGACGAAAATTCAATGTTTTGGAAAGAATATAAGTATCCTCTAAGAATAACCTATTTTTTTTTTACTGTAACAGTAGTAAATTCATTGCATTATATAAGGAAAGTTATGTGCTGCCCACATCAGATTTTTCGTTAGATAATTGTTATTAAACCTAAACTCTGAAATTAAATAAAAGTGAGTATGGTTAATGCCATCTAATCAAAATTCGAAGTGGTCTTAAAAAGAGTTCTATATTGATTACATTGTCCAGTGAATCACTGAATGTGGTGTAGCGTGATTGGCATTGATTGAATTTGATTATGATGTCTAACATTCTTGAAGACTTTGCCTTATATAGTATGTGATTGTACGTAGCTCTTTTTCCTGGTTAATCAAACTTGCAATCTGCGATTTTATCAAAAAAAAATTTAAAGTATCTATTTCTCATGATTAACTATAGATAATGACTGACATGTATGCAGCATTGATATTTTGAAAGAGATAGGGATTTACGAAGTATTTATATTTCTAACTATTCATCCATTTCCTGTTCAAAAACTGTCATTTTTTTCAACATCTATATTTCAAGATTAGCACTAAGAGAGCACTACAAATATAACACTAATAAAGAAGTATAACTAATATGGAAACAGCATCAAATCCTTAAGACAGATTAGATCATTAAAAATGTCTTTTCTGCATCTGATTTTTTTTCCAACTCCGGTTCAAAAACATTCTTGTTCAAAAACATTTTCTATTTCTCAGGATTGGCAATAGATGTAGCTCAGATATCGACTGATTTAGATCCAGCATTAAATTCTGAAGGAGGTTGGATGATTCACTAAGGATTCTAGCTTCCGGTTCTGGAGATGTCATATTTGATTCAAAAATTTACATTTTCTTTGCAACATCTATTTCTCAGGTTTCGGTATAAATAGATTTTAGATGATGAGTGATACAGATTTAGCATCGAATTTTGGAAGGGTTTTGATGTTCACTAAAGATTTCCACTTCCGGTTCTGAAAATATTATTTCAGTTCTCCCGAAAATTTACACCACTGTTGTATGACATAAGTATGCAAAAGAGTATGAAAATTCTCAATTGTTCCGTCGAAATGACATGTACATGCTACTTACCACCCAATAAAGGCTCCTTCTTAAGTTCTTTGTTAATACTATGGTTTCAAAAGATTAACAAATTATAAGAACATATACTTTAAACTAAATATATATTTTTGACACTTTTCCGGAAAATAAATAAGAATGGAATATCTGAAAAAAAAATGCAAAACAAAATTTATGGTCTAAAATACCTAAATTATTAAAACAATAGCATCGAAGAAAATTTGCTACATTTCAAAGCTAAATCAAGTAATATTTCTTAAAATAAATACATATTTCTAGATCTGTTATCATAGATAATAAATAATTAGCTTCATCTCCAGTACAAACAGATGTGAAATGAATTCGATTTAGGTCACTCATTCAATATTGGCAATGGCAGAGCAGAGAACGTTTTTTTTTCCTGCCAAAATTGGCGTACAATGTCGTTATATTCGTTGCCGCATTTCAGTAGAAACAATGGCACACGATTGTAAACAATAAGATACCTGATGAGAAAATTAGAGTTTTTATTAGAAAAACAAGTTTAAGTGCAGGAATAGATAAATTTGATAGTGTTGACGTTTCTATTGCTGTTCTTCAAGAGATAGAAAGCACAAGTATTTGTTCAATCCAGAAGTTTCTGAACTATTCTAGTACTATCTAACGGGGCCATAGAAGAGGCGAATGATATCCTTCGCAAATAATCAAATCTAAATACTCATACTGCGAAGAAAATTATCTGAAAATCTTAACATTTCAGAGATTTAAAATATATATATATATATATATATATATATATATATATATATAAATCGAAAAATATATCAATACTTTTAATTGAAATTTTAAATATGTCGTGTTGAGTTTATATGTAAAAGTAAAAATTTATTCTTAATGTATTTTCCTACTATTATATGATGCATATATATACAGGGTGGCCATAATTAAAATAGAGGTGTTTAGAGTCCTATAGTGAGAAAACTGTTGGGTCAAATTCAACCAAATTTGTAAATACTATTTAGACCATGGGGTTTTGATCTTTAAAAGAAAAAAAATTGTTAAGATTTTTGCCACCGCGGGCCAAAGTGGAGCTAGCCTATTTACTCCATTTTTGGAGTAAAATATTCATGGGAAGTACAGAAAGTTAATATTTTACTTGCGTTTTGAAAAGGCCATCACATTTACATTTTATACATATTTAGTACATTTTATATTTACATTTGCATGTTACATTTACATACGTATGATATTAATTTTTATATTGGCATCATTTACATGTGTGATTCAATATGTTTTCCTTGCATATGTTCCAAAAAGTGCATTCTCTGAACAGCATTCTCTACTGCAGAATGCAGCAGATCTCTATTGATTTGCTTGACGTGCAATATTATTTGGTGCTTCAAAGTGGCTAAATTATCCACAATCCCTTGGTATACCAAGCGCTTTACATGACCCGACAACCAAAAGTCACAAGGGGAATGATCAGGCGAGGTCACTTCATAGGAAACGCTCGACTAATTATTCGGTTGTCCGTAAAATGCTGTCGTAGGACTTCCTGTACGCGCAGTCCAATATGACGAGGTGCTCCATCCTGCATAAATATCGTAGATTCAAGACATCCACGCTGTTGAAATTGCAATATAATAAAGTTCATCAGCATTGTTCGATACCTCTCAGCATTGGCGGAACTTTATGTACTTCATATGCCTATTTTACTCCAAAAATGGACCTTACAGCTCCAATTTGACTGGCGTGGCAAAAATCCAAAATATTTTTTTTCTTTTAAAAATCAAAACCCCATAGTCTAAATAGTATTTACTGCAAATTTGGTTGAGTTTGGCCCACCAGTTTTTTCGCTATTGGGCTCTAAACACCTCTATTTTAATTATGGCCACCGTGTATTTTATGATTCATACTCCTTATATGGTGCACATAGTATATCTCTCTTATATGCATTATATATCTTCCCTTCATTATAGAATGCATATATATCTATCTATAGTGTATCTATATTTAAATCTGCGAGAATCAAAAATGCATGACTCAACAGAGGAATAATTAAATATCCTCATTTAATACATAGTTGTTATAAGAGGGCAAATCACAGAAGACCACTCACTGCTATTAGACCTAAGTATATGTCGTTTAATACTAATCAGAGACATACACATCAAACATTGCAAAGATGTTCTTTTCTGGTGTTGTATTTGTAACCGTTATATGTATAGCATATTAACTGCATAAAAAGATGGATACGAACTGAAAGAGGAGGACTGTTGCTTAGTATGTGAACATACAGGGTGTCCCAAAAAGATTGAAACGCACTTTAATTCTTTACTTGTTGGAGATAAGTGGGCAATGTAAATTGCAAAAATGTTGAAAGTAAGGTAGGAAATAAGACTATGTTAATGAAATAGTCCTCCCATTCATTTTCAAAAAGTTACACTTTTTAAATTTTTATACGACCCCCTTAGACAAATTGGGTCAATCAGAAAATTTTTATTTTTACTGCAACAAGATCGTTAAAAAAACGCATATCTGTATCTTTATAATCAACTGAATTATGATAAAGGAAAAAATCTGACTTATGCCACTATTCCGTACCATTTGAAATTCTGTTTCATCAGTGAAAATAGAGATCATAAACAATTAACGATGGAAAGTGTTTAGATAAAAAATACGTTAATATGTGTCAAAATTTTTTATCACAAATGCATCTAAATAAAGCATTACACAGACAGAGATCATATAAAGCAGTGGTACTCGCTACACGGTTGGGTATCCAGTGTATTATCATCCAGTTTAATCTTTTTCGTGAAATGTCACAAATTTACATTTCTAATTTGATGTATGGTCCCCATTCACAATGTTCAATTTTCAATTAAATATAACTCGCTCGATTTTAAAGATACAGATATATTTTTTTTTTAATGATCTTGTTGCATTAAAAATAAAAATTTTCTGATTGTCCAAATTTGTCTAAGGGGGTCGTATAAAAATTTAAAAAGTGTAACTTTTTGAAAATGAATGGGAGGACTACTTCATTAATGTAGTCTTATTTTCTACCTTACTTTCAACATTTTTGCAATTTACATTGCCCACTTATTTCCAACAGGTAAAGAATTAAAGCGAGTATCAATCTTTTTGGGACACCCTGTATAGTGCCGGACACATAAGTAAATGGTATCGGCTTGTATATTTAATACGTTCTTGTTCCGGATTCTAATAAACTGATTGTTAACAATATAATTTGTGTCACGACAGTCACCAAATATAACATGGCATAGTCAAGATGTAACTTGGCAGAGAACAAAATGGAATACACTTGCTTTAATATAGCTTGGATAGAAATATTGGCGAAGGATGGCGAAAGTTGAGATAAAACTTTGAAATTTATACTGCTATCCTAAGTTATTACTGCTATCCTAAATTAAAGTAACAATATTGCTAAATGTTGTCGGCGAAGATCCCTTTGAATCTTTCAGTACTTTTACACAATCTGAAGTTAGTTATCTGAAAAGGTAGTTCGTGCGTTTCAAGAGTACATTCACAAAGTCGTAGTTGAAAGGTATATATTCAATAACCGGTCTCAAGACGAAGCAAAAAATTTTGAAAATATTTTCCGTCACTTGAAGAAGTTAGTGAGTAGTTATGAGTTCAGTGATCAGACAAATTGTGTTATACAGAATTGTACTAGGAGTGTACTAGGAACAGAATTGTACTAGGAGTGAAAGATAAAGGCCTGCAAAAAAGGAACTTTTAAGGTAAAACAACTTAAGTTTGGACAAAGCAGTAGAACTTTTTAGAGCGTCGGTACTGAATAAAATGCAAGCTGAAACTATTCGAGCTGAAAATTTGAATTCGAGTGTTCTATAAAAGCGCTAGAAACCTGCAATGAGTTCAATAAATGGTTTTAATAGGGAACGCGGGTGTTTGAAGTAAGCCGACTCCAATGATCAAACCGTTACGTTTCTTTGCAAAAAGTGCAACTACAGACATTCAAGAGCAAGGTGCCTTAATCACGGTGAAAAATTTAAAGTATTTAATAAATCTAATCATTTTGCTGTAGTGTGCAGAACTAAAATATTCAAAACTGCTCCTGTAAATTAATGTCCGTAGAATATCTTATATATAAGGTTGTCTCGTTGGAAGGAAAACTTGTTCCAGGAAAGAGAGACGAGTGACGTCACTGCTAACTCCGTTCTCTGTTGGAGTATAGAAAAATTGTCGAGAGACTCTTAGAAAACTATTTAAACATTTACTTAATAGTAAGAATGTGCACGCAATATAGAATAAAATAAAATAGTATATGCATAGCAATGAGAAGTTTACGTATACTTCATAAATCTCGTAAATATAAAAAGAAATACCAAATTTTTGATAAAAAACCTTAAAAGTTTTAACATCATGAAAAGATAATGCAAAGATTGCTGAAAATACTATTTTTAAAGATTATTGAATGATCAAATATTATATATAAAGAGATTATTGAGTGATCAGAGAAGAGACGCTAACTGTTGAGCGCGTTATCAGAATCGCTTTGAAAAGGATATAAACATATTTCTAATCTAGATGGCGCAAATCAGCCATCATTTAAATATTGACTGTATTCTGACATTTACAAGCATAAAAAATGCGGAGTAAAATAGAATAATAGTATTTCCATTAGGTAACTTTTGTCTAGCTCCAAAATTTTACATGTTTAAAATAAAATGCATCATCCGGATTTGAGGGAAAGTCAGGAAACTTTTAAAATCTTCTGAAAAAAAACAATAATTGATTTAAATTTGAAAACACATATTTTGCCAAATCATTGCAATAATAATCATTAGTCACGTCAAATGTGGGTTGTTAATAAATATGTTAATGAATTTTCTGTCAAGGCATTCTTATCTCGATTCATCTCCATCATGCGTAATCCATGGTGGAGTAGTTTCGATGCAATAGAACTGGCTTTTGTTCAAGAAAGGGATATTCATGGGTTTAAAAGAAATTATAAAATGTATTAATCCGTTTCATCGTATTTCAGACCTTCATTTATTTAATAGAAAATACAGACAGTAGAATGCAGTTTCGATTTAATGAATTTGAACGGGATATTTCGTTCAAAACCTTTAACATATTATAAAAGTAATTGTTTAAAATTTTTATATTAAAATCCAAATTTATGCGCTATATTTGCGAGTAAAAACATTAATAAAGATTATCATTTTATGCATGGAATATGCAAATTTTGCTTAAAACAAACAAAAAGCTCTATGCATGTTATACAAAATCATCTGGAAAATTCATATCCTTGTCTTAGTATACAATTTGGCAAACCGCTACTTTTAACTCCATCATCCGTTAAAGATTGCAATTTAGTTCATTTTGAATTAAAATTTTAGTTCATGTGGGAAAAAAATAAACTTATAGTCACATCAAAATGTCACATTTTCCCATATTTATTTTAAAGCAAACATTGAAAAGGATCTTTAATTTGAAGCTATTAAGCACCCTTCCCCATAAACATCGGACAAATTTCAAAGACTAAAATTCGTCGTCGAATAAAATAAATGTGTTGATAAAAATAATCTTTGTTTCTTTTAGCTTAAAATTCCAAATGATCGCCCCCCTTTGCTTCATTTTACACAAGTTTCCGTCACATTGGAGGGGGTCGATCGATAGAATTCTACGGTAATACGTATATGTACCATAAAAGAAAGTAAATAAATTCACAAAGACTACAATTAAACAAAATGAAACAGCACATCAAAATACGCAAATCTACCCAAAACACTAATGAGAAATTTCGGCCAGCTTCTCAATACTATCCGTATATATTATGCTATACTATAGCGATGGACAAAAAACTGAATTACTTGCAAATTTTACAAAAAGCTGCTTTCTGTTCCATTGCGGACTGCAGAAACGTTCGAATGTTCCAAATGCGTTTGTTAAATGGGATCAGTGGCGGGGATATGGACCCACAGCACAGCGACTGTGGATGGGGGCACAAAAAGAGTTTGGTGGGATTTGGGGACGCAATATTAATGCATGATAACATGAGAGCTAAGTAGAAGGGAAGGTAAAGAGTGCGCAACCAAACCACTGGATAGGATGTAGTACTTGTATCTCTCCAATATAGAAACTGCATTCGATATACAAAATTGACATAAATACCTTCCCAAAATGTAAAATATGAAGTAGAAATGTTATAAATCACGCAAATATGAATCAGCACTACCATTCATACATTGCATGCCATTTACATGAACAATGTGGAATTACAATTTAACGAAATTGTATCGTATACTGTAGTAAAATGTGTTGATGAGTTGCAATTACAGCCTCTCAACTATTTTGCATAAATTGAATCTTTTTCTGGATATACGATAACCCAATTTAGTTGTTCCCACATTTACAGTGCACAAATTGGGATTGCAATTTTGGTGTAAATTATAGACAAAAAAGTTTTAGTTCGACTCACTATTTGCGGAGGAAAGTAAAATTAATGGGATGAGATACTAACAGCAATGAAGATGAACTATATTTAACTACAATTTCAAACTGAAAGTAAATTCAAAAGATATTTATGTTGAAAGCCGAAACATAAATTATATATGAGCAATTACCTCATTCAAAGTTGTTTATTTTTGATATAATGTAAAGAAACTTTTTGCAACGAATGATTACTTGATTACACATTGTCTATAAAATAAACACTCACAGACAAACACCGCGTCTTGCTTAATTGAATTTCTAGTTATTCAAATATTTATTTTAGAAATAATAGCTATGTAACATAATTTAAACCGTTGAAAAGTAATTAAATATTGAGGAAGTAAAAGTATTAAAATGTGAAAATACTTTAACTTCCTTTTTAAGTATTGTTGGAGATAATTTTTCTCATTAAAAGCTTTATTTATGAGTGTGTATTTTTGTTTGAATTTCTTGTCTTCAAATTTCACATGTTAAGTTATTTTCATTATCCAAAAAATTAACATATTTGTAATCTATATTACGTCTAACCTATATTCTATTAAACATATTTAAATGACATTTTAAAATTGACTACATAGTTTCTCACTTCTTTAGTTATAATGGATTACTATTTATTCTTTTACATCCACTATACAAAATTCCATCCATTATATTAAAGGATGAATGAAAGATTCGTAATACGTTTTAGTCAATCTTTAATGCGAATCAGTCAAACTTTTTTGTAGTTATATCTGTGTGTCTGTATTTTCAGACGATAGGTCTCAAACAAATTGAGAAAATGGATGATTGCGTGCAGCTCAAACTGCAGCTAAAGCATAAAATTCAAATAACTTCGTTAAAAACAACATACAACAAAAATTTTAAAAGTTCCTATCGGTTGTTTTAAAGAAAAAAACAGCCTTCTTCATCAAGACACACAAGAAGCGCAACCTTCACTCATCGGCGACTGATGCAGGAATAGCATACTTGGCATAAGCTGGGAAAGAGTGTTGCCAACTGCGATTGAATAAATTTAACAAATTGGATTTGGTTTCTTACCTTCACCGTTAAGAGGTTCTCTCAAGTAATTTTATAGTTTTACCATTTTATTCATCTGTTAGCTGTAAGGTCTTTAATATTTTTTCCCGTTTTAATTTTTGATTTCTCTTTAAACAAGATGAATTATCGGGATGTTTAGAAGATTCCTTGAAAGTTTCTTCATTGTTTCTCAGTCAAAATCCTTTATTAATGATAACTATCTTTTCTTCTCTGCTATTTGGAAATCTCTGATTACATTTTTTGATTTCGCTTCCTTCCTTCCTGTTTCGGTAATTTTCATCCTTTTCCTGTTTTATTTTTAATTTAATTGGAATTTTATAAACGAGTGATATGAATCCTTTGCTGAATGTCCCATCTCTAGTTTCTGTGGTGTTCTGTGTTGGTACATAAATTACACACTGACACAGAGAGCGTAACAGAAATTCAAAAAATTATTATGTGACTGTTACATCGTGGTGATGAAGCCAACCAACTCCCTAGTTTCCTAAGTACAGACTGCTTATTGACCAAACCCTCACTCAACAATACTCATAACAATTATAGTTTCGTGCGGAAGGATTCAGTTCCGATCATTCGCATATATAACACCATTTTTCTATTTTCTTTTAAACAATCCAAATTTAAAACATTAAAAACTTCAAAACTTCTAACTAAAACTTATACAGTTTCTATAGCGATCTGTCGGACAGATACGTCTTCCATATTTTAGAATCAGCACTAGAAATGATTGCTCCTTATTTACCGATACTTTTTGATATTCTTGGGAATCATCAGCAACAGCTCTTCCGTTCCGCTCGAACTCAGCCTGTCCGGATTGCAATTCCATCGGAGGCTCTGCAACAATCACTGTCTTTGAACTAGTCTCGGGTTCCAAAACACCTAGTCTCTGATTACCTATAAACTTGGACACTTTATCACTAAAATAATCTAGCTCAGACTCTGCAAACTGGTGTGTATTTGTAAAGGTATTTGGAGTTTGGTTTACTCTCAAGTGAACTCTATTCCTATTACGCATATTCCCTCCCATTGTTTCAATTTGATGCGATCTCGGTTCTTCATTACTGTTGCCGGTTTCAGCCTCTTACTTTATTCTGAACAAAACTGAGGTGTGTGGTTTCAATTTAAACAACGTTCTACGACAAGACGTAGTAGCTGTTTGAAAGTCTTTCCTATGTTCTTCACATTTCCGATAAGGTTCTGTATCAACTTTTTCAGATTTTACGACACTTGCAATGTTGTTGATAGTCTTCTACCCATCAATATTTTAGCTAGATAGACTTTAGTACCTAACACTGGCATAGATTGCAACAACAAGACCAAATACATATCGCTAGAATCCGCTCGGAAATATTGTTTTGCTGTTTAAATAGCTCGCTCCACTTGACCATTCGATCTCGGAAATTTTGCACTAACTCTGATATGTTTAATTTTCCAATTTGAAGCAAATTTCTGAAAGCCTATTGAGTTAAAAGGTGCCTCCTTCTGTCACGTATGACCGCATCAAGTGGAATACCATGTCTTGCAAACACCGATTTAATAGCCGGTATCACTACATTTGCATTTAGATTTCCCATTTATAAAACGTCAACATATTTAAAATAATAATCAATGATTTCCACAGTTTTTCCCATTAAAATACAAGAAGTCGATACTTATTCCCATGGGGTGCTCGGTAACAGATGCAGCTCAGCTGCCTCGGATTTATTTGAAATATTACATTAAGCACATACTGCACAGATACCGATCATTTCTTTAATATATTTAGATAGTTTTGACCAAAATACGCTAGATTGGACCAAAGACAATTCCAAGACAACCAAGATTTGACAATTCATAAATGCCCTTCACCAATTTATGATTTCTTTTCGCATGGATTGAGGAACCACAACTTGATTCATTCTTTTTTTTTCTTTCGATTCAGATCGTCCAACCTACTCGAAGGTGTAAGGTATCTGTTTAGATGGCCGGAGCAGTGCCACCCAATTGAGACTAGAACCCAGTGGTGACAATATTCATAGGGTTAGTACCCTCCCTACCCTGGCGCCAACCTCTCGAAGGGACTTTTGGATCCTCAAATTTAACATGCTCGTACTCCGAGTGAACAAGGATCATTTTGGGCACTGGAACTCGGGTCCTCCAAGTGCAATCCCCGAGCCTTAATCACTGGACTATTCCACCCCGACTTGCTCCATTCGCAAGATTCGGCCATCAATGCTCCTGAAGCTCATCTGTATATGGCAGCTACGCCTTTACTAGAGAATTCTGGTATTTTTTCACCCAATGGGTTTAATTAGCCTTTTGACTTTGATCATAACAGGATCGCTTTTATTAGCTTGGCATATTTCTTGTAACATCACATTTGAGATCGGTAATGTCACACATTAATTACTAACGAATCTTCTTGAAGTGTAGGAAACTTTTTAAAATTTTGTCGTGCTCTCGACAATGTGTCATTACCCCTCCCCCCCGATTTGTAAATTATCTCTAAATCATAGCACTGTATTTATAAATACAGTCTACATTCGCGAAGGCAACGCTGATAAGGGTTTCTTAGGTTTAGTAATCAACGGCTAATGATCCATGAAAACCTTCACTTTCTTACTACCAAATATATAAGGACAATGTTTTTACATCCATAAACTATGGCTAACATTTATCTTTCAATATGGACATAATTCCGTTGAGCGTGAGTTAGAGCAGTGGATGCATACACCAAAGGTTTTCCCTCCGTGTTGGACTATAGCTCCAAGTCCATATGGACTACGACAATTACGACACTCCACTCTGGATTTTAATGGGACAAAAGAGAAGCACATAAAATTTAATCCTTCACTTTCTCCACTATTGTTTTATACGATTCATTCCATTATCAGGGATAGTCTTTCTTTAAAATCTCTCGCAACGGTGACACAACTGTCGATAAGTTGGGTAGAAATTTTGCTAAATAGCTTATTATTCCAGGTACTGTTGGAAATATTTTTCGCACTGGGATTGTGCCATATGTAAAATAGGTTTAACTTTATTCTGGTCCATGCCCATATTTTTTCTTGATAAACTATGCCCGCGAAATGAAATTTTTTTTCTTTGCAAATTTGAGATTTGTCATTATTTAACCCTACATTGTAAACTTTACAGCAAAGTTGTAGCACTTTCCTTAATATATTATTTTTTTTTGCTGTCCTAGTGTTTTTTCTGTCCTAAAGTATTTCCGCGCACCAAATTATCGTCGAAACGAACTTTGCTCATCAAGCTCTAAAATTACCAAAATGCAAACGAGGCATCAAAGGTATCAAAATACTATTTAGCATCAGAAAATTTACTAGTAATATCCTCAAAATATGGGAGATTATAACACTGTCATTTGATTTAGGTTCTAAAGATCAAACCAAATTCTCAAAGCTCCACTTCCCTTGCGAACTATTGCAAGTGGGCTAATCCAATCGGTCGGTTTTGTAACTTTCTCAATGACATTCTTATAGAAGCCATACGATCAAACTCATCTTTCAAACTATTTTCAACCATAAAAGGGAATCTCCTAGTTGATGCCACAATAAGTACGGTTCTATGAAAAACAAGAAAAATCAATTATGCATAAAGCTGATTATGAAGCACTTCCCAACTACAATGCAATTTTATTTAAACATCTCTAAAATATGATACATGCAGCGGTAATATTTTTAAAATTACAACAATGCTACAATAATTTATTATATTTGAAAACTTCATCGAAAAAAAATGAATTTTATTCAAATGATGCCATTGATATATAAATTGTCTGGTTCTCTATGAAAAAGCAGTAAAAGTGCCATTCATAAACATTTATTCTATTCCTTTCATTCATTACAATACTACAGTAATTTATTCTACTCAAAAACTTAAAGACATGCAGGTAAAAGTAATTTAACTCTGTAAAACTGTAGAAAGTCTGATACAAAATTGTCTGTTCTCTATGTAAAACCAATGAGTGTTTCATTCATATCAACTATATAGCAGACTCCAGCGCTAAATAATTTTGCGTTAAAGAAATTCAGGAATTCTTATACAACTCATCTTACAGATTGATGTGTTTACAATCTCCATAAATGAAAATTAGGCTTCGTTTTAGAAATAATCAAAGTTTGATGATCACTTAAACTCAAATATATCTTAATTGCGTTGTTTCAGAGCATTGATGCAGAGAAATTAAGCAAAACTAAAGCGGTTTTAGGACTGATACAACACCAAATATAATTAAAAAGAACTTTTAAAATCACGATTTTGACACAAGATGGATGGCATACTTTATTTTGCAGTGGGTCACGTGATGTTTTCATATGACTGTCACGTGATCTCTTCATATAATGGGCGTAATTATTATTTTAATTTTTATTTAAAAAAAACTACTAAATATATTTTTCTGACCTCTTTTTATATATTTATGTGATAATTTTAATATTTCCTAAAACGTTCGAAGCAATTTATAAATTTTAAATTCGCTTAAAAATGTTTGAAAAATTACGTCCCATAGGGTTCAATGTATTTCAATTTTTCAACCCGGGTTTAATCCAAAATTGATTGGGTGATATTATTCCTTTATAATCCCATAGGTCTCACAGAGTGTCTGAATAACATACTAAAATTCCATTTTAATAAACTCATTTTTACGGCAGTTATCGTGCTAACGGACAGACAGACAGACAGACAGACAGACAGAATGAACAAAGTCATAAACACTTTTCAACTTTGTTGGAAAGTGTTAAAAAACCTAATAAAAAATTTTATTTTAAAAAGTCTAAAATGCAATCCATTCCTCGGTAATATTTTTAAACTTATCACAATACTACATTAATTTATTATATTTGAAAACTTAAACCTTCATCGAAAAAAATGAACTTCATTCAAATGACAGCATTGAAATATAAATTGCCTGGTTTAAACATCTCTAAAATGCGATACATTCCTTGGTAATAATTTTAGAATTATCATAATACTACGATAATTTATTATATTTGAAAACTTCATCGAAAACAACTGAAATTCATTCAAATGACGTCCTAGAAAAAATAACACGCCTGGCTCTCTCTATAAAAGCAGCATTTCATTCATAAACAATTTCCCATTCATTTCATTCATCACTATACTATAATAATTTATTTTATTTAAAAATTAAGCCATGGAGCTGCAAGTAATTAAACTCTATGCTTAAAACTTCATCGAAAAAATTGTCCTTCTCTGTGTAAAATCAATGAATATTTCATTCCTATCAGCTATTCAGACTCCATGAGCTAAATAATTTTGTGTTAAAGAAATACAGCAATTCTAATACAACTCATTCTACATATTTTGCTGTTTACATTTTACATAAGTGAAAAATAGGCTTCATTGTAGAAATAATCAAATTTGGATGATTATTTAAACTCAAATATTTTGTAATTGCGTTGTTTCAGTAGATGCACAGAATTTAAGCAAAAATAAAGTTTTTTTAGGACGGATGCAACATTCAATATGAATTAAAAAGAACTTTAAAAATCACGATTTTGAGACAAGATGGATGCCATATAACATTTTGAAGTGGGTCACGTGATCTTTTCATATCATGGTCACGTGATCGCTTCATATGAGAGGTGTAATTATTATTTTAATTTTTATTTAAAAAACTACTGAATATATTTCGCTGAATTGTTTTTATATATTTTATGGAATAATTTGAATATTACCTAAAATTTTCGAAGCAATTTGTGAATTTTAAATACGCTTAAAAAATGTTTGAAAAATTAGGTCCCATAGGGTTGTGTATTTCATTTTTTCAACCCGGGTTCAATCCAAAACTAATTGGGTGATATTTTTCATTTATATTCCCATAGGTTCTATAGACCGTCTGAACAACATACTAAAATTTCATTTTGATTAAGTCATTTCTACGGCAGTTGTGCTAACGGACAGACAGACAGACAGAATGAACAAAGTCATAAACACTATTCAACTTTGTTGTAATGTGTTAAAAAGGTGGCGTTTCCCCACAAGCTTTCCAAATCCTTTAAAATTTTTATGTAATCCTTCAAAATATCATGTCGAAAGCCCAGGAGTGTCGAAAGCCCAGACCATCCGACTCGTCCGTGGACTTAGAGTAGCTTTTTGGATGGCCGGTCAAAATATCAAAATATCATGTAAATCACTATTTAAAACATTTCAATCATCTATCTTTTGAATAAGCGTAAGGTTTTTTGAACGTGCTTGCAATTCCAAAATAGAATTTTAAGAATGTTTGGTAGCTAAAACAGTTGATGCAGGCAGTCTTTATTTCATTCATAATTCATTAAATTGGGTTTAATTGCATAAAATGATATAAATAATTATTTGAAGTTACTCTGAATTTGCAGTTTTAATTCAATTTCAGTTTTCATTTGAAGTATGTATGTTCAAAGATGAGGTGGCAAAAATGCGGAAATATAAAATATATCGAGAAGAGTTAGAACTGCATTTATAAGGTGAGTCGTATTCTTCAAAAATTGCGTATAAAACAAGCATTTAATAGATATAATTGAGCATATGTTTTACTTTAAATTTTAATGAACTTGGGGAGCCATTTCCCAAAACGTAGTTTTTCAAGTCGTACCAAAATTTAATCAACACCAGGGTAACCCACAAGTGGTCTATCTACTAAATGTCGTTAAATTGGGTCAATTAGTTTTTCAGTTAGGGTGGATACGAACAATTTTTGTGGGCTTTTTTTCCTAATCGTACCAAAATCTAATCAACACCAGCGTAACCCACAAGTGACTTACCAAACTTTGTGAAATTTGACCCATTAGTTTTTTTAGCTAAAGTAGATACATACATTGCACACAAACAGACACACACACTGACGTCACGTTAAAATTAGTGTTTTCGGGTTTTAGAGTCCTCGAGAAGTATAGATTCTTCAAGACTCGATTTGCGATTTTCGACACAATTCCAATACTTTCCCTATACATTATCATGCATTATAGGGAAACTAAAATTCCAAGTATACTTCAGGTAAACTCATGCTTTTTTCACAAGGCAATGTACAACAACCCATCAGTGCTCTGGGTCAGTAGTATATATAGTGAGTTTCACTGAAGTTGGAAGAATCTTGATCCTATTTTGAAAACTCTTAATAACATTACAGTATATTGTATTTGCTTAAGTACCTGAATCTACGTTCTTCCCAAAGACAGTTAAAACAGTTCGCCAAATGGCAAGGGACAAAGAATCTGAACTTACCGCTTCCATGAAGAAATCTCGAACTTTCACTTTTTAATTTCTCACACACAACTTCAGTATAATTTAGAAAATTGTAAACTGTGACAGAATGATTGTATTTACCACAACTTCGATACATTTTTTGGAACGCTGGACATTTCTAAGACATATGCTTTCTCGTCACATTTACCACATTTACTCCCAAAATTGCACTTGTTTCTTCCCTCTTTAAACACTTGATTTGTTTGACGTAAACACTGACACTTTAAACACTGACGACTTGAATCGGCGCGTTTCCTAAAGTTCCGTTTCATCGTATTCACCGATCTACTTTCTTCATTACATACGCTGGCCTTTAATCTTGATTTGGTAGCTGCTTTACACATATCCAACTCATTTTCTAAATCCTGATCCAATATACGTAACAGTCTTTCACTCAAATTATTTTCAGCAACACCTCAAACAAGCTGGTCAACCAGTACTGACTCGTTGATCGCAGTAATTGCACAATTTTAATTGCTTACGACTTCTGTTACAAGCTCATCAATGATGCTCGTCACAATGCCGAAGCAAAATTAATTTCTAGCTCTCATGTCTAAAAATAAGTTTAGGCGCAAATTGCTTTTCAAACTCATGCAGGACCTCCAATTACGTTGAAAAACCAGCCACTCACTTAAATGCATTATAAATCTGAAAACAAACTTCACCTATCACATGCAGAAGCATTGCTACCTACTGGGATTTGTTTCCAAATCACTCATAACCGTGTACAGCTCGATTTGCTGACATTATAATTTGTATGCACCCGCTGGCGATGTGTTTAAGTTCAATAGAAGTGGAAGCGGGATATTCCGCATTTATAAGAATTAACATTTTCTCCTGGAATCTTGTTGGGTTCTCTGTTGGTACGTAAATAACACACAAGCACAGAGAACGTAACAGAGAACAAACAATCCTTTATTATTGCCCTGTTGCAATGTGGGTGAGTAGCCAACCAACTCTCAAGAATCCTAAATACAGACCAGGGTTCTTTAATATAAGGTTGTGCACTCAGTCTCGCAACCAATAAAAAGCTGTGATGCCCATGATGTCAGCATTATACTGACGTCATGGAAATTAAGTTACGTCTTTCGTGATGTCATGGACCAGAGTAAACTTTGTGAGAACAAGTGTGTTTTTCCTTGAGAACTAATTAGTGTGTTTGAGAAGACTACAAAAGCTCTAAAGTTCAGGGCTACAAAAGCTCTAAAGTATGTCCCAATAAGTAAAACTGCTGCTTGTCAGAATATAACTTTCTTACAATTCCTATACAAGCGTAGGTTCATTAGGTGACTACAATTTTTTCGAGGGCATTTTGAACCACCTTCCTCAGGTTCAAAAACTCTTAACAACTGCAAAGAATGAACTATGACTTGGCAGGTAAAGAGGAATTCAAACAGTGCAAGATCACCCAAAGCTAAAAATCGCTAACGGATGGTATCAGCTATTGAAAACAAAATCCAACCATAAACATATCAGGGGCTCAACAGCCCAGTAGTTAGAGCGCAGGAATTGAACTCGGACAACTCCAATGCTATTCCTGCATCTACCCAAACTGTCGCCCTGCTCACGCAGAGTGCGATCACGTTAAACATGTGGGTCCGTAAGTCCTTCCGAGAGGTTGGTGGTAGGGAAGGAGGGTACAGTCCCTATAGATGCTTCCCCCATGGGGTTCCAATCTAAATTGGGTGGCACTTCCCGGCCGTCCTAACAGATACCTTACACTTCGGGTAGGTGAGACGATCTGTGTCGAAGAGGAAGACGAAGAATCATAAACATATCAGTCAGGTAGAAGTACACAGTCTAGGTAAAAGTACACAGAAGGTATACAGTCTGGTAGAAGGTCCGCCCATCTTCGAACATGAAGACGAGGGAAGAAGAACTTTAAGACAGTAGGGAACGCCTTTTTAATGCAATGTTACTCTTAAGTGATAACCGCAAAGTCGATACTAAAAGGATGTGAACATTCAACCTACCTTATACTTTGCCGAGAGGATGGGCTCTATAGGTTCTGGAAATACTTTTCGAAGAAACCATTTCCTTTGCCCCTCGAAAAGAATCGAAAATCCAGCTTCGTTCTGTTCCGTGGACGATATTATAAGTATACAAATATTCAGCCATACAGGTCACCGAGAGCTTCTTTTTTCCACCCCTAGGACGAGTCAAGAGTTTGGTAACGTTCGATTCGTCCTATGGAGGGTCTTTAAAGATAAAAAGACGTTAGATAATTATTATAGTTGCAATGGGGATAATTAAACCGCATTCTACTTCACCTTAACTTCCTACATGGTTTCCTTGAGTTAGAGGATTAACCTTGCTTAGTCAAAAGAAACCAAAATAAATAATTCGTCTAACTATCAATTCGATGCATTATCTTCATACTTAGCTTGATACAATCGAAAAACAGTACTAGCTTCATCTCTGCTATCGTTTTACTTCCGTATCGTTATCTATATCTTTCCATCGCAAAATTAACACATTTATTATCATTGAAACCAGTCTAGGCGTTATAGTCCTCTATCATGTAAGAAAATTAATTGTTATTGATTGAAATGTAATGATCTTTTGTGATATTCAAAAATAACTAAAACATTTCTCGTTAGTGTTCTTCATTTGATCGATCTTTCTGATAGTATATTTACCCTTTGGAAAGAGGAAAGTAATGCATCTATTTTGAATTCGATGCAGACTAAAAAAATCTGATGTGGGCAGCACATGACTCTCCTTATATAATGCAATAAATTTACTTCTTTCATAGTGAAAAAATTATGGAAGATCCAAAGCACATCGTTTGTAACGTTGAACTGTACTTTGGCGCTTTTCCAGATGACAACATGTAAAACTATTTTGTACCCAATTGACTTATATTTCACGCAACTTTAAATTATCAATTATCAATATTGATAGTATTCTTAATAAGCAATATAGTCCATATATTAATATATTTTGATAATAAATTCATCAATTAGGCGTCATTTTTATTAACTTGGCATAAATTTTGCAATTTTGACGATATTTTTGTCAATCTTGGGCTAAATATCGCAAAGTTGGCGGTATTTTGCTAAATTATTCATCAAGTTAACAAAATGTATCGTCAACTGTTACAAGCAAGAGGGAAGAGCATTTCTTATATACTAGAAGGTATACCAGTCATATCGTGAAATTAAAAATTTGCAAAACATTGCATCACATTTGGCGTCGTTTTTGTGCATTTGGTGGCATTTTCGTCAATTTACCAACATTTAAGATAAGTTGCCAAGTTGGCTATATTACGCCTAAATTCGTTAGCAGAATTTCGCCAAGTGTTGCGGACAGTAAAATATGTTATTCTTATAGCACACTGGCTTCCAAAAGTTAAGCACGGACGGTAAAATCAACAAAAATGAAGAAGTAAAGCTTTGATTAACTCACAATTGTACATGAAGGTAGCAAATGTATTCATGCATTAAAAAAAACAAGAATTATGCACAAAGATGAAAAAATATTTACTTTTAGTAAGTTACATGATGAAGTCACATTTGGGTCATTAACAAAATGATGTTTAAAGAACAACAAGCCAAACAAAACTTACATTAATATGGTATGTGACCACACCGGACCTTCACACAAACTTTACAACGATTTTTCATGCTTTGAAAGAGGTGATCAACCATCGCAGATGCGAGCAATGACCATTCCTCCAATAGGACAGATTCCAACTCTCTGGGACTGGCTGAAGGAGGTAAACGTGCAGACACAGCATGCCCGAGGGCATCCCAAAGGTTTTCAATGGAATTAAGATCGGGGAATACGCCGGTCACTCCATACGAGAAATGCCCTCACTTTCCAGGTATTCGTCAACGATTTTAACTGTATGGGGACGGGCATTATCGTCCATAAGGCGGAAATCAGGACCAACTGCTGCAGCGTAGAGTCTCGGAATGGAGTCTAGGACTTCATCCCGATACCGCGCAGCCGTCACAGAACCGCCTTTTAAGATGTGCAGCTCTGTGCAATATCCCATAGAAATTCCAGCCCACACCATGACGCTGCCATCTCTGAATGCGTGGTGTTCGGTGATGTTCTTGGCCTAATTGCGTGTGCCTCGTTCTGTCCAGACCCTTACACGCTTATCATCTGATTCCACGACAAATATGGTCGCGTCCGTGAGCAGGACTTTGCACCAATCTGAGACAGTCCAATTGACATGTTGGCGACACTAATTTAATTTTACCCCTCTGGTTTCGACGGTTAGTGGAACACAAAAACCTGGTACTCGGACGTACAGTCCCTTCACTTGGAGCCTTTGGCGCACAGTACTGGCAGATATTACCTTACCAAGTACCGCTGCAACCATGGATGTAAAAACAGTTATGGAGGTATTCTCCTTTGGAACTTTTTTCTGTGAAGCACATCCATAAATGAACATTTTTGGAAAACTCTGTTTGTCTTGTGTTTTTTATCAGAGATTGGCCCATATACCAAATATCAAGCCTCTTTCACATTTAAAAGGAAGCGTACCTCATTCATTCGGAAAATCGAACATATTAGAGCGCACCCCTTAAAGTAGTAAATATTGGAAATCTGAAATTTCAAACTTTCTTCCTTTCAAACTATCTACCCGTACACAAAATTTGAAGTCGCTATCCTATCGAGAAGCATGTTTTTCTATCACTTCACCTTTCGAACGTTTTTCTGTGTAGCACCCCGTTAAAGAACATTTTTGTCAAACTGAATTCATCTTTGGTGTTTTTGTCAAATGGTTAGCCCATATACTAAATTTCAAGTCTCTATCACATTGTAAAGGCGGCATTATTTATATGTTCGGCAAATCGAACATTTTAGTGAGCGACACCCTTACAATCAGAAATGTTGGAAAACTGAAATTGCACACTTTCTTCCTTTCCAACTTTTTACCCGTATCCCAAATTTGAGGTCTCTATCTCATCGCAAAGCATGGTTTTCTGGCATTTCAGCTTACGAATACTATTGTGTGGAGTACCCATCCCCTTAACTGTACATTTTTGAAAAACTCTATCTTTTTGGGATTTCTATCAGATGATTTGCCCATATACCAAATATCAAGCTTCTATCACGTTTTAAAAGGGGCGTTTCTAATTTATTCGGAAAATCAAACATTGTGGTGTACGGCACCCCCTAAAGTAGAAAATATTGGTAAACTGAAATAGTACACTTTCTTCCTTTCAAACTATCTACCCGTACACCAAATTTGATATCTCTATCTCATTCGGAAGCATGGTTTTTTATCAATTCACTTTTCGAGCGTTTTACTATGGAGCACCCCCTTAAACGAACATTTTTGAAAAATTTTATACGTCTCGGGTTTTCCGTTAAATGATTAGCCCATATACCAAATTTCAAGCCTCTATCAAATTTTAAAGGGGCGTTTTCTCATTTATTCTGTAGATCGAACATTTTGGTGTGCGGCACCCCCTTAAGTAGAAAATATTGGAAATCTGAAATCGCACACTATCTTCCTTTCAAAGGTTTACCTAAACTCTAAATTTGAAGTCTCTATCTCATCGCAAAGTATGCTTTCCCATCATTTAAGTTTTCGAAAGTTTTGGTGTGCTGCACCCCCTTAAGTAGAAAATATTGGAAATGTGAAATGGCACACTTTCTTCTTTTCGAACGATTTACCCATACGCCAAATTTGAAGTTTTTATCTCATCGCAAAGCATGCTTTCTTATCATTTAACTTTTCGAAAGTTTTAGAGTGCGACACCCCATAAGGTAGAAAATATTGGAAATGTGAAATTGCACATTTTCTTCTTTTCGAATGATTTACCCATACACCAAATTTGAAGTCTCTATCTCATTGCAAAGTATGCTTTCCCATCAATTCACTTTTCGAACGTTTTGGTGTGGGACACCCCCTCTATAGAACGTTTTCGAAAAATTCGATGTTTCCAGGGGTTTTATCGAACATCCGAGCCCTGCACCAAATTGCAAGTCTCTACCTATTCGGGAAGTGCCTGAAAAAAGCGTGACAGACAGACGGACACTTGGCAATTAGTAAATACTAGAAGAATACCCGTTGAATATCAAAGGTCTCACAATAAGTAACATCTGAATAATGTAAATTTTCAAATAATTCGCCTTTTACATTTATACGACAACTCGAATATTTTGGTGTGCAGAACCCCTAAAGAAGAAAATATTGGAAATCTTAAATTGCGCACTTCTTCCTTTAGAACTATCTACTCGTACACCAAATTAAAGTCTCTATCTCACCCCGAAGCATGCTAATTTATCATTTCCCCTTTCGAATGTTTTTCTGTGGAGCTGATCCATAAATGAACATTTCTCAAAAACTCTGTTCATCTTGAGCTTTTTATCTGATGATTGGCTAATATGCCAATTATCAAGCCTGTATCACATTTAAAAGGAAGAGTGTCTCATTATTCGGAAAATCAAACATATTGGTGTGCGGCACACCCTAAAGTAGCAAATATTGGAAATCTGAAAATGCACACTTTCTTCCTTTCAAACTATTTCCCCGTATACCAAATTTGAAGTCTCTATCTTATCGCGAAGCATGTTTTTCTATCACTTCATCTTTTGAACGTTTTTCTGTGTTGCACCCTCTTAAATGAACATTTTTAAAAACCGTATTCATTTTGGGTTTGTTTTACAAACGATGAGCCCATACACTAAATTTTAAGCTTCTATCACATTGTAAAGGAGGCGTTTTCAGTTTGTTTGACAAATCGAATATTTTAGTGAGCGGCACCCCCCACAATAGCAAATGTTGGAAAACTAAAATTGCACACTTTCTACCTTTTCAACTATTTACCCCTACACCATATTTCAAGTCTCTATCTTATTGCAAAGCATGCTTTTTCCATCAATTCATCTTTCGAATATTTTTGTGTACAGTACCCAACCCCTTAAATATGCATATTTGAAAAAATCCATTTTCATTGGGTTTACTATCACATTATTGGCCCATATACCAAATATCAAGCCTCCATCAAATTTTAATGTAGTCGTTTCTCATGTATTGGGTAAATCGAACAATTCGGAGTGCGGCACCCCCTTAATTAGAAAATATTCGAAATCTGAAATTGTATACTTTCTTCCTTTCAAACGATTTACCCATACACCAAATTTGAGGTTCCTATCTTATCGTAAAGCATACTTTGCTATCATTTCACTTTTCGAACGTTTTGGTGTGGAGCACCCCCTAAACGAACATTTTACAAAACTATATTCGTTTTGGGTGTTTTCTTCAAATGATTAGCCCATATACCAAATTTCAAGCCTGTATCAAATTTTAAAGTAGCCGTTTCTCATTTATTCGTTAAATCGAACATTTTGGTGTGCGGCACCCCCTTAATTAGAAAATATTCGAAATCTGAAGTTGTACACTTTTTTCTTTCAAACGGTTAACCCATACACCAAATTTGAAGTCTCTATCTCATAGCTAAGCTTGCTTTCCTATCCTTTCACTTTTCGAACGTTTTGGTGTGAGGCACCCCCTCTATAGAATGTTTTTGAACAATTCGATTTTTCCAGGGGGCTTTATCGAACGACCGAGCCGTATACCAAATTACAAGTCTCTATCTATTCGGGAAGTGCCTGAAAAAAGCGTGACAGACAGACGGACAGACAGAAAGACGGACACTTGACAATTAGTATATACTAGCCGAATACCCGTTAAAAATCAGTCTCGCAATAAGCAACCCCTGAATAATGTAAATTTTTTAATAATTCGCGTTTCACATTTATTCGACAAATCGAATATTTTGGTGTGCAGAAGAAAATATTGGGAAACTAAATTCGAGCATTTCTTCCTTTCGAATTATCTACCCTTACACTACATTAAAGTTTATCTCATCCCGAGGAACTCCTATATTATTATTTCTGCTTTGGAACTTTTTTCTGTGAAGCACATCCATAAATGAACATTTTTGAAAAACTCTGTTTGTCTTGTGTTTTTTATCAGATGATTGGCCCAAATACCAAATATCAAGCCTCTATCACATTTAAAAGGAAGCGTGCCTCATTTATTAGGAAAATCGAACATATTAGTGTGCGCACCCCTTAAAGTAGCAAATATTGGAAATCTGAAATTTCACACTCTCTTCCTTTCAAACTATCTACCCGTACATCAAATTTGAAGTCGCTATCTTATCGAGAAGCATGTTTTTCTATCACTTCACCTTTCGAACGTTTTTCTGTGTAGCACCCGAATAAAGAACATTTTTCTCAAACTGTATTCATCTTTGGTTTTTTTTGTCAAATGGTTAGCCCATATACTAAATTTCAAGTCTCTATCACATTGTAAAGGAGACGTTTTTCATTTGTTCGGTAAATCGAACATTTTAGTGAGCGGAACCCCCTACAATAACAAATGTTGGAAAACTGAACTTGCTCACTTTCCTCCTTTCCAACTTTTTACCCGTACACCAAATTTGAAGTCTCTATCTCATCGTGAAGTATGCTTTTCTAGCATTTCATCTTTCGAATGCTTTTGTGTGGAGTACCCACCCCCTTAACTATACATTTTTGAAAAACTATTCTTTTTGTGATTTCTATGAAATGATTCGGCCATATACCAAATATTAAGCCTCTATCACCTTTTAAAAGTGGTGTTTCTCCTTTATTCCGAAAATTGAACATTTTAGTGTGCGACACCCCCTAAAGTAGAAAATTTTGGTAAACTGAAATTATACACTTTCTTCCTTCCAAACTATATACCCTTACACCAAATTTGATATCTTTATCTTATTCCGAATTATGGTTTTTTATCAATTCACTTTTCGAACGTTTTACTCTGGAGCACCCCCTTAAACGAACATTTTTGAAAAACTATATTTGTCTTGTTTGTTTCCATCAAATGATTAGCCCATATACCGAATTTCAAGCCTCTATCAAATTTTAAAGGATCGTTTTCTCATTTATTCTGCAAATCGAATATTTTGGTGTGCAGCACCCCCTTAAGTAGAAAATATTGGAAATCTGAAATTGCACGCTTTCTTCCTTTCGAACAATTTACCCATACACCAAATTTGAAGTCTCTACCTCATCGCAAAGCATTCTTTCCTATCATTTCACTTTTCGAACGTTTTAGTGTGCGGCACCCCCTTAAGTAGAAAATATTGGAAATCTGAAATTCCACACTTCCTTTGTTTCAAACGATTTACCCATACTCCAAACTTGAAGTCTCTATCTCATCGCAAAGCATGCTCTCCTATCATATCACTGTTCTAAAGTTTTGGTGTGCTGCACCCCCTTAAGTAGAAAATATTGGAAATCTGAAATCGCACACTGTCTTCCTTTCAAACGATTTACCTATACACTAAATTTGAAGTCTCTATCTCATCGCAAAGTATGCTTTCCCATCATTTAACTTTTCGAAAGTTTTGGTGTGCTGCACCCCCTTAAGTAGAAAATATTGGAAATGTGAAATTGCACGCTTTCTTCCTTTCGAACGATTTACCCATACACCGAATTTGAAGTCTCTACCTCATCGCAAAGCATTCTTTCCTATCATTTCACTTTTTGAACGTTTTAGTGTGCGGCACCCCCTTAAGTAGAAAATATTGGAAATCTGAAATTCCACACTTTCTTTGTTTCAAACGATTTACCCATATACCAAATTTGAAGTCTCTATCTCATCGCAAAGCATGCTTTCCCGTCATTTCATGTTTCGAACGTTTTGGTGTGGGGCACCCCCTTTATGGAACGTTTTCGAAAAATTCGATTTTTCCAGGGGGTTTTATCGAACGACCGAGCCGTGTACCAAATTGCAAGTCTGTATCTATTCGGGAAGTGCCTAAAAAAAGCGTGACAGACAGACAGACTGACACTTGGCAATTATTATATATAATAGATAGATAGATTGATAGATAGATTATGTGATAAAAAATTTCATGCTTTACATATTGATAATCTAAAAAATTACCAGCAAGTTATATAAATATCCCTCTTATCTTGTAAATGGTATAGTTAAAAAATTTAGATTAGCTGGATTTTCATGAATTCTTTTATTGTGTTTTATATATTAGCCTGATATCACTCTTCTCTTATTATATTTTATTTTGACATCCACTTACTCTTTAGCCTTTCTATTATTGCCCCTCTTGTCTGTATATTATCTCTTGTACATGTCTTTTCGCATTACTGTTATTTATTTCTTACGAATGGCAACAGTACTTCATATCTTATATATTATTCCTTAGTGAATGGCAACACTTGTCACTTCTTTCTGTGTTCCCGTGATCTTTGGGTTAGTAAATTTTTTCAATCAGATTCCCGATATCCAATTTTCCATTTATTATTTCTTCTTATGTATGTTGTCCAAGTAGAAATAGTTTATAGATATAATCTATCTATTTCTTCAGAAACATGCATTTTTGTATTTGCTTCTACAAGACGCTAGGACATGATTACAAGTTTTGTAGAAGTGAACATATCCTGATTTAGGCTTGGAGCCTTGTTCACGTGTATAGCGTTTGTGCTTGGATTTCGTCTGTTTTTCTTTTATTGATTCCATACCTTTGTTTTTTAATACTTTTCTTTGACTTGTTGATTCAAAATTTATTTTTTTTCCATTTGCTTGAAAATTAGTTGATATATACTTTTGTTTTGTAAGCCTGTTAGATAGTTAGGTTTTTTGAGTTACAGCTTCTCACTTTTCATTCATTGGACCTTCAAACCTCTTTATTACATATATATATATATATATATATATACAATTATTAAATTAAACAATACTTTTCTATATTTAGATATTGGATTGAATACCAATTAAGAAAAACAAATTGCAGAGAGTCTCATAGATTAAATTGAAACTGATGGTAATCAATAGTTAGTTTTAATTTGCCTAACGTTATATTATATGCAAGAAATCGGAGAGAGATATGAGAAAGTGTACATATTATGGGAAGACTCCAAAAATAGTAACTCACCAACATCCTTAGCGTTGCGTCTTTCATCCTTTTCCTTCTTTCGCAGTTGAGCCTGCCGTGCAAGAGAAGCATACTCTTTCGTATCTCCGAGTCCACTCCCTCATCTCCTTTTTTCAATATTAAAACAGTCTCTCTCTCTCCAAGATTTGAAAACACGTCCCTGAAACACTGAAAACCCTCTCATTGGTTTCTGGGGCCCTTGACCCGAAAGCAACGTCATTGGCTTGTTAGACCCCTTCGATCAAGAAGCCCTTTTTCAAGCCCCAGCGAACCGATATCCTTTAGGTTGCTAATTAAAAAGGTCCGCCAATCCTATGATCCCATCCGGTTCGGACAAAGTTGCATATTTCCGTAAAATACGATCTCCAAAGGCCAACCGCACATCCTGTTTTTGAGGGCAGCTGGTATCCATGGGCTGATTTCCCAAAATAAAATCTTTAACTCTAGATCGCACACCCGAAATATTAGATTATGGGTTTACCATGTGACAGTCAGAGTAGTTTCTTACATTATTTCCAACATATTGAATTTTCATCAATTAGTCGTCATTTTCTTTGATTTAGGGATTATTTATTATTTGATTTATTATTTGACGGAGAAATAGGTTATTCTTATAGTAGATAGACAACTAATGGCGTCCAAATAAAAAACTATTACCCAAAGTATCTTCTCTTGTGAATGAAATAAGCTAGATCCACGAAAGTGGTGATAACAAATTTATCGCATACTATTACATATATGAAAAGTGAACATATTTCTCAATAGTTAATATTTTTTTCTAGATCTCTAAATTTTATGTCAATCACCTTCTAATGAAAATTACATAAGAAATAATTATTTACACAACTTAAGTGAAGGTTTTAATTTTTTAATGATTTTTCAAAATTTCATTTCAAAATTTGGGGGTATTCTGAACATTTGATTGAGTGCAAAAGCAATAGGCTTACAGTATTCACTGATTGTAATTTTTGTACCAAATTTCGTTCGAATCACCTCACTCGTTCGTGAGGTATCGTCTCCACAGACTCACTGACACACACATACACAGAGACATCACCTCAAAAATATTCGATTCGTGTTCAGGGATGCTTGAAACGTGTGTCAAAAACTCGAATTCGTATTTTTGACCCCGCCACAATACTTTTCTTATACATTATACTATGTATACAGGGTGAGTCGGAATTGTTTTTACAAAAGCAGAGGGGTGATAGTACCCCACCAGACGAGCAATGATTACCATGGAACATAGGGTCGCATTGCACTCTGAGAGGCAGAAAAGATGCACGTCGAACATGACGCAGTCAGCGCCTCGGACGTCATTGTGTACCTGCCTACGTAGTATCTCCTACGCCAGACACGAACGCAGTTACCGTATCCAAATGTCCAGGGAACAGAATCAGCATAACTGGTTCCTAGTAGGTTCCGGTGATAGCCAATTAGAGCACACGTTCCCCTTTAAAAACCGGCTCAACTTCAACGCTGCAAGTTATTCCCACTGGACTTTTTCTTCTGGGGCCACATGAAATCTTTAGTGTACGAGACGCCTGTGCACTCGGCTTAAGATCTCGTCGCGCGCATCGTTGTTGCCGCAGACCACATTAACACAACACCCGGAATCTTCGAGAGGGTGTGTCAGTCATTCCTTCGTCGGTGTGAACGGTGCAACGACACGCGTGGTCGCCACTTTAAGCACTTGCTGTGAGTTTGTCGCTGCACAATAAATCTGTTTGTGCAACGTCTGGTATCGTTCATTCGCTTTCCCAACACTGATGTACGTGCAGGTTTTTTTGTATTCTAATTTTACTCTTTTCTGCCTCTCAGAGTGCAAATGCGACCCAATGTTCCATGGTAATCATTGCTCGTCTGGTGGGGTACTATCACCCCTCTGCTTTTGTAAGAACAATTCCGAGTTACCCTGTAGAAGGAAAGTAATTACTAATCTCTAATTTATGCAATAGAATGTAAATCAAAGGATAAGAATGAATGATCAAAAAGGTTTCTACAAATGCTGAAATAGTTAAATACGAATGCATTATGTGTTATAGAATATTTATATTATATTCGCTATAATTATTAGTAATTGGTCGTTCAAAGATAGGCCCAAAACACTTCACAGCATCCAACTAGTTATGAATTGATAATTTGTCTCCCATAATAAATTACAAAAGCTCCTTAAAGCTCAGCGATTCTATCCATTACAAGATTTATTTTTAATAAGCAAAAAATACTGGTAAACGTAAAGGTCACTCATAAATCAACTTATTGTAAACCAAAATTGCATTTTAAGAGATATAACATTAAAAAACTATAGCTTTAACATTAGATATAACATTAAAACTAGATATAACATTAACACTATAGATATAACATTAAAAAACTAGAGCTGAATATTAAAAAACTATAACTTTTAAATATCGCACCTCAGTATTGACTTTTCCGCTCAGCTTTCAAAGAGCTATAAAAAGAACTTATTTTTATAAGTTGATTTGAGTTAAATCTTACATTGTAGGTTTATTGATAATAATAGGTTTATTGATAATAATAGGTTTATTGATAATAATATATTACTAAAAGTCTATAATTTTCTTTACATACATAGTAAATTGCTTTTCTTATGTACATAGTATATTGCTTTCCTTATATACAAAGTGTTCAATAATTAATCGAACACTTATTTTGCAGAAAAAATTTTATTGACAAAAGATATATTTAAGCAATCGGTGTTACTTTGAAGTGAGCGCAAAAGGTAAGTAATTCATAAGATTTTCAAAGTGTTTGCCTCCCGTTACCTTCGGGTACGCCGAAGTGTTCGAATTTTGTATGGAAATAACTGGAGGTCCTTTTTATTTAAGATCAAGTGAGCAAATCCAACGATTACCTCAAGTTCACTGGTCAATTTTCGTGTTGATGTTACAGGATCGTCATAGTCCTCCGTGGTTGTTCCACATTTTCCGGTGTCCTGCCTTATCTTGGTGCACTCACATTTCCTTCACGAACATCGAGAACAGAACCAGTTCTCTCAAATTTCCTAACGAGGTCCAGAACTGTTAATTTTGATGGCTTTGGAAGATTCTTGTAAGCTGTTGACCACTTTCTCGGTGTTTTATAAATATTTTGGTTTGTTTGATGCCAAGTTTTCACAATAAAAATACGTTGTTCTGTTGAGTACACCATTTTCAAAGTTCATTCAAAAACAAGTCAAACCAACTCTGAATCAATCACCTACAAGCACGTTATCGAAGAAAAACTGAAAGGGCAGCCCTTTCGTGAGTATTTCAAAAGTTATACCCAAAGTAAGGGTTCGGTAAACTATTGAACACCCTGTACATAGTATAATGTATAAGGAAAGTATTGTGACGGGGTCAAAAATTCGAATTCGAGTTTTTGGCGGGAAAGCAAGTTTCAAACATCCCTGAACACAAATCGAACGCTTGTGAAGTGGTGTATGATGTGTGTGTGCGTGAGAGCCTGTGGAGACGATATCTCACGATCGAATAAAGCGATTCGGATGAATTGGATGAATATTCACGGATTGGAATTTGGTACAGCAATTACAATCCGTGAATACTGGAAGCCTAAAGTTTTAAACGCAATCGAATGTTTGAAAGATCTCCGAATTTTCTAATGAAATTTTGAAAATATCATCAAAATCAAAACCTTTAATAAAATTGTGTAAATAATCATTTCTCATGTAAATTTTCATTAGAAAACCATTGACACAAACTTTAGAATGCTACAATAAACCGTTCTAGAGATATTGCACATTTTCCAAATAAATATATCAAAAAATCACTAATTCGTTCCATTCATAAGAGAAATAGTAATTTTGTATCTTAACGTCTAACAATTCGCCAATAGTCATTTATCTACTATAATTAAAACCTATTTCTCCGTCTGTAATGCTTGGCGAAATTTTTTTGACTAGTTTAGCAGAATATCGCTAGCTTAGTGGCTTTCTTGTAAATGTTGCCAAATTGACGAAAATGTCGCCAAATTGATAAAAACAATGACGATGGATTGATGAAAATTCAATATATTGGAAAGAATGGAAGAATCTACGATAAGAATAAGCCATTTCTCTCAGCAATGCTTGGCGAAATTTTAGTGACGAACTTGGCGAATATCGCCAACTTAATGTGTTTTTAAAATGTTGAGAAGTTGATGAAAATGCCGCCAAATTTATACAAATGACGCTAAATCAGCGAAAATGACGACTAATTGATGAAAATTTAATATCTTGGAAAGACTATAAGAATTTACTATAAGAATGACCCATTTCTCCGTCCGCCCTTAACGAAAAATTTGTCGGCAAATTTAGCGGGATGTCGCGAATTTGGTGACTTTTAAATGTTGTCAAATTGATGAAAATATCACAAAAGTGAATATGTTGCCACATTGATAAAAATAACGTTGATGGGATGTAATATTTTGCAAATTTTAAATTCCTACATATAACGGACAAACCTTCTAGTATATAAGAAATGCTCTCCGTTTGTCTATAATGCTTGGCGATACATTTGGATAGAGTTCTCTTTTCTTTCGATATTACAAAAGCTAAGTTTTATTTTACAAAATGTTATTCACGCGTATACATCGGACTGAAGCCACCGTCCATTTTTTTTATAAGTTTATCTGGAAAACTTTGTTGTTGTTGAGACCCAGACCGTCCGACCTACCAGAAAGGTGTAAGGTAACCGTTTGGACGGCCGGGAAGTGCCACCCAATTTAGACCGGAACCCAGTGGGGGAGGCATCCACAGGGACCGTACCCTCCTTCCCCTACCACCAACCTCTCGGAAGAACTTACGGACCCACATGTTTAACGTGATCGTACTCCGCATAAACACGGCGGCAGTTGTGGCAGCGTGCAAATCCAGAGCGCAAACCACGGGGATACCGCGCCCGAAATGTGCCAACAGCACGCGGTGTTCCCAGGTGGACACTCACCCAAGTACTAACCGCGCCCGATTCTGCTTGACTTCGGTGATCTAACGAGAACCGGTGTTTAGAGATGTTACCGAGCACGGTAGGGCCGTTGACTCTATCTGGAAAACGTGTAACAGCTCGAAAACGGTTTATGCTAGCGTTCGAAAATTTATGCCATTCAAATTCTACTAAAAACTTACATTTAATATTTTTCAACCTTATTGTGAGTCCTGATATTTTATTGATATTTTCAAAAATTCATTCGAAAATAAGTGGATCTTTCGACCATTTTTTTGTGTATAAATCAATAGGGTTCCAATATTCGTACTAATTTATAAATAATCATACTAAATTATTTTCTAAGCGCTTCGTTCTTGAGGTATCACGTCCACAGACTCATGAACACACACACAAACACACAATATACGGTTATACTATGTAAGGTAGTAAGGATAAAATTGAAATACTATGTATTTACTATCATGAAAGTGTGCTTAAAATTGGAAAGATCTCTCTAAAAACGAATAAATAAAGCATTTTGCCATGTTTGCTGAACCTATATATCACTTTGGGAACCCAATACCGAGATAACAAAAACTTACACCAGTGTCACAGTTTGTCGGTATTTTAACACCGGTATTTCAGTATTGCTAGCAATTCATATTTTACAAATTGTCATATTCAAATATTTCTTCCTTATTAAAAATGAGATACTTAATTGTGTTACTTTGTTGATCCAATTTTTCATTATTTTATTTACGTTAATTACGAGTTATAATACCAATTCATTTAGCTATTCAGTGTTTGAGAGCAAATTATTTAATTAAAATGTTCTATACTTTATTACTCTTTTACGAAATGTTATATCCTTGCGCTATTAAAATAACAGAATATGCACTATATTGTATCAATGCGAATCTGTTAATTACATATGCAATTCTAAAGTTGAATTTTTTGAAGTAGTGAAATAAGCAATAAAGTCCCAAAACGATCTAAACCACTTACTTTAACAGAGACTTACACATTTGTCCCAAGTATTTCTGTATCTACAGAATGGCAAACTTTAACTATGTTTAACTGTCACTGTTTTGGCGGTGTTTTTTTCACAGGTACTGTTATTAGTATCCACAAATAACGATAGACACAACTTGAAGAAGTTAGAATTCTTCATTTTGAGTTCGTAGCTATCTTATCAGATAAAGCAATCACAGTTGAGGCTCGCTCGAAATATTGCGAGAGTTCGTCCGCGATTTCTTTGATATTATTTTTAAAAGAATGCTAAAAAATGCGTCAGTCAATTAAAAATATTAAAAATATGTTAATTTTAGTCTTTTTACTTTGACAACTTTTATCCAACTTTGACAACAAGACCTACTTTGACAACAGTATCTGTACCTCTTATTTAAAACAACGTGCATTTGTCAACAACGAAAATTCACGCTTTTAATCCTCAGACTGCTAAGCTATAATTTATTTAGATTCCAGTTTACAAATAATTAAAACAAAATTAATGTCTTAAATTTTCACTTCGATAACTTTCATCCCAAGATCCGTATTTTTCATCTAAACCAATGCTTATTTTATTAAATTTTACCTTACGTTGCAGGATGATCCTATTATTTTTCATTTTCTCCTTTTAATAGCGAAAATTTTGCCTATTATTGTTTTCACTAAAAATTTTTTGAAACACCTATTTCTCCTGATCTACTTTATATAGAGATTTGATGATAACAGATATAGATTCAGAATCCAATTCTGAAGGAGATTCACTAAAACTTTTTACTTCCTGTTTTTCATTTCTGGTTCAGAAATCTTCATTTACATTTATTTTTCAAAATAGGCTCTAGATAGAGCTTAAATGATAACTGATATGAATTTACCCTCCCGTTCTGAAGAAGGTAGGTAGAGTGGTTTGCAAAGTATTTTTACGTCCGGTCCAAAAAATTTTCTTCCAACATCTTCTAAAAAGCTATGAATTCAGTATAAAATTCCGGAGGAACTAAAGGGGAGGTTTGTTCTTTAAGGATTTCCACTTTTGACTCTGGAGATGTCACTTTCAATTTTTCTGAAAATCCTTATAGCTCTACGAAATAAGTATGTAAAAGAGATAAAAGTGTTTAAAAGATCCGTTAAAAATGAAATGTGCACATCACTTACCACCATTTGAAATCTACTTCATAAATTTCTTGTTTCCATTACTTTATGTAATAGACCTTAGCCGACGCGGTGACTAAGCGGTCAAGGCATGCGTTTCCTAGTGTTCATTCGGATGTCCCGGATTGTAGGTTCGAGTCTCATCTGCGGGTATGGATGTTGCAGTGTTGGGCGCAGTGTATTCCGCTTCCATTGGTGCGCCGGGGCAACGTCATGCGACGGCTAAATGGTTCACGACGCTGGCCGATGTAAAGGCGAATGAAGGAATGTGTCAAGTGCCTGGCCATCTATAATAAATAAATGTAATATACATTATTTTATTCACCTTTTTTCTTTGTATCCTGAATCATTTTCTAGATTTGGACCAATAATTTGTTTTTTGTTTTTATTATTCTGATCTTTCCTATGAGCATTTAGTGTTTTCATTATTTACGGTGTTTTAAATTTAACCAGTAGTTGTTGACTTTTTTAGATATTTTTTCCTATATTAATAGTTTAATTGTTTATTTTAATTACTTATCGTGCTTATTTGTTTTTTTTAATGCAGGATACATTCAGAAAACAAGTTA